>OZ022511.1:8410271-9652123 GCA_963989385.1 Ctena decussata
CAGTGTATCCATGCTCCCCTCGAATTAAAAGGGAGATGCTACCTGAAATTCATCCAGTCAGTGGAAAAGTGATTTTTCTTTTATACTGCTCAATGAATTATAGAGATTCCTCGGTGAAATCGAATCTGATAATCTCACTTGTGAAATTATCACTTTAGATTTCATTGTTTCAAAAGTAGGATTTTGTGAAATGGTCTCATTTATTTGTTGATTAATTGATTTAACCTTATCCAGCTTAACATAAATTACGTCGCGTATTTTTGCACGTCATTACGACGTTAATGATGTCACTTTAATCGCCAAAGTAACATTGATAGTGCACTTGAGGTCAGGCCGCATAAGTCTCCGGTAGGCAATCTTTCATAGCAAATTTCTTGAGCTCTGATTATCTAAATGAATTTTGAAGCTATTTCCATGTTGCAAACTATGTTTCCAACCAATATCATAGCCAATAAATACGCTGGAAGCCTCAAATTTGAAGCTAAATGACAAGAAAAAATGTGTCTCTGTCGTGAAGGGATGCGTTAGAACAAACTGAGGTATTGCAATTTTAAAACATAATCTTTCATTCTTGGCTTCGCCACTCTTGAAAATACTGATTTTAGTGTTCATTCGGTGAAATAAAAATCGATCTTACACGGAAAAAGTCAAATATCCTCTATTTCTTTCTCACACAATTTAATTCTCTGTTCGTAGTGCCTGACCTTTATTCTCGGAGAAGGTAAGCAATAGTTCGTTATGCCCTCTAGTATTAGGCGCATAGACTTATGGGTATTATTCAAGTGTACATGTAATTAATAGTCAGGACGCTGAAATTCAAATAGGGCCTATTTTTCGAGTTTAATGCCCCGACAATTCGAAAGGATGAATTTGGTATATTATGAAAGTTTATCATCCCAGCTTTAACTTAGGGTATGATGTGGTCCTGAAAAGTGGATCCAGGATGTAAAATAAGGGGAGATAACTGGGTACCAAAGAAATGCTAAAAATGATCGACTGCCTTTCTCCTTATTTTTATGTCATTTGAAGCGGAGTTTCAAGCAAACAACATAAGTTTTAGAAGAAGCCTATTATACTGCTAACGACTGATACTTATTAGCCTTCTATCCATTTTGGCTTAAGCCCGTAACATTCGGTTATAGACTTTACATGTGAGAATATTCCCAAAATGTAAATAAATTGAAGGCAGAATCGTTTTGTTTCCTTTTGCTAGTATATCCTCCTTTAAAATCATCTTTAGATATTAGAAGAATTATAGCCTGCTTGATTCCTTGTCATTCGCCCATATTACTACTTGAATTAACCTAGAATTAACGTAGATAACATTTAAACAAAATGTATTCCATTACATCACAGCTAATCAGCAACCTTCACCAACTCCCAGGAAACTCTTATAAATACGGTATTCAGACATTTTTAAGAAATACTATTGACAGAAGTTTGTCGCTATTTTCACCAGGCAGTTTAAGGCCCTCGCAAGTTGCGTTTTATACGTGAAACAGAAACGAGAGTTGTTATGTGTTAAAAGACTTGACAAATACATGTACTGAACAAACAGTCTTTTTTTTTGCTATTTTTTTCTTCTTGTAGCAACGCTCAACACTTTTGCTGACATGATTATACAACGGTTCAACTTTTTTTGCTACGCTTCTCGTGACACTAACATACTTTTAGTCAAAGCATTAAAAAAGAAACAAATAGATAAATCGAGAGATAGAGGAGATATTACCCCACAGGAAATAAAACTACTGGTGCTCTGAACATTGTCATTTATAGTGGTGTCAGTCAAGTGACAATCAAACATCATCTTTCTTTTTAATATAAATAAATATAAAATTAGGGAATTACTACTAATTTACACTACAAAACCTGCTGTTACATTGAATATTGAAAAAAAATCGGTTCATAGAGCATAGAAATTGAAAGACTACAAAAAGGTGAGAAAACTAAAATACACACTGTAATTTAATGACATGAGGCACAGAAAAGTATCTGCCAAATCGAAAATAAGCATCTTCTTACAAAGTACGCATTCTTTTATGAGACTTGCACGGAGGTATTTTTCGTTACCAATAAAAACGACAATGCCCAAGTGAAAGTTTCAGTTAAAATCAAGAAACAGCCCAATTATATCAATAAATTACGATAATTCGTTGCATTGACCTTTTTGGTCCATTTTTAAAGTCCCTAAAGACGGTGATACATCATGCGCTTGGTAGTACAACATCGGAAACATGTAAACTTCTTATTAGTAAATGATATTGCTAATCAAAATTTTCACTGCCGAAATGCTACACGCTGAGATAATGTATTTTCACAGCCTCTAACCTCCGGTCAACCACTCGCCGTCCGACTGTAAGTAAAATGTATCATTTTGTAACATTCTGGGTGCAGATAATACCATGTAGGAATAATGTGGCAAATATTGTGAATTACCCGTCCCGTTACCATAAACACTGACAAAACTCTTGAATAGACTGATGATGGGACATCTTATAAGTTACGGTATTTTCCTTCTTTCGTTAACTCGTCACAACAAGAATATTTTTAATATTTTGCCTTATAACTGATGAGAGCGCTACAAACCGGTAACGTTGATAACATTTCAGCAAGTAAACCCTGGTACTTAATTGAAACACTGACAGTTTCTTTAAATGGATACGTAATTGACGGTCGAATACGCTATTCAAGTTCAATTTTGAGACTTTGTTTTAGATTTAAGTTGAGATGGAATGAAGTATCATACTATCTTAGCTATAAACGCTTTCGTGCTTCATTGTCGCGATTTTATGCTCAATAATGCTAAAAGTTTACAGTTTAAATACACATGATAAGTTAATTGTAAAGACTGAGGGCTTGAGGCATGCAGACATTGAGTCCTTGAAAGCAATTTATTCACAAACAAATATTATCGTTTGGTACTGAATGAAACAATGTTCAAATTACAATAATGTAACGCAGTATAATCTATTTAGATACATGCCAAACAGATGAAAGTTAAATACCTCTAACAATCCCGTTTTCTTATTTACTTATTCTCATGGTAGCATGTGCACCCACTACTTTTAAATATAATCAATGGCTGTAGCATCTATGACTATCTATTCTTCATATATCAAAGTTTTCCGGCATATGTTAGGTTTCTTAGAAAATTAGTTTTAATAAGTATTCACCTGGTATAGCCAGTGCAGCACACACTGATTTAAAATGTTTCAAGCAGTTATGTCTACGATAGGCAAGATTTTACGCTGAGTAACTATACTAGATGTTTAGTAAGAATCTTTCATTTTACTTATTTATTCAGATACTGAATTCTGTGATGATGCTTTTATTTCTTCTGTTATATACGTGACATACATATGATGACTGTTGAAACTTCATTTTTCGTTGCGTATTCAAATATCTAAAACATCCATGTTTATGACGCAGCGCCTACGTGTTTTTGCTGCATCACAAGGATTGATTGATTGATTGATTGATTGATATTTATTCGGTAAAAACAACATACAACAATAATACAACAATTACATAAAAAAATGATTGAGATTTAAACTTTTAAAAGATATATGAATAGATTTATAAAAAATGCACTATGTAAAATTATTTTTTTTTAGAAAATATTATATATGTGTATATCTGTAAAATAGGAAAATACGTATTTACTGATTTTTATAATTCAAAGTACTTTAAAATATCACAATTCTGGATTTTATATTATCACAGCTCTGTTGATAATCACAGTTAGTTCACAAGGAAATGATTAGAGTTACAAACGATGATTTCAATAAAAATTTAAATTTGGTGACTTCAAACAGATTGTAAATAACCTTCACCACACACACTCGCGGACCATGGGAAAAATCCAGTGAGTCGTCATGGACAATACTGACTCATCGATGGATCTGGCACCGGAGTGTAACCGTCAATGAGGCTTCTCCACGAGCCACCCCCATCTCTCGAGGAACAGTGCTCCCAGGGCAGATGGTGGACCACGGATGTGAATGGTGAAAATCAAAAAATGAATTGAAATGCCAACTAGGGTGAATTTGGAGGCCAAAAACGAAGGGAAAATATGTACGAGCCCTAAATAAAATGGAGCTTGAAACTGAGTACCGAAGTAGTATGTATGTTGAAGAAACCTAGGATAACCCATGAAAGCCCGAAGGCTTATTTCCAATGGGGTCCTAATTGGTTAGATTCAAGATATTGGACTGGGAATCGACACAAACGTAAGTTACCTACATACAAATGATAGTGGTCTAATAGGAAGTGTGAGGTTGCGCGAATAAAGCTAGTTAAAGCCCCTGGTAGATTATGTACAACTGTCTAATACAAATATGAAAACTTCTATATGCGAATCCCATTGGTTGATTTTCTTGCCTTGGGATTGCCTGTATAGCTGTCCTATGGGATTTCTATTTTGTTTTGTGGTTTTAAATAGAAAAAGGTAAAATTAGGTGTATTAAGTGTTTGAATGTATTTTGTATTGTTTTTGGTGCTTACTTATGTACAGTTCATCTGCGTTGGAATGGAGTGTCTGTTACCAAAGATGTGCTGTTCCGTTTTGTCGTATGCATGTTTCCCATCTTCTTTCGGTGTTTTTGGGTGGGCTGTGTTTTGTAATTGTGGCCTTTCCAGGGAAAGTTCATTTACATTTTTCTATGTACGTTTTCTACATCTCATATACGTAAACTTGGGTCTGCATGCATATCTAATAAATACACTGTAACAGAATAACAAGAAACAAATTAAGATAGTCAACATGTAAACTAGTTTTATTCTCTGGAGAGACGTACAAACTTGCAAAATAACGCTGCTCACAATGGTTTTAACCACCTACTGGAGGAAACAGTGATCCCACAACTCTGCTAATATCTACCATATGCATATTACTGAATAGCTTCTTTTGATATCTAAGTAGTTTACGCTGTAATTACTCTTCAATCCATGACGTTTGGTTATTGTTTGAATATACATTTGAATGCCGTTCATTTTTTCCGCCTGTCAGTAAATGCAAATATTCGTTAGTACATTGTCTTTTTCAGTTTTGATACTTCCATCAGTACATTAGTGCCAATCCAACCTAACATATTTACAGATGTCCAAATACTTCATCTACACACTAAATACCGATTACATAAAACTTCATTTTCTTAAAGTACTGAATTAGCTTTAATACAAGGGAAAAATGCAGGGTTTAAAAAGCACTAATTTCAAAAACATAATTTTTTGAACGACGAAATGATTTAAAGTTGAATTATTATTTCATTTTATGTATTATTTTCGTTTCATGGGTAACATATATAATTTGTATTATTTGCTATGAAAAGCTTTTCGAATTTTTTTAACTATGAGTTATAGTAACTATACTCTAATGCAGTAAAATAAATATGATCCTGTTTTTGTATTCTACATCTTTTTATACCTTCTGAATCGTCTTCATTCATTGTACTTATTAACAAAATTATATTAAGTAACGTATGCAACAATCGACCTGTAACAGACAAACGCCAGTGATAATGTGAATGCGTAAGTTGTTGGAAGTCTTTGCAAACCCAGAAGTGGTTGGGCTGGTTTTCTTGTTAAAACTGCACAGCACGGGGAAAATTCAAATTGAAATTCAAATTGAAATGAACGTCTGAGGAAAACGGGATCCATGGTGGTGGTTAGACTCCAAAGAGAAACGTTTTATGAAGTACAGAGTGCGGTGTCATTATCATTGGATACTTTGCGAGTCAGCTGCCCTATAATTCTATGCGCAGTTTGATGAGAAACTGGAATGCAGCGATTTAAAATGAAATTTAGTATCTCCAAACAGCAACAATTGGTAGGATGAATTATCCTTGTGTAAATATGTGTATACACCGGTTTTCTTAATATTTTAAGCATGCATTTTGTAAATTATTACAGAAACTAATACTTTGCACGAAAATACGTCATTTCATGAATTAATCAGAAAAATTTAGTGCACCTCTAAATGGACAGAATGATAGCGTTTTCATTTTGAGCAAATTAAGGTTTAAAATGGGTAGGGGTAAAAAGGGGTAATTAAAAGCACGGGATCCTATTTCAGTGACCACATCATACCCTATCATAAAGCCCAAATGTTTTGCTTACCAAATTTGGTAAAATTTTCCTTTCGAATCACCGGGGCATTAAAGTTGCATTTTTTCGGCTTCAGCGTCCTGACTATAAATGATGATTTTCATTTTTCTGATGTTTATCTAAGTATAAACTACATTGGGTCGCATGCAAAGTAAATGAACCCCGAAGGGGTTCATGTAAACATTGCTAGCGACCCAGTGTAGTTTATAGCTTGATAAACACCACAAAAATTAAGTTCATTGCTTATATTCACATTCTTTTCTATTATTAATTGACCACAATTTTGCGTTAGGGACTACAGTTGAAGCAGAAAAAGATGGTTATACGACAGTTTTTCTACTAGCCGCGGAGCAGCGTTCACGACGTCATAACGTCGCCTACGTCCAATCAGATTGGAGAACCATGGTTTATTTTGACGTCACTTAACCTCATGTAACGTCGCTTGAACCGATGTAGTTTTTGAAGTATAAACTACATTACGTTCTAATGGTTTACCATAGGGCTTTTCAATAAATGCATTGAGAATGTAAATATTAAAGAGTGCATCCAACGCTTGAAAGAATATATCTGCCGAGGTATGCCTAGCCTTACCGCGAGAAAAGCGACAGATAGGTGCGGAGAATACCGAATGTTTCCGACAATGGCCTGGCCACCGATGTCTATTGCCGTGCATCGTGGTCCTGCCAGTGGTTTCGTTTTACTCTGGCTTCAGACTGGCATTGAAATTTTGGCTTTGATTCGTCTGGTGCCATTGGCAATGTGTTTATTGGGTGTTAAGGAACAATGTTATATAAGGCTGTCATGCAACAATGCATATAATCTACTTTGTCTAGACCATTGGAAAATTTGTTGTTATCAGAAATGATCAGTCTTCTTATATGTCATTGTTGTTATTCCGTCACAGTAGATATCGTGAAAAATGAATTCCATAATGTTGGCTGCTGTAAAATTGCTGTTAGACTATAAGGTAGTCTGGAAGTGCGATAATTATTGTATTTTCATGTCTAGGTCAGTATATGTATCCTGATATCTTGTTCGGGTCAGATATCACCATACTATGAGCACATAATGTGACTTCCAACAATGTAAAAGGTAAAGGTTTCCCATAGCCTAATAACCGTTGGGCCATAGAGGTTAGAGACCCACTGTATCTTGGGCACAGCTGATGAGAGGCAGAGCCCATCTCTCTCCTTTCGCTGCCTTATCCTTCCCAAATTCGAAAAAGGTACCCATTTACTGCTGGGTTGACAGAGTTTTCCAGACGTCGGGTGGCGACGATGAGCCGCGAACTCATGACCTTCCGATGACTTTCTGCACAATAACCGAGCCACTCTAACCATTCGACTACGGCGCCTCTCCAACAATGTGGCAATTATCATATTGCGATCGTCCTTCTCATTTATATAGGGTATTCAGAGACCTCACTGTTGGCTCTATAGCTTCCATAGATGGCTGATGTGTCAAACCAAGGCTCTGATCAGACTGCATTTACGTGCAGTCTGACCACAGCCTATGCGCGTCAACTCAGCAAGCATGGCTAAATGGAAGCTGCGACACGACAAAACCAACATTGTGGCTGTGCGGCCAACGCAGACTCAGATCAGCATGGGCATCCGCACAGTCTGATCAGTCTTCGCTCTCCGCATGGATGTAGCTAAGGTCTGCGCTGGGCGCTCAACCACATTGTTGATTTTGTCGTGTCGCGGCTCAAATGGACAGACCCTTAGCATAATGCCCAAATAGGACCGATGTGGGTCCCACATAGGAACTTTAGCCCATGTTGGACCCACATAGGGTCATTATTGGTCATTTTATTTTCTAACATTATAACATGGTGATAAAAAATAATTATAAAGGATGCTGTTCATATATACTATGTATTTCTCTTCACAAGAAAGTTTAAGTCGTTAATTATGGACTTTTATATCCAGCCATTATCACATAGGGTCCATATGGGTAAACCCATATTTTGCCCACATTATACCTGCAAAATATATGGTAATTTTTATAATTAGAATTAGTATTCTCATTTATTTACAAAATTGAAAATAAATTCAATCAAGTTCAATACTTCTTTCACCATTTGCATCTTATTTGTTGGTCATTTACATCTTATCTCTTACAAACGCGCCATCAAAATTCAAAACCTATTGGAAATAATAGTTTCCTGCAATAAGTTTACTTATACTTAGTAAAACAATTGAAGGATATTAAATTTTACTAAAAAGAAAATGTTTACAAAATTTGATATGCATGCATTTAGTAATATTGGGAATTTACAATTGTAGACAATGTCTGATTAAAGTCACGCTTAAGTGGTTACTGTAGAGTACCGCTCTAAATGTCTTCACCCCCACAGCATAAATTCACAAAAATGCAAACAAATCGCTATTGTTGCGTACACTCGTTTTAAGGAGTTGAATACGGTACCATTAGAAGGTCGCCATACCCCTGTAATGTTAGTGGCACAATTAAAATAAATTAGAGAAATTGCCAAAAATGCACCATTATTGTTATCCCTGCTCGTGCTCCGGATGTTCCTTAGTTTAACCTCGACAAGCCACATCATAATAGGTGGTATCAGAGTATTAAGAGGCATTAAAATAATCAGGCAATCTGATTTTAGGGTTATATCAGGAAAAAGGGGGTTTAAACTCAATTTAATTGTCTGTGAAGTTTTGCAGTAAGGGGCTAGTACATTTGGAGTAGTACTGTACTGTAACCTCTGAAGTGTGGCGTTAATTGAAGTTGCATTTTATTTGCAGATGTCCGGTACTATTACAAACATGCATACCCAGTTTGATACATAGTTTATAGGGCGTCACAAATATATCAGAATTTTGATATTCTTCAATTGTTTTACTTAGTATATATAGAAAGGACTTAACATCTCGAATAACTTGCCACAAATCGCTTAGTTAGCGATGATAGGATACTTCATATGTGCATTTCTGCTCATTTCACATCTTCTACATCTTCGTGGAAGGGGTTGAAAATATTCAATAACACAAAAATATCAGAATTAAATCAGAAATCTATCTACAGGAGTAGGTTGGACATGAGCTAAATCTGGGATGGTACCCGTATGGTTCCCATCTGTAACCCTTATGTGTTTGGCCTTGTGGGTCCCACATGGATCACTCATGGATCCCGGTTGCAAAACCCATCTCAGTCCCATATGGGTTTCCCATATAGGACCCACATAGAATCCCATATAGGGCATTTGTGGGTCCATATTTTTATACCCCGCCCCGGGGTATTATGTTTTCCCGCTGGCTGTCCGTGTGTCTGTCCGTCCGTCGTACGTACGTCCGTCCGGTCGTCCGTCCGTCCGTCCGTGAGCACTTCGTTTCCGTTCGATAACTTGAGTATTTATTAACGGATTTTATTCATACATGGCATGTGCATTGGTCTTGGGAAGATCTCGGTTGGGATTGTTAATGGGCAAATTTCGATGTCTTCTTATGGAGTTATTGCCCTTTTCATGGTCTTAAAAACAGTTTTTGGTCTGTAGTTCTTTTACACTTTGAAATATCTTGATGAAATTTCACAGAAATGATCGAAGTAACATAAGCTTTCAGTTATAAGCAGAATTTTGTCCACCTGGATTATCTGCCCCTGCCCTAGGGCTATATACATGTATGAAATAATGAAAAAAATGTATAAAATTAGAGTCGAAAGGGATTTTTCTGAAACTTGTAACAATTTATCATATTGATATAAGCTTTATGTCTTGATCAAAATTTTGTCCCCCAGTGGTTATCTGCCCCTGACACATGCTGTATACATATATGAAATCATGAAAAAAACAATATAAAATCAGATTTTCGGTATATCTTGATGAAATTTCATAGAAATGATTAAAATAACATAAGCTTTCTGTTACAAGTAGTATTAAGTCCACATAGGTTACCTGCCCCTGCCCCAGAGCTATATACATGTATAAAATTATGTAAAAATTCTGTATAAAATCAAAGATTAACAGGTTTTTCCTGAAACTTGCAACACATTATCTAGGTAATATGAGGTTCATGTCAGGATTAAAAAAATGTATAAAAGATAGAAGATGGGGTATTGGTTTGCAGTGGCGGGGTATTACGCAGTCGTTTACGATGCTTTTATTGCTGGATGGGAACAATCCCACATTGTTGGAAATCACATGATATGGCTCAGTACTATGTATAAATTAATAAATAAATACTACTACTACATAAACTATCATCATTTATTATCACTTTTGCCAAGGTAGATCAGGGCCCAGGTTCACAATCATTCCTTAAACTTAAGGACGACCTTAAAGTTAAGGTGTAAAATTTCAAGTGTAAATAAAAGCTCACAAAAACTATATGTATTTAATTTTTCTTTCGTATTATATTTCTATGACAATTGTCAGTAAATTCATGCAAAAACTGCAATGTTTAATATAGTTTGAATATGGATTTTCTGAGGGCTAAATTTTCCACCTTAACTTTAAGGTGATCCTTTACTTTAAGAATGATTGTGAACCTGGGTCCAGAACAACACACCCTGTCCTCAACACCTAATGGGAGGGGAAAACAATAAAAAAGGGCACGCAAAGCAAAAGAGGACAAGTGAAAAGCCAAGAGGTAAGCTATTTCCCACCACATGGCCACGAGGCTATCCTACATACAGAACAAGAACTCAAATACTGATAGATAGCTGACAGAGTGACCATAAACCACAACAGAAGCACTGCCTTGGAACGGTCAGGTTCTTGTTATTGACATGGATTAACCCATCGATGGCTGTTCCTGTTAACCCATTTGTGCCCTGTGGAATCTTCTGACCTGATATAATGGATGAGTCCATTAGTCATTTAAAGGGTTTCTGGTTTATTGTTATAATTTTTATTTTCTTTTAAAGAGAAATGCCCATCTTTTCAGTTACAAACAGTGGAGACCCTGATCAGACGCCGCGTTTTGCGGCGTCTGATCTGAGTCTGCACTGTTTGCCTGTGTCCCTTGGACACTTGGCGTAAATGTTCCTTCTTATGAACGTATTCTCTGCTCTTGAAGGAACTCTTTAAGATTTTAATTTTACCTCATTGCAGCTGGTGTTGTGCGGCGTCTGATCTGAGTCTGCACTGTTTGCCTATGTCCCTTGGACACTTGGCGTAAATGGGTTAAGTACAAATCACACGCACTGTTTTACGTTGCACAAAGAAACATGTTTGTACTCGTATATTACCCACACGCAGACGATACTCAATCAGAAAGAAATGTTAGAGATAAAAAAAAACATCAGACGATGCACATAGATGCATTTGCAGATGATTGTTTTAAAAGTACATGGAACAATAATAAACAAGCAATCCCACATAAACACTAAAAGATCTATCAAATCATTTTCATTGATGTTAATAAAATCAACTCATCCCAGTTAATCAGTCAAAAACCAATAACTGAAAACGGTTAATACATTCATTGTTTCAAAGGCTTCTAATCTATTTGATTGAAGTATTTCCCAAACGATTTCAATTGTTTCAGCAGCCTTGAAATCAAAGCGTCAGTTGAACCGATGCAAGCGAAACTGTCTTAAGCTGTATGTTTTCCGCCATTGTAAGAAGGGCTGCAATTTTAGCTCGCCCGAACGAAAATTCAGACAGAGCCATTTTTTTACCCCGTCGTGGGCGTCCGTCAGCTGCGGAGTCCGGATTGGATCATTTGGTTCAAGTGTTTTGAAGACCCATATCTCCCTAACCAATGCATGGATTCTTTTGATACTCGCACTATTGTTAGATGTTGGTCCAAACGTTTACAGATTCCCACCCCTGCTCCGTTTAGTGACTATAAGGTCAAGGTCATTGACGAAAATTTGGTTTTGTCGTCCGCATTAGATGTTTTGGTTAAAGCTTTCGAAATATCAAGATTATTAGGTGTTAGTTGAAACTGTGCTTGAGCCGAAAAAACATAATTTAATCAAGTCATAATTCAATAATTGGTACAAGAGATCGATATAGTCTTGATAATTGCACCCAAATTTGTAGACGGGAGGTAAAAAGTTCATATTGACGCTGGTAGTCTTTTTATCAGCATCTGGACAATTAGACTTGCGTATTTTTGCCGATTATTTGATAAAATGATGTCTGTGAATACTTGAAAGCGATTAGCCATAGAGTCTTTAGGCATATTATGAGTGTATTAATGCCAATATTACTGATAATATGAGCCGTGACAAGAAAAAGCTGACAAAGTTGCATGTGCGTCCAGCGAAAACTTAGATCAGCCTGGGCAGTCGCCAAATCTGACCAGAGCCTTCACTGTGTACTTTTTGGGGAAGCTAAGAGTCCAAGCTACCTCCATGCGGACAGCGAAGACACTGATCCGCCCAGTCTGATCTGAGTCTTTGCTTGGTGTACATCCCACTTTGTTGGTTTTGTCATGTCGCGGCTCATTATTATTAAAATCGGTATGGAACAATCCTGCTAGAGGTTAACAAGCGAAGTGCAAACTTAAAAGGATGGTTGTTTGACTTACGATTTTACGTTCTGTTCAGCAGCATTTAAGCAATTTCCGGATGATGCGACGATGGTAATGTACTGTGCAATAGAGCCCCGCTTACAATGAAAATAATAAATTCCGTCTCCAGCAGGATTTGAACCCGGACCACTAGCTTAGCAGGAGCTACAGTGGCTCCATTAATAAAAGGTGTTTATCACAAATCGCCGGGCCGGGTAGCGCAATCGGTAGGGCACCTGACTCGTAAGTCAGAGGTCCTGGGTTCGAATCCCGGTCTGGCCACATACTTTCGTTTCTCCTTCCGCTGATTCAAGAAGGGCAGTTGTCAGTTACTGGCGAAAGTATGCGCACTTAGTACTGGTTAACCGCTTAGGAGGTCTAAGCCTGCCCAGGAATAGTGTGGTTAGGTTAACTGACCGTCCCGACATGACCTTAGTTGTTTACCGTGGACGTTAAGCATCAAATCAACCAACCAACCAAATTATCACAAATCACTTTTACAAGTCATTTTGGGGATGGTCGGGTGGTGGGATGGTGCTGTGTATAACTTCAAGTGCTGGGGCGTCCTACTGGTTTGGAACATTGAAGGGCAAGGGCCTACTGTGCTTGCAGTAGGTGCGGGTGGGGGTTGTTTTGATATTTTTTTCTCTCGTCTATCATTTCTCTGCTTTCGATAATTTCTCTTATTTCTACCTCTCTCTGGGAGAGGGCCCGATATAGACTGGAATACTTCTCAAAGGGCCGTTAAACCGAAACTAACTAACTAACTAACTAACTAACTAACTAACTACAAGTCATTTTCATATCTAGCACGATAGATGGTGTACAGAAAAGTAATATAAGATTGTTTTAACATTTATATGCCGAACTATGCATGTTTCCATTTGGCACTATTGCTGAGCTGAGTAATGAAGCAGTAATCAACATTGGATGACGTATGTGTACCACGGAATAAGGAAACAGGAATGAAGAAAGATTTTCCCCCTCTTCCTCATTCGAAGTTGTTAAACAACAATGTTATTAAGATAAGATTTTAAAAGTACTATGCCGAAATATGCATGTTCCCATCTAGCATCATTGCTGCGCTTAGTAATGGAACACCAGGATATATATGTTTGTCAACCGAATAAGGACAAACTGGAAAAAAGATAAGGAAAAAGAGAAAATGTTTTCCTTTATCTTTATTCGAAGTTGTTGAACAGAATTGCATTATAAGACAGTTTGACACAATTATGGCGAATTATGCGTGTTCCCATCTGGCAGTATTGCTGCGATAAGTAATGGAACAGTATAAGGATAAATATCGGATGACATATGCTTATAACCAAATAAGAAAAAAAAAATGAAAAAAGAGATGAGGAAAACAGAATAAGGAACTAACTTTATGGGCATCTACCTCGACCACTAAACGTCATATACTCAATACATGTACTCTTATAAAGTGCGTTTTAGGCAGGTGGCTTCAATTCAACTCACTTTGAGACTGTGAATCCCTAGAGCAAACAAAATTTAAAGCTTACCATTCTGTGATAGAGTTTGACAACTGTTTCAGTGACAGTAATGGTAGGATTGAAATAGGGGCAAAAAGAAGGAAGACTGAGAAAATGAGATTGCGAAAAAGTAACTTCCTGATTAAATGAAGAGTCTCTGATCCAAAACAACATGGTGAAACATGTATCCTGATCCTTGAGAGAGCATTGAATGCAAACACAAGGGTGAAAAAAATGGGGACCAAGCAGTGTTATGCAGAACTTCAGACTAGTGTTGCTCCAATCGTTGAAGGTATTCTATCCCATGTTCCCTTTGCAAATGTGCCATGCTACATGTTTTGCTGTGTAAACACCAGAAAAAAACAACAACTATGTTTCATGATACAGATCTATTGGATGCAACTCGTCTAATCGTCTAAATATAATCTAAATCGTTGCATATTTTTGCCTCTTTTGAAATCGGGGACCAACAACTGAAGGACAAATTTAACTCCCCTGGGAGTCTTTTATAACCAAGCTCAAATACACGGTCATTGCTTATGTTTCTTTCCTAGCCATTTGAATTCCAGTCATACTATTTATCATAGGGCCAGTTGGAGAGGTCTGATATAATACCAGGTCCATATTTCCAGTGATTAAGCAGATGATATCTGTTGCTAAATCAATTTCTGAAATTTGATGTAGAAGCTGATCACTAATTGCATGTTTATTGTTCAGAATGTAAAGCTGTTTCATGTCGTGTTCTATACCTGACAGACTTCTAGGATATCTAGAAATAAATAAATAAATAAATAAAAATAAATAAATAAAAATGGATACCGATATTTTGAATTTGTAGGGTGCTCTTAGCAAACCTGCACTAAAGTGCTTCGTCGTTAGTTTCTTATTTGAATGTACATAGAGGATCTTACATGAGTGCTCATGTATTATTGAATTTATTAAACGAGTTGGGGGAAAATATAAGATGCGATGCTCTGCCGAGCATCTTATCTTTTTCACCAACGAATTCAATAAATTGAATAATACAGGAGCACGAATGCAAGATTCTTTTTATCATATGACACTAAAATTGCATTTTATTAGCAAATTTTGCACTAAAACGTCACGATTTCGCCATTAGAAAACGCGAAGTTTGATGGACGTCAACGCATAACGTTACGACGTAATTTTCATATTTAATCCACTAGTGGATTATCGTTTTTAATGCATGACTTTATTACACCCTCAGATTCGACGTCATATGATAAATAACTATAATGTTCAGAGTGTGTAATGTTTTTCCTCTCTATCTGAAAAAAGCCATTCTGGTTCTCTTGTTCTCACCAGTGCCTTTATCAAGACATTTCAAACGGTGCATGTTTCAGCAAAGGTCTAGATTATTTAGAGATTCGTAGCAACTGATGTTGATATCAAGCTAAGTTTCTAACAATTCCAACATTTAACAGACCAATATCCGGCTAATGGACAATTTCACCTTCCAAGAATTATCTTGCAATAAAAACTTGTCAAAGAAAACCAGCCTCATGCTAATGGCAAACTGCAAATGACCTGGCAAGCCTGCGCATGCGCATGTGCGCTCTAAACAGAGAACACACAATGATTTGACATTGTAGATTCTGAAAAACAAATAGCACATGCTTATCAAACAGCGTTAGCACCTGAATTGATCTGACTTTGCACAGAAGCGTTTTCACACTCCGCAATCCGTATTACGTCTTAACTCTTTCGGCGCCAAATTTTTCAGACGACAAATTTTCGTCTGCTCAAATCATCAGACGACAGATTTGTAATTGGAAATTTTAACAATCTAAAGACATTTTTCATAAAATCAGGCTTTTTAAGTTCATATTTGAATGGCAAACAGTGTAGATCCTGATCAGACGGCTCTTTTAAGAGCCGGCTGATCTGGATATACGCTGTTTGCAAAGTCGCATTTTTGCGACTTTGGCACCGAAAGAGTTAAAGCATTCCAAGTTGCAAACAATTACTAGTTTGAACTTCTTTGAAAGTGCAAAAGTTTCAGAAAACTCAACTTGCAGTAGAAGCATTAACAAATACATCAATATTTATTGATTAAAAAATACTGAAGAAGTGTGCGGACTCCTATAAAATGTGAATTTTAATAAAAGGAATTTTGGTGTCTTCTTTCAAGGTAGGGGCTTATGATATCATTTAGGTGGACATGTCATAACATATGTGATGCGCAACGCAGCAAAAGTGCTCTAAAGGTGCCAAAATGATTTAACCTCCCATATTTTTTTAATATACAGGTGTAAGGTTTATACCATTTTAAAGCGTAGTTGTATTTTAGTGGACATTTAGCCGGACTGTGATTAAATGGTATCTTTTGCATTAAATTCACCTGCATACTGTGATGATAAAAAATCTTGGTTCGTCCAAAAGTAGAACTTTTAAAGACTTCCAAACCTCTTTTCATCCTGAGGTTTGGCCACGTGGTTGTCAAGATAATCAAGTTTGAATGTGAGCTAATTTGCATAAATTTACATAAATTTTCTGGTAAATTATGTTAATTGCATAAGTTTAAATCTCTGATTACACCGCTCATAACTGACTGATGTTCAAAAACAAACTGTTTTCAGAAACGAGAAGCCATAAGCATTTCATAAGTACACATCAGGGTGTGGTAACCAAACAATTCGAATATTTGCACTTGCAGTATTTGTACGTGCAGTGTTATGCAAATTACACGAGAAGATTGTTAGTTTGTTTAAATTTAGTCCAGTACCTTTCGTTTTGGTGTATCTTTGTTACTTCAAACGAGGTTCGCCACAACCCTTATGAGCCACATTGCTGCCTTGTGCATCATGTTATCTAAATTAAGGTTATTCTACATGTAAAAATTACCTGATGGCTAAAATATATGGGTGCTTTGAATTTTTAGGTGTATCAAGTAAATATCCATTTTTGTTCTGAATTACAGAAATAATCATAAAATATGCATATTATAGAATATTTTTGCTGTTAAATGAAAAATAAACGTCTATTAAATTAGTCAAATATTATCTAGAGCTTTGCAAAACTTTGGAAATCCAGGGGCCGTATTCATAAAGCAACTTAAGTCGTTGCTATGCTGTTGCTAAGGGTAAATTTCTATGTTGGAGATTCCCTACAACTATGAAATTTGGTCTGAAGGAACAGTCTTAAAAGACTGTTCCTCCAGAGCAAATTTCATAGTTGTAGGGAATCTCCTTTATAGAAATTCAGCCTTAGCAACAGCATAGCAACGACTTAAGTCGTTTCATGAATACGGCCCCAGAACTCCATATTCCTTCATACTAAGCACCCGCTCCCTATATTTTAGCCACCAAGTTATTTTGACATTTAGAAGTACCTTAACTAGAGGCCTATTTGAAAACAATAGAATAAGCTGAATAGGAGTCACTCAGCTAAACATAACTGTCATGATGTGCAAAACAATGTATCTGTTACACAGGGTATAACGTTTGTATGACAATCGGATGAAACAGGTGAATTCCATCGTAAATAATGAATGGATGTAAATTTATTTTTAAAGTTACAAACTGAAGACTACAAAATCTTGAGTAAATGATGTCACGAACAATGTTTGACAAAAAAATCGTTTTGGATTCATGTAAGGAAAATAACACTGAATATTTGTGATGCCGACAGCTGCAAAGTACAGAAGATCTCTCTTTTTGCTTATTTGCAAGTGGCTGATTCAACTTATTAGCACTGTTATATTATTTCAATATTAATTTTCAAGGGCTTCCAAATGAACAAAAACGCTTTTTATTCAAATGAAAATAGTGCTTAACTGTTGTCAGGATGTATGTATCACAAACGCTTATATATATATTGCGTTTCGTTTTATCACAGTTATTATTACAGAGCATCTCTATGTTTTCATACAATTTTGTCGACAGGTATATAGTTTCGACTTTCAGTCCATAAATTTTAAAACATTTGGTGCTCACTTGCTCTATAATATTCACTTTTAAAAGAGAGAGAGAGAGAGAGAGAGAGGGAGAGAGAGAGAGAGGCAAAGAGACACAGACAGAGAGAAAGTAATAAAGAATACATGTAGTTCCTTAATCACTTTAGACCACAATACACGAATCTAGATTCTCAGGACCTGCTTAGTTACATAGATGACTGATAAGCAGATTCAACTCTTACTTAAGTTGCATTCTGCAGTGACGGTGGTGCGGTGGTATGATTCTTTGTAGTCTTTGCTTTTACAAGCTGTATAAGAGTGCGTTTTGTTTTCTTATGGTATTGGAGGCAAGTGGCAAATTTATCATATCCTTTAGTCTCAAAGGACTTAGGCGAGTCAACTGCATATAGTATAATCTTCCGAACATAAACTTAATTTTATATCAGCGATAAAACATACTCTATTAAAAAGACACTGTATTTATGAACGTATCAAACCTTACAACCTGGCAATCGAAATCAATGACTCAAAGTAAGCTGGTTTAATCAGGAGAATATTTGCAATGAACCAAATGCCAGGAAAAGAGATTTCAAGACATACGCAAACAGTACAGACTCAGATCAACCTGAGCACATGAGAAGTTATCGGGC
Organism: Ctena decussata; assembly: GCA_963989385.1. Lineage (NCBI taxonomy): Eukaryota > Metazoa > Mollusca > Bivalvia > Lucinida > Lucinidae > Ctena > Ctena decussata. Next base: position 8,428,912 of record OZ022511.1, read on the forward strand.
CTTTTCCTCTTTGCAGCGTCAATCTATGACACCCGAAGAATGTGCAATAGAACAACAAAGGCTCTGACCGTATTGCGCAGTCTGATCTGAGTGTTTGTTGTTCGCAAATGCATATCAGGTAACTTTTATATGGCGCCGCTGCAGTAAAGATTTTTTTCTAGATTGATTTCTATTGCATAATTATGTTATGTACTGATACAGATTGTATAGCATCAGTTAAGAGGTGCAGTTACACGTTTTTATCAGATCAGGCTTCAAGTTTATCAAGTGGGACCAGAAAACGTGTAAAAATGGCTTAACTTGCGCTAGGACTTGCGTATGCCAATCCTCATTGCTAAATATTGACCTGTCGCCATCAGCCAGTCAAAATATGCAATGCCCAGTAAAATAAGACAAACAAATGCACGTGTGCTTGTTTACAAAAAGGGCGATGAACGGATTAGCGTTAGATCAATTGGCTCTTTCCACACCAAAAAAAAAACAACAAAAAAAACAACAACTGGGAAATCTTCATTCGGGTTACCTCTGCAAGTGGCAACTTTAACATTTTAAGGTATCAGGGGACAGTTTCGTATTGGCAGGTCAGAAAAATCATACTTTTAGATAGAAGGTTAAAATTAGCATGGCTGCTCTAATTAAATGAGGTATTTGAATGTTTCCTTATTTGTAAGCTGGTAGGAAGGTTAGTTATGTCAGCTGGAGTAGGTTACGGCACTTTCTGATAGCTCCCATGGTCAGGGGAATCTCCAAATTGAAGAGCAGCTTGTCATTGTCACAATAGACGACTTCCTGTTGAAAACAGGCCTACTTTTCTTTGTGAAATATTGAAAAACTTCCATGGTTATGGCCCCATTTGAGAACTGTTTTTCTGAAGGTATGTGTTTGAAGAACAAGAGGGGATATATGCCAACTGGCAGTAGTTTGCAGGTATTTCTCCAGAATGTGATGTGCTCCTGGTCAGTGGAGCACTTTTTAGCACTAGAAATAGGGTGGGTGGGGTGATGTAAACATTGCAAAGACAGTTCCTGAGTATGGTGATGCACATGTTTTATGCTTCATTTAGTTTTTATTTACAGTGAAAACATATTCAACAAGTGAAATCTTGGCTTGAAGTGCATTTTATATGTTTTAAAGTCGTTCAAAAATTGTTTGTGGCCAGGGACAAGAAATCGCAGATTTTACTGTCCCTTGAGGCTTTAATCCAATACTCGATGATACCTGCAATACCAGAGGTCATACCGATCTATCGCCTACTTCTCGCGAGAATTCATGTTTGGACAGAAATTATCAAGGTTATCTATCAGAATTTGAACCACGTCATGTGAGATTCAACAATATGGCATTGGTGACAAACAAAGGCTCTGATCAGACTGCACATAAGTGCAGTCTGATCAGAGCCTTCGCTTGTCACGTCAGCCATGTATGGAAGTGACCCAAGCCTTAGAACCAACACTGAGGTCTCTGATTACCCTGTGTGAAACAAGAGGATGATCTGAATAGCACCTGACAGAAATGCCACATTGTTGGAGGCTGAATTTTGGTGGTTGTAAACTACTATAACAGTGTTATTATTGCTATCAGAAATGCCAGTTGTTATTATATTTAATGTAAATGTTATTAAAATAGAGGCAAAATAGCATCATTATATAAAAAGAACGCCACTATCATATTCCATCACAGCTTTACGATGCATTTAGAGATCATTTTATTCTTCATCATGTACAGTAGGTTCCTGCTTTCTGAAATACTTTTATGAATACAGTCTGAATAATGCCTGACAACAATGTTCAGCCTCAAGGGATGATACATAAGGACTCTTATTTAAATAACAATGCATGTTTGCTTTCTGTTTAGAAAAAGGTAAATAATTTTCGACCAAGGGTTTCATAGTTATGAATGAATCAACTGATTGCAACCCTCGGACGACAAAAATCGTCTTACAAAATCTATAAAATTATGACACCATTATAGAAAATTATGTCATCCTGTTCATCAAGCTGTCATCATTAAAAGAGATTGTCTCGTCTGGCGGCTATGAGTTATCTGGAATACGTTCTTGATATTAAAAGATGCTGACAAAGCGAAGAAACCCGATTATTAATCTAGGCCCCATGCAAAGAAGACGAAAATAGCAACTACAAGATACACATATCATTTATATAACCCTTCATAGTTTTGAACAAATGTCTGGGAGTTAAACCGTTCCTTATGGCAAAGCAAACTTTGTGTCAAGATATCATGGCCTCATTTATTCCTACAAAGTGGCCGCTGCCACATTCATTTCTAATTTGATGAAAAATGCCGAAAAAAATTTAGGCAGGTGATACTTTCTAATCCTGATAACATAACCTGATCACATCTCTGTTCAGGGAGGTCCAGGTTTGTTGAATAAAGATTTCAATAAATTTGACAATGTTTGTGTGAATATTAAGATCGGACAAATGAGTTTGGTACGTTAACGTCATCTTTGTGTCAATGCTTTTGTTCAGTCATTTTTCAGTAATACCAATTTCGTAATATATTTTACTAAGTTTAGTGTGACAGATGCGTATGTCTGTAGTTAATGAATTCAGGTCTCCCGAGAGGTTCTGATTTAGTCAATGGCGATTGTGTTTGTATACAAGAATGAAAAATTCGGTTTATCATATGACGTCGCATCTGAGAGTGTAATAAAACCATGCATTAAAAACGATAATCAACTAGTGGATTAAATATGCAAATTACGTCGTAACGTTATGCGTTGACGTTCATAAAACGTAGCGTTTTCTAATGGCGAAATCGTGACGTTTTGTCAAATTTTGCAAACTTTGTTAATAAATTCGATTTTAGTGTCATATGATAAGTATAATCTTGCAGTCGTGCTCCTGTATTATTTAATTTATTAAACTCGTTGGGAGAAATCGAAAAGATGCTCGGCATAGCCTCGCATCATATCTTTTTCCCCAACTTGTTTAATAAATTCAATAGTACTTCAGCACTCATGTAAGATCCTCTATTCGATCAAACACTTTGTATGAAGGCGGATGCAGCTCTGCAAACGGCGTTGCTTTTTAAAACTTTACGCCAACATACTTGATTTTCAAGGTAATAGCAATAAAGGGACTCCAAATGAAATAAATTCACAATTACTATGACGAAGTATTGGGAACGGTCTCCACACGGCACTTAGCACTGGCTGCGGTGAAGTCAAGTAAAATCTATAAGGGGCTGCCCTTGAAAGCAAAGAAAACACACACGAATGAAATTCATGCTCACGAGACAGTTAACGGCCAAACAAATTACATTCATTTAGAGTCATAGGAATGAAATTCATGCTCACGAGACAGTTAACGGCCAAACAAATTACATTCATTTCGAGTCATAGGGAATTAGCCCAAAGATACTGAAGTTTGACTTGTTTTGTTTTCGCTCACAGAGGGCCTTGACTGAGAGCTAGCTGAAACACCAACAAAATTTGGATTTGGATTTTGGATTCTACGGATACCATTTAGTCTGTAAAGATCTTCAGACAGTTTTCGGGGTCCATTAATCCCTTTTCTATGACGTGATATTGTCACGGTACGAGGTACGTAATTCCGCCGAGCGTTTCGTGCTACACCAATATTAGTCTGAAACACTTTTTCTATAGAAAAAAAGCTTCATGCTAAGAATCGTGAAGCACGAAGCGCCCAGTCGAATACGCCCAATTTTTCATGCCTGAATAACATTATGCTTAAAGAAGAGTGCTGTATATACTGCATATACTGCTAGAATTTTATTTGAAAACTTGAGTATATAGTCTTGCGAAAAATTTATACTTTTGCAGTATCGCTATAGCATTAGACGAGGCTCTGACACTAGGTAATAATTTCTGTGGATATCTTGCTCTGATTTGAACAACTGGAGCTTCTCACAGACCAATATCTAATAGACAGTCTCACACTGCAAGACTAATCTTGCAGTGTTACGCCTTAGAATTAATTTTTGGCTGTACTCAAGCGTTGAATCTTCTTGTCTCTTACTGCAATACCGTGCCAATGTATGCGACGGTACATATAATTTACTTTTGGCTCGATTGGCAAAAACTAAAAAAAAAAGAACAAGAAAACTTCCAGCGCTTTTTTCAATATCTGGGTGAATGAGTGAGAAACCAAGAGACTTGCTTGCCAAATCATATTAGCTTTTCACATTTTAAATAGACATACACATACATGTACAACATATTTACAGTTCGTCGTTGAATTTTGACATGGTAATTTCAAATGCGGTAAGCTCTTAGTAAGTTTCCATTGTCACAATCAGTACTGCAAAGTTTAGCTAGTGTAATTAACTTCTAAGAAATGTGTCTGCTCAAATGATTCTAAATGGAATTTCTATTTGCTGAGGTCATTCTACCGGCAAGGATTACAGAGCAATATCTTTTCAACTGACTTGTATCCGTTGCATCATATTAAAAAGAAATGCGATCATATGAAATAAAAATTGAGCCGCGACACGACAAAACCAACAATGTGGTTGTGCTCCCATCGCAGACTCAGATCAGCCTGGGCATCCGCCCAGTCTGATCAGAGTCTTCACTGTCCGCATGGAGCTAGCTTAGACCATTGGCTACCCCTAAAGCGCAAAGAAAAGATTCTGATCAGACCCGGGGGATGCCCAGGCTGATCTGAGTCTGCGCTGGGCGTACAACCATATTGTTGGTTTTCTCGTGTCGCGGCTCAAATAAAGAAAAGCAGTCAGTGAAAAGTCTTGTACTGCCAATAATTCGCTGTCAGTATGGCAGGACAATCAAGCAGGCTGATCTGGCCAGTTTCTTCTTCCAAACAAAGTAGCTAGTTTGCATATTTTATTTTGCTCCAGTATTCCGGCGGTCTTTGTTACACCCCAGGGGTCTCCAGGTGTCACAATACGCTGTTTTTGTCGAATCCTCATCTTAGATTCATCAAAGTTTTATGTGATTTGTTTTTTGTTTCCCATGCTGATTCGTGCATTGGTTAGGAAAGCTTTACGTTGACCAAACAGCTAATTAAATGTATCAAGCCCTTTGCAGAAGCTTTGGGCGAGTGTTTTGACCAATTAGAATGAGTTTAATCCCACTTGGATCAATTACTGACCATCCCAAGACAGTACTTCTGTTGTGGTGCCTCAATGTTACTTGTTCTTATGCCCGCTTGACTGTGGTCTTCCGGCGGTGTGGTCGTCTGTGTGGCTTTTGCTTTCTGTTTTGTTCTTATGCCCCGTTGTCTGTGACCTTCTGACAGTATGGTCGCTTGTGTGCTGCCGCTTTACTATGTGTTCTGTTCTTATGCCCGCTTATCTGTGGCCTTCTGGCGATATGGTGTGACCCCCACCTCTCCCCCATCAGATTTTCTTATATTTTTCTGGCGAAACAAGCACGTCGAAACAACATCAGTTATCGAATCCATAGCCCATATGTCGCATAATTGTAATTTTCTCTCCAAAAGCCACTCACACAGCGTATCAGATGAAGTTCTCCAATACTGTTGCATGTAACACAAATCTATAATTGAATCACTGCAGTTGGCTCCATGCAAGAGATAAATCTAAAAATAATGTGCATTCTATAAGATTGTCATGAAATAAACTGCACAAATGATACTATGATACAGATAGTATATTACAAAACATGTCATTTTTTAATAAAATATGCACAGTTTCGCTTTTTAAATCAAATGAGCCATTTTGTGTGAAAATATGACACAGGGCATATTCGAAACTCTAAATTTATTTGAAAGCCATTTCTTAAACTGCCATAAAGACCTTAATGTGTAATGGGAATTCTATTGAAACTGAATTTCTGACTTCATAATGGCGTGGGCTGATGGTTTTCGTCTGGTCCTTACGGCTTCATAGTCGACCGTGCATTGGCATAATTTTAGCTAATGAGTCCATACAAATTGGATTTAATGATGGAAAGGATTGCCAACATATTGTTTTATCATTTAAGTGGACTTCAACAATTTCAAATTCGGTAATTGTTTGGTTTTAAGCATAGAAAACAGAAAAGTACCCCCGTGACGTTTACAACTGTCTCAGTATTGCTGTATCTAAAGAATCTCAAATTTTGTTTGACTATGATAATTCAAAATGATTACCCTTTCTTACATTAAGATTATAACAATCCATCATGAGTGTCCATGTAGGATAGGGAAATCTCACCCGAGGGGTCAAATTTCAACCAGGGACGAGGCTTGCCGAGTCCCTGGTTGAAATTCCGACCCCGAGGGTGAGATTTACCTATCCTGCATGGACTGGCTCATGATGGATTATTTTTCTGCCACTGTTAGCGGATTTTTTTTAACCTCAAGTTGGATTAGGCTTCAGGACAGGAAAATTTTAACTTTTTAACTAGTGATCTGAAGTAAATTTTGAGCAGCCCAGTGCGTTTATCGGGTCCAAGAATGGGTGTAAACACAGATTGCACCTTAAAAATAGACGGAAAACACGATATGTGGTTTATTTTATCTTCCAGAGGACAAACCGTAATGCAACTTAGCTTCTAACGTCACGCGCGTCAAGTTTGCTAACGACGTTTTATAACTGGTTTTAGTGACGTCATTAATTTGAGTGACGTAGGACGAGAAAAAGCGACTGTCAAGTTTTTATTTTTGCTAATTATATAATATTTACGAAGCTTTAACAATAGAAAGGAATGTATCTGAATAACAACATCAATTGCTGCTGTATTTGAATGACAGAACTTTCCTTGCTAACAACTCAAGACTTTTAATGGCACCATTATTTCTACCAGAAGCGTTTTCAATTTTCCCAGTGGTGCATGTTGCAACGAAAAAAAAACATGATGATTAGAATTCGACTCCAAGAAAATGAGCCGCGACGCGAGAAAACCAACAAAGTGGTTGTGCGCCCAGCGCAGACTCAGATCAGCCTGGGCATCCGCCCAGTCTGATCAGAGTCTTCGCTGTCCCTATGAAGGTAGCTTAGACACTTAGCTACCCTTTGAGCACTTAACGAGGAGTCTGGTCAAACTGGGCGGATGCCCAGGCTGATCTGAGTCTGCGCTGGGCGCACAACCACATTGTTGGTTTTCTCGCGTCGCGGCTCAAATGATATTGCTTCTAACAATTGTAACATTTAACAGACCAATTACATTATAATGGGCCACTTCACCTTGCATGGCTAATTTTGCAATACGAGGTCTTCAGCTGAAACCATGCATTAATGAGAATTTGCTAAGCGTTCAATAAGTTCACAATCTTTGAGTTTGTAATAAGAACATTACAAGAAGTGTCAGAAGACAATAAATGGCGACTTACTGGAACTTAATTTTAACAAGGGCAAGTTTAATATGGACAATACTGGCCGAATGAAATGAGATCAACTGCAGTGTCAGAATTAACACTTTTCCTAAGAATAATTCAAACCTCTAAAATATTGCCAGAGATAAGACAGTATCAAGAAATATATGAAATATGGGTCAAAGTAACCTAGAAGTGACATGAGATCAGTCACTGGATGTATTACACCAAGTATAATGCAAGTCAATGAAAGAGTTTAAAAATATATTGGCTTAAATCACTGGACCATGACGTAAGGGTCCACTGACCTACAATTAGTACCAAGATCACTCATAGGGTCAGCCCAGTGCGTTAACCCAAGTATTATGCAAATTCATGAAAAAATGTTAGAGATATGGCTTAAAATCACTCGACCATGATACACAGATCACACTGATCTAAAATAAGTATGAGGTCACTCACAGCATAAACCATCAACCCTAGTGTAAAGCAAATCCCTGAAAAAGTGTGAATAATATGAGGCATTATCACTGAACCATGAAATATAGGTCACTGTGACCTTCTGTTAGTTGGTGTCAAACAGCGTGTCATTTTGAGTCATTATCCCAAGCAATAATGTTCGTTCATCAAATAGTCTTCAAGATAAAGAAGAAATCAGTGGACCATAAAATATATGTCACTGTAACCTGCTGTTAGTTTGAAGCCAAACATCTGGTCTTACTGAGTCATTATCCCTAGCAATCATATTCAGATATCAAATTGTCTTCAGGGTATGAGGCATTATCACTAGACTATGAAATAAAGGTCACTGTGACCTACTGTTAGTTTGAGTCAAACATCAGGTTAAACTGAGTCATTATCCCAAGCAATCATGTTTATACATCAAATAGTCTTCAAGGTATGAGGCATTTTCATTAGACCATGAAATATAGGTCACTGTGATCTACCTCAAGTTTGAGGTCAAACACCAGGTCATACTGAGTCATTATCTCATGAGTCATGTTCGTACAGCAAATGGTATCTAAGGTATGAGGCTTTATCACTAGACCATGAAATTAGGTCACTGTGACCTACCGTTAGTTTCAGGTCAAACATAAGATCATACTGAGCAATTTTTCAAAGAGTCATGTTCGTACATCAAATAGTCTTCAAGCTAGGCATTTTCACTAGATCACGAAAAATCGGTCAATGTGACCTACCGTTAGTTTGAAGTCAACATCAGGTCATGCTAATTCATTATCCCAAGCAAGCATGTTCGGTCATCAAATAAAAACATAAATGATTATCACAGAAGATAAAGTGATAGCCTTAGTGAAAACAAACCAAAAAGATAATTAAACGATGATTCCATATTTTTTAATAATGATATAATAATAATTATGATAATAAAAATAATTATGATAAAATTCTACTTCATAGTTTTACGTCCCACCAACACAAAGGTCATACAGAGACGGGACCTTTAATGATCTGGGACTGCACTGTTTGCTCGGACGATCTTTCCCAATACTTAGAATTTTACAGCAATTCGGTAATCCATACTTTTGCTTTATACCAGAAATAAATCTAAAATTAATGAGCAATCTGTATCTGTGTGTAGAAATAAATTGCACAAGCAAAGACATAACAGAGATACGACATAAGAACTGATGTCTTATTTGACAGACAAAATGCATACTTTCCCTTTTTAGATTCTAAAATCAATTTCTGGCATTGTGCAGTACAACTAATTAAATGCTACTACATATTAGCTGTGACACGAGAAAACCAACAAAGTAGCATGTGCGCCCAGCGCAGACTCAGATAAGCCTTGGCATCCTGACCGAGAACAGCTTTCCCCACCTAATCTTTCTCCTCGGAAAAACGGCTATTTTTTTCAGACTCTTCTCTGCGGGGCTTTCTATTTCCTTCAAACTTCACCCAACGCTCAGCCTTCTTGCATTTTGTGAATCACCATGTAGTGATCTACGCACAAAACGGTAAATGTTGAAGCCATCTTGATTTTTTTTGGAACGGAACGTTTGACGCCATTAGGTAACGTAGCGACAGAAATACGTCACTTCCGTTTGGTGTCGCTACAAAAGAAATTCTATTGAAAGTAATGTATTTTAAAGGCAAAAATATGCTTTACCAATCCTCTACCATAGAGCCTCCGCTCTTTCAAAGCTCCTTTGGAGTGCTCCCTAAAAATGGCTAAGGACTATATTTTCAATATGATTTTAAATGAATTCTGTGACGTACTCCTGACCCTAGTAGAGAATAAATAGGAAACTGACGTGTTTTGGCTACATCCCAATATCTTCTGGCTTAGCAAAGACGATTCTACAGGGCTCAATTGAAGGAAAAAGAAGAAGAGGTAAACAGAAGAAGAAGGAGATGTAGAAGATAGTCAATATTAAAGAGAAGACAGGGATATACTTTGGTAGCTCAACTAAGGCAGCCGGAGACAGGACTACTCATAGGTTGAAATGTTGAACAGTCATGTCACGGTGATGCCCCACGAACTTTGAAAAGTTATAGGACATAATACACTAAACTAGACAGTGATCCCAAAGGACAAGAATATATTCGTAAACTGCAATATAGTAAATATAAGGGGAGCTTTATACGGTCGCTACATGACAATTATACCAGCTGTAGTAAAAGATAAATAAATTTTGAGGGGTAAAAGCTTTAGGAAGCAAGCAAAAACTACTAGATTCAATTAGTCTGATTCTGTCCATGATATGTAATGAAAATCGCAACATTGGTTACGCCCTCTAGTCTTAAACCTTTAAATGCCATACACAAGACTGTTTCTTTAGTACTTAATAACTAGAATTTGATCTCACAATTTGGAACTATCGTTTTATTATGAGAAATATAACGCACATAAACATCAAGCAGCAGCACCCGCTTATCAAATGATAAAGAACGAAACACTCGGAACATTATTGTACAGTTTAATAGTTGAAATATATGGTAAATGGAATACCTTTCGGTGTCTGTTATTAAGATAACAACAAATTATATGATAACAAAGTACTTTCCGCATTCTCGCGTTTATACAGTTTTATTTCTGTAGAATAGGCAAATTATAAACTGCACAGACGTTACCGCCATATTATGAAATGTACATACGTTATCGCGGATAGACAGTTCGATCATATGACGGTCCAGTTGATTTCAGCAGATAGTTATCGCAATGTCCAGTAAAAATGGACGTGTAAAACATTGCAACAGAGTACACTAAATGTAGAAACATTGCAACATGGTTTAGCACAAAAGTTATTTGAAGAAGCAAAAGTAAACTACGAGCTGTAACAAAACTTTCATTGACCAGGCATTTGGCAGTTTATTACAGCTATAGCTGTGCATAAAACAGATACTTTTTTAAACAGTGAAACACAAATGACACAACATTATTTCTTTGAAGATAAACATGTACACATAACAATAACCAGAGGACCAATGGTCTTGTAGCTCACCTGACACCTTCTGTCAACAGACACAATTTGTCATTTTACTCATTTGTTACAAATTTGAAACCAGTAGCTTAAAAGGTGTTCATATTTTAATTTTAAAATCTCAGTGACCTTGAGCAAAGTTCAACAAATGACCTTGACCTTTGATGACCTTGACTTCATGTATTTATTTAGTTTCATAAATTAGGTCAAGGTCACCGCATGGTCATCATTTGCATGAAATATGATGGACTCGAATGCCCGATGCTACATACCCAAGGTCATCGGCCTTTTGGTTCTGGAGAAGAAGATTTTTGAAGGGTTTTTACCATATATGGGCATGGCGGCCATCTTGGACATGTGACCCAGATACCCAAACAAACTTTTGTTCCCCCAACCTAGGTAGGCTCCATCTGAAATTTGACTTCAATCAGCCTAGTGGTTTCAGAGAAGATGTTTGAAAAACTTGACGACGGACAGGCTGACAGAATGACCTTGACCTTTAGTGACATAATATCTTCAGCTGTTCATTTAGTTGACCATATATACCAAATATTGTACCTTAGACTTAAATAGTTCCTGAGAAATCCACCATTTAGGCTTTTTCCCATGTAAAAGCCTGAGGTACCGAAGTTGACCATGTCATAAATTATGTCAAGGTCACTGCACTGTCATCCTTTGTACAAACTATGATGGACCCGAATGCTCAATGCTACATACCAAGTTTCAGGGTCATAGACCTTTTGGTTCTGGAGAAGAAGATTTTTGAAGGGTTTTTACCATATATGGGCGTGGCGGCCATCTTGGTCATCTGACCTGGATACCCCAAACAAACTTACTTTCCCCCTGGCCTAGGTAGGCTCCATATGAAATTTGACTTCAATCGGCCTCGTGGTTTCAGAAAAGATGTTTGAAAATCTTGATGACGGACGGGCTGACAGAATGACCTTGACCTTAAGTGACATACTGTTTTCAGCTGTTCATTTAGTTGATCATATATACCAAATATTGTACTTTAGACTTAAATAGTTTCTGAGAAATCCACTGTTTAAGCGTTTTTCCATATGAAAACCTATGGTACCAAAGCTGACCATGTGACCTTGTCATAAATTAGGTCAAGGTCACTGCATGGTCATCATTTGTATAAACTATCATGGGCCCGAATGCCCTATGCTACATACCAAGTTTCAAGGTCATAGGCCTTTTGGTTCTGGAGAAGAAGATTTTTGAAGGGTTTTTGCCATATATGGGTGTGGCGGCCATCTTGGTCATTTGACCTGGATACCCCGAACAAACTTTCGTTCCCCCGACCTAGGTGGGCTCCATATGAAATTTGACTTTAATCAGCATCGTGGTTTCAGAGGAGAAGATGTTTGAAAATCTTGACAACGGATGGGCTGACAGAATAACCTTGACCTTAAGTGACATAATATCTGCAGCTGTTCATTTTGTTGACCAAATATACCAAATATTGTACCTTAGACTTAAATAGTTTCTGGGAAATCCACTGTTTAAGCATTTTCCCTTATAAATGCGTTACATACCAAAGTTGACCGTGTCGTAAATTAGGTCAAGGCCACTGCATGGTCATCATTTGTACAAACTATGATGGGCCTGCATGCCCGATGCTACATACCAAGTTTAAAGGTCATAGGCCTTGTGGTTCTGGAGAAGATGATTTTTGAAGGGTTTCACCATATATGGGCATGGCGACCATCTTGGTCATGTGACCCATACCCGGGGTATTAACTTTCGTTCCCCCACCCCACTGAGACTCCATATGAAATTTGGCTTCAATCAGCCCAGTGGTTTCAGATTTGAAGAAGTTTGAAAATCTTGATGACGCATGGACCGACGGAATGACTTTGACCTTTAGTGACATAATATTTTCTTTTGCTCACTTAGTTGACCATGTATACCAAGTATTGTACCTTAGACTTATATAGTTTCTGAGAAATCCACTGTCTAAGCATTTTCCCATATAAAAGCCCAACGTACCAATGTCTACCGTGTCATAAATTAGGTCAGGGTCACCGCAAGGTCATCATTTGTACAGATTATGATGGGCCCGCATGCCCGATGCTACATACCAAGTTTCAAGGTCATAGGCCTTTTCATTCTGGAGAAGAAGATTTTTGAAGGGTTTTTACCATATACGGGTGTGGCGGCCATCTTGGTCATCTGACCTGGATACCCCGAACAAACTTTCGTTCCCCCGACCTAGGTGGGCTCCATATGAAATTTGACTTTAATCAGCCTCGTGGTTTCAGAGGAGAAGATGTTTGAAAATCTTGACAACGGATGGGCTGACAGAATGACCTTGACCTTAAGTGACATAATATCTGCAGCTGTTCATTTTGTTGACCAAATATACCAAATAGTGTACCTTAGACTTAGATAGTTTCTGGGAAATCCACTGTTTAAGCATTTTCTCATACAAAAGCGTAACATATCAAAGTTGACCGAGGCGTAAATTAGGTCAAGGCCACTGCATGCTCATCATTTGTACAAACTATGATTGGCTCGCATGCCCGATGCTACATACCAAGTTTCAAGGTCATAGGCCTTGTGGTTCTGGAGAAGAAGATTTTGAAAGGTTTTTACCATATATGGGCATGGCGGCCACCTTGGTCATGTGACCCACACCCGGGGTATTAACTTTCGTTCACCTACCCCACTGAGACTCCATATGAAATTTGGCTTCAATCAGCCCAGTAGTTTCAGAGTTGAAGATGTTTGTAAATCTTGATGACGGATGGACCGACGGAATGACCTTGACCTTTAGTGACATAATATCTTCATTTGCTCATTAAGTTGACCATGTATACCAAGTATTGTACCTTAGACTTATATAGTTTCTGAGAAATCCACTGTTTAAGCATTTTCCCATATAAAAGCCTAACGTACCAAAGTCGACCGTGTCATAAATTAGGTCAAGGTCACCGCAAGGTCATCATTTGTACAAATTATGATGGGCCCGCATGCTCGATGCTACATACCAAGTTTCAAGGTCATAGGCATTTTGATTCTGGAGAAGAAGATTTTTGAAGGGTTTTTACCATATATGGGCATGGCGACCATCTTGGTCATGTGACCCACACCCGGGGTATTATCTTTCGTTACCCCAGCCCACTGAGACTCCATGTGAAATTTGGCTTCAATCAGCCCAGTGGTTTCAGAGTTGAAGATGTTTGAAAATCTTGATGACGGATGGACCGACGGAATGACCTTGACCTTTAGTGACATAATATCTTCATTTGCTCATTTAGTTGACCATGTATACCAAGTATTGTACCTTAGACTTATATAGTTTCTGAGAAATCCACTGTTTAAGCATTTTCCCATATAAAAGCCTAACGTACCAAAGTCGACCGTGTCATAAATTAGGTCAAGGTCACCGCAAGGTCATCATTTGTACAAATTATGATGGGCCCGCATGCCCGATGCTACATACCAGGTTTCAAGGTGATAGGCATTTTGGTTCTGGAGAAGAAGATTTTTGAAGGGTTTTTACCATATATGGGCGTTGCGGCCATCTTGGTCATGTGACCCAGATACCCCAAACAAACTTTCGTTCCCCCGACCTAGGTAGGCTCCATATGAAATATGGCTTCAATCGGCCCAGTGATTTCAGAGGAGAAGATGTTTGAAAATGTTGACGACGGACGACGGACGGACGACGGATGCCTGGCTATACTATAAGCTCACCTATGAGCCTAAAGGCTCAGGTGAGCTAACAAATAGCAAGCTTTGTAGGTCCATGAAATAAAGAGAAAACCATGTTAGTGTCTTTTGATATTGGTTAATATAAGTTTACACCAAGCGAGACTAGAAACAGCAAATCTCGCAATTCCTACGCCGGTTCTGGTGGAGCTTTATAAACTTGATATCTAAAGATGTTTAGTTAAAATAAGTTAAATGCGTCTAAAAGTGCCAAACAAATGAAATTGAAATGCAATTTTGTTCATCGCAATATGCCTATTGATGTCCGGTGACTCATTTGACCAATCGAACAGTGTTATCACGGTCAACGTCAGTATTGCCAATCGGCTTCAAATATCACTTCTAAAGGCACTGCGTGATATCATATGCGCCAGCTCAGTTCTAAAGTGACACGATACCATATTATGTTCTCAGCAGATGCATGATAAAATTTCATTTACGGTGACATGAATATATAAATAATAATAATAAAAACGTACAAACTGTATTAACAGAATTTAATTAGATTTTGCATGATTAATTGATTAAATCTGGAATGACAATCAAGAATAAAATATTTGCACGAATATAAGTAAATTAGAAGCATTCTTAACATTGTTTATTAATCATTACGTCAGACTTTCTGAAAAATTAAGACATTGGCGCATTATGAGAAAAAGTGGTTGCGGGATATATAGACACCATGTTCTTAGATCAGTGCAGGCATAACAAAGTTTTAGCCTTTCTCCCGTTAGATTACCCTGATTTCATTGGTTATCCATCTCTGCCCAACAACAGTATATGCGATAGCTGATCTAAGCCTTCGCTGATTGCACAGGCTATGATGCACCTATTCTCATGCCGTAATTCATGTAGCGATCATAAAATGTATATATTTAATAGATGTGGTTGGCAAAAATTCCCTTTCTGTACTCGATGCAAGCTGGTGCTAATATTTTACATCAATATAAGTACTATGAATTAACTAAGTGAGCATTTGTTTATTTCTAATATCCACGAATTCTGGTTTCCACTTTATTTAGCTAATGAATTTTGAAAACTTGATTATCAGCAATAATAAAGAAAATAAACCCCTAAAGTTGGTATCATTTGTAGTTATAGGTTTGAGAAAATCAATTTCCATTGTATGAATTTCAGATAGCATCTCAGGACCATAGCATGTACTGTGTGCCCTAGCAGATACCAATGTCGTCATATATTTTTCACTAAAGCAACTGTTGAATCATTAATTGTTGTACCAAGTACCTTGGCAGAATGACGTCTCGATGACATCACTTTGACATCAATATAATATTTCTAGTGCTATGGTTATGGAAATTTAACATAATCCATGTCTGCAAAGGCACACAGTGTTTGTCATGCTCCGCCAGGTTATAAATGACATAACATACTGAAACAGAAACTTCAGATTTCTCAAACAAACAATTAGTATCAAGACATTAAAATTCGTGTTTTATCGCGCAATGTATTTTTCGAAAGCTAACCAAGAACTATTGACTAAGAAAGGGGCGCTGAAAAATATCATTGAGGAAATAAACCCGCAAAAGACTGGCAAACGAAGTAGGGTCAAGACACGTAGAAACAGTGTTTTTACGTTATAAAGATTAGCCGCTTTCCCTCGATCTTTAATTGTTTGACCACGAGTAAAAGCCTAAATCAAAATGATGCCTTCTTCCTAAATATACTGCTCAAAAGAAGTTTTGCATCTCCTTTATTTTTTACCATAGAACCAATGCAAAATAGTCAACAAAGTAGGGTCAAGACACGTAGAAACAGTGTTTTCAGGTTATAAAAACTAGCAGCTTTCCCTTCATCTTTAATTGTTTGACCACGAGTGAAGGCCTAAAGCAAAGTAATGTTTTCTTCCTAACTATACTACAAAATAGTCCATGAAGTAGGGTCAAGACACGTAGAAACAGTGTTTTAGGTTATAAAGCCTAGCAGCTTTCCCTTCATCTTTAATTGTTTGACCAGGAGTGAAAGCCTAAATCAAAATGATGTCTTTGTCCTAAATAAACTACTCAAAAGACGTTTTGCATCACCTTTATTTTTACCATAGAACCAATGCAAAATAGTCAACAAAGTAGGGCCAAGACACGTAGAAACAGTGTTTTCAGGTTATTAAGACTAGCAGCTTTCCCTCCATTTTTAATTGTTTGACCACAAGTTTTAAAAGAGCCTAAGCAAAGCGATGCCTTCTACCTAAATATACTACTCAAAAGACATTTGCATCACCTTATCTTTTTCAATAAAGCTAATGCAAAACAGTCATATCTCACCTGTGTAAAAGTCACATGAGTAGCAATGAAAAACCACATGGTTATTTTGTTTGACTGACACGTCTAGTCTCTAGATTCGGCTATATCACTCTACAAGAACGCTAATTGGTAACATTTACGTTCTCAAATGCCAGACCAAGCCTCTGAGGTGGAACGTTTTTTTTTAATCTTTATTTTCAGTCAGCTGATTTATTCATTTATTTACTTATTTATGTATTTATTATTTCCATTCTTCTGAAATATGTTTTCTCGAATCTGAAAAACTTTGTCGCGTTATCCTCCGGGTGTGGAGACAGAAGGGTTCTGTTCTTCATACCCAGAGTCTTGGCTAGCTGCGACATTGTTATATCATGAAATACTAGTATCTTAAGAATACGTGTTTCTTTTCCTTATTGCTCTCCTTTCTTGGAGCTTAGTGTGTTTTGTATTACCGATTCACAAGTATGAATGAAGCAGATTATTAACTGCACGAGACTTTTTAATGAATCGGCTTGGAAGGACCCATTGGACGCCATTAACTGCTATTTATTATAACTGCAACCTGGTTTACCTATTTTCAATGGAGACATCTAATCCGGTCGCAGCTGATATTGCTCCACAGTAAACTCACAAAAATTCATACTGGATGAATCATTTGCCGCCTTAACATACTGATTTATTTATTAGTACTATTATTGTTATTTTTTCTACATATGAGCAATTTTTACATGTAGGAGTATACATGACACATGAGTGCAGTTTAACTTATTTTTCTCTTCCGTCCTGCTCTGCCACGTTTGCTTGTTTGCTTGTTACCCCGGCAAACTTGGCAAAACAGGAAGGATATGCTATCCCTAATCTTTGCTTGTCGCTCTTGCATTTTGTTTCGATAAATATAGCTGAGAGGGACAGGTTCCATTAATATTGAATTCTTTAAGTCACATTTTCTGTTTACTTATGTGATTGTCTAAGCACCAATCAAATATTTTTATCGTTGCTATTCAGAAAAATAATGTATTAAAATGACTATGATGTTTCTATTTCTCACACATTTTTTATCTCTCCCTTTGTGCCATGCGGCTTTCGGACGGCGACAAACCGAAATCGAAGCGATGTCATGATGATATGTTGTCGCATCGACGTCGGTGTGATGTCTTCCCGCGGTCATGTGCCTGCTGGGTTCTCTCTCTCTCTCTCTCTCTCTCTCTCTCTCTCTCTCTCATGAAATTCCTTGTAAGATGCTTTGGTTTCGAGAAGTTCTGTACTTTATAGCTGGATGGAATGGCTAGTCATATGCGTTTTGCTGTTGTTTTTTTACTGTTTTTAATATCTTATGGCTATTATTATCATAATTTTAAAGATATAATTTTTCTTAAAGTTCGCAATTTAGGATGCCTTGCCCTTAAAATTATTTTGGCAACAGGAAGTATGCGGTGAGCCGTTTTGTGAAATTTGAGTAATACATGTTTTTTGTTTTCTTCCTTTCTTTCCGTTACTCGCTTTATGCTCTGTTCTTCTCCCCTTGCATTTAATTCTCAAATCATTTACTGTTACCATTGCTAGTATTAGTACATGATCCACCGTCCGTTTGCCATGTTGATAAGTATTAGAGAAATTCCTCATTATGTCATGTTTACATGTACTTTGAGTGAGTTAAGTTATTGTCTGTCTGTGTCTGTCTGACAGTCTTATGTTTCTGTACTGTAAATGTGAAAACCTTGACTTTGGTTCCGCTCGTCTTAGTAGCTAAAGGCTTGTTAATATTAAGATTGTCCATACGGTTTGTTAAGACCCAAGGATAATTGCCCAATACCATTAGTCAGTCAAACATTTTTGCTACCCTGGCAAGTCAGTTCTGTCCTCAGTTTTGTCAGGTGTTTACAGAGACAAGAGTGTGCGAGTTACAGAAACCACCAAGCAAACCATAGGCATGCCTTTCTGGCATACCTCTTGGAACTAAGTTGATTTAGTATTATCTCTATGTGAAAATATATGATGATGCAAAACTTCTTTCAAGTAGTTTATATTATCGAATGTCGCCCAGCAAGCACTCTATTTTTAAATAACATCATATCAACGTTGAGTCAACCTCAATAACTTTGAATCAACGTGAAGTCAGTGTAGTCTCAACGTTTGTGCTCACAGTGCAGTACCAAAATACCTTCTTGTTCGGGTTCGCCTTGATACAGCTATAAATTTCCTTTAACCCTGGCTTCCGACTACTTTTCGGGATTCAACTGTTGGTTTTCGTTTGCTTCTGTATTTCAGTTGGTATCTTTTGTTCCATTATTCGTCTGTTGCTTGGCCATTCGGGGTTCAACTGTTGGTTTTCTCATTCTTCTTATTCCAGTGGTGTTGTTTGACACCTCAGGGATCCCCAGGTGTTGCAATATCTTATTTCTGTTTAGTCCTCTTCTTTGATTCACAATTATTATCCATGAGTTTCATTGATGGGTTATGAGAAGCGAGCAGATTAGCAATGATCATGAGTTAATTCAGTCAGATCCCATATTTTTCCCTCAAAACCAAACGGAGGCGAATTTGTGAATGTCCTGGACTGCCTATAACCATAATTGCTTGGCGGACTTTTAACAGCACGTAGATTAATTCTTGTCCATTAAAATACTGTCGATTCTATCATGCGGCGACGCTTTTTATGTAATTACATTTGTTTTGACCCACGAGTTAGATACTCAGTGTAGACCCCATTTCTAGAAGGGATACATTTTCCAAGGAAGAAGTCAGAAATGTTGTCTCCTTACACAAAGAAATTAGTAGTCTTGAAAAATACTGTTGATATTTGTGCAAAGACATTAAAAGTCTCTGACCGCAACTGTTTAGGGTCGCTCCATTGATTGTTCCTTCCGTGTTTTTTAAATTTTTTTTCAACGTAGTCAGTTCTTTCAGTATATTACATTTCTGTACCTAAGTCAAGACATTCCGAACCCGAACAATGGAATACAGAAACAGTGCACAACATGCAACGGTAAGGTAGAATCGAGTAACTTCGGACAGCGGATAAATTCGGAAATACCATTGCGAACAGTGAAAATCAAAATGAGACGGCTCATGATGAGTCGTCTCATCAGGATTTACACTGTTTGCCTAGTTAATTTTGTTTTAATTCCAAACAACTGACATATAAAAGAAACAATTGACCCGCTGTCCGAATATACCCGACTTTACCCTAATACTTATGACACATCAATTATCAAGTGCATTGAAAATTAATTGTTTGTTGCTTTTATGTCTAGCTCCTAATTGCTAGCCGTTTATCGGCGCTCTGGTTTTTCAATGTTCTGGTCTAACGATTGCTTTTGATTAAAATTACAGTTCATCGCTCTTTTGTGGCAACTTTTATCATTTTCAAATGAAATTGTTCGCGAAGACTAAGCTATAAATCATATGCTATATGGTGTGCGCTCGCTGTCATTAAAAGGAATTTTGAATAATAGAAACGCATCTACACATAGCTGAACCTACATAAATGTAGCAATAGTTCTAACTAATTTATGGCCCTTCCGATGATCAAGTATGGAAAGGTCGGGATGGTGAATGGGTTCGAGTTTAGTCTAGTCTTCATTGTAT
Source organism: Ctena decussata (assembly GCA_963989385.1). Classification (NCBI taxonomy): domain Eukaryota; kingdom Metazoa; phylum Mollusca; class Bivalvia; order Lucinida; family Lucinidae; genus Ctena; species Ctena decussata. The sequence continues at coordinate 8,449,183 of OZ022511.1, forward strand.
AATGCATTTTAAAGTGCATTCTTGCTTCCTCTGTGAAGAAGATGGCTCCTATAAGTCTGGAATCCCTACGGTTGACAGCTGCGCTGGTAAAGCCTTGCGCTATCTAACTCGCTTAGTACGAGGGATGATTGATAAGTCCTGAGCCTCACCATGTTTTGAAACCTTTAGATTGGATTTGAGTAATTTATTTTAAACACCCATTCTACAGAGCAAATTTCAGGAATTTATCTTAAATATCAATTGGATGACACTTCACCTTTTACAGTTACCCCCACGAGTGCACTGTATAACTCTTTGACCGACCATAACTTCAGTCCTACATTTTTCCCAGCTCAGCTTCCACACCGTGGAAGTAAACAAACACATGTGCCAGTAAATCCCCATTTGATTATTGGCATTTGAGGTCAAAGGTTATGTTTATGCTGGGGAAAGTGAAGTACTGACTTTAGCTGAGTCAAACATTTTGCAATTGTTTTTGCAAATATATGTCCTACAGCATCCCGGTAATTGATGATATATGCAAACATAAATTGATTCCATTTCAGAATAAAAACAAAATTTCAATTTTCAGGAAGTGTCTATTTTGAGAGTTTCTGCAGGTAGTGCGTAATTGGGGTCGCATGCTCTGCGTGCATAGAAGTGGATATCTTTTAACTTTTTTGACAAAAATTATGTAAGATGTTAATGTTCATTTGTTTGGTTTTGCCCACAATGTTCCTAACAAACACGACATTAAGACATGGGCCTGTAAATTTTAGGGTTGCAATATTTGAGGGTTTACGGTAAAGCCACCAGAGGCCAAAATATTTTGAGTTTCCTCCAAACCATTGACCACTCATTATTCCTGCATGTATTAAAACAAGAACCGTTTAAATCTTGTAGAATGTGAAGAATGTTTTTTCAAAGAAATGCAAGGCAAATAGTTGTAATTGTTATTTTAAAAATATGCCACCCCTCTTGTTTTTGAAGCGCTGTAAAAAAAGAAACCTTTTGCCAAAATTGTTTGAAACTTCCACCGAAAGCTAGTGAATGACAACTAATTACTTTCGCTGTAAGCATCTACGTGCAGATTCACTAAAAGTATCTTAGGCTCAGAACTTATCAATCAGCCCTCGTATATTACTGACAAAATATATTCACTTAAAGTAAGTCTTAAAGCCGATGGTTGCACAGTGCACGATTTCAGAGAAAAGCTTTCAATTACCGGACTTCCATCTTCACTGACTTATTCCACAGATACATAGATATGGCGTGTGTATTGTTACAGGCAGATGACGCTAACTACTCTCGAAATATTCACATCTGTGTTTCTAAAATATTTCGGAATTGTTAGCGGTTACATGTGTATATGATTCGTAATTTGGGTATTTAACCGCTTTTATTTTTTTCAGCCCATTTCGGGGATTTCTTACTTCTCATTTATAGTTTACTTTTATTTATTTGGTATCTTCATTTGAGCCTCGACACAAGAAAACCAACAAAGTGGCATGTGCGCCCAGTGCCGACTCAGATCAGCGTGGGCATACGCCCAGACTGATCAAAGTTATTGCTTTGCGCTTAAAGGGTAGCTAAGGGGCTAAGATAGCTGCATGCGGACAGCGAAGACTCTGATTAGACTGGGTGGATTCCCAGGGTGATCTGAGTCTTTGCTGTTTATTTTGTCGTGTCGCGGATCATTAATATTTTTAATTTAGCTTTAACAACTACCTTATGCTGCTGGCTTATTTTCCTCTGTTTGTTTTGACAAAAAAATAGTTTGTAGTCGTAAACTGATGAATGATAATAGTTTTAGGTCTAATGGAAGAAAAATGTGCAGCAAAGATGATATAATCGAACATGTACACTCTTCTTACATCCCAGTTTGTGAGTGAGTGAGCGTGTGTGCAATTGAGCGAATGAGTATCAAGATAAGCCTGCATCGAAATAATTCCTTATCTAGAAAATTTTATCGCCGATGCAATGAATTGGTTTAAAAACTCAATGGCAGGTTAAAATCACTTTCACGTGAAGGCCTATCGGAACCAGAATTTTATGATGACTTAGTATACAAATTCAAAAAGACAAGGGGTATGTCTGATTTTTTGTTCAGCTTCGAAAAGTAGTTTTTTTGGTTCTCATTGTATTTTGTTCAGTGCTAGCACTAGCCATCAAAATCAAAAAGTCATACATGTATGACTTCCAAGGTTTGTCATTTGGAAGTCATGCTGAAGGATAGACTTGGTTTCTTCCAGAATGTTCATATTTATATTGCTTTCTCCTTCATTAATGGGTGAAATACCATTATTACAACAAATTTAACTCATTATTTAAGTCAATATTCACTTAATAAATGGTAGGTTATGATAAAAATTGGAAGTCACTGACTTCCTGGCATTCAGTTTTAGAAGTCACAGACCCCCAGACTTCCACTAGTGGAAGCACTGTTTGTTTCCTTGTAATTTTAGTTAGAAATACATCAGTTGTTAAAGAAAACTGATTTCTGGCGCGGCAGATCGGAAGCGCGGTGAGGTTATGGCTTTCATACTAGACCTTTAAATACACGATTGGAAAACTCGAATGCGCCTGATTTACGGCTGCTCAAACGGGTCATGAAATTTGCAAATACACTTTTCGTCATTCGTTATTATTGAATAAAACATGTCTATCCGCAAATAACGGCGATTAAATTAAAAAGGAAACGAAGCCAAAATAAAGTTTATATTCATAAAACGTCGTTTTAAAACTGTTTCTTTTCACAAATGGTAGATTGTGTTTATTATCCCCCATACAATAAAAACCCGGATGCAGGTCATGCATGCTCTGATATGTCTACGACAAACAAGCAAATGCTCTGATCAGACTGCACATAAGAGCCTTCACTTGTCACATCAGCCATGTATGGAAGTGACCCAAGCCATAGAACCAACATTGAGGTCTCTGATTACCCTGTGTGAAACAGGAGAATGATCTGAGTATCATCTGACAGAATTGCCACATTGTTGGAACTACCATGACGTGGCTCAATTTTGGTGGTTGTAAACTACTAGGGTAACGGTGTCGTTATTGCTGTAGGAAATGCCAGTAGTTATCATATTTAATATAAATGTTATATCCACATCGCTTTTTACAACGGTATGGTATGATAAAACCTCCCTACGAGGGTATCTTAAAGCCTCTCAATGGCTGCTTCAATGTTAACTCTAACGTTTCGGACAAAATGCGTGGACGAAGTACAGACCCTGATCTGACTACTCATTGCACGATTCTGAATGCAATTTTACAATGTTTTTTGTCGTATGAAATTTGTAATGATATAATTGCAACTCAACAGCTGCAAACTCCGTCTGACAAACTGATAAGAAACTGTCAGAGAACATATTCCCACTAGTAATCTTTCCTTTGGAAAACGGGTAATAATATTTTTTTTTCTTCTCTACGGCACTTTCTATTTCCATCAAATTTCACCCAGCGCTCAGCCTTCTTGCATTTTGTAAACTGACCATGTAGTGATCTACTCATAGAAGCGGTTAACGTTGACGCCATTTCGTTTTTCTAAAACGGAACATTTGACGTCATTATGTAGCGAAGCGACAGAAAGACTGTCCGACGTCTATTTATCATTTTGTTGATTTCTATGTAAACCAGTCTAATTTGGTGTAGTCATGAAAGAAATCCCTTTGAAAGTAGTGTATATTAAAGGTAAAGATATGCCTTACCAACCCTTTTCCATAGAGCTCCCGCTCTTTCAAAGCTCCTTTGAATTGCAGGTGGATGCTATGCACCTGCAAGCGAGTGCTCGCTATCATATAAACAGAATGTCACTATTATATTCCATTACAGTTATACGATGCATTTACAGATTAAAGATTTTTATTCATCATGTAGGTTCCTGCTTTCTGAAATACTTCTCTTCAGACAGTCTGAAATAATGTTTGAAGGAACGTGAAACAACAATATACAGTCGCAAACGATGATACAGAATGACTTTTATTTAAATAACAACAAGGCATGTTTCATTCTGTTTAGAAAGAGTAAGTAATTTTCGACCAAGCGTTTCAGAGTTGTGAATGAAGCAATTGATTGAAAACCTCTGACGACCAAAATCGTCTTACAAAATCTATAAAATTATGACACCATCAGAGAAATTATGTCATCTTGTTCATCAAGCTGTCTTCATTAAGAGAGATTGTCTCGTCTAGCGGCTATGTGCTATGTAGAATAAGTTCTTGATATTAGAAATGCTGACAAAGCAAAAAGACCCGATTATTAATCCAGTTCCCATGCCAAGGGAACGAAAATAGCAACTACAAGATATCATTTGTATAACACTTCATATTTTGATACAAATGTCTGGGCATTAAACAGTTCAGGGCGTTAAACAGTCCATCATTGATCTATATATTCAATGCAGAGCAAATCTTGGGTCAACGATCTGTGGGAGATAACATGTACTCACTTATCACCAGAAAGTGGTCGCTTCCACACTCATTTCTTATTTGGTAGCAGCAGCCGAAAATATTTCAGTTAGATGACTTTCAACTTCGTTCACAGATTATTCCCACTGATACATGGACATGGCAGAATATTACAACAGGCAGGTGACGCTTTCTGGTCGTCATAACCTGATCACATCCCTGTTCAGGGAAGTCTGGGTCCAATGTTTTTTGTGTGATTATCGAGTTCTGTCAAATGGTTTTGGTACTTTGACTTTTTCCTTTGTCTACAGATTTTTAAACAATGATGTCAATGCTTTAGTTCAGTCAATTTTTTCAGTTGCCGTAGTACAGTTTACTAAATTTAGTGTGACAGACGCGTATATTGGTATTTGAGCCGCGACACGACAAAATCAACAAAGTGGCAAGTGCGCCCATAGAAGACTCAGATCAGCCTGGGCATCCGCCCAGTCTGACCAAAGTCTTGGATGTCCGCTTTAAAGGTAGCTAAGGGTCTAAACTCGCTCCATGCGGACACGAAGACTCTCATCAGACTAGGAGGATGCGCAGGCTGATCTGAGTCTTCTCTGGGCACCAGTTAATAGTGTGCGCTTTGCTGGTTTTGGTCGTGTTGCGGCTCATTTAATTAATTCATATCGTTCCTTTGGACACATGGGTCACATACAAGAACGGACACATGGATCACATACATGAAACAAATACTATCTTGCTATAATATTTCGTTTTACTAGTATTTTCAGTGATTTATGTCTGTTTTTTTTGGACCTAGAGGTCTCATATCACAAAATAAGATGGATTTTCGATGGCTTTTTCAGATGTATATGTGTTATACTGGACAGCACTGCTGCAAGATAACACATTCGGGGTTATGTTAAATATAATTAAACAATATCATGTTGATCAATATGGTTATGTGTTATAAAATATCAAAGTCTTTAATGTTGGTAACTAAGATTTTTAAGCAGTTGAAGACTGGGTTTGGCATATTGTTAAAAATCTCTCAAATTTTGAGCTCTGCAAAATTCAAGCATGGTGAAATGAATATTCAACTTGAGTGATCTTATTTTCTGATATCATATTACATATAACTTATTAGTGTATGCAACTGTATAGTTAGACCTGTCTCCCCTGATTACTTTTCATTCAGTGACTAGAGCTCTAGATAAGAAGGAGTAACAAGGATAATTTAGGGATAATTTTGCATATTTCTCCATAAAAACATATTTTGTGACCCTCATTAGAACCGTCTCGACGAGACGGTTCTAATGAGGGGTCACAACATATGTTTATTTTGAGTAATAAAAAAAATTATCTTCAAATTAAAAAAAATATTTTCAAATTATCCTCATTACCCCCTCTTATCTAGAGCTCTGTTCAGTGACTACATCTAGTAGCCCACTCTGCTGAAAAATTCACCAGTTTCTTAGAATTTGGTGAAAGTCTTTAAAATCTCGCTGTTGCTCAGGGCCAAATAGTTTCTTATGAGATTAAAAGAATCTATGATGGGGTTGAGGCCGAGACAAGGAAATCTCAGGCTAGTTTTCAGACTATTTAGTCTTATGCGAGGCTTGCCGAGCATAAGAGTTAAATAATCTGAAAATGGGCCTGAGATTCCCTTGTCAAGGCCTCAAACCCCATCATTGATTATTTCCTCACCCAATATTTCATAAAACAGAATATTCATTGAATTCTTAACTTCTTGTTGAGTCCATTCCTATAAACCTGAAGCTAAATTTCTATTAATAGTTTGACACGTGTTAATTTCACCTTGTGCATGCATTTTTCATGATTGGTAGCTAATCAGAAATCTACAGTGACACTTCCTGTACATCACTGGGTGTCAGTTTCATATTCTGCATGTAATTTACATGCCAGGTAGCAAGTTGATTAGTTGAATTAAAGTGTGTAATTAATTGGGCTGTACTATATAGCAATGATTGGCATTTTGAGAAAGCTTTCTGAGCCTAGGCCGAGATAGCAGGCCGAGGTAGAAAAATCTCAGACACCTGTAGAAAGGGATATCCTTGTACAATGGGTGAGAAAAAGGTTATATCATACATAGTTGCTTGTTGTACAACACTGTTGTTTCTGTTTCTGAAAAAGTAATTTCAAATATATTGTCTTTCTTTAGCATTTGCTTGTAGACACTTTATTTCGAATTTCATCTTATTTTTCGGTTTTGCTCAAAGTGTGTGCTTGGCTGATTAAAGGGGAGATAATCCACATCATATAGAATGACTTACAAACATTGTAGTACTATGATGGATGTACCAATAACGTATCAAATCAGTTTCATTCATTTCATATAAAGCTAGAAAGATACTGGCTGAAATCTGGTAAAATTTTCAATAATTTCCGGTCATTCTATATTACTTTTATGTGTTTTGAAGTGCACCCTGTTTATCAAAGCGCAAGGGGCCTTCGGTCGGAGGATTTCCCATCTCCTCGGGTGGCTATTTTTTTTAAAAGTAATGTTGTTTGCAGTGCTGCAAACGCCTAGATACTCGATTTTCGAGGTAATAGCAATTTAGCTCAATGACTCCAAAGGAGTAGGAACAAATTTTTACAATGACAAAGTATGGAGAAACACGATCTCCACGTGGCACCTAGCACTAGCTGCGATCAAGAGAAATAACATTTATGAGGGGTTGCCCATTGAAACAATAAAAACACTTCAGAATGACAATCATGCTTACTAGACAGATAATGGCCAATGGAATTTACATTCATTTTGATTCATAGGTGACAAGCTCAAAGATGCTTAAGTTCGACTTGTTATTTTCGCCCACTGAGAGCCTTCTACTGAGAGCAAGCTGAAGCACAGACAAAACATGACAACAACTCAAAACATGTTAATTTGGATTCTATGGATACCATAGACTGCTAAGATCCTCAGACAGTTTTAGGGGTCCGTTGAACCCTTTTTTATGACATGTGATATTGTCACAGTACGAGGTACGTAACTCCACTGAGCGTTTTGTGGCCTGAAATACTTTTTCTATTGAAAAAAGCTTCATGCTAAGAATGGTGATGCACGAAACGCCCAGTCGAATACGCCCAATTTTTTATGCCTGAATAGCATTATGCTTAAAGAAGAGCGCTGTATATACTGCATATACTGCTAGAATTTTATTTGACAACTTGAGTATATACTCTTGCGAAAACATTTATACTCTTGCAGTATCGCTATAGCATTAGACGAGGCTCTCTTGCTCTGATTAGAAAACTGGAACTTCTCACAGACCAATATCTAATAGACAGTCTCACATTGCAAGAATAATCTTGCAGTGTTACGTCTTAGAATTAATTCTTGGCTGTACTCAAGCGTTGAATTTTCTTGTCTCTTAGTGCAATACCGTGACACTGCATGCGACGGTACATATAATTTAATTTTGGCTCGATTGGCCAAAACATAAAAAAAGAACGAGAAGAAAACTGTCAGTGACTTTTTTCAGTATCTGGGTGAATGAGTGAGAAATCAAGAGACGTGCTTGCCAAATTATATTACAACGCGTCAATCCACTACTGCAACATGTCGTTGTTGGAGCAGGTTCAGAAACGTTCCGTTATCTCAAAATATTAAAAAGACAGACAATCAAAGTCGTTTCTTCATAGACGTCGGCTCAGTTGATCCTAGTCACAAAATTTATCTTAACGGTACCTGTCAGCTACATTATCAACGACTTCCGTGGCGGTCACATTGTTAGCGCGAGGTTGACAGAGTACAGCGAGACTCTGACGTCACAAATCTAGTTACCGCGACTTTAGCTGAGCGGTTTTAATACCGTTATAATTGGATCAAAAGAAATCAGTTTTTCGGCGGAATATTTTATCTGACAGTTGACCGTAACAGATTACCATCGCCTTTAGAAGGACGTTGGTTGCAGTAGATACTTGACTTGTAGTAGCTTATAACATTTTTACATAGACATACACATACAACATATTTACAGTTCGTCGTTGAATTTTGACATGGTACCTTCATATGCGATAAGCTATTGGTAAGTTTCCATTGTCAAAATCAGTACTGCAAAGTTTAGCTAGTGTAATTAACTTCTAAAAATATGTGTGCTCAAATGATTTCAAATCGAATTTCTTTTTTGCTGAGGTCATTCTACCGGCAAGGATTACAGAGCAACATCTTTTCAACTGACTTGTATACGTTGCATCATATTAAAAAGAAATGCGATCATATAAAATAAAATGAACCGCGACACGACAAAACCAACAATGTGGTTGTGCTCCCAGCGCAGACTCAGATCAGCCTGGGCATCCGCCCAGTCTGATCAGTCTTCACTGTCCTCATGGAGCTAGCTTAGACCCTTGGCTACTCCTAAAGCGCAAAGAAACGATTCTGATCAGACCCGGGAGATGCCCCGGCTGATCTGAGTCTGCGCTGGGCGCACAACCACATTGTTGGTTTTCTCGTGTCGCGGCTCAAATAAAGAAAAGCAGGCAGTGAAAAGTCTTGTATTGCCAATAATTCGTTGTCGGTATGGCAAGACAATCAAACAGGCTGATCTGCCCAATTTCTTTTCCAAACAAAGTAGCTAGTTTGCATATTTTATTTTGCTCCAGTATTCCAGCGGTCTTTGTTACACCCCAGGGGCCTCCAGGTGTCACAATACGCTGTTTTAGTCAAATCCTCATCTTAGATTCATCAAAGTTTTATGTGATTTATTTCTTGTTTCCCATGCTGATTCGTGCATTAGTTAGGAAAGCTTCCCGTTGACCAAACAGCTAATAAAATGTATCAAGCCCTTTGCAGAAGCTGCGCGCGAAGGTTTTGACCAATTAGAATGAGTTTAATTCCCCTTTAATAAATAACTGACTATCCCAAGACGGTACTTCTGTTGTGGTTCCTCAATGCTACTTGTTCTTATGGCCGCTTGTTTGTGGTCTTCCGGTGGTGTGGTCGTCTGTGTGGCTTTTTCTGTTTTGTTCTTATGCCCAGTTGTCTGTGACCTTCTGGCAGTATGGTCGCTTGTGTGCTACCGCTTTAATATGTGTTCTGTTTTTATGCCCGCTTATCTGTGGCCTTCTGGCGATATGGTTGCCTGTGTGGCCCCCACCTCTCCCCATTAGATTTTCTTATATTTTTCTGGCGAAACAAGCACGTCGAAACAACATCAGTTATCGAATCCATAGCCCATATGTCGCATAACTGTAATTTTCTCTCCAAAAGCCACGCACAGCATATCAGATGAAGTTCTCCAATACTGTTGCATGTAACACAAATCTATAATTAAATCACTGCAGTTGGCTTCATGCAAAAGATAAATCTTAAAATAATGTGCATTTTATAAGATTGTCATGGAATAACTTGCACAAATGATACTATGATAGAGATAGTATATTACAAAACATGTCATTTTTTAATAAAATATGCACAGTTTCGCTTTTTAAATCAAATGAGCCATTTTGTGTGAAAATATGACACAGGGCATATTCGAAACTCTAAATTTATTTGAAAGCCATTTCTTAAACTGCTATAAAGGCCTTAATGTGTAATGGGACTTCCATTGAAACTGATTTTCTGACTTCATAATGGCGTGGGCTGATGTTTTTCGCCTGGTCCTTACGGCTTCATAGTCGACCGTGCGTCGGCATAATTTTAGCTAATGAGTCCATACAAATTGGATTTAATGATGGAAAGGATTGCCAACAGATTTTTTTTTTATCATTTAAGCGGAATTCAACAATTCTAATTTCGGTAAGTGTTTAGTTTTAAGCATAGAAAACAGAAAAGTACCATCGTGACGTTTACAACATTGCTGTATCTGAAGAATCTCAAATTTTGTTTGACTATGATAATTCAAAATGATTACATTTTCTTACATTAAGATTATAACAATACATCATGAGTGTCCATGTAGGATAGGGAAATCTCACCCGAGGGGTCGGAATTTCAACCAGGGACTCGGCAAGCCTCGTCCCTGGTTGAAATTCCGACCCCGAGGGTGAGATTTACCTATCCTGCATGGGCTGGCCCATGATGGATTATTTTTCTCCCACTGTTAGCGGATTTTTAATCTCAAGTTGGATTAGGCTTCAGGACAGGAAAATTTTAACTTTTTAACCAGTGATCTGAAATAAATTTTGAGCAGCCCAGTGTGTTTATCGGGTCCCAGAATGGGTGTAAACACAGTTTGCACCTTAAAAATAGAAGGAAAACACGATATGTGGTTTATTTTATCTTCCAGAGGACAAAACGTAATGCAACTTAGCTTCTAACGTCACGCGCGTCAAGTTTGCTAACGACGTTTTATAACCGGTTTTAGCATGTTTAGTGACGTCATTAATTTGAGTGACGTAGGATGAGAAATAGCGACTGTCATGTTTTTATTTTTGCTAAGTATATAATATTAACGAAGCTTTAACAATAGAAAGGAATGTATCTGAATAACAACATCAATTGCTGCTGTATTTGAATGACAGAACTTTCCTTGCTAACAACTCAAGACTTTTAATGGCACCATTATTTCTACCAGAAGCGTTTTCAATTTTCCCAGTGGTGCATGTTGCAACGAAAAAATGACATGATGATTAGAATTCGACTCCAAGAAAATGAGCCGCGACGCGAGAAAACCAACAAAGTGGTTGTGCGCCCAGCGCAGACTCAGATCAGCCTAGGCATCCGCCCAGTCTGATCAGAGTCTTCGCTGTCCGCATGAAGGTAGCTTAGACACTTAGCTACCCTTTGAGCACTTAACGAGGAGTCTGGTCAAACTGGGCGGATGCCCAGGCTGATCTGAGTCTGCGCTGGGCGCACAACCACATTGTTGGTTTTCTCGCGTCGCGGCTCAAATGATATTGCTTCTAACAATTGTAACATTCAACAGACCAATTACATTATAATGGGCCACTTCACCTTGCATGGCTAATTTTGCCACAGGAGGTCTTCAGCTGAAACCATGCATTAATAAGACATAGCTAAACGTTCAATAAGTTCACAATCTTTGAGTTTGTAATAAGAACATTACAAGAAATGTCAGAAGACAATAAATGGCGACTTACTGGAACTTAATTTTAACAAGGGCAAGTTTAATATGGACAATACTGGCCAAATGAAATGAGATCAACTGCAGTGTCAGAATTAACAGTTTTCCTAAGAATAATTCAATTAAAATCTGAAAGAGTTCCTTCAAGAGCAGAGAATACATTCACAAGAAGGAACATGGGTCAGACTACGTAGTTTCGGCTAATAAAGCCTCTTCAGTGACCCTGACAATATCTGGTGACGAAAACAAAGAAGAGCATACTGTAATTGCTTAAGCTTAATTTGACAGTCGATTCAAAGACTGATTAGTATCAAAAAGGGTCCAAATAATATATAAAATGAGCCCGTCCAGATAGAAATCGACCTTATGACATAAAAAATCGATTTTTAGGTTTTCTGTTACCTGAATGCGCATGCCATTATAGAACAAAAGGGTAAAAACCGTTTGCAGTTATCTAGATTATTAAAGATGTTATGGCAGATTTAAACACACTGGTATCGAATGAAGTTTGCCAGAATTAATGACGTTACGTAACGTCACGTTACATTGTTATGGATAACGTCATTATCAATGTTTTCCCTTGAAATGCACATCACTCTTATTGACGTTAACACAACAAACGCATGTAATCAGTACGAGTAAATTTTCCCGTAACACAGCTCTAGACTTTGGTTCCATTCCGGGACATGCCTCCTGAGATAGGTGAAAACATGGAAAGGCTTTGATCCAGGTGTCATACCAAGTATGATCCCTTTACCTCGAAAAGGTAATCAAGATATATATTTTCCGAAGAGCAGCTTTAACAAGACATAAACTTCCGACTGACCGACATGCTTAAGTGATGCCGTTCGCACGTACACTGTAAAAAAATCCGTAGATTTCACGGTAAAATAACTGGCAACCAGCTGCCAGCCCTTTTACCGTTATTTTTACGGGCACCCGTAAAAATGCAGGAATCATCAAGCAGATTGGGACAGAATAGAGTAGGTGTCGTTTTGGTCTGATAGCCCTTCAACAATACAAAGTTATTTTCGAGTGAGGCCAGTTAAAATAAAACTTCCATTTCGTGATTTCTAACAATGTCTTACAGGCAAACGCTCGTAAAAATAACTGTAAAAGGACTGGCAGCCGGTTTCCAGTTATTCTACCGTAAATTCTACAGTATTTTTTACAGTGTACGGACAATCCGGAAACTTCATACCTCCGGTGCTCCTATGGCTTCGAGTGCATAAGGCAAAGAAAAAAACTTATAAAATATATTTGATGTTTTGAAATACTTCAATTGTTTCTAAAGATGAGTAAGCAATTAGCTTAAAGTTTGTCATTTTCTTTTTAATAAAGCAAAGAATTTGTTTCTGGGCACTGTAAAAAAATCCGTAGATTTTACGGTAAAATGCCTGGCAACCAGCTGCCAGTCTATTTCCCGTTATTTTTAGGGGCATCTGCCTGTAGATAAATTTTTGAAATCAAGATATGGTAGAATTATGTTATAACTCGAAAATACCTTTATAGTGTTGAAGGGCTATAGAGGCCAAAACAATATCTGTCTTATTCTACTCTACTCTGCGTGTTGATTCCTGCCAGTGTTTATGGGCGCCAGTAAAAATAGCGGGAAATTGACTGGCAGCTGGTTTCCTGGTATTCTACCGTAAAATCTAATGATTTTTACAGTGTGCAAGAGTCCTTCAGCAGCATTTTAACTTTGAGAGTAGACCGCATTTTTTAAGAGCTACGTCGTCCGAGGAAGCAAAAAAAGAAAGTAACAAAAGTTGTTTCCCTTTGTAAAAATGGTGGGAAAACATAGACACGTAGATGTACCACACGCCACGTCACAACAAATATCGCTTCTGCTTTGAAGCATCTACTCACCATACAATTTATCAGGCCCAAAGGCCGAAATTTAGCAAAAATAAAATCGTCACTATGGTATCAGGTATGGACTTTGAGTTACCAAACCGCGGAAAAGTAAACATCTTTTTTTAAATTTGTTATTTTTTTGGAGAGGCGCCGTGGTCGAGTGGTTAGAGTGACTCGGTTATGGTGCAGAAAGTCGCCGGAAGGTAGTGAGTTCTAATTTATTTTATAAAATATAATCCACCAACCACCAGCAATATAAACAGGGGGAAAAAATCAAAAATAAATAATATACATGTATAAGCTTAAGGAACAAACAAAACAACCAGACGGACTTTTGACTTAAACTCGCAATTTTCATCTCATTGGACAAGGAACTGTAAGTAGATCAAAATGGCTCAGGATCTCCGAAAACTGTGTAAAATTTGGAAAGCGTTTTGTCTTCCACCATTTAGAGACATTAAGATTCAGACGACACTTCTTTATGCCGCCCTTTGCCGTTTTTCATCCGGCATTCGTCAGCGCTGACAGGCAGGAGAGGATTGATTGATTGGTTGGTTTAGGTTTAACGGCCCTTTGAGAGGGTAATTCGGTCTATATCGGGCCGTCTCCCAGACAGAGGGATAAAGAAATGATAGACGAGAGAAAAATGTAAAAACAAAAACAAAAAAAAACAAAAAAAAAAAACACCCGCACCTACTGCAAGCACAGTAGGCCCTTGCCCTACAATGTTCCAAATCAGAAGGACGCCCCGGCACTGGAGGAGAGGAAAACATATCGTATTGCAAATTTACCTTCGACCTGGCAGTCTGTGATATAGAAAACAAGCAGTGCATGAAAATTTGAAGTTGCTTTCTCACAAGATTGTATCTACATTTAGTTTGTTGTCTTGCAGTTTAGACTGAAAAATTGTTAACAATGAATACGCTGACGATATTTGCATATCTAAACTAAGCTATAGGCTTGGATTGTTTTGTTTTTTTCGGTTCGGGATTTTACTTTTGATATTAATAATACAGTTATTACTATTATTATTATTATTATTATCCAAGACTGAAAATTATTTTCTCTAGATCAAGCTGAAAATTTACGAACATGAACTAAATCGGGACCAGAACTGTCGCGAGTCTCAACCTTTTTTACGCATCTGCGAATAATTTTTTTTTTCTATTTATTAACCTCGATTATAAACGCAAACTGCACTTTTGGTGATTTTGGTGATGCATAATGCTCCAAAGAATCATATTTCTGGATTCCTGGCAACAAATATGCGGCTACGGTGGTTTCCCAATTACAATTATCATTCATATCAAAGTTCAACCATATGCCGTGTGAAACAGCGGGAAAAATCTTCTGACGTAACGTCAAACTTTGACGTCATTTATCTCAGTTTCACGTCGCGTGTCATAAGGTCGATTTCTATCTGGACGGGCTCAAATGATGGCTTAGAATATGAGTATAAACCAATCTAAAATTTCAGATTTCTCAGAATATATCCTCTGATCTCAAAGGACGAAAATAAAATATAATCTGCACTATGGATGATGTACGGGGAGACGTTTTACTGCCGCCACACTGCACAACACCAGCTGCAGTGAGGTAAAATTAAAATCTGAAAGAGTTCCTTCAAGAGCAGAGAATACATTCACAAGAAGGAACATGGGCCAGACTACGTAGGTTCGGCTAATAAAGCCTCTTCAGTGACCCTGACAATATCTGGTGACGAAACCAAAGAAGAGCATACTGTAATTGCTTAAGCTTAATTGGACAGTCGATTCAAAGACTGATTAGTATCAAAAAGGGTCCAAATAATATATAAAATGATGGCTTAGAATATGAGTATAAACCTCTAAAATATTGCCAGAGATAAGACAGTATCAAGAAATATATGAAATATGGGTCAAAGTAACCTAGAACTGACATGAGATCAGTCACTGGATGTATTACACCAAGTATAATGCAAGTCAATGAAAGAGTTTAAAAATATATTGGCTTAAATCACTAGACCATGACGTAAAGGTCACACAGACCTACAGTTAGTATAAAGGTAACCCATAGGGTCAGCCCAGTGCGTTAACCCAAGTATTATGCAAATTCATGAAAAAATGTTAGAGATATGGCTTAAAATCACTCGACCATGATACACAGGTCACACTGATCTAAAATAAGTATGAGGTCACTCACAGCATAAACCATCAACCCTAGTGTAAAGCAAATCCCTGAAAAAGTGTGAATTATACGAGGCATTATCACTGAACCATGAAATATAGGTCACTGTGACCTTCTGTTAGTTGGTGTCAAACAGCGTGTCATATTGAGTCATTATCCCAAGCAATAATGTTCGTTCATCAAATAGTCTTCAAGATAAAGAAGAAATCAGTGGACCATAAAATATATGTCACTGTAACCTGCTGTTAGTTTGAAGCCAAACATCTGGTCATACTGAGTCATTATCCCTAGCAATCATATTCAGATATCAAATTGTCTTCAGGGTATGAGGCATTATCACTAGACTATGAAATAAAGGTCACTGTGACCTACTGTTAGTTTGAGTCAAACATCAGGTTAAACTGAGTCATTATCCCAAGCAATCATGTTTATACATCAAATAGTCTTCAAGGTATGAGGCATTTTCATTAGACCATGAAATATAGGTCACTGTGATCTACCTCAAGTTTGAGGTCAAACACCAGGCCATACTGAGTCATTATCTCATGAGTCATGTTCGCACAGCAAATTGTATCTAAGGTATAAGGCTTTATCATTAGACCATGAAATTAGGTCACTGTGACCTACCGTTAGTTTCAGGTCAAACATAAGATCATACTGAGCAATTTTTCAAAGAGTCATGTTCGTACATCAAATAGTCTTCAAGCTAGGCATTTTCACTAGATCACGAAACATCGGTCTATGTGACCTACCGTTAGTTTGAAGTCAACATCAGGTCTTGCTAATTCATTATCCCAAGCAAGCATTTTCGGTCATCAAATAAAAACATAAATGATTATCACAGAAGATAAAGTGATAGCCTTAGTGAAAACAAACCAAAAAGATAATTAAACGATGATTCCATATGTTTTAATAATAATAATAATAATAATAATAATAATAATAATAATAATAATAATAATACTCTACTTCATAGTTTTACATCCCACCAACACATAGGTCATACAGAGACGGGACCTTTAATCTTGGACTGCACTGTTTGCTAAGACGATCTTTCCCAATACTAAAAATTTTACAGCAAGTACGGTAATCCATACTTGTGCCTTATACCAGAAATAAATCTAAAATTAATGAGCAATCTGTATCTGTGTGTAGAAATAAATTGCACAAGCAAAGACATAACAGAGATACGACATAATAACTGATGTCTTATCTGACAGGCAAAATGCATACATTCCCTTTCTAGACTCTTAAATCAATCTCTGGAATTATGTCAGTACAACTAATTAAATGCTACAACATATGCGCCGCAACACGAGAAAACCAACAAATAGGTATATGCGTCCACCGTAGACTCAGATAAGCTTGGGCATAGTTTGCTTTGCGCTTAAAAGGTAGCTAAGGGTTTAAGCTAGCTCCATGCGGAGATTCTGATCAGACTGGGCGGATTCCCAGGCTGGTGTGAGTCTTCGCTGTGCGTACATGCCACTTTGTTCGTTTTGTCTTGTCGCGGCTCATTATGATATTTGAACCTGCCTATGACTGAGGTAGATTCATACTGACAAAAATTTGTTTCTACCTCGGCACACTAAACAGTAAAAAGGCATAAGTGAAGCTAAAATATGAATAATTTCTATAACTTAGAACCTGCTAATGGCCTAAGCAGAACTATATTTTGAAAAAGATTTCAAATTAACTCGGTGAGGAACTCTTGACCATGGTCAAGAATCGGAAACTGGCGTGTTTTGTTCACATCTCAAGATCTTCTGGCTTACCAAAGGCGATTCTACAGGGTTTACTTAAAGAGAAAAGAAAAGAGGTAGACGGAAGAAGAGGTTAAAAAACTGCCAATATCAAAGAGTGAACAGTGATGGACTTTGCTGGCTCAGCTAAGGTAGCTGAAGACAGGACTTGAAGGAAACAGAAAAAGAGGTAGACGGAAGAAGAGGTTAGAAAACTGCCAATATCAAAGAGTGAGCAGTGATGGACTTTGGTGGCTCAGCTAAGGTAGCTGAAGACAGGACTTAAAGAGAAAAGAAAAAGAGGTAGACGGAAGAAGAGGTTAGAAAACTGCCAATATCAAAGAGTGAACAGTGATGGACTTTGCTGGCTCAGCTAAGGTAGCTGAAGACAGGACTTGAAGGAAACAGAAAAAGAGGTAGACGGAAGAAGAGGTTAGAAAACTGCCAACATCAAAGAGTGAGCAGTGATGGACTTTGGTGGCTCAGCTAAGGTAGCTGAAGACAGGACTTAAAGGAAGCAGAAAAAGAGGTAGACGGAAGAAGAGGTTAGAAAACAGCCAATATCAAAGAGTGAGCAGTGATGGACTTTGCTGGCTCAGCTAAGGCAGCTGAAGACCGGACTTAAGAAGTAGACGGAAGAAGAGGTTAGAAAACAGCCAATATCAAAGAGTGAACAGTTATGGACTTTGCTGGCTCAGCTAAGGTAGCTGAAGACAGGACTTAAAGGAAACAGAAAAAGAGGTAGACGGAAGAAGAGGTTAGAAAACAGCCAATATCAAAGAGTGAACAGTGATGGACTTTGCTGGCTCAGCTAAGGCAGCTGAAGACCGGACTTGGTTGAAATGTTGAAAAGTCATGTGTGATGCCTCAACAACTTTGCACAGTTATAGAATAGAATAGCCTAGACTAGACAGTGATCCCAAAGCACAAGAATATATACTGCACTATGGTAAATAAGAGGGGGCTGTATACAGCGGCTACAAGACAATATTACCAGCTGTAGGAATAGATAAATAAATTCTGAAAAGTCAAATCTAGACATCAAGCGACAACTACCAGATTCAGGGTTCGAGGTTATAAAACTTGAGAATAATCTCAAACTCAAAATTAAGCTTTCTGATAGGCTGCTTCAGAGCACATTTATAACCTCGGACCCAGTTTGACTGAGTCTGTCCATGACATTTAATGAAATTCGCAGCACTGGTTACGCCCTGTAGTCTTTAAATTTTGACTACCATAAACAAGAATATTTCTTGAATAACAGTCTTTAGAACTTCAGCTACTAGAATTTGATCCCACAATTCGGAAACTATCGTTTTATAATGAGAAATACAACGCACATTAACGTTAAGCAACATCGCCCGCTTATCAAATCATAATAACACGAAACACTCGGAACATTATTTTACAATTTAATGGTGGAAATATATGGTAAATGGCATACCTTTCTGTGTCTGTTGTTAAGATAACGACACATTATATGATAACAAAAGTACTTTCAAAATTCTCCCGTTTATACAGATTTATTTTTATGGAAAAGGCATATTATATACTGCACAGACGTTATCGCCACATTATGAACTGCTCAGACGTTATCGCCACATTATGAACTGCTCAGACGTTATCGCCACATTATGAACTGCTCAGACGTTATCGCGGATAGACTGTTTGGTGAGATGACGGTTCAGTTGACTTGAGCAGATGGTGGTCGCAATACCCAGTAAAATGGACGTGTAAAACATTGCTGTAGAGTAAACTAAATGTAGAAACATTGCAAAATGATTTAGCACAAAAGTACGAGCTGTAACAAAACTTTCATTGAGTAAAAAATTTGGCAGTTAATTACAGCTATAGCTGTGCATAAAGCAGACACTAATTTTAACAGTGAAACACAAACGACATAACATTTTTCTTTGAAGATAAACATGTACACATAACAATAACAAATAGCAAGCTTTGTAGGCCCCTGAAATAAAGAAGAAACCATGTTAGTGTCTTTTGATATTTGTTAATATTTACATTCTTGGTGTATTTACTGAAAAGCCCTATAGTGAACCATTGGAACGTAATGTAGCTTACATTCCAATAATTACATTGAGACACGCGACGTCAATGACGTCAAAATAAACAATGACTCTCTACGACTTGATTGGACGTCAGCAACGTCATGACGTCATGCGTGCCGTTCTGCTGTTAGCACAAAAAAAACTGCGTGTACATGTTTTACTGCTTCAATTTTAGCGCTTATATAAGATTTTTCATTAAAGATTTGATTGAAACGAATGTAAATATAAGCAATGAAATTAATTTTTCTGATGTTTATCGAAGTGTAAACTACATTGGGTCACTAGCAAAGTTTACATGAACCCCTTCGGGGTTCATTCACTTTGCACGTGACCTAATGTAGTTTACACTTCGATAAACCTCAGCAAAATAAAAATTCATTCCTTAAATATACGCTTACACCAAGCCAGACTAGAAACAGCAAACCTCGCCATTCCTACGCTGTTTCTGGTCTAGCTTTATAAACTTGATATCTAAAGATGTTTAGTTAAAATAAGTTAAATGCGTCTAAAAGTGCCAAACAAATGAAATTGAAATGCAACTTTGTTCATCGCAATATGCCTATTGATGTTCGGTGACTCATTTGACCAATCGAACAATGTTATCACGGTCAACGTCAGTATTGCCAATCGGCTTCAAATATCGCTTCTAAAGGCACTGCGTGATATCATATGCGCCAGCTCAGTTCTAAAGTGACACGATACCATATTATGTTCTCAGCAGATGCATGATAAAATTTTATTTACGGTGACATGAATATATAAATAATAATGATAAAAACGTACAAACTGTACAACTGTATTAACAGAATTTAATTAGATTTTGCATGATTAATTGATTAAATCTGGAATGACAATCAAGAATAAAATATTTGCACGAATATAAGTAAATTAGAAGCATTCTTAACATTGTTTATTAATCATTACGTCAGACTTTCTGAAAAATTAAGACATTGGCGCATTATGAGAAAATGTGGTTGCGGGATATATAGACACCATGTTCTTAGATCAGTGCAGGTATAACAAAGTTTTAGCCTTTCTCCCGTTAGATTACCCTGATTTTATTGGTTATCCATCTCTGCCCAACAACAGTATATGCGATAGCTGATCTAAGCCTTCGGTGATTGCACAGGCTATGATGCACCTATTCTCATGCCGTAATTCATGTATCGATCATAGAATATATATATTTAATAGATGCGGTTGGCAAAAGTTCCCTTTCTGTACTCGATGCAAGCCAGTGCTAATATTTTACATCAATGTAAGTACTATGAATTAACTAAGTGAGTATTTGTTAATTTAAAATATCCACGAAGTCTGTTTTCCATTTTTTTAAGACAATGGCTTTTAAAAACCTGAATATCTGCAATAACAAAGAAAAATAAACCCGTAAAAATGGTCACATTTGTATTTATAGGTTTGAGAAAATCACGTTTCCATTGTGTGAATTTTAGGTAGCATCTCACTTTTAATTCGAGAGGATCATGGCATACACTGTTTGTTCTAGCAGATACCAATGTCGTTATAGATATTTTACTAAAGCAGCTGTGGAATTATTGATTGTTGTGCCTGGAAAATTGGCAGAATGAAGTCTCGATGACGTCACTTTGACATCAGTATGAAACCCTAGTGTTAGGGTTATGGAACCTTAACATAAACCATGTCTGCAAAGGCACGCAGTGTTCCCAGTAGTAATAACTGACCGTCCCAAGGCGGTACTTTCGTTGCGGTTGCATTTGTTTTATGTTCGGTGCTGTTTAATTTATTGTGTTCTTATTTTAATCCTTCTATAATAAAAATAGAAAATAGGTAAAAATAGTTGTTAAATGTTTTTCGTATAATTTGCTTAGTCTGTTGTAACCCTTCTGTTAGTCTAAATTATTTAGTTCAGTAATGATAGCTGAGTTTCCACCTATTTGAGAAAGAGCTGCTGACTCGGCGTATCACTTGTAGTTTACTGTTTGTTGGGATGTCTTTGTCAATCTTTCCCTTTGATGTTGGGGATAGGGTTTGGGATCTGATTCAGTCAATTCCTGAAGTGTAGTTACTCTTTAAAATTGCCATGCTCCGCCAGTTTATAAATGACATAAAATACTGAAAGAGAAACTTCAGATTTCCCAAACAAATAATTAGAATCAAGTCATTTAATTTTGTGTTTTATCGCGCTTTTTTTTTGAAAGCTAACCAAGAACTATTGACTAAGAATGGGACGCTGAAAAATATCATGGAGGAAATAAACCCGCAAAAGACTGGCAAATGAAGTAGGATCAAGACACGTAGAAACAGTGTTTTCAGGTTATAAATACTAGCAGCTTTCCCTTCATCTTTAATTGTTTCACCATGAGTGAAAGCCTAAATCAAAATGATGTCTTCTTCCTAAATATACTGCTCAAAAGAAATTGTGCATCACCTTTAATTTTACCATAGAACCAATGCAAAATAGTCAACGAAGTGGGGTCAGGACACGAAGAAACAGTGTTTTAAGGTTATAAAGCCTAGCAACATTCCCTCCATCTTTTATTGTTTGACCACGAGTGAAAGCCTAAATCAAAACGATGTCTTCTTCCTAAATATACTACTGAAAAGAAGTTGTGCATCACTTTTATTTTTATCATTGAACCAATGCAAAATAGTCAACGAAGTAGGGTCAAGGCACGTGGAAACAGTGTTTTCAGTCCATAAAGACTAGCAGTTTTCTCTCCATCTTTTGTTAGTTGACCACGAGTGAAGGCCTAAAGCAAAATGATGTCTTCCTAAATATACTACTTAAAAGAAGTTTTGCACCACCTTTATATTTACCATAGAACCAATGCAAAATAGTCAACGAAGTAGGGTCAAGACACGTAGAAACAGTGTTTTTAGGTTATAAAGACTAGCAGTTTTCCCTCCATCTTTAATTAGTTGACCACGAGTGAAAGCCTAAATCAAAATGACGCCTTCTTCCTAAATATACTACTCAAAGGAACTTTTGCATCACCTTTATTTTTACCATAGAACCAATGCAAAATAGTGAACGAATTAGGGTCAAAGCACGTAGAAACCGTGTTTTCAGTCCATAAAGACTAGCAGTTTTCCCTCCATCTTTAATTGTTTGACCACGAGTTTTAAAAAGCCTAAAGCAAAATGATGTCTTCGTCTTAAATATACTACTCAAAAGAAGTTTTGCTTCACTTTTATTTTTTCCATGGAGCCAGCGCAAAATAGTCATATATGTACTTGACCTGTGTAAATTTAAAGAGTAAATACTCTTCAGGAACTGACAGAATCAGATCCCAAATCATATCCCCAACATCAAAGGGAAAGATTGACAAAGACATCCCGACAAACAATAAATTACAAGTGATAAGCCGAGTCAGCAGCTCTTTCCCAAAAAGGTGGCAACTCAGCTATCTTTACAGAACTAAATAATTTAGACCAACAGAAGGGTTAAAATGAAAACACAATACGTTAAACAGCACCGAACATAAAACAAATGCAACCGCATTTACACGAGTAGCAGTGAGACATATGGATATTTTGTTTGACTAACAGTCTTATGTTTCTGTACTGTAAATGTGAAAAGTTGGTCTTTGGTTCCGTCCGTCTTAGTAGCTGTAGGCTTTTAAAGACTAAAATCCTAATTCAGGATGATTACCCATAGGATTTGTTAAGAGCCAATACCACTCGTCAGTCAGAAACGTCTTTGCTTCCCCGACGGGGTCAGTTCTGTCCTCAGTAGTGTGAGGTGTTTACAGAGACATGAGATGAGTGTGTGAGTAACAGAAACCATCAAGCAAAACAGAGGCATGTCATTCTTGTATATCGCTTGGAAAAAAGTCGATTTAGCATTATGTCTATGAAAATATATGGTAGCAGATATGATACACCGGGCACTAGAGGGTTAAGTTGAATAAAATGGTAAAAATACAATGTACTGGTGTGGAGGGCCAATCACTATCCCGCCTATGTTTATATAGCATTGCTAGACAGGAAACCAGAACAAAAAAATATTATGTGGAGCAATTTGTTACTTTTCAAAAACGTATTTTCTTTACTTTTTGCCATTTATATGGCTTGATAAATGCACATCAACACACATTTTATTACCAAACGAGAAGGTTGAACCACTTTTTACAATGCTTTGAGTTTAGACGTTTTTACTACTGATAGGACTATGGAGACTTTAAAACACTGTCACTTATAACATGCAAAAGCACTTTTTATATGAAATAAAATATTTTCTGACCCATGATCTCAGTTACTTTAAATGCAGACCCATTTTTGGAAGGGAAACATTGTACAACAAAGGAGAAAAGAAGTCAGAAAGGTTATCTCAGTTTGAGACCATGGTGTAACCTTACACACAAAAAAGTAAACTTGAAAAATACTGTAGACATTTGTGCAAAGACAATAGTATTAAGTCTCTGACCGCAACTGTCGTGGGTCGCTCCATTGATGGTTCCTTCCGTGTTTTTTTTCTAGCTCATTTGAGCCAGCGGCGACGGGGGAGCTAATAGTATAGACATGCTCCGTCGTCATTCGTCGTCCGTCCGTCGTCCGTCAATAATTTCAAACGACTTCTCCCCTGAAACCACTGGGCCCATTGTAACCAAATTCCATATGTAGCCTCCAGGGCTCTTAGGAATGGAAAGTTGTTCAAATGGTCTTGGTCACATGACCAAGATGGCCACCATGCCAATATATGTAAAAAACCTTAAAAAAATCTTCTCAAGAACCTATAGGCCGATGGCCTTGAAACTTGGTATGTAGCATTGGGTACACGAGTACTATCAAGATTGTTCAAACTATGACCAAGGGTTGATACTGACCTATTTTCCGGTAAGTTCAAATTTGGTCGTTGGTGCTTTTATATGGGAACATGCTGGAACATAATATTTCTTGGAAATCGTGAAGATTTTGGCTTAAAAATAGGTAAATGCAATCATCTTAAAAAGTACATGAAGATTTGTGAGTACAAAAGGTCAAGGTTATTCTTTGACACTTTGACAGAGAACTCTCATATTTCGCCAATTTCTAACAATCTCCTCAAAAGGAGACAATCTCCTCCGCATGACCATGTATGGTAAAAAAACTTAAAAATATTCTTCTCCAGAACCTATAGGCCGACTTGGTATGTAGCATTGGGTACACGAGTACTACCAATATTGATCAAACTATGACCATGGGTTGATCTTGACCTATTTTACGATAAGTTCAAATTTGGTCGTTGATGCTTTTATATGGGAACATACTAGAACATAAGATTTCTTGGAAAATGTTTAAGATTTTGGCCTACAAATAGGTAAATGCAATCATCTTAATGAGTACATGAAGATTTGTGAGTATAAAAGGTCAAGGTTATTCTTTGACATTTGACATGAACTCTTATATTTTGACAATTACAAACAATCTCCTGAAAAGGAGATTGTTTGAAAAACAATCTCCTCAAAAGGAGAAAATCTCCTCCGCACGCCCATATATGGTAAAACCTTAACAAATTTTCTTCTCCAGAACCAATAGGACGATGGCCTTGAAACTTGGTATGTAGCATTTGGTACTCAAGTTCCATCAAGATTGTTCAAATTATGACCTTGACTTGACTTTGACCTTTTATACGGAAAGGTCAAATATGGGAAAATGCTAGAACATAAGATTTCTTGGAAAGTTTTGAAGATTTAGGCTTAGAAATTGGTATATGCAGTCATCTAAATGAGTACATGAAGATTTGAGAGTACAAGAGGTCAAGGTCATTTTTTGACAATTTTAAACAATCTCCTCAAAAGCCACTGGGCCCATTGTAACCAAATTTCATATAGAGTCTCCAGGGGTTGACGGAATGAAAATTAGTTCAATCGGTTCAGGTCACATGACCAACATGGCCACCGCGCCCATAAATGCTAAAAAAACCTTTAAAAAATCTTCTCCAGAACCAATCGACCGATGGCCTTGAAACTTGGTATGTAGCATTAAGTACTCCAGTACTATTAAGATTGTTCAAAATGATGACCTTGGGTTGACCTTGACCATTTTATGGTTGGGTCAAATATGGGAAAAAGCTAGAACATAAGATTTCATGGAAAGTAGTTTTGAGGATTTCGGCATAAATATTGGTAAATACTGTCATCTTAATGAGTACATGAAGATTCGTGAGTCGTCCTTTGACCTTTGATCCTGATTTCTCATAGTTTGACAATTTCAAACTTCTTCTTAAAAGCCACTGAGCAAATTGTAACCAAAGACATAAGGAGCCTTCAGGAGTTGATGGAATGAAAAATTCTTCAAATGGTCTGAGTCACATGACCAATATGGCAGTCATGCCCATATATGGTAAACCTTTGAAAATCTTCTACTCCAAAACCTATTGACCGATGGCCTTGAAACTTGGTATATCGCATTGGGTACTCCAGTACTATCAAGAGTGTTCAAATTATGACCTTTGGTTGACCTTGACCTTTTAGACGGCAAGGTCAAATATGGGAAATGCTAGAACATTAGATTTTGTGGGAAGTTTTGAAGATTTTGGCCTAGAAATTGGTATATACAGTCTTCTTAATGAGTTTATGAAGAATTATGAGTACGATGTCTCGTATTTTGACATTTTCAAACATTTCCTCGAAAGCCAAAGGGCCAATTGTAAACACACTTCATATAGAGCCTCCAGGGGTTGATTGAACAAAAAATTGTTCAAACGATCCCATTCACATGACCAACATGGCCGTCATACCCATTTATGGTATAAACCTTTAATATTTTTCTTCTCCAGAACCAATATACTAATAGACTTGAAACTTGGTAAGTAGCATGGAGTACTAGAGTACTACCCAGACCGTTCAAATGATGATCTTGGGTTTACTTTGACTTTTTTGCGGCATGGTCAAATGTGAGAAAATGCTGGAACATAAGATTTTATGGAAAGTTTGAAGATTTTTGCCTAAAAACTGGTATATACGGCTGTCTTAATGAATACATGAAGATTTATGAGTACAAGAGATCATGGTCATTCTTTGACTTTTGACCCAAGACTCATATTTTGACAATTTCCGACATAAGAAAAAGCCATTTTGTAAATAGTACAGGTGAGCGATTCAGGGACTCATGGCCCTCTTGTTTCAACGTAGTCAGTCCTTTCAGTATATTACATTTCTGTACCTAATTTAAGACATTCCGATCCCGAACAATGGAATACCGAAACAGTGCATAACATGCAACGGTAATACTTATGACACATCATTTATCAAGTGCATTGAAAATTAATTGTTTGAATTAATAATTGTTTGTTGCCTTTACGTCTGGCTCCTAATTGGTAGCCTTTTATCGGCGATATAGTTTTTCAATGTTCTGGTCTAACGATTGCTTTTGATTAAAATTACAGTTCATCGCTTTTTTATGGCAACGTTTCATCATTTTCTGATGAAAATGTACGCGAAGACTAAGCTATAAATCATATGCTTTATGGCGTGAGCTAGCTGTCAATAAAATGAATTCTGAATACTGCAAATGCATATACACATAGATGAACCTACATATATGTAGCCTTGCAATTACAAAAGGACGTGGATTTAATTGATTTCTTTGCTAGCGAACGAAATGAATCTATCCAGAGTCGAATACCTTTGCAGCCACAGTGCGAAACCCAGTACTATAGCGATATTTTTTCAGCATAGTTCTAACTGATTTATGGCCCTTCCGATGATCAAGTATGGAAAGGTCGGGATGGTGAATGGGTTCTAGTTTAGTATTGTCTTCTTTGCCTGGTGCATTCTAAACTGCACCATTGCTTCCTCTGTGAAGAAGACGGCTCCTATAAGTCTGGAATACTAACGGTTGACAGCTGTGCTGGTAAAGCCTTGCGCTATCAAACTCGCTTAGTGTATTACTTACTTAATATATTCACTAAAAGTAAGTCTTAAAGCCGATGGTTGCACATGATTTCAGAGTAAAGCTTTCAGTTACCGGGCTTCCATCCTCACTGATTTATTCCACAGATACATAGATATGACGTGTGTATTGTTATAGGCAGATGACGCTAACTACCCTCGAGATGTCCATATCTGTCCCAGCAGGCACATGACGTTGAAATGACGTCGTACTAACGTTGATGCGACGTGGTGACGTCGCATCGACGTCAATACGACGTCATTTTGACGTTATGTGCCCGCTGGGGTGTATCTAAGACATTTCGGAATTGTTAGTGGTTATATGATTCGTGATTTGGGTATTTTAACAGCTTTTTTTTTTCATCCCATTTCGGGGATTTCTTACTTCTCATTTATAGTTAAATTTTATTTACTTGGTATCTTCATTTGAGCCTCGACACAAGAAAACCAACAAAGTGGCATGTGCGCCCAGTGCCGACTCAGATCAGCGTGGGCATACGCCCAGACTGATCAAAGTTATTGCTTTGCGCTTTAAGGGTAGCTAAGGGGCTAAGATAGCTGCTTGCGGACAGCGAAGACTCTGATCAGAATGGGCGGATTCCCAGGGTGATCTGAGTCTTTGCTGTTGATTTTGTCGTGTCGCGGCTCATTAATATTTTTAATTTGTCTTTAACCTTATGCTGCTGGCTTATTTTTCCTCTGTTTGTTTTGACAAAAAATAGTTTTTAGTTGTAAACTGAACATTGATAATAATTTTCGGTCTAATGGAAGTAAAATGTGCAGCAAAGATGATATAATCGAACATATGCACTCTTCCTACATCCCAGGGAAAACGAAATAATCACCGTTTACTTTTTCCACCTAATTGACTGTATGTATACAAGATCAATCTGTCCTAGACAAGAGATAAATTCAAAACTACTGATCAGTCTGTGAGTTATCTATAACTGACTTATGCAAGCAAAGTATGTCAATGATATCTTAAAATAGCATTTTTCTTATCTCACAGGCAAATGAGCCGCGACACGAGAAAACCAACAACGTGGTTGTGCGCACAGTGCAGACTCAGATCAGCTTGGGTATCCACCCAGTCTTGTCAGACTCTTTGCTGAGCACTTAAAGGGTAGCTGTGGGCTTAAGCTACCTCCATGCGGACAGCGAAGACCCTGATCAGACTGGGCGGATGCCCAGGCTGATCTGAGTCTGCGCTGGGCGCACAACCACATTGTTGGTTTTCTCGTGTGGCGCCTCAAATTATCATCTTGTAGATACTACAGCGTAGGAGGAACATCAAATCATTTTTGGTGTATTCAATTTTTGAGTATACCGCGGATTATGAATGGGATATATTGTCTAAAGCATGTTTTTATTTACGTGTCTTAGAAAAATATGTATGGAAGCTGCCTACACGTTGCAGCTACCATATGTCTATTAACTTAGGGCATGGGTATGTGACGTGCAATTTTACTCCCTTTTTAACAGTATTTCATTCGTATCAGGGCGGTGGGCGGGTAATAATGAAAGACTATTGTTAACGGTTGAAAACATTTCCGTCTCCAGAGGGAATCCAAACTGGAATCGCTAGCTCAGCAGGCCAGCGCTTAACCCGCTGAGTTATAGGGACTCCTAACAAAGAGTAAACCAAACTAGAACTGTCAGAAAAACTGACTATAGCCGCACTGCACCGCTTTAGTGACGCACAGCCATGTAAAAAGAACAAAAATAAGTTGCAAAAAAACAACGACAAAAAAAAAACAAAAAAACTGTTACACAAAATTTGAACACTAAATTCTATTCTGTTTTATTCTATTCTATTTTATTCTATCTCGTAACCTTACAAGGTCGTTGGGGCATCACTTATGTCTTCGAAACGATCCCTTTCCACGTTGTCCTGTCTTCAGCTGCCCAAGTTGAGCTGGCAAAGTCCATTCCTGTCCATTCTTAAATATTGTCTTCCCACCTCTTCTTCTGTGAGCCTCTTCTACCTTTTCCTTTCACTGTGCCCTGTATCGTAATCACTCATGTGCTGTTTTTACAAATTGAGCCGCGGCACGAAAAACCAACAAAGTGATTGTGCGCCAGGCGCAGACTCAGATCAACCTGGGTATTCGCTCAGTCCGATAAGACTCCTTTCTAAGCGCTTAAAGGGTAGCTCAGGGTCGAAGTTACCTCTGTGCGGACTGCGAAGACTCTGATCAGACTGGGCGAATGTCCAGGCTGATATGAGTCTTTGCTTGGCGCACAGCCACTTTGTTGGTTTTTCGTGCCGCGGCTCAATCTGTAAAAACAGAACGTGAGTGATTACGATACATCCTTATTCCGACAAAAACAGTCAACTGTCACTATCTCAGAGTCGAAGTTTATCTCAAACTACTGATATCTCAAAGTAAATTTTCTTGTCGCAGAAAATTTACTTAGAGATACTAGCAGCTTCAGATGTCCAAAGTTTAAAGGTAAAGAAAAGTGGGAAATGTGTCCAAACTAAATTCTTTGATATAAGTGGGTACTTTGAGATATCTGTGTTTTAGATAACGTGAGACAACTGTAACAGCTGGCTTGGCACGATCATTTTATTAAGACCGTTACTACTTAAGGTAATAAGTAATTAGTAACGTTGGTTTTGTAAGTCATTTTTTTCAAGGAAAGAGACAAGTTGGTTATTTTTTGTTTTCTTCAACGGATGCCGAAACCTTTCATAGATAGGGCTTAATAATCGGTTTGGTCCATTTTGATACTAATCAGTCTTTGCATCGACTGCCTTATTAAAATTTAGAAATTACAGCATGCGTTTCTCTGGCTTCGTCACCAGAATATGTCAGGGTCACTGATGAGGCTTAAATAGCCGAAACTTCGAAGTATGGCCCATGTTCCTTCTTTTGAATGTATTCTCTGCTCTTGAAGGAATTTTTTAAGATGATAGTTTTAAATCTTAATGGGAAAAATGTGCTCCTAAAAGACAGAGTTGCTTCATTCCTTAGCGTGTTTGTTGCCGGCAAATGACTCATTGCTTTGAATATGTGTATTGTATACCAATACAGTAATTTTAGTATATATAATTTACAGGCATTTGCACGCTTTTCTTTGCTATATGAAAATCGCGATGCCACGTTTACTACGCTACCATTTCAGTCTTCTCTTGAAGCGATGCATATTAAACGATCTCTATTGCCAATTTTCAGTTCGGGACAATAGTTGTGCTTGTAAAATGTTTTCTGCATTCTATATGGTCGAAGTATCTAATTTACCAAGTATTTTCACAATAAGTGAAGCATTTCACACTCTGGTTTGTATTGAACATTTAATTTCAATCAAGTCTTAATGTTCTGTTTTGAAACTGAATCCATTGTTCCGCAACAGCCTAGGCAATGAATCAGGAAAGAAGCGCAAACAGATACGTTAAGTGATAAATTTCAGCCGCGACACGACAAAACCCACAAAGTGGTTGTGCGCCGAGCAAAGACTTAGGTCAGCCTGGGCATCCGCCCAGTCTGACCAGACTCTTCGCTGTCCGCATTGAAGTAGCTTAGGCCCTTAGCTATCCTTTAAGCGCTTAGCAAAGGGTCTGATCACAATGGGCAGATGCCCAGTCTGATTTGAATCTGGGCTGGGCGCACAACCATTTTGTTGGTTTTGTCATGTCGCGGCTCTAATGCCCATAGGGTTTCACCTTCTTGTTTTCTTGACACTGTTTCAAAGTCAAGCAACTCTAATGACTTCCTTCTCGCTGCGCTGCACGACCAAGTTCTTTCCATTTGGACTTTCCTATCCTAAAAGGAAAGAGCTTGTTCCTCAAGAGAGGAAATTCTTTTCTTTATGAGAATCTTCGATGAAAAGGAAGATTTTTTTTTAAATTTATCTATCTATTTATATTTTTTTTTGGAGGGGGGGGGTGGGGGGAGGGGGGGGAAGAGATAAGGGTTTGCATTTCATAGAATGCTGTATTGTGAGGACAAATAGATTTGGGGTGTGGTCGGGTGGTGCGATGATGCTGTGTGTAACTTCCAGTGCCGGGGCGTCCTTTGTAGGGCAAGGGCATACTGTGCCTGCAGTAAGTGCGGGTGAGGTTGTTTGGACATTTTTTTCTCTCGTCTACAATTTTTCCTTTTTCTCCCTCTCTGGAAGACGGCCCAATATAGACTTCAATACTGTCTCAAAGGGCCGTTAAAGCCAAAACAATCAATCAATCAAATG
The DNA here is from genome assembly GCA_963989385.1 of Ctena decussata. Taxonomy (NCBI): domain Eukaryota; kingdom Metazoa; phylum Mollusca; class Bivalvia; order Lucinida; family Lucinidae; genus Ctena; species Ctena decussata. The sequence continues at coordinate 8,480,492 of OZ022511.1, forward strand.
GATTTCTTTTTATTTTAAGGAGTAAACAACATTTTAGCACTATTTTACAAAGCATTTCTGTTACCTCCTGTTTGCTTCATTGTACAAAACGCAGCCCTTTAAAAAGGCGTTCACTCTTAAAGAGAGGAGCATATTCCTTAGAAGTTAACCCCTATTGACAAGGGAAGCTAAAATGAAAACAGAAGAATTATTGCTCCTGACCGTGTACCTATTCACCGTAGGCTGTAAACGTCCTTGACTGAATCGGGCATTTACTCTTACGTCAGGTTACTGCAACTGTTCTTCAAAGGCAATGTGAGCCGCGACACGAGAAAACCAACAATGTGGTTGTGCGCCCAGAGTATACTCAGATCAGCCTGGGCATCTGCCCAGTTTATTCAGACTCTTAGTTAAGAGCCCCAAGGGTAGCTTAGGGTCTAAGTTACCTTTATGCGGACAGCGAAGACTCTGATCAGACTGGGCGGATGCCCAGGCTGATCTGAGTCTGCACTGGGCGCACAACCACATTGTTGGTTTTGTCGTGTCGCGGCTCATGTAATTTTCAATATCAAAGACCAACAACGGCTACACGTAGACGGTCTGCAATGATATGGAAACCCCTTAGACTTCCTGCATATCAAGACAAAGGAAAATAAGTTCAAAGACGAATCTCCAGATTAGCTTTTTACTTTAAAGGGATACATACACGCAAAATCAGTGAGATGACTGAGGGATGAGCTAGATCAAATGACTGAGTTAATCAACAGGAAAATAGTATTAAACTGGTTCTTTATTCGCGTGATGAAATACAGTGCATCCGCCCATATTTAAAAGGAAACCAAGAAGTTCATGATGGCTCTAAATTGTTTAGCTGAATCTTGTTTTGCTAAGAATGTTGTGTGAAGATAATTGATAAGTTTTTGTAGACATTTCCATCTTTTCAAGCCATTTATAGAAAGGGGAACAATAATTATTTTTATGACTTCCTGTTTGCAGCCCTGGACTAGATAGCCCTTCCAAAAAAAGAATCCTTTTTAAAGGTTAGTGACAGTAAGATTTGACCATGGTTATAATTTCTCTTGCTGTTTCATCCTGGAGAAATGAGAAAAACAAGAAACGCTTCTCAAACTTTTGTTTATCAGATATTCTGTTTCTGAGGATACAAATGAAAATAAGCATAATGATAGAGCTGTATCTAAACGCAAACATGTCTAACACAACTCTTCTTCGAACGAAAGAGGACACGTACAGACTCGATGCCAGGAGGTGCGAGTTATGGATTTAATCTCTTCATCCTACCCGAGAATTACACAAAAGGACAAATACACATCATACGTGAGATATTAGAATACCGTACAACGCTACATGCTGACTAATCTATCATATAGAGTTATCCATATTCCGCTGAAACCACATCGACCTAATAAATTCATTGAAAACCCCATATAGCATCTCTTGAAAGAACAGATACTGTCAAACTGGAATATCAGATTATAATTACTGTACAATATGATACATTATAACGTAATTTTCATCATTTCTCTGCCAATTTATGATTTTAAATCAAAGCAAATGTACTGTTTATGAGCATCGTTCTATCAGTTTTCCTTTTGATGCACAATATATGGTACATTAGTTTTTCAGCCTTTAATGTTTTATTGTTTTCATCGAATCTATGCCTGTTTTCGGGACATGTCGTGAACCAATCCTAAGTACGCCTAGTAAATGCACAGTTGCAGTCCCACTTTAAAGCCGGAAAACAGCAATAGTATTGGACACGGAGTTATGTAAAGCATGTTTCTGCCCATATTTTGCTTTGGAGTTAACCAAAAAAAAAAAAAAAAAAAAGTGATGGAGCTATAACAAACTTCTGAAAGTAGGCAAACCGAAAGTTTGGTTTTGACCACTTTCAGGAATTTTTGTGACTTCTTCACTAGTAAATCCTTTACATTTTTTGTAATAATGTGGTTCAAATATACAGTGTTTATAAGTCAAATTGCTTTGCATTTTATTTATTTTTTTTGGATTTGCTTGACTTTTTAATTCCTTTGTTTAGATGGAATTGCAGGGATACCAAGCAAAATAAAGGACATGTATGATCAACGAATAGTCTACTTTTATTCGAAATTTGGTAAAGGATGGGCAGGCTGATATGAGTATCTCCTGTTCGCACATGCTGTAATCTACTGTGTTTTTTTCTGACCTTACTTAACACATAATTGAGCCGCGACACGACAAAACCAACAATGTGATTTTGCGCCCAGCACAGACTCAGATCAGCCTGGGCATCCGCCCAGTCTGATCAGAGTCTTCACTGTCCGCATTAGGGTAGCTTAGACTATAAGCTACCCTTGAAACGCTTAGCAAAGAGTCTGATCAGACTGGGCGGATGTCCAGGCTGATCTGAGTCTGCGCTGGGCGCACAACCACATTGTTGGTTTTCTTGTGTCGAGACTCAATTATACAGGAAGATCTGAGACTGCGCACTTATTGCGTGCTTCAGACAGTTTTCCGTTCACCTCTAGTAAAATTCACCTCTAGTAAAATAAAGCGTCTGCAAATAATCAGCCAAAACAAAACAATGCTTTCCGACACATATTTTCAAATATGAGCCGCGACACGATAAAACCAACAAAGTGGCATGAGCGCCCAGCGAAGACTCAGATCAGCCCAAACCTCCACCCAGTCTGACCAGAGTCTTTGCAGACCGCTTAAAGGGTAGCTAGGGCCTTAGCTACCTTCATGCCGATAGCGACGACTCTGATCAGACTGGGCGGATGCCCAGGCTGATCTGCGTCTTCACTGAGCGCACATGCCACTTTGTTCGTTTTGTCGTGTCGCGGCTCATATATTACAGAACAGAATTTCAACCTTTTTAATATGGTGGAATTCTCACAAAACACCTGAAAAAGTACAAACCAAATTTTTGCCATTCGATGAAGTTTCATGGCCAAATTCAATACAATTTTAGAATTATCCCGGCACCGATGTTCGTCAGGAGCAGATAACTCGAAAACTAGAAGAACAACGGTTTCCTTTCTTGCTTGCGACACACGATACACCGTTTCTGTAAGATAAACCCATATCTGAAGTTTCTTTTCTACATACTATTATTAGGTTATGGTCTGAACAGGGGTTTGTAGGCACGGGCAGATAATAAACAATAAAACAACGGGAGTTGTATTCCTTATTCGCGACACCTTGTCTTACTAAGATAAACATATTTGTAAATTTTAATAGCTTAGTTCTATATGATTCTGGAGTTATGGCTCGGCCGGATTTTGGCAAGGACAGATAACTCAAAACCTAAAAGATTTTTTATCTTGTTTGCGACGCATTGTCTTGAAATGATTATCAGCCTATCTGTGAAAAATCGTGAAAAAGTTAGGAGGTATAGCCCCCACTCACGAACGGACATGGTTAAACGTTCTTAGTTGCCGAAATGCATTAGATTCTGCATGAATACGAACTATGTAACTGGAATTTGTATCAGAAATGAAATTACTCAGATTATCAAAGAAGGAACGCGAGTTTGTATTCAATTTTTGTGTTTCATAATCAAACACAAAACATTTTTAATGAATTTGTTTGCGGGTAATGTAATTTTGGCTCGATCGGTATTACATTACAAGAGTACAAATCAAATTCAAGACTTTTTATTATTATAAATTGAAGTTGGCGTTTTGAATGCTTTTAAGTGTGCCGAATGAAAACAAATCTAGTAGAACATCAAGCAATATGTTCATAACTTACAGTTTTTTTCACAAGCGAGATATACAGTGGACACAACTATATCGGGAAGTCTTATTGAAAACAGATTTTGCGAGAAACAAAGGTTGCCTGATATGTATTTGAGTTGTTGCACACCTCGATACTTATTATGTCCCTATTTAGATTTCTATTGAAAATGGTTCTGGCTTCCCCGGTAACGTAACAGCCGAATTCAAAGTATAGTCATGTAATATTATCTGTCTGAAACGGAGATATTATAGAAATGCATATTAAACAAGCAGGGACAACAGGTCAAGGACAAAGAGATTATAAACGCCATGTCTCGTAAGTGGGCGAGAATATTTAATCCTGTGATTGTCAACTGAGTTTCAGAAAACATTAGATCAAATGAACTATTTTATTTTATCTTTTGATTGATAAACTCAGGCTAACTTTAATGCGAATGGAATTTCTCCTGGGTATATGACATCTGCTATATTCCGCAAATGTATTCTGCTGCGGAGTTTACGCGCTATATTTATTTCCACGAGGTCTATTTTGGCTTGCTCTACTTTGACATCAGAAAATTAGTATTGGAATCATAAAACGGTTGTGTCTACCAGTTTCAACGAGTATTGGTAAACGGAACTGAGACCAAAATCCCTTGGTAAAACACTTTTTTCTCGTTTTCTCGTTCGTCCACTTAGCGCGAAATGATACCTTATACTCATACTATAGACTGACTTCCGTCTATTAAATTATACTTAGTAAAGCAATTGAAGGATATCAAATTTTACTTTACACAGACTATTTACAAATTTCAAAATGCATACATTTATTAGTACTAGGTATTTACAATTGCAGAGCATGTCCAATTAAAGTGGTTACAGTACAGTACCGCTCCAAATGCCATAACTTCCGCAGCATAAGTTCACAAACATGCATACTTATCGCTATAGGTAAGTAAGTAAGTAAGCAAATTTTATTATAGTGACATTGTGTTATGTACATACACAAATATGTATAATATAAACATTTTAACAACACCCGGCCGCATTGGGCCTATAAGTCACTTTTGACAATAAATATTACAAAATAGGCTTTTCATTCTATAACTAGCGTATAAATTTGCATGCACGTTCGTCAGAGCCCTACCAACGGGTACACAACACCGAATCAACATGAATCAACGTTGATTCAACGTCATGACGTTGAATCAACGCTGATTCAACATCGATTCAGCGCCGTGAGCCAGTTGTCTTTACTCTATGAAACTACCGGAAAATAAACTCACCCAGTAGCACATACATGTATTCATATGTATATATAATAAATGCAATCCAATGACAGTAAAACGATCAGATCTTGCGCCGTTACACAACAAAATGATATGTTTTAGTTGTACAGATAAGATTTTCTTCTGTTCATGGCAGTAACTATAAATTTAGCAACAAAAACATAATGTTTTTCTGAAACATAACTCAACTTTTGTGCGTCACTTAAAGATAAAAAGTCCTCACAGGTTTCGACAGACTTGGCTATAAATAATTCTCTCAGATCGTTATAACGAGAACATTTTAGCAAAAAATGCATTTCGTCTTCTGTTTCACCAGTGTTACAAAATTGACAGATTCTTTCATTCACATTTAAACCTATATATCTCCCAGTTTCGACCCTGAGTGGTAAAATTCCACATCTAAACTGGGCTAAATGTGATTTTTCAGTTTTTGATAAGGTGGATAATAAATATTTTTCAGTGCAATAGTCACTTTTAAATTACTTATAAGTTCTTAATTTTGGAACGTTTTGCATTTTGCTAGCCCAGTCTAGCTTGTGTCTATCTAACAATTTTTCCTCCACCTCTTTCAAATTAACAGGAGCCTTATCATAAAAGTTAGTCGAGAGATCAACTTGTCCTAGTATTGTCTTAATATCCGAACACCAGGTTTTGCCAGTAAAACTATAATCGTACTCAAAAACAATTCTTGTAAGCCTTGTTATATCCATACTAACAAGTCGATTCCATAACCTTAACATGTTAACCCAACGCCTATGTGTAGATGAGACCCAACCGATATCGCCAGTAATCGCTAAAATTGGTGTGAATCTGTGTTCTCCCAAAAAATATCTAATCGCCCGATTTTGTATCATGTTAATTTTGTCGAAATTTTTTAAACCCCATACGCCAGAACAGTAGTCTAATACAGGTACAACGCATGAATAGTACCATTTCCTATAAGTTTTAAAACCAACATCTTTGTAACTATGTATCTTTGAAATAACTGCACCCAGAGCTCTACCCCCAGCTTTTGATAGTGTGTCTGCAGTATCAACAAAGTCCAAATGTTCATTCAAATGTACCCCAAGATATCTATAGACAGATGCATACTCGACGTTCTGATCACCAATTTTAAATTCAAAATCACTTCGGTTTTTACCTTTGTTTCTAAAATGCATCACACTGGTTTTAGAAAAATTAATTATAAGACGCCATTTTCTGCACCAGTCATTCACAAAATTCAGTAAATTTTGCATGTCGTTCTCATTCTCTGCTAAGATCAGAACGTCATCAGCATATGTTAAGCAATACAGAACATTATCATTGAACCTAATGCCAATGTTAAGTGCCTTTAAACCTTCAATTAAGTCATTAATAAAAAAGGCAAATATTGTAGGCGAACTACTATCCCCCTGTCGCACGCCTGACAATACAGGGAACCAGTCCGTCAGCATACCGTTTAATTTTATACAGGATGATGTATCCGATAGAATAGATTTTATAGAGTTATACATTTTACCATCAATACCATTCGATAATAGCTTGTACAACAGCAAATCCCTATCAACAAAGTCAAAAGCTTTTTGAAAGTCAATAAAGACTCCAAAAGTATCCTTTTTGCTTAGTAATCTATCCCGTATAAGAGTACAAGCCGAGTAAACAGCTATATTATTGTTAATACTCGTTTTATGAAAATGAATGGTTTCCTATGAGGAGGCCACCATAGCCCTAAAGTGCTAGTAACACAATAAATGCATTAGATAAATTTGCAAAAGTGTATTTCGAGGACAACCCCTGCTCACTGCCGATGGTGTTCCATACTTTATCCTTGATAAGCAACATAAAAGGCGGCATCAGAGTATTGTAAGAGGTGGTCAAGTGACCAGGCAATCTCCTGTTTGGGATTGCATGCAAAAAAGGGCTTGAAACTCAATTTTAATTGTCTGTGAAATTTTGCATTAGGGGGGTAGTACATTTGGAGTGGTACTGTACTGTAACCACTGTAGGATTACGTTAGTTGAACTAGCCTTTTTTGCGTATATTTCTGATAGCTGAATTTAATAAGCTAGTGGCAACCAGAAACCCTTGCAACAGCAACAGATTAACATTATACAATTATTGGCTATTGAGGCATATTGACCGACGCGACATCCATCAACCTATGGTATATATCTTTCAATATGAAAAATATACATTAACTCGAAACTCAAGCCTCATCTATCTATCTATCTATCTATCTATCTATCTATCTATATCTATCTATCTATCTATCTATCTATCTATCTATCTATCTATCTATCTATCTATCTATTCTCAAGCTTGATCTATCCTATCCTATCCTATCCTATCAAACAAACAAACAATCCCATGTGTATAGCATTATAAAACAAGAGACCCACTGGTCACAAAGCTCACCCAGTAGTCAAGCATTGTCTATTATACAATCCAACAAACATTTCGCCTGTTGTGTCGCTCATGTTAAATATAAAACCAACTAAATAACTTGACACAGAAATCGAAGACGAAATTAAGTAATTGCTGCTGGCTTAGTTGTTGATGTTGTATTGGAACAACGACACATGTATGTGGGGCGGTCAGCCAAGCAATCCTCATTGTTATGTGCAACACAGACATACGCCAATCAAAATTCAACAGCATTTTCGAATCGAAACTCGAACACCAACAACAAATATGCATATCAATATGCGCATCCGTACAATCTGATCATCTCTTTCGATATCTTACATGTACCTGACTCATACATATCACGATAAACACTTCTATTTAAGGTTCTGCAGTACACTTCGGCCATTTTGGACCATATTTCTGCATAAAATCACATCTAATCACAGCCCAAATAAAGCAAATTTTTTAAATAAAAGTGGTTCTTTCTCCTAGATATAATGAAACTGTATCTCTAAATGTACAGAATGCTATTGTAAAAGGTACCTTTGAAGTGTTCTCATTTTTTTCGTTTTCTCACACATGGTCAAAATTTGTCTAAGTCCATTTTATACTAGAAAGTGTTGATATTATCCCCGTGATGCCACATGATATTATTCAAGCATTACTGAGTTTGTCCTCCTGAACACACTGTTCACCCAGATGCAACAAGTTGGTGCCCATGCCAAAACATGCTCAAATAAGTTTATGGGAAAATGCACTTTTTGAAGTGCAGCTCAAATAAGTTTATGGGAAAATGCACTTTTTGAAGTGCATGCTACTATTATTTGTCTGTGTATTGTTACAGAAGTGCTAGGAATTTGCCATCAGTGTTGAAGCAGCAAGTTCCAGCAGCTAAGCCTGGGCAATTGAAACTGTGGGGGCTTCGATAAGCCTAATGTCAGTTATGAATCATTCTTTCTATTCTGTAATGTTAAGTGCTTATTTTGAACAGTCTTTCATAACAATGTTCTGTATCATCAATTCAATATAATGATTAAAACGTCCATCTCTGTGATTTACTTGTCTTTTAAAAATCATGTTATAACAAGTGATATACAGCCTAGACTTCTCATTTGCTCCTTACTTGGAGCCCTTTACTCCATTTGTTTGGCTGGGCACTCCTTATTTCAGAGAATAGTCCACTCTTGATATCTGAAAGTCAAAGTTCATCTCAAACTACTGGTAGCTCAAAGTCAGTTTTGTGATCCCGGAAAATTTATTTTGAGATAGCAGTAGTTTATAATAACAGGAGATGAAAGATGTCCAAACCATTTTCTTTGATTTAAGATAATACTTTGAAATATCAGTGTTTGAGATAACAAGAGTTAACTTAACTATATCGTAAAAACTGCATTATCGTAAAAACTGCATTATGGGACATCTACGTTTTCTCAAGATATATGTAAGCGACTCTTATTTCAACATCCTACTGAAAACCCTGGAGGGATTTTCTTCCTGTTCACAGGGGCCGAAAATGCTGAGCCCTATTGTCGATGGAAATATCATTAAAATCATGCAGAATTGACAATGTTTAAAAAACCCAAGGTTTGGGAAAAAGTCAACATTCTCAAAATACTTGAAAAAGCTCTGGCACATACATGTACTACTTAAATCAATATATAAGCTTAATCTTGTCATGCGTTTTTCAAATTTAAAGCCTATTGTATTTCTTCCAATAAATGTCCCCTCTCTAACAAACACTCCTTCCGTTATTTTTCTGTAAAGATTGACAAAATAACAAAGAGATTGGCTCCAGACCACCATTTTGTATTCATTGACATAGTTTTGTCTAAAGGGTTTCATATATCGACCCTAGGACTAGCACTGCCCCTGGCATTTATTAAGACACATACAGTACTTTCTCAGTAAGGTGCCATTATGGATAGCTGATTATAGAAGTTCTTTGCGCGTTTGTTTTTCGTATAAAATTGTATAATAGGGGAGTTTTTTGTGGCCCTACCAAACATTTATCACCTAATGCAGCGAGAATAAAAAAAATATGATGAATGAGCTTCTGGAATCAAAGAATGAAATTAGCAGACTCTGTTCATATGCAGTTATTTAAATTTGCAACTTTACTGCCCATATACCCCTGCCCAGAAAGATTGGATAGAAAAAAAAATGAATTGGATGAAAAAGTCAGCTACAAACAATCCCCATAAAGCACCTACTGCAAGAACAGCAGAGCCTTGTCCCAACATTGGCCAGTATCAGCAGTACTCCCCAGTGCTAAAGGCTGTCTTTGCATCTTCGCCCTCCCATTTATCTCCAAGTGTTAGAATTAATACAATATTTGTGACATGAAATTAAAACTGCCCATAGAATGAATGTTTTCATATATTCTCCCCTATTTCAATTGTTCTGTGTACAACTGGATATCCGGAGTGTTTGACAGCTTTGCTGTGATACATATATTTGCTTGTAGACATTTAAAGCATTGCATTTGTGATATTGAGTCAGAAACTTGATTCATGAAAAATCTCATGCTATAATTTAGATACAGAGTTTAAAAAATAAATTTCACAAACATGTGGCTGAAACAGAATATGTTAGTTTGTTAGTAAATCTATTTGATAAGACAGTTATAGATTTTTTGGATTGTTTTTGAAGAGAACCCCCCCCCCCCTCCCCCCCCCCATTCTTGAAGCTGAAAAAATAGTGATATCACTCATTCAATGTCACATCAACATATAAATTTATACAGTCAGAGAAGGGCTGCAACAGGCAAAATTATGCAGCCATTAAAACGATGGTAATACCATTTTAGCTACCTATACAAAGTGGCTGTTGACAGAGAACATGGTAGCAAAAATTACTAGTAACGATGAACGATACTATTGTTAGTGGCTGTCGACCGAGCTGAAAGTGTTGTTGATTATCTCTGTCAACAGCCACTTTTGCATGTGTGGCTAATGAATGTTTCGGTCGACAGCACAGGTAGGAAAATTGGTATTACCCACTTTTAAATGTGGAATATTCAACCTGCATATCAAAGATATTTTTCAGGTTATTCCACAACATATGTCTAAACAAACACACAACCAAATCCACATACCCACCCACACACCAAATTTTTGACAGAGACATGATGCATACTGACATATGTGGTCAGAAGAAACAATGCTGTTTGCTATAGGACTTTATAAGATTGTAAATATGGCAACAGTTTCACAGGTAACCACACTGAAGAATCGATGGTCGCCCAGAATTCAGTGAACGCGCAGCCAATCAGTGAACGCGCAGTTTATTTTAGTTTTTTGGAGCGGGGTACTGCTACTTAAAGTGGTAAATGGTGTTATTATTTGTGTTATAACCACTTCGATTGCCCTTTATCCAAAGCTATTTTTTATAATCTTCTGCTATTTTGAAATAAATGAAATAAATAAATTTTGTCAAAACAAGTTATAAGAAAAAATGTAAGGAACCGATTGGCTTGCAAGGTGATTTCGTGTCATAAATTTTCTGAATTGTGGCTTTTTCCATAAAACAAAGCTCATGATGTAAATTTGCTGTTGTAAGTGGTTACGACGGAAGGTAATCCTGAAACTATAAAAGTTTCGTGCCATAAGATGCAGGCATTTAGGAGATACAACCCATTTTAGCAGTGTACGCTCTAAATCAGTGAACGCGCAAACTGTATCAGTGAACGAGTAGCACAATAATCTGTGTGTACGAAGCAAACGCGCTGCGTTGTACGAAGTGAAAGGGGAAAAGTGTACGCACTGAACGCGTCGGAAAGGTCGCCATTAAAGCCAAAGCTACATTTAGCTTTAAATTACAACCACACATCATCTAAATTGTGTACCCATAATCCCATCGTGTATCATGGCCTACTAGTAGCCGTTCAGCAACTTTTTTTTGAATTTGCACTGTTAGAAAATACTGAGTTAGAGCTCTGAGAGACCGCAATATTCACAGAACGCATTTTTCACACGTGTGTGATGAATAAGGTCGTATTCTTCACATTTTGCGAGTGTGACCATTGCGTTCGGATTTTATAGCGATTTTTGATAGAAACGCACTTTTCATACATACGGCAAGGGAGGCTTGAGAATGAATTATTTGTTTTCCCTTTCCAACTACAACTATGAGTTTGAACACCAACTGCTCTGAGCCTTCGGCTGGTAGGGAGTTAACACGGTCAACAAAGTGCGGAAAAATATCTAAACTTGGGTTTCGATTTTTGAGGTATTATTTAAGCTGGTGTAGATCATCTGATTAAATTTTAGGCCCATTTCGTAAATATATGACTGAACTATGCCTTATAGTCGACTTTGACATTTTCCAACTTTTTATGCGTGCTTTATATTTGTACCAAGTTTCCTAAACCTACCTTTTAAAGTTATAAAGCGAGAACGATTTGTGACGGGCAGACAGGCAGACAACTATGGGAAAACGATACGTCTTCCCTCCCATTTTTAACCAGATATAGATTTCATATACAGTATGTTCTGAAAAAATAGATCCTTTGGAAGCAAGGAACACACCAAAGAACAGAATATAACAGACTCGGTTTAATTGAGTCTGCTCATGACCAGTAATGAAAAGTAACACCAGCCACGCCCCCTAGCAACGGCTTAAGCGGAACTCTATTTTCAAAATTACTCAAATGAACTCAATGAACCTAAAGGACCATAAATATAACCTGCATTATGAAGATGTACGGGTAGACGTTTTACGGCCGCCACACGGCACAAACACCAGCTGCAGTGAAGATAAATATGTTGTGAAAAGTTAGATCCTTTGGAAGCAAGGACTACACCAAAGAACAGAAAATAGCAGACTCGGCTTAATTGAGTCTGTTCATGACTAGTAATGAAATGTGCGACACCAGTCACGCCCCCTAACACCGGCTTAAGCGGAACTCTATTTTTAAAATCACTCAAATGAACTCAATGATCCCAAAGGACCAGAAAATATAATCTGCGATATGATGATGTACGGGGAGACGTTTTACGGCCGCCACACGGCACAAACACCAGCTGCAGTGAAGATGATATGAACACGCAACGTACCTTTAATTTTGATATGGCATAAGGGACTGCTAAGAAGAAGCTTCCTTCCATTTATTCAGGAGCGGCTGTAGTGTAGTGGATAACACTCCGGACTACCAATCCAGGGGTCGCAAGATCGATCTCCCGCTTCTCCGGTCTTTAGGATGAGACTTTAAACCGAGGTCCCGTCTCCATATGACCTCGTTGTTGGTGGGACGTTTAACCCGAGTTCACTCACTCACTCACTCCATTTATTCAACTGGAAATGTCTAATATTGCACGGTAATACCGTAGGGTCTCCTCGCGCTGAATTATGGCACCGCTAAACAGTTAGAACTAGAACCTGTGCACTACAACCTACGTCATCAGCATACAAGTGAATAAAACAAACAAGGTAAAGCAGGGGTAACAACCTGCGTCATAGCATGGATCTCGCAAACATATGGATCACCGCTATCTCTGAATTGCAGGGTAAGTTTTTCCTCTCGTTAAATCAATAAAATCAGTGTCTGTCAAAACTAAACAGTTTTGGCGGTGCCTGTCATTACACTTGGACAGAATGTATAATGATCGAGCCCAGAAATGCCGCTGCCTTTGTAATTGCCTCCCCACAGTTAAACAGGTGGAAGACAAAAGGACGATTTTAGCAGAGATATAGTGTACACATTTATGAAAAATAACGTATTTTACCGCTAATACTACCAATCTTACCAATATTTATGTGATCGTAGTTAGTATTTGCCCTAAAAATGTAATTAAAAACTAGAGTAAATGCAAATGTGGATGCCATGCTGATGTAAAAAATTCCAATGCCAACAGAGCATGAGATATAGGTCAAGCATTCAAATGATAGCCACATCCCAGAAGGCCATTCTAAGAAGGACCTTCGTCCCAGGTTTGTTGATTATACCCAATGTATTCAAAACGCAAATGGTATCATAGTCTGAGAGAAATGGACTTAAATGCTTGGGTAAATGTTATTTTGGATCTGAAAGTTTACAAAGTCAGCAGAGCATGGAATATAGATCAAAGGTAGAAAACTTGCAACATGCCTCAAGAGAATTCTTAGAAGAAACTTTGTATGAAGCTTGATGATTGTAGGTATCATAGTTTGGGAGAAATGGACTTGAACAATAGGGTCAAGGTAATTTTGAACGTGAAATTTCACGAAGTCAGCAGAGCAGAAAATATACGTCAAGGGTAAAAAAATGTGCAACATGCCTCAACAACTGTTTAAGAAGAAACTTTGTACCAAGTTTGATGATTGTAGGTATAATAGTTCGAGAGAAATGAACTTAAACACCAGGTCGAGGTAGTTTTGGAAGTGAAATTTTACAATGTTTGCAGAGCATAAAATATAGGTCAACGGTAGAAAAATGTGCAACATGCCTCAAAAACATTCTAAGAAGAATCTTAACACCAAGTTGATGATTGTAGGTGTCATAGTTTGAGAGAAATGAACTCAAACGCTAGGGTCGAGGTATTTTGGACGTGGAATTTTACATAGTCAGCAGAGCGTGAAATATAGGTCAAGGGCAGAAAAATGTGCAACATGCCTCAAAAACATTATAAGAAGAATCTTAACACCAAGTTTGATGATTGTAGGTATCATAGTTTGAGAGAAATGAACTTAAACACTAGGGTCGAGGTATTTTGGACGTGAAATTTTACATAGTCAGCAGAGCGTAAAATATAGGCCAAGGGTAGAAAAATGTGCAACATACCTCGAGAACATTCCAAGAAAAAACTGTATACCAAGTTTAATGATTGTAGGTATCATAATTTGGGCGAAATGGACTAAAACGCTAGGGTCGAGGTAATTGTGGACGTACGGACAGAATGACTGGGGGGCGAAAAAGTGAACGCCTATATCGCACCTTGCTAAAGAAGCGCAGGTGCGACAAAATTGGTCTTAGTGCGTATGCAAACAACATACATTCAGATCAGCTTGCGTACTCGCTCAGTCTGGTCTGATTAGTGTCACATAAACAATGTATGGAAGCTGAGGAATCAGTATTGCAAACATCAAAGACTCTTTTTAGCCTGCAGACTGATCCAAGCTTTCACAGTTCGCACTTGCCTGACGATCCATGGTGTTGAGCGAAGCTCTGTGTAATTTCATTCAAAGAAAGAAGAAGACCGTCTGAGATTAGGGACGAGTCATTTATTATCAGGTATACGGTATATGTGTGTGTTTTTTGTATGATCCACACACGCGATAATAAATAACCCGTCCAGTAAAGAATCCATTTCTCTTATTGCAGCAAATTCTACCATATGGGCCCTAAATATTTAATGGCAAACAGTATAGATCCAGATGAGCAGATTTAGACTGCACTTTTTTGTCAGTTGTTAACAGTTTGTTTAACATTATCATTTGTATCAGGTAAAATAAATTCTGCAGTAAATTGAGACTCAATATATGGTTAGTTTTCAGTTGCTGAAGATTACAATTGTATAACCCTCAGGTCAAGAACAAAGTACATGTAGCTGTCTATGGTATTAAGACAGGATCCAAAAATATTTTGGTTCTTCACAAAATTCAGCCTTTTCTTTGAAATATTTATGTAGTGGACTATACAGTCCGGATCCGCTTTAATAACAACTTTTCCTGTACTGAATCGAACTTTTTTTTCTCGATTCAATAACTTCTTTGCGCATTATCCGAAAACCTTTTGTTTGATATACAAATGTGGGTTTATCAGGGTGGATCAAACGTCTTTGGCATTTTAGTACATTTTCAGGGTGAGAGTAAACAGAGTGTTCCATGACATTCTAGAAGTCTCCATAAAACGAGCAGCTATATAGCACCTGTACTCAAGGGTATTCGCTATGTCGTACCTCTGAAAAACGCAGAAGAATGCTTAACACCTAGTAGTAAACCCACTGACAAATTTTGTGGACATCCAGGCAGATAATACAAAACTTGCGCATTCACTGGGTACATATCACGCATTCACTGGATGCAATATTAGCGTTCACTGGGTACACTACAATTGATGGCTTACACGTTTACTTCGTTCACAATGTCGCGTTCACTGATACAAATTACTCGTTCACTGATTTTCAGGGTACAATCATATAATACAGAATATCTCATAAACTAAACGACAGACAATGACAAAATTTATTTTAATTATAGCTATTTACTTACTTCTACTTCTGCTTGCAGAAAACATCAAACAGAATATAGCGTATTATGGTAAAAAGAAGAAAACATTGTTATTTTCTACGCTTTTAAGATAATGAACATAATAAAACGGGTTTCACCCTATTCCATGAGAGATTCGCAAAGGTTTATTATCATAATTTGAAACATACCATTACAGCCAAGTAAAGTATGTGTAGATGTATTTTCAGAACATCTTATATAAACACGAAAATCCGCGCAGAAGCTGACCACACACGTAAAATTAAAACATTTTTACTGCGCGTTCACTGATTGGCTGCGCGTTCACTGAATTCTGGGCGACCATCGATTCCTCAGTGTGGTAACTTCCACCGGTGAAATAGGTGTTAAGTATAAGGTATGGCAAGCCAAATGCACACTAATCAGAAAAACCTGTTTTTTTTTTTTGACAAACCAGGTTTTTCTCAGATAAACCAGGTTTTTCTCTGATAAACCAGGTTGTTCTCTTGTTAAACCAGGCTTTTCTCAGATAAACCAGGTTTTTCTCTGATAAACCAGGTTTTTCTCTGAAACTTATGATAGCAAGAGATAAACCTGGTTTTTCGAGAAAAACCAGGTTTAACAGTGAAAAACTTGGTTTTCCTTTTGTTAAACCAGGTTTTTCTGAGATAAACCAGGTTTTTCTCTTGATATCCTAAGTTTTCATTTCTAATGTGTCTTTTCGGCTGAAAAACCTTGTTTAAAGGTATACTGCCTCGTATTTCATTACGACATAATCACAAAATTATGAAACTGGTTAGTTGTATGCAACATAATTAAGATTTGTCCAAAAAATCTTCAGCGAAAACATCTTTGTTACGGAGACAGAGCCGATATATCAATGCGTACCCTTCTTGAATATTCACGAATATTTTGTCGTCATAAATTGATTGACTCCCACAGGCGTTTCTGCAAGCATGTTTTGAATTTTGTGATTGGCGGAGTAAATAACTCAACAATAGCTTACCTCTAATCTGTGCACGTGAGTTCTTTTCAGCCAATAACTGTCTGAAGTCGATTAAAGAAAGGGCTTCAAATTATTCATGATATAACTTTAACCCGATTAACTATGAATGTTGGGCGTATCCAGTCTTCATTTTTGGCGGGAATGGCGACCCGCTATTGCCGCTCTTTTTAAGTATTTTCTTAAATTCTCCTATTTTCAGTGACCATCACAAATTATAAATTTGGCAGATAAATGTAATTTTAATAGCAATCATTATCATGCCTAGGATATAATGTTTTGTGAGAAATTTAAAAGTAATAAAAATATTGAGGGTGTAAATCTTTAACAGAGAAAAACCTGGTATATCGAGAGGAAACCTAAGTTTTCTCTTGAAAACCTAGGTTTTCTCAGATAAACCAGGTTTTTCTCAGATAAACCAGGTTTTTCTCTATAGATTTGAAAAACCTGGTATATCGAGAGAAAACCTAGGTTTTCTCTTGATAAACCAGGTTTTTCTTAGATAAACCAGGTTTTTCTCTTCTAAACCTGATTTTTCATTGTGCAGAGGCAAGCCAAACGCACACTAACTTAGAGATATACCAGGTATTTCTTATAAGTGTGAAAAGCGCAAATTTTAATATATCTGGAGAAAAACCTAGTTTATCTCTCTAGTCACATGACTTGCAATCACAAGTTTCTCTCAATTTCATTGGCTAATGAGAAAATCTAGGTTTTTCAAATGAGTGTACATCTGGTGAAAAACCTGGTTTATCTCTCCTGTCACGTGACTTGTAATCACAAGTCTCTCTCAATTCCATTGGCTATAGAGAAAAACCAGGTTTTTCTAATTATACATTTGGATAGCGAAACATAGTATATCTGGAGAAAAACCTGGTTTTTTCTCTCTGTCACGTGATTTGTTATCACAGGTTTCTCTCAATTTCATTGGCTAATGAGAAAAACCAGGTTTTTCTCTGCAGTTACCACGTGATTTGATATTGCAAGTTTCTAGCAATTTGACTGGATGGAGTGATTTCTGCAAAACCATGTTTTACAACATCTGATTGGACAAGCTATAATAAGGATATCGACCTGCTACAATAATCATGCTTCCGCTTCTGTTTTTATTACCTGTGTGTTAGCTTTCGTAGATAAGAGGACACGCGCGCACACTTCCAATAATCGCCAATGTCACCAGCAGTGTTGGGGGTCATAAAATACAATATACATGCATACAGGATTTTTGTGTATTGCGCAAAAAGTAGGACAAATAAAACCCTGGATCTGTACTTCACAAAGGAATTCTCTCTTTTTTTATCTGCGCAGAGTGGGAAGTTTTAGCGCAGTGACAATTACGAAATCGAAAAATGTTTTTGTGCCTAATAAATACATGTATGCTTATCAACGTGATTATTCATCGCTTTATTTTTATTTATTTTTTTCGTTTTGCCAATTTAAAATTGGTAGTTTGATACTTAAATTTCCTCATGGGCAGCGTGATTATTTTATTTAATTTTATTTATTTTTATTCATTTTTTTGTCAATTTACATTTGATAGTTTGATGATTAAATTTCCACATAGGCAGCCAATATTTTTCTAGCTATTTTATTATCTTTTTTTTTTTATCTTTTTCTTTTTTACTATAATTATTCTTATTGCACCCCCACCTCCATTTTTGTTCAGCTTTCCGAATCCAATCAATGTTAAAGTGAGCGGTACAATAGATATAGATGGATGGATGGATGACTTGCTGTTTTACGTCCTTTTTAACAGTATTTCAGTCATATCAGGCCGAGGAGATGGTGTTAATGAAAGGCTCTGTGCAAAGAAACCCCGCTAACGGTTGGAAAGATTTCCGCTTCGAGTGGTGCCCGAACCCGGGGCTGCTAAATCAGTAAGACAGCGCTTAACCTACTAAGCTACCGGGGCTCCTGAACGGTACAAGTACTTGACCGAATGAGCATATCAATCTCGACATACACAGGTAGCATATGCCCGAAGGCAGGTTTTTACACGACGCGCCGAATGTGATCAAGGTCGTCACTGCCTTAGCTGCTAGACGGCTGGGGTTATCATAAGTGCCGCGTGATTACAGAGAGAGAGAGAGAGAGAGAGAGAGAGAGAGAGAGAGAGTAAATATAATAGATCCGTTAACCAAAAAGGGGTCATGATCAGCCCAACATGCTCAGTAACCCCCATTCTGAAAAAAGACGACCCGTCAAATGTATCAAATTATAGACCCATTTCTCTCCTCAGTACTATTGGTAAAGTTCTTGAAAAGCTTATACACAAATACGTCTTTAATTTTTTTCATGAACACGAAGTTTTGTCTACACTTCAATCTGGCTTTGTGCCGGGAGATTCTACTGTAAACCAACTTGTAGATATCTATAATACCTTCTGCAAAGCACTTGACGATGGCAAAGAAGTACGAGCTATATTCTTTGATGTAAGTAAAGCCTTTGATAGAGTGTGGCATGAAGGGCTGCTTTTCAAACTTCGTACTGTAGGCATATCTGGATCTCTCTTACAATGGTTTACTGATTACTTGAGTAATAGAAAACAGCAGGTTGTATTTCCTGGTGCAACTTCTGACCTGTCCACTCTGAAAGCTGGTGTTCCTCAAGGTTCTATACTTGGTCCGTTACTTTTTCTTTTATATATAAATGATATTGTTGAAAATATTAATTGTTCAATAAGACTTTTTGCAGATGACACCAGTTTATATATTATAGTCGATGATCCGCTGGAAACAGCACAACGTCTCAATTCTGATATTTCGAAAGTATATACGTGGGCCACAAACTGGCTTGTTACCTTCAATCCTAATAAATCTGAATCATTATTATTTTCAAGAAAGCTCAACAGACTATATCATCCTCCTGTCTGTATGAATAATCAACCAATTGCTGAAGTAAATATTCATAAACATTTGGGTCTTGTATTTAGTATTGACTGCACTTGGCATGACCATTTTGAACATATAAAAGCTAAAGCTTGGACAAGGATAAACGTTATGCGCAAACTCAAATTCCAGTTAGATAGAAAATCCCTTCAAATTATATATTTTTCTTTTATCCGACCATTGCTCGAATATGGAGATGTAGTCTGGAATAATTGTACTACGTATGAATCTAATGAGCTTGAAAAATACAATATGAAGCCGCGCGCATAGTTACAGGAGCGACAAAGCTGGTTTCGATCAATTCTCTTCTCAGCGAAATTAAATGGGAACCTCTGGCTTCAAGAAGACGTAAACACAAACTTATTCTATTTTATAAAATGACAAATGGATTATGTCCGGATTATTTATGTTCGCTCGTCCCCCCAACAGTCGGAAGCGTATCGTCATACAGTCTTCGTAATGCTGCTGATTTGCAAACTATCCATTCTAATACACAGCAGTATTTTAACTCCTTTTTGCCATCAGTAATACGCGAGTGGAATGAGCTATCTCCAGTTATGCGCAACTCTACTACTATAACCTCATTTAAATATCAGTTAAACGTGAATCTAACGCAGCCGCCGTCGTTCTTTAACGTGGGCAACCGCCTTGGGCAGATTTACCACTCGAGACTTTGAACAAACTGCAGCTCCTTAAATAGTCATCTGTTTTCTAAAAATATAGTTGACAGTCCGTCATGCATTTGTGGGGTGAATGAGGACACCAAACATTACTTTTTTGCTTGTACTCGGTATCTTGATATAAGCCAAGAATTGATCGATGCTGTGTCTGAAATGTGTGAACCAACGCTTAATGTACTGTTGTATGGGAATAGTGAACTGTCGTATGAACAAAACAAGCAAATATTTTTAAATGTTCAAAATTATATTGTAAAATCTAAGCGATTTCAGATTCAGTAAGTAGATAAATCATATTCAACGCGTTGACGAAACAACGCAAACCTTCATTGTCTTCTAGAAGCGGTCTAGTTTTTCCTGTTTATCTTCTGCTTATCTAAGAGTCTTACTTATATCTTCAACCATCAACGTTTAAGTTAAGTAACATAGTAACACCATTAGGAACTTTGGCGAGAAATATAAAGTTCAACAATTTGCAATTCCAATAGCAATCTATGTCTTACATTATTGTAATAGTTTATGCACTTACCACCGTCCACTCCCCGTGGAGAATTTTCTATTAAGAAAGTCTGCAATGTCCAAATGCCTTTTCTTATACGATTATTAACAGTGCCTCATTCCATCCAAATCACTTATACAGTAATTATATTATGTTGGCATCTTGGGATACAGATTTAGATAAGTCTGTTGACTTTTTTCTGAATCCCATTTGCATATATTATTTGTTGTTTGTAATAGTACAATTGCTGTTTGTATGTATATGCGAATAAAATATTGTTTAAACTAACATGCTCAGTCCAATCTGGGCATAGGCAGTTCGCATATACACGGCATAGTGGCAATTGTTTCAAAGAAACAGACTTCTCTAGGCATATGCAGCCCGGAAAGGCAGTGATTATGCCGTGAGGCCCGGACCAGACTACCTAACATAGAGACTTGCATATGACCTTACTATCATACTGCATCGTCTCATACTCTTAACTATAAAATAAGATAAAAAAAAAATGGAAAGTAGTGTATGAGCATACAGTAGTCTGTTCTTTCCCAGTTTCGTAAACTTTCTGGAAGTCCACCAGACTTCTATAGTATAATAATTACTTTCAAATTCTGTATTTTTTTTCCTCAAGGATGCTACTGATGGCGTAATATTAAGGTCACAAACAAAATCTTTATGACGTAATACATGTTATTCAAGTTTTGTACTTCAAGTTTATTTTTATTTGGCTATTTCCAGAATCTTTCATTGAAACCTCCTGTGATGTGACTAGGCTGACTAATGGTTTTAAAAGAGATTGTCGATCTCTTTGTTGTCATTTCATTGCATTAAATTGTGTACTAATTTGTCCAAAGCATGCTTGAGGATAAAAAAATAAAGAAGAAAAAAATCTCATTCGCAAAACTTTAACGCAAATGTTAATTTACATACGGATGGAGACGGACAGACACGGACGGAAAATGCAAAAATTACTCTTCGATATGTCCAATGTTAGGATATAAATATTCACATGAGCAGACTGGTGTCAGACTGGGCATGAAACTGATGTAAGAATGAGAAAAATACCGTAATTACCTTTAATATTTGTGCGCCTTCGCCAGATTCTGTAATTATTCTAGAATTAAAAGTCTCCATAGTCCTAAATGTCTAAACTCAAATCATTGTAAAAGGCGGTTCAACCTTCACGTTTGGTAATAAAATATGGGTTGATATGCATATATTGGGTCATATAACTTGCAAAAAGTAAATAAAACAAGTTTTTGACAAAAAATAACAAATCGCTTCACAAATTAAAATTTTCCTGTTCTGGTTTCCCGTCTCGCAATAGAAACATAGGCGGAATAGTGATTGGGACTCCAGGCTCTACATTGTGTTTTTACCATTTGATTCAACTTAATGAATTCGGAAGTACAGTGGACTCGACAGTATCGGATGGAGACAAACGGACACGGACAGAAAGGCAAAAATTATACAACCCGCGATATGTCGGGCTATAAATATTCTCATGAACAGACTGGTCCTAGACTGTCAGATTGGATATGAAACTGGTGTAAGAAAGAAAAATACTGTAATTACCTTAAATATTTGTGCACCTTCGCCAGTTTTTGTAATTATTCTACACTGTTAAAAATTCTGTAGAATTTACGGTAGAATATCTGGAAACCAGCTGCCAGTCCGTTTCCCGTTATTTTTACGGGCACCCGTAAACATCGACAGGAATCAACAAGCAGAGTAGGGCAGAATAAGACAGATATTGTTTTGGTGCTATAGCCCTTCAATACTATAAAGGTATTCTCGAGTGCGGTCAGTTAATATAACTCTACCAAATCGTTATTTAAAAAAAACGATCTTTTGGCAGATGCCCGTAAAACATGAAATGGACTGGCAGCAAGGTATTTTACCGTAAAATCTACGGACTTTTTTTACAGTGTAGAATTTAAAAACTATGACTGGGGTCCTACGCCGGAGTATTTTACACTATGAAAAACGTAAATTTTACGGTAATATACTTGGCAACTAGTTGAAGTACTTGTAATTAATGTTTATGTCAAAATGTTTGCAGTGAATTAATGTTCGTGAACTGGACATCCACTTAGCTAGATAGCTAGTATCGTTGCAGTCTTACATACACTTAGATCTTGAACTTCATTCACTGCGAACATGATTACAGCTAAAGATTTTTTTTGTTCCTTTTTTCACTTACATTTCTGTTAAAAATACATGCTTAGTATATAGTACAAGAAATGTGTGCTTAAACAAGTTTGCACGGACCGTTTTACTTTCTGCCTAATAGTACACAATTTATTCGTGTTCAGGAGAAGAGCTATATAAGCTACCAGCTTTCGTTCTGATCCTATTGCTTTGTGTAATTGTGTTATTTGTATGCTATTATGTGTATTTTGAAAATAAAATATGTTTAAACCAACTAGTTGCCAGGACCTTAACAGTAAAGCATGGGATTGTACCGAGACTTTTAAAACGAAAATGACTTCATTGAGAAAAAAAAATCTTTTTTTTATTCCTCCTTTATTTTCTTTATAATCATTACAAGAAATATACAGCGTACCTTTACGCATTTTAAAGTTTAAGACAGCGAAAGTTGGCCATTTTGGTTGCCAAATGAAATGACCCAAATAAATTTTCAACTCACTATTTTTTATGAGAAACTCAAGTATGTTTCATGTGTTATATCCCACTGGAAAATGCGCTTCAGTTGATGCAGTCTAATTAGAAATATCGATTATTCTTTCTTATATATTTATTGCGCTCATGACTAAAAAGGGAAAACAAACACACGTTATTCAAACAAAGTATGCTTAAATTAAAAGAAATGCGTTTCCGGTATACATTTACAATTTACGTCTTTGGCGTGGTCAACATTACACATCTAAATGACGCTAAATATTTAAAAAGATAAATATTTTTGTTTATTGTGTACCATATTCTTGTCATGTACAAGTACAGCGACGCTGATATTTCATCAAAGGAAATTCCCCATCGCACATAGGTAATGACATAACTGGGCCATAAAACAATTTTACCTATAGGGTGTCTGCAATCTCGCGAAATACGAGATCTCGCGACCGCGTTAGTTCGAATCACTATGTCAACACACCTGTTAGCCAATCAGACTGAGAAAAACCAGGTATAACAGATCTTCAAGCGTTATCCTAAGTCTCTCAATATCCAATCAGATTGAGAAAACCAGGTATAACAAAACAGCTAGCGTCCAATCATATTTCTGGAAACCTGTGATATCAAGTCACGTGACAAAAGAGAAAAACCTGGTTTTTCTAAAAACTTGAGAAAAACCTAGTTTTTCTAATAATATGCATTCGGTGAAGCGTTATCAGTGAGCATTCGGCTTGCCGCATACTACTGCATTAGCAGAGACCGTCGTAAAACCTGGTTTATCAAAATAAACTTGTGATAACACAAGTTTTTTCGTTAAACCAGGTTTCTCTCTCGATAAACCGGGTTTTTCTCAGATAAACCAGGTTTTTCTCTGATAAACCAGGTTTTTCTCTGATAAACCATGTTTGTCTTTTGATATCGTAGGTTTCTGAGATAAACCAGGTTTTTCTACGCAAAACCTGGTTTTTCAAAGAAAACCTAGGTTTTCTCGAGATATACTAGGTTTTATAGAAAAACCTGGTTTATCAAAAGAAAAACCTGGTTTATCAGAGAAAAACTAGGTATATCACAGAAAAACCAGGTTTTTCTGTTGAAATACCAGGTTTTGCGAGGAAAACCTGGTTTATCAAAGAAAAACCTGGTTTTTCTGAGAAACCTATGATATCAAGAGAAAAACCTTGTTTATCAGAGAAAAACCTGGTTTATCTGAGAAAAACCTGGTTTATCAAATCGCAAAACCAGGTTTTTCTGAGAAAAACCAGGTTTTTCTAATTAGTGTGCATTTGGCTTGCCATAATAAGGCCAATAAAATGATACATGTGTGTTTTCAGTAACATTTGATTTCCAATATAGATGGTATATCAGACTCGTTTTATATAAAAAAAAAACTATATTGAGACAATAGGGAGCCAATATGGATGACTAAGGGAATACCCAAGACATCTTTCCAAACATGTCGGTGTTGCAGTTCAAAAACTCTAGACATCACTGACTTGCCTGAAACATGCAACTTTTTAATGTAAGCCTAAGCAGGGCATATGTCAACACTTTCTTGTATAAAATGGACTTAGACAAATTCTGACCATGTGAGAGAAAAACGAAAAAAATGAGAACTCTTCAAAGGTACCTTTTACAATAGCATTCTGTACATTTAGAGATACAGTTTCATTATATCTAGGGGAAAGAACCACTTATATTTCAAAAATTTGCTTTATTTGGGCTGTGATTAGATGTGATTTTATGCAGAAATATGGTCCAAAATGGCCGAAGTGTACTGTGGAACCTTAATCTGAGCCGATTATTATTTTTTTTTTAAAGATATTTCTTGTTTATCGTGTGGTGTAAAGGCTGGCCTTTTATGCCCCTATTCCACACAGACCACGAATCCCAAGAATCGCCACGAATCGATAGATATTAGAATTCTTGGCGATTGTAAATTTTCCGGTCCAATTCGTGATGTTCTACGATTCAGATACGATACAAATACGATAGGGTTACGAATATTCGCCTGGGATTCGACTGGATTCGGCTGGACACGAATATTGCCAAGAATTCAGTACGATTTACAAGAATCTCTTTGGACATACTGCACGAACGTTTAGAATTAGTTACGAATCAGTAAAAATATGCCGAATGCAGTTACGAATCCGGTACGAATACAAATGAATTCGTGACTATTCTTAAAAATCCGTGGGATTTTCTCTCAAGATATGTATAAAAAGGCCCAAAGCCTGATCAGACCCTTTGCTGCACGTACATATTAAGTATGAGTCATCAGAAAACTATGGCCACAAAATGATGTCTCTACCCACCAGGCATATGACCTCGTAACGACGTCGCACTATGGTCACTGCAACGTAGTAACGTCTCGTCGACGACAGTAAGACGTCATTTGCCCGCTGGGTAGATAAATGCATCAAGGTACACATTCACGAATCCCCGAATGAGTTGAGAACACCTAAAAATGCCTCCGAATCGATTGCGATTCAGTTACGATACCTAAGACTGTGTTACGAATTAACTACGAATTTTTGGAATCGGGAATTCGTGGCCAAAATTTTGAACAGCTCAAAACTTTTGCCACGAATTCCCGATTGCTCAAGAATTACAAGAACTGACTACGAAAATATACGATTGAGTTAAGAACTTCACGAAGTGATTACGATTCAGCTACGAACTCTAAAACTTCTCAATTTGTGGCGATTCGTGGTCAGTGTGGAATAGGGGCATTAGAAAATAATAGGGCTTGAGTTTCATTGTGTTAGTACTTTGTTTCGAAGGGTTATTAATGGCTATTAAATCGATTTTCATTTTTTGTTCGAAAATTATTGGCAAAAGTATAAAACAATACAGAAACAATAAAAGGTCGAGATTGATTTTTCCATTGTTCTTGTTTCAGCATAGTTTAAATTCTCTTGTTATGAATAACAATACCATGTCATTGGCTGATAAACAGATCCTAAACGAACAGTAGGTCCCGCGATAGGAACAAACACAAACATACGTTAAAGTTTGCGTTTTTGAAAGGCTAACATGGTCATAAAGAATAGTTTTCGTGTTACCCTATTTGTTTTCTGTTCTTTGCTTTGGACATACAAATATGTTGCCTGCTTGCCAGAATCCTGTCAATTCGCTCGTTTTGACTCGAACTATATCAACAAAAAGATGGAGGGACATATTATTGAATCAAAGAAAGTGGTAGCATATTCTGCTTGTGTGTATGAATGCATGGTAACAACAGACTGCCTTTCGTATAATTTTTATTCTGATGAAAACTGGTGTGAAATGAATTCAGAAAATAGTACGTCGTCTCCAGAAAGCATTGTGGCTGCCACTGGATATGTTCGTTACTCTGATATAAGCATTTGGCCAACGTCACTGGCACTGAAATGTGAAGGGGTCGAATGTCCCTCTGGCTATCGCTGTTACCAAGGAAACAATTTCACTGAGTGCAAATATGCTGTAGTTGACTGCGGAAGGCCAAAAGCAGCACCCAAGGCAAGACTGTCATTAGGAAACTCGTCGCTCGGCTCAGTGAGACAATATAAATGTTGGAAAGAATATGTCAGTGATTCTTGTGACACGAGTAAAATGGTCATCGAATGCCTGCCGACATCGCAGTGGTCTTCAACTGAAGTCCAGTGTATACACCAAGATAATATAGATGCTTGCGAAAACTTTTTTCTAACTGACTGCGACAGCATTCCAGACGCAGCCTTTACAGCTTCTACATATCATATCACTGGCGCCCACAAACCTCATCTTGCTAGGATCACTGCGCCGAGGCCCGAAGATGCCGCATGGGCCGTCCAGACATTGGATTTCAATGAGTGGATTCAGGTTGATATGCAAGAGACAAAATTGGTAAAAGGCGTAATAACACAGGGTCGATATCACAACGACCTGGTAAACCCTCCCACAGAACAGTGGGTTTCTACGTTTGAAGCCCACTACAGTTTGGATTGTGAAACATGGACGTCAGTTGCTGGACCGAATGGAATTGCCAAGTCGTTTTCTGGTAATACTGACGCACAACATAGCGTGAGAAACCTTTTCGAGTATCCAATAAGAGCCAGATGTCTGCGACTTCATCCAAAAACCTGGCACCACTGGATTGCGATGCGTTTTGACGTCATTGGCTGTTCCATAGGTGGTGAATAAGCAGCGACATACAGGGCGGATAGTTTTGAAAGTGAGCCGCGAGACAATAGCAAGTGAGTCGCAACACGACAAATGGTATGTGCGCCCAGCGAAGACTCAGATCAGCCTGGGCATCCGCCCAGACTGATCAGAGTCTTCGCTGTCCGCATGGAGCTAGCTTAGACAGTAAACTACCGTTTACGTGCACAGGGAAGACTTTGGCTAGACCGGACTTATGCCGAGGCTGATCTGAGTCTTCGCTAGGCGAACATTCCACATACTTGGTTTTGTTGAATCGCGGTTCAAGTAGCTTGTGAGTTCTAAAAGTTAGGACGCCTAAACTTATTACCATAATTTTTCTTTTATGGAACGGTTAATTTCAATATTGCAGAAATGCGCCAAAAAAGGAGGCAAACAGAATGCCAAGTATTGGAAACCCTGTAGGAACAGTCTTATCTGGATCTGCACTGTTTGCTAAGACTTAGGTGTTCCAATGTTTACACTATTTACGGTATGAGCTCGTGGAAGGGGCCTGGAGTCATGTTCAACAACTCAACAAAATGTTGATACTATATTACAGAAACATTGATGGAATTTTGCAACCGTTGTCGTATACAGGAGTATGTTGAGTCTGAGTTTTAATGACTGGAATCTAAGCATCTTCAAAATTGTTAACATATCTTATTCGCCTAAACCCTAGTTTTCTTTTCGAAATCAGGGCCCAGGTTAGCAACAATTCCTAAATAAGACATTGACTTTAATGTAAAAAAATCGTTTGTAAATAAAAGCTTACAAAAACAATTTCTTTCTTATTACAATTCCATAAGCACTGTCAATAGGATCACGCGAAAACTGCCGCGCTCTGTATCTGATCAGACTCTTCGCAAAGCGATTAAAGGGTAGCTAAGGGTCTAAGCTACCTTCATGCGGACAGCAAAAACTCTGTTCAGACTGAACAGGCTGATCTGAGTCTGCGCTGGGCGCACAACCACATTGTTGGTTTTCTCGTGTCGCGGCTCAATTATCAATTTTCTCTCAGCGACATTTCTTATCTGAACTTTAAGGCTGTGCTTAAACTTAAGATTGATTGTGCACCTGGGCCCTGAAGTATCCAGTACTTCCATTGATGGTATATTTTGGCTCCAGCAGACATATCCGCAAACAATGTCGTTTTTGACGGCTACATAATATCAAAAGCTTGGCAGCGCTGTTCAAAGGCAGACTTCAACAGAAGAGAAGTTCATTACTTATGACCAGATATTGCTAAGTTTGATATAAGTATCACAGAGAACCAGGATACGTTTCCTATGGTTCATTGGGTATCAAACTTTAAGAGGTGACCCCTTTTAAGAAGGGTTTCGTCACCAAGCGGATCAAAATCTTTTCTTTCAGAGTTGACCCCTTTTCAGAGAGGTTTCGTCAACAATGACAGCAAATATGAAGTGACAAAAATTGCTTTTCTTTGCCAAGATGGTGGAAAAACCGTACAGGCGTATCCGTACACTTTATAATAGAGCAATATTAATCCTATTTCAGCCGCGACACGACAAAACCAACATAGTGGCATGTGCGCCCAGCGAAGACTAGGGCCAGACTGGGCATTCGCCCAGATTGATCAGAGTCCTCATTGTCTGCATTGCACTAGCTTCGACCCTAAACTACCCTTTAAGCGCAGAGCGAATACTCTGATCAGACTGGGCGAATGTCCAGGCTTATATGAGTCTTCGTTGGGCACAAATACCACTGTGTTGTTTTTCTGCAGTTGCAGCTCAATTATTTTTATTATCCCAGGGCCATTCGTTTTAGTTGCAAGACTTAATTGCGCTGTTTTGATGACAAAAATGTATTTGATCATTTGTCTTCATACACAGGCCCGGATCTAGACCACAACTAGCTGGCGGGACTCTCTCCCTGGATATCTCGCGGGGCTTAGGGCCCAAAGAAATAGGTCATAGTCGGGATCATAGATAAAAGATGAAAATCAAGATAATATCATGCTTACCTTAAGATATGTGATAGTGCCTGACATTTTGAGGCTTATTTAGGTTCGACGTTGAACGAAACGTAAAATGAATGTGACGTCATTTAAAATTGAAGTAAAGTTAATTGGATTTCCGTGAACTGATTAATATTTAAAATTCCGCCAGAAAAGAATGATTCAACATTCCTATCGGTGTCTTTGATTTTCTTCATCTACACTGTTTCAAGAATGTTCGCATTAAAGAGCTTTGAAAAACGATGTCACGAACCAGAGTTATAAAAGGTTTATCGAGCTAACATGTAAATTGTATCCAATTAGCGAAACGAAAGCAAAATATTGGTCTGGTGTGAATTTCGTTTGCTGTTACAGAAAACCTTAGCGTTATTGCTTTGTGCTTCTCGAAATCTATTCTGGAGGCACTAATAAATATGAAAATGTTTGAAACAAAATTTGCGATATTCGCTCCATAAGGCTCAAAATGTCAGACTCTGTGACTCTGTCACATATACATGTATATTTTGGCATCTCACTGGAATCGCTTGAATATCATCTCAAATTATCATAAGGTGCTCCTACCTATCTAACTACATGTTCCTGCTTTATATTGGACACAGAGCCCCAGGTGGCGGGACTTAAGCCTCAAAGCCAACCCCTTGGTCTTTCGGGCAAATGCAAATTTAAACACTCGCCCCCCCCCCCCCCCCCCACAGTAGTTATTGCTGACCGTCCCAAGGCGGTACTTTCGTTGCGGTTGTATTTGTTTTATGTTCGGTGCTGTTTAGTTTCTTGTGTTTTCATTTTAACCATTCTATAATAAACATAGAAAATAGGTAAAAATAGTTGTTAAATGTTTTTCGTATAATTTGCTTAGTCTGTTGTAACCCTTCTGTTGGTCTAAATTAGTTAGTTCAGTAAAGATAGCTGAGGTGCCACCTATTTGGGAAAGAGCTGCTGACACGGCTTATCACTTGTAATTTATTGTTTGTTGGCATGTCTTTGCCAATCTTTCCCTTTGATGTTGGGGATAGGGTTTGGGATCTGATTCAGTCAGTTCCTGAAGTGTAGTTACTCTTTAAATTTAAAAAATTAAGACACGCCAAAGCTGCTCGAGAAAGGTGTATATGTACTACTAACAAGATTAGTCATTTTGTGCGCCTCGAACAAAATGCTAAACGAATCTACATTTGCATTTCATCGACTGATCAAGATTCATCCCGTACATCAAATTTATCAGTTGTCAGTGACGAATGATTACTAATTGATATATAAAAAGCGATTTGTTGATATACGTGCTTTTTGATAAGTCGATAGAAGCTGATAGAAGGTGTATGCTGTGTACTTTCATTCTTTCTATTATAACCCTGAAAAAAGAATCACTTAAGGTAAATGGGTATACGTTTTGAGGAAGTAACTCTATCGTTTTCATTCTTGTTTCCTTTTTAAATAGGGGTGTAAAAGTAAAATTTGCTCTCTTTAGAACAAAAATTTATTATCTTGCGCATGTTTATGAATCTATAAAACGAAATGCTAACAAAGCGCTATTAACATTTTTTGTAAAATCGTTTGAAAGCAACGTTTAAATAATAAAATCTACTAGCAAAAATATACAGCCATATGTTGTTATACATCGGATGCATTATTTAGTACGATCTTCCTTTGAAATGAAACGAATATGAAATCATCATAAAAGAATATTTAAAATTCGTATAATTTGGGTAGATTCGGTGACAAATTTCGGTAAGTTTTGTCGCGTTTAGATATGATTTATTCAAAATACAGAGGGCGATGTGGTCCATGAGTACACATATTATACAAACATTTCTGCACAGAGCAACACCATTGACAGGTTTAAGTCAACATATCATCGTCACATCTCCGTGAGGATATGGTTCCGTCCAGGGGATAAGATAACACGAGCCTCGTGGCCACCCAACGCGCTTGGGATCCGGGGGGTGGAGGGGGGGGAGGGGGCGTGGGCTGGGGTGTTAATGCATGGCAAAATATGTATGATCCCTAAGTAATCTATTATTACTAATCTGAATAAAGGTAAGCAATATTTTTCAAACAAATCTCAATAAGATTCTACAGAAAATGCTAAGATTTGACATAAATGTAAATGCTGCAAAAAGCCAGTGGTAGGCTTGTCCATATTTTCTTGCAGCCAAAAGCAATAGTTTGAATCAACTTAAAGGCTGCTACAACACAGACACAGACTCCAAACCTAGGTTCGGAGTGTGATCCTATGTTACGAGCTGAGACATATGCGTCCGAATTTTCAAGTTATTTTTTTGTATATATATTTCAGAAATATGGCATGAAACACTTGATATTTGTACAGGTGCAAATCAACTCTGCTTGCATTCAAACAGAAATATGTGACAGTACCTGGCATTTTGAGCCATGTGGAGGTGCGACATTGACGTCGCGAAACGCGAAATGAAAGTGACATCGTAAGATTTGCACGTAAAGTTAAATGGATTTCCGCGCACTGACTAGTATTCAACAAATTTCAAAGCGTCACATGAAAAGAGTGATTCAACATTTTTATCGGCGTCTTTAATTTTCTTCATCTACTCTCTTTTAAGAAGGCTTGCATTGTAGATCTTTGAAAAGCGGTGTCACGAAGAGCTATAAAAAGTATAGTCAGCTAGTACAGAAATTGTATTCAATCGGTGAAACAAAAACAAAACAAATCGGGATTTGTTTCATCTAAAATTTATGACAAACGCGATGATTTTGATTTCGACATTTTTATTTTCCGTTTTTGGATGGTGATGTTCCCCGCACCACTTGTTATGGTGTTTACATTTCTCAGCTTATTCGCTTCGCTAGGGTGTCTAGTCATCTGGCTGACTTCAATGCTCGTAGTAAAAGTTTGACTGCTAAGCTTTTACAGCAGGGGTATCGGTATCATAAACTTCGGAAAGCTTTTTCTAAATTTTATCGTAGACACTTTGAATTGGTTTCTAAATATAATATAGGGTTAAGGTCACTTTTGCAACAAGGCCTATCGGAACCTGAATTTTATGGTGACTTAGTATATAAATTACGCAAAATCGTAGGGAAAACAGAATTTCCCGATCAATTTAAGAAAATTATCATACGATTTAAACGCATTGGCTATAACATAGATGTAATGCGACAGTCTGCATGCTTAGTGGTTAACCCAATCACGGTTGACAACTTTGCTGTCCTCTTTAATTGCACGCCGGTGGGTCGGGGTTCAGACTCTATGATAGCCCCTACATAAAGCTATATATTAGTTGGTTGGGGCCGGATGTTTGTCTGTTTCTTGGCCCACCGGGGTTCAACTGGTGGTCTTCTTTTGCTCCAGTACTCTAGTGGTGTTGCTGACGCCCCAGGGATCTCCGGGTGTCTCAACACGTTTTGGCTGTCGAGTCCTCATCCTTGCTTCATCACGGTCTTTTCTTGATCTTAATTGTGGACCGTGATGACTCTCTGATGAGTTAGGGGACCTCCATACGAACCGAACTACCAACTAATTGTGTGCACCGCAGCAGAGGGTGAGGGTGAAGTTTTGGGCCCAGTAAAACCGGTTTAAACCCCCCAGTAATTATTACTGACCGTCCCAAGGCGGTACTTTTGTTGCGGTTGCATTTGTTTTATGTTCGGTGCTGTTTAATTTATTGTGTTCTTAGTTTAATCCTTCTATCATAAAAATAGAAAATAGGTAAAAATAATTGTTAAATGTTTTTCATATAATTTGCTTAGTCCGTTGTAACCCGTCTGTTGGTCTAAATTATTTAGTTCAATAAAGATAGCTGAGTTGCCATTTATTTGGGAAAGAGCTGCTGACTCGGCTTATCACTTGTAATTTATTGTTTGTTCGGATGGTTTTGTCAATCTTTCCCTTTGATGTTGGGATTAGGGTTTGGGATCTGATTCAGTCAGTTCCTGAAGTGTAGTTACTCTTTAAATTTGTATTTATGTTAATTTTGGCCGATTTTCTGAGAGAATGTAATTTCATTCACAAATATTTGTGACTTAAATGAAGCGATTTCGGTGAGCAAAAGGTCAGCTCTCTCAGAAACAAGTTTTCATAGTAATAAAATCAAAGGTTAATACTAATATATTGGAGTCTGTTTTTCATAGATTTACAATCGATATAAACAAATCCTCCCACAACTTATTTTATATAGGCTAACTGGCTGTTCTTTGCGCTAGGATCAAGGCAGGTAAATTCGGACAGCAAGTAAATTCGGAGATACCATTGCAAACAGCAAAAACCCAGATAATGAGCCGTCTCATCAGGCTTTTCACTGTTTGCCCAGTTGTTTTTGTTTTTATTCGAAACAACTGATATACGAGGGGTGTTCGAAAAGTAATGCAAATGGCCTCATAACTTTGTTTAGGGGAAAACTGGGTACAAATGCTACGCATATGCTGAAAACACTACATTTTGTTTTTACTATGATACCAAACGCTGTACAAAAACACCTTTTCATATCGACAAAACGCATTTTATCAGGCCCCTGTCATACCACTGGGCTAATTTCATATGTAAAATCTTTTCAGTGTTGGGCATTCAAGTCAAATATCATTGCAAATACAAAATTAATCTTTGTCAGTTGCTTGTCCATTGTTGCCTACAATATTCATACAAAGGTTAGAAGGGTGGCAACTGTTATCGATTTATTCTTGGCAATGCAGTGCGCAATTCTTATGGCGTTATTGAAATATACGTTAACGTCATTTTTAAAAGCTTGTAGAGGCTTCGTTTTTGGCATTAATTTGAATTTATTGACAGGTTTTCGTTGACCCATGTAAATGCTCTTGCTGACAAGATTTTGAATGGTAATACCATTGTGTTCATTACGAAATCATTTAATTTTTGGTAGAAATGGGGAATTTGCTACCACATAATCCATATTCCCGGGCCAGTATGGAACCCAGATTAAAAAAAAAATCCGCGATATTTACAGGACAACATTGCCTGGGCATTGTCTTTAAGTAGCAAAAATAAAAACAAATCAAAGACTGACGATATATAAATTACGGCCTACTTAACTAAAATTCTGCAGTGTCTTTAGGGTATACCTCTTTCAAAGAAGATAAAAATGCGCCCTTTTTAAAAAAATACACCGTGTTTGCAGACTTTCCTACGCATAATATAGCTTTATGTGTTTTTGCAATCAGAAGTTCAGTTTTTATATTGGTTACCGAGAAATTACGTCGTTTGCATTACTTTTCGAACGCCCCTCGTATAAAAGAAAAGAATGTCACTGTCTGAATTTACCTCCTGTCCGAATTACCCGACGTGACCCTAGCATTGCTAGTGTGAATGGAGGAAGAAACTCGGTCAGTTTCAGATTTGCCTCCCGTTTCTACAGGGCTTAACTCTTAAGGGAACTATTTTCCCTCTAAGGAGCAAAGTCTTTCATTTAAAAGCAGATCTCAAATTTGAGCGGCTACGTCGTCCAGGGAAACAAATAGGAATTCACCAAGTTTTCCCCTTTTTGTAAAAATTGGGAAAAAGCATTTACCTGAATATGTAAACACTAACAGAGTAGGGTCCCGCAAGCCATGCAAACAGTCAAAAGTCAAATCAAACAGCGCGCATTTGCGAAGACTTTTAATATTTTATATCGATTTCGTTTTTTTGCTCTGCAATCGCATCGAGATCAGAAGCAAAACTACAGATACAATTTTTCTTCAAATTGTCGATGTTCTGAATATATCTGAAGGACAGTTGTTTAAATCATCAGCTGACATATTTCAATATGAATTCTGATCGGCAGTATTTTGTTTGTTTTAGAATTAATCATTTAGCTTTCAGACAATTTCACATGAA
Organism: Ctena decussata; assembly: GCA_963989385.1. Lineage (NCBI taxonomy): Eukaryota > Metazoa > Mollusca > Bivalvia > Lucinida > Lucinidae > Ctena > Ctena decussata. The sequence continues at coordinate 8,515,661 of OZ022511.1, forward strand.
TATTTAAAGCTAAAACAATAACGGATTAAATTAAATTTATTCAGCTGTAACCAGAGAATATCGTTTATTAAAAGCATGTCAGTGTATTTAATGATGAGTACACTTAACACATTATAATTGAGCCGCGACACGAGAAAACCAACAATGTGGTTGTGCGCCCAGCGCAGACTCAGATCAGGCTGATCTGAGTCTGCGCTGGCCGCACAACCACATTGTTGGTTTTGTCGTGTCGTGGCTCATTATATGAAAAAACAGATATTAGAACACATTTTTATGAAGATTCGGCCGTCGCCTCTTAGCAAACAAATTGTGGACATAAACTAAGTGTATGAGGTGTCTTGTGTATCTAAAGAATGAACCGTTCCTTGGAAGAGCGGCGTTCAGTACCATCGACTAGTCTGTTTTTCTTTTTTAATTTGTTTTATAAAATTTCCTGCAGAAAGGTACGTTACAGATCAAATTTTGTTTACTGTCGTGTCAATGTACTTTTAATTTTGGACCAAACCTTGAAATAGGTTGAGCAGCATGTCACGGAAAAGGTCGGCTCTTTCCATATCAGTCAGAACACCTTTATGTTATATCATTACAAACACTTCCGATACATTTCAGTGTGGTCCGGAGGTACAGCTTGCAGTAACGAAGATTAGACTATTAGACAGAATATTACCACTCATTGGTTGGAATCTTGTGCCCCCCCCCCCTTGCTTTTGTTCTTTTTACTTATGTATTTTTATTTCTTTATTTTTTTATTTATTTTTATTTTTTTATTTTCATTTCATTTTGATTTCTCAACTTCTAATAATGAATTCTCTTCTTGTTCTGCTATGACTATATGTGAAACTACACACAATAACTAAAAGGCTTATGCACAGGGTATAATCGATTCCGCTAATTTTCGCTTCCTGCAGAGACTGTACATCATATTTGGCTTCCGCCGAGACTGTCCGCGAACTCTTGCTTCCTGCCGAGACTTCTGTACATGATAAATGGCTTCCTGCAGAGACTGTCCGCGTGATTCTGCTTCCTGCCGAGGCTCTCGGCAGGAAGCAGAGTCACGCGGACAGTCTCGGCAGGAAACCATTTTACGAGGACAGTAGTCTCTGCAGGAAGCAAGAGTTCGCGGACAGTCTCGGCGGAAGCCAAATATGGCGGACAGTCTCTGCAGGAAGCGAAAATTGGCGGAATCGATTATACCCTGTGTTATGTAATGCATTGCTTTTTTGTACCAGAACAGGTATCCATAGGATGAATGGATGAAATGGAGGCTTTAAAGGCTGTTCAACAATATTTTAGTCATACCAGGACGATGTAAGGGTGGTGAAGAAGGACATTGCGCATTAAGGCACCAGTTAGGTTCGAACAGAACCTTGACTCCATATGAACCCGACTTTATCTGCCTAGTCTAATCAGCAACATCCTGGTTAGTTTGCATGCTGCGCTGAGGCTGTTTATTTTTATTTTATTTTATTTTTTTTTTGTTCTCTCTCTGTTTGATATGCAGGTTCACGAGTCTTCCGAAAAGAGACTTTTAAACAGACTGATCATGCACGACTATGCCAGCCAAACAGCATGAAAGAGTATCTAAATCTACATGACGGGCAAGTGTTCGACAGTTTTTGTTCCAACTGTCGTAGAAGATTTGTCACGTTATATCCCTATCTAGTCCGAAATGTAAGAGGAACGGAAAAAATAAAAGCAACAAAACTGTGAACTACTTCATGTATTATTTGCGTATATACTACTGTGAACTACTTCATGTATTATTTGCGTATTATTTGCGTGGTATACGACGACGGTGACGACACAGCACTAGATAGAATAAATAACTCAGTGCCAATGGGACGCATGAACAGCTAAAATCGTATCATCACGCTATAACGGAAAAAATTGCTCCCCTCCCCCACCCTTCCCCAACCCCACCCCACCTGCCGCTATAAACAACTGACTCAAAGGTATGCCCATGCAAAATATGTGTTATACATATAGTGCTTTTCGCTTCACGGCGGACAGTGTAATTTTAGGCATTATTACTCAATACTTATACCGTGCACTATGCTGACGGATAATGCCGAGCGCATTCGGGTATATTACGGAGATGGGCGGACGGTTGTTTTGCTACAGGTATAGTCGTGGTTACCCATTATTTACAAGGTCCGAATGGAATCGGCGACCTTTTGATACGACAGACTAGAAAGTTTGTCTATAAAGGTATTGTGTCAAGACTATACAGTTGAAGAATATTGTTTCCGCATTTTTTCCAGAATTGTGTGACACATGCCTTCCTTGTATTTTCATTTACATGCACTTTTATTCTGCAGCTTCATCCAGGAACATATTGACATAAACCTGATTCGTCTGAAGAAGGAAAGTGCTACGCGTCAATAAACATTACGCAAAAACCTGATATTTGTCTTCGAAACTGAAATTGAAATGCACTTCTTTTATTGAACGCGACTTGTAACAGAAGATACTGACATGTGTCGTAGTTTATATGTAGAGGTCTACTAACTTGAACTGGTCATTCCAGTTTAAAACTTAAGGTCACTCAATACATTTATGCATAAAACGTAATGGTATATAAGAACTAGAGGTCTGGGGCCGTATTCATAAAACTACTTAAGTGGTTGCTATGCTGTTGCTAAGGCTAAATTTCTTTGAAGGAGATTCCCTACAACTATGAAATTTGCTCTGGAGGAACAGTCTTACAAAGACTGTTCCTCCAGAGCGAATTTCATAGTTGTAGGGCATCTCTTTGATAGATATTTAGCCTTAGCAACCGCATAGCAACGACTTAAGTGGCTTTATGAATACGGCCCCTGCTTACTTGAACTAGTCGTTCCAGTCTAAACCTTAAATTATGTATAAAACGTAATGGTAACAAACACCGAAAAAATACATGAGCCACTCGTTTAGACCCAGCTAAAAGATCCACTTAAAAATCTATTTTTCAAAGTATGAGACGACTGAAAATATCCTCTACATCGCCACATTAGATCATGTATCTCCTTTACTTCAGCTACTGGGGAGCCAAACGTTTCTCTGTTTTATCATCGAATAAAGGATAATATCATCAAATCCCACTATTCATATTCCTTGATAAATATATTATTCTGAATAATAAATTTGTATCAGGTGATAAGGTGTTAATGGATGAATTATTCCTTGAGTATGAAAATGGCAAGTGTTTCCCATAGCTTTGTGGCTGCAGGGGCAGTAGATGATATAGGTGCTTCTGTATGACTTTTTAATCAGGTGAGCGATTCAGGGCCTCATGACCCTCTTGTTTGCAAGTGCTATTAGCTGGTTGTCGGAAGGGTGTAAGTCTGTTGTCGATTGGTATCAGTTGATTTGACTGATACCATGACCTTTGTCTATGCAAATACCTTCGACACATGGCACAGAGGTACAAGTTGTGATTAACGGATACATTAACAAAATGTTACATGTAGGACCAGTCCTATAACACTATCAGAAATATTAACCGACTTTATATATGCATTCGTCGTTTATATCCATTGTCCATTGATCCTCCTCAGCTTTCATTGTTGTCTTGAGACCCAGGTCCCTAGAGTTGACAAAACAGAAAACAATTAGTGAAAAAACTCCCTCGTTTATTACATTATTTAGATTGGGAATACATGTTTTCGATAAAGTCATTTTGCGGTAATGAAGCCATGAACTTCTGAAATTCTAAGCAATCCTCTTTAACGATTTGTATCGTATTGACATCAATGATAATTGTACTATTTAAGGGGATACGAATCAGTGCCAGAATGCAGAGCGAAAGAAAAACAATTATTTAAGGAATGAATTTCATTTTTCTGGTGTTTATTGAAGTGTAAACTACATTTGGTCGCGTGCAAAGTAAGTGAACCCCGAAGGGGTTCGGGGTTCATGTTAACTTTGCTAGCGACACAATGTAGTTTATACTTCGGTTTATTGAAGTATAACCTATATTGGGTCTCGTGCAAAGAAAGTGAACTCAAAAGGGGTTCATGTAAACTTTGCTAGCGACCCAATGTAGTTTTAACTTCGATAAACACTAGAAAAATTGAGTTCATTACTTATATTTACATTCTTTTCTATCTATTAATTGACCACAAATTTGTGTTAGGGTTACAGCTGAAGCAGGAAAAAAAGCATTTAAACGCAGTTTTGCTACTGACAGCGGAACAGCATCAACGACGTCATAACGTCGCCTACGTCCAATTAGATTGGAGAGAACCATGGTTATTTTGAGGTCACTTAACCGAATATGTCACGTCGCGTGGACCGATGTAGTGGTAGTCAGGTCGTTTGGTAACTATGACTCTTTTTTGTTTCGTAACAGCCCTTGTATATACATAGTTAACCAGGGGTGCAATTGACGGGAAAACATGAAGCGGTACTCACGCAACTTAACTGTTGTCCGAGCAAGCAGCGAAGATTATGATTAAATTTCGCCGAAGGTTCGCCGGTTAATCAATATCTTCACTGTTCACGGAGTTGAATATTTGTGTGCAATGAATTAAGTCCGGTTCAGCCTGCAGGAGCTCACAAACTATTCATTTACAATGAATGGGTTTAGTATATAATTCGGGGCTAGCAGCTCTGCCTTTTCGCCTTCTTTTTAGGTTGAGATCAATTCTTTAAGAAAACTGGCCCGGAGGTTATAAAACTTGAGTACATTCTCACTCTCAAAATAAAGCACACTGATAAACTGCTTCCGAGCACATACTCGGAAGCAGCCAATCAGAGTGCCTTATTTTGAGTTTGAGATTATACTCAAGTTTTATAACCTCGGACCAAGAATTCAGAATTCAAAACTTAAAACTATTAGCTATAACTAGAATTTTCGGAAATAATAATTTGCACAAAGTTTTCCGATTCATAGTAATTACGACCGATGTGATGTGACAAATATCTGTCTTCGATCTTCGCTATTGCAATGCAAATGCAATTTTAACCTCACTCGGTCTGTGATTTTACAGTTACTTGCGCTAAATATTGACACTTGTCGTATTTCTATTTGCAATTCAGATCTGTTAGCTGAATAGGTCACTCTAGTTAGAAACAGACAATGACAGAAATAATATATCTTGAAATAGTTGCGAAATTCGAGCAGTTTTATGGCGATGAAAGTAAGATGGAAAAATTCTCAGGGACTGACACAATTCAATCCGAGATCCAACCCAAGGCACCATGTGGGAAAGAGACAACACAAAATTAGTCACCACCAAAGACAACACCAGCCGCAGCCATGCGAACAGCATATCCCATGTAGGTGGTCAACGGCCTAGCCTGAACATCACAAACAATATATCAATAACAGACATATCAGCTAATAACATAAAATAAACAAGAAGAACCAAAACAGAACTGCCGTCTTGGGGCGATCAGTAATGAAATTACTGTGGGTGCTTAACCGGTTTGTGGTCGACCAACCTTCGCCCTTTGTTCTGTTTTGGTTCATCAGATACTTAGTAGATCAACAACAAAAAAACCACCGCCCGCACAACAGTCTTACAAAAAGCACCAACCCTGACAATAAGAACTAATTATTCGTAAAACATTAAGGATCTATTCTTAACCGGTTTGTGGTCGACCAACCCTCGCCCTTTGTTCTGCCTTGGTTCATCAGATACTTAGTAGATCAACAAAAAAAAAAAAAAAAAAAAAAAAAAACAACCACCGCCCGCATAACAGTCTTACAAAAAGCACCAACCCTGACAATAAGAACTAATTACTCGTAAAACATTAAGCACCTATTTTTACCTATTTTCATTTTTTTTTATGTCAGGGCTAGCCTTAACATAAAAAAATATATCAAAACAGTCAAAGCGACAGGCACCACATGGAACAACTAAGAAGAACCAAAACAGAAGTGCCGCTTTGGGACGGCCATCATTGAAATTACTGTGGGGCCTTACCGGTTTGCGGTCGAGCCCTTGGTCCTGCTTTGGTTCCTCTGACACTCAGTTGTTCGGTTTGAGTGGAAGATGCTGCTTCAATTGAAAATATTTACACGTGCCACTGACTTCCCATAGGTAAACCGTATAGAGCAACTGGCTTCATACACCGATGAACGACAGTTGATTATGTGACGTTGTCGTCTAGCGACGTCTAAGGTAAACAAACGTCTTGATTGGTCGACGTAACGTTCGACTGACGCCACGTTACAATCGAAACACCGCTCGGCCAATTCCGTGAATCAACCTCGGATGTATGACGTGGGACTACTTACGTCACACGACTGTTGTTAGGAACAACGACATAAACAAAGATGGCCGCACTGTCGCACCGAGTAAATAATAAAATGAGAAGAAACAAATGTATTATCTCTCTCGTCATTAATAATTGACTATTTTGTTTTAACAACAGCAAAGCATTAAATGGATGTCCGTGAACAGCTGAAAAAGGTCGCAGGTCGAGAATTAATTATCACTGGTAGACATAGAGATCTACGGCTTCGGCGTATACTTTCGGCCGAACAACAAAATGTTGGATTTTGCTGCATATTGCTCCGCCTTACATACGCCCGAGGTCTGATTCACTGAATTGGCCGAGGAGTTCCGAATGGCCACGTTATGGCGACGGCTATTTAACTTAATGGCCGAATACGTCGTTTCTGTCTTTTCTTCGACGCATATTTTGCATATTCTACATTAAATTACCACGAAAACAGCACAGGAAGGGTCTATAAATAAAGTGTAAATATAAGAATGAAAATTTGCTTTTCAGCGTTCATCGTGTGAAGAAGCCAGTGGTCGTTGCTAAAATTCTACAAGAAGCGCTTCGCGCTTCATGGAATTTTAGCTCCGCCCACTGGCTTCATCACACGAGGAATGCTGAAAAATCAAATTTCAATTCTTAAAGGTAACAGGTGTCTATGAATCATATGCCACTTGTGAAACTGACATAACGTATGTGACAGACTGAACATTCTTCATGTTCTTATTTTTAGAATTTATCAACTTGAATGATACAAGCAACATTCGTTTTGCCGTTCCGATCTGTATTTTTAGTTAGCGGCCGCATGCAAATATATAACTAACGTTACAAGAAAATTGTGTCTGGAAGACACAGGTGATGCCCCGTGCCCGGTGTCCGTCCCCACGTTCGCCCTGTCCCCACCCAATGATCCCCAACACTACAGTCTGAAATGTAAAAGTTGCCAATGCCATAATTTTGTCAAAAATAATTATTGATCTTCAAAAACCTTATGCACACCTGTAACATCTGTACACCGTTTGAAAATGATTGCTTGAAAACTTTGGAAGGAGTTGATTACACAAATTTGCTACCCTATATTGAAGACTTATCTCAAAATTTTCTAAGCCGAAAATGCTGTAATTTGGTCAAAATAATTTTGGTGTCCAACAATGTCGCATGCATATCTGCAATATGCTTGTACCATCTGTACAATGTTTAAAATTGATTGCTTGTAAACTGTGAGAAAAGTTGATTACACAAACTTGCTACCCTACCTCACATTGTCAAAGTGAAAATGCCGTTATTTTGTCAATAACATATTTTCCCCTGAAAAAAATCTTACGCATATCTTTGAATATGCTTGTAACATCTATGAAGTCAATATGGAGAGATAACAGCATGTCTCTTGCATCTCTTCCATCAAAGGTAAAATCCATGCGCCTTCTCTTCACAATTATGTATACAATTCTATGCCTATGAGTTATGAACCTTGAAAGCAGGATAGAGAAATGAGATGAGATGCTACTGAAGGCTACTGCATATTTCTTACAATAGTAATATAGTTGAAGCAAACACTGCTCGTTAAACATATGCTTTTTTATCTTGCACTTGTATATTGTGAATTTCAACTTCATAACACAGGTGGATAGGCATCTTATAAAATACGAAGGACTCTTGAGAAGTGGTGGTAGGCTTAACACATCGTAGGTGTCTATTGGTAACCATTGAAGTATTTTCATGAAAATTTACTTTCTTATTCAAACGAATCAGCCAGTCCAAAAGTGCCATTTTTGAACGATGCATTGTCCAATGTACTACCTAAACGTCAAACTGGATCTGTGTTTTGTCACTTTGAACAGTTGTTCCATTTCACATACGTCAAACCCTTTTTTTCAAACTTGACCTAGTCAACGTATATTTAAGTTCTGATTGCAACGAAATCTCACGAACCAGTTAACTCGTACTGTCGGAGTTGAAAACAAAAATCCACCATAATTTGATAAGCCTTTTCTTTTCGTATTTGATGTTGTGGGACGGATGTGGAAATTGGTAATATCTGTTCCTTGGTACTTTCATATATGAGCCGTGACACGAGAAAACCAACAATGTGGTTGTGCGCCTTGCGCAGACTCAGATCAGCCTGGGCATTCACCCAGTCTGATCAGAGTCTTCGCTGTCCGCATGGAGGTAGCTTAGACCCTTAGCTACCCTATAAGCCCTTATAAAAGAGTCTGATCGGACTGAGTGGATGCCCAGGCTGATCTGAGTCTGCGCTGGGCGCACAACCACATTGTTGGTTTTATCGTGTCGCGGCTCATATTTTTTTCATTTATTTCAATAGTAGAAAGAACGTTCCATCCAGTAAAGTGTCAAGTGTATTTTAAAGTCTCCATAGTTCTATCAGTAGTACGTCTGTACCCAAATCATTGGTAAAAGCGGTTCAACCATCGCGTTTGGCAATAAAATGTGGTTTGATGTGCATTTACTGAGTCATATAACTGGCAAAATGTAGAAAAAACAAATTTTGAAAAAAAAAATCGCTCCACAAAAACAATGTCCTGTTCTGGTTTCCCGTGTAGCAATGCTATATAAACAAAAGCGGGATAGTGACTGGGGCTCCTCGCCTGTACATTGTATTTTTATCAGTTTATTCAACTTAATGAAAACGAAAGTATGTCATTTTAGTTGCCAACTTAAATAAGACAAGTAAGTTTTCAAAATTTGTTTAAGTCAAACTCAAGGATATTTTATTTGTTTAAAGCTGGCTAATTACGGTCATTTACAATGACGAATTATAGCGAGAAGTTTGCACCGATACGTCAAGATAAAATTTTCATGCTGATAGAGCAATAGGGCCTTTAAGTATATACAAATGTAACATTCCTACTAACGAACTGCAAGAGATTTGCAGCTGTCAATAAAGTCAGCAAATTGGCTGCATTTCAACAAGCCGTCTAGACAGAAAATCTTCTATGATTAAGAGAGGACAATAAAATACTAATTAATATACATTTGTGTGAAAGAAACGGCTATTTTTCGTCTAATACGATTAGTCCCAAAGCTGCCTTTTATGCCTAAACTGGCAGTATACTCAAGTAATGTGTCAATAATGAACCGACAGATAACGATATTGCAACAGTTTACCAATTGTCTTTCAGACATATATTCATAAAACCAATGAAGACTGATTGCAATATTATGAGTTGCTACCAAATAATGGAAGACGTTTTCATAATGACGTCGCCGTTATTCAGTGGCTAACGTCGTGTCATAAAAATCGTATGACCACGCATGTAATAACACTTTGGCGCGTACACGTAACGTCACTAACAACGTCCATGTCAACAATGCATTTTCTAATCGAAATAATGTTCAGTTTGAAGGCGTTACAATACCATTTTAAAGGGTCATACATGTATGATAAACGGAATCTTACACGAGTGGTCCTTTCATATGAAATGACCACTCGGTAGGTTAAGCGCTGGCATACTTTTCTAGCGGTCCCGGGTTCGAGCCCTGCTGTAGGCGGGAATCTTTTCAATCGTAAACGGGGTTCCATTGCAGACAACCTTACATTATCACCCACACATCGTTCTGATATGACTGAAATACTGTTGTAAAGGACGTACGTAAATCGCAAGTGATCCATCCATCTACTAAAAGGGAATGTACTAATGAAAATGGAACGTTGCTGCCCCTGTTAAGTAACCTACTCACTTCAAGACATCATAGACCCAAAGCTACCCAAAGTACCAGAAGTGACAGTATCTACCATATTTGAGCCGTGACACGACAAAACAAAGTGGCACGTGCGCCCAGCGAAGAACGAGACCAGCATGGGCATCTGCCCAGCCTGATCGGAGTGTTCGCTGTCGCAGTGGAGTTTTTTTAGACCCATATCTACCTATAACGCGCATAGCGAAGACTCTGGTCAGACTAGGCGGATGCCACGGCTAATCAAATTCTTCGCTGGGTGGACATACTACTTTTTTTGGTTTTGTAATGTCACGGCTCATTTCCTCCTTTCAGTTGTAAATGCAGTGCATGATTATTGGTTGCACATTGGCAGAGCGATTTACTATATCTCAGCATATGGAAATGTTAATTGTAGGAGTTACCACATGTTTTAATCACATTTGAGCCGCGACAAGAGAAAACCAACAAAGTGGCATGTGCGCACAGCGAAGATTCAGATCAGCCTGGGCATCCGCCCAATCTGATCAAAATCCCCGCTTTGCGCATACCATAATTAAGGGTCTAAGCGAGCTCCATGCGGACAGCGAGACTCTGATCAGATTGGGCGGATGCCCAGGCTGACTTCAGTCTTCGCTGGGCGCACATGCCACTTAGTTGGGTTTTCTTGTGTCGCGGCTCACATGCTTCTGGTCTGGTTTGCAGATTTATTTATTATGTCTGCATTAATTGAACATCAGCATTTGCTGTGTTATAATTTTTAGCATGTGCAGCTTACCTCTTGTTCTGATCCCAGCAAGAATCAAGTAAAATTGGTGCAGTATTAGGGCATATTTATCAGCAAAGCCTCAGCTCATCCTGCGGATCAGCAGATTCCATTTAGTACTTACATAGAGTTGTTTCAAGCCCAATGGAACGTGCAATTCTAAAGTAAGCCTGCACGGATACACACACTAGTCTAAGTCTTCGCTGTTCACAGACTATTAAGACGTATTTTTGCGCATCTCGGCTCTGCAGCATCAATCACTTTTGTTGATCAACTAGTTATATTTCATTTATTTAACTTCACTAGCAGCAAATTCTCAACTACTGAAATAATATGTGTTGGGTCACGTAAAACGTGTGCTTAAAGCATATGCGAACACCAACGACTTAGATCGCTTATGGCTTCTTGCAGTCTCCTTAAAGTCTTTGCTGCACCACACCGTTAACAGACTCTCAAGAAATTATAAGGCCAACCGAGGTTTCTAGCCTACATGCATGGAGGCCACGGTTTCATCCGTGTCCTCGACCCTGGTAAATACCGCTACCATATCACTTTATTTGAAAGCGCTTTGTTGTAAAAAAGTAAAGGGTTTCCCATAGCCTAGTAGCCGTAGGGGCAGTGGGGGTTAGAGTCCCACTGTATATTGAGCACAGCAGATGAAAGGCGGGGCCCATCCTTCTCCTTTCGCTGCCTTATCCTTCCCTGATTCGAAAAAGGCACCCATTTACTGCTGGGCTGACAGAGAGAGAGTTTTCCAGTCGTCGGATGGCGAAACCGGGGAGCGATCACACGACCTTCCGGGAGGGGGGGGGGCATTCTACACCATAACCCAGTCAATCTAACCACTCGACCACTGCATCTTTCATGCGCTTATTTGTGCAAAGACACAAAAGCTGGCTTCCAGCTTTGAAAAATGGAGGGGACAAAAGCATGAGGGTGTACTCGTATAACTTAATTTTTCATAACTCTTGCTGTATCTTCACTGTTGGATTATAGATAATGATTTTTAATACCTCATCATAAACTGGCCCAATTCATTTTGAAGATCATTCAGCTAATCCTTTTTTTCACTTTTCCCGGATTCTGTGCATGTTTCGGAAATTAGTATGTAAATAGTTTAATTAAATCTGTCATAGATTTAGAGTTTTTTTTTTCATTTCTATTTATTACGTGAATTTAACCTTACTTAGTAAATTCTGTTACTCAACAACCTTTGCATATTAATATATATAGCTATTAAGGCAATGATCCCTGAAATAATCTCATGCAGTGTCAATAAAAAGACGTCAAAGTACAATAGTTTTATAATCTAAGTTATATTGTGGGAGTTTATATTCGAAACCAAGAATAGCGTACGGGACTTGTCCGGTATTAATTTGCAATACGGTCCGTGCATGCGCGTTGCGGACAAAACTATTAAAGTGTACATTGCTAATGACGCATTGTGATACGTGCCCGATAAGAAAATTAACTTAAACGAGTATTAACTGCACAAAAATGACAAATTCTGTTTAATTCACTGGTAAAAATAGTTAAGACTTTTTAATTTGTCGACATTCGTTTATCTCGCAATTTTGATGGAGACGTGAACGATGAAAAAGTCAAGTTCTCAGCTGTTACTACAGTCATGCCCTCGTTGAAGTTTAGTAGAGATCTGGTAATGGCCTCCGTCTATGTCTGTAGCATTTTTGTCCGGAGCATAGCGCCGAAAGTACTGACTGGATTTTGTTGACCCTTCATACAATGAAAGAACACATGCCGAGTACAAGAACCATAATCGTATCAATTATTCACGGAGTTATTTTCCTTCCAAATATTTGCTATACTAAGATTGTCCATAGCATGTATCTGAAATTACTGGGAAAAACCGAATGAAAATTTATTCATTGATAGAAGACAGTAAGAGAAAGCGCAGTGCGAAAGAGATATCTTTATCAAAAGTGTTTGTAGAGCTGTTGGCATTCCTCTTCTTCGATAATAAGCTTGTCTGGAGCATTTCTTTGAAAGTAATGTTAGGGTGTGGGTTCGAATGAAACCTCAAACATTGTTAGAGGGCAATGAGAGGAAGTGCACTGTGGAAGAATCATAACCTTATCTTGGGTAATTCAGTATTCGTGTTATTCTTTTGGCATAGTTTAGTAATAAAGCAAATAGCATTTCATTGCACTTTACAATTGTATGATCTTCCACGAAATTGTAAGCAGTCCTTTTCAATTCATTATCAAGACAAACAAACAAACAGACTCTGCTATGAAAGAGCTAAAAATACAAGAAAAATACTCCGGCGCAAGGTTTGGTCAAGTCTTAATGGCTCGTGTTTTCCAGGCACTACGCGTCGTTAGTACAGCAAACCACCATGATTAGTTTCCGAGATAGTACAACATACTCGTATGACGCAGCCACTAACAAATGATATGCTTAAACGACCAAAATATAACGCTTTTGCATTTGCAAATGCACAACTAAGGATTTATACACCATAAATTTCTATTTGTTCCACAAACATCTCAGTTCCTTATAATTTGAAGGAGGTTATACTCATATCCTAGTACATTCAGACCGGCTTATCACTGTTATCAAATACCTGTTCGTCACAGTGATAAGGTGCTGACGAATTGTTTTCGTGAATCAATTAATGAGAATACCTATTAGGTATTCTCATAATTTGGTTCATGAAAACAGTTCGTGAGACCTTGAATGTCCTGCTCATCATGAACACATGCACAGCTTACTGAGACAACAGCTCAAGCTTGTGGATTCTAAGAGTTCAACAGTTGTCATCAGGCAACGCAAATGCACAGGCCAAGTTTGTATCGTACATTTTAACAGGCTTGATTTCTCAGTAAACTGTTTAGTTTTGTTATGTGTTCTGACAGTCAGTATCTGTATATTGTGCATTTTATTACGGTATGTATTACTGATACTCGTTATTCATTTCCTTATAGAAATTGATATCTGAAAGTTTCAAGTAAACCAAATATTTTATCAATTTCTCATTCATCATTGGTGTAACGAAGCTACCAACATGCTTGGAGATAAGACTTAGGCATGCAGATGTTGCATTTATACTACTACATGCACTAATAATAATAATGATAATTAACTTGAACTGTTGTCTTAGATTAGATTAAACATATTTTATTGCAAAAAGACAAAGGGATTGGACACAAGTTATACACAACATTATATAGTCCTCTCCCTAAATGTGACAAGTAATCTACAGATGGTACAATGGTAAATATGATACTTTTTTTGAACGGAAATACATTTTTATTTTTTTACTCCGTAACATTCAACAATGCTCTGTTCCACATAAAAGCTACTTTCTTTGAACTAACAGGTAACATAGAATTTAATACGGATGAGATTAGGATATCAGCTCATGTGAACCTGCGAGCATCTTTATATATTTTAAGACAGCTAGTATAACTGTTTTATTGAGGTCGTAACAAAGTTCTGACCCACCATTCAATAATAAATCTAAGTTAACGAACGGAAGGAAATCTAGAGTCGCCGATAAACTATCGCGTTGATTATCATATAGTGTGCAGGAAAAGAAGTAATGCTCAGCATTTTCAACATCAATCCCACAAGCACATACCGAATTTGGGACAATGTTTATTCTGTGCAAATCTGCTTTTAGGCTACTGCAATTGTGTCGAATTCTAGTTAGTATGATACTATATTTCCTATCGCCAACTGATAAAAAATCATTTACTTTGTTTCTTTGTTTACGAAGTTTAGTTTTAAATGCAGATAAAGTCGCACAGCTCCGAATATCAATATCTAATTCATTCCATAGTTTTAAAGTAGACGGAATGAAAGAAGTTTCATATGAACATAACCGCGAGAAAGGTACTTCAAAATTTTCTCCACTCCTTAAGTTGTAATTAGATATTTCATGAATTCTACTAGGGAGTTAATCTAACAAGTAGGATGGAGAGTCATTATTAACCATTTTATACATAAGATTAAGTTTTTTACATTTCCGTCGATCTGCTAATGTTTCCCATCCAGTTTCGAAATAGAGAGATACTAATGAAGAAAATATTGGTAAACCAGTTACAATTCTCGCTGCGTTTAGCTGTATTTTTTCGAGTCTGTCTGCGTCAGTCTGGTTACATCCGTCCAATACCCACTTGCATATTCAAGAAGAGGTCTAATATATGTGCAATAAATTTTATTTAATGAGTTTTTTGAGAATTTATATTTAAGTTTTCTAAGAAAGGAGATCTGTTTGGACGCTGACTGAATTATTGTATCGATATGACTAGTCCATTTGTTATTTGACGATAATACAACACCGAGATGTTTATGCACGTTGACTATTTGCAAAACGGTATTATCCATTATCAGTTCGATATTATGACCATTATAATATTATGTATTTGAAATTACCATTATTTCCGTTTTTTGAGCATTGAACGTTATAAGCCATCTTTTTGCACAAGCACTAAGTTTTGTTAAGTCTTCGTTCAATACCCTTTCGATTTCAAGTGGATTAATAGACGAAAAACTCAGGGAAGTATCATCGGCAAATAAACGAGTCATACCAGTCAAGTCATCGGATATGTCGTTTATGTATATTAAAAACAGCATAGGGCCCAGCACTGAACCCTGAGGAACTCCTGCTGTGATACATTTTTTTGGAGAACATGTCCCATCAATGCATACACATTGACTTCTGTTTAACAGATAATTTACAAACCATGCCAAAAGGTTTCCATGAATGCCGTATTTTTCAAGTTTTAAAATCAAACCACGATGCCATACACGATCGAAGGCTTTCGATATGTCACAAAAAATTTGACATGTTGTTTCATAATTTTCCAGCGCTAAACATGTATGATGTATAACTTCAATAAGGTGGTGGACAGTAGAATGTCCTGATAAAAATCCTGACTGATATTTATAAATGAGAGAATTCGCTATCAAATGATTGTATACATTTTTAAATACTATTCGTTCAAAAGGTTTTCCTACACAGCTTATTAATGAAATTGGTCTGTAGTTGCTTGCATCAGATTTATCACCTTTTTTGAAAATAGGCATGACGACTGCTGACTTTCAGATATTAGGATATATTTTTTGCTGAATGGAAATATTGAAAAGCATGCTTAACGGTTTAGCTATAGTATTACTAGTATTTTTTAACATTCTGTGACTTATTCCATCTGGACCGCTCGCTTTGTTTACTATAAGGGAACTTAGGATATCTTTAACATCTGTTTGAGAAATAGATATATTAGAAAGAACAGAATCAGTTTTATTTTCAAAATTCGGTCAAACATTAGCACTGTCGTCCACAGAGGAAATAGAACAGAAGAAATCGTTTAAACACACGGCTTTCTCCTTATTTGTAAAAGCATAGTTGTTGCCTGATATGCGTAATGGTGGAATGGTGGTCGAATTATTTTTACCCATAAACCGTCCCATAACTTGCCAAAATGTTTTGTTTCCATTATCCTTATTCGATATAATAATTTCTAAGTTACTGTTATAGTTTTCTTTGGCATATTTTTTCATGTTGTTAACACGGTTTCTTTGGGTTTTATAACGAATTTTGTCGATATCATTAGACGTTTTAAATGCATGCTTTCTTAGCCTGTCACGCAAACGAATATTGTACCTTAGTTCGGATGTATACCATGGCTTATCATTTGGTCGGATTAGAACTTTATTAAAAAGAATGCATGTTTTACAAAAATTAATGAATGTATTTGTGAAATTTACACACACTTCGTCAATATGCATTTGATCGTTAATTTCGGAGTTCCAATCATACGATTCAATTAAATTATTTAGTCGATTGAAGTCTGCCTTTTTATAATTCCATACTTCCCTGTAGTAGCTTCTTGACATACTTACAAATATTTTTACAGCAACATATGTTGTTTTATGGTCACTTATTGTATTATCGACTGTCAGTGTACCAGAATCTAAAACTGTACATGCATCACTTACTAGAACTGGATCTATCAATGTAGACGAATGCCCGACTGTTCTTGTTGGCTCGTTAATAACTTTGGTTAAGTTAAAAAGTGACAGGCAATCTCTCAATTGCATGTTTGTAAAATTAATAAAATCTATATTCATGTCGCCTGTGAGTATAACATATGGGGTATAATCTAATGCAGTTTCAATACTATTTTGTAATTCCGATACAAATAAGGACTGGGAAGCATTAAAGTCACTGCGGTACAAACAGCAGATCAAAATGTTTTGAGCTTTTAATGTTACCTCTACCCAAATGGTTTCAAATCGCGGATCTTCCAAGTCGTCACGACGAGTGTATTCAAAGTATTAGACATGTATATCATAACACCCCCACCATTATGTGTTCTATCTTTCCGTATAGGTGGATCAAATCCTTCGAATAGTAAAGTATCAGAGTGAATGTTTGGATCCAAATGAGTTTCGGACAAGCATAAAACTTGATATGAATCTACAATGTCACTTAAATAATCGATTTTGTTTCGTATACTTCGTGTATTTAAATGAAAAATGTCTAATGAATTGGCGCCAACAAATAACGGGCCAGGATTTAGTTCTACATCCATACAAGCTAGCAATATTATTATCCTATAAAGGGTGAAGTCATCATTTTTTACGAAATTTCGGACAAAAAGCAGCACAGATATTGTAAACACAGAATATAGTGATATTAACAGATTAAGACCTGCTTTCCTCAAAGACAATCTTTTATGCGTAACTAAATAGAATATGCCTATTGCTGCCCTATATGCAACTAAGTCAACTCCCATTTGGGGTTATACAGATACAATAAAGAGAAAATAGAAAAACGGGAAGCAATAGGACATTCTGAACTGTCACGATATAAAAGTTGTTTCTTAGGCAAAATGTGTAGATAGTATATGGAAAAGATCATTATTGTTGTTACGGAGGCGTTACAATTACAGAAAACATAAAATCGAAAACACAAAAATTTGTGAAAAACAACCATTCACGTCCCATTATTTACAACAGCTTTGGTAGTAAGCCTCGAATACATACGCAAAAATTGTATATGTTAATGCGATAGGCTAATCGTAATAGTTTTAAATAAAACATTGATAGACAATATTGCTTGCAGTCTCAGAAATCGTTTTATATAACAATAAGCTGGAAACAGCAAAGTTTGACAACGTAAAGAAAGATACCCGAATGCATAAGGTCCGTCTGGGCACACACGTCGTTGTCTCTGTATAAGTGTTCGTATTCTGTTGGCTATTGATATGTAAAAATTGTATTGCCACCTTTCAAAAAATTCAGATAGACTGTTTTATCTTTCTTTTCCTGTTTACTGTCAGTATGTCATTTCTGGCCTTTCGCGTACAGCGTTTCTTAAGGAATCAAGATCACTGTGCCAGATACATAGCCACGATGTATTTAGAAGTGACACTGCATAAGGCATGTAAAGAACACAGTTTTCCAAGTAATATGTTCTGGATCAGCAGGATTGGTCTGAGGTAGATACCAAAAGCACTTTTTTAAATGAGCCATAACATGTCATGAACACTGATAATATGACGAAATGTCTGGTAAATATGTCATTATAATTGAGAGTACTGGCATTTTGCAGCAGTGCCGGTGTTTGCAACTGTAAATAGTTGAGGTGATCTAATATGCAGTCACATGAATCCCTGCGCGTGTCTATATTAAATTGTTCGTCAAAGCTCACAGCAAATGAACTACATACAAAGTAAACCAATCCTGCAAAAAATTAAATTCATTGTCTGGCCATGACAAACCTATATTTTTGAAGGAAAGGCTGGATACAGTCCGGTATTACTTTTTTTTCGGTTATAAGATGTGTGTTATCGTTTATAAAAGAATCCCGAAAGACAGATTTAGATTTTTGGGATTGTTTGAGAGGGGGTAAACTATCTCATAGCTGAATTAGAAATGCATAAACACCGTTTTGTATCCCAATAACTAGGTTTCTTTTATATTCATGCATCATAACTGGGTTAGGGAAATATTGTATGGAAAAATTAAGCTTGTTTTATCCCTGCAGTAATGTGTATTTCAGCCTTCGGTCTTGTGACATTGTTATATTGGATTTACTGTCTAGACGACATTACGAGAAACAAGGGCCGTGGCAGACAAAACCAACTAAGTGGCATGTGCGCCACGCAATGACTCAGATTAGCCTGGGCATCCACCCAGTCTGACCAGAGTCTTTGTTGTGCGCTTAAAATGTAGCTTAGTGTCTAGGCTAACTACATGCCCATAGTGAAGACTCTGGGCGGACTGGGCGAATGCCCAGGCTGATCTAAGTCTTTTCTGGGCGCACACGCCACTTTGTTGGTTTTTGTCGGAAAATACATTCGCTGACATCAGTTAAACCTGAAAGTAAATAATATTTCTCAGAAGCTGATGTAATCAAATTCCACAGCCTACTAAATGTTAAATGAATAGAAACAGCAAGCGATGACACAGACGTGGGACAACACCTGAAAGAAGTTAAGTCAACAGCTTTTCTACAGGCATGAATCCAGCAAACTGGCCTTAAAATAAGCAATGAGACTAACAGAAAAGCTGACATCACAAAAATACAGGCTCTCTCATTTTGGATTTAAAAGCTTCATATCAGCAATGAAAAGCCGATCTGCGCTTGCGCATTATTGAAAATCAAATAAGACAAGTAAGTCTTGTTATTAAGAGTCTCATACACATAATTTTACAGAGTCATTTATTTAGTGTTTGCTGTCAAGAGTATCATGCTTATAATTGTACAATCTTTCGTTGAGTGTTTGCTGTCAAGAGTATCATTCTCATAATTTTACAGTGTCTTTTGTTGAGTGTTTGCTGTCAAGAATATCATTCTTATAATTTTACAGTGTCTTTTGTTGAGTGTTTGCTGTCAAAAATATCATTCTTATAATTTTACAGTGTCTTTAGTTGAGTGTTTGCTGTTAAGAGTATCATGAGATTTATGTTTTATGTACAGAATTAATTTTGAGCCATGTCTTGAGAAGACCTGTTCATGTTATGTTAACGGGGACTGCGCTGAGTATCCTGCACCATGGTGCAATCTGATCTGCGCAGCCCGCTTGTTCGTTGTTTCTTGCCTAGGTAGTATATATAAGACATATCCTAAATCCAGGGTCTCATCATTCTGGCTGGTGGGACGGTCAGGTTGGTTTGGATCCTTCGGGTTGGTTTGGATCCTTCGGGTCCAGGCCCTGTGGTTTGACTCTTACAAGACCCAAGACCAAACCCTGAATATGGGTTTTCTCATGACAGGGCTCCAAATATATTGTTTTAAACTGCAGTTTTATTGTGTTTTAAAAATGCAGTTTTATTGTCTTCCACAATTCTTTTTTGAATGGCAGTTGCATAGGTACCTATGTGTGTTTTTTTATTTGTACGATAATATGTTTTATTTGTATACACTGGTGAGACGAAAATAAACTATTAAAACCTTTCGTTCAATGTGTGGCACAGAAAAGCTTAAATATTTGAGCTACGACACGAGAAAACCAACAAAGTGGTTGTGTGCTCAGTCTGATCAGAGTCTCCGCTGTCCGCATGAAAGTCCCTTAGCTACCCTTTAAGTGCTTAGGGAAGACTCTGATCAGATTGGGCTAATGTCCAGGCTGTTCTGAGTCTGCGCTGGGCGCACAACCACTTTGTTGGTTTTCTCGTGTCGCGGCTCAAATGTATAAGACATCAATGTCTAAAAATTACTAATGCATTTATTAGTTTTGATTACTACGCATCAATTATCCACTGCAACAAACATACTTCTAAAGGCAATGAAAATCTGTTACGGTCAACTGTCAGATCAAACATTCTGTCGAAAAACTGATTTCTTTGATTCAATTATAACTGTATTAAAACCGCTCAGTTAAGGTCGCGGTAACTAGATTTGTGACGTCATTCTATACCAGAGCCTCGTTGTACCCTGCGAACCGCTAGCTAGCAAAGTGACCGCCGCGGAAATCGTTTATAATGTAGCTGACAGGTACCGTTATAAATAAATTTTGTGACAACGATCAACTGAGCCGCCGTCTATGAAGAAATGACTTTGATCCTTTGTCTTTTTATCATTTTGAGATAACGGAACGTTTCTGAATATCCTCCAACAACGAAATGTTGCAGTAGTTGATTGACCCGTAGTAGGAAGAGTTGAGTATGAAGACAAAGGAATTTTCTTCATTGCTCCCTTAAATATATTGTACTGAGCCGTGTATATGAATGCAAAAAGGTACGTTTGTGTTAGATACAAACCATCATTTATAATGTAGCGTTTTCACTTTTGCTCAGTAGGCTTGTATACATGTAATAGAGCAATATGTTTTGCACGTTTTGAAGAGTATTTTGTTAGATAAGCTCATTTGTCGTTTCATTTTATGTCCCTTGTGATCAATAATTCAGACAATTTCTTGAGCTTTGAGTTGTCTAATAAAACAAGAACTTCTCAATTACTTGTCACATTCGCGCTATCTCTTCGAAAATGTTATTATGCAATTTGTAATTTGTGCTTGCAGTTGACAGCGCAAATATTCCATTTTGATGATGGATTTTGCAAACTGTGGCACAATTTAGTGCTGCAATTTGACACGAAGTGAAGTGAATTGCGACACCAGAAAGGCACCGTATTGCATGCAAACAGCAAATTCTCAGACCAACCTGTGATTTGCAATATTGATAGGCCGTGCAGCCTGAGGAAGCAATAAGAAGGAATATGAATACTAAGTAGTTCACGTGGGCTTGTGAATGAATGAGAATTGAATAAACGTGAGGGCAGGAGACACAAATTGTGAAAAATGTATACAACAGTTAACCTCACTGCAACTTCATATGGCGAAGGGGTACGTTTCATAATAGACACGACAGAAAATCTTCATTTTAGATATCTTAGACAGTCACGTAAACTTACAGGTGTCTATGGACGTTTAAATAGACAATTAGATGCAGAGCGCTATACTTCGTGGCGAAATCTCTCATTATTTTCGGGGTTTCGTATCAAATTGAACTATTAAACGAATCTGGAAAGAAACATTAGCACACACGTGTTGAAAAACATATCACCATTGAACAAGATGATGGTTTTAGATATAAAAATGTTCGGTAGATGTTTTCACGATCGACAAAACTGAAAATAAAATAGCAGTTGTAATGAAATCCAGCTGGTTTATTATTCATAGAAAAAGTTAAGATGAACCGTGTCAAAAAGAAAAAAACAAAGCCAAATATATAAGTCAAACGTGATAATACTTCAGATCAGTTTACAAACTGGCACCAAATGGAATTAAATCTTTGGTTGACCGTAAAAGTCTGAGTTAAGCCAAATGTACATGCACATAAATTGTGATTCTTGAATCAGCTGTGTAGCAATTTGCTCAGGGTAGTTGCCTTCTGTAAATAATTCCAACTTGATTTTCTACTGCTAATTGATCGCTCTTTGATTGGTCAAACGCGTACAGAAAACGGCGTTTATACTTCCATAAATCCTGTGAACCAGAAATCGGGAACTACTTGGGCAATTTTTTGCGACAGTTTCTAAAATCCTCGGTATAGCTGACATTTTTAAGATAAAAATGACCGAGTTGGAATTGTAAGAAACGAATTTTATTTTTTTTGGATTTCATCGATGTGTAAACTCCACTCACAAACTTAAATTAACATAAAGCACTTTGGGCTTTATTTAGTGTGTGAGTGATTCGCCGGCGTTTACACACCGATACCCCCCGTTTATATCCAGTGAGTGATTCGCCGGCGTTTACACACCGATACCTCCCGTTTATTTCCAGTGGGGTTGATTCGCCGGCGTTTACACACCGCTAAAATAAAAAAAAATCATCCCTATAATATAACATTTTTATATCAGGATTCGCATCACTATATCGGTGAAAGATAGGACAGTAATCGTCTGATAAGAAGAACTTTGATGGAAAATGTCAAAACAGAAAAAATGAAGATCTAAATGAGATCTTAAAACGCGTATATGAACCAGCGAACGGCTGCTAAGCCAACACTACGAATAACTATAACGCTTGCTTCAGTAAGGGGCTTAAACTTAATATCATCATACTTTCAAAAGCTGAATTTTCAATTCCATTATAAGGTCTGCCAATTATTATTAGAGTGAACATGAATTAAGAAGAGTAAAATAAAAAGATCTGCAAAGAAAATTTTTGGAGCAATACGTTTGATGTTATTGGGCTTTCCAGTTTGCTCTTTGTACAACTGCAAGAGAGATAATTTGACGAGTTTTCAACTTCAAACTGCTGTCATGTATCTAAGAAGAACACTATGCTAATAATTCCGACCGTTTCTATCTTTTTTTTTCATTTTCACAAATTAAGGCCGCGTTTTGGAAACTTTTTTTTTATACGACGAAAGGAAAGACATTTCTTACAACAACTTCGGATGTTTCACAATAAATTAAGAAAATAAATCTTAAATCAAAGTTTAATTTTGCCGAATCTAAGTTCATATTCTTGGCAAATGTCACTAGTATTTTCTGATATACGTGATTTGAAATTGTAAATCAGCTGACAGCAAAAAATGGTACTTAAATTTGTGGACGTTTCTTTTGATGTTCAGTATACATGATTCCTATGAATATTGTATGAAGAAATGTTGCACAGCCGATGAGAGTCTCGCGTAATACCATTTTGTTATTAATTTCAGAGCAGATTTTATCTGTTTCATTGACATAACGTAAAGCGCCGCTAACATGTAAATGTCTCAGACACTGTCGGACAGTGTTGAAGCATTCATGAAGTCTTGACCTTAAAAAAATATTTTGAGGTATATGACAGGGTCGAGTCTGGCAATTTCGGATAGCGGATAAATTCGGACATACCATTGCACACAGTGAAAATCCAGATGAAACAGCTCATAATGTCTCATCAGGATTTTAACTGTTCGCCCAGTTAATTTCATTTCAATTCCAAACAACTGACATATAAAGGAAACAATGTCACTGTCCGAATTTATTTGCTGTCCGAATGTACTTGACCTCACCCTAACAAGGCATGCCCGAATCATCCTATTCAAACTATAACCAAAGTGTTTTACGTCACAGTAGTTATTTAGTTCAGTAAAGATAGCTGAGTTGCCGCCTGTTTGGGAAAGAGCTGCTGACTCGGCTTATCACTTGTAATTTAGTGTTTGTTGGGATGTCCCTTCGATGTTGGGGATAGGGTTTGCGATCTGATTCAGTCAGTTCCTGAAGTGTAGTTACTCTTTAAATTTGCCTAGAAGCTGGCAAGACTGCGTTTGTACAGGGGCACTTCTGGGTTCACTGTGCATGCATCATAAAACAGTGTTTTCCCAAGTTGCGGCTGCGTGATTATCAGTTCATCCAACTGAATTATTTTGTTAATTCATCTGCGATGAAACCATATGCTTGTATCTTTTTTCTGAATCAAAAAGAATGAAAGAATGATCAAAACTGAATCAGATAAATAACTAATATTGTACTTCATCGTAGTGCAATGGCGGGTGATTGGGAAGGCTAGCGTTACAACACCTCATTACTGCACCGGGACGGACTATGTTATTTTTGTTTCTTAATCGCGATGTTCCTAGAAGATCTTCCTTCATATTTTCTTAAAAGATATGCCAGTAAGCTGCACAACTGCGAACCCAGATGTCGCTAGATCCTTATACGTCGTGCAGCAGCACAGTGTGTATCTGACATTTCTGAGGACATACTTTATTTGGTTTATTGTTTCCTAAAGATCCCACTGCTCAGCAATTGCTACATCTTGTGGTGCATTGGATTTGTTTAGGTGACATAGATTTTGAAACTGAACCCCATTGTCCTTTTATATATAGCATTTCTGTGGCTTCATACTTAGCTAAATAATAGGTATGAGAAACAAAATCCCGCAGAAAATCGAAATTTAAGTAACGTTCATAGAATACATCTTCAAGACTAGCATTTATAAACAGCGGATATTATCATAAAGGGCGTGGTCATATTTTTGCTGACATTGATTGGAAGTTTTCTTGTCTTTAACTCTTTCACTACCAAAAAGCAGACGACAAAATTTACGTCTGCAAAAATTAAAAAAATGTCTTGTCCAAGACTTTTTATATTGAGAAGTCAAAGACTAGAGGGCAAACAGTGTAGATCTAGATGAGGCGGCTCATTATGAGCCGCCTCATCAGGATCTACGCTGTTTGCAAATTTTGCTAATTGCGTCACTGGGGCTTAAAGAGTTAACTATTTGAAGATGTGCACATAT
Organism: Ctena decussata; assembly: GCA_963989385.1. Classification (NCBI taxonomy): domain Eukaryota; kingdom Metazoa; phylum Mollusca; class Bivalvia; order Lucinida; family Lucinidae; genus Ctena; species Ctena decussata. The sequence continues at coordinate 8,540,522 of OZ022511.1, forward strand.
TACAATTTACCTGTCTGTAAGTTTTCGTTTTCATTGGCTTATTATCCGAATCTAAGATCATTCAGCATGCACATTTAACATTTTGCACATATGTTTAATCTCAACGACCAAAAAAGTTCCAACCAGCCGACAACCAAATTTACGTCCGCAAAATTGTTTCATCCATGCTATATCATGTTGAGAAGTCAAAGATTAGCGGGCAAAAAGTGTAGACCCGGATGAGGCGGCCCATTTGGGGCCGCCTCATCTCGATACACCCTGTTTGCAAATTCCACTGCTTTCAGTTTTTGGATTTTTAAGGGTTTAAACGCTATTCCATTAGCTGTTCTGTGTATTTATTTTCATTTACCTGAGAATGTGTGTCTTAAGCAACAAACAGATGTTTTCGGAGTTTCTTCTATCTACCGTTTATTGATTGATTCAGATATTCAATCAACATTCGAAAAAAGTAGCTAATCTGTTGAATATGGCTGACAACTTGTTTATGCCAAATTAAATAAATCATATGCTATTTATAGAATAGAGAAACAAATTCTTGGCTGAAATGTACATGTGACCGAAAACTATTAAGAATTGCCTTTTTCACAATATGTTAATCCTAGTTGTTTCAGTAAATCATTAAATACTTGAATTTTAGCGAAAGTATTTCCGGTTACTTGCAATTTCAGCACTTTATGTCAGCTTGTCAGTTGTTTGTTGGACCAGGTGAATGGTGAGTGTGTGTGTGTGTGGGGGGGGGGGGGGGGGGAGTGGTTCGAATATTGGAGAGCATTTCTAAAGTTTGGGCATTAAGCTTACATGATAGCTCAAGCTTACTCGTCTATTTGCTATATTCACTACTTACTATGAAACACGAGAATAATATCAATCTTTAAAAAAATGTTTCAAGTTGTGATATTGTTAATTGAGTATATTTACAATATATTAACTATGTTTAACCAAAATTTGGATTGACAAGAAATGGATAGGAGCGGCTTTGTATCATAGGAGACTCTTGGTCAGGCTGATATGTAGTAGAATTATTCTGATCAAACAATTATATATCTATCTTGTCATGTTATCCGTCTATCACTTTCATTTTGCATGTTTCCGTTTTACTCCACTGAAGTTTTGCCTAAGCCTCTGCCAGTTTCCAAATAGAAAAAAAATAGTGATTAGGGTCGAGTCTGGCAACTTTGGACAGCAGGTAAATTCGGACATACAATTGTAAACAGTGAAAATCCAAATGAGCCGTCTCATCAGGATTTCACTGTTTACCCAGTTATTTTTGTTTAACTTGCAAACAACTGACAGCAATATAAAGAAGACAATGCCACTGTCCGAATTTACTTGCGGTCCGAACTTACCTGACTTGACCTTACACTCACAGACTTTTTGCAAATTGACCATAACGCGGAGACAAGGTGTTCAGTCATATGCAAAAAGCGGAAAAAAAATCTGAAAAGACAGATTCTTTAGAAGCAAAGAACATCAAAGAAAAGAAGGTAACAGCCTAGATTTAAGGTGATTAGGTAAACTTTAAAAAAAAACAACAATATAATTTGAACAGCGACACGACAAAACCAACTAGGTGGTATGCACGCCCAGCAAAGACTAATCAGCCCGGGCATCGACCAAGTCTGATCAGTTCTTATGACCTAAATGAGTTTGTTCATCAGCAGTTAAGTCCTTTGGTAGTAATGTTCTTTGCAACACTACAAACGTCAGGGGCGTAACTAGGGGAAATAACAATTACGCCCTATTATGTTTTATACCCCTTGAGGGCAGGAACAAGCATTTAGCCCCAAGGGTATTTTATGTAGTCGTGTCTGTATGTAGTTACTATTGAAATCTTATCGAATTTACAAAATTTCAGCATCATCAAATATGCAGGTGCATGTTGAAATTTTGTCAATTTGACAAAATTTCAATACGCACCTGCGTATTTGCGTATCGATAACTACGCCATTGACAAAATTTCAATTCGCACCTGCGTGTTTGCAAATAGGTATTTACGCCCTTGAACGCCCTTAAACACCGCCTTGAGCAGAACTTAAGGTTGATAGATACACTTGCAGGGGGGAGCAACTCTGACATTTTCATATTTTCTTCCTTTCTCCATGGGGATCATCTCTAAAAAGATAGAATTTGCTCCTCTAGAAGCTTTTGTTTCCTTTCAGAGTTGATTACTTATTAGAGAAGCTAGTCAAAAAAGAAAGAAAAAAAAAAAAAAGAAGAAAAAAGAAAAAGCGGAAATAGACAGAAAATGCTAGAGTTGCTGCCCCTGCAAGTGTATTTATGTACCTTGAGTTCTGCTCAAGGTGCTGCTTGAGGGCGATCGCCTAGGGGAAAGAAACGTGCTTGCTTTAATCTAATCATTACATAAACATTTAGAAATCATTTCAGTGCGCACGTAAAAAGCGTCATGTTGTTGCATAACGAAATGCTACATCCAACAAGAACGCCATTACATATCAGTCATGTTAAATTTTATAAATTTTAACTTTCTATTTGGCTTTGTGCAGTTTTAATTCTGTTTCATATAACTCTGAAGCTGTCAAATCAGATTTTATAAATACTAAAAGCCGCGACACGACAAAACCAACATAGCTGCATGTGCGCCCAGCGAAGACTCCGTTCAGCTTGGGCATCCATTGTTGGCATGGAGGTAGTTTAGACCCTTAGGTACCTTTAATAGCACAGCGAAGACTTAGTTCTGTTGTGTCTCGGCTCATACTCTGTTCTGTAAGCACAAAGTCAGGATCAATAGGATCAATAACTGATTCAATTTACAAAAGGCATATCACGTCCTAGAATGTCAATTAAAATGCTCATAGACAACAAATTAAATTTAATAGATGCATCTCTTAGATATTGAATATAAATAGTAGATGGAATAATAATTGACTTTTATTCATCTCTCATTTGCTGATATAGAGCTTTCGTTTATGTGGTCCATATTGAACTAATTAATGTTAGGAAAAAATAAATAAACAAACAAACAAAAAAAAAAAACAAAAAAAAACAAAAAACGAGAGGATACGAAATCCTTATGTTTTTGTTCAGAGCCTCTGTGTAATATTTTGTATGCTTGTATGACTATGTACAGAATTTGAAGCAATATAAGAAAGTTAGCATAGCATACCTTATACCGTAGTAATCCTTCTAAACGCCCAGACTTAAATAAACGCCCCATGCCTCTTTTCCCAGATGTTTACAATCGCCTAAGGTGAATTGGTATTCATCAGTTGTACAAACGGGAACAATTTTCATAAAGTCCGATTAGCTTTTTTTGGAAGACGTAACTCATTCAAATGGGGCCTACTGTTTAAGAAAAGAATTTGCTCCTAGAGGAGCAAATTCTATCCTTCAAGAGTTGACCCCTTTTGCGTACGGAGTCAAAAACAAATTAGGAACTTCATCGCTCTGAAAGTATATTCGTTCACCCCAACCCTGTTTATTAGAGTATTTTGTCTGTGGGTGATTTATTACTCTTTGGGTTATAAATAACGCCTGCCGATGAAAAATTATTCGTAAAATGCGACAGGTCTCAGAGTTTGAAATGCCGAGAAACATATCTCCGATTTAGAATCATAACCCATCTTGTTCTACTGACACACTTGGTCAAAGAGTCCATTTCAGTAAAATTATGACGTCAATTTCATCAGACATGCAGCGAGCCAGACGTATCCTAAAGGCAGGCAGATACTAACATTACTGTCTGTTAGTTCTTAAATTAGAATTATCGTGAGGAGTTTCATTTACCACCTATAGTCAGATCGTAAACAGTTTCTTAAGACAAAGTTGTTTGTTGTGTCTTGTTTCTAATAAATAAGTTAACAGACAGAGTGTAAAACTTTTAAAACTTTTTTTAAGACAGCAGACTGTTCTGTATGACGTTGATATGAAGTATATTTGAGAATAAATATGTGCATTACGTATGAGTTGTGCAAACCTTAAAATTAATTGAATCTTAAAGAGTTCCTTCGAGAGCAGAAAACAAATTCAGAAGAAGGAACATGGGCCAGACTACGTAGTTTCGGCTAATAAATCCTCCTCTGTGACCCTGACGATATCTGGCGACAAAACCAGAGAAAAGCATACTGGTATTTCTTAAATTTAATTGGGCAGTCGATAAGGTATCGGCGCAATCAGATCAGACTCTTGCCTCTGAGCCTACATTAAAACTGAAACAAAGAAAAAGAAGCATTAAAAAAGAGAATCACTGTAAAAGCTGAACTATATAGTTCTGGCACATTAAAAAGCAAAAAAAAAAAAAAAAAATAGATAAAAATAAATAAATAAACAAATAATTAAATAGAAAATAAAATAAAAATATTGATGGAGAAAAAGATATTTTCTTCAATTTATCAAGCGTGTGCTTTTATCGATGACACAAATTACAGTTGGTTGTTTGTAAAGGAAAAAATCTGTTTGAGTCCATTTTCACTTTTCCACACAGAGTCAATATATACTCAGCGTCAATGAAAACGCACCAGTTTTGATATATGGCACATTATGTTACAATTTAACAAGTTTTTAATTTCCGGCGTTGAGATAGGATGTTTACAAATTAAATTCGTCAACCAGTTGGCGCTATCGTGCGTGACGTCAAAAGTGACTTGTCTGAACACTGTCGATATCAAATGGCACGTTTAAAGCGAAATAAATCCTTATTTCGCGCTCTGTCAGATAATTGATTGCCTTCTTTGGAAGGTCCCCAGACATAAAACCGCTTTTTTTGCCACGGAATTATGGCGCGATTTGACAAATAAGGTTGACGTTATACATGTAAAGTCATGCTCGGGCTGGATAATGGTTGAAGTTTGCCCCACAAAACTTCTGAAATTCAGTTTCTACTACTGATCTCAGCATTTTTGGTTGCAAATGGTAGCATATTCATTATAAGTTATTGTTGTCTGTCTATCTTTTGATTAATGTGACAAAATAGTGAGGTTCGACTCCATGTTACTTTGTTGCCTTCGGTGGTCTGGATTTCTTTTCTATGGCGATTTGATAGACTATATTCTTTAGCAAACTCCATCATTACGGAATTTCTGCCATGTGAAATTATTCTGGAATTTTGTTTTTCTTGATTTCAGAGCTTACGTAACGTCACGCATTGACGTTTTCCATAATACATTGATATTTGCAAATGAATTAAACTCAAACTTCGGGTTGTTTTTGCGCAGAGTGTATTTAAAAATTCTGTCATGTCCTAAATAATGTCACTGAATAGTTACAGTTGTTGTATTACGTTTATCTTTTATTTAATTATAGGTATGGATTTTATATCGATTTGTAATTGCCGGCGAATCACTCACAAATTGAATAAAGCATAAAGAGCTTGATGTTAAGTTTGTGAATGATTCTCCGACGTTACACATCCATAAATCCACTAAAAATTGAATTCATTTCTTACAATTCCATCTTAATCATTTTTATCGTAAAATTGTTAGATATACCGAGTTCTCTAGAAACTGCCGCAAAGAAAATAGTCGAAGTTCCCGGTTTCTGGTTCAGGGAACTTATCGAAGTATAAATTTAAAGAGTAACTACACTTCAGGAACTGACTGAATCAGATCCCAAACCTTATCCCCAACATCAAAGGGACAGATTGACAAAGACATCCCAACAAACAATAAATTACAAGTGATAAGCCGAGTCAGCAGCTCTTTCCCAAATAGGTGGCAACTCAGCAATCTTTATTGAACTAAGTAATTTAGACCAACAGAAGGGTTACAACAGACTAAGCAAATTATACGAATAACATTAACAACTATTCTTACCTTTTTTCTATTTTTATTATAGAAGGGTTAAAATGAGAACACAATAAATTAAACAGCACCGAACATAAAACAAATGCAACCGCAACGAAAGTACCGCCTTGGGACGGTCAGTAATAACTACTAGGGTTTTACTGGGCCCAAACCTTCACCCTCACCCTCCGCCGCGGTGCACACAATTAGTTGGTAGTTCGGTTCGTACGGAGGTCCCCTAACTCATCAGAGAGTCATCACGGTCAACAATTAAAATCAAGAAAAGACCGTGATGAAGCAAGGATGAGGACTCGACAGCTAAAACGTGTTGAGACACCTGGAGATCCCTGGGGCGTCAGCAACACCACTTGAACACTGGAGCAAAAGAAGATGCCGTTTTCTCTACGCTCTCGACCAATCAAACTGCGTCATATTAGCAGTGGAAAGTTGAATTGGAATTATTACAGTATACATTAAAGTAGCAAATGCTGTTATGTACGAGGGGTGGTCGGAAAATACCCGAACTTTTCATGCTATTATCTTTCCACGTGCGGCTACCTACATAATTTATATTATACATGAGCAAAACCTGCATTCTATCCGCCTATATATTGGTCAGGTGTTTTTCTTTGAGAAGTGTATATACACAAAAGTTTTGAGTATTTAAACAAGTAGTAGGTGTTAGGGCTACCATGGACCCTAAAGCTGCGTCCAAGAGTAGCCCAGAAAAATGTCATTCTTTTGCATGACCATGCCCCCTTTCATATTGCCTCTTCTCCAGCAAAACGCATTAACTCCTTCACGTGGCAATTAATGTCCAACTCCCCATACAATCCAGACCTGCCCCCCCCCGCCCCCCCCCCCCCCCCCCCCCATCACACACATACACCCGCTGTGACTTTTAATTTTTTCCAGAACTGAAAAATGACTCGCTGGAAACAAATATAAGACTTTATGAGAAATCTGAGGAATTTGATTTCAGCTGTAAATAGATACCTCAGTAGCAAGTCTACTTCAAGGTTTTCAGAGGGAATACAAAAGCTCCTACAGAGATGGCAAAAGTGTATAGACACAGGTTAGGAGTATTTTGAAAACGAATAAAAAGAATATTTGAAAATATATTGAACGATATTTGAGAAAGAGCAAAGAAGTTCGGGTATTTTCCTACCATCCCTCGTAGATACAATGAACTCAATCACATTATTATACAAGATGGTATTCAGTAGAAAGTAGCTTGACTTATATTAGTCAGTATTCCAAAATGATTTTAAATATTTCAAACTGTAAGTAAGTAGGAACATTCTCAGGAACTGACACAATTTAATCCCAGATCCCACCCAAGGCACCGAATTGGAAAAGACATCATAAAATTAATCACCACCAAAGACATCATCAGCGTAGCCATGTGAACCGCCATTTACCAGGTAGGTGATCACCGGGCTACCCTTAACATCACAAAAAAATGTCAATAACAAATATAGCAATGGACAACAACTAAAACAACCAAGAAGGACCAAAACATAAGTGCCGCATTGGGACGGCCCCAGGAGGTGGGGGACGAGGGAGGGGGGGGGGGAAGATAGCCGGTTTGTAGTCAACCAAACCTCGCCCTTGATGTTGCCTTGGTTCAACAGAAAGTGGTTCAACCCAACCTAAATAATTTTGCACCCACACAACAGACCAACGAAAGCACCAATTTCGACAATGAAAAATGTTACGAAAAAATTAATCATCTATATTTTTACCTTTTCCCATTTTTAATTTATGGCTTGCTCTAACATCACAAACGAAATGAGCAACAGACAACGCATTAAACAACCAAAAGGAACAAAAACAGAACTGCCGCCTTGAGACGGCCAGCAATGAAATTACTGGGTGTGGGGCGGGGTTTGGGGCTTTAACCGGTTTGCGGTCGATCAACCCTTGCCCTCGGTTCTGCTTGGTTTATCAGAAGCTTAGTTGTTCGGTTTGCGTGGAAGATTTCTAGCTCGTAAGTGTAATATCTCAGAAACATAGGATTTCGAATTAAAACTAAGACAAACAAGCATGAGGATTCACAAAAATAGCAGGATTAAAATTCTAGAGCAGCAGGAAAGCTGCCACATAAGCCACGGTGGGCCCGACCCAAAACGCCCTGACGAGTGTCAGGCGCCAACTCTCTGTGTTAATATTCTGCTAGGCTTAGGTTGGTGCCTTCATGAAGTCTGAGGCCCGAAAGTCACAAAGTTGCATTTCTTTCTGCTTCAAGTATGTAATATCTCAGGCAACCAGTCTCATCGTCATAGCAGATAGTTTACAAACTGTTTATAATTTGGTTTCACCTGGCAAACACAACTCTACAATAGACATGCGTAGGTGTGAATATTTATTATGTTTGCAACATACAAAATGCAGCTTTGCGTAAATCGACACAATGATTATTTAGCAGAAGCAGTTCGTTAGTCGTCACAGAATAGATTATGGTATATAGACATATTTTTAGGGGAAGCAACTCTGTCAGTTTCATTTGTGTGTACCTTTTTGAATGGGATTGTGTGTACGAGGGGGGGGAGGGGGGGAGGCTCAGAAAGTTTTGCAAATCGCCTCATAACTGTGATTAGGGTGTTTAGGGGCATGCTGGCTACAAATACTATGCATATATTGAAAGCACAACATTTTGTCTTTACAATGATACCAAACACTGTACAAAGACACGTTTCCTTATTGACTTACAACGCATTTTATAAGGCTCCAGTCATACCACTGGGCTAATTTCATACGTAAAATATTTTCAGTGTTAGGCTTTCTAGCAAATATCATTGTAAATACAAAATTAATGTTTGTCAATGGCTTGTCCATCGTTGCCTACAATATCCATATCAAAGGTAGAAAGGTGGCAACTTTTACATGTATCGATTTATTTCTTGCAAAGCAATGCGCAGTTCTGAGGACTATGGTTTGAGGGCTGGATTTGGATTTTGATTGTTTCAGTTCCTGGTCTTTGCATACTTTTTACTTATGACGTTATTGAAATCGACGTAGAGGCTTCGTGTTTTGCGTTTTTTGAATTGATTGACAGGTTTCCGTTGACCCAAGTATATGCTCTTAATGACAAGATTTTGAATGCTAACTCTGGTTTTAATTACAAAGGGGGGTGCCTATAAGGCCATTTTTCTGCCCAAGAGCAAAATGTTTTATTTTCAGCTGATGATTAGACTATAGTGTCCGCTATACTGAATCAATAGTGGTTAAGCTCCGTAAGCCCTATTTTTGGAATAATGTGGTTATTAAAGTGGGTGGGGTAAATCAGCATGAACCAGGGGTGTCATATTATAAGCTATATTTCTCCTTCAAATTTAATGGCATTCATATATACCTTCCTTTCTAAGTTAATATGAAGTCATCCATTGGTTCTAGAGATATGGTAGAATATATTGAATTCAAAGTACCAAAATTAATGAAAATTGACAGTGTCTCTAAAAGAAATTCTGCAGACATAAGATTTTACTTTAAAAGATGGAATTTGAGAAAAGATGTCACCAAAGACATTACTTCAACTTATAAAGGAAGGTATTTATGCATGCCATTAGATTTGAAGGAGAAATATAGCTTATAATATGACACCCCTGGTTCATGCTGATTTACCCCACCCACTTTAATAACCCCATTATTCCAAAAGTAGGCTTACGGAGCTTAACCACTATTGATTCAGTATAGCGGACACTATAGTCTAATCATCAGCTGAAAATAAAACATTTTGCTCTTGGGCAGAAAAAGGGCCTTATAGGCACCCCCCCCCCCCCCTTTATAATAACTTTAGTAGAAAGGGAGAATTTGCTACCCCATCAAATACTTCACGGGACAGTATTGGACCTTGATTAGATATAATTTCCGCGATATTTACAGAACAACATTGCCTGGACATCGTCTTTAGGTAGCGAAGATAAAAATAACCAAATACTGTTCATGTACGAATTACGGCCTACTAAAGTAAGATTCTGCAGTACCTTTAGGTTATACCTGTTTCAACGAAGTTAAAATGCGTCCTTTTAAGAAAAATACCGTGTTTGCAGACTTGTGTAGGCATATCATAGCTTCATGTGTTTTTTCTGCTCTTGAAGGAACTCTTTAAGATTTTAATTTGACTTCACTGCAGCTGGTGTTGTGTCGTGTGGCGGCCGTTAAACGTCTCCCCGTACATCATCCATAGTGCAGATTATATTTTATTTTCGTCCTTAAAGATCAGGGGATATATTCTGAGAAATCCGAAATTTTAAATTGGTTTAGACTCTTATTCCAGATCATTGTCTTTTATATCATCTGGACCCTTTTTTATACTAATCTGTCTTTGAATCGACTGTCCGAATAAGACTGAGAAATTACAGTATGCTTTCTCTGTTTTCGTCACCAGATATTGTCAGGGTCACTGATGAGGCTTTATTAGCCGAAACTACGTAGTCTGGCCCATATGTCTTCTTCTGAATGTGTTCTACTCTTGAAGGAACTCTTTAAGATTTTATTTTCACCTCACTGCAGCTGGTGTTGTGCCGTGTAGCGGCCGTAAAAGGTCTCCCCGTACATCATCCATAGTGCAGATTATATTTTATTTCCTTTGAGATCAGAAGATAGATTCTGAGAATTCTGAAATTTTAGTCTTTTGTCGTTATTTCACTAGTTTGTTTATCACTATTCTACTAGTATTAAAAATTTCAATATCATCTGATTGTCTTTCCTATAGGTATAAGTACTTCATAGGCTAAAGATGGATTTGAGAGAGGGTGGGTCAAAATATAATAGTAAAAAGTATGCAAAGACCAGGAACTGAAACAATCAAAATCCAAATCCAGCCCTCAAACCATAGTTGGAAACAACTAAGATTACAAATAATCAAGATACAGAGAACATATGGCCAACCGAGTGAGCAGCTTGTTCCCAAAAGGTGGCCACTCAGCAACCCAAACCGAACCAAAAATAATAATAACATACATAAGGTAAAACATCACAGAAACTCTGACACCAAAAACAGGCAACAAAGAACCACAACAGAACTACCGCCTTGGAACGGTCAGTAATGAATTACTGGGGGGCTTAAATCGATTTTACAGGCCCAACCTCACCCTCAGTTTCTGAAGTGGTACAAAACATTTAGTTGGTTGTTCGATTCGCATGATAACCCTCTAACTCGTCAATGAATCATCACGGTAAACACATAAATCAAATTTCAACACCATGAAGAAGCAAAGACGAGGACTCAACAGATACAACGGGCCGTCTGACAGGTGGAGATCCCTAATATTTTGACCCGCCCCATTTGAAAGTTAAATAGACCATTTACCATACTTCTGTTGGTTTCTTTATATCTGTTGTGACAGAATTTAAATTAAAAACACTATGTGATTGTCATTTCCAGAGCTATAACCCTTCATATGCAAAGGATAGGTATAGGAGGGGGCGGGTCGAAATATTATAGCTTTAATATTTTGACCCCCCCCCCCCCCCCGCCCTTCAGAGTAAAATATGTCTTCTACCATATTGGCATAGCTTTGTTTATAGCTATTGTTATAGAATTTGAGATTTCAATACCATCTGATTGCATTTCTTATTGTTATTAGTACTTCACGTAGTAAAGATGGCTCTGAGACAGGGCGGGTCGAAATATAATAGCTATATTTTGACCCGCCCCTCTTCAGAGTTACATAGGTCTTCAGCTATAGTTCCACTGGTGTCTAAAGATCAGCTGTGATAACATTTAAACCAAAAGTCTTATCTGATTGTTAGCCCCAATGTTATAAGACTTCATATGCGAAGGTCGGGTCAGGGGTTTGTGCAGGGGGGGGGGGGGGGGTCGAAATATTATAGCTTTAATATTTTGACCAGCCCCTCACGAGAGTTAAATAGGTCTTTTGTCGTTATTACACTAGTTTGTTTATAACTGTTCTACTAGAATTAAAAATTTCAATATCATCTGATTGTACATCTATTGGTTTCTTTATACCTGTTGTGACAGAATTTAAATTAAAACTCTATGTGATTGTCATTTTCAGAGCTATAAAAGTAAAAAGTATGCAAAGACCAGGAACTGAAACAATCAAAATCCAAATCCAGCCCTCAAACCATAGTTGGAAAAATGATTGCAAACAACCCCTGAGGATTGGAAGAATAAGAGCATTAAACGGATGTGCGGGGAGACTTTTTGGGGCCGCCACACAGCACAACCACAAGAACTCTGATAATAAAAGTAAAAAGTATGCAAAGACAGGAACTGAAGCCTTCATATGCATAGGATGGGACTAGGAGGGTCGAAATATTATAGCTATAATATTTTGACCCCACCCCCCTTGAGAGTAAAATATGCCTTCTACCATATTGGCATTGGTTTGTTTATATCTATTGTGATAGAATTTGAGATTTAGATACCATCTGATTGCATTTCCTATTGTTATTAGTACTTCACATAGTAAAAATGGCTCTGAGACAGGGTGGGTCGAAATATAATAGCTACAATATTTTGACCCGCCGCTCTTCAGAGTTACATAGGTCTTCAGCTATAGTTCAACTGGTGTCTTAATATGAGCTGTGATAACATTTAAATAAAAAATACTATCTGATTGTTAGTCCCAATGTTATAAGACTTCATATTCGAAGGTCGGGTCAGGGGTGGGGGGGGGGGGGGGGGGGGGTGATGGGGTCGAAATATTATAGCTATAATATTTTGACCCGCCCCTCACGAGAGTTAAGTAGGTCTTTTGTCCTTGTTTCACTAGTTTCTACTAGAATTTAAAAATTTCAATATCATCTGATTGTATTTCCTATAAGTATAAATACTTCAAAGGCTACAGATGGATCTGAGAGAGGGTGGGTCAAAATATTATAGCTATAATATTTTGACCCCCCCCCCCCCACCCCTACCTCCACCCCCTAACAGATTTTCTAAAATGAGGATAAGCAGCGAATTAATATTGTATTTGATATTTGCTTGGTTCTTGTAGGTCTTACATAAACTTTCCTTTATTTCCATTTTTTCATGGGGTGGGTCAAAATATTATAGCTATAATATTTTGACCCCCCCCCCCCCCTACACACACACACTCATGTTCATCATCATTCTTTTAAGTATTCTAATGATGGAACAGAAAATCTGATTGTGTTTATATCTTTATTTATCATTACAGATTTTAACAAATGAACAGTACCATGAAAACATAAAAAACTTTTAATTTCAAGTGGGGCGGGTCATAATATTATAGCTATGATATTTTGACCCCCACCCCCATCCCCGCCCCCAACAGATTTTTCAAACTGAGGATGAGCAACGAATTAATATTGTATTTGATACTTGCTTGGTTATTGTAGGTCTTACATAAACTTTCCTTTATTTCCTTTTTTTCATGGGGGTGGGTCAAAATATTATAGCTATAATATTATGACCCGCCCCACTTGAAATTAAAAGTTTTTTTTTTATGTTTTCATGGTACTGTTCATATTTTGACCCCCCCCCCCCCCCCCCCGACACACACACACTCATGTTCAACATCATTTTTTTAAGTATTATAACAATGGAACAGAGAATCTGATTGTGTTTGCATTTTCATAACAGATATCAACAAATGAATAATACCATGAAAAATTAAACTTTTTAATTTCAAGTGGGGCGGGTCATAATATTATAGCTATAATATTTTGACCCCCCCCCCCCCCCCACACACACACACCCCACCCCTCTAACAGATTTTTCAAAATGAGGATCAGCAACGTATTAATATAGTATTTGATATTTGCTTGGTTCTTGTAGGTCTTGCATAAACTTTCCTTTATTTCCATTTTTATTCATGGGGGCGGGTCAAAATATTATAGCTATAATATTTTGACCCCCCACCCCACTCATGTCCATCTTTAGCCTATGAAGTACTTAGACTTACAGGAAATACAATCAGATGATATTTAAATTTTTAATTCAAGCAGAATAGTTATTAACAAACAAGTGAAACAACGACAAAAGACCTATTTAACTGTCGTGTGGGGCGGGTCAAATTATTATAGCTATAATATTTTGACCCCCACCCTACTCCCATCCCAAACAACTATGCTGGACTGTTTTTTTTAAATGAGGAGGAGCTGTAAACGGTAATTGTATTTCATGCCTGATTATGGTAGTACATATACTGCCCTGAATCTCCATTTAATTCATTAGGGCGGGTCAAAATATTATAGCTATAATATTTTGAACCCCCCCTCCCTACCCACTCACGCCCATTGTCAGTATTTTAAGTATTCTAATTATGAAACAGAAAATCTGATGATTTTGAATTTTAATTATCATAACAGATATTAACAAATGAATAGTACCACGAAGCCATTAAAACTTTTAATTTCAAGTGGGGCGGGTCAGAATATTATAGCTATAATATTTTGACCCCCCCCCTCCCCCCCCCCCCCACCCCCTACAGATTTTTCAAAATGAGGAGGAGCAGCTAATTAATTTTATATTTGATATATGCTTGGTTACTGTCGGTCTTACATATACTTTCCTCAATTTTCATTTTTTCATGGGGTCGGGTCAAAATATTATAATAATATATTGACCCGCGGGTCATAATATAATGACCCGCAGGTCACTTTTTAGGCGGGTCAAAATATAATATGACACCGGTTATCAACCGGCTTAGTGTCACGCTTTCAGCGGGCATGGCAACAATTTACCTATCTACTACGAATCAGTACGTTTTCCAAGGAACTACAAGGTAGTGTCCGGGTTAGCTACCAAAGGGACGTTTAAGTAGGTATCAAAAACATACCAAAGCGTTATAAAACGAGGAATAGAACGTCGCAAAATACGTTCTCAGACGTAGGAAAGCGTATGGCTATGTATTTCAGACGTTTCATCTAGGTTCTAGTACGTTAGACTTCGTTTCAATACGTTTTAACTACGAACAGTGTTAGGTATTTCGAAATTCTACGTTAAACTCATACGTAGCTAGGCCACGTATGCAGCTGTATATATCCAGCTGTTATATGTATTCACCACGTTTAATACACATATTGTCGCTTGAGTTCGTTTTCAATACATAGAAAAAACTAGTCCTCAATACGTGACAGTGAGACTGACGCCTAGGAGACCTCTATGTTATTTTTGTTACGTTTTGTACGTATTTAATGAGTTTCGCCCATGTTTTAGTACGTTTACTTACCACGCTTTACAACATGTGACTGCGTTTTACGAAATATACGCTACGTATATTAAAATGACATGTTTGATTTAGGCATTCTAAACAAATGCATCAGATCTACATATTTACTCTATCTAGTACGTTTTACAACGTATACTGCCGTTTTGCCACTTTTTGAAACGCAGTAAAACCTAGCCCTCAGTGCGTGACGGTGAGACTTTGGCTTAAGCATAATCATGTCTACTTCCGTTTAGACTGAATCACATATTAGGGTAATATGTAACGCTTAAGCATTCCCTTGATTGTTCTGACATCAGTTTCGAGTTCGGATAGTTTTTTTTTCTTATTTACAAACAGGCAAAATATTTTTTTCCTTACACAATCTGTGATAAAACAGATAGTATACACTTAAGCCCCGGTCTCACTGTCGCGTATTGGTGGCTAGGCTTTACTACGTTTTAAAAACGTAGGAAAACGGCAATATACGTAGTTAAACGAAATATATGACATAGAATTGATGCTAGTGCAAAATCCCGTCTGGCACCTTTTGTGCCTCTCTTGCTTCGTCTCGTTTCACCTGAACATCACGCAATCGAGCTGTAAAGCAGCTGATTAGTAGTTCGAATTAATTACATCACAAGTTTTTTTGACCACTTAATTTTACCGGACACTAAAGCTTCGTTCACACGAGCGAGGTCTACCACAGAAATTATAGCAAAGAAAGTTTGTCAAACATTTTGCATTCACATGGAGCAAAATATTTATATGAGAATATTTTAATTTTCCAAATGCTTTTTGTCAAAGAAATTTTGCCCGTGCAACCGAAGCTTACCTAGTAACTCCTAGCTGGTAAAAGTACTGATTCGTAGGAAAACGAGTCGAAATGTAGAAGGAACCTACTTAACTGACTCATCCCTAGTGCAAGCGTGGCACTAAACCCGTCTGATAACGGGATATTACGAAATAAATTTGTTAAATGAATCGAAAACTTACTAGAATCGAAGTAAAAAATGGCCAAACGTATAGGGGTAGGTAACGAAGTAAAACCTAGCCCACAGTACGTGACAAAGAGATTGGGGCTTCGGGGGTGAACCATAATGTTTCATCCTCCTAGGTAAACAACTTAAAAATTGACATGTGATAATATAGATAATGTGGCAAAAATTGGATTATACAATATGCTTTTATCTAGAACATTTTGTCCACTAAATCAGTCTGACAAAAACACAGCAATAGAAAATTGCGTATGAGTAACCTTTCTCAGTAGTATACAGCGATATAACTTTACAGTTCTTCTTGAGTTGCACAAGATACATTTGAAAGCGACATCTTACTTTACACCATTAAAAAGCTTTTCAAAATGGATGTAAACAAGGAAACCGGAGTGACGGCAATTCAGTAACCAGTGCGGCAATTCAATAACCAGTGCAAAAGAGCGTAGTGCTGAGCTAGACAACTTTTGCTTTTCCTTGTACATGTATTATAGCTAAGAAAATCTGTTAAGTTACAAAGTGCATGGTGTTTTCACACGTATTTTCTATACTGAAACTTACTAGATGTAACTGTCGCTCCGTGAAAGAAATATTATGTAATGTGCGAATAGGACCGTCAAAATTCAATCTGTGCATCCACACGGACCATCCAGTATATTTCCCATTCTCCTGAATATTCCATGAGTAATACGAAACCTAAACAGTGAGAAGTGAAGTGTAGAAGTGACGTGAATTTATATTTTTGCTGGATCAATAGCTGCGCCAGGGGAATTAGAGCGAGTGTTCTCTAGATATTTCTGCTTTTTCTGGTGCCGCCGTCTAATTTTCATTAAAACCAGTATTATTATGGCTACCATAACAACAGTACCCAGGGCAACTACAACTGGAATAATTACTTTTTGAATTCCTCCGGACTCTGCAGGTTCTTCTAAACCCACATTTTCTGTGAGATTCTTTCCCAGAACAATAATAGTCACATTGGTTATATCAATATTTGGAGGTTCGCCTTGATCTGAGACAACGATTCCTAAAATATACCAGTCGACATCTGTATAAGTCATATTCCTTGCAACATATATTTCACCAGTCTCATCGATTTCAAATATGTTAGAGTCATTTCGCGTGTCAATTGTATATGATAACTCAGCATGTCTTCCTTCATCAATGTCAAAAGCTGCTATCTTAAGGACTTGTGTCTGCGAGGGAGATGTATATGTCACATAATTCAAGACATGTAAGCCTGGTACTGGGTAAGTAATGACTGGATGATTGTCGTTCATGTCGGTAACAACTACAGTAACAGTGGCAGAACTACTGCGTCGGATATCAATACCGTTATCAGTAGCAACAACAACAAATTCATACTTATCATTTGTTTCTCTGTCAAGTATATACCTAGTTTTAACAGTACCATCAGGGAAAACTTGAAAAGGAACATCCTCGAACTCTTCATCCAGACTGTAAGTCACATTGCCATTTAAACCTTCATCAAGGTCTTCGGCTGACAACTTTTCATCTAATACAGTTTCTCTGGCGCTGTTTTCAGACACATATAATAAGACATCCTTCTTAAAAATTGGACTATTATCATTTACATCGTCAATATAAATATAAACCACTGCAACAGATGAAAGCTGTGGACTGCCTGCATCAATAGCATACACCGAAATCTCATAGCCTGGTGCTGGTGACACCTCACGGTCTAAAGGTCCAGCTGTACTTATCAGACCTGTATCAGCATCTATGCTGAAATCATTTCCGTCTGTTGGATTAAGGTAATAAGACACTTTTCCGTTGTCACCAATATCGGCATCATTTGCCTGAACTGTTACTACACTGTACCCTGTAGGTTTGTTTTCTTCAACAGTAGAATTGTATTTTTCAGACGTGAATTTAGGCGTGTTGTCATTTTCGTCGACGACAATTACATTAAAACTGAATGCCGAACTTAGACTAGGAATTCCACTATCCTTACATATTACAGTGACATTGTGGATTTCAATTTCTTCTCGATCCAGAGTGTTTGATACCACAATTTTGTAGCCATTAAGTCCTGAAGTCTGTAGTTCAAAGAAAACACTATCCAATTCACAAGACGTTTCGCCATTCCTTCCTTCATCTACATCATAAACACCAAAAAATAAGATAAAAGTGGAAACACTTGCATATTCTGACACATGTACATTACCTGACGGAGGCAGCGTAAAAGTTGATATTTTCGGAGGATTGTTTTCACTTTCTTCAACAGTCACGGTAACTGTGACTTGGGAACTCTGTGGTATTTCACCGTGGTCTGTTGCCATTATAAGAATCTCGTAAGCATTTCTTTGCGTATATACCAGTTGTCCTATAACTTTTATTTCTCCTGTAGCATCATTAACTGTAAACATATTCTTGATATCATCTAACTGAAGCTCACTCAGACTATAAGACACTATAGCATTTGGACCTAGATCATCATCTTTGGCATTAACCTGAACGATTATAGTGTTTACAGCTATAGTTTCTTTTACAGTCACCTCATAAACTGACTTAGTAAAGTTAGGTTTATTATCATTAGCGTCCATTATCGATATATTCAGCGTCATAATTCCAGTTAATGGCTCAGAACCCCCATCAATTGCGATAACTTGAATATCATAATGGTCCTTAGATTCTCTGTCTAATTCAGATTCAATCACAAGCTACAAAGATATGTTACCTGCATCAATCGTCTGTCGAAGGCTTAATGAATTCTGAGCAGGTTCAATTTTGTAAGCTTTTACAGAAAAGTTTTGGCTGTCTTTATCCAAAGCAACATCCAAATCAAAATAAGTCCCTGGTGTATCTGATTCAAGAATTTCTAAGTTCACAGTATCTTTTTCAAAGTGAGGTGCATTGTCGTTTATGTCTTGAATGTATATGACCACTTCTATATTTTCAAGAAATGCATTTATTGATGTAGCAATTATTTGTATCATCAACGGACATTCAAATGCATTTGAAAATGGACATACTTGCTCTCTATCAAGCGTTTCATTAATTATTAGCTGACTTGTTGTTTTGTTTATTAAGAAATATTGCATGGCATCGCTTTCATTTGCAAAATATTCCATCTCTTTTAATTCCACCTCACTAGCTCTTGCACTAATATTAACATCATTTCCGATGTTTCCAATCGGAGTACCTGGTAGCTGTTCTTCAGGTATATAGTATGTGATTGCTTGAGAATAGTGCAAAATATACAATACACAAATTAAACACAACATTACATCAGTTAATTCCATTTTTCACTGCTAAATCGGCTAAAATCTCGTCCTTGCAAATTGCTTTTAAAGATTTTGCATTGCGGAAACCAACCTGGAATATGAAATGGATTAAAACAAGTAGTTTGAAACAGTTTTTTATGTGTTTATTTATTTATTGTCCTGATACCTATTAATTCGACCTTTCACTACTCCCTGCCTGTCAGTATACTCCTAATGAAGATGTCCAATGGCATTTATTCTTAATTGTACCAACAGAGCTCCAAATAAAATATTTGAGATCATTTCTGATCATTCTTCATCTATATGTGACACTTCTCTATTAAAATATACATTGTGCAACAGTTCTAATGAGCGATCACATCATATGTTGTTATTTACGAATAAGAAACAAATATCTCATAACCCAAAACTCGTCTTATTTGGAACTCTGAAACAATTTATAAGTAGAATTATAACACTTTAAAGGGCGGCTAATCTCACTAAAAAGGGGTACCTCCAATTTTATCTGGAGCTTGTCTAAAAGGGTTGAATTTGTCCCTCGAGGAGTAATATTTTTGTTTAGAATAGCCCCAATTTCGGAAGGGCTTCATCATCAAGGGAAGCAGAGAAAGAGGTAGGAAAGTTAGCTCCCTGTGTAAAAATGGCGTAAAAAACATGGAATCATATCCAGTAACCTTAAATTTCAAATTAAAATTTTAACATCTGAGTCGCATTATAATCTCAGTGGTCCGGTTATAGAAAGGTTAATCACTGCAACACTGGCTGGTTACCGTACCGTCACTCTAGTATTGTCCACAGTGAAAAACCAAATCCACAAGGTATAAATGTTTAATGACAAAACTTTTAGATACATCAGATTATACAGATATCAGATTATACAGATAGCGTTCCCTTGATTATACTGACTTCAGTTTCAAGCTGTGATTGATTTGTTTAATTACAGAAAGAAATACATTTAAGTTTTATGATATACAAAATATTTGTTTTTTACATTACACTTTTAGAGATAAAATTCATAATATGCACCTAGTGGGTGGACCATATTACCCCAAACTTTTTGGGTAAATGCCCCCCCCCCCCCCCCCCCCCCCCAAATAGGCGAACAAGTTTGAAACTTGCACAAGTGAGGTAAATACACTTAATTTCTTTGCAGTATGTATATTTTTTATGTTTGAAAACTAAAACTTATTCAAATAATAAGTCTGACGAAATTTGTACCACAAACGCTTTAATAGAACAATACGTAAAAAATAATCTTCTCTAAGAGTTTTCGGACTTATGTCACTTGTGCATTTATTTCACATTTAGATTAGTATCTTTCTGGATAGAAAAATCTGTCAGGAGTTTCACTGTTCGGCATCACGAGGCTTGCCGAGTGATGCCGAAGAGTGATCCCGAGTGACGGATTTTTTTTTATCCATACTTCACTGCCATGAAATATACTTTTTCTTGCACACAACGTTTTGTTTTAACTTTAGAACTTGGTAAATACGTAATTTTATTGCTTGAATGGTTTTCATTTGAGTTTGAAAGAAGGTGCTGCTTTCAACGACCTCCATTCGATTCTTTAAATCAACGTCTGGCGTGCATAAGCTGACGTCGTTTTTGCCGTCTTCGAGACGTCATCATCTAAAACGCCAACGTCACTTGACGACGCAGATAAGTGACCTCCAATGCAACCAATGCATTGAATGCTCGTGGTTTTTTATCCGGTCCTTGGTGAGATAACATGGGTGAGATAAGGTTTGTAGGTACAGGGTAAACACGCGAATATCCTTATCCGGTGTGCAAGAAAAAATCTTCCCGGAGGAATTAGATTCAGCCCAGATAATACAGCGGGAAGGGGGAAATGTCTGCAAATATTTCTAACAAACAAGACATTATAGACGTATATGACAAATTTCAGATGTAATGCAGTGGTGAGACCTTATTACTCCAAATGGAAATTTTACATAGCAATTGTGGGTGGACCAGATTGCCGTTCTAAAAGCTTTGAGAGGATATTTTGTTGATTATTACTACTACAAAGTATTAGATATATCCTCTGCACATATCTCGACTGCTAGATAGAATTAGCTCATTTAATCTGAAACTACATGTATTTTCTTACATCGACACTTTTTTGACAGAACATCAGGCTGGGTCTTTTTTTTTTTTTCTTTTTTTTTGAAGAAGCTAGTGCCAGACGTCTGTCGCTAGCCAATATTCGTACTATTTTCTACTGCCAGTCGTCTGTCACTAGCCAGTTTTCGCTAAATTTGCTAGTGGCAGACGTCTGTCCCTAGCCCATGTTCGTTGAATATGCTAGTTACAGACATCTGTATATTTGGCATACCTTTTAGTTCCATGTATTTAGACAAGCTATGATAATTATTATGAGCCACCTAGGTATATGGTTCGTTCAAGCTGGCCGACCGGATAACGCTCATGTGCCCAGAAATCTCGGGTTTAAGGCTGAGCTAGTCGTGACTTCTCTTTAGCCTCTGAATTATTTCATCCACATCAGCATTGGTCGGAAATAATTGAAACTCCTTTGCAAAAAACGTAAAACAATATGTGGAAAGCCAATGAACAAAGAGTCGGTAAACATGATAAAGTATTTATGCGGACTATCGAATATCGCAGGGCAGAGGTTCACCCTCGTTCTTACAGGAATCAAGAGACTAGATTCATATTTTTAAATCAGAGACTAATAGATTGATTTGAAACCTGAAGTCAGATTTTGCTTCAGCATCAAGGGGTAACAGAGTTCAAAAGTTTGCATGCATGAACTTTTAGAGGGCCTCATGGACGCATGGCTGAGTAGCCCTCTTTAAATAAAGACAGACTGTACAAAACCATCCCATTTACAGTAAAAAATGTATTCTCCTGATTTCCATTTATCATTTTGACTTCGGCAGAAGCAGATATATGCGTAAAGAAACTACACCCACAACTAGTGGGAAAAGTTTGATATAACACATTAACTTGATTTGAAACCAGGTAGCAAAATGCATCTGACACTAGCAAAACTATCGAGTTTTGGCTATTTACAGACGTCTGTCATTATCAAATGTAACGCAATCTAGCTAGTGACAGACGTCTGTCACCAGCAAATTCTACGCATATTGGCTAGTGACAGACTCCGTTTTTTTTAACGTGTAAAACTAATATTCTTTGAAATAGGTTTGTGTTGGTACGTGAAAGTAATGGTATGCAACTATTTCAGTTTGGATACGGTTTCATTTAAATAAAACAGTAAGGAGGAAAATTCTCAGAAACTGACACACTTCAATCCCAGATCCAACCTAAGACACCATGCGGGAAAGGACAACACCAAATATGTCACCACCAAAGACAACACCAGCGGAAGTCATGTGAACAGCCATTATCCATGTAGGTGGTCAACGGTCTAGCATGAACATCACAAACAATATATTGATAACAGACATAGCAACTAACAACACTTAAAACATCAACAACTAACCCAACCAGCTCAGTACCCTTTGCGCATAAAAAATATTCGTTTTATTCCGGATTGACCATATTCCCTAACGGACCATATTACACAATTCCTGTAGCCTACTTGGTAAATGATTTGAGCCGCGACATGAGAAAACCAACAATGTGATTGTGCGTTCAGCGCAAACTCAGATCAGCCTGGGCATCCGCCCAGTCTGATCAGAGCCTTCGCTGTCCGCATGAAGGTAGCTTAGACCCTCAGCTACCATTTAAGTGCAGAGCGAAAGCTTTGATCAGAACGGGCGAATGCCCAGGCTGATCTGAGTCTGCACTGGGCGCACAACCATATTGTTGGTTTTCTCGTGTCGCGGCTTATTTTATGGCTGACACTATCGTTGACTTTTAGATTTGTCGAATGGTGAAGTATTGTTCAACTTACGAACATTAGGGAGCAAATGAGCCACGACACGAGAAAATCAACAATGTGGTTGTATGCCCAGCGCAGACTCAGATCAGCCTGGGCATCCGCCCAGTTTTATCAGGCTCTCCGCTTGGCGCTTAAAGAGTAGCTAAGGGTCTAAGCTACCTTCATGCGGACAGCGAAGATTCTGATCAGACTGGGCGGATGCCCAGGCTGATCTGAGTCTGCGCTTGGCGCACAACCACATTGTTGGTTTTCTAGTGTCGTGGCTCAAATGTATATATCTTGTGTTTGTTCGGAAGAGACAAATATCTATAGATTTATATTCTTTGGAATATTGCTTATACTAGACAATTCAAGCATATGCTAACGGGCGTGGCCAGTGTCGCACATTACAGACTGAACAGACTGGTGGACAATTTGTCCCCGGGGGTATCATCAACCCATTATGTCAGTGTTGATTCTGGTTCTCTAGCATTTGGGCCACTACTTGAATACTGATTTTGGTAACCTTATTCCATTTGATATATATGTGGTAAAATTTCAATTTTTTTCTAAAACTAAGGCTGACTTGCAATAGCGACATGAATGTTAGCGGAATTTGGTTTCCATTCTTTTAAGTTGTTTTGGCATTTTGCGAGTTCTTGCTGCATCGGACATCTCTTTCCTGTTGCCCTTGTCAGTCGCCTTTCTTGAGACACAGGGGTGGGGTAGGTTCGATGAGGGACGCCTGCACTCTCGAGTTAATACCTGTATGTAGGCGTCTCTTGTCTGAAGCTAGTGTGCCTAGCGAAATACGACAGTAAGTGTGGCTCGCAGAGGGATGCTCATTGCCTGCCGAGACCTGTTCATTACATCTTTTCTTTCAAACTTTTGGGGTTTAGCGACACTGAAGAAGTTAAATACAGAATCGCGCGTCTGTCGCGCTTAGTTTGGTATGGACGCGTTTATATTAAACCGCGTCGGTGGTTTTCGTTTCTTTGGTGTATTCCTTGCTTCAAGAGGATCTAACTATTTATTACTAAGTCAGTCTATTTCTTTTATTGTCGTGCTTAAATTTTTCCTTGTTTCCATGATAAGTGTACCGTCAAATTAAAAAAATGGAATGCCTGGAGTAATTACCATAATTGACCTGAAAGTGGAACAGTTTGTTTGACAATATATCATTGGGCCTTAAAAGTGCAGATGGACTGGCAAACAGTGTAGACCATGATCGAGCCGTCTGATTCCGATCTGCACTGTTTTCATAGACATATCTGTCCCAATACTTAGATTTTTTACGGTGAGACACGTATGTGCTGATGATGAAGAATCACAGGGACTCGACGGAACAGTCGGGAAAATCCGTCATGTTAATTGTCAATTTGTCATTTGCCTCTCTGTAAAATTATGCAACATCACAAAGTTAAAACTTGTGAGATATACTCTTGACATCGACGAAAATCACGGATTCTCACATTTCGCTTTTGCCAACCCATCCCAAAAAGCTTGCATGCCATACTACCCCTGAATAGTCCGTGTGAATATTTTGAACATCATGGTTTAATAGTCAAGTACTTCTATTCCTAATTTTTGAGTATGTATGTCATTTTCTTTGCCGTCTATAAAGTTGTAATTTATCACCAACATTTAGCGTGTTTTCTTCTTATAAGTAGTAGCTACCGGTATATCCGATTCGGTAAACAAAGATTTATTTTTACCAGAAAGCAACAGAACTCCTTTAACATAATATGATGTAATGGCAAATGTGTCGTGTGGAGTGTATTTATTTTAGAAGCGTAAAGAATGGGATTTGGCTAGAGGAAGCGTGTGTTTGGTGGGGGAGAGGTGTGGTGATTTTTTTTGGGGGGAGGGGAGGGGGGCGACGGGAGGGGGTAGTCTAGTTGTAAGTCAGCTTTTGCAGAATATGTTCTCCGAAATGTATGAATGTCGTGTGGAGTGTATTTATTCTGGGAGCGTGAGGAATAGGATTGGGATAGAGGAAGCATGTTTTGGGCGGGCGAGAGGGTTTTTTTTTTGTTTTTATTTTTTTTGCGGGGGGGGGGGGGGGGGGCGGTGAGGGGCGGTAGGGAAAGCGAGAGGGGGTGGAGTCTAGATCCAAGTCATCTTTTGCAGAACATGTTCTCCGAAATGTATGAATCTCATACTCATTCAAACAACCGTATTTATATTGTCTTCACCGGAGTTTTATAACGTTTGTGTCTAAGCGGGACCAGTTGCAGACTGGTATATGATAAATTAAAAGTGTCAAATATTGAATTTTCCGACGAGTGCCTAAGAGATACAGTTTACTCTCGATATTTCAAAGTCAAAATTTCTTTGAGGAATCAGTAGTTTGAGAAAGCCGCAGTTGAAAAAGTTAATTGTTAAATGTAAATTGTTAATAATTGTTAAATGTTTTTCATATAATTTGCTTAGTCCGTTGTGACCCGTCTGTTGGTCTAAATTATTTAGTTCAATAAAGATAGCTGAGTTGCCATCTATTTGGGAAAGAGCTGCTGACTCGGCTTATCACTTGTGATTTATTGTTTGTTGGGATGTCTTTGTCAATCTTTCCCTTTGATGTTGGGGATAGGGTTTGGGATCTGATTCAGTCAATTCCTGAAGTGTAGTTACTCTTTAAATTAAAAAAGGTACAAAATGTGTCCAAACAATAACATTTGATATAAGACGGTCCTTTGAGATATGGGTGTTTGAAATATCGAGAATCCGCTATAATCGGATATCTTCTGCTTTTTTTCAGTGAGAAAAGTAAGACTGAATGAATCGCCAAGTTAAATGACGAAATTAGCACACAGTCAGTACAAATAAACAGTATCATATTCTAAAGATATTCCTGTCTACTCTACGGAGTTCTCTTTCTTCATTCGACAAGGTTTTTCTTTGTTCCAACCGCTAATGTATGTTTAATAGGATACGCGGCATCAATGGAGTGACGAATGTCCATAACATCTGTAACCCTCACCGATTGATGTAATTTGCAAACTGCTTTACAGAGGGTGAGGGTTTGGATCCAATAAAACCAGTTACAGCCCCGTACCCCGCCCCAACTCCATTTATTTATTACTGACTGTTTCGAGGCGGTACGTCTGTTATGGGGAGTCACTGTTATTCTTGTGTCTATTTGTCGGTCATCTGCTAGCAATTTGGCAACTTGTATAACTTCCCACTTTGCTTCCGTTCCCTGTAAATGGTATTGCGTTCCCTCAAAATAATATTTCGATCACATGCATTACTATTTCGTTCTATCAAAATAATATTCCATTTCCCAAGCTTCAAGTTTTCGTTCCCTCAAAAAAAAAAAAAAAAAAAAAAAAAAAAAAAACGTTTCGTTACCCAAAAGTAATATTTTGTTCCCACGCATTACCTTTTCGTTCCCTGAACTTAATGCTTTTTTTTTTTTTTTAAATATTCCGTTTCCATGCTTCACATTTTTGTCCTATCAAAATTGCATTTCTTTCCCTCAAAATAATATTTTGTTCTCACGCATTATTTTTTCATTTCCTCAGTTTAATATTTTGTTCCTTCAAAATGACATTTCGTTCACACGTTTTACTCTTTCGTTCTCTCAAGAAAGCATTTTGTTCCCTCGAAGTAGCGTTACGTTTTCGTTCCTCAAAATAATATTTCGTACAAAGGAAAGCCAATACATTTTGCAGAGTCTTTTTATTGTTTCAAGCGTTTGCCTTTCACATTGTTTCTCTCAGACAAGCTTTGTTAAGTACTTGGCAGTCTCCGCTGACCGTTCTCCATACACTCTAAACAAATTCGATTAAATAGAAAACGTAAATGAATGAATAGATATAATTAATAATTGATAATAATAATAATGATCATAATAATAATAAACTAGCGCTTTTAGTTTCGAAAACGGATGACTCTATTAATAAACGATTAAAGTGTTCGATTATTTTCTTCAAAAACTCTTCTCTCCAGACATAGCCTTGATGACATAAATGAGCCGCGACACGAGAAAACCAACAAAGTGGTTGTGCGGCCAGTGCAGACTCAGATCAGCTTTGGCATCCGCCCGGTTCGATCGGACTCTTCACTAAGCGCTTAAAGGTAGCTAAGGGTCTAAGCTACCGCCATGCGGACAGCGAAGAGTCTGATCAGACTGGGTGGATGCCCAGGCTGATCTGAGTCTGCGCCGGACGCACAACCTCTTTGTTGGTTTTGTCGTGTCGCGGCTCAAATGGTAATGATTCCGACGCCATTATTCACGTTATTTGATGTTGCTGTATTTGATGAAAATTTCTAAATTAATCAAGGTATATTTACATTGTTTCAGTTATGCACTGGAATGTATCGATATTTTGTGCGGGAAAAAGGATTTCATTTCATACGCAACAATAATATTCAAATTGCAAAATACACACAAATTTTATATAATTATCACAATTTCATAACACATTTCCGTATCTCTATCAGTATTGATGCCAAAAGCTGTTATATTGTACTATTCTTTTTTTTTTTTCACCATATAATTTTCTATAGACATAATGCTAAATTGACTTATTTCCAATTACGGATACCCTAAACAATAACGCACAGTAGCATAAACTACTAACTGCTTCTGCACGCAACCTCACACTCCCTTCTGATGTAGCCCCAAAAAGAAGCATGTGTCTGTTTTGTGTAGGCAAGGGCATAGCTACCTATACGCAAATACGCAGATGCGTATTGAAATTTTGTCATACACACAAACCAATACGAAACATGACTGTGCGTAATTGCCCATAGCTATATCCCTGGCAGTGGTCTCCTCACTTATCAGTAAGACATGATAGTAAACATAATTGAGCCGCGACACAACAAAACAAACAAAGTGGTTGCAGACTCAGATCAGCCTGGGCATCCGCCCAGTCTGAACAAAGTCTTCACTGTCCGCATGGAGGTAGCTTGGACCCTTAGCTACCTTTGAAGAGCTTTGCGAAGAGTCTGATCAGACTGGGTGGATGCTGATCTGAGTCTGCGCTGGACGCACCGCTTTGTTGGTTTTCTCGTGTTGCGGTTCATAAAAAAAACATCAGGAAATTATGATAATGCAAGGAGAAATCTGCGCAACCGCAGCAAGAGAAAAACTAAACCACCACTCGGACGCCAAACTTCTTTAATAAATACATGCAGGTGAGTGCCGTCATTAATCTGAGGCCTGACTTAACATTTTGCCATTGAAGATGGAAGCAAGCTGTCGACCTTAATAGGGTTAACCACCATGCAGTAAGTTGCAAATAATCAATTTTTGTATCGAATCATAATCATTTTGAATTGGTTCGTAAGTCAGTTTAGGTAGTTCTCTTCCTGAACTTGCAAATTTAGTCTCCAACAAATTCAGGGTCCGAAAATGTGTGTTACTTTTGAACATCAGTTCTGAATGTCGTCGACAAAGCTTAGCATGAACTTTAAATTATGTGGTTTATGATGTTTATAGCCTTGCCAGAAGTTTTGCTAAAAAGTTATTTATGGGCCCGCTACTGTTTCTCATATATATTAACTACATAGTTAACGAAACTAATTCCAATATAAGACTGTTCGCTGATGATACGAGCCTTTATATAATTGTTGATAATCCGCATACAGCAGCGACTACTTTGAATTTAGATCTCGGAAATATTACGCGTTTGGCAAATGATTGGCTAGTAGATTTCAATCCCTCAAAAACTGAATCAATGGTTGTATCCAGAAAGCTAGCTCGAATAAACCATCCACCCCTTTTAACGCACAACACTGTCATTACAAAAAGCTCCTCTCACAAACATCTTGGACTAATTTTTTCAAACGTGACATATCAAATATATAGCAGATAACGCATGGTCGAGATTAAATTTACTGAGAGTGCTTAAATTTAGAATTAAAAGACGATATTTACAAAAGCTCTATTATGCATTCATCCGATCCCTTCTTGAATACAGCTGTTCTGTTTGGGACAACTGTTCCACTGAAAACAAAAAGTTGTTGGAATCAATTCACACTGAGGCGGCAAGAATTATAACGGGGGCAACAAAATTGTGTAACGGAGAAAAACTTTATTCTGAATTAGGGTGGGAGATTTTGCAGGAACGAAGAAATAAACAGAAGCTGATTATTTTTTTGTAAAATTATACACAATGAAAAACCGACGTATCTTAATGATCTGATACCCCTAATTGTGCAAAACGCAAATCGTTATAATCTAAGGAACTCGAATGATATATGTGCACTGCGATGTAGAACGAATCTTCATTATAATTCCATTTTCACCATCTACAATTAGAGCTTGGAATACTCTGCCTGTTGATATTACAGAAGCTACTTCTGTTTCCTCGTATTGCATAAAAGACTCCGTTTGGGTTGTAGCTCATTAAATTCTGATCTCTACAGGAAAATTATTGTTGGCAGTCCTTCTTGTTCTTGTGGCGGTTTTGAAAGTTCATATCATTTCTTTTATACTTGCCTTAAATATACTGAACTAAGAAACACTTGTTTAACTAAAGAACTCCAGACACTAAATACAAATCAGCTTCTATCTGGGATGGCAAATGCAACTATTGAAGAAAACGAACTTGTATTTGCAAAAGTGCAAGACTTTATGATAAAATCAAAACGCTGTTTATAATGTTTTTTAAATCAATCTCTGCTTCTCTTTTACCTATAGTCTGAGATGCAGGGGAAGGAAGGCGGTCAGGCTTTGCATGGTTACAGTATACTATGACAGTTTGTGTTATTAATAAACGTTCATCGAGACCCTCTCACGAATATTAAGGTCAATGCTTTAAGTTGTAACGATTCTATTTTCTAACTTTTAGAAAGTGTTGATGATCGCTCGCTCATTTATGATGATAACTATTTACCATGTGTGGTCTCCATTTAGACTTTGTAAATTTGCCGTTTAGATGTTGTTTGTCTTTATATATTCTTCTCGACGACGTTGATTATTTTCATCACAATCGTTATATTATCTTTTATCTCTTTATTATTATCATTATACTATTATTACTTATTGTACTCTTACTTTTTCCTACTTTATATCATAAGTTTCTCTTTAAATACCTATGACTTGTTTTTCTGTACACATTCAATTAGATATGATTCAATTATTTATTTTTACTCTGACATATTGAACTATCTTGTAACTGACTATTGATTACTTTCATGTTACATGTTTTTGTATCTTTAATCCATCTGTTACATGTTGTAGAATATGTTCCAGGAGATGATATATATAAGCCGAAAGCTTACTATCAGATCCTTATCTATTTATTGTATGTATATATGTGTTTGTTCTGAAAATTCTTGAATAATATAGTGTTTAAACCAAAGATATTCCGATTGTTAAAGTCCTCAGTGTGACTCGAGGATACTGCAAAACGTCATATACGCCGAATGATGCTGCACGTGAAACATCCCTATCTAAATACGGAACCGCAATTATTTCGAAATCAAATTTATCCTCTTTGTCATTAATGTTACATGAAATGAGACCATACCTATATAGACAAATGCAAATCCAAAATTGGGGCTTCGGTATCAGAAGAATATGCCTTAAATTAAAGTTCTTTAGAATAGACTCAACTTATCATGCTCTCAAACCAGATACTCATGATATCAATACTTAATAGACCGTCTAAATGTCCAGAAATTGAGTTGAATGCTTTGATTTGATTGTATAATTCCTGATCATTGCCTATCGTTTTACTTTTAACATCGGCTAGAGAAAGAAAAAAGCTTAAATCGGTATAATTGTTGATAGACCAAACAACATCCTCTATGATTCTAATAACCAAAGTGTTGTGCATGTTTTTGTCTTGTGCTATGTACGGTGGACTTACAAACGACCATGAAATATTCATTTTCTTGAGCCACGGAAATTTTGTGAAGTATGGTTTGCACACGATAAATCATTGATGACTGAGGCTAGTTGTTTCACATTTAAAATCTTGACTGACTATTGTCGTCTCTGTCATTTATCGTCTATTAAAGCTCCCCTAAGAGTGCATAGCATTTCAGCCTTTGTAGTTTATGCCTTCATTTTCGAGATTAAAATCTCTGTCTGCCTGAATCAAATTAGATCTCGGAAACACAGGAGACATAGAATTCTACAGGCACGACGTCCTACAGACAGATCTGCAGATAAGCCAAAAATAAACTACATGTATTTGTTGCTTCTTTTCGATGACTGCAGTACAAGTTGTCAATCCTATATACATGTATTCTGAAAATGACAGAGTAAACAAATGACTGTTTCTGATCTGCATGCCAAGAAATTACACCTCGGCTTCTTTTTTTTTACTTGTCCACTAAATCATGGTGCGGTTAAGATTAGAAAAAAATATTAAGGTATGCGATAAATTCGGGAAACCCGAACTTGTAGTATAAATAACAGGCGAATTCTGAAACAATAAACATATTTATCAGTGTGAAAACAGTAGTCGTAACTATGACTCTTTTTCGTTTCGTAACAGCTCTTTTTCGGTTTGTAACATATTTGAAAACATATTTAACCGGGAATGCATGGGTCGGAACGTGAATGGGTCCCCTTGAAAGAGAAACAACTCTGTCATTTTCATTTTTGTTCCCTTCAAAATGCGGGTCAAACGCATAAAGGAACTATTGTCTAGGAGCAGATTCTTCCCGTGAAAGGGCAATTACAAAGACATTGTTATTATAATTTATTTTTATTGCAGTAAAAGTGACAAAGAAAGATATACATTTCTGTGAACGGCATCAGAAACCTCCTATCCATCCAATGGTATGCCGAATTTGTTAACAGTAAGGACCGATTTCCTACATGAGTTGTCTTTCTTACTTTTAAAATGATTTAAACACAATGCTTTTTTGTGATTTCAATTTTAAATAAATTAAAAATTAATAAATTGAAAAATGTTGTTATCATCCTCAAATTAATTTTTAACAAAGTTAAATTACACTAAAGAAAAAAGAATGGATTTTAAAACTTTTTCGTGGATTTTGTATGAAAAAAAAATGTCAGAGATAAAGTTATTTTAATTCTAACAGAACTATTATATCCAATGAGGAATTCTGACAAGCATGTTAACTGAAATTTAGATACTTGTACTTGAATACTCAAATATCTGGAATCTAACTGCTTTTAGTTCCAAGTATGAACTACAATTTGACTTTTAGCAACTGTCATTAGTTTAACCGATACAAAATTAGAAATGTGAACATTTCGGGAGCCCCAAACTTCAAGATATTTGACAATTTTTAAATGAAAAAAAATCAATGACGTCATCGAACACGCTATAGATATAATGAGGTAGCTCAAAGCGGCGGTCAGATGACAGAAACGTTACAATTTCAACTCTTCATTTTTGCAGAACTGTTTATGATAATGTGATGCGATTTTCGATATTTCAGTTGCTAAGAACAAATCGCTTTCATTTCTGTCACGCAAAAACACCTTTATAATTTCACTTTAAGAGCAGACCCCATTTTCGAAGGGCAACGTTTTTCATCGAAGCAAACAGGAAGGTACAAATTAAAGTGGACCCTCTCTGAAGAAAAAAAAATGACCGAAATCCGAGAAGTGTATCCATTCACATTCCCTTTAATAAAAATGGTCAATTAAGCAAAACACGACCAAAAAAGAAAAGTGGCACTTACGCCCAGTGAAGACTCAGGTCAGCCTGGGCATCCGCCGTGCGCTAAAAAGCTAGCTAAGTGTCTAAGCTACCGCCATGCTGACAGCGAAGACTCCGATCAAACTGGGTGCATGCCCAAGTTGATCAGAGTCTTCGCTGGGCGCTCATGCCACAAAATGGTCGTGTCACGGCTCACATGTTTAGTTTCTTGTGTACTATATATCTCTTGAAACAGTTACTTATGAATATATTTATATATTGAATAAATGTTCGGTTGTTTCGTAAATGATAGGAAAAACGTTTGGGCCTCAAAGGTTTAAACCGTCAACTGCCCCTAAAGCTTTCAGGGATGTAAAAAATACTTAACACCTTCAGGATTGAACTTTTAAAACGCTGAAGTTTCAAAAATATTAACTTTTTAAAAGAAAGAAAAAACATTAAACATGAAGATAATACCAATTGTTTACATTTGCTGTCGGTCGATCCGGTTCTGTGCAAAGTGGCTGTCGATTCGATACTACTGTCATTTGTCTCGGTCGAATGGTATGCATGAACGGTTGTTGTTTTGTTGCTTTACGTCCACGGTAAGTAGCTATGGTCATGTCGGGATGGTCAGTTAACCTAACCACACTATTTCTGGGCTGGCTAAGCTCTCATAAGCGATTAACCATTTAACTAAGTGCACATTTATACTTTCGCCAGTAACTGACAACTGCCTTCTTGAATCAGCGGAAGGAGAAACGACAGTAAGTGGCCGGACCGGGTATCGAACCAGGGAGCTCTGGCACTTGAGTCAGACGCGCTACCAACTGCGCTACGCGGCCCGGCTGGCTTGGTCGACAGCACAGGTAAGAAAATAAAATACAAATTCGTCCTAACAGCCATGCACTACAAGCACACGTAAAAAATCTGATAACTATAGTGTCAGCTGAGTATTGAGAATATTCATTCCAATACTTGGTTCCTGTTTGGGATTGTCTGATTCAGAAAAGCACTATACTTGATAAACAATTGAGCCCTGACACGAGAAAACCAACAAAGTGGTTGTGCGCCCAGCACAGACTCAGATCAGCCTGGGCATCCGTCCAGTCTGATCAGAGTCTTCGCTGTCCGCATGAAGGTAGCTTAAACCCTTAGCTACCCTTTCAGCGCTTAGCAAAGAGTCTGAGCGGACTGGGCGGATGTCCAAACTGATCTGAGTCTGCGCTGGTCGCTCAACCACATTGTTGATTTTCTCGTCTCACGGCTCAATTCATGCAGGTGATTTTCTGACATTGTTCTGTGCCAACTTTCTGTTTTTGCTTTTATTCATATTGGATCGGTTATGAAAGGATGATTATTGAATCGTTTACAAAAGGATATCGGGATGTTTTAAATTAATGCAGTATTACAACGGTTGTTTGGTTAGCTATTCACTGAGAATTTGTTTAATACATTCATTAACAATTTTGTTAATCAAAGTGTTTTGTTTCAAGTAAGTATATTTTTAATTCAGTCAACTCTCGATATCTCAAAGTCATAGTTCATCCAAAACTATTATTTCTAAAAGTAAATATTCTGGTCCCAGAAAATTTACTTTGAGATATCAGTAGTTTGAGATAACAGGAGCTGAAATGTAAATAATATAGAAATTAGTCCAGACTATATTCTAAGGTGTAAGAGGGTACTTTGAGATATCAGTGTTTGAGATATCGAAATTTGACTGTATATGAAACAATACATTTTAAATAATCATATATATTTTATTGATAATAGTTATAAATAATCTTCAGTACATTCAAATATAGTTTCTTTAAACATTTTATTTCTTATATATTATAGATCTAGGTAGGCATGAGGCTCATGATTCCATGTACGGCATGTCAGATCAATCATATCACTGATAAGTATTAAACTATTTCTTATTGTCTATTGTATACATAATTTCATGTAGATCTAGACAATTTCAAAAGTGTTGAAGAATGAGAAAAGTATATTCTGATTATTATTGCTAGAGGTTATATTAAACCGGCATTTAATATGGCTATAAGGTTAGAATTCTTGTGTCTCTGTTTCACAGCAATGATTAATTTATTTATAAAAAGTGATGGGTTTAATGTTATACCCTTCGCCATTCGTCCGTTTTTCCGTATTTTAATAAAAATTTGCATTTGCATGATACGTACATGCTCTACTTTTGGCCGAATTACGTTTTGCTTTTCTTAATTTTCAACAGAGTGACGCCCTTGATATAAATGTAAAAATGTTTTGTTTTCCTCAAATATCTGCAGAATCACGTGTTACGTTTCGATGACATTTTTTGTGCATCTACTCATTTATCTAACCATGTCTTTTCCCATAATATCTTCAGAATAAATAGATGCATTTCAATGAAACTTTGTGTATATGCTTTGATTTATATGAGATCAACTTTTGGTCTATTACATTTACTTTTTTGTTGCTTTTCAACATAGTCACAGACCTTGATTAACGTCAGAAATTTATTTACGTACAATGTCATGTAATAAAATGGATTGAGCTTTGATCATTTATCATCAAAACTAATACATGTACATGCATCGATATTGATAAAATAGGGGAGTACTAATATACCTTTAAATTTCCATTGTTTTCAGTTTTGACAGAGTGATGCCACTTGATTGATGTAAGTGCAGTGGCGGGACATAGTGCAACGCCGGCAACATTTTTATTAACATTAAGCAAATATAGTTACATCGTTATGTTTCTATCAGTATTAGGAAAAAACGAAAGGTCACATAATGTCGCCTGATGGGCTTACATGGTTAACGATTTTCCTTCTTTTCTTTTGCTGAAACATGCTTTCAAATTCACATGAATTCGATTTTCACGCTAAGATACTAAATCGCAAATGTAACAGATTGCGCGATAATTACCAGCCTGACTGCGCTCGAATATGCATGCATGTTAGTCTGCTGTTCGGAGTCCTCTGCAGAGAATATATTGAACGTGGGGGTCTGTAGCCAGACTAGATAATTGAGCCCCAACAACGTGGCATGTTCGCCCAGCGAAGACTCAGATCAGCCTGGGCATCCGCCCAGTCTGATCAGAGTCTTCGCTCTCGGCATTGCTGAAGCTTAGCCCCTAAGCTACGCTTAAAGCGCAGAGCGAAGATTCTGTGCAACTTCCAGTGCCAGGGCGAATAGAAGGGCAAGGGCCGACTGTGCTTACAGTAGGTGCGGATGGGGATTGTTTGGACATTTTTCTCTCGTCTATCACTTCTCTCTTCTTTCTCCCTCTCTTTGGAAGACGGCCCGATATAGACTTAAATACTGTTTCAAAGGGCCATTAAACCCAAAACAATCAATCAACGATTGATTCGGATGCCCAGGCTGATACGAGTCTTCGCGTTGCGCACATGCCACTTTGTTGGTTTTGTCGTGCCGCGGCTCAATTACATGTGGTGCTGCTTGGTTTTAGCTGATATACCGTAAAATGCTAAAAATTGAGACACTAAAATAAAGTACCGTAATAGCCATAAAGTAGAACAGTTTGATTTTACAGAGTAGTACTTTTGTCCAACAGATGTAAATTGAATGGCAAACAGTGTAGACCCTAATTATACTGCTCCTATAAGGACACTAAAACGCAAATGTAACAGATTGAGAGATGATTACGTGTGGTGGCTTTATACAGCTGATTTACTCTGAAAATTGTAAAAAATCGGGACACTAAAATAATAGTACCCGTAATTGCCATAAAATGGAACAGTTTGATTTTAAGGTGTAATAATGTGTCTTACAGATGCAGATTGAAAGACAAACAGTGTATACCCTGATCAGACTGCTCTGTTCTGGTTCTGCAGTGTTTGCCAAAATATATCTGTCCCGACGTTTAGATTTTTTACGTATAAAAGCAGTCTCTTTGCTTTTTTTTTTTGCTTTTTTGCATATTGTGGACAAATGCTGTTTTACTACTACAGAAGAGGGGAGCACTGCAGCAGAACTCCATAAGGATTGGAGATAATAATAATGATAATTTTGATCTTTTCATTCTCAACTGTGGTGTTTTACGTTTAGTCATATCTAGTGTTACAGTCAGTATTTTCATATTGCCATTGAGTCAAATAATGAATCGGTGGCATATCTCAGTCCACAAGTTTTATAACTTGCATCTGAGTAGAACATTTAGTCTATGTGTTAGGTTTAAACTTTATTTCATCATAACCCAGCAGGCACATGACGTTGAAATGACGTCGTACTGACGTCGATGCGACGTAATGACGTCGCATCGACGTCAGTGCGACGTCATTTTGACGTCATGTGCCCGCTGGCAATATACATAAAAGAAAATATAAAAAACATTTAGGCCTATTAGTGCATTATACAAATAGGATTCAGACGAAAGTCCAATGACTTTTATCGTCATGTGTTTCAAACAGGAATGTATGAAAAATGAAGCAGTCGCTGTCAGACAAAAACAGTGTTGGTTCCGGATTAGTCATACATGTAATATATTTTTCTTTGAAGACTTAACCGGAATTTGTAAGTTTAACACTTGGGTCTATTTTTTTTCCAGAATCAATAATTTCACACTGTGATTTCGGAATAGCTGGTAACCCTTTTCTGAAAAAAAAAAACTACCTTTCAAGGCTCCTAAACAGTGTAACATACTATTATTCGCTGCTAAATCTGCGTGTCACCATGAAGTTTCCAACCTTAACACCGGCGACTGCGACGAAGGCGAAAATTGCCGGTGTAGAATGACAACAGTGTTTATTTAAGGTCAACGGGTACATACATGTTCAAGTAAAGTGACTCTACCATTTTCTTTTTTCCTACTTTCTCAGTAAAGGTCTAGTCTTAGCGAATATAATTTGCTGCCCTATGGACCCGTTCATTAATAAAAAAAAAAGAAAGAAACATGTATCAAAAGTATTTAAATGTATCTTTTCTCATGTAAGGACATCATCTCATTATATGTACAAAATGCAAGTTACATGTTGTAAATGTCTTGAATTTTTATCTGATCTTTATATCACCAGTCGTAGTCTCCATGGGGATTGCCCATTTAGGACAATGAAACATATATAAGGGTGAAAAAAGTCGAGATCATGAATGTTTTCATTGCTGTCAATGAATTATAAGCAATACTACATGTGACTGTGGTCAGTCTACACCGGCACTTTTCGTTTCGTCTCAGTCGCCGGTGTTAAATACGGTTTGTGATTTCTAGAAAAGTACATCATGTGCAATTATTGTTTCTAGAAGAAAACTAGACTCATTTGTGTTTACCAAATCCTGTTTACTTAAAATAAAAGTACACCATGGCCAAAACGGAATCAACATCTTTTTGTTTGACAGTGATTATTTCAATTTTATACATTCCTACATGTAATGAAGACACATAGACCACGCGCCCTACTCAGACGCAAATTGAAAAACTTATGGACTTAAATATAACAGAAACTCAATATTTCTGAAAACGAAACTGTTTACTGTAACACCGACAGATATGTGCCAGAGTAGAATGACCACAGTGATACTAGCTATAGTTTCGGCTACAGAAGTCTGATCAGTTATCCATAGAACTGATATGAAAATGAATGTCAGAAGTGGTAATATAACCCAGCAGGCAAACAACTTCGAATCAGCATTGATTGGACGTTGATTCAATGTCATGACGTTAAATCAATGTTGATTCAATGTCATGACATTAAATCAATATTGATTTAATGCTCATTCTACGTTGCCTACCCAGTAGAAAGACAAAGAAAAGATGAGGGAAATCTAAAGAGAATATCTTAGACATAAGTAGAGTCATCACCACAGTATCCCGGGTACTGTATGATCGAAATAGTTGAAAGGCTATAACATTTAGTTTTATGACTAAACCTTAGATTTGTAAAGACACATCGTGATTTGCACCGAATAATGAAGTTATGACTT
Organism: Ctena decussata; assembly: GCA_963989385.1. Taxonomy (NCBI): domain Eukaryota; kingdom Metazoa; phylum Mollusca; class Bivalvia; order Lucinida; family Lucinidae; genus Ctena; species Ctena decussata. The sequence goes on from OZ022511.1 coordinate 8,578,998, forward strand.
AAATGTCTCAGGGTAGGCTCATTGATCTAAAAGTAATACTTTGACAGGGTGCGGGGAGACGTTTGACGGCCGCCACACGGCACTCAAAACCAACTTGTATGTAAAGTTGAGTTATTTCACAGTCACTTAACTATCTGTTTGATCAAGGAACAAAGTGTAGTATATGTAACAAACTGTTCCTTTAGAAGTTCAAAACATTCTGGAGTATGACAACTGGGTTCGAGGTTATAAAACTTGAGAATAATCTCAAACTCAAAATAAAGCACACTGATTGGATGCTTCCGAGCATGTGCTCGGAAGCAGCCAATCAGTGTGCTTAATTTTTGAGTTTGAGAATGTACTCAAGTTTTGCAACCTCTGGGCCTGATAATACAAACTAACTTGGAATTACGATATACTCGAATGTACAACAGATTAACAATATCTATATCCTGATTCATTTTCTTTATAAACTGAAGTGGTAAAAGGCAAAACATCTACCGCAAAAATTGTAGAGTCTGAGCAAACTATTGACTCGGATCAGACTGCTCCTACTGGATCAGTCTAATCAGGGTGGTCACTGTTTGCCATTTAATCTCTATCGTTTAGACGCATTACCATTTCAGTATAATTAAGGTACATTTTTGTTAGGTGCCCCAATTGTTAGACTTTTTATGGTAATTCAATATTTGAGCTGCAACATGAGAAAACAAATTGACATGTGCGCCCAGGGCAGATTTAAACCGGCGTGGACATCCGCACAGTTTGGTCACAGTCTTCGCTTAGCGCTTAAAGGATAGCTAAGGGTCTAAGCTGGCTCCATGCGGACAGAATTAGTCCTTTGACAAATACCAAGAGGCAACTTGACTGAGTCATATGATTCGGTTAGCACAGATAAATTGCGACACAAATGTCACTATTTGTACCCCAAGAAAAAGTAGTAATGCATAATATCCGTCAATATTATATCAATTTATATCATGAACGGTCCCTAGGTATCCTTAGTGTTTATGGCTAATCAAGACCATTATCATATCAAAGCTTTGTTCTAATTGACACCAACATATGAGCCGCGACACGAGAAAACCAACAATGTGGTTATGCGCCCAGCGCAGACTCAGATCAGCCTGGGCATCCGCCCAGTCTGATCAGACTCTTCGCTGTCCGCATGGAGGTAGCTTAGACCCTTAGCTACCCTTTAAGCTCATTGCGAAGACTCTAATGAGACTGAGCGAATGCCCAGGCTGATCTGAATCTGCGCTGGGCGCACTACCACAGTGTTGGTTTTCTCGTGTCGCGGCTCAATTATGACTTTGAGGTTAAAATTAACAACTGAAGATTTGCTCCTCTTTAAGGTGTAACCATTCACCTAAATGGAAATCCCGTATCCCCCCCTCCCCCCTTCTCACACAGTAAAATAAGATCTTAAACTTTCTAATACATCCGTTTGTTATGTTACTAGATTGTTACTGAACATTCTTTACTGGTACTGTAAATTATCTTCGAGGTATCTGGCATGGCGCCCTGATATCAGTGTTGGTAAGCAAGATATGTCATGCATATTTACTATAGATATAGGAGACAGTTTAATCTGCCTACTGTGTGTGATTATTTACTTTTTCTTTACTTCTTCCTTCTTTGTTAGAACACTTTTGTAGTCAAAGAGTCGGCTCTAATGAGTGCCTTTACATGTGGTCTCGTCGCTCTATCGATGGTATAAATGTATGAAATATTTTCATTGTGAGGTATCGTTGCAAGTTTCTCATTACGGTTTCGACATTGTAAGTATCCGTAAAACTAATGATCATTCTTTACTTTCAAACAGAACAGATTTGAAATACGATTTGGGTCATTTTGGTTGGCAACTAAAATGACCTACTTTCGATATTATAACTTTGACTATTTAAAACGGCACACATTCAATGAACAGAATAAAGGTCCAATTTGAGTATCCCGCCTTTGTTTATTTTGATTCGCCCGACGGAAGCAGAAAACTTGGGAAGTCCTTTTAAGTGGAGCGATTTGTTTTTTTGTTTTTCTTTATAAGCATGCATCCCCCTCACGCACACATACCCTACTTTCTGTCAGTTATATGACTCATTATATGCACATCAGCCCACATTGCATCAGCAAACGTTTAGCTGTTTTTCATAATGTTTTGTGTTTAAAAGTTTTTACCACTGGTAGGACTATGGACACTTTCAGAAGCGTCTAATGACAAGCATTTTGTCAGAATAGTTTCAGATCTTCGATCGTCACCTTCGCTTAACCCTTGGTATGAAAGAAATTTCTAGAGAACGCCTCGGTAAATTTCAGATTTCGTCAAACAGGCAATGCAATGAATTTCACTCTGTATATCACTTGGTAATTTGTGACTTCGGGCATGTAACCGTGACGTCAGAGCAAATGAGGCATTTGAGGATTGCGGTCCGCGATGTAGTTGAAGTCATCATATTTCCTAGATTAAAGCGTTGCTTGAGACCTGTTTTCATTATTCTCTAAACCAGAAAAAGGTTAAATACGTGGACAACTCCGAAGATTCTGCGCAAACATCTCTTAAGAAAATCGCTGCCTATTATAATATAGAACATTTAATCTATAAGCTTTTTTTGCAACTTCAGTACTGATCGACTTTATACAATTACAGTCGTCAATTGTAATGCAGATAGTGTCGAGTCATGCATGAACGCATAGGTACTTATAAGAAGACCTAATTTCTTGTCAAAAAGTCTTAATCAAGTATAAACTGAAGTTATGTTACATCGCGTTAAGTCGAATATATAGGTATTGTTTCATAGGAACATGGAATCTTACTTTAAAGAATATAATAAAATTCTCATATTGCAGATACATCTATCAAAGCATTTTATGATTAAGACGTTTCTGCTTGAATTGTCTGTATAAATCATGTCAAAACAATTCTGATTGTGTCAAAATGCTCCCTGGGTCCTCTAACGAACGTATTCATACCGTCGCGCAAACACTCGTTGTCATTTTGTGGTTATAGAAAATTACCGGTTATTTAATCGAACAGGCTGCAATAACACACAGGGAATACTGTAACTGCCATTATAAAACCAGAAATAGGAGGTTGTTTCGTTGAATCGAAATAATTTTCATTCCATGTTACATAATACATAACAATCAAGCCAAATTAATGTCATATTACACTTGTTTTGTATTTTTTTCTGGGCCAGATTTCTTTACAGGAATGCGCATGTCGGTTTTCATATACAATTAGTAGTTTAAGAAGTATGTGTACGCCTGTCTATTTGCCAATCATTGTTTACAAAGGGGAGCTACTTTTATGCCTTTCATTTTGCTTCTCTGGGCCCAGTTGTTCAAAACTTATGACGTCGTTAGTTCACGATTCGTTAAAATTTCAAACAATTATATCTCAAATGTGCCAATATTTTTAGTTGACAAAATGTAAGAAGCTTTTGCACTGCAAAAGCTTCTCACATATTTTCAACAAAAACTATTAGTGTATTTGGTTATAAAGTCACAAAATACTTAACGAGTTGACCTCTTAACGAGTTCGTTAGGCTAACGATGCTTTGAACAACTGAGCCCTGAACGACAAGTCTTTCTAGATTTAGAACTTTTCTTAATGGCAATAATTTGCTTCTAGGGGCACAAAATCTTTCCTATAAGAGTTGCCTCCCATTGAGAAGAAGGCAAAAAAATGGTAGCGTTGCTTCCCCTGAAATTGGACCCATTCACCTAAAATACTGTGGCATTAATCTTGCGCAAAATGCTTGGAAAACTGTTGGCCCAGGTCAGACTGCTCATAAACACCACTCTGATCAGGACATGCCCTGCTTTACAATTCTGCCAGCAGTCATGGATAACGAAATCAAGTGTTTTCAACAAATGAGATACAGCCAAAACTAGATTCTCAAAGTGAAAGGTCCCTGCAAACTACTGATGTCTCAGAGTAAATTTCTAAATTACTTTGAGATAGCAGTAGTTTGGGAAAACATGCGATGAAATGTATAGAAAAAGGTATGAAATGTGTCCAAACTATATTGTTTTACATCAGAGTGTACTTTGAGATATCAGTCTTTGAGATAACCAGAGTCAACTATAATTACTGAAGCCGGTAAAGATATCCCAACATTTAGTGGAAATACGGTAGCTTAAAATGCCAGCTTTTCTTAATGGTGGCAGGCTGTCTATTATATTTCGCTTTTGCATTTAATGCAATGTCATACAACACCTTCCTGTCACAAATATTCTTGGCAAACATTTGATATTACCTCTAATCACGTTTCCGATTACAATTTAGAGCAGGCTAAATCATTGATTGTCAAATATTTTAGTTAAATCTACAGGCACGAGAAGTTATTTTAACAAAATTTATTTTGCATTATTACAGGCTGTCAGAAGACTTTAGAGGGATAATGCGGAATCAGTGATGCTCCGCCTTCTTGGTAATTTTATCCCGACAGACGTGATCAGAGAACGGAGGAACATTTCAGAGAACGGTCTACGGACGAAGGAGAAATATTGTTTGAGAAAATGGCAGTCAAAAAGAAACGTAAATGTTGTCAGTGCTGTTGTTGCTGCCTACATTCAGGTCAAGAAACGGAAGAGGAGGACAACGCATGGGCAGAAAGCGCTATGGTTGTGACGTCATCCGGCGTCCTTCAAAGTCCATCGAATACATTAATGCAAAAAGAGCATGTTTATCAAAAGCAGAAAACAAAATGTGATAAATGCATAAAATGTTTCAAGAAAACAGTTACATTTTTCTTTTCAAATATCGGCCTTTGTGCTCTTGTCGTGGCGTACTCTATATTAGGCGGATTTATATTTAAGGAACTAGAGGCGCCAAACGAATTATTAAAAAAGCATTCCGTGATTTTCCGCAGACGACAATATGTTGCAAGACTTTGGAACATGACCAAGGAATATAATATTCTCCACGAGGTAATATATTTTACAGTTATTTTGTGTTTGGGCTTGAGTAGAGGAATCTGAGTTTATACATATGCTGTTTTAGCAGTACGTTACCCAGTCCATAATAGTCGGCGTCACTATTCTACCATAAAGATAATAGGTGGTAATCGTGGGTATTTCATTCGCTGTCGTTCTCAAAGACAACGAGATTTCAAACTCTCCCCTCACATTCTTTGCCTTTAAAGTCAACACAGTGTAAGAACCTCAGAAACACTTTTTGTCGTGTTTAAACCAGGGTTTTATTCCCTAATCCCTTCGGTTTTGTTTTTAGCTACACCTTAAACAGATATAAATCTGATCTAGCAGAAGAAAGTAAAAAACAGCTTGCTCTTAAATGAATCCAGACAGCTGCAGTAACATTTCTTTCCTTTGCGGCCAGGATTTTTCTACTTAAGATGGATACCTCCTTTTTTAATTTCATAATTGAGCCGCGACAAGACAAAACCAATAATGTGGTTGTGCGCCCAGCGCAGACTCAGATCAGTTTGGGCATCCGCTCAGTCTGATCAGACTCTTCAGTAAGCGCTTAAAGGGTAGCTGAAGGCCTAAGCTACCTCCATGCGGACAGCGAAGACTCTGATCAGACTTAGCGGATGTCCAGGCTGATCTGAGTCTGCGCTGGGCGCATAACCACATTGTTGGTTTTGTCGTGTCGCGGCTTATATTCTCAATGGGAGACAACTTTTGTAATTTCCTGTTTGCTTCTTTGGGCGACGGAAGTCTTTAAATTTAGAAAAGGGGTCTCTTCCTAAAACAAAGAACTTGCTCCCACGGAGCAAGGTCTTTCTACTTTAGGAGGTGGCCCCCATTTATTTTTCTATTCTATTCTATCCCATAACCTTACTAGGTCGTTGGGGCACCACAGAAGACTTCAAAACAATCCCTTTCCACCTTGTCCTGTCTTCAGCTGCCCTAGTTGAGCTGGCAAAATCCATTCCTGTCCACTCCTTGATATTGTCTTCCCACCTCTTCTTCTGTCTACCTCTTCTTCTTTTTCCTTTCACTGTCCCCTGAAGAATTGTCTTTGCTAAACAAGAAGACCTTGAGACGTGGCCAAACCACCTTAGTTTCTGTTTCTTGACCAGCGTCAGGAGTTCATCATATTCTCCAATGGCTGCTTGGATCTTCCTGCGAACCTCCTCCTTGGTTATATGGTCCTTGTACGAACTGTTCAGTAACCTTCGGTAGCATCTCATCTCAAAGGACTGCGTTCTTTTCTCTAATTCTGCTGTCAAGGTCCACGATTCACAGGCATACAGAAATATGGAAATGACAAGGGAGCGCATAAGTTTCACCTTTGATCCAAGAGATATGTTGTTATCTCTCCAAATTGGTTTCAGCTTGGTAAGAGCTGAAGTGGCTTGTGCTATCCTTGACAGAACCTCCTGTTTTGAGCCATCATCTGAGACAACTGCTCCAAGGTATTTGAAGCTGCTTACAGTATCCAGCTTCTGCCCTTTTACCTTGATCTCCCTCTGGATGCCACCTGCGCTGTTTGTCATCAGTTTGGTCTTCTCAGCACTTATCTGCATCTGATACCTTGTGCAGGTTTGGTCGAGACTTTCAACTAGAGCTTCTAGTTCCTGTTCTTCCTCAGCTAGAGCGTCTATGTCATCGGCAAACCGCAGGTTGGTAATATTTCTGCCGCCTATGCTAACCTTTCCGTCATGTTCTTTCAGAGCATCAGACATGATCCGTTCGAGAAAAATGTTGAAGAGGGTGGGTGACAGAAGACATCCTTGTCTTACTCCAACTGTTGTTCTGAACCATTCTCCTGTGCTGCCATTTATCAGGACTGCACTTGTAGCCTTGTCGTATAGCTGCTCAATGGTGCGAACTAGGTTTGCATTGATATTGTACTTCCTCATGGTGGCCCATAAGGCTGCATGCCATACCCTGTCAAAGGCTTTTTTGAAATCCATGAAGACATGGTACAGATTCTGCTGATGTTGGAGATACTTTTCATACAGGATTCTAAGGTTGAAGATCTGTTCTGTGGCGCTCCTTCCTGCTCGGAACCCAGCCTGTTCCTCAGCGATTATCTCTTCGGCTTGTGGCTTAAGCCTGTTCAAGATGACTTTCAGCATGACTTTGCTTGAATGACTGATGAGGCTGATGGTTCTGTAGTTCTGGCAGAGCTGTAGGTTGCCCTTTTTTGGGAGCGTAATAATCAGCGACTGAGTCCATGGGGTAGGCCATTCTCCTGTTCTCCAGATCCTGTTACAGATATCTGTTAAAACATCAATCATGGTCTCCCCTCCAGCTTGAACGAGTTCTGCTGGAATATTATCAACTCCGGCAGATTTTCCCTTCTTCAGTGCTGCTACTGCAATCTCAACTTCCTCACGAAGGATCGGTTGTTGATCTTCTTCTGGGGACTGACTGCAGTCCAGAACTGCATTGTCACCATCAGTCTCATGGTTGTATAATTCTGAGCAATATTCTGTCCATCTGCTGAGAATCTCTTGTTCTTCTGTAAGGCATTTCCCAGACTTGTCCTGGATAGTTGTGGATCTACCCTGTTTCTCTGAAGTTAGATCCTTCACCAGCTGGTATGCTTTCTTGCTGTTGTTTTTGTTCAGGCAAGTTTCGATCTCCTCGCACTGACTAGCTATCCAGTCCTCCTTCGCTTTCTTCACTGCCTTCTGAATCCTCTTGTTTGCTTCCCTGTATTCTTCTGCTCCTCCTGCCCCCACTTAGGAGGAAGATAAAAGATAACAGAGTTGATTCTCCTGAATGTACTATATCTTTGAGACCAGATTCTTCTTTCTAGGTTAACTGGAGCATATCAGCGGAGGAGATACTATCAACATTCCAAGAAGAGATATTCAACGCAACAAAGCTGCATGGCTGGGACGGTAACGATGAAGCTGATGAACAACAATGGTCCTTTGCTGGGTCCCTACTCTACGCTGTTACTGTTATTACTACTATAGGTATAGTTTAGGATAATGTTGGATATTATACTCCTTGACAAAAATTTAGAAGATTAATAAAACAAATATGACAAGATTATTGGTGATAATAACAACTGAATTCTAACAGTCTGTGGAAGTAAATGTTGTCCATCATCAACACCAGTGATTAATCATCGTAACATTGGCAACTTTGATTTGAATTTGAGTAACTGCAGCACAAAGCGAGCACAGATGTATATGTCCAAAAACTCATTTTGGGAAGAAGAAAAAATATCCTTGTAATGCACTCTGAGTGACTTTTCTTTTTCAGCAATTTAACGTTTTATAACGGAAAATGTTTTGGCGAATACGAAATTAGTGCTTTTATAATCATTAAAGCAAGGCATTATTTTCTTTCGAAAATGTGATTTTTAGGGGCATTCGTTTCTGTGGTCGCTTTCTGCAGTGCTTCCTCAAATCAGTTTAATTTTGGTGTTTTTACAATGCTTAAGCATTGTGTTGATGAAGGAATGCGTGTTTCTTCATACTGAAAGTTAGAATTAAAGTATTATGATTTCTAATAATCCTGGTATATTTCTTTTGAAAATATGCTAAACTATTGGCGAGGAGTCTATTTTAATTCTGATTCATTGTCAAACAATAGAACCGACCCGCCAACGTGATTGTAGTGAGAGTTCACAAAAAAGAATGGTATTTATTCCAATAAACGCTTTTTTTCTAGTAAATGTATCTGCCCTCTGTTTCAAAACTAGTCGTAAACTGATTTTCTAATAACGCTTCATTCCAGGCATAACATATTCAGAAAATAAAGACCCAAAAGGCGCATTAATTGATAGTCTCTGGGTGTAAGTCATAGAGGATCTTACATGAGTGCTTATGTATTATTGAATTTATTAAACGAGTTGGGGAAAAGATAAGATGCGAGGCTTTGCCGAGCATCTTATCGGTTTTCCCCCAACGAGTTTAATAAATTCAATAATACATGAGCACGAATGCAAGATTCTATTTATCATATGGCACTAAAATCACATTTTATTAGCAAAATTTGCACTAAAAACGTCACGATTTCGCCATTAGAAAACGCGACGTTTTAATGGACGTCAAAGTATAACGTTACGACGGAATTTGCATATTTAATCCACCAGTGGATTATCGTTTTTAATGCATGGCTTTATTACACTCTCAGATGTGACGTCATATGATAAATAAATCTAATTAACCGCGAGGTATGTCATTGAATTTTAAAATAGTTTCAGCGATGCCAATATGCAATGATTGCAAGCACATTGGCATGTGGCCGCTGTTTTACCACGAAGGCTGTAAAGAACGCCTCTTTTTTGGTTTAACCTACTTCTAAAAGGACTAATGTTTAATTACATTTGACTCTTATTATCTCTAACTCGGATTTCTCAGAGAACCCTCTTATATCAAAGAATAAAGTTTTGAACGCATCTCATTTTTTTCTTTGCATTTCACCGCTGTTAGCCGAAACCACTGGTTTCTCCAAGTAATTTTTCTGGAACCAGAAAATTCGCTTGAAATATCAGTATTTTGAGATTAACTTCGACTTTGAGAGTTGATTGTATATTTTACGATGGACGAACAGTTTTTTTTTTTTCCGAATTATCAGCAACTCTTTCTCTCATTTTTTTCTTTGCATTTCACCGCTGTTAGCCGAAACCACTGGTTTCTCCAAGTAATTTTTCTGGAACCAGAAAATTCGCTTGAAATATCAGTATTTTGAGATTAACTTCGACTTTGAGAGTTGATTGTATATTTTACGATGGACGAACAGTTTTTTTTTTTTCCGAATTATCAGCAACTCTTTCTCTCATTTTGGTTTCAAAATACAAATGCAAACCGTGATGTTTTGTAGCCTGCGAGGCACAGAGTCTTGTCAGGGGATGAGCTTAATCTTTTTTAAATCTGTAAGACCGAATTTACATCGCAATGCGAATAAATATGGCCCCTCTGTATGGACCTTTTGGCAGTGGATCTTATGTAGACAGGTTGTTTATGATCAAACCTACATAAACCTATATACACATGTAGCTATTCACTTATGGCAGTAATTTAGTCGTTTCGGTTGCTAGGCAGTTGTTAGAATTTCTATTAATCGTCTAATCCCATAAGTCATTTTGACTTCCCATGCCGATTTAGGTTGAACGTAAGAGGGACAGATTTCCATTTTCATAACCTTTAGTCGTCAAAATCCGCACAACATCAGCAAATCGTTTATGCTTACTGGCTCTACCATTTGGAATGACTTTACTATCAATGTGTATATAGTTGGAACCGGAACATTAGGCATTAGACTGTTCCTCATCAATGTTTCGCAAACCATGTCTTGGTTATCTTCATTTCCTCAATAAAACCACGTATTTATAGTTTGATATTAAAGATATTTAGTGTCGCTTCAAGCAAAAATGGGTTTTAACGCTTATGCAACCAAGACCACAAATCAGTCCAGTCTTCATTGCAATACACCGGATCAGCAGTAAGGTAGCTTCTAAACTTAGTGTACGTGACGCCAAAGAGAGTTTTTTAGGGCCAATTACGTAATACACACAGTCATTGTTATACTCCTTCAGGGCAAGTTAAGGGGTTGAGCCCCTAAGACATTTTGTTAGCAACCGGTATTAAAATCTTGTCGAATTCGCAAAACTTTACCATATATGCAAAAATAAGCCGATGCGTATTGAAATTTTGTCAATTTGATAAAATTTCAATACGCATCTGCATATTTACGTATGGGCAGTTATGACGTCGCGATACTGCGTGAGTTGACGGGCAAATGAGATTCTTTGTTTTTCTCAAACCCTGTGATATGGCATATTTTCACTTGACGCGGGCTGTTTACTATAAGTGTAAACATGGCAGAACAGATATAAGCATATGGCATTTTTATAACAAATTCAGTCATCTGGTACGGTGTGAGATAAACATACGTCAAATAAACTATCTCACATTAGACATAATAATGAGCCGCGACACGAGAAAACCAACAAAGTGGTTGTGCGCCCAGCGCAGACTCAGATCAGCCTGGGTATCCACCCAGTCTGATCAGATTCTTCGCTAAGCGCTTAAAGGGTAGCTAAGGGTCTAAGCTACCACTATGCGGACAGCGAAGATTCTGATCAGACTGGGCGGATGCCCAGGCTGATCTGAATCTGCGCTGGGCGCACAGCCACATTGTTGGTTTTGTCGTGGCGCGTCTCATATCTTCATTTTTATAAACTTTACATTTATTCTGAGCTTCGCAGGAAGCACCATTCATCATATTAAGTTGACGTGCTCCTGGTTCTGCAAAATGCAATGGTTAACATGCATCTAAATATATCGAAATACGTATTTGATTCCATCTAAACAGTTAACTTTGGCTTCTCCAGTGCTAGTGCATCCGTGTTTACATTTGCTTAGAGACATGGACGTACTCGCATAGTATAGGTCCTTGCGGGAACAGTCAAATCATTTTACTGCATTAAGGACGAGTCATTTATCATCAAGACGGGGCTGAGTACATTTAGGGTGGGGGGGGGGGGAGTCTGAAATGTTTTGGTGATATACTGGGGGGGGGCGGGGGAGGGGGGGGGGCGAAAATAAATAAGTCTCGGAGCAGGAGGGGTCATGTATTTTATTAGGCGTATTGGGGGTCAGAATTTCTTCCATTAGTCTTCATTTTTAAAAATGTCTTGGCTTCTGGGGGGCTTCGCCCCCACCCCCCCCCGCAGAACCCCCCATTACTCCTTAAATTTCACTCTTTTCTTTCAAACTCAAAACTTAAAAACTTTATGGAAAATGACACACGAAACTTGGGCAGCTTCATATAAAAAAAAACCCAGATCTTTTCATTCATTTTCTGAGAAGAACAGTATGAAAGTGTCTGTAAAATTATGTCGTGTAGACGATTTCGTTCTCAATTAAATTTTATGTCCGCATTTGTGATATCAGCTCTCCAGGTGCCTTGTCATCAGCAAAACAACTGTGGCTTCTGGGGGCTGTGCCCCAAACCCTGCGCCCTAGACGCCCACTTAATATTAACAGTTATAATTATTTGAGAATTTGGCAAAACATATTTCTAGATGGACATAAGCAGAAGAAAGTGCCAGAAATGCAGACAAAGTTCAAACGGACCATGATTTACTAACTAGTTAGAATAAGAAAATGTTCTTTGTGTTTTACACAGATTTTGATTTAGCTCAGTCTGAAATAGGTAATATGGTGTGTGTGTGGGGGGGGGGGCGAGGTTGTTTTGTCATCTATCTGGTTGGGGATCGGAAAAATAATTCTGGTTAGACTGGGGGGGGGGGGAGGTCAGAAAAATTTTAGTGATCCATATGAAAATGTACCCCCCCCCCCCCGTCCCCACACCTGATAAAAATGACTTGTCCCTTGTCGAACATTTGCATCCACCTGATAATTTACCTTGGCTTTTTATGTTTTGCATATTAACATTCTGGGCAGGAGCATAGCTGATTCTGTTAAATCATTGCCATGGCGCTAGTCATCAGTCAACGTGACGTTTCGATAATTTTCTTTGGAGCCCTGAATAAGCAATTTCGCTTATGTTTCGCATTTGTTAACGTCCCAGTCATTACACCTTTCGCGGACTTATGTCTCCATAGGTAAGGAACATATAGAAACATTTTGTTACTTTTGCGCCTTTTTCCCCTTTATTTTCTTGATTTTTATTCAAACTCTGCAATTTGTTAATTTTGTGCGTTTTTTTTTATTTACTTAAATATCGGAACTTATTCTGAACAGACATATTTTTTATATACATGTATCAAGTTTCTTAGAACCCCTGGGCCCTGCGGCTCGTGTTGGAAAACATTGCTGGATACCGGGCGACTTGTACAATGTCGCGTTCTGAAAGACAATGTTTTAGGGCGAGGCTTACGAAACAATCATTCTTATAGGGCACTAAACCACACAGGCAGTACCTTAGAATGTCATGAGTATTTTGCTTGTTGGACAAAGCCATGTCACCATATTATGCACATTTCCAAACTCGTCAGAATTTAAATGAAATGTAATACATGTACTAGCTGTGATCATGCAGCCTTTGTCTCTGTCACAGAATCAGCAACGTCTTATGTGACGAAGTACTACATATAGAGGATCTTTCTTACACGAGTGGTCATTTTATATGAAATTTATGAAACGAGCCTTCGGCTGTTTCATAAATTTCATATCAAATGACCACGAGTAAGTATCTGTTTATCATATGACCCTTTAAAATAGAATTTTAACGCTGTCAAACTGAACATTATTTCGATTAGAAAACGCATTGTTGGCATGGACGTTGTCAATGACATTTTGTGTAGGGGCCAAAGTGTTATGAAATACTACAAGCAAAATAATAAACATTCAATTTCTGTGTTGAAATTATCCATAATTCGCCTGAAACAAAATCAGATGATAAAATAATACCATCATATTCATTCGGTAATAAGCCGAGGGTTTACCCTTCCAAAACTACTTAAAAATGTAAATCAGTCTCGTGTAATTCAGCTATAAAATGGGATTAATTTTTCTCGTCTAAACTATCATACAGATCTAGATCCGTCTTATAAAACAGGTCTACCTCTTTGAGGCTGTATTCAAGGGAAGCTCCCGGGTTTTTACCGAAAAATACGGTAATAATGAAACTATCGATGACATACGACGGCCAATACAAACATCCACCCCGTGCACAAGCCTGCGCCCATGGGTAATAACTGACTGACCAACATAGGGAGCTTTGGTGAGGCAAGAGATAAAGAAAACCACCTTCAGAAACACATATTGCATAAACAGGAATCGTTGTTATATTGCTAAGTACGTTCTGTGAATTGACTAGCGTGACTAGGCGGTCATTTATTTATTTTGGAAAACTTGATGGCTGCAATGTTTCACAAAGCTTTTGTGCAGCGGTTATTGCGTAATATAAAACGGGATAGCCTTACAAAATTACGCCTGACCGAACTAAGTGGCCTGAAACTGGCAGTTTACTGCTTGCCGTGTTTGAGCAGTACGATGCAGCTTTGCATATGCAGATATTTGCACTGTTCTGCTGGAATTCTTCTGCTTAATCAGTACCGACATCATTGACGTAATTAGCCTAAAATTATCGCAAACAAAAAATATCATCAAGCATATATTTCACCAACTGTGCATTTAGCTTAGCTGTTCTTCATCACAGATCACAAAATTTTATACAATCTTACATTAGAAACGAAAATAGAGCTATGTGAAATAAAACAGGCTCTTTCTCCCTCCTCTGAAAATGTGAGTTATTTAATTTTTAGCAGTCGTCACTGTTAGATGTAATTAAAGATAAACCTATATTGTGATTTACTGCGAAGTTTTACTTATTGAATTATCTTGGCGAGCGATGCTATAGCGAAGAGAATTTCCCAGACAATGAAAAATTATCTTTAAAAAATCATTTATCTTTTGTCTGTGTTTACAGCGAAAGCAGCACATAAATGAGCCGCGACACGAGAAATCCAACAATGTGGTTGTGCGCCCAGCGCAGACTCAGATCACCCTGGGCATCCGCCCAGTCAGATCAGAGTCTTCGCTGTCCGCATGAAAGAAGCTGAGACCCTAAGCTACCCTATAAGCACCCAGGAAAGACTCTGCTAAGACTAGGCGGATGCCCCGGCTGATCTGAGTCTGCACTGGGCACACAACCACATTGTTGGTTTTCTCGTGTCGCGGCTCAAATGTATTCCATCAACAACAACAATGATTAACAATCGGAGAAGCAGCAAGTTTGAATTGAGTTAGAATAACAGCAATTGCACAAAGTGAACACAAACGTATATGTCCCAAAATGCACACTTTGGGAAGAAAAATAATCGGTTGTTATGCGATGTCTATTACATTAATTTAACGTTGTGTAGCACTAAAAGTTTTTACGAGTACGAAGTTGCTGCTTTTTCTCTCGAAAACGCTCGCTTTTTGTAGTGGTATCTCCAAACCATCTTGAAAGTTGTGTTTCTTTAATGGTTAAGAATTGGTGTTGATGATAGAATGCATTTGTCTTAATACCGGAAGACAGAATTGAATAATCATGATTTCTAATAATTTTGTTACATATACTATACAATTATGCATAACTTTTGGTTAAGAGTAACATATCTTTGCCACAGCTTAACAAGCTTAAGGTGGTGATAATCACTGATATGGGTCAAAGAAAAAAATCTGCATAAAATACTCAAAATAACACTGATCATTCCAAAACTTAGCAGATGCCTTCTTTATGTTGTTTCTCATAATTTAGAATCCCAAAATGCAGCATTTGTTAATGTTAAAAAGTGTTTTTATAAGAGAAGATCAAAGGGTAATTTTCTGCGAATAAATCTGAAAAAATAATATCATTATTGAAAATATACTTAGTGCTTAGAGTACCTTGTTGCATAATGGAGAGCGTCCTAGCAATTATTTTTTCAAACTCTTTCACACATTATCAGGCTGAGCAGTTGAAAAAAAAGCAGTCTGTGTCCAATTTTTTTTGTCGAAACACACAGGTGAGACAGGTGATACTATTTTAAGAAGGTTGAACAATTTCATCTACACACCACTGATCATGTCAGTAACGTATTATTTATATTGTAAGTGTTAACATAGGTATGCTTGCCTACCCTATATTCAATAAATGCGTCCAGTGTACATTTACTTTGTACATGGCTGAACATTGAGAAAAAGCTACCGTTTTCATCTGGTCTACATTACAATTTGAGAAAGAGTTGGAATAAATAATTGCTAGGACGCTCTTCATTATGCAATAATGCACCTTCAGCACTACGTAAATTTTCAATAACGATATTATTTTTTCGGACTTATTCGCAGAAAACTACCTTTTGATCTTCTCTTATAAAAACATTTTTTTAAGCAGCATGTACGTCTAATTTGTATTCTAAACTGTAAAAAAAACAACGAAAATAAGAAGTCTGCTAACTTTCAGGGAGATACCTTACTTTGTTATGGTTTTATGCAGATTTTTACATTTACCATAAATCACCACCTTAAACAATCATTTCGTTGAACATTTGGTTGAAATAAAAAGCTAAATCCAGTACGATGATAAATACTATATAAAAAAGTGAATGCCACTTATACATCTTTATCATTCAACTTTCAGGATACGGACATATAGCTCCAAAGACTCCAGAAGGTCGCCTTGTGACAATTTTCTATGCTCTGTTTGGAATTCCCATGACACTGCTGTTTTTAGCTAATATGGGATCGTTTCTAGCTCTGTGGTTCCGTTTATTATACAAGCAGACTTGTAGACTGTGTACCTGGCTATGTTGTCCCGCAATGATCGAAGAAAAGAACAAACATCTACGAATGAAACGATCGGAAGAGTTAGACCCCTTAAAGAGCATTGATTCAAGGGATTCAAGAGAGGACAAACCCTTCCCCGACCCTGGGGTGGTTATAGTTATTGATAAACCAGGGAAGGTCAAGGTCAAAGACAGTAAGAAAGAACGTGTACGAGTACCAATTTTTGTAAGTTTGATGATAATCGCGGCGTACATTTTCGGGGGAGCTTTACTTTTCTCAATGTGGGAAGACTGGGACTATTTAGTGGGCTCTTATTTCTGCTTTATAACACTGAGTACAATAGGCTTTGGAGACTTTGTACCAGGATCTATTGCTCATACAGATTACTCAAACAATCAAAAATTAATTATCTGTTGCTTTTATTTATTGTTTGGTCTGTCTGTTATAGCGATGTGTTTTAATCTGATGCAAGAAGAAGTCAGGGCAAAAGTTCGATGGCTGGCTATAAAAGTTGGTTTTCTAGACAAGTAATTTATTTATGTCGAATAAATGTGTGTAGTCATCAAATAATGTATACTGGATAAATGTGTTTATAGTTCTAAAGTGTTAAATTGATGTGTATACAAGTTAGACAGGTGTATGAACGAAATTCTGTTCTGTTCTGTTCAATTCTCGTATCGACGTTACCCAAGTAAGATTGATATGTTTATATGAAAGCGTAATGAAAATAGAGGATCTTACACACGTGGTCATTTCATATGAAATTATGAAACGACCCTTAGGCGAGTTTTATAAATTTCATATGAAATGGCCACGAGGGTAAGAATCTGTTTATCATACGACCCTTTGAAATGGGATTTCATTGCCTTCAAAATGAATTTCGATTCAATAAGAAAACAAATTGTTGACACGGTCATCGTCAGTGACGTTACGTGTACGCGCCAAAATATTACTCGTGCGGTCATATAATTCTTATGACATGGCGTTATCCACTGAGTAGCAGTGACGTCATATGAATAATATACATTATTATAATAGTAACTTGATCTGGCGCGCTGTATCACGTCGAGTGGCTTAGCTTATACCATCGGATCACCCAAGACGATTACGTCGAGGGCGATCCGATGGTATGAGCTCATCCACGAGACGTGATACAGTACGCCAGATCAAGTTACTGTTATAATAATTTGTTAATTATATACCTTAGGAACAGTCAACGATTCATGCTTGCCAGCGCTAATGCATCGACCCGGATTGGAACCCGCGCGGCAGAAGTATGTAGCTAGTTTCAGTTTCCCTGTGTCGCATGCCGTCGGCTGGGAGGGGTCCCTTGGTACGTAACCATTAAGGCACAGCGAGCCCCCAGTCCCGTCTGTCAATAGTCAACCGTACGTGGGTTCCATCGGCCTGTCCAGTCGTCGCTTGGTGTTTACATTGTTTGCTTATTATTGTCTGTGCATCATCCAAGCAGGTAGGGGTCCAGGAAAAGAGAGGCCCGTTGTTGACTCAGAGACAAACGCTACCGACTAAGTTATCAAGGCGCACCTTTTGACGTGTTTGTTGACGTTACGTCACCAATCGGAACACCGCTCGGCCAATTCCGTGAATCAACCTCGGATGTATGACGTGGGACTACTTACGCCACACGACTGTTGTTAGGAACAACGATATAAACAAAGATGGCCGCACTGTCGCACCGAGTAAATAATAAAATGAGAAGAAGCAAATGTATTTTCTGTCTCGTCATTAATAATTGACTATTTTGTTTTAACAACAGCAAAGCATTAAATGAATGTCCGTGCAACAGCTGTAAAAGGTCGCAGGTCGAGAATTAATTCATTCGTACACCTAGAGATCTACGGCTTCGGCGTATACTTTCGGCCGAACAACAAAATGTTGGATTTTGCTGCATATTGCTCCGCCTTACATACGCCCGAGGTCTGATTCATAGAATTGGCCGAGGAGTTCCGAATGGTTACGTCAGTAGTCCCGTTTCTCTGGTTCTCGTTTCTACGATGCACGTAAAACAATGACGTGCCTGAAGCTAGAATCAGACAGAGCATCGTTTTGAGAGATAGTGATACGGATTCAGAAAACGTCAATTTGATACGGCATTCTGTATCAGATGGCCAGAAAACAGGCAGTTCAAACGGTGTATTATTGATAGGTATATAATAAGATTTATTATAAGACGTCGCTGTTATTCAGGGGATAAGGTCGTAAAAATCGTTTGACCGCACATCTAATAAGATATTGGCAACGACCGTGTCAGTAATGCGTTTTCTTACTGAATTTAGTGCTCATCTTGAAGGCGCTAAAATTCTTTTTCACTATTTCAAAAGGATCATATGATAAACAGAATTTTACACTCATGGTCATTTCATATGAAATTTATGAAACTTGCAGAAGGCTCGTTTCGTAATATTCATATAAATGACCACACGTGTAAGGTCCTCTATGTTTGTGGAAATTTGAAGTTTCTGCTGAAAGAATTTCAGTTTGTAATGTCATTGAAATAATTGTGCCGCATGGCGTACACTGTATGCAATGCTTCGGAGCCTATGACTTCATATTTGTTTCCGTAGCAACTAAGAGTTCATAGTCATGTCTAAGTGACGTCATCGAGACGTCATTCTACCAAACTTCTACTAAGCACAACAGATGGTTATTCCATAGCTGCTATGGTAACAGATCTATGACGTTATCTCGCATATTATTCGAGGGGAGCATGGCTACAGTGTACATATATGCCACTTTTCCCTAGAATTATGTGAGATGCTCTCTGAAATTCATACTAAGGAAAAGTTTGATTTTCTTAAGCCTTTAATTTATTTTCAAATCGTTTAACTATCTGTTATAATACAATTATGGTGAATTCTGTTATAATAAAATTATGATGAATGGGTATACCGCCATGTTGCACCACAAGTTTTACAAAGGGAAGTCACTTTTGGGACTTCCTATTTGCCTCCCTAAATGACTACGCCTGTAATAAAGGTTCTACTCTTGATGGGGGAAATTTAATCCTAGAGGAGCAACCCCAGCGGGCACATGACGTAAAAAGACTTCGTTCTAACGTTTCTGCGATGAGCTCGCATCACGTCAGTACGACCACATTTTGAAGTCATGTACCCGCTGGAGTTGCTGGGAATGTTCTTCAGAACCACAATTTAAAGGGCTGCAAACATAAATGGAAATTTTTGCAGATTGAGCAACTTCGTTTGCAGTGAATGAATGAACTCGGGTTTAACGTTCTACCAACAACTAGGTCATACACAGACGGGACCTCGGTATTACAGTCTCATCGGAAAGACCGGAGAAGCGGGAGATCGATCTTACGACCCCAGGATTGGTAGTCCAGCGTGTTCTCCATTACGCTACCGCCGCTCCTGGTTTCTTTGCAACATTCAGTTGAACGTGGTCAACAAAGGAACGTTCCAGACATTATCACTTCTGGTTTCGCAACAAATATATGATATGTGATAAGTAAATTATCAGTCTACGACAGCCAGCACTGCGTTTAAAGTTGCTTTGAATGGTGTTGATCTTCATTCAACTTATTGGAATACCTTGAATATAGATTTCAGAGCTTACCTGGCCGTGTCTATATATCGACCATTCCAGACTTTAAGGTGGACGAATACGCAAGAACTCTGTTCTTACTTGTTTAAAAAACAAAACAGAGTTATTGTTCATCATCAAATCGATTAACTGTTGAGTATATACAGTTATAATACACACTAACAATGTCTACCGTAAAAATCCTAAGTTTTCGGGCACATAGGTCTGTACAAACAGTGGAAACCGAGATCAGACTGTTCCTTAGGAACCAAAATGATTAAGATCTTCACAGTTTACATTCCATCTGCGCATTTTTGTCGACATTACTCTATTGTAGAACCGAATAACAGAAAAAATAAATGATAGGGCAAGGACCGGCTGTGCTTGCAGCAGGTGCAGAATTTGGGCAGTCTGTTTTTGAGATATTTTGAATTTAAACATTGTTTTTCTAGGAAACGAAACTGTGAAATGTTTTTTTTTTGTTTTATTCTTTAACATACGATGTAAGTTTTACTAAAATAATATACATAAGCATGCCCCATCGATTGAATATATTTTGCATGACGTCTTTCATGAAATTCAATTTTCTTGCATTTTCTCAAAGAATGTAAAAATATACTTATTAACAAGAATACTGCAATTTTTTGTTATCAGTTTGTTTCAAATATCCTATATTACAGATTATATGATTTGCTGAAATGAAAGTGCATTCATGTGCTAGAGATATGAATTTTAATGGAAAATGTGTAAAAAAAAGTATGTAGAAATACAAAATATTGTTTTTTAGGAAAACAAAACAGTAAATTGTTTTTTTTCTTATCCAAATGTTTTATAGCTCTTTGGGTTATTTAGCCGGTATAATGGTTTGAATGCCCAGTCAACATTTTTATTCAGTATTCGTCTACCTTAATGGCAACTTAAACTAACTTGATTACAAGTACATACATACGTGTTTACATTGGCCAGTAATGAGACGGAGAATGTGAGTTTACACAAATACAAACCCTACTTGACTTCCATTAACAAGTGAGCTGAACGCCATGGGAGATCAATCTAATCTGGAAGTACAAGAATTTACCGCATTTCTTCAGATATAAGATAGAGTGTTTTTCCCCCTCCACAGACAATCCCAAAAATCAAGAGCCAATTCCTTCCAAATCAATCTCAAAAATCTAGATCCGTCTTATAAGAAGACGGATCTAAGTTTTCGAGATTGTTTTGGATGACATATCCCATCTTATAGCAGAATTTCATGATTGATTTAAATGTTTGGGGTAATTATTGAGACAGGAAAACACCGTTTTATGGCAAAATTAAGACGGTACATCCTTTTTGCTACAGGCTCTTTTAAAGAAAACTATTTGCTCTAAGGAATGAAATACATGTAACATTGAATTGAATCCCATGAAAATAATTTTTTGTCGAGAAAATCTGAAGATTCTGTTGAAAAAAATTCAGTTTGCAATGTCAGTGCAAAATTGGTAGAGCATGGCATATACTGCTCCGATACCAATAACATAATAGATTTGTTACGTTAGCCATTAAGAGCTGATACTGATGTGTGAGTGACGTCATCTAGACGTCATTCAGCCGGGGTACTATGATTACAGATCATTTATAATTCTAGAGGAGGATGGCATACAATGTGTATCATGCTCCCCTGGAATAATAAGTCAGATGCTGCCTGAAATTTATACTTTCGAAAAGTGTGATTTTTATCAAACCTATAATTCATTCTCAAATAATTTAATTCTCTGTTGTTTTTAATGGGTTCCTGTAAGCTTTCCTTGACTATGAATCTGAAGCGTACACTTGAAGATAGAATTTGCTGCTATTGGGGGTGGGGGGACTCTTTCATTTAAAAGTTGAATCCCACTGAGATTGGCAGTATAATTGAAATTGTATTTTTGCTTCCCATGAAAGGATTCCCATTCACCTAACAGAAGCCCCAACTGGAGGTGATCGTAACACAGGATTAAATCACAATTTTCTTTTCTAAAGGGGTCTTCTTTTGAACAGAGAGAAAGAGCGAAAAAATTAACATGTAGCGCCTCAGTTTACTCAGAAACTATGTCGTTCTAATAAATTGAACATTGTTTTATCGTTGCCTTCTTGTATCTTTACGATTCCAATTTAAAGCCCCATAACATTTGTTACACTGTATATATTTACAGCAGTATTTTAATTAAGCCACTGTTTATTTCGAAATGTGACCAAAACAAAACAAAATACAACAACATAAAAAACAAAGCAAAAAAAAACAAAAAAAAAACATTCTCTCTGTTATTTCAACTCGCCATATTTAAAAAAAAAAAAAAAAAAAAAAAAAAAAAATAGGTGGATGAAAATGAGCAAGAGGATAAAATTGTGGAATAAAATCATGTTTGCCTCTCGAAAAATACCAAGTAATAACGAAAAAGTGTGACTTGAAGTATTATACTGCTGACTACTTTCTCTATAGTACCGTCAGTCTTATGGTAAATGGATACACTTTCCAGAAGAGAACTCTAAACTAGATAAATTGTAAAGAAACATGAATGATCAATTAGGTCAGTGAAGTAGGTACTTTTACTTGAGTTTCTGAAGGTTGTATTTAATCTATGTTGGAAAGCATGTTCCAACCAAAGCTAGACAATCACTTAAGGTCATGAATGCCCCCGCCACATGCCTCACCAGATGAATAATGTTTTTATGTCATATTTGTTTGAAATTATATGTTTTAAATTTGGTCCATAAATGAAGGTGCTAGAGGGATGGCACAGCTTTTTCTTACAAGAGCTGTCAGCAGACAGCATAACTCGCCTAGAATTTGGGTGATAGAAGGAAATAACCAATACTCAACGTGATAGAGTCTAATTCAAATGGGTGAGAATAATGAATATGAACAATGTATTAATGTAAACCTTTCATGTAAAACTTTGAAGTTGTGACCTTGAACTTAATGTCATAGACCTGTGCGAAGGTATTGCTGAAAGAATCTTTAGATCTATATCTATTGTCATACCAGATATGAACCAAATCCATCAAATGTTTTGGAAAAGCTCTTAGAAACCTTTACTGTAAAAATGGATGGCAACACCAGGGGTAGTGCAACAACTCTTCCTGGATGACCCACACCAGGGGTGGTGCAATAGTTATTACTGGATTTCGTCCAGTAAAGCTACAATGGAACAAACCAATCATATACTTTTGAAACAAATATGATCGTTAGCAAGCTTAACGTGAAATGCCAAAGTTAGTGACCTTGGCCTTTTGATCATAGGCGTAAGCAGGATATTGCTTAATGAAATATTGGACCAGTACCTATCATCATGCCGAACATGAACCAGATCCATAATCTGGTTTGGAAAATAGGAGCTCTAACGCCTGTATTCTAGAACATTACTCCAGCTACACTCATTGAGTTAATCCTGAATATTGCTCGAATTTCAATGGGATAATCCTCCCCCTGGCTATAAAATTGAGTCACTCACAGGTGAGTGAGGTTTTAGAATACAGCCATAAGAATTTCGTAAGCTTGGTATAATAATCAAGGAAGATAACAAAATAATGAACTTATGTTATTTAGAAGTAAGGTTTGCTTCCCTTACATATCTTTGCAAATTCCAATATATTTTTGTTGATATGAATTCAAACTTTTTATGTAAAACTTCAAAGTATGTCACCTTGACCTCAAGTGTAGGGGTCTCTCTGAAAGTAACTTTGGACCTATATCTATTATGATACCAAATTTGAACCAGATTCATCAAATGGTTTAGAAAATATAACCTCTTAAAAACTTTAACGTCAATATGGACGCCGACGTCGACTCCGACGCCAGGGGTAGTGCAATAGCTCTTCCTGTACTTCGTCCAGGCGACCTACAAATAACAACTGTAACCTTGACCTTGCCTCTTAAATGCTGGTTCGCGACTTTGTCCAAAATATTGTCACATTTAACATTTGTATGAAATAATACAAAAATCTGTCAACAAATAAAGGTGCTTTTAAGGGATGACAAAGTTTTTCTACAAATAGCAACTGTGACTTTGTCCTTGGATCTTCAATGCTGAAACGCAAACTTGTCCAAGCTAGTGTCGTACTTAACATTTGTGTGAAGTTATATCAAAATCAGTTCAAAATTAAAAGTGCTAGAGCCATGATAAAGTTTTACCTAAAATAGCATCTGTGGCCTTGACCTTGGACCTACAATGCTGAAACGTGAATTGACCCCTGATATTGTCATGCTTAATATTTCTCTACAATATGAATTCAAAATAACAGAAGTATAAATTCAAAATAATAGAAATAATATATATATTTTTCTACAATATGAATTCAAAATAACAGAAGTATAAATTCAAAATAATAGAAATATCTGTCACCCCTCCTCCTTCACCATGGATATATTCTTGAAAAAGAAGAAGAAACAAATACATAAAAGCAACATGAAACTAAGAAAAACCCCAGCTGGCCCATGACGTCGAAATGAAGTCGTACATCACGTAAACACGACGCCACCTCGACGTCATGTGCCTGCCGGGAAAGAACGGGATCGAGTATACTGTATACCACACACAGACACAACCCTGCACCATCACTGCCTCATAATGTTGACTCAACCCTGTAACAGGGCTGTACCTGCAATGTGCAGCTGCCGGGGACTTATTGTACTACTTATAAGGATCTGAGGCCGTATTCATAAAGCCACTTAAGTCGTTGCTATGTAGTTGCTAAGGCTAAATATCTATAAAGGAGATTCCCTACAACTATGAAATTTGGTCTGGAGGAACAGTCTTTGTAAGACTGGTCCTCCAGAGCAAATTTCATAGTTGTAGGGAATCTCCTTCAAAGAAATTTAGCCTTAGCAACAGCATAGCAACCACTTAAGTCGTTTTATGAATACGGCCCCTGTTCTAAGAGTAAGTATACAGGCCGGTAGTCCGCTAAGGGCGGGTGAGTAAATTTAACTAGTACCGGAATTTAGATTGACTACTAGTGTCTAAGTCATTTGCCAAAACGACGCATGATTTCATGCTTAATATTTGTGTGCAGTTATATCAAAATCGAACCATACAAATGGCCCTGGAGAGGTGACAAAGTATTTTCTAACATCAAACATTTGGGTGAAGTTATATCAAACTATGTCAATATTTAAAGAGGCTAGAGTGATGAAAACGTTTTTTTACTCTAGAAAATAGACACTATGACCTTAAGCTTTGACCTACAGTGCTGAAACAGGAATTTTTGTAAGATATTGTCATACTTAACATTTGTGCGAAGTAATATCAAAATCAGTCCATAAATAAAAGCGCTAGAGTGATGACAAAGTTTTTCTAAAAATGAAAACTGTGACCTTGACCTTAATCCTACCAACCTGAAACATGAAGTCAGTTAAGGTACTGTCATACCCAATACAGCTTTGATGTTTGGTTAATAAATGAGGTGGCTAGAGTGATGACGAGAGGTAAGCTTGTATATAGGGCATGGAAATATGGTCAAAATAAGTATGTCATTTAAGGGGACACAATTCTGCAATAATAACCTGGATCAAAGTTCTATTTTCTTTATGCAGTTGTCAAATGCCTGTCTGAACTGTGTTGAAAGTGTTAACTCCCTGCATCGATTACTGTAGGGGAGTTGTGGAGTCACAAACAGTACTACAAAGTGTGAAATATGGTCATTTACGGGGAAGTAATTCCACAATGACCTAGATCAAAATTCCATTTCCTTTATGCACATATTCAATGCATGTCTGAACTGTGTTGCAAGTTTTAAATCCCTGCATCAAATAATGAAGGGGGAGTTGCGGAGACAGGAACACTACTGTACATACGGAATGGAAATATGGTCAAAATATGTATGTAATTTAAGGGAAAATAATTCTGCAATAATGACCTGAACCAAAATTCTTTTTAAAAGTGTACTCCCTCATTTGGTTCACCATTTCCAAAATAAACAATTTACTAAATTTGTTAGCTAATATATAATCATTTCTAAATCCATTATAAAAATTCAGAAAAAGTGTTTCAGTTTAATGTGTATAGTATCGAAATTGAAGATGTAAATGAACACTGGCGTCAGCCAATAGAAAAGTCGATACCACGCCTTACGGTCATATAATGATACCTAGGCTTTTTCGAAATTACTGTGAAAATATTTCATGGAAACGTTTTGTAATCATAAACAATGGCGTAAATCTTTAAATATTTCCTATCTTCTATGCCAAGATGGAAAGATGGACAGCAGAACCACACATGTTGTACCAAGATTTATTTGCAAATATCTTTAATCGGTATGGTGCGTGCATTTTTATTAAGAATTAAAATTTGATTTTTCAACGTTTATCGTGTGATGAAGCCAGTAGGCGGAGCTATAATTCCATGAAGCGCGAAGGACTTCTCATGTAGTAGGATTTTAGCGACGACCACTGGCTTCTTACATGATGGAAAATCAAATTTTCATCTCATATTTACACTTTTATTTTCAGACCATTTCTATACCGTTTTCGTGGTAATTTAATTTAGAATATGCAAAAAACCTAGTAACAATGTGTCCGGCAAGTACGTTTAGGTTGCATTGCGCATTTAATTTTCCATAGACGGCAATGTTAATATCTAGTTATTATATTAAAAAACTGTACATACAAAGTGAAAAGATGGGCACTGATCAGAAATTAATACAATCAAATCCGACACTCCGCTCTCAAAATCAATAGGGAAAGAAGCACATACACACAGAAATTGACACAAGTTTACGAAAGACACGCACAGTAAACCGAATGAGCAGTTCTTTCCCTAACAGATGATCATTCAGCTACCCCAATAACAGCATCAACAGCTATTTTTACTTATTTATTATCTTAGTTACAAAACAAAACAAAAGGAAGATTGGGCAGCAATATGGGTGGCCAAACCGCCAGACACCATAGACAAGCGAACACAGCACAATATAACATCAAGGAACCGCAACAGAAGTTTTCTAAACCTGTCTTGCTTTCAAATGTCGTCCTAGACTATCAATTAGAGACGAAAACATCCACTGCCTTCCAAACTAAGTAAACCGCTAGGTTGGATGGAGTATTCTTTTCTATTCTATCCGATAACCTTTCTAGGTCGTTGGGGCACCACATATGACTTCGAAACAATCCCTTTCCACCTTGTCCTGTTTTCCACTGCCCTAGCTGAGCTGGCAAAAGTCCATCCCTGTCCATTCTTTAATATTGTCTTCCCACCTCTTCTTCTGTCTACCTCTTCTTCTTTTTCCTTTAACTGTACCCTGTAGAATCGTCTTTGCTAAACCAGAAGACCTCAAGACGTGGCCAAACCACCTGAAGCTCCGTTTCTTGACCAGCGTCAGGAGTTCATCATATTCTCCAATGGCTGTGTGGATCTTCCTACAAACCTCCTCATTGGTAATATGGTCCTTGTACGAAATGTTCAGTAACCTTCGGTAGCATCTCATCTCAAAGGCCTGTGTTCTTTTCTCTAACTCTGCTGTCAATGTCCACGATTCACAGGCATATAGAAATATGGAAATGACAAGGCAGCGCATAAGTTTCACCTTGATCCACGAGATATGTTGTTATCTCTCCAAATTGGTTTCAGCTTGGTAAGAACTGAAGTGGCATGTGCAATCCTTGAGAGAACCTCCTGTTTTGAGTCGTCATCTAAGACAATTGCTCCAAGGTATTTGGAGTTTGTTATAGTACCCAGCTTCTGCCCTTTTACCTTGATCTCCCTCTGGATGCCATTTGCGCTGTTCGTCATCAGTTTGGTCGTCTCAGGACTGATTTCAGTGCAGATTTGATCGAGACTTTCAACTAGAGCTTCTAGTTCCTGCTCTTCTACAGCTAGAGCGTCTATGTCATCGGCAAACCGCAGATTGATAATGTTTTTGCCGCCTTTGCAAACCTTTCCCTTGTCTTATTCCAACTGTTGTTCTGAACCATTCTCCTGTGCTGCCATTTATCAGGACTGCACTTGTAGCCTTGTCATATAGCTGCTCAATGGTGCGAACTAGATTTGCACTGATATTGTACTTCCGCATGGTGGTCCATAAGGCTGCATGCCATACCCTGTCGAAGGCTTTTATGAAATCAATGAAGACATGATACAGATTCTGCTGATGTTGGAGATACTTTTCACACAGGATGTTAAAGTTGAAGATTGTTGTGCTCCTTCCTGCTCGGAACCCAGCCTGTTCCTCAGCCATTATCTCTTCGGCTTGTGGTTTAAGCCTGTTCAAGATGACTTTCAGCATGACTTTGCTTGAATGACTGATGAGGCTGATGGTTCTGTGGTTCTGGCAGAGCTGTAGGTTGCCCTTTTTAGGAAGTGTTATAATCAGCGACTGAGTCCATGGGGTAGGCCATTCTCCTGTTCTCCAGATCCTGTTACAGATAACTGTTAAAACATCAATCATGGTCTCCCCGCCAACTTGAACAAGTCCTAAAGGTATATTATCATCAACTCCTGCATACTTCCCCTTCTTTAGTGCTGCTGCTGCTACTGCTACTGGATGGAGTATGGCAACCACCAATCCGTACCCCCCAAAAATAGCATATTTTTCTACTAGGGAGTCAGTTACTAAAACCAACCCTATCTCCTCCTGGTAAAACATTTCTCAACTAAATATGCTTTTTGCAACTATAATTTTTGATCTGTTTTATACTGCAAGAAATCCAACATGCATGACTGACAGATGACGCCACCTCCGTTATAATGTTAACCTAGTGCCCTTCCCGAAAAATGCGGGACAAGTCCTCGTGAAAATTTAGTAGACTGTACCCTAAATCAGCCGTCGCCGTGACGTTGCGTCAATCAAATGTTACATGAACCAATCAAGAGGTTTACTTTAGACGTGGCTCGACGACAACATCACATGATCAATTGTTGTTCATCGGTGTATGAAGCTAGTGGTTCTTAAATCTTAACCTAGGGGAATTCAGGGGCAAGTGTAAATATTCAGAGTTACTTGCGTTTATTGCTGAACTATGTAAAAAAAACGGGAATCGAAAACAAAGATGTTTTTTAATCGGATCAAAAACGGGAAGGGGAGAAACACGGACAGAAGGATAATGACTATGATAGGCATAAAGCAGGCTTAATCTTTGCATCCTAAAAATGAGCTTCTAGAGATAGGTCAAGGTTGAAGTGGAGAGGTAGAATTGGAGAGGCGACTGCAGTAATGTTGCCCAATATAGTATGCCAGAATAAGAAACATGTAATTTAAGTACTTTTATCATATGACGTCGCATCTGAGAGTGTAATAAAGCCATGCATTAAAAACGATAATCCACTAGTGGATTAAATATACAAATTACGCCGTAACGTTAGGCGTTGGCGCCCATAAAACGTCGCGTTTTCTAATGGCGAAATCGTGACGCTTTAGAGCAAAATTTGCCAGTAAAATGCGTGTTTAGTGTCATATGATAAATAGAATCTTGCATTCGTGCCCCTTTATTATTGAATTTATTAAACTCGTTGGTGAAAACGATAAGATGCTCGGCATAGCCTTGCATCTTATCTCTTTCCCCAACTCGTTTAATAAATTCAATAATATATGAGCACTCATGTAAGATCCTTTATTAAATTTCTATTCTACTTGTCTGCCTTGAAAAGGCTGAGTAAATTCGGCATGCATATATACACCTCTGTTATTCTGCCGTCTTACGAAAGGAATAATTTCTATGACTTTATGTTGCTTATCTGGAAGGCAAAGCCCTTCCATTTGCCTTCCATAAGGGGTCGACTCTTAAAAGAATTTTCTCATAGAGGAGAAAATTCCTCCTTTTCAGAAGTTACCCCCAGTTAGGAGGGGTGGATAGAAGATTCCACTAGGCACAACTAGGTTAAACATTTTACAATTGAAAAAGATAAAGAGAAATCATGTAGTTTGAGCTAAGTTATAATCCATCGTATTATGTTGATGTATTGCAAAGCATAAACCACACGCGCAACCGGTATCGTCCATATTTAACATAATGTCTGCAAATATTTCCCATAGGCAACTTATTTCACCCTAAACCACGTCCATGTACAGCGGGATTTGCAGTGCAATATCTAACGCAAGAAAAAATATCAGGGTCCAGTTGTTCAAAGCATAGTTATAATTCGGACAAAAGGAACGGACGTGCTTCTTTCTGCTGAAATGTGCAAGTTATGGGTTCCCTTGTCATTTCCATATTTCTGTATGAATCGTGGACCTTGACAACAGAGTTAGAGAAAAGAACACAGGCCTTTGAGATGAGATGCTACCGAAGGTTACTGTACATTTCGTACTAGGACATATTACCAATGAGGAAGTTCGCAGAAAGATCCAAGCAGCCATTGGAGACTATGAAATACTCCTGACGCTGGTCAAGAAACGGAAACTAAGGCGGTTTAGCCACGTCTCAAGGTCTTCTGGCTTAGCTAAGACGATTGTACAGGGCACAGTGAAAGGAAAAAGAAAAAGAGGTAGACAGAAGAAGAGGTGGGAGACAATATTAAGGAGTGGACAGGGATGGATTTTGCCAGCTCAACTAGGGCAGCTGAAAACAGAACAAGGTGGAAGAGGGTTGTTTCGAAGCCATCTGCGGTGCCCTAACGACCTAGTTAGGTTATGGGATAGAATAAAATAGAATATAATAGTGTAGTAATGAAATTTCAGCATCTAATTATGAATATTTCTTAACTTACCATTTTTAATGAGTGTTAAATCCCTATCGTGTAGAAAAAGGGAATAAGGTTGTAAGTGTATTTTATCATATGACGTCGCATCTGAGAGTGTAATAAAGCCATGCATTAAAAACGATAATCCACTAGTGGATTAAATATGCAAATTACGTCGTAACGTTAAAAGTTTACGTCCATAAAACGTTGCGTTTTCTAATGGCGAAATCGTGACGTTTTAGTGCAAAATTTGCTATTAAAATGCGGTTTTAGTGTCATATGATAATTAGAATCTTGCATTCGTGCTCCTGTATTATTGAATTTATTAAACTCGTTGGTGAAAATGATAAGATGCTCGGCTCTCTGCCTGCCGAGCATCTTATCATTTACACCAACGAGTTTAATAAATTCAATAATACATGAGCACTCATGTAAGATCCTCTATATAACAGAATTTAGCCATGTTCATTTCATCAAATATTTACAGAATGCCAGATATCAGGTCTCTACGCCAACGGATCAAGAGTTGAAAAATTGCAAAAACTGACAATGGGCCATAACTTTGTCAAAATATGCCAACTGAAAATCCAAAATCACATGCACATCTTCAGATCATGATAAAATATTCTGCATAATTCGAGTCAATCTGATCAAAGACATAGAAGCAGTTGCGGGTAGGAGATCAAAGTCAGCATGGGCCATACCTCCCTCTAAAATAGCCGAACCAAAAATGTAAAACTATATGCAAATATTCAAACCAAAGGAAAAAGTCTAAAAGAATCAAATTTATCCAGTGAGAAATAAAGAAAATGTGGAAATAAGATTTCGGACGGCGGCCGGACTTGACAGACGAAATAATGTAGACATGGACGGACGAGGATCATTTAGATAGTCCCCTCTCCGCCTACGTTTGGCGACAATAAGAAAATGAGATTTTTTCACGGATCTATATTATAGACTTACCGCTATCGGAAGCTGACCTTATGCAACCTTTATTTCGAGCAAATATGGCAGTCGCTGATCGGGATTGGCGTCTCCTGAATAAAGAAAATTAAAAGATTTTAAGCATTATTTCGAATTTTGATAGTCACTTCACCTTTCTGAGTCAATCTACCATTCTGATGGCTTTATTTTGAAAAGAATAGTTGGGTCGTTAATTTTCAGCTTTCAATTGCACAGACATGGGATTCGCTCACCATTGTATCGTCCGCAAAGTACAAAGATAGGCAATGATTAGGAATTAATACAATCAAATCTCACATTCCACTCTCAAAACCTATAGGAAAAGAAGCACACACACAGAGAAAAAAATGGCACAAGTTCACGAAAGACAAGCAAGGTAAACCGAATGACAAGCTCTGCCCCAAACAGGTGGTCATTCAGCTACCCTAATCGAAAACAGCTTCAACATCGTTTTTTATCTATTTCATTTCTAACTTACAAACCAAAACAAAACTAAAGGCAGATTGTTTAACAAATCAGGTGACCGAACCGCCAAAGAACATAGACAAGCGGGCATAGAACAATGTAACATCAAGGAACCACAACAGAAGAACAGAGCTCTAGATAAGAGGGGTATTTGATGATAATTGAGGGATAATTTTTTTCTCATTGAAACCATATGTTGTGACCCCTCATCTGAACCGTCTCGTCGAGACGGTTCAGATGAGGGGTCACAACATATGTTTTTATGTAGCAATAACAAAAATTATCGTTAATTATCACAAAATACTCCTTCTTATCTAGGGCTCTGAAGTACCGCCTTGGAACTGTCAGCAAAAGATAACTGGGGGCTTAAATGTGTTTTACTGGTGCCAAACCTCGGTCTCTGCTTCTGCAGTGGTTTGAAACATTTAGTTAGCTGTTTGGTCCGCATGAAGGTTTCCTTTCCCATCAATGAAACAACATCATCAAACAAATCACGTATAAGACCTATCATAGGGGCCGAGATGACTTAGGCCGAAGTGTCCGTGGGGCCGAGATGACTGGGGCCAAGGTGACTAGGTCTGAAGTGACTGGGGCCGACGGTGTTTGGGGCCGAAGTCTCTAGGGGCCGAGATGGTTTGGGGCCGAAGTGTCTGTAAATCCCCGCGAGGAATCAGAGATGAGGACTCGACGGAAATAACGTTTTGCAACACAATGAGACCCCTGGAAGTCAAACTACACCACTGAAATACCAAAAGTGAACCATCAGTTAGACCCCGAATAACCAAGCAACAGACAAGGCACATTTAAAGTTCGATTAAAATAAAAATAAATAAATAAAAAATAAATAAATCAAGAGCTTCCTCAGCCTTTTTTATGAGACTGCATTATATACAAGCAAAAGAAACATTAAGTTCTATTTCGCCTGTTAAATCTGGTTTTCCAAGAAATGAAAGAGATGTGAATGTATGGGTCTCGTAGATAGTCTGGCATTGGGAACTAATTCTATACAAGAGGCCATTAGACCGAGCGTGTGCAAAAAGTCTCGAGCTGAACAGCAACTATTCATTAATTTGAGAAGTGGTGTACACATTTTTACCCTCACTAGTCCTGTTCGAAAATTGAACAGAGCTCCTATGTATGTTACTGTCTGGTAGGGAATTCAGACAGATTTCTTCCAGTTATTGTGAATCCTAGTTTGTGTAGAAGATTCACCAATGCCTCTCGATTTAGAAGTAGTACTTTTCTGATTGCCTTTAAGGAATGAATTTCATTTTTCTGGTAATTATCGAAGTATAAGTTAAAAATATATAGATTAAAATAGATGTTGATGTTGTTATTTATTAGGGTTACTGAATGGCTACCTGCTTGGAAAGAGCTGCGTATTTTACCGGGCGTGTCTTTCGTGAACTTGTGTCAATTTTTCCGTGTGTGTGTGCTTCTTTCCCTATTTGTTTTAAGAGCGTGATGTGGGATTAGATTGTATTAATTCCTGATCATTGTCTATCTTTCTACTTTGTTATCGACGCAATGTAGTTTTTACTTCAATGAACACCAGAAAAATTGAGTTCTTTGCTTATATTTACACTCTTTTATATCTATTATTTGACCACAAATTTGCGTTAGCGGCTACAGTTGAAGCACAAAAACATACGCAGTTTTTCTACTAACAGTGGAACGACGTCAACGACTCATAACGTCACTTTTGTCCAAACAAATTGGAGATTACCTTTGTTTATTTTGATGTCACTTGACTTCATGTGTCGTCGCGTGAACCGATGTAGTTATTGAAGTATAAAGAACATTATGTTCTACTGATTTACCTCAGGGCTTTTCTGATTGCCTTTAAGGAATGAATTTCATTTTTCTGGTAATTATCGAAGTATAAGTTAAAAATAAATAGATTAAAATAGATGTTGATGTTGTTTTTGATTAGGGTAGCTGAATGGCTACCGGCTTGGGAAAGAGCTGCGTGTTTTACCGGGCTCGTCTTTCGTGAACTTGTGTCAATTTTTCATTGTGTGTGTGCTTCTTTCCCTATTTGTTTTGAGAGCGTGATGTGGGATTAGATTGTATTAATTCCTGATCATTGCCTATCTTTCTACTTTGTAATCGAAAAATTAAGTTCTTTGCTTATATTTACACTCTTTTCTATCTATTATTTGACCATAAAGGCATAGGGTCGATAAGGGGTGTTTTTGGCCCCATGTCCAAAACTAGTTTTACGCTGTAAAATTATTGTATAGTCATTTGGGATTACTATTACGGGCATTAGAAATAGAAGTGTGTATTGTAAAATGTATGAGTCAGGTACATGTAAGATATCGAATGTACTGATCAGATTGTACGGATGCGCATATTGATATGGATATTTGTTGCTGAGGTTTCGATAGTAGAAATGCTGTTGAATTTGGATTGGAGTCTGTCTGTGTTGCATATGACAATAAGGACTGGTTGGCTGACCGCTCCACATATAACCATATAAAACGTGTCGCAGTTTCAACACAACATCAACAATTAAACCAGTAACAATTACTTAATTTCGCCTTCGATTTCTGTGTCAATTTTTTTTATTGGTTTCATGTTTTACATGGGCGATATAACAAGCGAAATGTCCTTTGGCAAAAAAGCGATTTTGACCGAAGTATCTACATTCATCACGGCACGGTTTATAGGCCAACAGTCAATGAAACTGAAAGTAAGAGAGAGCGAAAGTAAGCTATTTACATCAAAATCCCGGGTGTATTTATATTGGCCAATGAAATACTAAATATGTAGGTGAATAGTAAGGTTATACGGCTAAAGCCGAAAAATCGTGATTAAAGATAAGAATAATATTAATAGTGCCATCATAATACCGGTACAACATAAGCGTTGCAATGACAACCAGTTCTGTTGAAGGCATGCGTTAAACTTCAGTTGGTGGTGGTTGGATACGCTAGGTTCGATTTTGGGAAATTCTACAGGTATTGGCTTAAAGTCCCATTGCTCTATCAGTGGTATAAATACATGGCATATATTATCGCGAGGTATCACTAGAAGATTCTTAACACGGATCCGTGATTATCACCGCCTTAATAATACTTGGCTATAGAAACAGAGGTTTTCTTACGATACTAGCGGAAGAATTAAGCTTGGGTACAGAATAATCATTTGAAACGATTAGCATTGAAGTTGCTGCAGTATAAGCAAAAATGTGTTCATCTCTCTCTCTCTATCTATCTATCTATCTATCTATCTATCTATCTATCTATCTATCTCTGGTCGATTGCTACTTGGGTTAAGCGCTGGCTTCCTGATCCACCTGTCCCGGGTTCGACTCCCGATGGAGGCTGAGAGCGGCAATCTTTTCAACTGTAAACGGGAATCCATTGCACACCACTGCCTTTCATTTTCACGCTCCCATAGTCCTGGTATGACTGTGACTGAAATACTGTTGAAAAGGACGTAAATTTGCAAACAAGTCATTCATCAATCCGCTCTCTCTCTCTCTCTTTCTCTCTCAACATGTACAAAATTCATACACGGTTAAGACAGAAAGACAAAATTTGACATCATACACGAGAGGTAAGAAAATGGTTCATGTTGACAATTAAGCATCATAAACCTCTTTCTACTCATTCTTTCAAGTGAATTATAGATCTATATAATTTTATGTGAATAGTCGATTCATTAAATTATGGCGGAGCCCTGACAGAATTTAACCCTCAGGTCTCGAGCAAGAAGAAAGAACATGAAAGCTAAAATGATACATTGAAAGGTTTATAACTGACAATATTGGTCAAAAAGCGATAAATTTCTCTTGGTTACCATGGCAACAGCATAACAGAAATAGAAGTGGATCCATTTTATTTGTTTCAATTCAGGAGCAAGAATAAACAACATAAAACCTTGAAAAGTAGCCATACTCAAAGGTGTTTCAAGGATTTTTGCGAACCAAGAAACGAGGATTTGTCCTTTGTTTCCATGACAACAGCATTTGTGCAAGAGGAATACCCTTTGCTATTTGATATTTCAATCTTCAGTTCTCGAACAACAAGAAACGAATTCAAACAGTCAAAAAGGCCATTTCTGAATCTTTTAAATTAAATTGATTGCCATAAAACATGTGGAATGGTCATGGTTACCATGACAACGGCACAACTACTGTTACAATGGAAACGAACTTTTTATAGAATTGACTCACATAATAAATATAATTACATATTGTCTTACTTCATCGAACTCTCTTAGTTATGTCAAGCTCAAAACAGCTTTTGCCAGCCTTAGATAGATTATCCAGGTTGCAAGGCGCACGCGGCTGGAGGACATATTTTATTTTTAAAAACACCTCCACATGCAACAAACAACAAGAAATTTTTTGTCAAAGTTCCATTTTAATGATAAAACCGTTTGCTAAAGTATCAAGTTGTTTGTCGAATGTGGAGGCATTAGAATTTTCGTCTGAATATATGAAAGTTGGCTAAAAAGTGCAAAAAAGCGAAAATGTAGCATTTATGTAGCGTTACCATGGCAACGTCATTAACAGAACTTAAAAAAAGACATTTGATTTGAAAATAACGTACCGTAACATAGTCATATAAAAGAATTTTAAGGACAAAATTCAAATTTTATTTTTTACGAAATTTTGAGGCCGAAATTGATGCTTATCGACCCTAGGCCTTTGCGTTAGCGGCTAAAGTTGAAGCACAAAAACATACGCAGTTTTTCTACTAACAGTGGAACGACGTCAACGAAATTTGCGTTAGCGGCTAAAGTTGAAGCACAAAAACATACGCAGTTTTTCTACTAACAGTGGAACGATGTCAACGATCATAACGTCACTTTTGTCCAAACAAATTGGAGATTACTTTTGTTTATTTTGATGTCACTTGACTTCATGTGTCGTCGCGTGAACCGATGTAGTTATTGAAGTATAAAGAACATTATGTTCTACTGATTTACCACAGGGCTTTTCAATAAATGCACTGAGAATGTAAATACGGGTATTTACTATTAACCAGTCATCTAGATACGATGCTGGCCAATAATAGAACAACAATAGAAGGCTTGTTACTAAGTTATATGACAAGAGGGACGACTTCAATTTTCCCATAGTTAACTTTCCGTTTTTGAGTAGTAATATCCATTCGGCACTTGCATACAGAATTTATGATTCTCAACTAGTCCGCTATGCTAGGGCCTGTTTCAAATATCAAGACTTTGATGGAAGAGGGAAGCTAGTCACTCATAAACTGTAGAAGCAGGGTTATCATTAAGTAAAGCTTGTGTCGACAGTTAAAAATGTTATATGGGAGACACAATGACCTTGTTGATCCCTTCTAAACTACTTTCCGATCTGATGGCCTCAGCCGAAGCTTAGTTAAGCTTGCAAATACCGGACTTTCATTTTCACTGACTTTTTCAACAGATACATAGATATGGCGGGTGTATCATAATAGGCAAGTGATGCTTACTACCCGCGGGCACCTGATCACACCTCGGTTTTGGGGTCCATGACTGTGTATTTAAAGTATTCCGGAATTGTCTATGTTTAAATGACTTATAAGTTCGGACTTATAATTTGGGTACTTTGACCACTTACATTTACAGTTCCCTTTTATTACTATTTTCATTAAGCATTTTGACTGTCACTTGGTAAGACTCATACTGTAACATACGAATGAGAAAGTTTAAAACTGATAGTAATATCAGTATTAATGAAAACAATAAAAAAAGAACTGTAAAGTAAATTATGTTACAAAGAATGAAAAACCTTAAGGGAGATGATGATTTAGAACTGCTACTAGTAGCTACAGTTAACAGTGTACGCTTGTTTTGTCGTTAGAAGTGGTTAAGATAAAAAGTTTCTTGTAGATGTAACGTATTCGGAGGAAAGGCGAATTATTTTAACTCTACTAAATCAAGTATCGAAAAGCAATCAGTCTGAGTTGTCGTCAGTGTGTGCGCTGAGTGTTAACATTTTCTATTCACCATCTGTCTTTTGTACCAATTGCTTAGGTCGGTTTCTGTCGAAAGTGATAGGGAAGATCCATTCCAACTATGTTGGTATCAAAACTAAAGTGCAACTTCCAATGCACCGTATACTAGCCGGCGACCATCTTCCATTTATAGTCCGCATTTCTTAGTCCACCACCAGATCTACATCGTTTCAGAAGCAAAATGGTATTGGGGAATGGATATGAAGTGTGTGTGTGGGGGGGGGGGGAGGGGGCGGGGGGGGGGGAAGGATGGAAAGTTATAGGCACGTTTACAATTTTCCGATGTTCCGATGCTGGGCTAGCACTTTCCCTCATAATTAGGTTATGGTACGCCAGTCTTATTATTTTCAGTTTCATCTTATTATACATCCACCTCCAATTTCTTTTGAAGATAATATTAATTGGCCCAACCGACACAGTCCGCTACAAGCACTTCCTGCAGGTACACAATGTTGATTCAACATTTTCCCCATTGGCCTTTTTTATCATTTATAATCTACCCCACCATGGTGAGAAATATTGATTTTGTGAGGATCCCATCGGCGTCAACGTCGCCATCGGCGACAGCGTAGCTTTCAGTCTGCACTCCATATCCAGAAAAAAATCGATGGTTGATTGATTAGTTGTTTTGGGTTTAAGAGAGAGGGAGAAAGAAAAGAGAAATGATATACGAGAGAAAAATATCCAAACAACCCCGTCCGCACCTTCTGCAAGTACAGTAATCCCTTGTCCTACTTTAGCCAAATAAGTAGGACGCCCCAGCACTGGCAGCAGCACCATCGCTCGACCATCACCCCCGACAGAATCGATGGATTTTCTAGATTTTGACCAAACAATCATAGCTACATTATTTGGAGAAGAAAAAGTAATGACGTTGACCTCATTTTCAAGGTCACAGGAAACATATAACATTGAAAAATGGCTTTTTCTGTACTAAATCTCCTGAACGCTTCTGATCCAAACTTACACAATAATGTTATTAGTAGAAAAGATTTTGACGATCTTAATTAAATTTTCATGGTCACAGAAGGTCAAAAAAGGATGATAAGCTGCTTATCTGCACCATATCTCCTCAAGGGGAAACTGGATTTAACCAAACCCACACAGATGTTCTATTGAGAGATGTTTACCACTGATTAGATTTTGGTGACCTTCACTCCATTTTCAAGGTAAAAGGAGGTCAAAAAGTTGAAAAATGGCTTGTCTGTATAATATGTCCTGAAGGAATTAATGGATTACAGCCCGTCATACACATATACATTAAAGGGAGATGGAAAAACCGATTGAATTTTGATGACTTTGATTAATTTTTAAAGTTAACCGGATGTCTTACCATATTGAAAAATGGCTTGTTTGTGCCATATTTCTTAAAAGAATAATTTGGGCACGAGTAAAAATTGAATAGGGTTAGGTGAATCTGACCCCTTTATTAAGGGCTCGGGTGGTCTTAGAACGCTGATAAATGGCTTGTCTACACGTAATAGCCTGACTGAAACGACGGATTCTAAGAGAACTACTTTGAAATCATCAGATGGAGATGGGGCAGATTGATTATTTTTTGGTGATCTTGACTCTGTTTTCAAGGTCATATGAAGTCTTACAAAGCTAGAAAATGCCCTATATGTATCCTACTTTCTGAACAAAAAAATGGATTTATACTTAACCAGCATTAGAGAGGATTCATAACTGATTAGGTTTTGGTGACCTTGACTTTTTTTTCAGGGTCAAATGTGGAGTCATCCTTACAATGATGATATTCCTTGAACCAGTAATGGATTTTCTATCAAACTTGCAAGGATATATGTTTTGGTCATGACAAAGTTTCTTTAGGTTGTGGTTACTTCGATCCGTTTTCAAGGTCACTGGAGGGTTTTCCCTAAAACTCACGATAAGACTTGTGCCAGTGGATGGATTTTTACCCAGCATAGAACGATATTTGAGCCAGACACGAGAAAACCAGCAAAGTGGCATATGCACCAGCGCAGACTCAGATCAACCTGGGAATTCGCCCAGTCTGATCAGAGGTTTGACTTTCCGCAAGAGGCTAGCTAATGCCCCAGTCACACACACATAAACGGATTCTGCGGATGCTACGGATGACCCGTCCGTATCTATTCGTATCTATTCATTTAATCGTAATGGATTTTGAAAAGGTTCGAAATTCGGGCGCGGATGAGTAAACCGTAAATGTCCGTAATTGAACGTATTTATCTGCATCTATCCGTATCTAGTCCGTGTCTCATCCGTATCTATTCCGTATCTTATCCGTAACTGAACCCATCATTCCGCAGTCCCAAGTTGAGGACTGATACGGTTTCACACGGATCTTTACCTTTAGTTACGGAAGTTATGGGTCATGTTAGGGTCATTGATGAGGCTCAAGTAATCGTAACCTAGAAGTATGGCCAATGCTCCTTCTCTCGAATGTGCTTAGTGTTCTATGCTCATGAAGGATTATGCTTTTCTTTAAATCTGTATACCTGGATCCAACCTATAAATTGGGTAAAGGTAAAGGTTTCCTATAGCCTAATGGCCGTAGGGGCGGTGGCTTGGGGGAGGAGAGGGATGGGGGTATGTGGTTAGGGTCAATGTATCTTGGGCAAAGCATATGAAAGGCGAGGCCCATCTGTCTCCTTGCCCTGTCTTGGCCTTCCCTGATTTGAAAAGGTACCCATTTACTGCTTGGTTGACATAGATATTCAGTCGGCAGTTGATAAAGTAGATACTATTATAATCATTCAAGAGCACTGCACACATTCGAAGGGAGGTACATGGACCATACTTCGAGAATTCGGCCACTCCAACCGCATCGGTGACCCTAATATGATTTGGTTACGAAAACCAGAGAAAGCAAAATGTAATTTCTTAATTTTGATAAGGCAGTAAATTCAAAAGACTGATTAGTACCATAAAAGGTTTAGAAGAAAAAAAAGCAATGATCTAGACTATAATTCTAAAACTATAAAAAAAATCTGTTTTCTCAGAATATTTTCTTGACCTCAAAGGAAAAATATATAATCTCCACTATAAATGACGTACGGGGAGACGTTTAACGGTCGCCGCACGACACGACACCATTGGCACTGAAGTGAAATAGAAACCTAAAAGAGTTTATTTAAGAGCACAGAACACATTAGAAAGAAGGAACATGGGTCATCTTCGAAGTTTCGACTACTCAAGCCTGACCAGTATATATCTATTGCTTCATTTCACCATTTAACTTTGTCCTATATTGGAAAACTAATTGGAATTAATAAAATATTTACTTTGTCCAATATTAAACAACTCATTCGAATTGATAAGTGTCAAATAAGTTGATGAAATGATGGCCCTACTTTTGCCATTGGCAAGTTCATGAAAAGATGACCCCACTGTTACAAATAAGAAACATAACATCGCACCATAACTGCACCATACGTCACTGCCGGCCTTTCTGTTGTAGTAGTGCTTGAGATATAGCCTCTGTCTCTTCCCCACCCCCCACCCCCCCCTCACGCCCCAACCCCCTACTGGTGTTGCTGCCGTCAGTATCTGTTAGCATTGGAACGCAAGAAAACAGTCCGTTACAGTACGCCGAGCGAGACCCGTAACTTCCGTAACTAAAGGTAACGATCCGCATGAAACCGTATCGGTCCTCAACTTGGAGGGGGACTGCGGAATGATAGGTTCAATAATGCAATAATGGATAAGATACGGAATAGATACGTATGCGACACGGATAAGATGCGGACGGGTGCGGATATATGCGTTTAGTAACGCACCATAACGGTTTACTCATCTGCGCCCGAATTTTGATACTTTTCAGAATTTCGACGCGGATCCTGTGGACTCTGCGGATATGATACGGACAGTTACGGACTGTGCGGATCTGATACGGATCCATTACGGATAAAACGGATAGATACGGACATGCCATCCGTAGTATCCGCACAATCCGTATGTGTCTGTGTGTGACTGGAGCATTTAAGGAGTAGACACAGATGTGGACGTCGCAGTTAATCTTTTCTAGTCTTCTATCCGCTAGGCATGCGCAACAGTCCGCATCTGAGAGTATTTATCCGCATCTAAAGGTTACAGAAGGTAACGGAAGGTTAGTAGTTCGTACCTATCCGTATCCATCCGCATTTATTGGTAACTATATCCGTTAATTCATTAAATAAAGATAGGCCACGCCCATAAATTCTGCGGATAAACTGACGATTTTATCCGCAACTATCCGCCCTATCCGTAATATGTGTGTGTGACTGGGGCATTAGTTTATAATGCCCCAGTCACACACACACACTACGGATTGGGCGGAGAGTTGTGGACTTTAAATCCACACAATTAGTTGGATTGGTCTCTGTCCATATCGAATTCGTATCGTATTCGTATGGTATCCGCAAGGTTCGCAGGATATGCCACAAAATTTAGAAAAGTTTAGATATTCAGGCGCAGCTAACCATAATGATCCGTAACTGAAGGCATTTATCCGCATTTATCCGTGTCTTATCCATATCTAACCCGTATCTCGACCTATCGTTCCGCAATACATCCAGAATTCGTGGACAGATACGGTTTCATGCGGATTGTTACGGTTAGCTACGTGTCTCGTTCTGCGTATTGTTACGGACTAATGCCCCAGTCAGACAAGCTATTCGCAATTATCCTCACCAATACGCATCTGTCAGTATTGGAGCGAAGTTATCCGTTTAGAAACGTATATAAAGGTAAAAGTCCTTAAAACACTCCGAACGAGACCCATAACTAACCGTAATTGAAGGTAACGATCTGCGTGAAACCGTATCAGTCCACAACTCTGGGTGGGCTGCGGAATGATAGGTTTATATACGGATTAGATACGGATAAGATACGGATTATATATGGATAAATGCGGATGAATGCCGTCAGTTACCTTTTGTTTCGGATCAATACAGTTTACCCGTCCGCGCCTGAATTTTTAAAATTTTATAAATTTGGAATCGGAACCTGCGGACCCTACGGATACGATACGGACAGTTAAAGACTCTGCGGATGCGATACGGACCTTTACGAATAACACCGGACAGAAACGGATGGACCAGCCGTAGATGCGATACGGACCATTACGAATAAAAGCAGACATATACGAACGGGCCATCCGTAACATTAACAACGTCTTTTCGCATCTAAAAGTAACAGAATGCAATGGAAGGTAAGTAGTACGTAAACATTCGTATCATCCCTATTAATTCAAAGGGAAAATATCTGACCGCCGACATCTGCATTTAGTCTTAACCATACGCATCTATAGGTAACTGTATCCTTAAATTAATCAAGAGAAGAGGCCATGCCCACAAATTCTGCGGATTACTGTGGATTTTTATCAACAACTATTCGCCCAATCCGTAATGTGTGTGTGTGTGTCTGGGGCATTAGCTACTCTTTAAGCGCAAAGCAAAGACTGAGCAGACTTGGCGGGTGTCCAGACTGATCTGAGTCTGTACTGGGCGCACATGCT
Organism: Ctena decussata; assembly: GCA_963989385.1. Lineage (NCBI taxonomy): Eukaryota > Metazoa > Mollusca > Bivalvia > Lucinida > Lucinidae > Ctena > Ctena decussata. The sequence goes on from OZ022511.1 coordinate 8,622,214, forward strand.
ACTTTGTTTGTTCGTGTTGCGGCTAATATAATGAGAACCAGCCAAAGGGGTGATGAGATGCTTGCGATCTTTTATCTCAATCTTAAGGCCACAGGAGGACTTATACAGTTCCTTATTAGGTCGGCATGTTATCTTGGCAACATTGTTGGGAAAATGGCACTGCTGGGAAGCAGACGCAGGGGCACATCTGTTTTCGCAGAAATAAAAACATCTAGTTTCTAACTGAAATGTAACTGGTAATCGTTTTTTTTCAGCTCAACTCATTCCACAGTCCGATTTCTCTGTCTTTTCAGTCTGATTTAAGATGCTAGCATGTGTCCACATTATTTCTTTAAATGTTTATGTTACGAAATGAATCGGATCGTCGACTATGTCGTCGAAATTATTTTAATCCTTTCAATCAGTAGGGCTACAGTTCTTAGGGTAACTGTGGTAATAAAACATTTACGGAAATTGTGGCTACGTCATGCATGGGTTATTGGTGAATACCTCACGTGACAGTTTTCACTGGACAGGGTGATTTTAAGGTGAAAACCTGCACGCTTAGATTCGAGTCGCATGATTTAAAAGTGAGACCCACAGTATTTATACTCGTATCTATTATTGAAAAATTAGACGTGGCTTTTTAATTCTAGGACGAAGGATGTTATATTGTCGTATGCCTTTGTTCAGTGTTAAGACCTGAGGGGTAAGACTTTATTATATTTATTCAGTATAGTTTTGGCTAAGAATGAAAAATGTGACTTCTTATTGATATGGTATGATTATCTGTGTCGACTGATTTTGTTGATAATGATCATGCTGCGCACGTGTCGACTTGTTTTGTTGATAATGATCATGCTGCGCATGGTATTTGTATATTAGTATTATCGACTGATTTTGTTGATAATGATCATGTTGCGCACAGTATTTGTATATTAGGAAGTTTTGTAAATTATGGAAATAGTTTATATCACTGATGTTGGTTGCAATGGTTTGCGTCTATCTGACGTCGAGTGACGTCAGTTGCATTCATGTTATTCATGTGACTTCAGTTGCATTCATGTTATCGCGACGTCAGCACTGTTTATATTAGAAGTAGATTGATTTGTAATGGAACTAATTTACATAATCGTGACGTCAAGTGACGTCAAAACATGCACCGCATTAAGGTTTTTCGATACGTAATAATGGTAACATTTGGTCGTCATGCGTTTCATTTGCCTTCACTAGTCGAGGTCATATGGTATAACGTCATTGGCGTCATGATGTCAGATCAAACGTTATGATCCCAAATGTGTTAGAAAAGCTTATTAAGTTATTATATTCTATGGCAAATGGTAATACGCTTAGTTTGAAGAAATGAATTAATCCATATGCGAGTTAAATTTTTGGTAAATCAATTTAATGTAGATAGGTCATTGTTTAGATTATTCATGTTTTATGTGGGTTATGTCATGGTAATGTCTGTTGACGTCAGTATACTTCTTGACAATGTTTGACGTCAGATCCTTCGAGGCACATGCGTGGTAGGATCTACGTTTCTTCAATGGCGGAAGTGGTAAGCACAGTTTTGGCTTTACATCGTGATCGCCAGTTGTGTCTAGTGACACGGCTGGCGTATGCACGTTATGCTCGACATTCGCCGAGGTCGTTGTATGGTATTTCCAAGACAGGCCCAAGTCTTACGTGTTGTTATTATGTAGTTATAATGTATTAAGTGTAAGTTCGTTATTTTTAGGCACATCAAGTCCGGCAGTCAGCTGTTAGGGCTTAAAGCCACGCCTCACCTGGCGATTCTATATACATCTCAAGGTTAATACTAACCCGGGTAGAGGCAGTTACAACGCTGCTTGTGCATGTTTCCTAGCCGAGGCGGGAAGCACAAAAATATAGGCGACGTCGGCCGGTTACGTCTATGAGATTACTGCGGAGGTGAAAGTGGGACAGTGTTCGTCCTCTAAAGTGTTTCTTATTATATATAGACTGGTTCCCTGGTACGATCCAGGGAGCGACCAGTATATAAGTACGTGCGCGAAATGATATAAGTGGGTGATTCCCATAATATATGGACTGGCCCATGGTAGGATCCAGGGAGCGACCAATTGAAGCCAACCAGCATAAGGCCTTAATTTTTATAAGCTCAAGTTAACGATTTTGTTCTTTGTATTTTCCTTTAGTTCATGCCGCTGAGACGAGTACGGTGTTGACGTCAGACGGTAATCTATTTGCGTATCGTACGCAAATTAATTACAGATTTGAAACAAACATCTTACTTGGGTCAGCGACATGAACTGATATGTGTTGTATATTATTGTAATTATGATAGTTGTAAATTGTATTGTCTGTATACAGAATTTACATTACTATATATATATAAACTCCAAAAATTCTAACGTTGTTAGAATTTCCTTGTTAATGTAATACACTGGTCGATAACCCTTTAACCGGAGGTCATCCTCCGCCGTCATGGCGACGCATAAGGCTCTACATCCGTGTCAACCGTGTGTAAAGCCTTCTGCATAACAGTTAGTCTAGAAATTAGACCCCTGAGCTAGACGCTGCGTGTTTGATTGCAGCTGAGACCGTGATTCTTCTTTTGTGTCATAATAATTAAACCGTCATCATCATCTGTCACACTTCCAAAAAAGGTCCAACATGACTTGACTCCTGTTGTAAGGACCGTAAACCCAGAAATCATTCACCCATCCCTCTTTACGATTGCTGAGATAACTACAGCGAATACTGCCTTGTGACTCCGATGTACCACACTTAGTTTAATTTTGATTTAATCTATTTACGCCTCACTGATTTTCAAGTTAATGTTTAAAACGATTTTGGGGGCCAAACCGTCACCAGAATTAACATACGAGATTTCAACAATCGGTTTTTGTTACTTCAAACCTAAAAAGTTCCTAGCTGGCGAACATAATGCTAAAATTTGCATTTAGCCATTGCAGTCCTATATATTATGCTGTTTAATAATAGCGGATGAACAAATATAAGCATAGAGACCTTAGTTTTTAAATTCATATTAATTTTTGTTATTATTTATCGGCGGGAGATTACAAAAAAAAGAAAACGCGCAAACTTACGACGTTGGGTTAAATGTGTAAAAAATTTGTATTCATAGAAATACAAGTTAATCTTTTAAAAAAAGCTTGAGAGGTGTATGGGTGGCCTTTCTTTTTACATATATTTCAGTTTAAATAGCAATCAACACTAGAAGCCAACAGATATCAGGCAACCGCCCACAATCGGCACTCTCAGCGCTTTGATTCAAATTGTTGTTCTCAACGCTGATATCACAAAATAAATGTACAGTTTGTGAATTCTTTCCGCAAAAAGAGTTCAAAGTACAAATTTGTTCAGCTAGTGTTCACAGCTTTCGAGAAGTACTTTACTTCTACAATTTACTTCTAACTGCTAGATAGTACGATGTGTATTGACGACGTATATCCATAAATAATCGCTAGAAGTACACGAACAAGTCAAAATTCGTTACACACCTAATAATAATGAAACATTATTTAGAAGGCTGAATCACAAATACCAGAATGCTACGGGCATTCAAGAGCCTTTATTGGTTTGTATTTACATATTTTTTTTTTCGTTTCTTTTCTTTTCTTCTTTTTTATTATCATTTGCTTGATTAAATTCTTTTCAGAGCACATCTATCTGAAATAATCCTTGTCAGTATAGTTTCAAGTTACATTAAATGTTTCTCATTTTTCCATGGTTTTCTTTTTTCTTTTTTATATTTTTCTTTACCGATACATTGTAATATTAGACATGAATCCGGTACAGCTGTTAAATTTTGTTTTCAAATCGAAATGAATGGACTTCACGGAAGGACATCATTTCATCATTTTGATTACTTTCCTGCTGACGTTGGCGTCGAGCATTAACTTTGTTTACTTGTGCCGTCTTTGTTTTCTAGAGGTTAGACCTTTTTCTGTCTTTCTTTATTTCTTTGTTTAATTTATTTATGTACATAAGAGGAGTTGTTTTATCAGGTAAAATAAGATTGGGATACCGCTTCATGAATTTTAATTATATATGTATTATCTCATAAGGGTAACGCAATATTTTAAATAGCTGGCTTGTCATTTAGAAAAATGTCGAATATAATTTATTTTTTGGTTTGTTTTTGTAAGTAAACTCAGTAACATAGACGAGGAAATATAATTACATAAGCCAGATAAAGCTAAGTTTCTCTTTATTAGAAACAAACAAACACAATGCAAACACGCCAGGTGAATACACGCATATACACACGCAAAATAAACCAGAAGAAGTTACGTAAGTCATCTGCAGTGGTAAAGCCAAGTCATGTAAATTCGGACAGCAGGTAAATTCGGACAGTGACATTGTTTCCTTTATATGTAAGTTGTTTGGAATTAAAACAAAATTAGCCGGGCAAGCAGTAAATATCCTTATGAGACGGCTCATAATGAGCCGTCTCATCTCGATTTTCACTTTTTGCCATGGTATGTCCGAATTTACTTGTTGTCCGAAGTTACGAGACTTGACCCTAAAATTCAAAATAAATGAGATATGTAATATTACTTCTGATCACGAATTATATTCAAAAGGCATATCTATGTTTCGACGTTAAATGCTCATAAAAATTCCTTTTAAAAGGAAGCTTGCCCAGCTAAGACAGTGAAATTTTCATGAGTCGTTATTGAAGTGAACCCAATAGTTAGTGCTGTTTCTGTTGCCAACTTTTATGTAGCAAAGTATTTAATTTCTTAACTTCTGGTGGCATTATCCACAGGTGTGAGGTAAAACAAGTGTAGAATTTATTTGAAAAACAAATTGAGGAAATATTTAAACAAACCACGCACACACAAAAAAACAGTTGAGGAGCTTGGTTTGAATTCTATGAAAGGAAACCCTACATATACACGTACTTCGTTGTCTAAGGAGAAAATTCTAGGAAACCACAAGTCAGTTCTACTTTCCTTTGGAAGTTCCACAGCATAGGAAGATCTTGATCTTCCAAAACTGTATTGGATCCCTTAGTCACATAAAGATCCATATAAGCAACGATATACAGGTGTTAAGAAAGTTCGAAGACATTACTATATTGCTTATAACTTCAGAAGTTACAGTCATTGAATTTTAAAAGTTTACAGGTTTCAGGAACTATTCAATTTTAAAGGATCCACAACGTAGCATCTTTTACAACCGCACTTTACCGTAATAAAATTAGCAGTTCATACCCAATGTATTAAAGCGGTTTGCTATTCATTATGGATTTTACCCATAAAGGTGTGGCATATTAAACTGTTATTTATTCTTACCCCTCAGTGAATCATCATTTTAAAACTAACTTAAATGATAGAAACTAAGCCAAACAGTATTTTCGTATAATTTCCTTATACTGTTGTAACCCTTCTGTTGGTCTAAATTATTTAGTTCAATAAAGATATCTGAGTTGCCACCAATTTGGGAAAGAGCTGCTTACTCGGCTTATCACTTGTAATTTATTGTTTGTTGAGATGTCTTTGTCAATCTTTCCCTTTGATGTTGGGGATAGGGTTTGGGATCTGATTCAGTCAGTTCCTGAAGTGTAGTTACTCTTTAAATTTTATTAGTTACAGCTTATAAAGAATCGTAGACAACATGCACATTTTAACAGATGATTCATTGACATGAAACAGCATTTGAGACATTAATATTTTGTAAAGGGGGTTGGGGAATGAATTAACATCTGAAACAAAACTTGAAATTAAAAGTTGACATAAAATCATTGATATCATGGAGTGGGCCTGAGAGATAAGAGAGACAAGAAAAAAGTTTCAAAATATTTATGGTGTATCTGTAAATTATCATATATTTGATAAAATACCACCAAAACGTCAAATTATGCAAATATGTGTATAAAAAAAGCATTTTTACGACAATAATGCATCTAAGTGACAAGAAAATCTATTAGTTACAGGGGTTTTATCCCGGTATGAAATATTTCAAGAGTTGCCTAACACTTTTATATTCTTACCTAATTTGAAGTTAAGTCTAAAGAGTAATTTGTAAAGAGTGATACTGCAATACAATATGAAAAGAAAATTAGATCCCACGTTTATGCTCTATGTGAGAACAAAGACTAAAAGAAATCTGCAAAATGCCTCTGTATTTACAAATACTGATATAGATTCTATCCCTACCCCAATAAAATTTAAAGTTTCAATTGAGAAGGGGGTACCCCTTCGTCTAAGTCGGAAATTCCGCTTTAAACCGTCGGAAAATAATAAAAAACTAAATTAAAAAAATCACGAAAACGTGCCTGCAACCAGTACATTCCCTGTACCAGTGCTTTTACATCTTAAATATTTCTATTAGTTTCGAAAAAGCAAGTTTTTAAGATGTCGAACTCAAATGCAAATCAAACATTTTGCCTTCACTATTGTCAGCCCTGTAGAGGGTATGTCCATGGTAATTCAGATTTTCTCGTCGTTTTGAAATCGAAAAAGAATTTATATATTGCATATCTTTGGTAGTGCGTCCTTTATCACACTTACAAAGTTTTAGCCAAATCGTAACATTATAAGCTGTCAGTGTAAGTTTAAATAATGTCTACGAACTTTCTTAACACCCTGTATTTCGGGTTCGGCTAAGTGCTCAACCAAGTCTCTCTCTCTCAGATTCTTACAAAAATCCTTACGGCAGTTAAGGATGGTCTTCAGAAACACTGTGACCTATCTTACGCGAGAAGTGGTGTAAATCAGATGTGGGTCCTTAAACGTTCTAAAGAACTTTTGAAAAGTTTCAAAGCCCAAACACGTTTTGAAGTAGATATCATAAAAACCTTCGATTTCTCTACGCTTTATACGACAATTCCACATGACAAATTAAAGTCTAAATTAAAAGAAATTGTAAACAATTGTTTCTTTCACAAAAAAAGAACTTGTCGGTACAAAAACGTTGTTCTTGGGTATCTGGACACATATTTTGTTAAGTTTATACAAAGTATTCTGAGGATGATGTCATTAAAGTGCTGGAATTTCTTATCGACAATATTTATGTGGCGTTTAACGGACAGATTTTTCAACAGACGGTTGGCATTCCAATTGGCCCCATTTGCGCCCCTTTACTTGCCGACTTGTTTCTTTATGGATATGAGGCGGAGTTTATACAAGGGCTCTTAAAAGAGGGTAATATACACCTAGCACAGAACTTTAACTTCACCTACAGGTACATAGATGATGTTCTGTCTCTGAATAATCCAAAGATTTCGGAGTTTATTGACCTCATCTATCCATGTGAACTTGACATTAAAGACACCACGGAGTCCAATTCATCTGCCTCATACTTAGATTGTTATCTCTATATTGACAATGGAAAGCTTGTTACTACGCCTTATGACAAGAGGGACGACTTCAATTTTCCCATAGTTAACTTTCCATTTTGAGCAGTAATATCCCTTCGGCACCTGTATACGGAGTTTATGTTTCTCAGTTAGTACGCTATGCTAGAGCCTGTTTCAAATATCATGACTTTGTCGAAAAAGGGAGGCAGCTCATCCGTAAACTGTTGACACAGGGTTATCAGAAAGTAAAGCTTGTATCGACAGTTCAAAAGTTTTATGGGAGACACCATGACCTCGTTGATCCCTACAATGTGGCCGTTTCTAAACTAATTTCCAATTTGATGGCCTCAGCCGAAACTTAGTTAAGCTTTTAAATACCGGACTTTCTTTTTCACTGATTTTTCCTACTGATACACAGATATGGCGGGTGTAATATAATAGGCAGGTCATGCTTTCTACTCGCGAGCACTTGATCACACCTCGATTTCGGGGTCCATATCTGTGTATCCTAAATATTCCGGCATTGTCAATGTTAAAAGTACAGGCCAACCTCGATATCTCGAATTCTAAGGGAATGGAAAAAACACTTCGAGGTTTCCGAAGTTCGAGATAAGCAAATAGTGATGTCTCCCAAATTCATATACTATTGACTATTGTTCGATTGGTTAAAAGTAAAATTCTTTGTCATTCACTTTATTTGACGTTTTTACCAATATGCAAAAGTAAAACAAAAATGCCTTGCCGTAAAATGTCTGCCAAAAATGGTCCGTTTTTGCTCATTCCTTCTTTTCAACGATCATTTTCTGAATACAACTTTTGACTTCGTCACAAGCAGTGATAAAACTAATGGAAAACTTAGTAATGGATATGAAAATCACTTCGATATAGCCGAGTTTTCGAGATAAGCGAGCTCGACACAAACGAGTTTTACATACAATAACACATAGGGGATAATGTTTGGGAATGGAACATCACTTCGACACAGGTGGTGTTTTCGAGATAAGCAAGTTTGACATATCGAAGTTGGCCTGTATTTACGAGTTCGGATTTATGATTTGGGTACTTCGACCACTTTCATTTTCCAACGTTTCTGGTCGTTAGGCATGTCTCAAGGAAAACTACTATATGAACCTATTTCAAGTATTTATTTTACGGCTGCTGAGTCACATTTAGTTTGAATCAAAATTTAAGAAATACTTTCAAACCCATGTCTATGGAATCTTGGCATATCTAAACTTGGCATCAAAGGCAGACAATAAACTTATACTTACTGAAATTTATTTTTGGTTTTAATGGCATCAGTGACAGTGACATGAACAAAATTATGACACTCTGAGAAGAAAATGCATGCTGCTATTGTTTGATACAATAACTTGCATTCATATTCTTCGGTGAAGTTACATAAACAGTCACCACAGTAACCAGCAGCAATCAAATGTCTTCAATATATTTAACGGAAAGACTAGATACAGGTATGCCATTTACAATTAAGATATTTTATAAATATTCATCTGTATCAGAACTACAGCGCTTAGTTTTGATGTTCAGAAATAGTTCTTGAAAGCTGTTTTTTCGATAAGAAGCACATAATATGCGAATGCGTTGTATATCACTTTAAAGGTCTGATATTGGTGTTTTGTTTCATATATGACACATACTGCTATTGTGCGTGTTAACCAAGTTATTAAGCTATTTGCATTTTATATTGAATCCCCCCCACCACCTCGTATGTAAAGTTACTGTTGTAAATGTACTTGATACCAGCTAAAGATGGAATCGTCTTCTTTTTTGGGTCAGAAATTTGACAATCATCTGATAGGTTTGTTTATCAATACACAGTTCCGAGCCACACCCAGAAAGTCACTCAAAATCACATGATAGCGTATATCTGGCCAATGCAACGATAACTTAGCATGTGACATAGTCTCACAAACAAATCGCACGTGGTCAATATCAAACATAACTCCGTGATTTTCCCTTACAGGTAATGGAAGGATGTATACCTGTTTAAAGAAAACAAACTAACACCACTTTTAATAAACTTACCCTGCTTTGCAAGAACAGAATGCATCGGAAATGCATGATGCGCAACTTCCCATATGTAGGTCATGAGGAGGCTGATTCTTCGCCATAGATCGCCGACATTTAGCAGACACTTGCATTTGTCATTTGTTTTTCCGCGATATTTGTGTAAGCTTGTGAGACGTAGTAACAGCATCTAAGCAGGCGGAGCTTAGCGGCTATTCTCGGAACTGTGTATTGGATTGTTCAGCCCGTCAAGATTGAACCAAACTGGTTATACGATGTTGCCAAAATGTGTTATCCCCTAGAAAATGATTACCTGCAAAGAATGCTTGGTTTGTCTTCAATATTGCTTAAAGCTAAGCCTATAGCAAGGAGATGACAGCTGTTTAGAGCTGCCATAATACACAGTAATGGGGGCCGCCTTCGATAAAGTACTAAAGTGCCAGTATCCTCCACTCTGAAGAAGTAAATATGTAACGACCGGGCAGTGGTAACAAGTAAGATTGAAGTAAACCAGCAACAAATTTAAAGAGTAAATACACTCCAGGAACTGACTGAATCAGATCCCAAACGCTATCCCAAACATTAAAAGGAAATATTGACAAAGACATCCAAACAACCAATAAATTACAAGTGATAAGCTGAGTCAGCAGCTCTTTCCCAAATAGGTGGCAACTCAGCTATCTTTACTGAACTAAATAATTAGACCAAAAGAAGGGTTTAAATTTAAAAATGAAAACACAATAAGTTTAACAGCACCGAACAAAAAATGCAACCGAAACGAAAGTACCGCCTTGGGACGGTCAGTAATAACTACTGGGGGTTTAAACCGGTTTTACTGGGACCAAACCTTTACCCTCACCCTTCGCCTCGATGAACACAATTAGTTAGCAGTTCGGCTCGTATGGAGGTCCCCTAACTCATCGGTGAGTCATCACGGGCAACAATTAAAATCAAGAAAAGACTGTGATGAAGCAAGGATGAGGACTTGACAGCCAAAACGTGTTGAGACACCTGGAGATCCCGGGGCGCCAGTAACACCACTGAAACATTGGAGCAAAAGAAGACCACCAGTTGAACCCCGCTGGGCCAAGAAACAGACAAACATCCGACCCCAACCAACTAATATATAGCTTTATGTTGGGGCTATAATAGAGTCTGAACCCCGACCCACCGGCATGCAATTAAAGAGGACAGCAAAGTTGTTAACCGTGATTGAGTTAACCACTAAGCACGCAGACAGTCGCATTACATCTTTGTTATATCCAATGCGTTTATATCGTATATTAATTTTCTAAAATTGATCAGGCAATTCTGTTTTCCCTACGACTTTGCGTAATTTATAAACTAAGTCACCATACAATTCAGGTTCCGATAGGCCTTGTTGCAAAAGTGACCTTAACTCTGTATTATATTTAGAAACCAATTCAAAGTGTCTACGATAAAATTTAGAAAAAGCTTTCCGAAGTTTATGATACCGATACCCCTGATGTAAAAGCTTGGCAGTCAAACTTTTATTACCAGCATTTAAATCAGCCAAATGACTAGACACCCTAGCGAAGCGAATACGTTGAGAAATGTAAACACGATAAGAAGTGGTGCGGGGAACATCACCATCCAAAAACGCATTATTAACAATGTCGACATCAAAATCATCGCGGCTGTTGTAAAACTTAACAAAATTTAATTACATGTACATCAAAATAAAACTGTATTAATAAATAAAAAATGTAATTTACAATACCCAAATTAATCTTGAATGTCCCTCAGAATACTTTTACACACAAGTCCTTTAACAGTTTCTGATCCCAAATATTAAAGGAGGCAGAATATTGCCAATAATCCCAGACTGAAAGTCACAAAGTAATCCAATATATTTAAATTCTAGTATAAACTTATTTAACTATAGACTGGTGAAAGTTTACAAAGACGATTAAATGAAAAAAATGAACTCTTTATATATTTTCAAGGAAAATTCAGTAAAAACCAGAGACAGACTTTACCTGACAGTTCTCAATTCTGACATAATTTTATACCAGAAGATTCTTAATGTTTACAACAGAAATCTCTATTATTTTTTACACTACAAAAATTAGTTATTCAAGAACATTCTTGAAATATCATGAAAGTTCCCTTAATTTCCTGAAGCTTCCACAACATTCTTTTGATAATGGGGAGCGACTCCGAGAACTTTCTTGACGATTCCTCCTGTTTCGGGAACATTCTAAATTTTCCTCAATTTTCCAGAATGTTCTACAGGACAATGTAAATAACTTGTCTATTTCAAACTGCCAAATCATGGTAAAAGAAAATATTAATTCCAATTACACACCATATTCATAACATATACCATTTCGGTTGAACTTGCTGAAAAATCATGGAGTTTGTAGACACAAAGTTATGATTTTCTTCTCATATCCGAAGCCCAGAGTTAAAATTTGCATACTTTTTCTAAGTGCCGAAGATAGGACTGTGTAAACCAATTACGACATCTTTGGTGACAAACTTACATAATAGGAAGTCTTATTTGATAGTTGTCACTCTGTAGGTTTGAACCTTGTCAATGTCCGAGACAAGCCACAGCTCTTACCAGTGACACAACAAATTGCAAATAATAACTCACCTCCACCTCATAGATCCATATTCTTAATCTCCATTTTGACAGGTTTATCGGAAGGCCTATCGGAACCAGAATTTTATGGTGACTTAGTATACAAATTCAAAAAGATTAAGGGTAGGACTGATTTTTCTGATCAATTCCGAAAAATAATAATACGTCACAAACGTATTGGCTATAATTTAAATGTTATGCGACAGTCTGCATGCTTAGTGATTAACCCAATCACGGTTGATAACTTTGCTGCACTCTTTAATTGCACACCGGGGGATCGGTCGTCAGACTCTATGATGGCCCCGACCTAAAGCTATATATTTTAGTTGGTTGGGACCGGAGCCTTTTTGTCTGTTGCTTGGTCCACCGGGGCTCAACTGGTGACCTTCTTTTGCTTCAGATTTCCAGTGGGGTTGTTTGGCAGGACAGGGATCTCCACCTGTCAGACGGCCCGTTGTATCTGTTGAGTCCTCGTCTTTGCTTCTTCATGGTGTTGAAATTTGATTTATGTGTTTACCGTGATGATTCATTGACGAGTTAGAGGGTTATCATGCGAACCGAACAACCAACTAAATGTTTTGTACCACTTCAGAAACTGAGGGTGAGGTTGGGCCTGTAAAATCGATTTAAGCCCCCCAGTAATTCATTACTGACCGTTCCAAGGCGGTAGTTCTGTTGTGGTTCTCTGTTGCCTGTTTTTGGTGTCAGAGTTTCTGTGATGTTTTACCTTATGTATGTTCTTATTATTTTTGGTTCAGTTTGGGTTGCTGAGTGGCCACCTTTTGGGAACAAGCTGCTCACTCGGTTGGCAATATGTTCTCTGTATCTTGATTATTTGTAATCTTAGTTGTTTCCAACTATGGTTTGAGGGCTGGATTTGGATTTTGATTGTTTCAGTTCCTGGTCTTTGCATACTTTTTACTTTTATGACTCTAAAATGGGGTTTAAAGCTCTATCATAGGTTTCAAATTTCACATTTTAAAACCAATGTGATTTACCTTTTTTACCTAAGTTTGGAAAAAACATGAGTGTCATGTGTATAATACGTCTACACACATAAGTTTGTAAAAAATAAAAACGTTAGTTTTATTTTTGAATCATCTTTTTTAGCTTACTAACCACGCTTTTTCATGTTTTATAAATTCCCTTTCTCCTTGTCTGAGTCGGTTCTGCAGGGGTCGTTTGAAGAGACACATATATGAGTCGCAATATGTCAAAACCAATAAAGTGGCCTGCGGGTCGAAAGAAGACTCAGATCAGCCTGGGCGTCCGCAAAATCTGATCAGGGTCTTCATTGTTCGCATGGAAGAAGCTTAGACCCTTAGCAATCCTCAAAGCGCAAAGCCAATGCTCGCAACGGAAGATGCCAAGCTGATCTGAGTCTTCGCGTGCCACTTTGTTCGTTTTGTCGTGTCGTGGCTCATATACCTCTATCTTTTCTGCCATTAAACAAAGGGGAATACCTGTTATGGCTTCACGCTGCTTCTCTAGAGGACGACGGCATTCCGTAAGAGGTCGACTCTTGAAAGAATTTTCTCCAAGAGGAACAAATTCTTTCCTTCAAGAAGTTACCCCCATCCCCGCCATTTCAAAAGTGATGGATAGAAGAGTCCATCAGACACTAATGAGGCGCAACACGAAAAAAAAAAAAAAAAAAAAAAAAGGAGAAAGTTCATTCTTATGAAAATTACCTGTGATTGTCTTACCTTTTGATACGTGAATTTGAACAATGGGTCCATCGCAATAGACCTTTTTCACATTGTTTCTGCGCATGCGTATACCGCTGACGTGACGCGCTATTTCCCGATAATAGGCGAGACTTTACACCGAGGGGCAACAGGATTTTAAACTATTGATGCTTCCTATGTAGTTAGTGACAAATAATTGTTTTAATCATTTATATCAACATTTTTGTTTGTCCTAATGATGCCTTATTTACAATTTCTATTTTCCAACATGATTTAAATAAAAAAGAATATAAATTCTCGTATTTAAATTATTTATAAATGGCAAAGAAATCACGTCAAAAGACAATCAGTAAACTTAGATAAAGGTGTATGTCTCATACAAAAGTCAAGTCGCTAAAACGGATTACTTCGAAATTAAGAGATCAAATACAGTACATTTATTTACTTATCTATTATTTTATTGAAATATGTTTTCCGTTTCCTTTGAATGAAGTCTAAACTAAAAGAAAATCTTTTATCTATGAGGTTGAAATTTTTCTATCGAAACCAAATAAATAAGTGAAACTAAATATTCAAGAGATGAAATAATCTACCAAATAAGCGTGTAAATCGTCTTGTGTCATATATTTTTGCTAATTATCAGAAGGTTTGACATATACATTCACTTTTTATCATATGACGTCGCATCTGAGAGTGTAATAAAGCCATGCATTAAAAACGATAATCCGCTAATGGATTAAATATGCAAATTACGTCATAACGTTAAACGTTGTCGTCCATTAAAACGTCGCGATTTCTAATGGCGAAATCGTGACGTTTTAGTTCAAATTGTGCTCATAAAATGCGATTTTAGAGTCATATGATAAATAGAATCTTGCATTCGTGCGCCTGTATTATTGAACTTATTAAACTCGTTGGGGGAAACCGATAAGATGCTCGGCAAAGCCTCGCATCTTATCTTTTTCCCCAACTCGTTTAATAAATTCAATAATACATGAGCACTCATTTAAGATCCTATATATCTATCGACAATAAAGCAATCAACAGAGCATGTAATACGTTGACACCTCCAATAGTAATTCACACTTCAGTTGGTGATATTGATATCGAATAATTAGCAGGTACTTGCCATCGGTTGATGCCGATTGTCAAAAAAATGAACAAAGATATTGTTTCCTGCGAGTAATTAAACGGTAGAAATTTAATAATAACGATAAAATATACACCCAACCAATTCATATTAGTAACCCAACCAATTCATATTAGTAGGCAAACAAATGAAGCTGTGTCCATGTGTGACCCTTATATTCAGCTACAATTGTGTACTTTTATTCATTTTTCCGTAATTTAAACCAAACATGTTGATCTTCATGCAATATTAAAATAATAGAATAATAATTATATATTTTGGTTTTATCATTTATTTAAACACATTTCAGACACATCCACACTCTCTGCATGTCAGGTTAATTTATATAAAGATGCGGTCAGATTTGGTAACTGTTTTGTGGCCAGTTTGGACGGTATACGGCTGTTTAGTTTTGTTTTATAAGTCAAAATATGTTTTCCAAAAGATAAAACAAATCGCGATTTAGTCAATTCATTCATTGGCGAGGCCGATGTCATCTCGGAAGAAACTGCATTATGGCTAGTAATTTTCCGATCCTGTTTTGATACAATTAGATTATTCTTGAAAAAAATAGTTTGGTTAAAATATTGTCCTGAAAAATTATTTTGCTATTCCCTTCGGCGAAAGGGCGATGTTTTAATGATTTAAAAAGGATAGAAACGTAACTTTATCAATTTTAGTGCGACAGACGCGCGTTCCTGTATTTAACTTCTTCAGTGTCGCTAACCCCCAAAAAGTTTGAAAAAAAGGTGATAGGCAGGAATCGGCAGGCAACGTGCAGCCTCTCTTCGAGCCACACTTACTGGCGCATTCCGCGAGACACAACAGCTGCAGACATCAGGTAAGAGACGCCTACCGGAAGGAGCGCAGGCGCCCCCACCGAGCCACCTCACATCCCTGTGTCTCGAGAAACGAGACAGACGGAGATGACCGATGCAGCAAGAACCTACAATAAGCCAAAATTATCCAAAAGAATTAAAGCCAAACTCCGCTAAGATTCATGTCGCTTTGACAAGTCAATCTTAGTTTTAGAAAATTTAGAAATTTTGCCTGATATAAGTTCATAAGGTTACTTTAAATCAGTATTTAAGCAGTGATTCTAAAGAAGCAGAATCAACACTGAAACACTGAATAACTGGGTTTCTGCATTTAACTTCTTCAGTGTCGCTAAACCCCAAAAGTTTGACAGGGAAAGGTGATGGGCAGGTCTCGTCAGGCTACGTGCAGCCCTATCCGAGCCACACTTACTGGCGCATTCCACGAGACACAGCAGCTTCAGACATCGGTAAGAGACCCCTACCGGAAGGAGCGCAGGCGTAAGGCTTTGTCATAGTTTTCAGTTGATATCTGGGGGAAAATGAAGGGTGCTTGACTTATTCAAAGTCAAAATAAGGAAATGAGAAGACGTTTAGTTTGCACAGATCTGTATTATAGCTGTACATTCAATTTATTATAAAACCAACAACGTACTGGATCCGTTATATGACAGGGATATGCACATCAACCGGTATTTCCGAAATCACTTTTTCCTGAACAACTCTTAAACGAGAACAGTGCAATGTGACTGTATTAAGGGGTCTCCTGCTTAAGTGCTAATGCGCTGCCCTCGGTTAATCTCTTAAACTATCTCTTTCTCCATGGTTTTCCAGTTTATTATAAAATAATTTGTGTTTGTGTTTTTTGTAACAATAGCACTTCTTAAGCACTTTTATTTTATTTTCATTAATCATTTCGAGTGTCACTTCGTAAAAGTCATTTAGAACACACAATGAGAATTTTAATAATAATAGTTATAATGATTATAATAATGAAACATTAATCTGTATGTCTGAATCCCAAATATCAGATTGCTATGGACATTATGGAGTTTATTTATTTTTTTGTACTTTCATTTGCTTTTGTTTCCTTTCTTTTTTTCTTTTTTCCATTATCTTTCACCTAATCAATTTTTTTCAAATTACATCTATCAGAAATAATTGTTTTAGAAATCTTTACTCGTTAGTATAGTTTCAAGTTACATTAGATATATCTCTCTTGTTTTTCTTCATGAATTTGTTCTCTACCGGTAAATTGTAATCTTAGAAATGAATCCGGAACAGATGTTAATTTTTGTTTTCAAATCGAAATGAGTGAACTTCACGGATGGACTTCATTTCATCATTTCGAATACTTTAAAGCTGACGTTGGTGCCGAGCATTCACTTTGTTCACTTGCGCCATCTTTGTTTTCTAGAGGTAAGGCTCTATCTATCCATCTATCTATCTGTTTTTATGTGTATGTGCATGTATTGGGGTGAGGGTGGGGGTAGCCTTTATTCGGGCAAATAAGATAGAGATACTGTTTTATGAATTTGAAAGTATATAGAATTTCTTCAATATTTCTTCACAAGGGAAGTTATTCTTGATAATATTAATCTAAATCACGTTTTATTTCAAGTCATTGGCCTCCCGGCCTTTAATAAGAAGAATCAATACAAAATCAAACTACATTTTTCACAGCTGCACCTCCATTTCATTTTGAAAACAAACAAAGTATACATACAAGTACAAAAGTTGCTGCAGGTTACAGCAAAAGGTAATGCACGGCGTAGGAAAGATGCTTTTAAGTTTTTGATGATGGAGATTTTCTTAATTTTCGTATGTCAGTTAGACATATTTATTGACAAAAATTCCAAGTCTGTGACCTTGATCTCAAGTTCATGTAGTGCTGTGAAATTTTATTACTATATCTATTACTATATCAATTGATACTAAGTCAACCTCGGGGCGTTTACATAATAAAAATAAAACTTTGACGTAAGCCTTTAACATATAAATTTAAGTGCATATGTGACGTTGACATAAAACCATCTGGCGGGTAGGGGATGGTAGTGTTTGGAATTATCCAAAATTTTACCGTCGGCTTTCCTGAACTGGTGCAGTTTATGTATATACGTCTTTCTTATAGAGTGTAGAATATAGGGGGGTGTCACCCCCCTCCCCTCTTGAATACTGAATACCGCTTAATTTTGAGCTTGAATACTGAATACTCTTTAAAAACGGGCTTGAATACTGAATACTATTTAAGGAGTAGCGCAATGTAAAATCCTAGTAAATATTTAGAAAACATTTAGCAGCATGCTTAAACGGCTGATTTAAATTCATCAAGATTTTGAAGTCAAATGATCAGAAACATTAAATTCAAGTGATTGCTAAACCATGCAAACCCTAAACAGAATGTTCAGTTTAACATTTCTGCCTCGTTTGTCGTTCTAGTGCAATTTTCAATTGTGTACTCTCCAACTCCTAAATTTGTTAGCTGTGTTTTCGTCGGTAACAGTCATGCCGAAAATTCTATCTCTGAGCTCCTATCCCAGGGCCGGTAGGTGATGTAGGAGGAATGGGGTGCTGGACACTGCGTGCCGTGAAAATAATATCAAAATCTCCTCAGCATTCTAAAATATCCCATGCTCAATTTAACCATTATTAACCTTTTCTCCAAACCCCTGAAATTAAAGCAGGGCACCCACACATATAGCTCCAAAAATATGCAGGCATGCCATGCTTGCTCCCTGTAAATCGGATCTGCATGCCTTTGAAATTCCGATCAGATATTAGGTAAATTAGTTAAAAGCTGTTCAAAAGGACATGACATTTAGAAGGAATCCCCACTCAGCGCTGACTGCTGAAAGTCCCCACTTGTCGCCACAAGTCGCAGCAACTGATTCATGTACAAGTTAAATGATGACTGCTCTAATTGAATGCATATAGCCATCTAATTTTCACAAAGTCTTTATTTACAGAAGCCTCAGTATATAATTTATTGAATGCCTTGCTATTATATATACTGAAACGAAAAAGAAACGCACAGGTGTTTTGCTCAAATAACATTTTATTGGTTGGCTTTAAAACAAATATTTTTATATTATTGGCCTTCTGTAGATAATGCAAATTTGAATTCATAAACAGTACTCAGCAGATTACCTGTAATTTCACCCGTTTCACGTAACACGTGAAATCACTTTTTTCTTGCTGAGTGAGATTTATGAGGATTTAAAAGGGTCAAACTTTTTCCTGAATCATCATTCCGGTTGGTGTTACACTTTAAAACAATTCGTCTAACGAAGAAACGCCGCAAATCATGCCACGGCTACGCCAAACTGACCGTGATCGTGCCGTCACACTGCTGATGAGAGGTATCTCACAATTTGAGGTTTCCCGACAATTAGGAGTTAACCATTCCACCATTTGTCGACTCTGGCAACGTCTACGCCGCACTGGAAACACATCTGACCGACGTCGGAGCGGACGTCCTAGGGTAACCACGGCCAGACAGGCCCGTCAAATACGCTTGACCCACTTGCGTGATCGCTTTCAGACAGCAACAGAAACAGCACTGAATACACCTGGGACTCATAACAACCGTATTCACCCTCAGACCGTCAGAAACCGACAGCGTGAATTCCGGATAAGAGCACGTAGGCCATACTTCGGTACGCCACTAACGGCACGTAGAAGGGCAATTTACGTTTAAATTGGTTGGTAAGACATCGCCCGATCAACTTCCCAAGACGTCTCTGGCGCGGTGTTTTATTCTCCGACGAGTCTAGATTTAGTCTTCATCGTGCGCACGGTCGGCAACGTGTGTACAGACGTAGGGGCGAACGGTACGCTGACGCCTGCATTATTGAGAGAGATCGATTTTAGCGGTGGCTCGGTCATGGTTTGGGGGAGTATTGCGCATGACTACAAAGCACCACTTGTGCTCGTCGACGGGACAATGACAGCTGTGAAGTACAGAGATGAGATCCTAGCTCCACATGTTGTTCCCTTCACACAACAGCGTGCGATGACTTTTCAACATGACAACGCATCCCGACGATTGGGAGTTAACCATTCCACCATTTGTCAACATGACAACGCAAGACCCCACGTTGCCCGGATCTGCACAGAATTTCTGACCCGGAATAACGTAAATGTCATGGACTGGCCTCCCTATAGCCCGGACTTTTCCCCAATAGAACATCTGTGGGATGAATTAGACCGCAGGGTCAGACGTCGGTGAATAAACCGAGGACTCGTCAGGAACTGTCACGTGCGTTGACTGAAGAGTGGAATAACATTCCAGTGTATAAAATTAATTGGTTCAATGGGCTCAAGAATTCGCGAAGGCTTAAATGCGAGAGGTGGACATACACGTTACTAAATCGTGAATGGCAAGAATTGTGACCCTAGCTTACTGTTGACGTGTAGTGTATTTACGGTGATAAACTTCAAGAACAGCTTACCCTCAATATTGTTAGGCTATTGATTGCTAAATAAAGTGAGATAAATGTTTTGTCATTCCTACAGTCTGGATACGAAATATTGAAATTTAAATCTATCTGTGCGTTTCTTTTTCGTTTCAGTATATATTTTAGGGTTTCGGTCCGAGGTTTTGTCGTCATCATAAATTTTTTTCACACATTGATAGCAGGGTAGTTATATCCGCATATTACTAAGAAAATCAGTCCGTGTGTCTGTCCCAAAATTAATGTCACTTGCTTTGTTTCTTCCTTTACTGCAAATGCTCTTTTTTACTTGATCTTCCCTTCAACATACTTTCCATCTACCTAAATATACCTGTTTAGCCGGTCAATCCACTTTTGGAAGCAGTTCACATACTCTTCAATGGGGACACCCATCAGATACTGATAAACCGCAGATCCAATGGCATTTCTCGAATTGCATCTCTATTTCCGGATAGATGATATTTGAGTTTTGGCAACAGAAAATAGTCGTAGGTAGCCAAGTCTGGCGAAAATGGAGGATGTGGAAGGACGGTAGCCTCCTCTGACTCGAAAAACTCGGCCACAAGGTGTGCCTTGTGAGCGGGAGCATTATCATGCAAGAGGCTGAGGTGCTTAGGTCCTGTTTTGGGGCGGCGGGTTTTGTAGTACTTCATCAGTTTTTGTAGTTAAATATTTGTATAGATTTTTGCTGTGACAGTTCTGCCTTTTGGCACCGGCATTTGCATGACTGGACCCTTATTTTGTTGTGCTCTAATCTCCCAACACCCAAGGAGGTGGGGTCTTAAACATTATCAAAAAAATCCATTTCCTTCTATTTAACGACTAAGGATCCAATTCAAATGAAACTTTCTGTGATCATGAAAGGATGTAAACATGTACGTTTTGTTTTGGACTAATAGGAATATGCGCAGGCCTCCCTGAGAAGGCATGGAACTTTATTGACTTTGCCAATTTTATTTTGGCAAAATATTGCGTTTTATGAATGCACTCTTTGTCCCTTTCACTCCTTGTAAATTATTAGACACTGGCTTTCCCTGTTAACCCCAATAAGTGCTTGTACGTTTATAGAAGAGAAAGATATGCACAAACATTTCGGCATCAGGCCTCACACACTCTAGCAAAAGGGCCTCGAGATCTTGGATACCCTTCACATTTCAACCAGTAGCAGAAGTATTAACCAGTGGCATCCAAGAGGCGGTTTTGCTATAGATCTCTACAATTGTCAGGTCATCCAACAGCAAACCACTATGGCTTCGCACATTATTATCGAATGACTGCCGATTAATTAGATAATATATTTATTTATATTTTTTGCGAGTACGCGTACGATTTGCTGTTTTTCTTGAATACTGCATACCATGACTCTGCGTACTGAATACTCTCTAATTTGGGCTGAATACTGCGTACGATTTAGGGGGGTGACACCCTCATATAGGATCTGACTGTATTCTTATATTTATTCGGTTTGTAAAACCAACCGAAGATTGCCTGATAAACAACCTATATTATTTCTAGGACTTATTGCGGATTTTTTTAATCAAATTTCTTAACGTTTCTATTGCTAACAAACATGAATTATACATTGTAGACAGGTCTATAAGCTACTCAAATAATCATTCATTTGGTCTTCATTTTATGTCATAACTTTACTTCAAATATTTAACAAAATAAAAAATATGCTACTAAAACTATTTTGCGATTAGTCAACTGTGTAAATCGGTCATGAGAGGTAAATCTGACCGAGTTTTGATTATAATCGACCATCGGTTGGACTAGCATGTATCATCATATCAAATATGAACTAACTGTAGCATATGGTTATTTCTTTCATGCTTGTAAATAATGAAAATAAAGCTGTGTCAATAATTTTAACAAAAGAAACGACCCATCTCCATCTTAAAATATGGCCAAAACTTCGATTTCCAATCGTCTTATTACGTATAATTGCCATTATGTTTGAGATTTGTATTGAATATATACATGTATGTATTTTGTATTTTGGGCCGGTGGCCTATATAACGAACAAATTCTCTTTATTATTATCATTAAAACAGAGCAGTTATATTTTTGGATATTCAATATGCATGAACAATAGAATGAGCAATAGACAACAATTTATACAATCAAGTCATTGACAAATGACAAATTTTATTCAGCACGAGCACATTTATAATATAGTCATTTTCTCCCCCGAGCTAATACGTGTATTTTCAAAGATAATAGCTGGAACTTAGGTATACCTGTAAAAGTTTAAAAAGTAACTACACTTCGGGAACTGACTGAATCAGATTCCAAACCCTATCCCCAACATCAAAAGGAAAGATTGACAAAGACATCCCAACAAACAATAAATTACAAGTGATAAGACGAGTCAGCAGCTCTTTAAGCCTATTCAAGTCCTAAAGAAATATTTATGATATGCGTATACTTAAAGCCTATTTTATTGGCCTATTTGCCAAACTTCTTAAGAAATATTTATATATGAATCATTTGCGTAAATTTAAAAAAGGGTGTACCATTTGTGTAGCTATTTGACAGAAAGTTTTAAAAATACCTAAGGCTTTGTATTATCTGCCAACAAAATCATATGTAACGTTTGAGATCTGTAGTTACACTCTCACGTGAAAATTAGCCAAAGAATTAACTTAATGGAGGCTGCAAAATCAAGATCTCAGCGTAAAATGCACACACACCATGTGATTACACACATACACACACGCAAAATAAAATCATGTTACGAAGTTCCATGCAGTGATAAATTTCAAAATAGATGAGATATGTATATAAACACTTTTGACTTTGAATGAAATTAAAAAGGCATATTATATATATATATATATATATATATATATATATATATATATATATATATATATATATATATGCATCGTGCATTTCTCTGTTGTTCATATATATATATATATATATATATACGTTTCGACGAAAAATGCTGAAAATGTGTCATTCAGTATAGTGGATGGAGAGGCACAGTGTTCGAGTGGTGAGAGGATCGTGGCTATGATGCGGAGGGTCGCAAATTCTAGTCCCCAGGGTTTGACTTGGAGAAGATATAATGATTAAAAATTAAATGAGGTTAAAATTATATTTCTAACGATATTTTGTTAGTTACAGGAACTTGAACATAATGGTCATCACGTTGATGGCTTACTTTGTCAAAAAAAGGCATGAAATCTTAAGGAATCACAATGAGCTAATTGAGCCGCGACACCAGAAAACCATCAATGTGGTTGTTTGCCCAGCGCAGACTCAGATCAGCCTTGGCATCCGTCCAGTTTTACCAGACTCTTCGTGAAGTGTTTAAAGGGTAGCTAATGGTATAAGCTACCTACATGCGGACAGCAAAGACTCTGATCAGACTGGGCGGATGCCCAGGCTGTTCTAAGTCTGCACTGGGCACAGAACCACATTGTGATTTTATCGTGTCGCGGCTCAACTGTGTTAAGGCGATTGATAGTCCCGATGCAGCATTGTTTTTTCAACCAGGAGGTAATAGTCTTGATTTAAATGAACGTTATATGAAAGGAGAGCTAAAGCCTATGTTTGATGAGTTATATATGGAAATCTCAAAACATGCAATCTTGAAGATGTCTTAATAATATCCTGGTTAAAGCGGGCGGCATTTGCGTTGAATTAATTTATAAGTATGGTTTTTGATTGATTAGTTGTTTAGACAATTAAATGTTGATTTCGGTAAAGGATGTATTTCAGAAAATTTTATGGTGAACATCATACTACCATTGCACACAAAAGGAGATTTAAATCAGGTTGACAACTATCGGAACAGTACTTAATACATTTGGGAAAACCTTTTACACATGAACAGGCTAATCCAGATTCGAAGTTTTAAGAATCCATTTTGCAAAATCAGAAAGTTAAAGCTGCTTATAGTAATGCAGAAAAATGCAATGGTCGGGTACGACTACAATCAAGTTCCACTAACTCCAACGACACCAAACGGAAATTAGTCTAGTAATAAATCAGCACGAGCGCACAGCTAAATGAACAACTGTTTCCCAAGTAACTGGTATCTGTCTCTGTCTCCCTCTCTTTCTCATTATGTTACCTAAGCTTTTTCGACTTTCGTCCTTATCAGAAGTTTCAAACAATAAAATAAATAGAAAGAATAATCAAAAGTAGTTACTGTTTCAGAAAATATCTGGACATAAAAAAGATAAGGTTCAAAAGACAAAAATGAACGAAATAATCCCCTTCGCTGGGACAATGCAGTTTAAATTATGAAACTAAAATGACTGACAGCGCCTAAATGGTATGCAATTTTGTTATGCACACATACAGATATAAAACGGTCCTATGAGGCAGTGTTTTGACCGATTTCAGACCGTTTCACAGAGACGGGGGAGAGCAAAGTGTAACACGATAGCTAAAATACGTAATCCAAACAACCACATGCCGCATTTACAAGTACAGGCTTTTAAGCGGCATTACCAACTGTTCTGAGACAGTTTCACGGTTTCATCTTTGCTCTCTACCATCATCGATCATCACTTCAGGGATGACTAGAGGACGACTAGAGGTCAATCGCCCACATGCACTGATACGATCTTTTTATCAGTCCTAGTCACTCATGTTGATACCACGAGGTTGTATGGATCCAGTTGATCTCACGGGTTTTTTCTGGTATCATCTTACCACTGAGCATCATGTTCAATGCAGCAAAGGGAGACATGTGTATTAAAGTCGTGGTCATGTAAGTGGAAGTACTCGGCGACAGCTGGCCCTGAAATCTTTGCATCGTCTAAGCCGTGCGATGGCCATTCATGTGCATATTAATTCCACGTTTTGTTTCGCCTACGTACTGCTTTTCACACTGGGTACAAGTGATTAGATAGATAACATTTGCAGATTGTCAGTTTCCTGAGTTTTACTGAAGCTCTTAATGATGATGATGATTTGCCTATTTGGGTTGGTGTCATCAGGTTACATGTAAAGCATCTTTTGTCTTTTGTTTCCATAAGGATTTGACTCCCCTATGAGCCCATCATCACTAGGGTCTGGGTTGAGCTTTACGCGAACAAGAATATCACTTAGACATTTTGGCCCGCCGTATGCCATTTATGGCTTCTGAGGGAAAACCTTTTTCAAGAGTTTTGAAGACTCGATGATCGACCAGTGGTTGTTGACAATCTCCTTCACTGGATAATATGTCAGTACAAAGGGGATCAAAGGGGTTGACGGTTCCGGCTTTGGTTTGTAGCGAAATAGGTCTTCTCTTCTCTGTGATCTAGCTTTCGAAGTCGCTGTGACAATTGCTTGAGAGTTGTAACCTTGTCTTTGAAGCTCACTGGACAACTCTGTTGCCCTCGACTCAAATGTTTTTATATTAGAGCATATTCGCCTGATACGCTATGGAACATTTCTACTGCTGCTGTGTTTTGGTTGGTTGTTTTGGGTTTAACGGCCTTTTGAGACAGTATTTCAGTTTATATAAGACCGTCTCCTAGAAAGAGGGAGAAAGAAAAGCAAAATGATAGATGAGAGAAAAATATCCAACACCCCCTCCACTCCTACACCTAATGCAAGCACAGTAGGCCCTTTCCCTACTTATATCCAACTAAGTAGGACGTCCTGGCCCTGGAAGTTACAACCAGCATATCGCCCGACCACCATCCCCTGCAGTGGTTCGGATGGCAGCTTGAAGATAGAAGGTATTGATGTGTGTCTGTAGGTTTCGTATACAGGTCCACGTCAATCTCGGCACCCACAAGCCTGGACTCGGTGTCCAGAAACACATGCTCCTCATTGGAGACATCAGCCCAGAATCCTGTGGTAGAGTAAAAGCTGTTTGCTTCTTGAAGGAATCTTGAAAGAAATAACCCTAAACTACGAAAACGGTTTAATCTGAGTCTCCATCCGACTTCCCATGAAAATATTTGCATAAACTGGAGCCAATTTTGTATCCATTGCTGTGCCTTGGACCTACAGGTAGTGCTTCCCCTTGAATCAAAGTTATTGCTCTTCAGAATCGGCGTGAGAAGCTGGACAAACGTTTCTGTTGGTGGGCCCTTGACAGGCCTCTCCTCTCAAACCTCATTGCATGCACGAATGCCATCTACATGTGGAATGTGAGTTTATAGAGATGAAACATCCCTTGAGACAAGGAGTGTTTCAGAAGGGGATTTGGCATGATTCCTTATGTTTCCTCAAGTAATTTTAAATAGTGTCTTATAAGTAAGAAGGCCAGTTGCTGACGCAGGGCTACAGATGTAGGTTAAAAAACTCTGACCCCTTCTCAGCTGGATGTCGATTGGCTGAAACTATAGGGCGTCCAGGCTTTCCAGCTTGTGTATTTTTGGGAGCAAATAAAATCTGTTGGCTTTTGGCTGCTCTATACTGAGGTCCCTCATGTGATTTTAGCTCTCCTCAACTGTCTCAGAGACCTCTTCAGCAAACAGATTCGTTGGGCCATGATTTAGAAGTTCGTAATAAGTCGAATCATATTGTTGCCTTTCTGCCTCTGAGACATTGTTATCTGTATCCATAACAACTACTGCTGATCTTTTGTCGGCCGGCTTTATGATAATGTCACGCCTTTGTTGTAAGTAGTTCGGTGCATTACCTTCATTTTTGGTGAGATTGTTGTGTCTTTGTTTGAGAGGCTTGAATATGGAATATTTCTAACCAGAGTTTGAAGTATGATTGATTTTGGCGGTTTGAGAAGGGATGTCGGGATCATTAACGCGATAACTACTTCAAATGTTATGGAAGACTCTTTCGTTGGATACTATACAGCGAAGGCGCCTTGCTAATGAGAAAGGGATATTATTTTTGTATGCCTTGGATGGCATGGCTGAAAAAGAAGATACATTTTGCTGTCCGTAGGTATGTGGAAAATATAAATCCGTATTGAGCCATCTTCATTTTTGACCACTTTATCCAAGGACAGTTCAGTTTTTCTCCATGCTATGGTTACTTCAATGTTTTGGTGTAAGTGGTTCAAAATATAGTGAAGGTTTTTCAGTTCTTCTTTCGGCCTCGCCCATAATATAAAATAGTCATCCAAAAACCTGTACCATGATCTTTGCAATTCGAAACCAAAGTCCTGACCCTATATATACTAAATACTACGACGCAGCGAACAATAACAAAGATGAACCACAGCGAAAGCTTTGTCTTGGAACGGACAAAAATGGTTTTAAAGGAACTCTTACCATAACTCTAGCTAGGGTCAAGTCAGGTAAATTCGGACAGTGGCATTGTTTCCTTTAGATTTTAGTTGTTAAAACAAAAATAACTGGGCAAACAGTGTAAATTCTGAGCCGTTCATCTGGATTTTCACTGTCTGCAATGGTATGTCCGAATTTACACGTTGTCCGAAATTACCCGACTCGGCCCTACCTATGCTCTGTAAATATGCACTTAAGATTTATTTTGACACTGATATCCGCGTCAGTTATTACAAAGCACTTCACCAGGTTCCTATCGTGTGACTGTGAAATTAGAGAGCGGGCGGGCGAGTCTAGATAGCTTCTTTATTCACTTTTGTCACGGTACAATTATCGTATTTTTTTCAGATTATCTTCCTTTGTCAAGATGTCTTCAATAGGATGTTTCGTCAGCTTCATACTATGCTACAATCTCCAGACATTCGCATTTTATGACAAAGACCAAGTTCGTCAACTCGTCTCAGAAGCCTGCCCATATACAAAGTTCTGTCACAGAGACGCATGGAAAATCAAGCCGAATGACACAAAGCAGCCCTGCTGTAAACCTTGTTCTTGTGACGACGACTGCTGGGAATTAGATAACTGCTGTCCGGATAAAGAGTTGATAAATGAACCCCGCCCACCAATAGTGCCTTGTATAGATTCTCATAAATCCCGAAATGCAGATTCTAATCCATATGACGGGTTTTACAGAGTTATCGACAGTTGCCCTAATTATGAAGGTATATTGTATCCCGAACCGAAATGCAATAGAAACAACAGAACTTCTGTTGAGGACTTAATATGGGTATCTGATAAAGCGGGGAAAATATATCTAAACATAAACTGTGCTAAATGTCACGGGATCAAGGAGACAATACCGTGGCAGATTCAGTCAACTTGTTATGATATCATGCGGGCTACCTTTGATGAATTGCTAGAAACGCTGCTCTCTGAGAAATGCAATTTAGTTAACAAATCACCAGAAACTCTCAGCAGTGTTACAGCTAGGTACAAATGTTACGATCCATCTAAACTTATATATTCCTCGTGTAATGAAACAGGATTGATGAAACATTATACTCCTGATGTGGAAACTGCTTGTAGACAGACCACTTGGCCGTTCATACTGGGCTCTCATATGACTAAAAATATATTTTGTGCGATGTGCAACGAAGACTTACATGTGCCTTATAATGCCTCGTATGATGGACGGTGCCGTTTTATTGAGGACAGGGATAAAAGTACATCCATAACCTTTCTATTAGACTACAAAAGCATATCAACAAATACTACAGAGACGGGAAGTAAATGCGGCATAGATGAGATATTTGACGAATTAGTGGTAAGACAGCCCTTTGAAATCATACTGTTAATGCCTTACATCAAAGGGATCTTTAAATGCCTATGTATTCTAGTTTGAAGGAAGCATAAAATGTTCTTGTCTAAATACTTTATATATACAAGCACGCAAAACTGCCCTCCGAGTCAAACTTTCAGACATTCCTTTAGACCTACACTGTATCTCAAACGGCTCTTTAGAAATATTGCCAACAAGGCTAATCAAAACAAAGACAGTAAGTCCGCTAATATGACTCCAGCCAAAGGAGCTTAAATCATATTCTTTGGGTAACAAAATAATGATTAAAGATGTGTAGACATAAGAGAGAAAATGGAGGTTGAAATTGCGGGCTGAGCTGGTTCTCCTGGTGTAATACATAAGAAGAAAATGAACCTTGTTATTGAGCATGCACGTAGCGAAAATACAATAGGATGACAACATGGAGTGAATATCCAGGCACCTATGAGTAAGAGTACCCAATAACAAATTTATCACTAGCCCTATGAACTCCAAAGTTGAGCGCTTTTGTGCGTTTTTATAGCTCTCTTAGAAGTTATAATTTCTAAAGCTTATGAAAAAGTCATTATGCACATTTTGCTAAACTGATATTTGATTCTGAATCCCAATGAACACGTGTTTGCTCCTATCTGCTAAAGGTTTCTAAGGATCTTTAGACCTATTTTATTTCCTGGTCCTTTGAGATCACTGGGCACATTCTGATACAGTTTAAGATAGTTTCGCTGTAGCCGATGCCGTTCTTTAGGGTGTGAGTAGTGTTGCAACAGTTCAATCCTGCACATTGATAGACTCAGTTTTACCGAGTCTGTTATTTTTATTTCACTCATGTGTTCCTCGTTTCCAGAAGGTCTAACTACTGAATATAGTCTCGTATGTCACACGATAGACAGATTGCATTGCTGTCATTCTGCAACTATCAGGGCCCCGCCAGACAAAGTCTGTGGACGCATTTTAGTAATCCCTCGTTCATCCGTCTGTCTGTTTGTCCGTCCGTCCATCCGTCTGCCTGTATGTCTGGGCATCCGTCAGCGTTTCGTATCCGCTCCATAACTCAAAATGCTTTAAATATTTTCACGAAACTCTGTAAAAATATAAAGTATCAAACGATGTGCAGAGAACAAGAACTGAATATATTATCCACCTACATTTTCTGCGGAATTATGCCCCTTTGTAGTTTTAAGTATGGAAATCGTGTCCGCTCCATAACTCTGACACCTACCAGATATTTTCACGAAACTTAATAATTTTCAGTTTAGAAATCATGTCTGCATTAGAAGTTCAAAACTATCTAAGATATTAATGCGATTTTGTACACGTATCAAGCATTCTCGGACAAAGTCCACAGGATAAAAATTGTAACTCCATCTACAAGTTTTGAAGAATTATGCCCCTTTGTAATTTTTCAGTATGGAAATAGTTTCCGCTCTATAACTTTATAATTTTTGAAGGATTTTCCACAAAACATGGTACAATCTGACAATATGTATAGAAAGGAAACCGTAACTCAGCATAAACATTTTACAGAATATTGCCCCTATGTAATTTTGTGTATGGAAATTTTGTCCGTTATAAAGCTTTTAAACCGCTAAAGATATTTTCAAAAAGCTTGGTACAAATATAAAGCATTATCAGACAATGTGCTTGATATAAGGACTGTAACTCCATCTACATTTTTACAGAACTATGTTCGAAAGTAAATTTCAGTATAGAAACCGTAGCCAATCTTTAACATTAAAGCCTTTGGAGATATTTTCACAAAACTTTATACAAATATAAAGCATCATCAGAAGATTTGACGGTGTGCAGAATGCAGGAATGGTAACTCCAGCTTCCTGGTCCACAGAGTTGTTGCCCTTGTTTTAATCAGTCATGATTTTGTATTGTGTCCATATCAAAATGACTCTACCTGAGGCTTAATTCCAAACATGATATTAAATATGAAGAACTAACACCATCATAGAAAGCTGTTATTGTTATTTCTGGTTGAGAATACATGACTTATATACCGTCAACAGTCCTATAGAGGAGACCCTATTAGTACCAAGTTTCTAGTTCCGAAAGGAATTTTCTAGGTACCCTTAAATCGTTCACAAATAAAACCAGCCAAAAGACTCGTGACACAGAAAACTGATAGTATAGTAATACTTAAAAATAGTACTAACAACTTATCTTAGAGCTGCCGCCGTAATTTGCAATACACAACTGAGAAATACAAATTAGCACTTTTGACTCGTGAAGTAACCTACCAGTTGTATACAATACAAAATGAGCAGCATTAGGCCCTCAATGATCTACAGACACGACCTTCAGTGAGTGAACGACAACTTTGATTCAACACAGATATCATCATGATTTCTCTAAGAGCAACGTACAAGCCTTCAACATTTCTTCCGATTCAAATGCTGTTTAGTTTAAAAACAACAAAATATATCATTTTTTCTCGACACTAGGTCTCCTAACGCATCAAAGCAGCATCACTATAACACTTATGAGCCGCCACACGAGAAAACAAACAAAGTGATTGTGAGCCCAGCACAGACACCGATCAGCCTGGATATCCGCCCAGTCTGATCAGAGTCTTCGCTGTCCTCATGGAGGTAGCATGGACCCTTAGCTACCCATTAAGTGCTTAAAAAAGTATCTGCTCGGACTGGGTGGATGTCCAGGCTAATCTGAGTTTTCGCTGGCGCACAACCACTTTGTTGGTTTTCTCGTGTCAAACTCAGCCATAAAGTCATCAGAAAACATTGATGCATCAAACTAAATTATAAATAAAACAATTTCCTCTGCAACCCCAGGCCAGAAAAAAAAGCAACAAGCATTACCTCAATAGGATGGACCAAAGACATAGGTGGCACTGGGGAAGTTTCCGCACTAGACTTCTTATGAAGTATTGACCCGGGACACGATAAAACCAACAAAGTGGCATGCATCTGCGCCCAGCGAAAGCTCAGACCAGCTAGGCATCAGCCCAGTCTGATTATCGTATTTGCTGTGGACTTATAGGGTAGCTCAGTGCCTTAGCTAGCATTACACTGAGAGCGAAGGCTCTGATCAGACTGAGCAGATGCCCAGGCTGATCAAAGTCTTAACTGGATGCACATGCCGCTTTTTGTTTTGTCGTGTTGCGGCTTATTGATGGTATTATCATTCAGTTTGAGGCCCGACTCGCTGTTGTACAATTAAATAGGAAAGAGAAGTTGTCAACTGTGATTGCTTAAAGAGAAAGGCATTAAAGAGAAAAATACACACTTATTTAATAACAATTCTGCTGAAGTTAAAGACCGTTGTTATTTAGAAACATTGATGTAAATTCCATCAAAATCGGTTGAAAAAATAGAACGTTATGACTATTTAAAGACTTCAAAATAAACGTAACTATACCGAATTTAGTGCGACGAACGCGCGTTCCTTTATTTAACTTCTTCGAATATCCGCTATGACTGACATAGCCTGGACATTAAATTTGTGATAAAATTATTTTTATTGAACATGCATAAATTTCAGCGTAGCTGGAACTTGTTTCCCTGATTCTTTTTATTTCCTGTATTACAGAAGGTTTTATTGCAGTTTTAAATTTTATTTTTCCTTTAAGTCTCCCGGCAGTGTCTGTTGCTCCATTCTAAGGTGACAGTCCCGATGTTATTCTTAATTCTGTGTTGCTTTGTGGATTTTACCATGGGACGCTTTATGTAACAAAGTCTTCTTCTGCTCTTTGTCCTCGTTTCTTTGTTTAAGCATTCTAATCAGCTCGCTTGGAAAAGAGGGAGCTGTTTTTCTGCTTCTTGTGCATTTGTTTGTTTTGCGTGCGTATGTTTGTCTTCTTTCTCTTCCTCTTGGTGTCATGCGTTTGCTGCGGTTTGTGATTGAGGCATACCCTAGACCTTTCTATTAACTGTTTTAAGAGCATTCAGCTCCTCATTATTAGATATTGAAAAGGAGATACCCATACTGAAAGTTAAAACGTTTAAAACATATCCAGTTACACCCTCGTTTCCTGATCAAATTTGTGCAAAGCGTCTCTCTCCTTTCTATTTCTCCCTTTGTGTCGCGCCTGCGTTAACTGGGGCGATATAGGCGTGCAAGTTTCCGTCCGTCCGTCAACAATTCCGTCCGTCCGTCAACAACTCACAGTGGGTGTCTTGTGAGCGCAACTCCTCCTACACTTTTTGGTAATTCATTTTGAAACATCACAGATGTTTTATCCATGGTCTGTAAATGTGCATATTGTTTGCACATAATTCCCAGATGAATGTTTGTTGCTTTTTTCACATGTTTAACTTAGTCATTTTCTTGGACAATATACCTGCCATAGTGGGTGTCTTGTGAGCACAACTCCACCTGCACTTTTTGGCCAATCATTTTGAAACTGTACAGATGATTTAGGCATGGTCTGTAAAAGTGCATATTGTTTGCACATAATTCTAAGATTAATTTTTGCTATTTTTTCACATGTTTAATTTTTTGCACAATACCTGCCACAGTGGGTGTCTTGTGAGCACAACTTCTCCTACATCTGTTGAACAAACTCTTTGAAACTTCTCAGATGCTTTTGCCATGGTGTGTAGATGTGCATATTATTTGCATATCATTTCAAAATTAATTTTTGCCACTTTCTTCACGTGTTTACTTGGTCAATTGTTCACACAATACCGTCCATAGGAGCACAACTCCTACATTTGTTTGACAATCTCTTTGAGACTTCACAGATGTTTTGTTCATGGTCTGAAATTGTGCATATCATTTGCACATAATTCCGAGATGAATTTTTGCTGCCTTGTTTACATGTTTAACTTTGTCATTTTTGTCACATCTGCTTTTGTCACGCCTGCGTTAGCATGGGCGATATAGTTTTCAATACCAATTGGAACGCAAGTGACTTAATCCCCGCACACGCGACACCGCTTTCCGCGAATTTCTTGTTTCCATTCCTTATATTACTCGCAGACATTTATTTTTGCATTCTTTAGGAGAGACGTTGGATTCTCATGCACTATGTTTTTTCTCCCACCTTTGCCTATATAAGAAAGGCTCTCAGCTCATATAAGAAACTTCTTTCTCCCACCTTTGCCTATATAAGATAGGCTCTCAGCTCATATAAGAAATTTCTATCTTATACCTGGCAACATGTTCTTATATTAGCAACCAGACTTTTTCATTTTTTGACTAATATTTTAATTTTAAATGAACAAAAAGGACACGCAAGCATGCCGGATGACGTTTGATAGCAGATCATGGGTTTGTGACGTCACTCAATTTTAATGACGTCACTAAAACCGATTAAAAACGTCGCTAGCTAACTTGCCGCGCGTGACGTGAGAGGCTAAGTTGCATTTTGTTTCCGCCCTCTGGAAGATAAAATAGTCCACATATCGTGTTTTCCGTCTAATTTTGAAGTGCGAACTGTGTTTACACCCATTTTTGGACCCGATAAACACACTGGGCTGCTCAAAATTTACTTCAGATCATTGGTTAAAAAGCTAGAATTTTCCTTTTCTGAAGTCTAATTCGACTTGAGGTTTAAAATTTGCTAACAGTGGGAGAAAAATAATCCATCATGAGCCAGTCCATGTAGGATAGGTAAATCTCACCCTCGGGGTCGGAATTTCAACCAGGGACTCGGCAAGCCTCGTCCCTGGTTGAAATTCCGACCCCTCGGGTGAGATTTCCCTATCCTACATGGACACTCATGATGGATTGTTATAATCTTACACCTGGCAACATGTTCTTATATTAGCAACCAAACTTTTTCAATTTATGACTAATATTTTAATTTTAAATGAACAAAATGGACACGCAAGCATGTCGGATGACGTTAGATAGCAGATCATAGGTTTGTGACGTCACTCAATTTTAATGACGTCACTAAAACTGGTTATAAACGTCGCTAGCGAACTTGACGCGCGTGACGGGAGAGGCTAAGTTGCATTTTGTTTTCGCCCTCTGGAAGATAAAATAGTCCACATATCGTGTTTTCCGTCTATTTTTTAGGTGCAAACTGGGTTTTACACCCATTTTAAGACCCGATAAACTCACTGAGCTGCTCAAAATTTACTTCAGATCATTGGTTAAAAAGTTCAAATTTTCCTGTTCTGAAGCCTAATCCGACTTGAGGTTTAAAACCCGCTAATGGTGGGAGAAAAATAATCCATCATGAGCCAGTCCATGTAGGATAGGTAAATCTCACCCTCGGGGTCGGAATTTCAACCAGGGACTCGGCAAGCCTCGTCCCTGGTTGAAATTCCGACCCCTCGGGTGAGATTTCCCTATTCTACATGGACACTCATGATGGATTGTTATATTCCTACATATATATTACAGGGTCTTTGTCGGAAAGTGCTGTGTCCTTTTGGAACAGCTCCGTTTTATGGTAGATGTAAACAGCTGGTATCACAGATAAATGGATTGGCTATTAGCGTACAGTATTACCTTGACGTAATATGGAGTCGAGATGGTCTATTTACAGATTATGGATATTACATTTACACACGGTTTATGGAGTTAGTGGAGCTAGACTCAGACTGTAATGTTTGTCGAAAGATGATTGATACGACGGAAGGAAACGAATCAACATCGGATCTTATTCTCATTGTAACTGTTAAATTCAGTGCCAAGTGTGACTATGGTTTGGCCCTGACACAATTGTCAAATATTCGTGGTAAAGTTATCGACATACATATCAATGGTGCATCTGTTATGACTTTATTAGTTCGATCTGATGAACAACCCATCTCATTGATAAAGCAAGGAAGTTTCAAAACAATATTCTTCTGGGGTCCAGTCAAATGCACCCCAGATTACACATTATTCTTTGAAGAAATGATTTGTCCCCATCTAGAGTTAAACTATACAGAACTTGAACTATTATCTCAAGCGAAAAATAAACAGAAGGACATATTCGCCTCTTTCTTCAAGAGCAGTTGGACTCAGCCAAACGTAACAAGAGTATCCGTTTGCTTGGAAAAATACTTGTCTATGATGTCATTAAATTGCGCTCTGCCATCTGATGGAAAAATGACACTGCTATTACTACCAGCTGTACTCTTTGTGCTCACTGTAAAAATAAATAGGGGATAACTGTACTCAAAATTGTCATTTGGGGAGTAGTGCTAGGCCCGAAATCTGTATCTACGCTAGAAAAACACTTTCGCTCTCCCTAAAGAGTAGAGTTTGGCACCCATGTTGATGTTGTAGCCTGTACCCCTTTGGACATGATAAAGCCCGGAGACATTCTGAGAAATCCCTCTGGGGCGTTAGAGGGGTGAATTTGTAAAAAAAAAGACAAAAAAATGACTATTTTCTCTCATTTTTTTAAATTTTGAACAAAATTCGATTGTTTTAATTTTGTATTAAATTACAACCATATATATGTTGCCACGTATGTGTTCTCATAAATAAGACCTTTCAAGATGAGGTAAATATCACCAAAAGGGCCCCACGAAGGGAAAATTACCAGTTGTATAATTTTCGTTATTTTGACCCCACCCTATAGAAATGTTATGTTCCGAATCACTTCTAAAAGATTTTAATTTTATTTAAGTATGACGGGTTTGCATATAGCCTGTGACAGTTTTTAGGAGCTTAACATTTTTGTTCGAGATAACGGGTGTGCCACGGTAAAATGAAATATATGAATGCAAAATTCTCTTAAACCAATGGCCAAACTATTTACATTTAAACTACATCTGTCTCTTATTGACATGGAATAACGCCTTTTGGTTGGAATTTTGTCGATGAACACAGAAATGTTTAAATAAATATATAAACGTCTAAACGGATGCAAATCTGACACACATATCGGTCATAAATATTAAGTTTATATAAACCCTGAAGAAAAAAGCTACCCTTCGTTAAGCCGCAGCCCTTTTTTAAACTGTAATAAAAATAATTTAGTAAATAGACATTTTATAAAGTTCCCTGACAAGTAGATAGCCTGTTAAAGGAGAATATATGCATATACATATGTGCTACTGACTCATTTATGTACGTTTTCTATGGGTATATTTCATATGTAAAATACAATTCATGCAGAATGTACAATATGCTTCCATTATACTATATAAAGGTAAAATTTTATTTTAAATACTTGTTTAACTAGGGCTTTTTCGAACTTAAAAGTGTTTAAGTGCATAGTATAATCTAATCGTTATGACACAATTGTGTCCAATACTAACGGTTGCATATGGGCAGATGGATCTCATCAGCCTGTGAGGGTAATAAGAACCACGTGTAGAAAGGTAGGTGCAATCCTTAGCCTTGGTTGGCAGTCCACCTAGGAATTCCTTGCAAGGTCTGTGAACTAAACGTGCTAAAGAACACCTGTGAAAACAGCATCAGTTGAAGTCTTCCTAGAAGTCAACGGCCAGTGTAGAGCACCAACATGAGTTCAACAGTCGTGTGTTACTTGCAAGACCCGAGCGAGCCTTGCTCAGCTTGGTACAACATCTAGATTTCAGAGCTCACTGTTGAATAGGATAGGTCCAGCTTGGCCCTTTCCGTCTGGTTGTATTATAGTCAGTGGCTTGCTTGGAGAAAACAAGACGCCACTTCCAACTCCATGAATCTCCCAGGTCTAGGGGTCAGTTTGGGTAGGTTTAGTCCCAGCATCATAGAGTATACGTCTTCCTAGAAGAGGTCAACTCCCGGGGTGTAATAACTCTTTTAGCCAACGGACACGTGTTAATGACCCAGGCGAGCCATATAATTTTCTTGGAATTCGGTTGTGGTCAGTATAATCAGCCTGGAGGAAAACGGGCTCCATCAGGTTGAATTTTGCCCAAGTAACATTTTGGAAGACAGACCAAATGATAATTATTGTTGTTTTGTTGGTTTAAACTTTATTTTTCTTTGTATAACCAACATATGAAACAGTACATTCATTCACAAAATATATCATATGTTATACAAAACGGGATTCAGAAGAATCCCGTTTTGTTATTGTTTAACGTCCACATTAAACAGCTATGGTCATGTCCGGACGGTCAGTTAACCTAACCACACTATTCCTTGCCAGGCTTAGACATCCTAAGCGGTTACACCAGTAACTAACAACTGCCCTTCTTGAATCAGCGGTAGGGAAAATGAAAGTAAGGGGCCGGATCGGATATCAAACCCGGGACCTCTGGCTTATAAGTCAGACGCGCTACCGACTGCACTGTGCGGCCCGGCACCCAAGGATACTCGAATATTGGGTCTGTCGGGGCCCGGCTAAACAAAGATCATGCCTACCATTTGACGTTAGTAAGTTATTGATAAGTGTGCGACTGATGTGACAAAGGTCAAGAAAATGAGAGGTAGGAAGAACACCTCAGTAGGAACCTGGTATGTAAGGGCTCTGAGGCCATCCGGGAAACTTAAAGAGCTGATTTACAAAATGGACAGGTACCACTGGAATATACTGGAGTTCTGAGATGCATTGAGAACTTTGGTGAAATGTCAACGGATGACAGACACATTGCTTGCCAACCAGTCTGCAGCAGACTCTCCGTTTGCAGCTCCTTTCAATGTCACAACACAATCATTAAGATCTGAGAAAGATGGCAAGAAGGTAATCACCATTTCTACCAGTAACTCCAGTAAATTACGAAGGCCAGTCTGGTTGCACAAAGTGATTGGAATCGCAAGTGGAAGGGAATCACAGACAGACTTGAGAGACATATGTGGACCCTACTGCAATGTCAAGACAAATGAGAGTGGTCTCAAACTCCTAAATTTTCTACTTTAACAACCTGCACTGACAAATACAGGGGCCCCACAAACCATCACAAAGTGGACATAGCACAGCTGAGATAGAAAGCATTAAGACCAGATTGACTACATCTTGGTGACGAAGCGGTTCCAATAAGGAAGACAGGGACCTTTCTGAGCGCAGACATAGGAAGTGTACATAACTTGTTGATGATTACCTCTCAGGTTCTTCTGAAGAAGACCAGAAGACAACCCAGCCAAGACTGAGGTTTCACCGTGAGAAGTTAAAAAACCCAGATGTGGACGTGCATGTTCCAAGTAACAATAGGTGGGAAATTTGCACCATTCATCAGTCTGAGGGATGATGGCATAGACTTAGATAGCATGATTACAAACTGCAATATAGCGGTAACTGACACAGCCAGTGAGATACTTGGGAAGGAACACCAGAGGATAACGTCCTGGGTCACCAGATATTTTTTTGATCTCGCTGATGAGAGGAGAGATTCGAAGAAGAGCCGGTTTGAAACAGGAGTGAAACAAGAGCTCCGCTGAGCGGAGCAATGTACGCCCGTTGGGGCTCAAAGTTGGAAAGACAAAAAGAGATGACAAAACTTTTGTCAGTAGCTTAAATCTTCAATAATAATAAGGCAGATATACAACTACATAACAAACGAAGCTAGACAAAAATTACAAAGGGGAATAATTCCATCAGAGCTGAAAGTAGGGTCATGGTTCTTGTTCTCTGCATATCGTCCGATATTTGTACAAACATTCATGAAGAATTCTTAAACGGTGTTCAAGATATGGAGCAGACACAAAAATACTATATGAAAATTACAAAGGTGCATAATTCCGTCAAAACTGAAAGTAGGGTTATGGTTCTTTTTCTCTGCGCATTGTCTGATGATGTTTCATATTTGTACAAACTTTTATAAACTTTTATGAAGAAATCTTATACGGTTTTTGAGATATGGAGCGGACAAATAATGTTAACTTTGACCTCTAAGTGTGACCTTGATCTTTGTCCGACATTGTTGAAATATGAGTTCTGCAAGTTGCCTTGATAAGGTAAACATTGGACTCGAGTTTCAAAAAAATCTTTCAAGAGGTTAAGGAGATATGGAGTGGACACAAATTTATTACAAAATTACAATACGAAAAACACAAGGGGCGTAATTTTGTTAAAAGTGAACGTAGGGTTATGGTCCTTTTTCCCTGCACATCATCTGATGGTGTTTTATATGTATACAAACTTTAATGAAAAAATCTTAAACGATTTTAAGATATGGCGTGGGCACAAAGCTTATGTGAAATTACTATACAAAATACAAAGGGACATATTTCCATCAAAACATAATGGGGTTATGGTTCTTTTTCTCCGCACATCGTCTGATGATGCTTTATACTTATACAAACTTTCATGAAGAAATCTTAAACGGTTTTCGAGATATGGAGCTGACACGATGCTTATATGAAATTAATATATGAAATACCCAAGGGGACATAGTTCCGTCAAAAATGAAAATGGGGTTATGGTTCTTTTTCTCTGCACATCGTCTGATGGTGCTTTATATTTGTACAAACTTTCATGAAGAAATCTTATACGGTTTTCAAGATATGGAGCGGACACGAAATTTTACCATTTGACCTTTGACCTCAAAGTGTGACCTTGACCTTTGTCAGACATCACTGAAGTATAAGTTCTGCACATCGTCTTGATAAGGCAAACATTTGAAGTTTCAAAAAAATCTTTCAAGCGGTTAAGGAGATATGGAGCGGATTGAAAAGTTGACGAACAGACGGACAGACAGACGGACGGACGGAGGTCACGACATAATAGGACCCGTATTCGACGGGCGCATAAAAATACAGCACAGCTGACAAGAGTGTTCAACAAACACTAAAGAAAGCAAAGGAAGACAGTCCGAGGACATTGTAAATTGTCTGAACAAAAATATCAGCATAACAGATGGTGAAGGATCTAACTTCAGGGAAACAGGATAGATCAGCAAATATCCAGGACTAGTCTGCAACATGTCTGAAGGAGCACCAAATTCTCAGCAAATGGACAGAATTCTGCTCAGAGCTATACAACCATGTGTCATGGTGACATTACAGTTCTGGACTGCATTTGGCACTCAGAAAAAGATTTACAACCGATCTTTTGCGAGGCAGCTTAGGTTGCAGTGGCTGCACTGGAAAAGCAAACCTCTGCCGGGATTGGTAATATTCCAGTAGAACTTGTTAAGGCAGGCGGGGAGACCATGAAAGGTCTGTAAAAAGTTCTGAAGAACAGAAGAATGGCTGACCCCATTGACTCTGTCGCTGGTTACTGCGCTCCATCAAGAGTGCCGGAAAACAGCAGCTCTGCCAGAACTACAGAACCAGCAGCCTCAAAGTAAAGCCATGCTGAAAGCCGTCTTGAACCCCAAGTTAAAGACGTTATCGCTATTCAAAATACTGGTTTCAGTGTTGGAAGAAGCACAATAGAACAGATAGGCTTATTCTCTGTAGGAATTACTCAGGTGAGCAGATGGTCATATTTGAGTCTCCTGCGCGTTTCTCGAAATGTCTCCGGTCCAAAATCTATGGTAAAATAAATGTATATTTTAATGGATACGGTTGCCAAACTCTACACTTAAAGGAGAGCGAACCTCTTTTTTTCACCTGGGCTCCTGGACCAGAGGTGAATCGGCGGTTTTATGGTCGGGAATTTCGTTTAACGACCACGCGAGAGGAGGTAAATCGTCGGTTTTATGGTCGGGAACTTCGTTTAACGGCCACGCGACAGCGGAGCCGTAAAACGCAATTTGCGACAATAAAACCGATGATTTACCTCCCCAAATGACAATTTTCAATACAGTTATCCTCATTCTAATACATTCTTACATATTTTTATTTTTCAATGTGAACTACTTTTCATCCAAAGCAAGCCTATTCAGCAACGTAAAACCAAACGTCAACCAGTCAGAAGCGACGTTTTATAATGAAGTCGGATTTGCGACAGTATATCACAGGATATACTGTCAAAATTTTTTGACGTTATCCAATCAGACGTCGCGTTTCACTCGTAAGTGCATTAGAATATCCTGTTAGTTACTCAGCTTCACATTTTTACTCTTACTGATAGAAAACATAGTCATTTCTTGTATGTTTAGCTTTTGTGGTCGCCTGTATACCTGAATAGGTAAAGCAGTTTTATCATATGACGTCGGTTTTATTTTGTGGATAACATCGTGTCAAATACACGTGTAATAACACTTTGGGGCGTACACGTAGCGTCATTGAGAACGTCCATGCGTTTTCTTATTGAAATAGTGTTCAGTTTTAAGGCGTTAAAATCTCATTTTAATGGGTCAATGATAAACAAAATCATACACGAGTGGTCGCCGAAGGCTTGTTTCATGAATTTCATATGAAATGACAACTCTTTAAAAAAATCCTCCTTTTTATTAAATGTTTGATGTATTTTAATGTTTGATGTTTTTTTTGTATTGATGTTAAAATAAGCCACGGCAGGACAAAACAAACAAAGTGGCATGTGCGCGCCCTGCAAAGATTCAAATCAGCCTGCGCGTCCGCCCAGTCTTGTCGAAGTCTTTGCTATGCGCTTTAAGGGAGCTAAGGATCGAAGCTTTCGCAATGCCGACAGCAAAGACTTTGATCAAACTGGGCAGGTGCTCAGGTTGATCTAAGTCCTCGCTGGGCGCACATGCCACTTTGTTGGTTTTGTCGTGTCGCGGCTCAGTTCCTCTATGTTGGACCAGAGGGTCGGTTACCGTCTTGTTATTTAAACCACGGTCTCACTATCACGTATTGAGGACTATGTTTTACTGCGTTTTCGTGGCAAAACGGCAGTAGACGTTGTAAAACGTGGTGAATATGTATATAGATATAGCTATGAATGTTTAACATAAACATGGCATTTCCATATACGTAGCTGATATGAAATCTCTATTTGAATTCTATTCTATTTCTTTCTTATATAGATTACGTCGTTTCCAAGTAACGTTGTTAACGTCATGCTTTGAGTACTGTTCTTACTTAATGGCTAATTAAACTTAACAGTTGGAACGCAGCTCCAAGGAGTAGGGATATAATCAAACACATAGCAACGGATTTTTGTTCGAAATTGCCGCCATCAAAATGGCTATCGACGAACCCCATTGTACTTTCACGCCACCATACAGATTAATCAAATCGCCTCACCGCTCGAAATTTTAAGAGCACTTTTCTGACTTCAATTATTGAATATTTCTGTTAAAATAATTCCAAGACATCATTTTCCGCCTGTGTAATTATTGACGAAACAGTGCCCTTTGCGTCAGCGTCAAACATGTGAACAAAAATCGCGATTTACAGCTTATTCGACTTTCTCCAAAACGCAGACCTATGCCATGAAAAACACTGATATATACTCTACTATTATGTAAAATTTCAGAAAATTTGGTTTTGGAACATTTTAAAATTGCAAAATAACTTACAGCTACTCAGTTTGTAAAAACAAAATGGCGTCGAAATCATGCCAGCTTTATGTGACATCGCGCGCTGTGTTCATTGCAAAAACAACAATATCGCAACTCTGCCTGTCCGAAGAAACTTTACCACGTAACATATATTAATTTCCGATCAAGACAGAATAAAACAGTCAAACAATTATATTTTATTCTTTTATTGAGAAGGAATAATTTCAACTCTCACCTCCATACAGACCCTTGCAATTTGTAAACACGACTAAGTATTGACAAACTTCTGACGTAAATTTGAATCAATAAAGAGTTTGTTTAGTACCTTAGAAGACGGACTTAATCAGCATTGAATGTTTATTTAGGTACAGCTCATGCTACCGCTCATGGTTAACCTTGGTTGGTTGATTTGATGCTTAACGTCCACGGTAAACAACTAAGGTCATGTCGGGACGGTCAGTTAACCTAACCACACTATTCCTGGGCAGGCTTAGACCTCCTAAAAATGTGACACTTAAATTTATTCAATTAGCAGATCACGCGCTTGAGTTCAAAACTTAAATTATCGACTGCATTTTACTGGGTGGGACAGTCAGATGGGGTGGGGTGCACTCTGCAGGTGGTATGTTTTAAAAAATAACACGCCCCAAACTGAAAATCACACCCTGTCAGGTACGCGATTCAGTATTTTGCTAGAGTAGATGTATTTTCTTTCTTTTTTTTTTTTGAACGCGAGGGGCGGGGGAAGGAAGTTTGTGTGTGTGTGTGTGTGTGTGTGTGTGTGTGTTGGGGATGGGGGTGGTGTTGGAGGGGTGTGTGGTTGTGGAACAAGATGCTATGCACTTAATCTGAAAGGGGTTTGGGATGCAAACTTTATCCTTTAAGAGATGGCCCCCAAACCTACTAAGAAGGGAGGTAAACTATAATAATGATAGTTACTTCCTCTGAATGTATATCCATTCTGTTTATTAGAGGTATTTCGCTAGTGACTTAGGTCCGACAGTTCACCCGTTTCATAAAATGCTTGGCACTTGGGGCGTTTAATAGAATTGTTGTTTTTCACAATTTAGAATCCCAAAATTCGCATGAACCTTGTATACTTATTCAAGCAACCCATCATTGCCTTCATTTAGCAAAATGTGCATGAACAAAAAAGCTACCAGCCAAGACTAAGATAGCCTGCACTAAAATTGTTATTAAAGTTAAGATGAACAGCTTGCATGTGTGCATTCTATTATGGATCTTGGCTGGTAGCTTTTTTGTTCATGTACATTTTGCTAAATGAAGGCAATGATGGGTTGCTTGAATAAGTATACAAGGTTCATGCGTATTTCAACAGTTCCGCACACGCCCGCTATTTTCAACTTTCAAGCAGATTGTTTAAGTATACTGTCAATGGTCTTTACGCTTATTCGGGATGTGGAATTTGCCAAAGTGGAGCGATTCGTATACAGTTTAAGTTCATGTACAGTGCTTTGCTTCCACGGAATAAATGGCTGTTTTTGTGCCACGTGCCAAATGTCGGATGGCACGTAGCAAGCCGCGAAATTTTCCCACACCTCCCACATCCGCACACCCCGACACATTTTCAGGCTCATAATCGAACACACGAAATGCTCTTCGTATCTTAATTCAGAACGGAAAGTGTTTGCTTGCAAGCCAGTCAGGGTTTTGCTATTCGCTTATATATATACAACTTTGTATCTTGA
Organism: Ctena decussata; assembly: GCA_963989385.1. Taxonomy (NCBI): domain Eukaryota; kingdom Metazoa; phylum Mollusca; class Bivalvia; order Lucinida; family Lucinidae; genus Ctena; species Ctena decussata. The sequence continues at coordinate 8,666,639 of OZ022511.1, forward strand.
AGCGGTCTTGTTAGACTAAGCAGATTTTGCTGTTATCATATCCGACAAGATTCCTCTTTCCCTGTTGCGGCTCAACTGTTGGTAGTAATAAATCTCAGTGTGTGTAACAACAATGAAGCCAAATCGGGCAGAGAGAGAAGTGTGTGTTACAACAATGAAGCCAAATCGGGCAGAGAGAGAGAGTACGCTGTCACAGCAACGACTGCTCAAGTCATGTTTGGGACCTATACATCACCCCAGGCATCAGTCAAGACGAATTCGCCCACTTCCTTGGCCCCACCCACCCCCACCCTCGTCACCAACCACCTCCTTCCATCCCCACCTGGCTTGCTTCTTTCTAAGTAACTTGAGCCGCGACGCGAGAAAACCAACAATGTGATTGTGCGCCCAGCGCAGACTAAGATAATCCTGGGCATCCGTCCAGTCTGATCAGAGTCTTCGCTGTCCGCATGAAGGTAGCTTAGACCCTTAGCTACCCTTAAAGCGCTTAGGGAAGACTGCGCAGACTAGGCGGATGCCGAGGCTGATCTGAGTCTGCGCTGGGCGCACAACCACTTTGTTGATTTTCTCATGTCGCGGCTTATATGTTCTACGTAATTGTTGAGCAAATTATAAAATCAGATTGTAAATTTTTCGGAAACTAAACAAACGTACCGACAAGAAAGAAACTCTTTACTTCTTTACTTCGTACTGATGCATTTCACGTTCGACTTATAATCCGTTTACATGGCATGCGGACTGGCAATCTAGCTCGAGGCAATATACGTCATTTTCTTTTATTACGTCACAACAGTGACCTAATAACTTATTTGACAGAAAACAGATGACTGTTTGAAAGATAAATAACACATGTAGATTATTAGAAAAGGATATTATTTCCACAAATTTGAGTGGCAGAACGTCAGATTGGTACAATGCCAATCAGTTCAGGAGTTAGGTAAGGTACGTTCTACCAGTTTGTAGTCTATTTTAACTAAACTCCGTATTTTTTCTCCTTTTCAAGTATTTAGCAATCTGAGCTAATGTTTGACAAGCTGTCGACCTCAATTTTCTGTCTAAATTGTGGCTGCCCGGCAAGTATTGCTGGTGCTCATATCACGTGCAAGACCGTTTCCTGAGCGTTAAAACTACAGATGCCATCTTTTATTTTGCAATTTAAAAATGTTCCAAAACGATATTGCTTGAAATTTCACATGCAAAAAGAAGAAATAATAAAGTTTTCGATGGCTTGGTGTGCGCATTGGAGAAAGTCTCAATTTTCTGTAAATTATGTTTTATGTTGATGCAAGTTTTCGGTAGAATCAAGATAGAGTATTGTACTTTGACGATGAATATTTTAGCATTTCGAGCAATTTTGGCCCTGAATTTTGTTGAGAAAGCCTGCTTAATACTAGTTAGCAAAACATTTTTATGTGTTTAATCATTTTAATATAATCCATGCCTCTATATACATTTGAGGATAATGGGAAATTTCGCAAAGAACCATGTTCGCCATTTTTAGGGCCTATTTTTTATGTGGAAGGATGCACCGTTGTAAATACAATCACCGCTTTTCGAGGGTTTGCGTTCCAACTGTAAAGATGTGATTTTTACTCATTAATTAAGCGACATGACATTGTAGACGAGGAAAAAAGACATAATTTTTTATAATATAGCTGCCTTCTATATTTAGCGTAGGCAAATTCCTCAGAATTCCCCTGGTGTACATGTAGCATCGGCCTTCATAGAAAAATCATCAATAAAATAAAGATTATCCCTGTTCCCTGGCAAACTCTATCTTATGTCCTTACTATCTTTCCTATTTAAGATTTGGCCTTGTTAGATAGTTTTGCTATTCCTCCTTCGCAGTTCATATGCCTCTTTTAGAGATCCATCAAGGTCTGATCTCCATAACGCCAAGCTCGAGAAGCGCCTTTCGTCCTAGTAATGGCGGAGAGTTGATCCTTCCTTCACAACAACGAAATTTCATGTTAAATGTTTTATGAAGGCCGATGTTACACCAGGGGCACAAAAACCACGCCCAGTGCCATACTACCTCCAGGAAACATTACGGGAATGACTTGACCAATGATGAGATATTTGAGCCGCGACACGACAAAACCAACAATGTGGTTTTGCGCCCAGCGCTGACTCAGATCATCCTGGGTATCAGCACAGTCCAATCAGATTCTTTGCTAAGCGCTTAAAGGGTAGCTAAGGGTCTAAGCTACCTCCATGCGGACAGTGAAGACTCTGATCAGACTGGGCGGATGCCCAGGCTGATCTGAGTCTGCACTGGGCGCACAACCACATTGTTGGTTTTGTCATGTAGCGGCTCATTTGAGAAAGTTCAACCAGACGACACTGTCACATGGTGCTCCCCATTGGTTGTACAGCCAAAACCGAGACACGCCAATATAGTTAAAGGGCATTTAGACTCACACATGGTCAAAGCCAGTGTGGATGTGAAAGTGCCGGAAAGAAACAGGATTCTGCAAGCGCCGATCATAAAAGACTTTACAGGCAAATTTCATCACTGTAAAGCATTTTCAAAACAGGACTCAAAGCAAGGCTATCATCAGCTTATACTGCATGCCTACTCAAAAACCGTAACTACATTCAATACGCCATGGAGAAATATGATACCGAAAAGACTCATATTTGGCCCCAAGTCTTCTCAATATTTATTTTACGAAGCAATGTTTCGGATTTGTGGCGACATCCCAAATTGCTTAAACCAGATAGATGATATTTCAATCAGGGGCGTGAACATCGCCGACCATAAAAAAACACACCAGAAACGTCCTTCAACGTGCCAAAGAGTTTGGAATCACACTTAATAAAGAAAACTGTAAGGTTGGAGTGGATGAATTAGAGTTCTACGGCTACAGATTCACAAGTGTGTGTGTGGGTGTGGGTGTGTGTGGGGGGGCTTAAGCCTACGGAAGAGAAAGTAAGAGCAGTAAAAGAATTTAGTCCCTCAGAATGCAAGGAAGAGGTGCGATGCTTTCTGGGTATGATGATAGGATACCTATCAAAGTTTATACCGAGGTGCGCAGTATGAACAACGCCACTGAGACGATTAACTGGACAAGATGTACTCTTTACATGGGGACCTGAGGAAAAAACTGCCTGTCAGAAACTAAATTAAACCTCCCAGTAGTTATTACTGACCGTCCCAAGGCGGTACTTTCGTTGCGGTTGCATTTGTTTTATGTTCGGTGCTGATTAATTTATTGTGTTCTCATTTTAACCCTTCTATAATAAAAATAGAATATAGGTCAAAATAGTTGATAAATGTTTTTCGTATAATTTGCTTAGTCCGTTGTAACCCTTCTGTTGGTCTAAATTATTTAGTTCAATAAAGATAGCTGAGTTGCCACCTATCATGGAAAGAGCTGCTGACTCGGCTTATCACTTATAATTTATTGTTTGTTGGGATGTCTTCGACAATCTTTCCCTTTGATGTTGGGGATAGGGTTTGGGATCTAATTCAGTCAGTTCCTGAAGTGTAGTTACTTTTTAAACTTGTTCCAAAGGACATATAAGGGGTGGCAGTCTGTGCATTGTATTAGTAGGTCGATGACGCCTGCAGAGAGACGGTATAGCCAAACAGAGAAAGAAGATTAACTGGACAAAATGTACTCTATACATGGGGACCTGAGGAAAAAAAAAACTGGCGGTCAGAAACTAAATGAAAGCAACACTAGCACTGACACCATGGCATTTTCAACCCTCGAAGGCCAATCATTGTGCGAACGGAATCTAGCTTAAACAAAGATTTGCCAGCGGGCTTGTTCTAAAGGACAAACAAGGAGTGGCAGCCTGTGCATTGTATCAGAAGGTCGATGACGCCTGCAGAGAGACGGTATAGCCAAACAGAGACAGATGATTTAGTCGTAACGTGTAAGGAGCACCCAAGTTCAAAATTATCACGCTGCATAAACCTCTGATTCCTATGTTCAACAGGGCCTGCGCTAAATTACCTCCAAGAATTGAAAAAAAAAGGAATAATGGAGATGCAAGACCTTAGATTTTCAGCTTGTTTCTGAACCGGGTAGAGACGCTGCAGATCCAATGGACTATACTTATCGCGACACCCTCTCACAGAAACGAATAAGGTCGACACAGAAACGACAATAAGCATACTAATTAACAATGAGCACATTGCAATACAGTATATGCTAGTGGGTTATAGGTCAACGCCGCATCCAACTACTGGATATTCTCCTTATGAGGCTCTTATGGGAAGATGTGTGAGAACGAAACTAGACTATAAAAGTTTTATAAACGCACAGTTTGAATTCAAAATGGTGGACATCAGCAGCATGAAGACAAAGTAGCACTGAAAGAAAAAACCTTCTTGATAGAGGCTTCCATAGCGGAAACGTTGAGTATCATGTGAGGAATAAACTGTGAAAGTAAGTATGTAATACAGTTTAACACAGACAAACATACAAGAAAATGGACCACGCAAATACAATTCACGACAAGGAGTACAATATGAAATTGTCTAGCCAGCATAGACACCCAAAGTGCTGTCCGAAGTCACCCGACTCGACCTTACCTTCTAAAATCGGAAGATTATAATTTTTAAAAAAATCTGGGGGTATGGACAAACTTTTTATTATTCTTGAGAGTTGATGAGTTGAAAATAATAGAAAATGGTTACACAACAACAATGATATTTAAGCAAATTGAAATATTTTGCATTCGAAGTAAAAATAAATTTCTAAGAAAGAAAAAAGGGAGATAACTCATGATTTACACTGAAACTGCATAGCAATTAATGGTAATGAACACATATAGTTCTTTAACTGCGGACTTGTTTTGCAAACATAGGCCAGCTTCCTTTTATATACCTTGTTATTTAAACAAAATAAAAATTGACTTTTTTACCACACCCGTTTCCATGGCAACGATTTTCAAAAAATTAAATGGAGCGAAACAAGAAAATAGACATTTTTCATACTTGTTTTTATCGTGCGGTTCATTATTTTCGAACATTTTTTAAAGTTATTTATATGCCCACCATATATTTAATAAAAACTCTTAATTGCAGCTAATCGACATATTTAGTCGTGTATTCCATGTATGAGAGTGGGTGGGTAACTAAGACACTGAGTTATTCATACGGTAATAATGGGTAACTGGTTATTCACAGTCTAGTCATAATAGATAAACAGCCGTAGGTATTGGAAACAAAGGGCAATGAATAATTTTTATCAAATTATGCATTGCTCATACTTTGCCATAGCTCTAAAAAAACTTGTGCAATACTCCATTTTCCGGCACCCTTGAAGCGCGTTATTCTCGTGGCTAGCAGCATACCAAGATCGCACGCGTGAGAATCTCGCATGACAAATAACTAGTCTGAATTTCTGCGACTGTTAGATCAAAATGACTCTGTGGTACAGTTGGTTGACCTATTCCGACGCACTCGCCTGTTTGGAAGTATTTCGATTTTATCTCCGGCGGAAAACAATGCTTCGGCGAATTATGTTTATCGACAATTTTCCACACTTACTGGTCAAAGCGACATATAGGCCTAGCAATTGGTTTGTTTCGGTTTGAAACTAGTAAACACTGCATATCTAGCAAGACAATTTAAACGCGTTTTCAGACCAATTGTAAAAAACGGTCAGGACAATATCTGTGTAAACGGATGTGTGGTGAAAATAAAAATATGTCCATTCCGCACTCTGCAAGGAATCTCTGCTGATAAATGCTGCGTTTGGCTCCGGTTCTGGCTGTTCTTTGGGGATTGTCTCTTCAGCTTTGGGTTTAAGCCTGTTCTAGATGACCATTGGCATGGCTTTGCTCGGATGACTGCTGAGGCTAATGGTACTGTAATTCTGGCAAAGCCCTTCTTAGGGAGTGCATAAATCAGCGACTTTGTCCACGGGGTAAGCTGTTCTCCTGTTCTCCAGATCTTTATCAATCTTTATCAGATCTTGTTAAAACAATCATGGTTTCCTTGTCTGCGTAAACAAATTCCGCTGGTCTTTTATCAACTACGGCGGACAGTGCTACTACTGCAATCTTAACTTCCCCACAAAAGATCTTTTTGACGCTGAGTGCAGTCCAGAACTGCATTGTCGCCATAACACTCATAACTGTATAGCTCAGAGCAATAGTCTATCCATCTGCTGAGAGTTTATCGTGCTTTTGTTAGATTTGTCCAAGACTTGTTCTTGATAGTTAGGATCTACCCCGTTCTCTGAAGTTTAATCCACACCAGCTGAGGTGCTCACTTGCAGTTGTATTAGTTCTAATAGGTTTCAGTCTCCTTGTATTGTGTATACATACTAAATCAGTCCTCCTTTCCTCTCTTCAGTGCTTCTGAACTGTTTTGTAAACATACCTGCATTCTTCGTTCCTGCTTCATACCGCCTCCTCTTCAACTCCCTCCTCTCACTGCAGAGGTCGAGAACATCCAGTGCCCAGTGCCTTTACCTGCGATTTTCGTTTCCAAGTAGGCCTATTTCTTTGGCTGTTTCACTAGCTGTTGTGTTGTAGAGCGCAGGAAAATGCAAAGAAGTCGCACCAGTTTAAATCCTCCCGTCCGGGCACGGTTTCGAATATTGTTTGATGATCTGAGGTCTGAAGCATGTTCAGACATACTTCGCACCCCTCTTCTCCCTCCATAAACACACACACACACACATACACACCATCACTACCACCACTTTACGAATTTATGGGTACAAATACCGTCTTTCGGTCCAATTGTTTCTACGCTGTCCCAACTGCAACAATATTGCATGTAGCCTATAGAATCAGGAGTTGTTTCTGACAGCAGGTGAAGCGTCGTCATGAATGTTGAAGAGAAAAACTATATTTTTCATCATATGTCCAGGTATTACTTACCAAAAAAAAAGGTAAAGCGGTCTGTTTTGGTTGCTTTATTTAGTCATATATCTTGGCGATCCGTAGATCGTCTACCTTCAGTGCCAAAAGAGTTCGGGTCGCACGCGCGTTCTTGTAAGTCTACCGTTGTCAATGACGTTATTTTATTTGGAAAAAGTTTAAATTAGGTGTCAGCGCAGGCAAGTGCACAACTGAATTTTTCACACATTGTTGGCGCTGTTAAACTGCACCATTACGCAAAAAATCAGCTGTGCACTTGCCTGCGCTAAGGTCGCTTTTGGCCCAAATGCAAGACGAGAAATGTCCAAATTGCCAAAATCAGCTGAGGAGGGGTATATTAAGAGGCTCATAAGAAGTTAAATATCATTAAAATATAGATTATTTTAATCAGAACTGATAGTTAAGCTTGAAACTAATACATTGAATGAACAGATGTTAAAAAAGTGCAATTTTGAACATTCATAAATGAGGGGGCCAAATATGGCCAAAATCATACCAGGTCCTTTGACCTTACCGTTAAAAGGCCAAGGTCAACCAAATGTCATAATTTGAACAATCTTGGTAATACTCACGTACTTGATGCTACATATCAAGTTTCAAGGCCATCGGCCTATTGGTTCTGGAGAAGATTTTTAATGGTTTTACCATATATGGGCATGGCGGCCATGTTGGTCATGTGACCAGGACCGTTTGAACCACTTTTCGTTCCTAAGACCCCTGGAGGCTACATATGAACTTTCGTTACAATTGGCCCAGTGGCTTTTGAGGAGATATCTGAAATTGTCAAAATATGAGAGACCAGGGTCAAGGGTCAAAGAATAACCTTGACCTCTTGTACCCATACATTTTCATGTACTCATTAGGATGACTGTATATACCAATTTTCAGGTCAAAAGCTTCAACAGTTTCCAAGAAATCTTATGTTCTAGTATTTTTCCATAAAGAAGCTACAGAAAGCAATTTGATCATACCGTAAAAAGAGTCAAGGTCGATCCAAGGTCATAATTTGAACATTCTTGGTAGTACTTGTGTACCTGATGCTACATACCAAGTTTCCAGGCCATCCGTATATTGGTTCTGGAGAAGAAGATGTTTAAATGTTTTTACCAAATATGGGCGTGGCGGCCCTGTTGGTCATGTGATCAGGACCGTTTTAATAAATATTCTTTCCCTCAACCCTTGGACACTCTATATGAAATTTGGTTACAACTGGCCCAGTGGCTTTTGAAATGACTATTTGAAATTGTCAAAATATGAGAGTTTTGGGTCGAAGGTCAAATAATGACCTTTACCTCTTGTACTAAAAAAGCTTCATGTATTCATTACGATGTATGTATGTACTATCTTTTAGGCCTGAATCTTCAATATGTTCCATGAAATCTTATGTTCTAACATTTTCTTACCTACTAGACAGAGTTTGTTCTAATTTTAGCGGTGCTGGAAAATTCTGTTTTGCCCATGGGCTGGAACAGCTCACACGAGCTTGAATTCTGTGTATCACTACGCGCTCATTGAAATCCGGTACGCCCGGCTTTGCGGTTCTATAGGCTACTTTATGATTTATCTTTTCATGGGAATGAATTTCCCCATCAATAAAATCCCAAGAAAGGTGTTTCATTTCTTCTAATTCCATTATAATATCAAAATATGTTTCTATGTCTTGAAGTCGGAAATGATCTGAATTAGTCAATGTTTCATTGTAACAAACATTGTCGAGGGTGCCGCCAGTTTGAAGACGTTACCAAGTGACGTTTGAAAGACGTTGACGTTACGCCAGAATTAACGTCATACACGCGCTTGTTGTAGTCGTCTCGATAAATTTTTTTCTATTTTGAATATAAACTTCATATAGAAGATCCAAAAATGCGGATTTTTCAGGGACCTATTTTTTTACTTGTTTGTACATTACAGAAGTCATGAGGCTGACACCGTTGTACTACTTACACTTGTTCACGTTCGCATTAAATAGAGCCTTTAAGTTCCCGTTCAATTTGAAATTATATTATCGTAGGTAAGAAAAATAATCATCATTGGTCTCCGATGCGGAAAGGGAAATCCGAACCCTCGGGCATAAGGGATGTGTCGGAAACTCGGCAAGCCTCGTTTCTGTCAATCCGGTATGCCCTCGGGTTGGGATTTCCCTGTCCGCATCGGACACCAATGAAAGATTCTATGTTTCCCATATAAAAGCACCAGAAAGCAAATTTGACCTTGCCGTAAAAAAGGTCACGGCCTACCGAAAGTCATAATTTGAACAATCTTAGTAGTACTTACATACCCGATGCGACATACCAAAGTTCAAGGCCATATGCCTATTGGTTCTGGAGAAGAAGATTTTTGAAGGTTTTTACCATATATTGGCATGGCAGCCATGTTGGCAGCCAGGGCCAGTTGAACAACTTTTTGTCCCCCCTTCCTCTTGAGGCCACATATGAAATTTTGTTACAGTTGGCCCAGCAATTCCAGAGGAGAAGTCATTTGAAATTGTGGATGGACGGACGACGGACAGAAGACGGCGGACAACGGAGCCATCTTGTCCTATAAGCTCCCCCGGAACCGCTGCCTCAGGTATGCTAAAAAAAAAGAACCAAAACAGAAGTGCCACCTTGGAACAACCAGCAATGAAATTACTAGGGCATAACTGGTTAAAGGTCAGACTTTTAAAGCGCAACTTTACGAAGCAGACGAGCTAATGTATTACCCTTCGTGTGCAGTCGCATGTGCGTGCGCGTGCGGCTTTGTGTGCGTTAGCAAAATCTTCATCTTTGCGTCTGACTTGCTCCATAGATACACCTTGGGAAGATTAACTGAAAACAGTTATGCATGTCGCGCCATGCTCTATACTTCACGATTGATAGAATAAAGAAAAAAATCACTTTTGCTTTAAGCTCAGTTTCCTAGTAGCCACAAGGGTAAGAGTCTTCAAACTTGCTCCATAGATACATTTGGAGACGATCTAAAAAGCAGCGATGCATATTGGTCCATCACCTATATTTCAGAGTTGATATTAGCATAGGAAATATTCACATTTTGCGTTACCTTTGTTTCTAAGTAACCACAAAGTCGAGAGTCTTCAATCTTGCTCCATAGCTACGTCTGGGGAAGGTCTACCGAAAGTAGTGATACATATAGGACAATGATCTACATTTCACGGTTGATTGCACGTAAAATATATTCAGCTGTTGCGTTTAGCCCATATTCAAAGATATGCAACGGCTGCAGGCTTCAAACCTGCTCCAAAGATACGTCTGGGGAAGACCTACAGATAGCAATTATGCAATGCCCTATATACATGTATTACCGTTGATATAACATAGAAGAAATATTCTTGCACACCGGATAGAAAATGCTATTCTTTTCACCTAGGATAGAAAATCTGATCTTACCCTGGTGTTCTGACCCAGGACCGGAAAAAAATCACGAGCTGTCAATGCATTGGTTGTATAGGAGCTCACGTACCTGCGTCGTCAAGTGACGTTGACATTTAAGATGATGACGTCACGAAGACGGTAGAAATGACGTCAGTTTATGCACGCCAGTCGTTGGCGTAAAGAGCCGAATGGCGATCGCTGAAAGCGGCGCCTTCTTTCAAAATCAAATTTAAACCTCTCAAGCACTAGAATTACGCATTTTAAGAAGTTATGAAGTTAAAACAAAACGTGGTGTGCAAGAAAAAGTATCTATCATTAGTGTGAGGTGTAGATAGAAAAATCCGTCACTCGGGATCACTGTTCGGCATCACTCGGCAAGCCTCGTGATGCCGAACAGTGACCCTCGTGACGGATTTTTCTATCCACACCTCACACCCATGATAGATCCTTATATTCACCTCATGTGTTTAGCTCAGTTTCTAAATAACTACAAGAGAAAGCGTTTTCAAACTTGAGCAAAAGATACATCTAGGGGAAGATCTACTGAAGGCAACGATGCGATGATCTTATCTTTATTTCAAGGATGATTCACCTGTTGCGTTTAGCTCAGTTTCTTAGTAAGCAACAGGGAAAGAGTATTCAAACTTGCTACACATACGGGAAGATATACTGAAAGAGAGCACGAGCCGTATTTCATGCTCCAGTGAGTTTGCTCCACATATCATGAAGATTGTGTGATGCACAAACATGATTGCTTGGGATGATGACTTAAGGAGGTAAATACAAAAATCTGCATAAAAGCATAAAAAATTAACGTACCTCCCTAAAAGTGTGTTGACTTCTTATTTTTGTTGTTCTCTACAGTTTATTTTGGCAAATTTTGTGTATTTTGGCAAATATTTTGACACAGAAAAGACCATTTTTTATCTGCCCAGCCTGAAAATGTGTGAAAAAAAGGGGAAAAATAATTGCTAGGACGCTCTCTATAATGTTTTGAAGAACCTTCAGACCCTATTACATTTTTAATAACGATGGTTATGTTTCAGATTTTTGCTCACAAAATTACCCTTTGACATTTTCTTATATAAACCCTTTTTAACTCCAACAAGTCCTGCATTTTTGGATTCTGAATCGTGAGAAACAACATAAATAAGGCATGTGCTAATTTGGGGGAAGATCTGTTATATTTTCAGCATTAAATGCAGATTTTTACTTCGCCCAAAATCGGTGATTATGGCCACCTTAATTTGACCCGATGTTTGACCTCAAACTAACAGTAAGTCACAGTGACTATATTTGATGGTGATTTTTCCTTATATTTTGAAAACGTTTAATTATGATTCTAACACAGTGCGCCTATAGAAGCAATGGAAAGTTGCCGTGTTTTATTCTGCAACAATTCACTGCTAGGGAGCGCGTGAGTCTAATTGCTGACGTCACCGCAATTACTGACGTAATTTGTGACGTTTTGAGACGATAGACGGTGTAACGTCTCTTTTTCTTCCTTAAATCGCCATAAAAATGTACATTTATATTAGAAACAGCTAATAATATTGGCGGGAGCATGAACGCGTTGGCAGGAAGGTTGGGAGAGTTTGAATGAAAAGCATAGTTTTTCAGCGCTTTTGAGTGTTAGAATCGAAATAGTTCAGCTCTAGCATTGAATTGTTGAGTAATAATTCACTCTTTGTCGGTCAGTTGTAAGGAGATATATCACTCGCGCTCGGCGCTCGTGATATTATCTACTTTACAACTGACCTCCAAACAGTGAATTATTACTCAACAACTCACTGCTAGAGCTGATCTATTTCTTAAACAAAACTCTTTGGATATTGATTCAACATGACCGGATATTTAATCTCCAACTATCAGTAGATCACAGTCACCTATATTTCATGATCTAATGATTTAGCCTCATACTTATAACCTTTTTTTATGGATTTGCCTTATACTTTTCTTAACGATTGTGGCTAATACTGTGGGATATCTCATACTCACAGTATCCGTACGCACTGTACCATCTCCTCCGGTTTTCATAGTGTTTAATCGAGAGTACAGAATTCGCTTATAACCAGTAGCCGGAAATCATTATATTTTGAATTTTTTTCCGGAATCTACTGCGTCATTTATAGTTATTCAGCTTCGAAAATGTAAAGAGGTAAGTTTAATATAATTTTCTCTTCGGTCTTTTACTTTATTGCCCTGTACAATGAAAAACTCCTTGCCGTCGCAGATTTTTTTTCAGAACAGCTTAATTTAACACGAGATTGTGTCGTGCAAAACTTAGCTATCATTCTTTTATCAAAACTTATAAACTGTAGATTGATAACGCCTTCCGTTTATTCTAAAGAGTTTTTATAAAACATGTAAGAAAATGCTCAAAATGGTTTAAAAATCATGCCAAGGGCGATTTGAAAACTGTACTAATTACTACCCACCCATACACGACATTGTACAGGGTAATAAAGTAAAAGACCGAAGAGCAAATTATATTAAACTTACCTCTTTACATTTTCGAAGCTGAATAGCTATAAATGACGCAGCAGATTCCGGATAAAATCTCAAAACATAATGATTTCCGACTACTGGTTATAAGCGAACGTTTGTACTCTCGATTCAACGCTATGAAAACCGGAAGAGATTGTACATGTAGTTCGGATACTGTGATACTGATTGTAGACCTGTTAGACCTTTATTTAATGGTTCAGTGATTTTCCACATATTACTATCACTTTGTTATTAGAACTGCACTATATTTGCGTTAATGGGTTAGGCTGACACGATGCATTTTATCATCTTACTTGATGGTCAGTGTACCCTATATTTCATGATCATAATTCTAGCATCATTTCATTGATTTGCATTATATTTGGGTTAACGGCTTGAGCTGACACTGTAGTGACTTCATACTAAGTGTGACATATATGCATATTTTAGTGTCCATTGTTTTGCATAATATTTCAAAGATGTTTACATACATTTGCATGAAACTTTGGTGAGTGGTTTTGGCTGTAACCGTAATTGACCTCACACTAATCGTATGTCTATGTGACCTATATGTCCTGTACCAGTGATTTTAGCCAACATCTCAAACACCAGTTCATGGATTTGCAGTATACATGCTTTCATAGTTAGGGCTAACACGTTGAGGGAGCTGCTACTTATTGTAGGTATGTGTGACCAATATTTCATAGTCCAGTGATTTAAGTCAAAATCCTTAACACTCTTCAATGGATTTGCATCACGTTTGCCTTGGTCTGACAGTATGAGTGACCCCATACTAATTGTAGATCAGTGTAACCTTTACTTTATGGTCCATTGATTTAAGCAAATATCTCTTACACTAGTGTATTGTCTTGTATTATACTTGATTCAATAGTACATTCACATACAGTGATTGACCTCATGTGACTTCGAAGCCACTGGAAAATAGAAACTACATGTAATAATCTGAGAAGAGCTATAGAGCTATAGTTGGCATTGCATCGTTGTCGTAACGTTTCCACGTTACTGCTAAGACGTAACGTTAGATTAACGTAAACTAATGTAGTTAGTAACCAAGTGATAAGAAGTTCTGAGAGGTTGTTATGAGTCGTACGGGCTCAGTAAGAGAAGTAACAGGTAAGAGAAAATGAGCCACATAGCTACACTAAATGAAATAGCCCATGGAACATTCATCTATACAAAGTATCTACATGGGTGATATTGAAAACGGCCAAGCAAGATTCGCATGGAAAATCAGGTGCTATGAATGCTATCAAACCGCTGGCCAATGCCGTAAGTTTGAATCCACGTACCTAAAACAAGCATTGGCGTTCCCTCTATCGGGCATGATTTGTGGAGACTCTGGGGACAAGAAAACATACCCGAGTTGGAAAGCGGTGATTTACGGGAATTACAGAATTCAAGATGTCTGGTAAAGAAAGGAATAGCTTCAGAATAGATGTTATAACATACGTTCGTAGATGCATCAGAAGACGCATACGGAGCAGTTGTGTATGCTAGATGCACATATCGTCAGCTTAGCGCAAAAGATCAATAACTCCAATTAAAAGATGTAAGCACCTCTTGACATTTTGCGCCAAGGTGACGATATGTGGATGGCTCTGTTTCAGTCAATCTGGTAGCTGCAAATACAAGTGTTGCAAAAAGCACACCTCGCCTAGAATTAATCGGTGCAAAAGTCGGTGTACGACTCACAGCCAGAATAGCAAGCGTTCTGGAAACTCCAATAAGTCGCTGTACCTTTTGTTTCGATAGTGTAAGCGTATTGTGGTAGATACGAGGTGGACGTCGGGAGTTCAAACCATTGGAAGCAAACGGAGTTGGCTATATACAAGGAGTTACAGGCCAGATCAGTGGAGGTATGTACATGTATGTACCATCAGCATTAAACCCAGCTGACACTCTAAGCAGAGGTACTAAAGCAAAAGATTTTGCAAACTGTATTAGATGGTAAGAATGGTAAACATTGCTATTGATCTCATTTCACATGGGCGGTATTATCCGTATTAAGCTTACACCTATGAAAGTCAAGCGCCCGTAAGTCGCGCTTTATTGTCTTTTTACAATTCTTGTTTACTTTGAATTAGGCTAAAGGAAGAGTTGCAACAGGCGACGCCTCAGTGTGGTTAAAGTCTGGCTAAATAATCGACATTCATAGTTGCTTAGTAACGATTTTCTAACTTTGAATAAGTAGATGAACGCTTTTCACCCTTTCACAATGTGGAGTGGACTAAACTGTTCTAGAAAATGTTCAAAACAACCAAATCAACTGAGGAAGGATTTGCGAAAGAAAATGACGCAGACTGGAGTCTTTGGATAAATTAGGACGAGACATTTTTGGGAATTTCGAATACTAGAACATTGGCAATATCTTTCCGGTAAGAGGTGGTTCAAAGATCTTTTTATACTGTAAAACGGCGGCAGCAAAAATTGGCAGGTTTTATATAACGACCTTTTGGTGAATTTTTATTTATGCGGATTTTTATTTATTTGGATTTGTAATTTCTTAAAAACAAAAACTGCAGACCACTGTTGTCCAGGTTCTACAACAGTAATTCCATTTTTTATAATCATGTTAAATTTCCTTTAATAAAACTGTTTACAGTAATTGGATTTTTATGTGCCTTCTGATTTAATCAAGTAGGCTTAATTCTTGATTAGTATGGCTTGTCTAATAAACTTTATCCCTCTCGATTTCCTCCCGCTTGTTGTTTGTTTGGGATAATTTACCTACAAGTTTACCTACAAGTTTATTGGATACTCTCAGTACATGCAAATACATGCAATATGAGGTACAAATACAAAACATGAATACAAATATTTGGGAAACCGGGCTGTATAGCAAAATGTTATGATAAATCATACAGGGATACAAGCATAAATATCGGAGCTCCAGATAAGAGGTAATACCAAATGAAAACAAAACGCCTTCCCAAGAACACATGGGCAGTGGCCCCTCATTAGAACCGTCTCATTGAGGCGGCTCCAATGATGAGTCACAGCATATGCATCATTGGAGATCCCCACAATTATAAGACAACCCCTCCCGTCTGGAGCTCCGCTAATTATGCATAGCTGTTTGGCTGTATAGAAGAAGAAGAAAAAAAAAAAAAGATTAATAGAAGCAAAGAATGTACAAGTACAATCAATATCTTATATCTCTGCGGATTATCTCCAGTTTTAGTTTCACAAATCTAGTTCATACCTATAGATATATAAGTACCCTTCAGACGCAAAACATCGAAGCAACGTTGGTTCGACTGCTAGACAGCGAACCTACGTTGCCTCAATGCTATGCGTCCGCTGGGTATAAAGCTGTTTACTAGCCAGGAGTTTGTCTAAATGTGGACATAATTACACCCAAAAATTTACAAAGCTTTCTTAGTTTACAGATATTATTGTCATTAAATAGGTTCGAAAAAGTGATACAGTTAGCACCGCGCTTTCGTATAAAAGGAGTTAAAATGGTTCTATCAAAATCAAAATAAGCGCACTCATAAATATAGTGGAACTCATCTCCGATAGCGTCAGAATTACATAGTATGCATTTTCTCAAATGACGATCTAAACCTGCCCAGCGACCTGTTTCTATTGGTAATCTATTATTACCTAATCTGTAATATACAAAATGCTTCATTAATTTTGGTGGTAAATTAATCAAATAACTTTCAAATTTATGTTCACTTTTAAAGATTCTGTAATTAATGCATTTCGAAGAATCAAGTATCGTACTGTTCCAATCTTGTTTAAACTGTGCCTCTAAAATGTTTTGAATATTTAATGTTAACCATTTACTATTTTCGCCATTTTGCGTTATCCAAATATGACTCATGCCGACATCGTCAAATATCGTTTTAATAAAAGTTAACCACTCATATGAATATCTTTCTTCCATGAAATCATCTAAAAGAATTCTGTAGAGAGTAGACGACAATTTATCTATATTACCTGAGACGAGTTTACACCAATAATTTATCATACGCTTTTTAATGGTAAGAGATATAGGGAAACGACCGAGCTCTCCATATAACATAGCGTGCGGTGTTGATGTTTTAACATGTAAAATATGCTTGAAAAAATCAGTCTGAACTTTATCTATAGTAGAGAGATCACCACAACCCCACATTTCACAACCATAATAATTTGAAATGGTATATATAATGTATATTGGATCCATGGTGCTATGGTAAAGGTTATATGTAATATTTAGAGAACTGACGCCACAAGTAATTGATATAACCTTCGAGGGGGCGAAGCCCCCGAGAAGGTTATATCAATTAAGAGTACAGTCGATTTTCTAAATGTCTTGTATCATGGTCCAATCAGAAACCAGAGTTTCCTTCCTGTACTTCAGTGCCTGTCAGTTTTAAGAATTTTATCACTTCACCTGATATTGTTTGAATTAGGTCCCATGATCAAGAATGACAACGGACCTGGTATGATAAGGCCCATATTTGGCCCCCAGAAAACTCATTTGTTAAAAGTTCTATTTCGATAACTAAAATGCATTTATAGGAAAGTTCTAACCTACAATGTAACTGCAAATACCAGTTCTTGCATAAAATATTCGTGTTTTTTATCTTGAACATACCCATACCCCCAGCGGATTCTGACGAAAATGACGAATTTGGTAGCCTTTGCGGCTTTCAAAATATATGAGCCCGGCCTCCAGCACATTTTATATTTTATATGCAGACATAGTTTTGACATATTTTCATGTCATTAAAATATTAAATGTGCTGGAGACCGGGCTCTATGTTTAATTTTATCTTTTTGTCACCAAACTGGCAGCGTTTGGAAAATTTTCCCTGTTTTCTCAACACAAAAAACAACCATATCTCCGCTCATAGACAAAATAAACAAACGTTGTGGGTATTCATTTTCTTAGTTAGAACACAAGGAATAATTTGGTACACATTTCATTTTGATCGGTTGGAATTTTTTGGTAAGCGTCTCTGGACTTGCAAACTTGAGTGGGTGGGGTACCTTGACAGGCCTTTTGCAGTGCACGGGTAATTAGCTGTGGCACCCTATGTATAAACATTTCATCAAAAGCCTGTTATCAAGAGCTTTCAAAAGCTATTGTAAATGGCTTATTTCTTTAAGTGAAAAATTACTAAAGTTAGTTTTTCTTGCAATTTTCCTTCATATTATTGAACCTACATAGGCATGTCAGAAATCATGTCAGTCTGAGAATTAACAAAAGTAAAACATATTATTTTTGTTTGTTCCCATACGCACAAATGATAAGCTATAGAAACCATGCAATTTCATGAGAATTTGAATGAGGGCCAAAAATGGTCCTTATCATACCAGGTCTTTTATGTTTTTCAGCAGTTCACTTTTTAACAGAGCTGATAGACTAATTGCCTTGCTAGAAACACAGCGAAATTTGCATTTCATATGGGACTTTACTATTGGTATTCTCTGTTTCAAATTTATCTCAAATGATGAATTCCAAGCAAATCCAAAATAAATCTAAAGTTTAATGCTTTACATAATTTATTACCATACATTTTATTGTTTTCATGATTTTATAATGCATTTTGGGCAATGTAGAAACACCGACTTAAACTGTTAGCCCAGCTAAAATAGTAAGGCTACAACAGATGTCTGAAAAATGAATAAAATTTGAGAACGTCTTTTGTAGAGAATGCACTCCACTGTATGAATTGTGCGGTGTATATTTTCTCACCCATTGGACAAGGATATCCCTTTCTAGAGGTGTCTGAGATTTTTCTATCTCGGCCTGCTATCTCAGCCTAGGCTCAGAAAGCTGTCTCAAAATGCCAATCATTGCTATATTGTACAGCCCAATTAATTACACACTTTGATTCAACAAATCAAGATGCTACCTGTCATGTAAATTGCACGCAGAATATGAAATTGACACCCAGTGATGTACAGGAAGTGTTACTGTAGATTTCTAAATAGCTGCCAATCATGAAAAATGCATTCACAAGGGTGAAATTAACACATGTCAAACTTTTAATATAAAATTAGCTTCAAGTTTATAGGAATGGACTCAACAAGAGTTAAGTCTGTTTTATAAAATTTTGGGTGAGAAAAATAATCAATGATGGTGTTGAGGCCTTGACAAGGGAATCTCAGGCTCGTTTTCAGATTATTTAAGTCTTATGCTCGGCAAGCCTCGCATAAGACTAAATAATCTGAAAACTAGCCTGAGATTTCCTTGTCTCGGCCTCAACCCCATCATAGATTCTATTAATCACTGCACAGTCCAGTAAGAGCAGGGCAGTAACAGCACGCTTTGGAATTACCTCAGTACAACTGAATGGGAATCTGAAGCTCCGCCTTCTTGATTAGACGCTGGTGTTTAAAGTTAATTCAGATATTTCTCACCAAGATCAAAGGAAAAAATGTAGGCCATGATACAACAAAGGTATTTTATTCTCTCACGATCATCAGTTTTGAATTGGCGGCATTTTAATTTGGCTATTTCCCCTTTTTCACCAATATCGACAAAAATAAAGTGACCGCCAAATATAAGTGTTTTACACTACACAGCCAAAAACTAAACTTGACGGTTGATAGCCTGTCATTTTCTTTGTCAATGTCCAACATTTTTGGCATCCCCTAATACACGCCAATATTTTGTGATTTAAAACTGATCAAATAGTGTCTCCTTTCAATTCTGAAATAGAGGATCTTACATGAGAGCTCATGTATTATTGAATTTATTGAACGAGTTGGGGAAAAAGATAAGATGCGAGGCTCTGTCGAGCATCTTATCGTTTTCACCAACGAGTTTAATAAATTCAATAATACAGGAGCACGAGTGCAAGATTCTATTTATCATATGACACAAAAATCGCATTTAATTAGCAAATTTTGCATTAAAACGTCACGATTTCGCCATCAGAAAACGCGTCGTTTTATGGGCGTCAACGCATAACGTTACGACGTAATTTGCATATCTTATCCAATTTTCACTTTTCTTAATATCAATAAATGTGTGCGCTCGCGAGTAATTACGTGGAGGTCTCTTACCTGATTTCTGCAGCTACTATGTCTCGCGAAATGCGTCAGTAAGTGTGAACATGAAGACGGCTAATCGTTGCTTGCTGAGACCTGCCCATCACCTTTTATCTTTCATACTTTTGGCATTTAGCGACACTGAGGAAATTAAATACAGAAACATGCGGCTGTCGCAACAAATTCGGTATGATTAGGTTCATTCTTTAAAAGTTATGGAAAAACTGTACACTCTACATAGTCATGACATGTAAATAGGATGAGCATGTACATGTGGAGCTCATTATTTGAGACGTATCGATGACACATACTTTTATTTGTTCAACACGGCAACGAGGCGTCCCAACACATGAAGAATTTCAAAACAACAACAATGGCACTTTTTGTGGAGATATATAAGAGAATATGATGCACGTTGTTAAATTTGTCGTAGAATTGTTTAAGTTGCGAGTTCCAAAGCACCAGCCACATACTTTCGTTTCTCCTTCCGCTGATTCAAGAAGGGCAGTTGTCAGTTACTGGCGAAAGTATGTGCACTTTGTACTGGTTAACCGCTTAGGAGGTCTAAGCCTGCCCAGGAATAGTGTGGTTAGGTTAACTGACCGTCCCGACATGACCTTAGTTGTTTACCGTGGACGTTAAGCATCAAATCAACCAACCAACCAAAGCACCAGCATATCTCTCTCTCTGTATGACGGTGTTTTGTAACCACAAAAAGGATCGTGCAATCTTGACCTAGGAGAGCGTTCTGTTCTACTCCCGATTCAATTTCCACCAATTAATAAATATAATAAACCAAGCCCGGTGGTTATAAACTTTGAGTACATTCTCAAATTCAATATAAAGCACACTGATTGGCTGCTTCCGAGCACATGCTCAGAAGCAGCAAATCAATGTGCTTTATTTTGAGTTTGAGATTATTCTCAAGTTTTATAACCTCGAACCGAAGCTAATAATTAATTGATATGTTTAGCAAAACAAAACAATTGTAAATGAATACTAAATATAATTGTACATAACCTCTGATCTTAAGTGAAAACAGGGGGTGGTCGGGTGGTGCAATGGCGCTGTATGTAACTTCCAGTGCCGGGGCGTCCTACTGATTTGGAACATTGTGGGGCAAGGGCCTACTGTGCTTGCGGTGGGTGTGGGTGGGGGTTGTTTGGACATTTTCCTCTCGTCTGTCGTTTCTCTTTTCTTTATCCCTCTCTCTGGGAGACGGCCCGATATAGACTGAAATACTGTCTCAAAGGGCTGTTAAACCCAAAACAATCAATCAATCAATTAAGTGAAAACAAAACTGGTGAAGATATAATTGAACTCTTTAAAAGTGGCTAAACCGAAAGGGCCATAATTAGTTGTGGAAAGCGATTGTTTTAGGTCCTGATCGTTGCATAATCACTAATATTTACATTCTTGGTGTATTTATTGAAAAGCCCTATAGTAAACCATTGGAACATGATGTAGTTTACATTCCAATAATTACATTGAGACACGCGACGTCAATAACGTCAAAATAAACAATGGCTCTCTACAACCTGATTGGACGTCAGCGACTTCATGACGTCATGCATGCTGTTCTGCTGTTAGCAGAAATGCTGCGTGTACATGTTTCACTGCTTCTATTTTAGCGCTTATGTAATATTTTTCATGAAAGATTTGATTGAAATGAATGTAAATATAAGCAGTGAACTTGATTTTTCTGATGTTTATCGAAGTGTAAACTACATTGGGTCACTAGCAAAGTTTACATGAACCCCTTTGGGGTTCATTCACTTTGCACGTGACCCAATGTAGTTTACACTTTGACAAACCTCAGAAAAATGAAATTCATTCCTTAAACAAAACATTCAGCATTGTAACAACGTAGGCTGTTTATCTGTGACAGCGCTGAATGTTTTGTACTGATAACTGTATTCTTTATTTTATGGTTATCCATTTTAGCAGCTGGTATTTTAATTCCCATGCGGGACTGGCCTTGAATCCTTAGATGGAGTGTAGAGCACGGATTAGAAATTACGTGGACTTGTTTACGCAACAGTATAATAATTTACGTATTGTTTTTTGTTTTTTTTTTCAGACTATTTGTCTTCACCAAGATGTCTCCAAGAGTGTCTTTTGTCATTTTAATGATGTGCCACAATATCATTACTTTTGCATATTATGACAGAGAACAAGTTCGTAACCTCGGATCAGAAGCTTGCCCATATACAAATTTCTGTCTACAAAAGCTTCGAAAATCGAGCAAAAAATCAAGCAGCTAAAGCCTTGTTGTTCATCTTGTTCTTGTGACGATGACTGCTGGGCATTAGATAACTGTTGTCCTGATAAAGAGTTAATAAACGAGCCACGCCCACCAATAGTGCCTTGTATAGATTCTCATGTATCCCGAACAGAAAAAACAAATCCATATACCGGGTTTTACAGAGTTATCGACAGTTGCCCTGATTCTGAAGGAATATCGTACCTGGAGCCGAAATGCAGTAGAAACAACATAACTTCCGTTGAGGACTTTGTATGGGTATCTGATATAACAGGGAGAATATTCCAAAACATACACTGTGCTAAATGTCACGGGATCCAGGAGCCCATACCGTGGCAGATACAAACAACGTGCTTTGATATTATGAGGGCAAACTTTGCTAATTTTATAGAAGCATTACTGTCTGCGAAATGCAATATGATAAACAAAGTACCAGAAGAGCTTGAACATATAATAGCTAGGTATGAGTGTTACAATCCATCAAAACTTATATATACCGCCTGTAATGAGACAGGTTTGATGACACATTATAATCCCGATGTGGAAACTGCTTGTATACAAAGCACTTGGCCGTTCAAATTGGACTATCAAATGACTAAAAATGTATTTTGTGCGATGTGCAACCAAGGACTACATGTGTCTAATTACTCTCATGATGGACTTTGTTTCTTTTATGATGGTAAAGATGGAGATACATCCATTAGTTTTCTTATTGACTACAAAAGGGTTATAGCAGACAAAACGGAGACAGGAAGTGCTTGCGGTTTAGATGAGATTTTTGACGAATTTATGGTAAGAATGGCCTTTTGAAATCATACTGTGAAAGAATGTCATTAATGTAAAGGGATATTTTAATGTCAAATGTACTCTTGATCAGAAAGAAGCATAAACTCCTCTTGTCTAGGTACTGTATATGTGCACACGCACGCAAATATACACATGCAGGACTGCCTTCTGAGTCTCATTTCTTTACCAGGAGTCTTAGACATCATAATACTTTAGTTCTAACTTTCAGTATAAAGATACATGCACTCTTTCATCAACATCAATGCTTAAGCATTGTAAAAACACTAAATCTTAAATTAATTTTAGTAAGCATTGCATAAAACGAGCACTAAAATAAATTTCACATTTTCGAAAGAAAATAATGCTTCGTTTTAGTGATTACAAAGACTAAATTAAACTGAGTATGTTATTTTCGGTTCTCCGGTGTGTTCCAGAGGATCTTTCTATAGAATGTATTCAATCTACTATAATCATCTGCTAGATAGAGTGCAATTCCTGACGTCCTGAAATAATTTCGATAGTAACTTTCTTTTCACCCTAAAATCAATTACAAATGAAACGAGCCACCAAGTTCTCGACATAGAAACTTGAACCACCTTAAAAGGTCATGAAAGCGCAAACACAACAAAAAAATCTAATAAGTTTTTACCTTAGAACTGGCGTCGTAATTTGCAATACACAATTACGATCTTCTAATTACAACTGTTTTAAGTAAGTAAGTAAAGTAAGTAAATTCTTTATTTAAAGAGGGTTACTCATTTGGGTTGCCCCAATCTTCCATGAGGCCCTCAAAACAAATACAAACACAATATACATAAATTACATAGTAACTAGGCAATGAAATACTTGGAAATCAATAAAATAAAATTTTCACATGACACATGACTATCAATTAAATAGAAGTATTAACTTGACATAAGGCAAGTTTGGTGACGAAGGCATACTGTCCAAAAGTAAGATAAAATACTGAAATATTTCTAATAAAAACTATGCTTGTGTCATCCACTTAACAAGTTTATCTGAAAAAGATCTAACCGTTGCAGAAGTCGTAATTTCATTAGGAATAGTATTCCAAATAATGGGTCCCGTATACGAAATACTTTCCTTGAATTTAGTTAAATTTGGTTTAGGAATAGTGAACATCTGATTACAGTTTGAAATGGATCTAGGAGACATGTTAAGTGAATTCAGTGGTCTTCTTTCGAATAGCTCACACACATATTCTGGAACCAAATTATTTACCACCTTATTCATCATTTTCGCTTTGTTTAAGAAAACACTTTCTTCAAATGACAACATTTGCAATGTTGATTTAGCGCTATCAAAATCCACATATTCGTCTCGTAATATAAGCCGACAAGCACGTTTTTGAAGCCTCGTAACTTTAGAAACATTATGATTGGATGAGTTTCCCCAGATGATATTGCAATAATTAAAATGTGGCTGAATATAAGCCTTATAATACAGTAGCCTATGGTCGCGACTAAGAAAATTGCATATTTTGGACAAAAGCCAAAGATTAGTGGAAACTTTTTTACAAACAGCCTGGTACTAGTTATTCCATTGCAAATTTTCATCAATGAATACACCAAGGATTTTATCACCCGTAGTTATATTTAAATCAATATTATTATATGAAAGCGTTAAGTTGTTTTCATCTATATGCAAACGCTTCTGTCGCGTTGTTATAAGCATTATTTTTGTTTTCTCTGTATTAAGTACCATTCCATTCTGCTGACACCATGTATGAAGTTCGAAAAGCGAGTTTTGCAAATTTGACTTAAGCTCATGTATATCGTTTTGTATGTCGTAAATAGTTGTATCGTCAGCATAAAGATCAGTTGAATAAATCTCGTTTGATGACTATAAAGGCAAATCATTGATAAATATTAAAAACAGTAGCGGGCCTAATATGGATCCCTGAGGAACTCCACATTTTATGAAGCCATTTTTAGAGTTTTTTATTGTTTACAGATACTGCTTGCGATCAACTACTTAGATAGGATTTCATTAAGGTAACAAAGTTATCGCTGCATTTAAAGCATTTAATTTTCTCCAGTAGTAAATTATGGTCTACAAGGTCAAATGCCTTTCTGAAATCGACCATGACTGCACCTACAACTTTCCCTTCATTAATTGCTTTCAGCCATTTTTCAGTCATTAATGTCAATGCACTTTCTGTGGAATGACCGGGCCTAAAACCACTCTGTGTTGGATGAATAATGCTGAAAAAATTTAAATAAGACATTAAATGCTTCTGTATGAATTTTTCGAGAATTTTTGACAACGTTGGTAATATAGAAATGGGGCGATAATTATTCAATTCGTTTCTCGCGCCTCCTTTGTGGAGTGGTGTTACTTTAGCTCGCTTCCACAAGGTAGGAAATTCACAAGTTTCGATACACTTTTGAGCAATGAATGCAATACTTGTCGAAATGACAGCAGAAGAAAGTTTTAACAGTCTTGGCCCAATACCATCTAAACCTGTTGCTTTGGATGTATCAAGAGATGATAAAAAGCTATAAACAAAGTTTTGGTCTATGTTTGGTAAATCGAAAATTATGTTTTCCGGTACTTTCGAATTAATATAATTTTTAAGTTTGGTAAAGTCATATAGCTGCATAGATTCTTTAAGATTGGATGCAATATCTATGAAGTAGTCATTGAAATATTCTGCTACCGACGCATTATCAGACACAGTTTTTCCGTTTATATGAATTCCCAAAATCTCATTGTTATTATTCTTATTTTTACTAGAGGCACCAAATTCCTTGAGTATTTTCCAAATAGATTTAGGATCATCCTTACCAATTTCGATTTTGTTTTCGTATGTTGATTTCTTAGCTAATTTAATCAATTCTGATATCTTGTTGCGCAATCTTTTATATTTCTCTATATTTCCCTGTCTATTATGATTATCCCTTTCTTTCATAGTATCTAATATGTCAGAAGTGATCCAATCTGGCTGAATGATATTTTTGACTCGATGAGTTTTCAAAGGTGCGTGTTTGTTAATAACTTCTGTAAATAATGAATACCATTTGTCAAGAATGGTATCAACATTTTCTAGAGATTCCAAACTATCCCATTTAACTGACAATAAATGTCTTAAAAACTCATTTTCGTTAAAATTTTTGAACGACCTATACGTAATGGGACTGTGAGCATGAGGTTTAAAACTTTGGTTTATTTTTCTGTTGCAAAATACTGCATAATGATCACTTATACCCAATTTTGGAACACGAACTGACAATATATTATCTTCATTACTCGTGTAGATATGATCTAAAAGTGTACCCGTACTAACCGTAGCCCTAGTTGGCTGCATGACTACTTGGCTTAATCCTAATGATTCTGTTAAAACTGTCCATTCTCTGCTTGCATTCAAATTCAATAAATCCTTGTTAAAATCTCCTAATAAAATAATTTCTTTGCCTTCCGCTAAAACGTGTTCGAAAAAGAGTTCAAAAGATCTAAAGACAAGACCTGTAGGTTAGTAGGTGAACGACAACATTGATTCAACATGGTTATGACCCTAATTTCTGTACTGGCAACGTCCAAGTATGAAATATTCCATCTGACACAAGTACTGTTTAGTTTAAGAGCAACTAAATACGTTAAACTTTTATTCTCGACACGGCTCTCGTTCTCCCTAAATATATCACAAGAACTTGCTGCTGGTGTACAAATAACGACAGCCGAAGAAAACTAAATGAGAAGGCATTGATCCTGGACCGACTAAATCAATTTTCACTCCCTCCTCGAAACATGAAAGGGAGAAAGAAGACAACAAAGACGTAATACAAAGCAAAACAATACAATGCAAAATCAAGAGGTCAGTGTTACACAGAAAACTCTACATTGGAGTGTAGAGCTTCATGTGCCGCCAAGATGGCGGAGGGCGATTTTCGGTTAATGGCGTTGCAGTATCAACCAATGTACAACATCTTATCAATGAAACTCTAACAAGGTTAGAATTTTGGAAATTTATGTATAATAATGTAAGTTCTATTTGCAAACAACACAATTCACAACTGACGACCGTACAATGATATACAGCACCAGCCTGTTCATGTAACTGGCCCGAGTATGGTGTTTGCCTTAAATCTGCACTCGATTTGCGTACATTTCGCAAATCAAATACATACTGTCGCTGACACCGTGCTCGGCTCAGCGTCACGAACTGAAAGAACTAAAACAAAAAAAAAAAGAACGTCAAATATTAACTGCCGGCTACTCAAACACTGGTCACTCCCCGTACACCATCAGGGACCAGTGTCTGTTGGATATGTATATGGTGATAGCACATCATAGGGTGCGTTCACACAAATGATCCGTATGTCTCACGGACTCGGAATATACCGCGGTCAAGCCCGCCTGTGCTTGGCCTTTACATTATCACGAATATCGTCCTTATTATAGCGACCTCATAATATCGTCCTACCGATATAGCCCGCCTCTGCTAGGCTTCTAATATCGGACGTTGTATAATAGATCAAGCACCCGGGTGAGGATGAACCTTGAACGATGTTCCTCCAGGTGAGGAGTGACTCAAAGTCTCAACATTTGGCTGTCTGGCTGGAGATGCCTAAAATTACCGAACTTACACTAAACGAACTTACACTATAATAACAATACGTAAGACCTGGGCTTGTCTCGAAAAAAAAAAAAAAACATACAACGACCTCGGTAAATATCGAGCATTATCCGCACACACCAGCTGTGTCACTAGACACTACTCGCGCACGCGATGAAAAGTGCTTATGAAATATACCCATGAGGAAACGCAGACCCGACTACGTATATGCGTCGAAGGATCTGACGTCAAAACTATGTCGAGAATTATACTGACGTCAACAGATATTACCATGACATAACCCACATAAAACATGAATGATCAAAACAAATGAAATTTTACATTAAATACAATTACCAAAAATCTAACTTGCACGCCTATTAAGTCACTTCTTCAAACTAAGCGTACGACCGTATGCCACACGATAGATACTATCAACAGCTTGTCATTATCACTCATACATTTGGTGGTCATTTCGTTTGATCTGACATCACGACGCCAATGATATCATATCATATGACACCGTATAGTGAAGGCAAATCAAACGTATGACGACCAAATGTACCCTTCAAGTACATTAAATACTTGAACCTTAATGCGGTGCGAGAGAATGACGTCGATTGACATCGAGTCTGTAAATCTGTTTCATTACAAATCGATCCAATTCTATAAGCCACATACACAAGAAACTAATCAAACCCATGTAAAAATTATTAACGCCGTTATAACGTGAATGTAATGGACGTCGCTCGACGTGAAATAGACGTACCGCAACACACATGAATAAGCATTACATAGAGGATCTTACATGAGTGCTCATGTATTATTGAATTTATTAAACGAGTTGGGGAAAATGATAAGATGCGAGGCTTTGTCGAGCATCTTATCGTTTTCACCAACGAGTTTAATAAATTCAATAATCAGGAGCACGAATGCAAGATTCTATTTATCATATGACACTAAAATCGCATTTTATTAGCAAATTTTGCACTAAAACGTAACGATTTCGCCATTTGAAAACGCGACGTTTTGTGGACGTCAGTGCATAACGTTACGACGTAATTTGCATATTTAATCCACTAGTGGATTATCGTTTTTAATGCATGGCTTTATTACACTCTCAGATGCGACGGCATATGATAAAAACCATTCCCTTAAAACAAAATTTTGTACAACAGTAATGCATTGTGCAGCCTTAATATGCACACTATATCGATTAACTTTAACACATACTAATTCTCGCAACCTGAATATGTTTGGCTAGAGATAAATCAGCAAGTCACAATCACAATTTTAAAGAATTTTAAAAAATTCAAAACTATTTAGCCAAACAAAATCTAAATAAATAAATATTACACATACCTTTCTGAACTGATTTCAGAAGCTAGGCACTCGATATCTTCCGTCATTAACACAAGTAGCCTCTCCTAAAGACGCTTTGAAATCGAGAGCTTTTACACAAATCTTAGAATTTAAACATGTAACCAAAAGCATCAAAACATTACGCTTCACAATATCATTAACTCAAGTACAGTAACTGCCTATAATCAATATACCAATTCTTGGTATATTATTAATTCTTAAACCAGGTAAACCGTGAGAACTTCGTCAAATGATGTCCTACGCCCATAAAAACTATTTGCAACAACGCAGGAACAAAAACTGAGTCTAAATGAATGGTAGAATCTGCAAGACATTTCTTTAAAAAATGTTCACCCCCATGTAGCTATAGCCAAAATTCCGCTTATGGGAACTCACTGTATAAAAAAGAAATTTTAATCTAAAAAGACGTAAACAAGACCGATCTCATGAATCATCCATGCGGAAAACAAGCCGCGTTTTTCGTATGTGTTATGTTATCATATTTATCCTAAATAATGTTGTATTGCTGACTGACGTTAAAAACACGTCTGTCAGATATAAGATTAAAAAGAACCTAGACTTGAAACACCTGAGATGCGAATCATTCGTACAATCAGCCATTTCCCGGCAAGTTATCGCAGATAATGTATAAAATGTCGAAGATTAATAAAAAAAAAAGTAAAAAGATAGGCAATGATCAGGAATTAATACAATCAAATCTCACATTCCGCTCTCAAAACAAAGAGGGAAAGAAGCACATTCAGAAATTGACACAAGTTTACGAAAGACACGCACGGTAAATCCGAATGAGCAGCTCTTTCCCAAACAGATTGTCATTCAGCTACCCCAATAACAGCATCAACATCTATTTTTATTTAGTTTTTTTTATATTTTCATTACAAAACAAAACAAAAGGCAGATTGGGCAGCAATACAGGTGACCAAACCGCCAGAGACCATAGACAAGCGGACACAGCACAATATCAAGGAACCGCAACAGAAGTACCGCTTTGGAACGGTTAACAAAAGATTACTGGGGGGTTAAAACATGTTTTACTGGGTCCAAACATCGCCCTCTGCTTCTGCAGTGGTTTGAAACATTACGTTAGCTGTTTGGTTTGCATATAGGTTTCCCAACTCATCAATGAATCATCACCAGAAACAAACAAAGCACGGATAAGGCCTCTGGTTAACCAAAGATGAGGACTCAACTGAAGGAATATATTGTGACACCAGGAGGCCCCTGGGAAGTCAGATAACACCACTGATATACCAGAGCAAAGGCAAAACTATCCGTTGATCCCCGAAAAACCAAGCAACAGACAAGGCAAACTCCGGCCCGAACCAACTAAATCAAGTAGCTTTATGTCGGGCTCATCATTGAGTCTGATGCCTGACCAATGCTTTTCGAAGTTTATGATATCTATAGCCCTGTTGGACAAGCATAGGAGTTAAATTTTATTACGGGCATTGAAGTCAGTCACATGACTAGACACTCTAGCAAACCGAATAAGTTGAAAAGTGTAAACCCCGTAAGAGGTAGAACGGGGAATATCACCATCCAAAAAAGGAAAATTTACTATGTCAAAATCAAATTTATCATGTTCATCATATATTTTGGATGAAACAAATCCATTTGAAACAAATAAATGTAAATTCGAAAACGGGGCTTCAGTATCGGCTGCATTAGCTTTGTTTAACTGCAGCTCGGGTGGATAAATGATTCACCATGCGTTCAAAGTAAGGATTGTCAATACTTAAAAGATCATCTAGATATCTATATGTAGAGTTAAAAGCTTCAATAATTTCAGATTGTTTATCATTAAAAAGAGAAGCCATGAAATATCTTTCGTAGCAAAATAAAAACAAATCCGCATTAGTACCCATCGGAATACCAGCAATTTGTCTGTATGACCAAATCTAATGTAAATAGTATCTAAAAGGAATGTTAATGCTTCACACATATATTTGACATGACCAGGGTTTATATCGGTTTTGGTGTTCAGAAGTAAAGAAAGCCGACAGACAGTGACAATAGCAAACAAGTAGCCCCATTGGCAACAATCGCTCACCTGAATCCAAGGAATGATGTTTGGTCAGTTGTCATATCAGCCAATTATTTGTACTTATGTGGGTGAATAGACGCAAAAGGTATTTAAGCGTTTGCCTTTGCAAAGCTCATACTTATCTTCAAATATGAAGAAGATCGGCTAAAAAAATGAACAAATTCCTAGAATATTTTTCAACTATAAGTCTTTGGCAGCTATATGTTGCTAAGGAAACCACAATTTTGGTCCAGTCTGCTTCTGCAAACAACCCCCACCTAAATCATACTACACATGAAATATGTTCAATATTGCCCAGCTGGCTTCAAAGGTATTATTGTTAGAAAGAATGAGCAACGGACTGAAACCTGACTTTCTGTCGCGTCGCGCAATTGAAGAGGGAAGGAAAGTTATCAACTGTTATTGCTTAAAAAGAAGGCTTACTTAGTAAACGAGCCGCGACATGAGAAAACCAACAAAATGGTTGTGCGTCCAGCATAGGCTCAGATCAGCCTTGGAATCCACCCGGTCGTATCAGACTTTTCGCTAAGAGCTTAAAGGGTAGCTAAAGGTCTAAGCTACCTGCATGCGTACAGCGAAGACTCTGATCAGACTGGGCGGATGCCCAGGCTGATCTGAATCTGCGCTGGGCGCACAACCACATTGTTGGTTTTGTCGTGTCGCGGCTCAGATTACAAACTTTAAAGTTAAAAATCTATGTTACCTTGAAAACATCGCTGTACATTTTATTAAACTGAATTGAAAAATTAGAATGTTGACTAGTACTCCCATCATTCACCGACAGCGCACTATATGGAGGTCATTTTTCTTATTTAATATGCTGACATACAATAATAACTGCAACGTACATTCCTTAAAATTGCAATTTTCCTGTGAAACAAATGGTTTTATTGCAGTTTTATACCATATCAGTTCCTCATTAAATATTGAAGATGGCACCCCCATACTGACAATAAAACAAACAAGAACAGTCTTTAAAAAAAAGATAATCGGCACAGATTAAATGGAAGTGTGTTTTGTAATATGTCTCTAGGTGAAGCGTTGAGAATAACTCTCATGAATATGACTCAAGTAAGCTATGTCGGTTGGCACCCGCAACCGTAATTTTGACACTAGGTAGCGACAATAACCTATCTCACGATTTAGCTGTCCAGTTTGGCATTCCAAAATGGACCGCGGTCAGTCTTGAGAGTGACCTGAATCCAAAACAGTTATCAACATGATGCAATGTTTGTTTGTGTGTATTAAAGTCACCATAGCCTAGTCAGTGGTAAAAACGTCTAAATTCAAATCATTGTAAAAAACGGTTTAACATTCACGTTTGGCAATAAAATGTGGGTTGATGTGCCTATATTGAGTCATGTGATTAGCAAAATGTATAGAAAACAAGTTTTTTTGAAAAAAAAAACAAACAAATAATTCCACAAAATACAATTTCCTGTTCCGGTTTCCCGCCTAGCACTGCTATATATAGATATACATGTAGATGGAATAGTGATTTGGGCTCCACGCCTGTACATCGTATTTTTACCATTTTATTCAACTTAATGAAATTGAAATTAGGTCATTTTAGTTGCCAACTAAAATGACCTAAATAAGTTTTAAAACACTTTTTATGTGAAGTTCAAAGATGTTTTATTTGTTTAAAGCTGGCTAATCACGATAATTTACAATCACGAAACAACAGTGAGAAGCTTGCAGCGATACCTTATGATAACTTTTTTCATGCTGAAAGAGCAATGGGGCCTTTAATTTAAAAGTAGAAATCAAAAGTAGATCTGCATTGAAAAAAAAAGAAAGAAAATTTAGAATATCTGCGTCTGTTTTTTGATAAAATTTCCGTTGTGAAATTACCAAACAAGAGAAACATTTTGAATTAAAATCAGACAGAGTACTAGTATTCACGCAGTACAGTAAACTGGGAAAAACGAAGATTAAATATTGACCTTTGAAATTATAGGCTAAATTTTGATATACGCGTTATTTGACCAGTGAAATCTTGTGAAATGTGGAACAAAAGTGAAATTATACTCGGATGCGCCGAGAGAGAAAAAGACAACTAATTTAAGTTTACATTTAGTTTTCTTTTGCATTCTTTGAACCACTAGAAGAGACATTTTCGGCACTCTTCAGATTACCGAAAGATTCTAATGCACTATGTTTTTCTTACATATATTACAGGGGTTTTGTCGGAAATTGTTCTGCCCGATCGGCACATCTCCGTTTTATGGTAGATGTAAACAGCTGGTATCAACGATAAATGGATTGGCTATTAACGTACAGTATTACCTTGACGTAATACGGAGTCAAGATGATCTATTTGCTGATTATGGATATTACATTTTCTCACAATTTATACAGTTAGTGGATCTAAACTCAGACTGTGACGTTTGTAAAGGGATGGTTGATAGGACGGAAGGAAACGAATCAGCATCGGATCTTTTTCTCGTTGTCACTGTTGAATTCAGCGCAGAGTCTGACTATGGCTTGGCACTGAAAAAATTGTCAGATATGCGCGGTAAAGTGATCGAAGTACATATCAATGGTACAGCCGTTCTAAAGTTATTAGTTCGATCTGATGAGCAACCTTTCCCAATTATAAAACAAGACAGCTTTCAAACAATATATTATAAGCTGCCAGCCACATGTGAACCAAACTACGCATTACTTTTTGAAGATATGATTTGTCCACGACTGGAGTTAAACTATACCGAACTTGAATTATTATCCCAGACAAAAAATAAAGAAAAGGATACCTTTGCCCCTTTCTTCTTGAGTGGTGGAACACAGCAGAACGTGTCAAGAGTGTCTGTCTGTTTGGACAAATATTTTTCTGTGATGTCATTAAGTCGCGCTCTGTCACCGGATTGCAAGGTGACTCTACAAATACTTCTAGCTGTACTGCTTGTTTTCACTGTAACAAATTATTCAATTTGTCATTAACCCATTATTTTAGTTATTAAGTTTTCTTCAGTAGTGCCTGCAGTTATGGCAAACAGTGTATATCCTATTATGGGTCTACTCTGATATTGGACGCTGAGCATTAATGGATAAAAGAGAGAAGAGGTCTTTAAAGTATATTTCATTTTCGAATCCAAATTCTCCCCACCGCAAAAGTAAGGAGGAAAATTCTCAGGAACTGAAACACTTCAATTTCAGATCCAACCCAAGACACCGTGTGGGAAAGAGACAACATATAACCAGTCATCACCAAAGATAACACCAGCGGCAGCCATGTGAACAGCCATTTCCCATGTAGGTTGTCAACGGGCTAGCCTGAACATCACAACCAATATATCAATAACAGATATATCAAATAACAACACATAAAACAACCAAAAAGAACCAACACGGAACTGCCGCCTTGTGACGGCCAGTAACGAAATTACTGCGGGGGCTTAACCGGTTCGTGGTCGACCAACCCTAGCCCTTTGTTCTGCCTTGGTTTATTAACTACTTAATTGTTCCACCCAACAAACACAACCACCGCCAGTCTGTTTTACACCGGGAGACCACCATTTGGAAAATATGGTATAAGAATACTAGGCAAAGCTATATAAACAAGAGGGTCATTAGGCCCTGAATCACTCACCTGAGCAATTGGCAAAGTGGCCTTTTCTTATGTATGAAATTGTCAAAATATGAGTCGGGTCAAAAGTCAAAGACTGACCATGACCTCTTGTACTCATAAATCTTCATGCACTCATTAAGTCAAACATATGTACCATTATTTAAGCCTAAATCTTCAAAACTTTCCATGAAATCTTATGTTCTAGCATTTTCCTACACGTGTATTTGACCATGCCGCAAAATGGTTGAGTTAAACCCCCAAGGTCATCATTTGAACAATCTTGGTAGTATTCTAGTACTCCACGCTACTTACCAAGTTTCAATACCATAAGTGTATTGGTTCTGGAGAAGAAAAATATTAAAGGTTTATACCATAAATGGGTATGGCGGCCATGCTGGTCATGTGACATGGACCGTTTGAACAAATGCTTCTTCAATCAACCCCTGGAGACTCTATATGAAATGTGTTTACAATTTGCCCTTTGGCTTTTGAAGAAATGCTTGAAAATGTGAAAATATGAGAGATCTGGGTCAAAGGTCAAAGAATGTCATTGACCTCTTGTACTCACAAACCTTCATGTACTCATTCAGAAAACTGTATATACAAATTTTAGGTCTTAAAGTCTCCATAGTCCTATCAGTGGTAAAAATCGTCAAAGCACAAATCCTCATAAAATTGGAACAGTCTTCAGAATTGATGATAATATGTCGGTTGTTGTGCTTTTTGTGTCATATAACTGGCAAAAAAGGAGGACTAAAGTATTTTGAAAAAAAAAATGATAAGTCTTTCCGTATAAATATGGTTTTCGTTTCTGGTTCCCCGTTTGGCAATGTACTCACACAACAGCGAGACATGAAATGAGATCCTTGCCTTACATTGTATTTTTATTATTTATTAAATGACTGTACATTGTATTTTTATCTTCTGCACCTTGTATTGTTACTGCTTGTACCTTGTATTTTTATCATGTAATGAAACTTGTGAAATCGAAAGTAGGTCATTTTAGTTGCTAACTTAAATGACCTAGATATTTTTCAAATCGTTTTTATGAGAAACTCAAGGACGTTTTAATTTTTCAAAGCCGGCCAATTACGATCATATACAATGAAGGAACTGTAGTAAGAAGCTTGCAGCGATACTTCACGATAAAATATTTCATGTTGAATTTGATAGAGCAACGGGGCCTTTAATCTTCAAAACTTTCCATGAAATCTTATGTTCTAATATTTTCTGGCCGTAAAATGAATAAAGTCAACACAATGTCATCATTTTAAACAACCTTTATAGAACTCAAATACTCAATGCCACATACCAAGTTTCAAGGCCATCTGTCAAGAAGATTTCTAAAGGTTTTTACCATATATGGGCATGGCGGCCATGTTGATTATGTGACCCAGACCATTTGAAGAAATTTTCGTTTCCTCAACCCCTGGAGGCTCTATATGAAATTTTGTTACAATTAGCCCGGTGGTTTTTGAGAAGATTATTTGAAATTGTCAAAAATATGAGAGTTCTGAGTCAAATAATGACCTTGACCTCTTGTACTCATAAATCTTCATGTACTCATTAAGATGACAGCATATACCTATCTTTAGGCCTAAAGCTTTAAAACTTTCCATAAAATCTTATGTTCTAGCATTTTCCCATATTTGACTTGCCGTAAAGAAGGTCAAGCTCAACTGAAGGTCATCATTTGAACAATCTTGATAGTACTCGAGTACCCAATGCTACATACCAAGTTTCAAGGCCATCGGTCAATTGGTTCTAGAGAAGAATATTTTTAAAGTTTTTACCATTTATGGCGTGGCGGCCATGTTGGTCATGTCACCTGGACTGTATGAAAAAAAATTGTTACCTCAACCCCTGGAGGCTCTTTATAAAATTTGGTTTCAATTGGCCCATTGGCTTTTGAGGAGATTGTTTGAAATTGTCAGAATATAAGAGTTCTGGGTCAAAGGTCAAATAATGGCCTTGACCTCTTGTACTCACAAATCATCTTCATGTACTCATTAAGATGACTGTATTTACCTATTTTAGGCCAAAATCTTCAATATTTTCCAAGAAATCTTATGTTTTAGCATTTTCCCATATAAAAGCACCAACGACCAAATTTGAACTTACCGTAAAATAGGTCAAGTTCAACCCAAGGTCATAATTTGAACATTCTCGGTAGTACTCGCCTACCAGATGCTATGTACCAAGTTTCAAGGCCATCGGCTTATTGGTTCTAGAGAAGAATATTTAAGGTTTTGACCATATATGGGCGTGGCGGCCATCTTGGTCATGTGACCAGGATCGTCTGAACAACTTTCCGTTCCTAAGACCCTAGGAGGCTACATATGGAATTTGGTTACAATCGGATCTGTGGTTATAGAGGAGAAGTCGCTAGAAATTGTTGACGGACGACGGACGGACGGACGACAGACAGACGACAACGGACGACGGAGCATGCCTATACTATAAGCTACCCTGGAGCCACTGGCTCAGGTGACCTAAAACTGCAAGAATCTGAACCAAATGGTTCTGAGTAAGTTTTTTTTAATATCTATCTATGTATTTCTATGGTTCAACAAGACTTCTAGGAGTGGGGTCATTTTGGACCCTCGGGCTACCAACAGAACAATTTTTATAAAGGACAGCTAGGAAATGCTACAAAGCAAATGTCAAGAATCTGAGCAAAGGGTTTTGGAGAACATCTTTAAACATATTTTATTTTCGAGCCCCCCCCCCCCCCGGGCAGGGTCGTTTTGGACCCTAAAGTCACCATTTGAACAAATTTGGAAACGGTCAACTAGGCAATGCTACATATTAAATTTCAAGCACCTGAGACTAGCGTTGCTGAGAAAAAGATTTTAGAATAGTTACCTATGTATTTCTATTGTTCAAAGCCAGGACCCCATGCGGTAGGGCCATTTCATTTTGTAGCCTCGCCAACAAGATAACAAACTTGTT
This sequence comes from Ctena decussata, assembly GCA_963989385.1. NCBI lineage: Eukaryota > Metazoa > Mollusca > Bivalvia > Lucinida > Lucinidae > Ctena > Ctena decussata. The sequence continues at coordinate 8,703,935 of OZ022511.1, forward strand.
ATAGGACCACTAAGCAATCGGTACTACCCAACCTTTCCCCCCTCCCCGCACTCTTAAAAAATATGGTTGTTGTATTTCCAATATTAATAAATGATGCAGACCTTTACTGAAAGTATATGACTTTTCTCTTCTTTTGTGTCAGTTCTGGAACCAATAAATCGATGGTAATTTATTCCGGGGTTGTTTTCTTAATTGTTTTCTTCTATACATCCAGCAAAGATCTGCTTCATTTATTCATTTCTAGAATGCAGTTATTTTTTCTGAGATTAACAGAATATGTTAACTGTCAAATCTACACTATTTTTATAGCATGGTTTTTATATTTGTTAATGAAAAATATTTAGAAGCGTCAAACGAATATGAATTTATTAAATAATTTGAAGCAATCGTTTTCACGCACGTTTCCACAGTTTGCAGAAATTTTGATAACACCTACAACCCCTAAAATAGCTACTGTACCGAACTTTATGAAGTCGATATCTTAACCTTCATGGAAACTTGGCTCAGCCCTTCTACTGACAAAAATGAGTTAACACTACTCCTAAGACAAAGGCGCCAGCTGGTGATAACACGGGGTAGTCATTTACACTAATATTCAAGTATCCAAAATAAGGATATTCGTGTTTTTTCTAGGGATAGAAATTCTTTTCTCTCACTGTTACATAAATAAGATAGGTCCTCAGCTCATATAAGAAACTTCTTTCTCCCACCTTTGCATATATAAGATAGGCCCTCAGCTCATATAAGAAAATTCTATCTTATATGACACGTGACAGCTTTCTTATATGAGCACGTGACCCCTTCATTTGCATACACTGTATTGAAGACACTACTTTTCGTCGTCTGCTTGTAAACAAACAAGATGGCCGCCTCTAGGTTTCAAGCCATTAATACTGACGATTTCCTTGTGCAAAATGAAAATCAGAATACGCTGAAGAAAACTCTGGGCCATATAGCTTTTTTGAAGGAGTTTCTGTCTGAAAGGCACCAGGAATCAAGGGACATTCACCTTATTCCCCCGACTGATCTGAACCGATACCTGTCCGAGTTCATCATAAACGTTCGTAAGAATGACGGTGATGAGTATGAACCCTCTTATCTCCGGGGACTAATCAGTAGTTTTGACAGACAATTAAGGCGGCAAAAGTATGGCTATGTTATTGTTTCTTCGCCAGAATTTGCTGACACCAGGGAAGCAATGAAAGTTAAACAAAAGAACTTAAAAGCGCAGGGCAAAGGTGCAAAGCCCTTGAAGTCTGACTTCCTCAGTGATCAGGACATAAACAGATTGTATGAAACAAATCAGCTAGGCATTGAGACACCTACATCTGTCATTAACACCTTATGGTACCTGAACACTTTGCATTTTGGCATTAGAGGTGGCTCTGAAGAGCATAGGCAAATTTGCTGGGGTGACATTCAGCTGAAACATGATTTCGTTGCCAACATAGATTATCTTGAGTTCCACGAAAGAACAACAAAAACAAGGACCGGGGAGGACTTAACTAATACCCGAGTATGCCCTCCCAGGATGTATGCTGTTCCTAATAACAGAGACAGGTGTCCAGTAGCAACGTATATGTTCTACCAGTCAAAGCGGCCAGATGATTTTTCTCGTCCGGATGATCCTTTTTATCTTGCAGTGGTTACAAACAACAAGCACCCTCCTGTAAACGAGAGATGGTTCCTTCGTGCCCCAATTGGTAAAAATAAACTTCAAGGTATCATGAAAAGAATGGCAGAAGAAGCTGACTTACCCCCAAATAAGCGGTTAACAAATACAAGTGTACGTAAAACCACAGGAGTCTGAAATTTCGTCAATAAAATAAAAAAAAAATGCAAATTCTACAGAATCGCGTTCATATTTATACATATATGTATTATAAAATACAGGAATGCAATGCCTTTTTACCCCACCCACCACGAAAACTCGTTCCCAACACGTTTTCAAGTAGTAAACAGCAAAAAGCGTTCCAATGTACGTAGCGGTTACTTGTAACAAAATGTTTTCTATCATCCGCAACCTACAATCCATCAGTATGTATTTCAAGAAAGCCACAAAAGAAGATAAAATTTGGCGGCTAACAGCGAATCTGTTTTCTGAGAAACCATGTCCACTTCAGTATGACGTCACTTGTTTACATTTGACAGCGCGTGAGCGGGCGCATTTAATTGGACGAGACGCATTTAATTGGACGAGGGTATCGGCACGACGGTCGTGCGGATAAGAATCATTATCATCAACACGGTCGGGCCTTATTCGCACGCCGGCGATTATATATTCCATCACAGATGCCATGGCCTTTCTTAGAAATGGTTTCATACAACACAGTTTCGGTAATTCATATGGAGTATTCAAAATAACTAAAAACTGGTCAAAACATTTTATGACCGACTTTCTGTTGTTAAAACATCTGATATCCGGATCCCAGCTGTACCTTTATGGGGCACAATCTTATTTTTTGGCATGTTCCAGTTCGACATGAATAGGTTGCATCAATTATATATGTGTATGTAGAAAAGGTTTTCCGTCAAGATGAGGCATCAAAAGGATGTTAAGGCCGAATGCTACAAGTCCATAAGCCGACCACAGCTCGAGTATGCTTCGACGGTATGGGACCCAGTGACAAAATTCAACATAGCCAAACATAGTCTGTATAGAGGCGTGCCGCCAGATTTTGCTTAACCGACTAACGCCGAACCTGCAGTGTCACTTCAATTTGGCCAGAACTTGGTTGGGAGGACCTTGAATCGAGGCGACACCAGAGCAAAGTCACAATGATGTAAAGGATCGTCACTAACCTCGTTGAAATCCCTCCAGGCCAGTACCTGACAGCCACAGGAGTAGCAACTAGAGGACACTATGAACTATTCCTTCCAATATTTTGCTCCATCAACGCCTACCAGGGACCCTTCTTTCCATCAACAAGCCGTCTCTGGAATGGCCTGCCTGCCAATGTCATATCAGCACCGACTTTGGATGACTTCAAGCTCCTTGTCAGTGCAGGTAGGGCTGGATTTGGATTTTGATTGTTTCAGCTCCTGGTCTTTGCATACTTTTTACTAATCCTAAGACCGTGATTGTGAACAATATGTTTTTATCTGGTTTTAACTGTACATAAGAACCTCCCAGCACAAATGTTTTAAGGTTGTTCACAGTGCGACTATGCCAATATTGGCCATGCACTTTATTGGTAGATGTATATGTAGATAGATTGATTTAACAGATTGACAATAGCATAGCACAGGATTGATTTAAGTAACTGAAAATGAGTCCCTAGTACAATCAATTTTTTCATATTTCATAATCATTTATAAACTTAAATCGGTGAATTGGCGTGGAACATTTTAGAAATGTGTATATTCATGTTTCAAGTAGGGGCTATGTATAAAATATTTTTTGTTTAGTATAGCCCCTTAAAATCAGTAAAAACCACACCTATATCAAAAATTAATTATCAGTTGAAGTATGATCCAGTTGTTGTCAAGATTTTATACTTACCATAAAACAGGCTGTATACCCCTAGTATGGGTATAATAAAATTAAAGAAATTCTGATCCCAGTAAATTATACTTCAGTGCTTCTGAATGTGGGTCGTCAGGGACCCAAATGCATTAGAAAAAGCATTATCTTGTTGAACTGTATGTTTGGTTCTTGATTCCCCATGTTCAAGTTACATTAAAGTGAACTATAATCTCTGTATTATCATTATTCAGAGTTAAAACCATATCAGTGAAAATGTCACCTTGTCGAAACCCAGCAAACACCAGAAAATTTTCAGATCAAATCATTTGAGAAGAACTAGGACATCCCGTGTTTCACAATACACTAGATACCTTGCATTTTGTGATGTCCTGAAGATTTTTTTTCATGACTATTTCTGTGTGGAATAGTCTCCCCTCTTCGGCGGTTTCTGCCAAACCCGCTGAGGAGTTTAAGACCCTTGTTCAGATTATCAGTCAAGAGGCTCGTGTTTTAGCATACCATTGATCTGCTTCTTGTAAATAGTTTTAATGGCCCACCCCGAAAAGTTATCCCTTTGAGCTAAATTCTAAATTTAGCCACCCACCACACCTGAGGTAAAGATCAGAAAATGGTCGTCTCAGTATCGAGAGACGGATTTGGTGGGCTTCTTTTCTTTCTTTTTTCAAAACTGACCCTGTAATTACTTAACCTAGACTGACAGCATATCTTATTTGGAGCCCAGCATAACTATTTTAGAGCCCTAGCAGTTTTAACTGACACTCACTTTTTAAGCATTGATTTTCTCACTGATTGATGTCAAAGGTGGAGCTTTATTTCGATCTAACCCAATTCTGATTCTTATCAGACATGTCATGAGCTTTGCTCCCTGTTATGGTGCTATTTTATTTTCCATCTTGTTTCTTGTCTTATCGTTTCATTTGTGGCTCGGTGTAGTAACGAAATGCTGTTGTTGTTTTTGTTGTTGATTTATTGCTTTAGGTCCACGGTATACAGCAATGGTCATGTAAGTACGGTCAGTTACCCTAACCACACTATTCCTAGGCAGGCTTAGACCTCTTAAACGGTTAACCAGTAGTAAGTGCACATACTTTCGTCTTTCGCCAGCAGCTGACAACTGCCCTTCTTGAATCAGCGGAAGGAGACGCGAAAGTATGTGGCCTGACTGAGTATCGAGCCTGAGACCTCTGGCTCTTGAGTCAGACAAATAACCAAAGGTAAAACTGCAACAAGTTATACGATGATATAAATGCATAGATAGTGAAATTAATCAATTTGTACAAAATTCATCCATTTTCATTTGTTGGCCTACAAATCGAAACATTTAACAGCTATAACCGCTTGACGTTTATTCACCTCTATGGACTACCTGTCCAAAGACTTTAAAATGAAAATGTAGAGGAGAATATAGAGCAAATAATTAACTTATTCAAAACATTTTTCATTAATACTAGGACTTTCTAGTTGAAGACCAATAAATAATTTGAGCAATCAGTAAAGACAAGTTCAACACAACCCAGGAGAAAAGTTCATGCTTTCTTGCAGTCAGCAACAGGAATGTCAAGTATAGATCACAGAATAGATCACCCTGTCTTACATGTGTACAACGTACGAATACATATGGATTGACAGTTCTGAAGTAGACAGTTCCAACGATACCGATAGTCAACAAGTGAGTTTATTGTCAGCCCCAAATAAGTTGCACCTTTTCACAATTGAAAACTTATTTCTATGGTGCTGTTTCTCAACATTAAGTGGTCTGTGTGCTGTCAATATGTTGATGTTGGGTTGAGTAGGCTTCCAAGCTTGCTAAGTGTCAGCTTATCTCCATCATAAACTGTGGTGCCCAGATGATTTGGTACATTCGCCTCTTATTGTTTTTTGTTTTGATTCTTCAGGGCATGGATATTTGATGCAGTCAGGTGTTGAAGTCTTGCCTTACGCCTGTTCAGTGTATAGGCACAAGACAAAGATTTAAACAAATTAAATTTAGGGCACTAACACTTGATGCACTCAGTAGTTGCAATAAAAATAATGGATCACCCTGCCGTGACCTAGGCAATGTAAAGATAAAAGTATGCAAAGACCAGGAACTGAAACAATCAAAATCCAAATCCAGCCCTCAAACCATAGTTGGAAACAACTAAGATTACAAATAATCAAGATACAGAGAACATATGGCCAACCGAGTGAGCAGCTTGTTCCCAAAAGGTGGCCACTCAGCAACCCAAACCGAACCAAAAATAATAAGAACATACATAAGGTAAAACATCACAGAAACTCTGACACCAAAAACAGGCAACAGAGAACCACAACAGAACTACCGCCTTGGATAGAAGCCAAAAACACTGGCACTTGATACAGGCAGAAGTTATGAACAAAAAGTGGAACATCTTGCCTTAAACCTAAGCAATATACAGATACAAACCAAAAGTTATTTTCAAAAAGAAAAAACTCAGGGTACTGATGCATGAAAAAAAGATTGGTTGGTTTTGGGTTTAACGGCCCTTTGAGATCGTATTTCAGTCTATATCGGGCCGTCCCCCAGAGAGAGAGAGAAAGAAAAGAGAAATGATAAAAGAGAAAAATTTCAAACAACCCCGCCCGCACCTACTGCAAGCACAGTAGGCCCTTACCCTACTTATACCCAAATAAGTAGGACGCCCCGGCACTGGAAGTTATAACCAGCACCATCGCCCGACTACCGCCCCAGCATGAAAAATATATGTTAATACTGAAATCAGTTTGCAGAGGTGTGCGTGGGGAGAGCGGGAGGGGCAGGGGAGTATCCCCGGCTTCCAGATCTTAGCCAGATAAATTGATATTTACATTTGCAGGCAAACAGAATGGGTAATGATGTAGGACCTCATTAATAATTAACGTCACCGATAAACAAGTGCTGCAACGAAAGATCCTACCTTTACTATGAATCAGACATTCACCGAAAAACCTGACCTATCACCATACATGTATTTCAGTTTCAAAAGCTATTTTACTGGTTTCAAAATCTTTTGAAACATTGCGCAAAAAGAGGGGACATACTTACCCTAACTTTAAATAAAACATATAGCTTGACAAATACAGTAACAGATCTAATCATTAGAATTAGTTTTCAGGCTTGATTATTCAAATTTTGGTTTATCATAAAAATGGTCGTATAAATGCCTTTGCTGCCTCTCTGATAGACACTTCTCTAAAATATTTCACCAATGCTATACCGTGTATTGTGAATTGCGATAGTCATTAAAATTAGTTAGAACACTTAAGTCGTTCTTTATTGTGTTATCACTTATTCCATAACAAGTCCATACTATTACAATTGCTATGAATCAACATATAAATTTATAATTCTCACGGTACCCGCAATTTTTTTCAGTAGGCAGCGAATGCATTCAGACTTTACTTTTAATTTGACAGGTTTTAACTTAGCTTTACCCATTATGTCTGATAAGGCGCTCTGCAGGGTGTGGCATTAAGCCCTCCATTTTATTAATTGATTTACCCCAGGTAATAAAATATTTTTATATTATATTTTTTTATTCAGCTGCTTCAACAAACATACATGAAACACAAATGACATATAATCCTATCACATTTGGCAGTATACAAGTAAGAAAAACAGAAATTCCTCTTCTGACCATGCCTCTCTGAGAGTGTAATATGATGCAACCACGATACCTTGGTGGATAATAAAATATTAAGTATGAAGAAAATTTTAGCGTGGGCCATTTTAAAACCTTCCAACGCACCACGGCGGAGGGTGAGGGTGAAGGTTTGGACCCAGTAAAAGTAAAAAGCATGCAAAGACCAGGAACTGAAACAATCAAAATCCAAATCCAGCCCTCAAACCATAGTTGGAAACAACTAAGATTACAAATAATCAAGATACAGAGAACATATGGCCAACCGAGTGAGCAGCTTGTTCCCAAAAGGTGGCCACTCAGCAACCCAAACCGAACCAAAAATAATAACATACATAAGGTAAAACATCACAGAAACTCTGACACCAAAAACAGGCAACAAAGAACCACAACAGAACTACCGCCTTGGAACGGTCAGTAATGAATTACTGGGGGGCTTAAATCGATTGTACAGGCCCAACCTCACCCTCAGTTTCTGAAGTGGTACAAAACATTTAGTTGGTTGTTCGGTTCGCATGATAACCCTCTAAGTCGTCAATGAATCATCACGGTAAACACATAAATCAAATTTCAACACCATGAAGAAGCAAAGACGAGGACTCAACAGATACAACGGGCCGTCTGACAGGTGGAGATCCCTGTCCTGCCAAACAACCCCACTGGAAATCTGAAGCAAAAGAAAGTCACCAGTTGAGCCCCGGTGGACCAAGCAACAGACAAAAAGGCTCCGGTCCCAACCAACTAAAATATATAGCTTTAGGTCGGGGCCATCATAGAGTCTGACGACCGATCCCCCGGTGTGCAATTAAAGAGTGCAGCAAAGCTATCAACCGTGATTGGGTTAATCACTAAGCATGCAGACTGTCGCATAACATTTAAATTATAGCCAATACGTTTGTGACGTATTATTATTTTTCGGAATTGATCAGAAAAATCAGTCCTACCCTTAATCTTTTTGAATTTGTATACTAAGTCACCATAAAATTCTGGTTCCGATAGGCCTTGGTGTAAAAGAAAGTTTAATCCGACATCAAATTTTGAAATCAATTCATGGTGTCTGCGATAGAATTTAGAAAAAGCCTTTCTAAGCTTATGATACCGATAGCCCTGTTGAAGAAGTTTAGCAGTTAAACATTTATTACGAGCATTAAAGTCATCTACATGACTACACACTCTAGCAAATCTTATAAGTTGAGAAATATACACTCCATAAGAGGGACGACGTGGAACGTCACCATCCAAAAATGGAAATTTAACTATATCAAAGTCAAAGTCATCACGTTTATCATAAATTTTAGAAGATACAAAACCGTTAGAAATAGATAGATGTAAATCCAAAAAGGGGGCCTCGGTATCTGAAGTATTAGCTTTATTCAATTTAAGTTCAGGTGGGTAAATTTGGTTAACCATGCTTTCAAAATAAGGATTATCAATATTCAGAAGATCGTCTAAATATCTAGAGGTTGACTTAAATGCCTCAATGATATCAGCTTGATTATCAACAGAAAGAGAAGTCATGAAATCTCTTTCATAACAAAATAAAAACAAATCGGCCACAAGAGGAGCACAATTTGTACCCATCGGAATACCAACAATTTGTCTGTATAACTTATTACCAAATCTGATGTAAATATTATCTAAGAGATATGATAAGGCGTCACAAACCGGTTTAAACCCCCAGTAGTTATTACTGACCGTCCCAAGGCAATACTTTCGTTGCGGTCGCATTCGGTGCTGTTTAACTTATTGTGTTTTCTCTTTAACCCTTCTGTTGGTCTAAATTATTTAGTTCAGTAAAGATAGCTGAGTTGCCACCTATTTGGGAAAGAGCTGCTGACTCGGCTTATCACTTGTAAGTTATTGTTTGTTGGAATGTCCTTGTCAATCTTTCCCTTTGATGTTGGGGATAGGGTTTGGGATCTGATTCAGTCAGTTCCTGAAGTGTATTTACTCTTTAAATTTCCCTTTGAACAACTAAAAGTAGAAAAAAGAAAACTTAGCACGACCAAATGCAGATATAGTGGCAGGGGTGGGTGGGGGAGGTGTGTGTGTTGGGGGTGGGGTGTGTGAGAGAGAGGGGGGGGGGTGAAAAGCAGGGTATTGCAATTGGCCAAATTATTTCAAATCATGCAGTTTGTCAGTTGAAACTGAGTTTACGCAGCTAAAATTGGCCCCCAAGTCGTTCACCTCTGTAAGAAATACCTGAAATTTTCACATTCTCTTCCAAAATCTGCGTACATGCCGGCATAATTTACTAAGATACATGTGCCAACAAAAAGAAAGTGATACCCATGGACACAAAATGGTAAAAGCTTGTTTGTTTAATCACTGTTGATCCGAACTTGACATTGATTTAATAATAATTATAATAATAATAATAATCATTAACGTTGTTTCAACGATTTTGTGTCTGCTCGGTTTGTTATATTTCACTGTACCTATGCTAATGGGCATGAATAGCCCATATAAAAAAATTACAACACAAGTTCCAATATACTATGCAGAGGCAGGACAATATGACAGAGAAAATGGAAAACCGTAGACCCTACACATGACAAAATTGGAACTTTAAAGAGTGATGCCTATAACAATAACTTATTCCCAGATGTAAAAAATCTGAGAGAGAGAAAGAGAGAGAGATTATTGCTGTGTTTTTGTTATTATTTTTTTTATTTTTTTTTTTTTTCTTGTTTTTTTTTTTCTTGTATTTGTTTCCTTTTGTTTTGACGCATCTATGAAAAGTAAAAAGATAGACAATGATCAGAAATTAATGCAATCAAATCACACATCCCGCTCTCAAAACCAATAGGGAAAGAAGCACCCACCCACGGAAAAATCGACATTAGTTCACGAAAGACACGCACAGTATGTATGTATTTATTGAAGAATAAAATACTGTTTTTACAAAAGACACGCACAGTAAACCGAATGAGCAGCCCTTTCCCAAACAGGTGGTCATTCAGCTACCCTAGGATTCTGCGTTTCTATGTTTTGTCGTTTTAAGTTTGTCACAGACTCCAACAAATTTCTAAAGCAAGCCTGCATATCAGCACGTTCTTGCCATAACTTTTTCTGTTTATACTACTTAACTGTGGACGAACATAAAACCTATTCCGCTGGTCTGTGTTCTGTGTACTCAACACCCGTTCAGACCCTCTCCCGCTCTCTGTCTCTCTGTCTCGCTCTCTATCTCGCTCTCTGACACACACACACACACACACACACACACACACACACACACACACACACACACACACACAACTTCACATGGCAGTGTTTTCCTGCAGAATATGAGTGCTTTCCTGCGTTTTTCGGCGTTTTCCGATGATTGGCTGCTTTCCGGTCTTGATAGTTACTGAAAACGGAACTGTTTTAAACATAAGCCTTAATGTTAAATAATTTTAATTAGGGGGGCGGAAGGGTATATGAGAGAGAAAAAGAAAGAAACTATAGGTTGAATAATACTCGCCAACTGACCTGAGATGTTGGTGTGTTGGTTTGGGCGACTAATTTATATCCGTGGGGGCTGGTTTTGGGGTGTTATAAAGGCGGTTTAGGTGGTTTGGGATGTTTTGGGGTGGTTTGGGGTGTTTCCGCGGACCGGAGTATTAATCTGTTTAGGCCTTATAACCATTTTATTTACTTATAGCTACATTTGTTATTTTCTTTAAAAACATGGATACATGTAATAAAGGGTATCATCTGTGCTATTCTGATACAAAATATCAATATAGGGCCCAAATAATGCTTTTCACCAAATAAGCCAGATAAGAACTTCGTATTAAACCCAAATAACCATTATCTTGTGGAAAACCCTTTATTTTATAGTGCGTTCCGGTAATTACATGTGCGTTTCGGTGTTTTTGTGCGTTTCGGTATTTCTATGGACCGAAAAAAATGTAATATTCAGGATGATCAATGGATCGCCCATAGAATAGCAAATTGCCGTCGTGCGGACAACCGAACGACCGTCTTGCCGATTAGGATTCGAAACCGCACGACCGTCTAGCCGATAGCCACATCCAATCTTGTTGCACGCGACCGCGTGAAGTGGACATGGTTTCTCAGAAAAATAAAATCGCTGTCAGCTACCAAATTTGATTTCATTTTGTGACTTTCTTGAAATATACACTGACTATTTGTAGTTTGTGGCTGACAGAAAACATTTTATTACAAGTAACCGCTATGTACATTTGAACGGCTTTTGCAATTTACTACTAGAAAACGTGTTGAGAATGAGTTTTCGTGGTTGGTGGGGTGCAAAAGGCATTGCATTCCTGTCTCTTTAAATAGTATATATATTTAGATAACTGGGTGTGATTTTGTAGAATATGCCTTTTTTGGTATTCTATTGACAGAATTTCAAACTCCTTTGGTAAAACACTGGTCCAGAAGATGACTGACAGTAATGTTCCGGACACTTTGCAAGTTCATGTCACAGGCCATAAAAATGTTGGCTCTCTAAATAACTATCGTTCACTGAGTGACAATCACAAGCTGGCAATATCTAACATATTATCCAGAACAGATTCAAATGCTAGAAGTCTTGCTATTCCTTCGACGTCAAGCACTGGATATCTAGATCCCGTCCAAGGCCATCCCATGCAACCCGCCAGTGAAATGCATCCATACTGTGGGTCACAATCTGTGTCCCAAAATAGAAACACTTCAAAAAGCTTCGTTGAAGGCATGTTTGCTGGCAGCACAATGAATAATTGCAGCATAAACATTAATTTCAATCACAATAGCCCTCCAATTAATCCAAAACGTAGAAGAATTGCACTGAGTGACTCTGACACTAAGTATTTGAAAACGTCAACGTGTTGTACTTTATAACCTGTTTACCTAGTGTTACACCGGTGTTAAATAGTTCTATATGATACAGTATTTGTTTCGATTTAAAGGACTGTTATTATCAAAAACGTTCACGAATCATAATTCTAAGCTTATTTTGAGATAAACTTTGAAGTCATAAATGGTCTATATATGAAATTTCTGTTGATTTAATGACTAATTATCCTGTGTATATTCCTACATTTGTGACGGCATATGACCTTCATGCTATTTTTAAACTGTAAATAAAATCAATAACGGTTAGCCAAGCTGTACGACGCTGTTTTTCTTGGTACATACTTAAAGTATGTACTTTTAAATGGCGATTTCTTCAACTGTGCAAAAATTGAAAACGATTAGTGCAGTAATAATAAAGTAGAATTTTCACAGTGCGAAGCTGTTGCTATGAGAGGCCCTTTTTAATCCCTAAAAGGTGGGAGAAAAATAATCCATCATGAGCCAGTCCAAGCCTCGTCCCTGGTTGAAATTCCGACCCCTCGGGTGAGATTTCCCTATCCTACATGGACACTCATGATGGATTGTTATAATCTTACACCTAGCAACAGCTTTCCTATATAAGCAACCAGAATTGTTCTATTTTTCTAATATTTTAATTTTAAATGAACAAAATGGCCACGCAAGCTTCTCGGATGACGATTGATAGCAGATCATAGGTTTGTGACGTCACTCAGTTTTAATGACGTCGCTAAAACCGGTTAGAAAACATCGCTGGCAAACTTGACGCGCGTGACGTGAGAGGCTAAGTTGAAATTTGTCTTTGCCCTCTGGAAGATAAGATAGTCCACATATCGTGTTTTCCGTCTATTCAGTAAGGACCCGATAAATACACTTGGCTGCTCAAAATTTACTTCAGATCACTGATTGAAAAATTAAAATTTTCCTTTTCTGAAGCCTAATGCAGCTTGAGGTCTAAAATTTTCTTGCACACCAGATAAGGATATCCGCGTGCTTCCCCTGTACCTACAAATCTTTTCTTACCTACGAGACAGAGTTTGTTCTATTTTTAGCGGTGCTGGAAAATTCTGTCTTGCCCATGGGCTGGGACAGCTCACACGAGCTTGAATTCTGTGTACCACTACGCGCTCCTTGAAATACCGTGCGCCCGGCTTGGCGATTCCATAATTTATGCATTCTTCTTTCATAGGAATGTATTGCCACATCGATAAAACCCAATCCAAGAAAGGTTTTTCATTCTTTATAATCCCATTATAGCCTGTTCAAGGTCGTAAAGTCGGAAAAAGATCCAAAACAGTCAATGTTTCACCGTGACAAACACTGTCGAGGAGGCCGCCATTTTGAAGACGTTACCAACTGACGTTCGAAATGACGTTGACGTTACGTCACAATTAACGTCATTCACGCGCTTTCTGTAGTCGTCTCAATACAAATTTTGTTCTTTAATACAAATTTGAATTAGAAAATCTAAAAATGTAGATTTGTCAATGACCTATTTTTTACTTGTCTGTTCACTACAGTAGCCATCAGGGTGACACGGTTGTACTACTTACACTTGTACACGTTCGCATGAAATAGGCCTGTTAGTTCCCAGTTCAATTTGAAGCAAATATTATCGTAGGTAAGAAAAATAATCAATCATTGGTCTCCGATGCGGACAGGGAAATCCCAACCCTCGGGCACACGGGGTGTGTCGGAAACTCGGCAAGCCTCGTTTCCGACACACCCCATATGCCCTCGGGTTGGGATTTCCCTGTCCGCATCGGAGACCAATGATAGATTCTATTTATCTCACCCATGTTATCTCACCCAGGACCGGATAAAACTCACGAGCATTCAATGCACTGGTTGTATTGGAGGCCACCTATATGCGTCGTCAAAGTCAAATGATGTTGGCTGTTTAGAAGACTGCAAAAATGACGACAGTTTATGCACGTCAGACGTTGACGTAAAGAACCGAATAGCGGGCGTTGAAAGCCGTGCCTTCTTTCAGAATTAAATAGAAACCTCTCAAGTACTAAAATTACGCATTTTAACAAGTTCTAAAGTTTAAACAAAATGTGGTGTGCAAGAAAAAGTATCTATCAAGGGTGTGAAGTGTGGATAGAAAATTCTGCCCCTCGGGATCACTCGGCAAGCCTCGTGATGCCGAACAGTGACCTTCATGACGGATTTTTCTATCCACACCTCATACCTATGAAAATACTTATAATCCATCATGAGCCAGTCCGTGTAGGATAGGTAAATCTGACCCTCGGGGTCGGAATTTCAACTAGGGACTCGGCAAGCCTCGTCCCTGATGGAAATTCCGATCCCTTGGGTGAGATTTCCCTTTCCTACATGGACACTCATGATGGATTGTTATATTCTTGCACACCGGGCAGAAATGCCATTCTTTTCGCCTCGGATAGAAAATCTTATCTTAGTTCAAACATATTTATTGTATCATAAACTGTACATGATTACAATATAAACATGATACAAACAATTGGATCAGAACGAAAGCATAAATGCTTATTTAGTTCTTCTCCTGGAGAAAATCTTATCTTACCCAGGTGTTCTTACCCAGAACCGAATAAAATTCACGTATCTGCGTCGTCAAGTGACGTTAGTATTTAACGTCAGTTTATGCACGCCAGTCGTTGACGTAGAGCCGAATGGCGGTCGTTGAAAGCGGCGCCTTCTTTCAAAATCAAATTGAAACCTTTCAAGCACTAGAATTACGCATTTTAACAAGTTCTAAAATTAAACAAAACATGGCGTGCAAGAAAAATTATGTATCATTGGTGTGAGGTGCGGATAGAAACATCCGTCACTCGGGATCACTGTTCGGCATCACTCGGCAAGACTCGTGATGCCGAACAGTGACCCTCGGGACAGATTTGTCTACCCACACCTCACACCCATAATAGATCCTTATAATTTTACCCTATCTGACTCGTGGGTAGGATAAAAAAAGAAAGTTTTCGGGTGACTTCGGTTTGCATTGGTTGTATTGGACGTCACGTAACTCTGTCGCTAGCTTACGTCATAACAACGTCAGATATCACAACAGTTGTCAAAACTAGCGTGGAGGAAGTTCTCGTGTCCGGGCTCAGGTCTTCTAGAATTTACAAAATCAAATGAGCTAATACTTTGCAGAAAAAATGATAGAACGTTTGCACTTTTTAAGTTACCCACATTTTTGGCAGAAATGGTGGTGTTTTTTAAATGTTATACCGTTGAAAATTTAATGTCTCGTTAACTAACAGCGTCGTTACTTTTGAACAACTTGGCCCAGATGTCATCCCAATAAATACCACGCATTTGATAAATAAACTGTAAAAGATACCGCCACGGCCAAGATGCACATTTTTCCTATAATTTGCACAGTTCACTGAGTGTCTTTTTAATTAATTTCCTTTAATTCCACATGTGTCTGTTTAGAGTATCACATCACATGCATTATAACAAATCCCACCAACACTCCAAGTGCCTCTGACATTTGAGCCTCGACACGAGAAAACCAACAAAGTGTTGTACGCCCAGCGCAGACTCAAATAAGCCTGGGCATCTGCTCAGTCTGACCCGAGTCTTCACTGTCCAGGTGGTGATAGATTAGACCCTTGGCTACCCTTTCAGCGATTAGGGAAGAGTCACTTTAAAGGTTTTGTCGTGTCGTGGCTTGTTTGCTTTGTCACGTACTGCGACAAATCACCGGATCACGCCCGGTAAACGCGCAATTCCATTCCAGCCAGGAAATTAAAAAATCAAGCTTCCACAAACAGTTTGCCAAACTATAACAATTTGATTTGACTTGTATGTATGTAAAGCATATTAATGCAAAATTTCAGCTTATAAATAAAGATAAGGATTCCCGATAGCTTAGAGGCGGGAATCTTTTCAATTGTAAACGGGTTTCCATTGCACATAGCCTTTCATTATCACCCACACATCGTTCTGATATGACAGACAATTAGAACAGCATTGCTGAATTTTGATTACCGTTTTGCAGAAGCTAAATTTCTTGCTGGGAATGGTATTGCGATACCAGGCGTGCGGATACAATCTTAAAATAGTCGTACGGAACAGGGGCCGTATTTATAAAACGACTTAAGTGGTTGCTATGGTGTTGCTAAGGCTACATATCTATAAAGGAGATTCCCTACAACTATGTTCCTCCAGACCAAATTTCATAGTTGTAGGGAATCTCCTTCAAAGAAATTTAGCCTTAGCAACAGCATAGCAACGACTTAAGTTGCTTTATGAATACGGCCCCAGGTCTCCGTGGCCAAGTGGATAACAGCGCTGACTCTTAATCATTAGGTCTCTCACGACTGTGGGTTTGAGCCTCAAAACTGTTAATTATGCGCTTCGTGCCAGTCCAAATATCGGACACATTGAACGCAGTGAAAATTGACTGGTACATAACGTATCGTGACCGGTAAGGTAGGGGTTTATTTAGGATGTTGCTGAAGGAGCAGCTCCACAGGAGCTTGGTTGTCGGGTTGTGTAGGCAAGCTTGCCAGAAACCATGTAAATCTGTTCTGTTCAGATTCCATCCCCGGAAAATATCGTTTAGAAGGACGGATGTATGTGTGTATGGAGGAGGGGATAGGGGAGGAGGGTGGCAGTGTACAGTGATTTTGTTTTGCTTTTGAAGGGATGTGGGGAGCTGAAGCGAGAGTCCGGGAGACAGTAACAACAAATGATAAGCCCTTCAGCACTACATGTATATCAGTCGATTTGCGCTGATGGTATCAGTAGATGGATGAATGACTTGCGATTTTACGTCCTTTTCAACAGTATTTCAGTTATATCAGGACGACGGGACGATGATAATGAAAGGCTGTGTTCAATGAAACCCCGTTTACGATAGGAAAGATTCTCGCCTCAAGCGGGATTCGAACCCTGTCCGCTAGATCAGTAGGCAAGCGCTTAGCCCGCTGAGCTACCGGGGCTCCTAAAGTATCAGTAGAATCGAGCTGAAAGAAACAAAAAAAAAAAACACTCTACGCATGTGTGTGACTAGATAAACTTTAATCAAGGTATTCGTACAAGATATCGTAGATATGTACATAAAACTCCGAATCCAAGACCTGATGTGTGGGAGAGGCAGCCATCTGAAACAAAAAAGATGATACAGTCAACTCTCGATATCTCAGAGTCGAAATTCATCCAAACTACTGATATCTCAAAGTAAATTTTCTGGTTCCAGAAAATTTACTTTGAGATACCGATAGTTTGAGATATCCAGAATGGAACTTTAAATAAAAACAGGAAAAGTGTCCAAACTATAATCTTTGATATAAGAGGGCCTTTGAGGTAGCAGTGTTAGAGATATCGAGAGTTGACTGTAAATGAGCCAAGTGACGCAAAGTGATTGCGTGTTAACGTACAGTAAATAGTCTAAGTATTGGGAGAGATATGTCTGAGCAAACAGTGAAAACTCAGATCAGACTGAAAGGAGTAGTCTGATCAGGGTTTACTCTGTTTGCCATCATCCATCTGCAACTTCTGGACGCACTACTGCATTGTAAACCAAAATTTTCTATTTTTATAAGAAATAGGGAATGTAATCGTTTTAGGTGTCCCAAAGTTTAGAAGCCATCAGCAAATACTCAAACCTAGGAGTTTTAGAGTTTATTAGTTATACAGTAGGCCAAAGGCCCATGAGTACACCGTTTTAACAACATATAGCAATACATGATGGACAATGGTGATCTATGTAAACAAGAAAAATATACATATCAGCATGATTAAGCATAAGTACAAATACAATATAACAAATTACACATTTCCAAACTTGTGTATCCCTAGTTGAGCATAGACAGTGTCTACTTAATTTAGAATCAACCGAGTTAAATATCTTAAATGAATTTTACCATTACATACAGCTCCAGATAAGATGAGGTTATGAGGAAAATCCAGAAGCATCCCCTCCCGCCCTCCAACGAAAGCACGCGCTGCCATCCCTCACCAGAATCGTCTCCTCGAGACGACTCAAGTGAGCGGCCGCAGCACACACTTCCGTGGAGAACCAGGGGAAAAACAAATTCCCAATCTTCCCCGTTACCTCTTCCCATCTGGAAGACTGAATACAGATACGAATATACAGAGGAGAAATTTAGATTTGATCGAAAACTGTTTCATTACGTTTAAGAAAACTTTTGAAAATATAAATTGAAAGATTTTTTGCAACACACTTATTCTCAGATTGTAAAAGTTCTATAAATTTAGGAATATTTGGTCTTACCCAGTAGTATCTTTTGATATACTGAACACGTAAATCATTATATAAAGAACATTCTAAAATAAAATGGAACTCATCTTCCAAAACATTACAGACCTGACATTTTCTATTTTCCAATGGTATTTTATTTGGTTTATGCCACCGCCCTACTTCAATTTGTAATCTATGTGATGAAACACGTAAACGAGTGAAGGCATATCTAAACTTTCGAACTGTAATAAAATCTAAATAAGTTTTAAAGTGAAAATCAGAAATTAATTTATAAGTATTTGCCCTTGAAGAATTTTCTAATTGCTCATTCCAACTTTGAATAAAATTATCTGTTAATCTTTGTTTAAATATACCCATAAAAGCTTTAATATTACCTACCCCCTGCGAAAGCCATACATGACTAAAGCCCAAATTTTCTAACATTATTTTAACTGATTTAGCCCAAGATGGTTTGTCTGGAAATCTATGCAAATCATTCAACATCATATTGTATGTAATTTTTATGTATTTGGTATCATCACATTGTAGAATTTTAAACCAATAACGAATAATAGCAAGCAATCTATAATTTCTAAGTGGCATTCTTCCTAATTCTCCATATATAAAATTGTTCTGTGTTTGCTTTTTAACTCCTAAAAGATGTTTACAGAATTGCAAATGCACACGTTCAATAATTTCTGCTTTCGGAAAACCCCATACTTCACTTCCATAATTTAAGATCGGCAAAATTAGTTTATCAAATAAATCTAGCATATGAGACACTGACAAATCCGTAAAATTATTCACGTATGATTTAAGTTTGTAAATTGCTTTTAAGGCTTGCCCAGACAATGTATCAAGAGTTTCGGAAAATGACCCTCCAGTAGTAAATACAACACCTAAATATGTAAACTTTTTAACTATTTCTATGACTGTACCACTGTATGTAAAATTAAGGTTCCTTTTATTAGCACCCTAGGTCTTCATGTTGTGTCTATAGATTCTTTAAAGGTACACTCTCTCGCCATTTCACCATTTACAATAAACTTTTTTTTTTTTTAAATAGATTTTACTAGATATTACTCTATCACATCTAAATCCTGGGAATAAGTTCATAACATGTTTTGACTTAAGACAATTATGAATTAAAATATGTTCAAATCGTATATGCAAATTTGACTAAATCGTTGGCCAGTAAGAAAATCAGCTGTAGCTCTTTCGATCATTGATGACAGACAAGTAATTTTCTCATTGACGAACATGATCTTTACACCAATCGGTTTTATTTTGACCAATCATACGATTTCGATCGCGGTCCGCGTACCAGAGATTTTGTAAGGGTGTTCTACAGAAATCTTCGATTTATATCTATTTTTTCCACAATGGAAATCAGCTAAATCAGACCTATATCCACAGCTACTTTTGATGCTCCTATAACTACAAAAATAATATTTCAAGAAATATTTACTTGACAACCTTAGCACAGTCTGTAAACCAACTCCACCAATAGGCCTACTCCGGCAGTAGCAGATATTCCTTATGCTGTGTGTAAACATTACCTGTTGGGTACAAACTTTTCCCAGCTGCTACAGTATTTTCATTGCTTTACGCTAGGATAGTTGGTGAAATTTTTTACTGTTAACTCATTATTAGTAATTAGGGGAATTTATTGTGGGCATTATGGATACATTGAAGATACATGATTTTTGTAAGAATTAAAGACTATGCCAACTAAAAGGTGCTCTTGGGGGAAATGTTATTGTGACAGCTGCCGACCAGGTCCAACACAAACTGGTCTTTGCAGTTACACAGTCTTCAAATTTCGAATATAGAGCCTAGACGTATTAAACTATCTATAGACAACCAAAAATAAAGGCACTGATCAGCCTGCACGGATGCGCATCCTACATGTATATGCCCTTTTTTGCACATGCAAAAAGCAGGTTATCTCATGACGCAGCTGATCATGAAGAAATTAACCTGTAATAAAAGTTAAATAGTCAATGTTTATTGATTGAATTATATTTGTCTTCTTTCATTATTTTCTGGGCTTTGAAATGCATCTTGAGTGACTGAATACTTGATATATCATTTATTCATCTATTTATTTATTTATTTATTTACTTATTTTTTTCACTCTATAATCACTACTCACCCTTTTTTACATGAACACAGCGCTGAAATGATAGTGCCCTTGTTTGTAGCCTCTGTGGTTTGGCTTAATATAATACATAATTTGTAATAACCCAGTTTTGAAATGGGATCTTTTTCATTTGTCCATGGCTTCACTTTTGATCTTAGACTGGCATCAGTATATTAAATGATAATGTGACAAAAAAAAACGCAAAATTAATAATTTAACAATCATTCTAATTTTACATCTTCTGATAGCTGAATTAGCACAGTGCCATCAGGAAGATGTAATTTATCCTTCAGAACTTTGTCTCGTGCATCTAATAAACCATCAGGGTCTACTTCGATGTTTAATTTTATGCAATTTTCACACAATTCAACAAAATCAACTTTCTTTTGGTCACTGAAAATGACCCCTCGGTCCTTCAAAAATTGTTGCAAGTCTTTGACAGACCTAGTATGAAACTGTATGGTATCCATTATTACATTAATATGTGTAATTATTGAAATAAACAAAGGATTTGTTGTGAGGTCAGTCTAACTCTATAGAAAAACCATTAGGTTCATTCACCAGCAGCAGAAAGTTTGTACCCAATCCAGCTGTGTGTAATATCTGATACCTGTGTACACAGCACTGCCGGATAAGCTCTATTCGAGGCTACAATACTTTCCGCTCTAAGAATGGTAGTGACATTTCGGATCCGACTTTAATGAGACTGACACTAACAAGTTTACAGGTTTTGTCTGAGAACTCAGATAATTACGTACCTCTCATCTGTTTTTCTCGTAGCAATTTCCTCATGGTTAATCTGCTGTTGCTGCAAGGGATATTGAGAAATTAGGGAAGAGTCGGGTAACTTCGCACCGCGGGTAAATTCGGACAGTGACATTGCAGTGGGAACGCAGACTCATCACATTTGAGTAATTCATTTTCTGAATGGTCGTCTACGCACAAAAAAGTAATCCCTTTTTTCGCCGGAGAAAAATGGCGGGAAATTTTTGTCAGAAACAGCCCCAAAATAATGCTCATTTGAAAAGATATGCAGTCGTGGTTTTCTTACGGACCAGATCACAATGAAATTTTATGTTTTATTATTGAAATTAGATGCATATCGGTACCTCAATGCAGTTTGCACACCCAAAACAACGATCACAATTTGACAACCGTTTTTCAGAAAATTAAAACCCTAAGACAGTACCCCAAAGTTATTTTGCAAAGAAAATTGTCCCAAAAACCAAATTAGATGCCATTATAACTGAACCGTAGTTCATACATTCGACCGTCTTTCAGCGAGGTATATCTACGGGAGAAAGTCTATTTACGTTGAAAATCGATAATGAAGTTGATCATTTTTACAGCACGTGCGCTTGTCAACACACGGACATTTTTCTGCTGGATCGACTTGAACCAGTTGAGGAGACCAACTGTTTCTTCATTTATGGTACAGTAAAGTTTGTAATAATTTAGCATACTGTGCATTTATTAAGATTTTGCGTAAGTCTGCCTGCCTGTGATTTTTTTGGGCTTCTGAATTTAGGCTACACGCCGAGAACGAACGAGAGAAAGCAAAACAAACACACTGGTACTCGAGTAAACCACAAAGTTTGACAAACGAAAAACATTGAGTGATTGACCGGCTGTTTTTTTTAATAGTGGAACAAGAAAGAGCAAGCGGAATGATAATACTCTGCGTAAATATTTCAAGTGAAACCTACATGCTTCTAGTCGAATACGGACAACTCGCCCCAAGTCAACTCGCCCCACAAAAATCTCGCCCCAAGACAAGTCGCCCCTCCTTCAGGTGACAACTCGCCCCACATTCTGAGACAACTCCCCCAGACAACTTCCCCCAAGACGATGCGCCCCACATTCTGAGACCACTCGCCCTTCTAAAGAATTCTGTCCCGGACGACGCCCCCCGCCCCTCCCCCCCCCCCCCTCCCCCAACACACACGTACCCTTTCAGAAGGCATCCCACAAAAAATACAAGAGACAGCTTGCTCTTACTCATAAATCTGTCAAAACCCTGTCCTGTTAGGCGCTAAGGGACCGACCATTTGATATTCTGGGGGGGGGGGGGGGGGGGGGATGGGAGGAGGGGGGCTTTGGATATGTAAGAAACAAAAACAAATTAGCTCATGAGGGGATTTAAAAAAAATCAGACATCGAAAGACAATGAAAAAAAAAAACCTGGCTCCACCCAAAATTTCTTAAGAACAGTCTGCAGATATAAATTCCATTTGAATTGAGTTTTTAAAATGTCACTGGCTTCTGGGGGCGCAGACTCCCCATATTTATAGTAATGTTTTAATATCTACAATTTATTTTTTACACCAGCAGCACCCCAACCCACCCCCATACACATATCATATGTTCATACATTTTACCAAAAGAAATCCTATACAACATTCACATACATGTATTATTGATCAGCCGCATTACGAAGTAAATGTTTCTACTAAATAAAACTGAATTGCAAAAGAGTCACTAGCATGTGGGACACAAAGCCATTATGGCAAAATAAACACTCTAAAAGGAGGCAAAATTCCTAAAAAAAACAACCCTTTATTTCTTTTATCACCATTCCTAGTTTTGCTCTATTTTTTTCCAATCTTAAAATTGCCATTAAAATTGGAAAATTGCTTTGGCTTCTGGGGGGCGTTGCCCCCTAGACCTCCTTTGTTAACTTCTTAGCAAAGAACTTTTAGCCATTTATTAACTTGCATTCATTTATAATGTGACTCTATCAATAAGTATTTACAAGTAGCACATCACACTTGTGTGATAGGCTCTTAGTATTTATCAAACTTTCAAAAGTGCGAATAAAAGCATACAGGGATGTTTGCATCTGTACCATAGATGAACAGGGTAACATGCTCCAGGCACTGGTTTGCAAATGCAAGCTAACCCATGCCCTTATTCTTATGACCGGTCCCTAAAGGGGACAACAAATACTAATAAACATTAATGCATGATTTTAGCATGCCTCCCAGCCACAGTTCGATAATTACTCTGCAGCTGCAGAACCCTCAAAACCTCGCTGCTCAGCCCCTGGGTGTACCAGGTTATCGTTGAAGTGCTTTGGGTATTTAATGTATTTACCAAGGTCCACCCATTCACAGCCAGGGTCACGGCGAAGCTCTTCCTTTTTTTTTGGGGGGGGGGGGCACAGGGGTGGGGGGAGGGGGCGAGTTGTGTTCTGCATCGGGGACAAGAACGTAGATAGTCTAGTAAGGTGAGTGTCTGAGAATATGGGGCGAGTTGTCTTCTGAAAGTGGGACAAGTTGTCTTCTAAAAGATGCAGTTGTAATGACAAACAGCGTAGATCCTGCTTCGGGATCTATCGCACTTTCATCGCACTTTAATCACTTTTTTCATCAAATTCGGTAATTTTCCTTGAAGGAATATGGAGGCTTCATTTCAATTTATTTCAATTCAATGTATGATTTAACATTGATTCAACACTGACTCTCAACATTTTGCTATAACAGGTTTACCCAAGGGAAGTCAGCTTCTGTGCACAATGCAGTAAGTATCTGCCATATTTTTGAATAAGTGGGTCAAAGTTTACCAAACTTCCATGGATATATCGTTTGGACAAGCCAAATAGCATCTTTGCAAGTCAAGGGTACTAAGGCCACTTTGTTTCTTATGTATGTAAGGAACAAAGTGGTCTTAGTACCCTTGGATTGCATAGTGGTCTTAGTACCCTTGGTTTGTAAAGATGTCTAAAAAGTTGATTAGGTTTTGGTGACTTTGACCCCATTTTCAAGGTCACAAGAGGCCTTAGACTTGACCTTCTGTGGTCTGCGTCAGCATGACAATTTCTTGTACCCACAATATTTCTTGAACCAATTTCACCAAACTTGCATGGATATATCATTAGGACAAACATTAGAGCATAATAGATTTTGATCACGTTGACTTTATTTTCAAGGTCTTCGGAGGATTTAGTCTACATATGTGAAAATTTCACTTATACAGTATGCTGTATATCTCTTCAGCCCCCACTTTCAATCTCTTCAGTAAGGGAAAAAAAGGAGACCGTGTTTGGCAACATATGGGATGGGAAGAAACTCGTGCAGAAAGAATTATAATAGTGATTTGAGAAGTAACTTCCCTTATATTTTTCTGGCTGACGTACCATAAAGTCAATAAAGATTGGAGTGAGTGAACTCGGGTTGAACGTCCCACCAACAACGAGGTCATATGGAGACGGGACCTCGGTTTAAAGTATACGAAAGACCGGAGAAGCGGGGGATCGATCTTGCGACCCCTGGATGGGTAGTCCGAAGTCTAAAGATTGGTATTAAGCATAACTGTCTTAAAACTGATGTTTGGTTTCTCAATGCAGTAATGCGTCTAAAGATGCAGATGGAATGACAAACAGCGTAGATCCTGCTTCGGGATCAGTCCGACCAAGATCTGAAGTGTTTGTCTCTATATTATATTACTTTGTATCGAACTGCCCAAATGCACTCACGAAAACGCTAGAAATAGGCTAAAACTTTTGCGAATTTGTTGATGGAGTATTGAGGCTTCAGTTCAATTCAATGAATAATTCAACATTGATTCAACACTGACTCTCAACATTGATTCAGCATTGAATGTCTGCTGGGCCTTTAATACTTCTGTATTCCATGTCAGTCCATTGGCTATCACCCCATGAATGCCATAGGGCCTAACCTATTTTGAGTCGACATTTATTAAAAAGAAAGTCGACTGATCAAGTAAATTTTACCGGCGAGACTCCACTTGGCAGCTGCGCTACCGAGACTCTTTGGACTGTGGGAGTCGGTATGAGCCGAACAAGAGTTGCAAACAATGTTTGGTTTGTAGATTCAGACTCTAGAATGGGTTGAGTTTTCATACGATTTCTAGAATAAGGAAATTACAAATCTGTAGATCTTTGTAATCGTGTCTGTTCCGCGTGTTGTCGCTGATGACATCACACCAAAAACACACATACACATACTTTTCGGTATTTGTTTTATATTTGACCTGAGAAAAGGTGCAGACTTGTCAAAGCTGCCAGGCGACAGAGTTGATTCCCCCTACCCCCCCCCCCCCACCCACTCCGCCTCCCCGTTCCTCTCACCAACCAGCACACCGGGCCTGTACGACGGAGAGCGGAGGGTGCACCTCCCATAACCGAGCAAATTACATAAAAAAACATGCAGTTTTCTGCCAGAAAGCGAGTTTACACCCCTAAACTAAAGCTCTAAAAGTGTCCTTAAAATCTGGATTTTCTTAACTTTCTTACCCCCTTTAACCCACCCCAACCCCCACCACCCTAGGGCACCCCTCCCCTCCCGCCACCTCCCCACTCACACTGAAATTCGTTCCAGCCACACCTTCTTACCCTCCGCCCCTAGTCCCTTGGCAAAAGTATGTGTACGGGCCTGCACAACCATTCCATTTGATCCTTCAGATGTAGGACCCATTAAGTTTTCTCTCCCAAAGTGAAATTTCACGTGCTGTCTTAATTGAATAGTTGTTTAGTGGTGTAGCGATATTTGTCTTGCTTTAATTTTTCAAACAGGGTCGCGCGATATAGCATTTGAAATATTGGCACACTGGCTGTCAGCCGACTCACAAGTTAATATCAGTAATACAATCAATTTACTGTTCACGTCACAATTTCATGACGTAACCAGCACTACTGAGCTAGCTTCCTTGTTTACAAACTCTGCGGGTGGGTATGGAATTGTGGTTATTTGTGAATAAAATATAAAGATATACTTCTGTCATGCATTGTATTTTTAATAAACATATTTAATTTAATCGCGCTTGGTATTCTAGCAATACATGGAATAATGATTCTCTCGATTTTGTCGCAAACGTTGAAATGCATAGCCGGGCCAGTGATGTAAACACTGCTGTCCGCCATTTTGTTGAAAACAACAACAACAAATTGCGTAGAGTACCCGAAGGTTATTTTGCAAAGAAAATTGTCCCAAACACCGAATTACTTGATTTTTGTCACAGGGAAAGGGCGAATACCATGGTTTTTCATGGCATATGTCCGCCGGCGGGAGAAAGTCGAATTGTTTTGAAAATTGCTTTTGAAGTTGACTTAATAAGTCGTATTTCGACGATCGTGTCAACTGCTCGAATGCCGAGTATCTCGGTGTTCAGTTCGGATCTCAGAGAACTAGGAAATTAAACTAAGATGTAAGGAATAAAACCGTGTATTATTTTCGGCTGTGTGTAGTTTGATTCGCCGACAAAGCAGCACTGAAATTGCGACCCGTTCGTCGATTGAATCTGAATCCGAGGAATTTCGAACGTTTTTTCGTTGCTATCTGTATAAAAATATCACTCCGCCATGGATACGCGTTCCCACTGTTGTTTGCTTTTTTGGAATTAAAACAAAATTAAGCCGTCTCATCTGGATTTTCAGTTTGCCATGATATGTCTGATTTTACCCGCATGTCCGAATTTACCCGCCTGTCCGAAGTTACCCGACTCTTCCCTAAGAGACACAACATCAAAATAACGTCATATAAATGTCGTGGGCTGAATTACTCGCGTTGCGAATGATACTCCCTACATCCCATAATTTGCCCGACCTTTCTATGGAAGGGTATCGGGGTCATAATTCCATTTAGGTTTTGTGTACTTCTATTTTGTCTTAACACAGAGTGCTTTTTCAACAATAAGCATTATGCATTCTACAAAATGCCCTTGTGTTAAGTGCTTTTTCAATAATAAGCATTATGCATTCTACAAAATGCCTTTACGCTTGATTCAGGGTCATAATTCTATTTATGTAATTTGTTTTTGTATTCCGCGATAACAAAGAGAGTCTTTCGGTAATATAGAAAATGCCTTTACGCTTGAATCCATTATGCTTTGTGGGTTTTCTAAATCTGTGACCATTGGGCTAATTGATTTGTTGTTAATGTTTTATGATTAGAATATTTTTAAAAAAAATATCACATTAATTTTAACTGTTATTGGCTTTATTCCAAAACGCTTTCCGTATTTCCCCGCGTGTTTATCGCTTCGTTGCAAATCGATTTACGATTAAATGCATTCCGCTTTACGACTACGAAAAAAATAAAGGCTAGCTCCACGGCTCAAATGTATGGGAAGTCTTAGGCCCGATTTCACGTCGCCTTAAAACATGTTTTAAGCACTAATCAATGACTAGCGTTGCATTACGGTAAAGGTAAATTATTCGATAACTTAGTTAGTCAATGTGTTAAGGCGACGTGAAATCGGGCCTTAGCTGTCGTAAATGATTAATGGTCCCATCTCAAAATATTTAATGGAGTGCGCTATAGGACTGAGATGGGTACATGTAGCATCCCGATCCCCGGGATCTTATTCTTATACACTGGTTGTTTTTATCAACATGCAATCACGATCATATTTTTCCTGGAATAACTGAAATGCCTAGTTTGATTACAAGAAGAATGTAATGGGTAAACTACGCTTAAATGTATGATGTGTCATCCAGCCAGACAGCTTGCCTGAACACTTTTCCGTCCATTTCTTCATAACAATGTTGTCCAGCAGTGTCAATGGAACAAATCCATAACATGCTCCTTCTGACACCGATTATGTGGCATATGCGCCCAGCGAAGACTCAGATCAGCCTGGGCATCCACCCAGTCTGATAAAGAGTCTTCGCTGTCTGCATAGAGCTAGCTTAGACCCTTAGCTAGCTTTTAAGCGCAAAGTGAAGTTTCTGATCAGACCTGATTTATGCCCAGGCTGATCTGAGTCGCGGCTGGGCGCACATACCACTTTGTTGGGTCGCGACTCATTTCCTCTCCACTCTCCAATTTGAAGGAGAGTCGTCTGAACTCGCTCATCCTATAAAACTTTAATTTTTTTAAGATTTGGTGTGACGCCCGCAGCCCAGGTCCAGGCCTACACGTCCACGTCGGGGTGAGTGCAATATTCATTTAGACAAGCCAAACTGAATATATTACCTGACAGTTTCGTCTTGAAAACGATTTCTTCGTTGTATTTGTAGTCCTGCTTCAGTGTCCTTCTCCTTTTGCATGTCTATAATCTGTTCTATCAGATTAATTTTGAAACAGCCATCTTTCTTATCAGGCCAAGTAAGCACCATTTTCATCCAATCAGAGCGCATGAAGTTTTCAAATCCAAGTGGTCCGCAGAGAACAGCTTTGTAATACAAGAAAAAATTTACGTACATTTTACGTTAACAAACAGTCATTTCTAAGCTTCAAGTATGAGAGGTGATTTGCGAATATTAACTTTAATTAATCTTGGACATTTGAAAAAAAAAAAAGGATATGTTGACGCATAGACAGTCTGTGACAAAATATCGCTATTCAACTTGAGTCCGTAAATTATAAATTCTGACAATATTTTATTTAATACTCTGTCCCTGTCTTCATGCTTTTCTCCGGTTTCGTCACCAGATATTGTCAGGGTCACTGAGGAGGCTTAATTAGCCGAAACTACCTAGTCTGGCCCATGTTCCTTCTTCTGAATGTGTTCTCTGCGTTTGTAGGAACTTTTTATGATTTTAATTGCAATTAACTAAGATTCAGAACAGACCAATTAAAAAGTTGTTGTTACCGATGAGTCTTTTCCTGCTTCATGAGAAAAAGAGTTCGATTGGAGTATGTCGAAAAGAAAAATTGTCTTAAAACAAACCCAGCAGACATATGGCGTTACGTCGACGTCAATTTAAGCTGGTATGCAAAAACTGCATATTGCAGACTATGTAGGGCTTCAAATATCCCATACATTTATACTTCTGCAAGGGGTTTATCTGCAATACCTTTTTCAATGGGGCTTCAAAAATAGGGCATTATCCGCAGGACTCTTATTCGTGTGGGGCTTCAGATATACCTAACATTATTTGAGCCTCGACACGACAAAACCAACAATGTGGTTGTGCGCCCAGCACAGACTCAGATCAGCCTGGGCATCCGCCCAGTCTGATCAGAGTCTTCGCTGTCCGCATGGAGGCAGCTTAGACCCTCAGCTACCCTTTGAGCGCTATGCGAAGAGTCTGATCAAACTGGGCGGATGTCCACACTGATCTGAGTCAGCGCTGGGCGCACAACCACATTGTTGGTTTTGTCGTGTCGCGGCTCATTATATTGCTGCAATAGGGCCTACTCCGCGGGGCCATTTTTTCACGTGGAGTTTCAGACTTATTTACGTACTTTGCTCTAAGAAAAGGTCGTGTCTATGTGCCTTGACTTGTCCTTCGGTCTCTAGCACCTTAGATTCAGCGTAGATCTTGTTACAGAGATCTTTCTGTATCTCCTGAACCTTCCCTTTCTTAATGAAATCTTCAACCGACTCCCTGCAACCAACCTTCAAATATAAAACAAAATTTAATGAGCTCCGACACGACAAATCCAACGAATTGGCATGTGCGCCCAGCGAAGACTCAGATCAGCCTGGGCGTCCGCCCAGTCTGATCAGAGTCTTCACTATCGGCTTGGAGGTAGCTAAGACTCTTAGCTACCTTTAAAGCGCACAGCAAAGATTCTGATCAGACTTGACAGATGCCCAAGCTAAACTTAGTTTTAGCTGGGGGCGCATGCTTCTTTGTTGGCTTTGTCGTGTCGCGCGGCTCAAATCAGATAGTTTTATGTAAACAGATACATAGTCAAAGGAGCTCACACCCTTCTCCTCATGCTCCAATGGAAGAACTTCCCAGCGGGCTCATAATGGCGAAATGACGTCGTCCTGACATCAATGCGACGTAATGACGTCGCATCGACGTCTGTGCGACGTCATTACGACGTAATGTCTTTGCTGCGTACACCGCAATGTATCCCCCATTTTTTCCAAGGGCAGACAACCTTTGTGACTTCCTGTTTTCTTCAACTGGACAACGGAGTCTGCTCTTAAAACAAAGAGCACGCTCCTTAGAGAGCATTTTTTTTCTTTCCAGGGTTTACCCCCATTGACAAGAGAGGCTAAAATGAAAATCGTAGATTTGCTTCCCCTGAAAGTCTACCCATTCACCTTAAATATTCTAAACCTACTCATTTCATATTGATATGTCTGAATTGCTTCAGCTATATAAATACTCTCTTACCAAGCTGAAACCAATTTGGAGAGATAACAATATATCTCTTGGATCAAAGGTGACACTTATGCGCTCCCTTGTCATCTCCATATTTCTGTATGCCTGTGAATCATGGACCTTGACAGCAGAGTTAGAGAAAAGAATGCAGGCCTTTGAGATGAGATGCTACCGAAGGTTACTGAACATTTTGTACAAGGACCATATAACCAATGAGGAGGTTCGAAGGAAGATCCAAGCTGCCATTGGAGAATATTATGAACTCCTTACACTGGTCAAGAAACGGAAATTAAGGTGGTTTGGCCAAGTCTCAAGGTCTTCTGGTTTAGCAAAGACAATTCTTCAGGGCACAGCGAAAGGAAAAAGAAGAAGAGGTAGACAGAAGAAGAGGTGGGAAGACAATGGATTTTGCCAGCTCAACTAGGGCAGCTGAAGACAGGACAAGGTGGAAAGGGATTGTTTTGAAGTCATCTGTGGTGCCCCAACGACCTAGTAAGGCTATGCGATTGAATAGAATTATAGAAAAGATATAGATACAAAGCACAAAAGGGGGAAAACGGTAAAGTTGGATACGGTATTATTGCTGAAATACGCAAATCATGTCCGACTTTGAATAACTGTATGCCTCCCATGTACATGTATAAACGCCTTAATGAAATATCTCTCATTAAGACGGACGAACATGCTAAAACCGATACTTACATGATCAATAATGATAAAGTACAGCAGCTGGTGTGTGATGACGTAGCCAGCCATATTGTCCGTTGTCATATAATCCCAACAATCAAACGTGGTGTTACATACCGGTAGTGGTCTATAATAGGAAAAATAAAGTTTTGAGAGAAAAAAATATTTGTTGGATAAAACTTCGAATTTGAAACATTTTTGGGGGGGATCATTTTGATATTGGATGTACAAGTATTATGCAGCCGTTTCATTATATGAGCCGCGACACGACAAAACCAACAATGTGGTTGTGCGCCCAACGGAGACTCAGATCAGCCTGGGCATCCGCCCAGTCTGATCAGAGTCTTCGCTGTCCGCATGGAGGTAGCGTAGATCCTTAGCTACCCATTGAGTACTTAACGAAGAGTCTAGTCAAAGTGGGCAGATGTCCAGGCTGATCGGAGTCTGCGCTGTGCGCACAACCACATTGTTGGTTTTCTCGTGTCGCGGCTCATAAATTTCGGTCTTCAAGAGCATATTTAGGTGACAGCACTGCTCTGTAACCATAGCAACTAAGAGGTTGGGATTTGATTATTTTAAGGATGAATGAGAATTCTTTCAGGAAAAGAAACTGTGCCATTTTCATTTTTGCCTCCAGTCTCAAAAAGTGGTAAACTCTTAAACGAAATAATTTGCTCATTTCAGAGCAATTTTTACCATGAAGCGGAAGGATTTCTTTGCCCAGGTGGATATGGAATTGAGCATTTACCAGGTGTGCACTTTTGTTTTTTAACTCGGGGCAGTATTTATAAAACGACTTTAGTGGTTGCTATGCTGTTGCTAAGGCTGAATTTCTATGAAGGAGAGTCCCTACAACTATGAAATTAGCTCTGGAGGTTCCTCCAGAGTTGCTCCAGAGCTAATTTCATAGTTGTAGGGAATCTCCTTCAGTTCCTCCAGAGCTAATTTCTAGGGAATCTCCTTCAGTTCCTCCAGAGCTAATTTCATGGTTGTAGGGAATCTCCTTCAGTTCCCCCAGAGCTAATTTCATAGTTGTAGGGAATCTCCTTCAGTTCCTCTAGAGCTAATTTTATAGTTGTAGGGAATCTCCTTCAGTTCCTCCAGAGCTAATTTCATAGTTGTAGGGAATCTCCTTCAGTTCCTCTAGAGCTAATTTCATAGTTGTAGGGAATCTCCTTCAGTTCCTCCAGAGCTAATTTCATAGTTGTAGGGAATCTCCTTCAGTTCCTCTAGAGCTAATTTCATAGTTGTAGGGAATCTCCTTCAGTTCCTCTAGAGCTAATTTCATAGTTGTAGGGAATCTCCTTCAGTTCCTCTAGAGCTAATTTCATAGTTGTAGGGAATCTCCTTCAGTTCCTCTAGAGCTAATTTCATGGCTGTAGGGAATCTCCTTCATAGAAAATTTAAATCGTTTTATAAATACGGCCCGATCCTTAATAGAATAAGATGAAATCTTAGATACGTCTTATGACATTTATTATAATGTATTGCTTTCTGATTTATTTCTAATTTATAGCTGTTCATAACTTGGCAGAATAAGGCATTTGTATAAACTATGTTTAATCACGTGGTAACAAATTATCAACAATCGTTTTTTTAACTTTTTTTATTATTACTCTCAGATTACATAAATATGTAACAACATGAGGAGCAACAAACTTAATAACTTTTTTTCTTTGGCCAAACAGATTTGAAGAAAAGAGAAATATGTAGCAAAATCTACTTATACGTATAAAAATACAAGCCTGCTCTATTAATCTGTATTATAGATTATAGGTGTTTTCATTATAAAATCTGACCTCTTTCTTTCTATTACTCTGAACAGTCACTCTTTATGTATAAAGCTTCGGCATTATGTATTTTATCAAAATCATGAAATTTGTACAAGACTACATATATGAGTGTTAACATTCCTCTAAGCATTCAAAAGCATTCATGATCCAATTCCACTGGGAGAGATAAACCGCCTTTAATGTATTTTTTATGCCACATAATGTCACTATTACTTTCGTAGTAGTATTATTTCAATTCACTTTCGCATTCACTTCATTATTAAATGGTATCAGATACCTGAGCTAGCGGGTAATGTACCAAATGCTTGTGCTTGTGGGTATAAAACTGGTATATTCAGAAAATATTATCTGAGAATTCTTCCTTTAATACAAAAAATAGCATTTGATAACAAAAATAATATTACCAAGTAGTTGAATCAATAACAAAATAATAATAACTCAATTCAATTCAATTCAATTCTTTATTTCCCCCAAAATTGGAGATTTTAAATAACATGAAAAAATACAAAACAAAACACGAAACATATATACACAGTACGTTACAGGAAGAAAAACGTGGTATGTAAGTTGGTGCGTAAAAAACACACGTTTTTTTTTTTTTTCATGTAAGAGCTACTG
Source organism: Ctena decussata (assembly GCA_963989385.1). NCBI lineage: Eukaryota > Metazoa > Mollusca > Bivalvia > Lucinida > Lucinidae > Ctena > Ctena decussata. Next base: position 8,737,336 of record OZ022511.1, read on the forward strand.
AAACTAAATTATTTCTATATATTCTGAATTATTTTAGGTTTCATAAATGTAACATAAACCTGTTCATGAAGCCACGTAGGCATAAATCGCCGAAATAGCATTGAATCAGAGTTAATTCAACGTTTAAACGTTGAATAAACCCCGAAACAATGCCGTTTCGACCCCATGCGCTCACAGATAATCAATGAATATTGTGTTTATGGTGTCGTTCTGACCTTGAATGGCAGAGACATGAATTCAGTACGACCAGAATTTATCAGGTTGTCCTCAACCTTGCCGAAACCGAAACACAAGGTAATAAGGACACCTAACAAACTCGGGTTTTTGTGAGTAATGACATGTGTTACAGCACATGAATACATTTATATATTAATTCAATACAGAGTTTTCGGAAGGCTGTTATCTCGGTAATAATAGTAGTTGTGGATGCGCCAATAATTTTCAAGAACAATAACTCCGGGGTTGTCTGACTGAGTTCCTCATAGAGTTCAATTCAATGGCGCTCCCGAACAGTGTTAAAGAAACAATTTCTTATTGATTCAAACCTCTGACAGGTTGCAACAACATGAACAGGTGTGTAATTGGTCACAATGTTACAAAACGTACAGAGGAATGAATCATTATATGGAATTCTTATCCATAACTTTATATAATGTTCAGCCATTAAAATATCGTGTGTACTGTTTGAAATAATATAAGGGAATCCTGGTTTGTTTTCCGTATGAATTTGGCGGAATCGTGAGAACTGTTCGTCAGCCTGCATACGCTGATTTCGCTCGGTTACCGCGCTTTTACGTACGGCCTCCTTAACAGTATGTTTCCAACTATATTTTGATGGGAAAACAGCAAATTTTGCGTAGTCTAGTAAGTAGTCAGATAGGCCGTATTTATCAAGTAATTTTCTGACAACATATATAAAACCATTAAACTGGTTAGAGTGAAACAAATTCTGGAACAATCTAGATATAAAAAACTAGCTTAGCTTGAGAGTCATTTGGTGAACTAATCAGTTTTTCTAGAAAAACAAGTTTCCTAATATTAACTTCAGTAGATAACTTTGTCAGGCCTAACAGACTTTCACTCATATCTGATCTAGTAAGTGCAGGAAAGCCTTGCATACTCCTACAAACCATATGTTGAAATTTATTAATCTCTTGTATGTTTCTGCTATCCAGGTTGTTCCAGAGTTCGCTACCGTATAAAATGGATGGCAGAACAATTTTTCTATAAAGATCAGTTCCTGTTACAGGATTTAAACCTCGCTTTCTCGCGCCGATACCATTTATAGCGAAGAAGGCATTGCGACCGCGTTCGCATGCTTTTTGAACAGATTTTGCATTTTTTCTGTTTGATGACTGTATGATTCCTAGGTGGTTCGCATGATCACTTATTGGAATACTCGTATTACCAAAATAAAAGCGAAGACTAGTATTCGTATTTCTACAGTTTGTGAAGATGACAATATATGACTTATCGGAATTGATTTTAAATCTCCACTTACAGGCGTATTGTCGGACTATACAAAGCATGTTTTGCAAGCCTCTAGGAGATAATGCACTACATGTAAGATCATCAGCAAGTGTGATACATCCACAGTCGGTGTCGAAGATCGTTGTGCCATGTCTACTCTTTGTTAATTGTTCTAATAACCCATCAATGAACACAAGATAGTAGAACCCTGACTGGACTCCGCCCTGTCGCACCCCTTGCTGTACAGGGAACCAGTCGGACTGGACCGAGTTGACAACAACAGCACTACTGAGATCTTTGTAAGAGTTGACGATAAGTCGCCATACCTTTCCTTTTATACCCAGCTGGTATAATTTAAGGAAAAGGCCTGTATGCCATACGCAATCGAAGGCTTGTTTTGTATCAAGAAAAGCAGTGTAAACGCTGCTACCGAGTGACAAGTTATGGGAAATTGATTCCTGTAGAGAGAATGCCGCTGTTATGCAACTATGACCAGGACGAAATCCGTGCTGTTGTCGATTCGGAAAGCCGTTTGATACTGATGGTAGGTAAGAGTGAATTCTTTTATTAAGAACCCGCTCGAAGAGTTTATACATGGAGGAGAGAAGGGGCACGGGCCTATAACTCGAAGGGTCCGACATTTTCTTATTTTTACCCTTATAGATAGGTATAATAAGACTGCGGTGCCAGTCAGATGGAATATACTCAAACTGAATTATGCTTGTGAAGAGCTTGGCAATTATTTGTATTAAAACAGGACCTCCGTGTAAAATGTGTTCATTAAGAATGCTATCATAACCAGGCACTTTGCGTTTCTTAAGTTCTTTAACGACTTTTGCAACTTCGTCAGCCTCAACTTGGCTCTCCATGTATGTATTTTTACTGTCATTGAATGAATCAGTAAAGAGCGTCTCGAACTGTCGTTCACTATTCGCTCTAAATTCTCGATCATATTCATCGGAGTTTGTATCTTTATACAAATTCTCATAATACAGGGAGAAAGCATTTGCAATGCCCTCCTCGTCAGAATATACGGTATCATTAATTTTAATCTCCTGACATGCATATCTAGGATTTTTTCGTTGCTGTCGGACCATACTCCAAAACAGGCGTATGTCAAGACCAGCAGCTTCGTCTAAGTCGCGATATGTTTGAGCTAGGTAATCGTCGGACGCTTTACGTTGCGCCGCTCTGAATATTCGTTTCGATTGTTTATACATACGGTATGTTTCATTATTTTTGTCCCTAGGACGGCCTTCGTCAAGCCATTTATGACGCGACTGCCGCATATTCCGATGGAGTTCTTTTATTTGTTCGTTCCAGTATGGTTTCGTGTGCTTGTTAAATGCTTTTTCAGGTATGGTTTTCTGAGCACTCTTTCGCATACATTCACATATCACATTTGCAAAATCGTCTATATCTTTCATTGATTTAGAAGCTATTGGTGTCTGAAGTAATGAGAGCAACGATTCTTCCATATCGCGTTGATACGCAGTAATTTGATCGGTAGAGGCTTTATGCCATGCTACAGTTTTACGCATCACTACGTTGTTAGTGCTCGATACAATTGGACTGAATGATAGGTTTACTAATATTGGTAAATGGTCTGAAACATTATCAATGACGCCGTCGCACATGACTTCGCACTCCTGTACATGTTTTTTCGTAATATCGTCAGTGAAAATGTAGTCAAGTGATGTTCTGGTCTGCACAAAAGTATACACGGAGCCTTTGCATTTGTCTGTTAGATTTATGGGGATGAGGCTGTGCTCTTTAATAAATTTCTGCAAAAGCAGAGATTTTTGTACATTTATACAGGGTTCGTCTTTGCAGCTGGCATTAAAATCCCCGCCAAGCAATACATAGCCATATTGGCTATAGTAATAATAGAGATCATGGATGGCTTCAAGGTGTTTTTGATACAAATTCAGATCGTTTTCGAATGGTGAATAAACGCTAAATACGAACAAAGGTCGCGGTAGAATAGAACAGATCTGTATTCCAGCAATGTGATCGCTGTCAATCAGCAGCTTGCGTATGTTTAGACACAACGTTTTCTTATATATAACAGACACACCGCCTTTTCCTCGGGTATACGTGTCAATATTATTCAGAGCGAAATCAGTCACCGTGTGCGCTGTATAATTCTGATTTATACTATCCATAAAATGGGAACTGTGAGGAAGAAGTTTATGTTCGCATATTAGTGCGATGTCGCAATCCGTTAAGTCTAGTAATCTGCTGACACAGTATGCAGATGACATAATTCCACGGACATTCCAGCTTAATATATTTAGGTTAGTGCTCATGATTAGAACTAAAAATAAAATATTCAGGCGCATTTGTATACTTGCTTTCACTGCCATGTTGCTACCGTTAGCAGTCAATATCTGGGTATCTGGAATCTTCGTCACGATTCCATCTATCTGTGTAATTTTCTTGGTTGTACCTGTTATCGGCATAGTCATATGCATCGTATATGACTATATTTCTGTCAGTATGAGATGGACAAAAACTATACAAAGAGGTGAAAGGATTCTGCAAGCTACAGCAGAGCACACTCTTTAATCGTCAAAAAGAAATTTTGACTTTCGCTCTGAGCAGCTCAGAAATAAGAAGTTTGGTTACATTATGGTTGAATAAAGTAGATAAAAACATTATTTTACTTTCTCCTACAAGTTTTTACATTAAAATGAAAATGATTTCCTGATTTGCAAATGTTTAAATAATTAAAAAAAAAAAAAATTGGCTCAATCTAACAAAGCAGCTTATGCAGATGGTACCAGGAAAAATTTCCAAGTTCAGTGGGAATCGTATTTGCTGTTCTGTCGTAATCAGATGTGCAACGCTTAATGGTTCATATGAATCAGCACGTTATAACTATTCAATGAATGGGGACAAAATGTCCTACGAAATCTAATTCAATACACAGTAGATATAAACGGCCATTCATTTACATACTAATCAAGGCTACAAAAGATATCATAAATAAAATAAAGAATAAAAGAAGGTACGTTGTGACGAAGTGACACAATCAAAACCAGATAATTATAACTGAGCCACGTCATCAGCGGTCATGTGATTTCCAACAATGTGGCAATTTTGTAATGTGATATTCAGATCATCCTTCTCATTTACACAAGGAAAGCAGAATTCTCATCACTGCCTCTATGGCTTGTGCCACTTCCAAAGTGCAGTCTGATCAGGGGCCGTATTCATAAAGCAACTTAAGTCGTTGCTATGCTGTTGCTAAGGGTAAATTTCTATGTTGGAGATTCCCTACAACTATGAAATTTGCTCTGGAGGAACAGTCTTACAAAGACTGTTCCTTTAGAGCAAATTTCATAGTTGTAGGGAATCTCCTTTATAGAAATTCAGCCTTAGCAACAGCATGGCAACGACTTAAGTCGTTTTATGAATACGGCCCCAGAGCCTTTGCTTGTCACCAGTGCCATATTGTTGGAAATCACATGATGTGGCTAATTTATTATACAGAACGAGATCACAGACGAAAACAGTGTATTATACGTTTACGGAAGTTTTTTGCATTATGCGAACGCTGACATACATATTATTGGACAGCATATCCGATAACCGAGCGATATATAGACGTTACCGCGGCGTCATCTAGGTATACTTTGCAGTTTATGTTTAGCTTTCTACAACTGGACGTACTTTTGCAAGCTCCCAGTAAGCATTCAACGTTGAAACAACATTAAATGAAAGTTGATTCAACGTCAACGTTGATTCAATGTTTTTTTCAACGTTTTGTGCCTATTGGGTTTTGTTCTTGCCAAGTTCACCAAAATATTTTTCCTATACTCACCTGTCGTTTTCCAGATATGTTCCCATAAGCCTGCTGAAACAAACATCCCCGAGTTCTTCGTCATACTGAGTGTTGGTACCAACTTTGACGTCATCTTTCTCCTCAAATAACGTTGACGTATATGGCGTGATATATGGCTTGTTTATGGTTTTGATAAATCTGATACAGAATGAAAAAGTATCCATTCTAATACTGGTCGCCCGTATAGCCAATAGTAAAATCTATTGCCTGAAAAATTACTTGGCGGACTAGCATGACGTTATTTAGCGCCATTGGGACGTCTCATTTTAATTCGTTTATTAATGTCAGTTTTTTATTTCTAGGAAGATAGACGGCTTAACGTCGTTTTCTTGCATCAAAAAATTACGAAAACATGTAAAAGCCTTGCGTTTTTGGCGTTTCTTGCTTGTTAGAATCGAACTAGCTTCTTGCTGACAAGTGATTTGTTGCCCAATATGTCACCGGTTGTCGGTCAGTCGTCAATGAACATATAACTCGCGCTTCGCGCTCGTGATATATCCACTTCAAACTGACCTCTAACCAGTGATATATTGGGCAACAGATCACTGTTAGCAAGAATCTAGTTCTTAACTATAGTGAATGAACGTATTTATAGGCCATATAGTTTTCATTGTACAAGGTTTTCAATGACATTGGTCACCAAGAATGATCCTTTTAAAGAAAAATTATTGAATAGGAACTCGTCATGTTTTTTTCATATTTTTCCCTTAAACAGTCAATAAGAATCAAGAAAATATTACCAAAAGCTCTGTATACATTATTGTTGATGATGATGCAAGTGTGGAAGACCTTACTGACAGGTATTTGCATGCAATCTGGTCTCACAAATTTCTCCACACAAAATAATTACAAAATATATGTTTACTTTCATGGTACCGGTACACTCATATCATTTCAGGCAAAAACCTCGTTTGGTCATTAAAATCTTGTTCAATCATTTGTCATTTTTTTTTGTCTTTTTTATTGCCAAGAAAAAAACTGTACAAGAAAAGTGATCTTGTATATACGGGGCTGCAGAATATTTCAACATAACGTCACAATTTTAACCTAATATAGTATTCTAGTAACATTAAAACTCCGTTGCAATGGTGTTGAAATCGTTTGAAAACATAAGGAAACTGAAAAAAGAAGTTATTAAAAGTATACCACTTTGAATGTCAATCTGATATGACGAAAAGAGGGAGTAATGGTGAACGCTTCGTTCACGCTTCGTTCGCACGGGCAAAGTTTCTTCGACAAGGTGGGTTTTTAAAGATAAAATGATCGTGCGAATGACAATTTATGTCACAGTTCCTTGGACAAAATTGTATGGTAAAGTTCATTTGACAAAAATAATGTCCTTGTGAACAGAAATTTGCCATAGAACTTGTAACAAAGAAAGCAGCTATGGAGATGAAGATAGTAAACTTTCAAGGGCAGCAACCTACGTCATCCGACGCGTCACTAATTAATCAAATAACACCTATTCGGACAATCAGCTATTCGGAATAGACCAACAAATCCCTTTATGTTGATAAATTTTCGAGAAAAGACTGCAGAAAGCAGCTATGGAGATGAAGATAGTAAACTTTCAAGGGCAGCAACCTACGTCATCCGACGCGTCACTAATTGATCAAATAACACCTATTCGGACAATCAGCTATTCGGAATAGACCAACAAATCCCTTTATGTTGATAAATTTTCGAGAAAAGACTGCATGCACCAAATGCATTCTAGAAATGGCAATATTTCACCTTGAAAGTGACTCTATAAAATGTTGTAGAATTCGCAAATACTTTGACTAAATACATCACAATATAAGTTGAAGCATATTTGGTCAAACTGTTTGCAAAATCAACTAAATGTCAGAAGCTGACTTCCATATAGTAAAATTGTCCTTTCATTGCCGTATTTGGTGCACCCAATGGCTTTTCGAAGATTTTGAAATTTACAAGATTTATGGGAAAATTCCGAACACTGGACCAATCGAAATGGTGTGATTTTGAAAACAGTCACTTGCTGATGACGTAGGTTGTTAGGGGTGACTTTGCTCAAAATCAAATCACTTCGTTTTTGAACAAAGTAGGGTAAAGTCGGGTAATTTCGGTCAGCGGGTAAATTCGGACATACCATTGCAAACAATGAAAATCCAGATAATGAGCCGTCTCATCAGGATTTTCACTGTTTTCCCAGTTAATTGTTTTAATTCCAAACAACTGACATATAAGGGAAACAATGCCACTGTCCGAATTTACCCTCTGTCCAATTTTACCAGACTTCACCCTATAAGAGAGAAAATATGGCATGGTTGGCCGTTCACACAGGTGAAATTTATTTCTCCGGGTAAACACGGTAAACCTTTGTTCGTGAGGACACCCCAGCAAATATTTCATTGCCAAAGTTAATTTAACAAAGATTCTTTGTCAAATATTTCTTTGACAAATGATTTGCTCCGTGTGAACCAAAATGTTTGGCATACTTTCTTGGCCATAGTTTCTGTGACGAAGAAACTTTGTTCGTGTGAAAAAAAACATAAGCACGTATGTAGGGTCCCTAAGTGTCCGACAGCCCTAAGTGTCCGACAAATTTTATTTTTTTCTATAAATGTCAGAATAGTGACGGAAACCATTATTTAAAGCATAATTAGTAAATATTTCATAAAAAATAATTAGTGAAAAATACTCAAAATCTAACTTAGAAAAAAATTTGTCGGACACTTAGGGACGACCCAAAGGTCCCTAAATGTCCGACAACCCTAAATGTCCGACAAGTTGAAAATCAATATAAGTGTTCGTTATTAGAGTAAACAAAATAAATATGATCGTAAAAAAGTGAACTACATACTTTTATATAAAATAATAACACTAGTAATGATAATAATAAATACAGAATGCCAGAAAATATATGAGCCGCGACGCCAGAAAACCAACAATGTGGTTGTGCGCCCAGCGCAGACTCAGATCAACCTGGGCATTTGCCCAGTTTGACCAGTCTCTTCGTTAAGTGCTCAAAGGGTAGCCAAGGGTGTAAGCTACCACCATGTGGACAGCGAAGACTCTGATCAGACTGGGCGGATGCCCAGGCTGATCTGAGTCTGCGCTGGACGCACAACCACATTGTTGGTTTTGTCGTGTCGCGGCTCAATTATCAAGTTCGTTACTGAATACATATAAAAAGCAGTAGAACATTTTTAGTGTCAGGCAAAATCTTAGGGTTTCTAAAACTTCGCGAAAGTGAGCAAAACCACTATAAAATATTATAAATGCATATACAGTAATCATTTGGTACAAATAATTCTTTAAAATACTAATAATGTAAGCAAGATGAAAACAAAATCTGTCGGACATTTAGGGACATGTGTCCCTAAGTGTCCGACAATGTATCAATCTATTTTCAAGTGAAGTAGAAGTGATAAAACTATTCATTATTATATTCTAAAGATGCATTGGTAAATTATTAACTACTTTTCTGTATTAGAATATATATCAAAAACCTTAGGGAAACAAAATGCCGCAAACTGTATTTGGTACATACAAAACTATTATCACACAACTGCTTGCAGTTTGCTTTCCCAAAATTTTCTTTTACTATATTTTATATTTTAATACAAACTGTCAGACCAGTTGTCAATAATCTATCAACATTTATTTAATATATCGGCTATTTCAACTTGTGATGGTCATATTTAATGATTCTACAGTTACACTCACTCTTTAAAAGAACCAAAACCTGTCGGACACTTAGGGATATAGTTCCCTAAATGTCCGACAAATTCTGATTTCTTTTTGAAGTATTTTGCTACTTTATTATCATATTCGAGTGGTATTTTATTAACCATTTGTTCCTAATAACTACTCTGTAAGCATTTATAATGGGTTTGATTACTTTCCTGACAGTTTTACAGTTTTGGAAAAGAAAAAAAAACCTAAGAATCTAAGGATCTTAACTAAGAATACTTATTTAGTAAGTACAGAGAATATGTTATAGGGACAGACAATGCTTAGGGATTCTAACAAATTCAGTGTAGTAAACCTTTTTGGACAATAATAATAATAATAATAATAATAATTATTAATAATAATAATAAATACTCAAAATATAACGCCAAAGAGAAAATGCGATTTTTGGGACATTCAGAGATACCTGTCCCTAAGTGTCCGACCAGTTACGAACTTATATTAGAGGTGAGAAGCAGATGCCGTACGGATAGCGAAATTCGCCCCAGGCCAACACCCATCCCCTCCGCATTTGCTAGTTGTACGGGTGATACGCACGGGTATCTTCAGCGCTACCTTAACGGGTAGAAACGAGTAGACTCGAGGCTACATCCCCACCCTCATCCCACCCGTCAGAGAGGTCGTGTCTTCGATGGTTCCCATATGAGAAAATACTCATAAGTGATGTCTGTGGAAAGTCTGTACAACACTGGCTGTGCGGTAACTTTCAGTCCCGGGTTTGCATATCCCGGGCCTCACTCTGCTTGCAGTTGGTGCGGGTTGTTTGGATATTTTTTCATTCGTCTGTCATATCTATTAAGGATGGTCGGGTGGTGCGATGGTGGTGTGTGTAACTTCCAGTGCCGGGGCGTCCTACTGATTTGGAATGTTGTAGGGCAAGGGCCTACTGTACTTGCAGTAGGTGCGGGTGAGCGTTGTTGGACATTTTTTCTCTCGTCTATCATTTTTCTTCTTTCTCCCTCTTTGGGGGGACGGCCCGATATGGACTGAAATACTGTCTCAAAGGGCCGTTAACCCCAAATCAATCAATCAATCGATCTTTCTCACGCTGTCGGGGAGACAGCTCAATATAGACTGAAATACTGTACCTCTATCACTCTTCAAACCCGTTTTATGTGAAGCGCAAGCATGTTTAATTTATTTTAGGCTGACTAATCACGGTCATACACAACGAAAAAAACGTTCTGTAGTGAGAAGTTTGCAGCGATAGAGCCCTCACGATAAAGTATTTCATGAACAAAACGATAGTATTAAATTCGGGCATTCAATCTTTTTACTTTCTTTTTTTGTACTCAGCCTTTATATCCTGTTATTCGTAATCATGATCTTTAACTTTCATTGTTTTTCTAGCGTGTATACGGGGAACCAGGGCTGAAACATAAGTAGTTACAATAGTGTGTGACATATAATATGGCTCAAACGATAGTGCACGTACACAGTGGCGTTATTCCTTTAGACAGACCTGCAAAACCAAAACCATATATCACGTAGGTCATAGCAGTGAGTATGGCGATCTTGAAAGAGCTTCGTAAGAAATTTGTTTTCAGAGGTGCATGATCAGTGAAAATTCAAATAAGCCTGCAGTTTTATTCATATCAAACGCAATTCCTTTTCTTCGCTCTCCTTATTTTTTCCTTCGTTATCGGGATGTAAGGTATGATTCAGTAAAACAAAAAGAAGTTTCACTTCGAGATCAGCTACATGATGGTTCCAGTACAAATCAACTTCATACAAATAAATGGTGAGCCAATAGCGTCAAGAGCACCGATACGTACGATGTACCAAGAGGGTCAATAGCACCGATACGGGTCGGCCCGTATTTTTGAAATACGGGTCGACCCGTATTTTTACGGGTCGACCCGTAAATTTACGGGTCGATCCGTATTTCAGATACGGGTCGACCCGTATTTCAGATACGGGTCGACCCCTAAATTTGCGGGTCCACCCGTATACTTACGGGTCTACCCGAAAATATATGGGTCGTCCCGTTAAACTACGGGTCGACCCGTATATTCACGGGTCTACTTGCATTTACGGGTCGACCAGTAAATTACGGGTCGAGCCCGAATTTTACGGGTCGACCCGTATATTTACGGGTCTACTTGCATTTACGGGTCGACCCGTAAATATACGGGTCCATCCGTATTTTAGAAATACGGGTCGACCCGTATAATAGGGGTCGACCCCTATTATACGGGTGGACCCGTATAATACGGGTCGACACGTATTTTTGAAATTTGTTTAAATTTGGAATTTGAGATTCGAATGATGCAGATGTTAAAATGGAAATTATATTGTGAGAATTTCCAGTCTATAATGTTGCACTATTTGATTTCAAATTGCGCATTAGTTACCACCGGGCAGATAGTGACGAATAGATATTGACTCGACGTTGATTCAACGTCATGACGTTGAATCAAAGTTGAATCAATATTGATTCGGAACTGTATGCCTGTTGGGTTCGAAGTACTATGATAGAGTGTAATAATATGCTTGCATTGCACTGTGCGCTACTTGTATTATACATGTGTCATCAAATTCCAGTTCGGCTATTGGTTGCCGGTCTATCTATCGGAAGCAATCCTCACGGGTGACGCTACTGTGTGCGTGCTTTATTCTCCATCGCGTTGGCACTCAGTGTAAAGACCCAGAACTTGCATTATGTATTATCGACTGCATACTTAATGCTAATGCGCAGGACCTCATGGTTTCAGAGAAGAAGATTTTTGAAGGCTCTTTACCTATATAGCTCTATATAAACAAATAACTCCCTGGGGTGTGGCCAGGTTGGACCCCAGGTGCATGATTGGCAGGATTTATGTACAGGACCAATGACAATTGCTGCATACTAAATATGTAAGCTCTGGGCACCATGGTTTCTGAGAAGAAGATTTTGAAGTTTTTCCCATAATAAGTCTATGGCAGCTATATGTTGCCATGAAAACCAGAGTTCCAGTCCGATTCGCCATAAAACCATATGCAATCAACCACCCAGGCCAACAATGCTACACATAAAATTTAATCAAGATTGGCCAGATGGTTTAGGAGATATTCTGATTTACAGGTGTGGACGACGAGGACTGACCTCTTAGATAGTTATGCGGGATATAAATAATAGGGGTAATATGATTAAAGATTTACTCCCTTGATGATAATAATAACAACAAAAAATGATTTGATAAGATGTTTCATGCAGTACCTCCGACATGATCTAGCTATACAGTTGAAATAGATTTCAGATAGTAATATTTGCTAAAAGTGACATTAAAAAAGTAAGATAAATTTTCAAACGACCGCGCTCGAAATCGCATTATTGGACAAAAAGTAAAAAAAAATATTCATAAGTAACAATCACGTGCACGAATAAGAAAAATACCTGTACATGATCACATGACACACGCGTTCAAAATGGATACTCTTACAGGCCTTGGGTAAATAGGTAATTTCTATTTCCTGAAAAAAAAAATGACGAATGTATGCATCCCCTTTTGTACGTGATTGTACTTTTACAAACCTAAGTAGAACGAGTGGTGGTGCGTTTACGCACTTTAGAACTACTACAAACGATACTCATCTTGATTATGCAATATTGTCTATTGTCGAAACTGCAAATTATTGCGAGAAATTAACTCTTCCCCAAGAAGGGTAGAGAGGTAATTTTTTCTCTCTTCATTTCGGATATAAAATATTGGTTACATGCTCGCTCAGAATATTTTTTGTGTGCTTTACTACATTTTTTCTTAAATGATGAAGAAGCAGATGAACCGACGATTCCATACTACCCTTGTCATGAAATATCATTCGAAAGGGGCTTAAAATTTTATAACGGTCAGAAATCACTGGTGCGTATATTGAGGCAGATGAGACTCAATAAACACCCAAACGTTATGTACAATACAGCTCTCAGAGAGACTGACAGATACGGATAGAATTTCTATGACGAACAACTTAAAAAGAGAATAATATAGCCATTTTGTTTGGTTAGTAAGTTAGTTAGTTAGAAACTAGAATTTAGACAGTAGACGGTTCAGCTGTTTCCACCATTATCTGTCAGTCTGCCTAAACCCAAGTTAATTAGTTAGTTAGTTAGTTAATTAGTTATGTGGGTAATAGCCACATAACTGATTAACTAACTAACTAATTAACTGAATGACTAGTCTATCAAAATCGCTTTAGTCACCAGTTGCGATACAGGAAGTATTGTCTAAATTCTCTAAACGTTTCTAAACTACGTGTTAGTAACTAACTTACTTACTAACTAAATAGCTAACTAATTAACTTATCATAGTCGCTTTGATGGTTCTCTAAAAAGGTTTTTGTCGAAACAATATATGATTAATCGGATTTTAATAGCGCGAAATTAGAACCTCCCCCCCCCCCCTCCCCCCGTAATGTTCAAATATTTCACGAGTATATTTACTTCTTATTTACAATTTTAAAAGAAATCTGCAGCATATATGTGTATTCAAAATGCATGAATTGGCGTAATGTTCGAATAATTTGCGTGTATATTCATTTCTTATTTGAGCCGCGACGCGACAAAACCAACAATGTGGTTCTGCGCCACGTGCAGACTCAGATCAGCCTGGCCATCCGCCAAGTTTTACCAGACTATTCGTTTAATGCTCAAAGGGTAGCTAAGAGTCTATGCTACCACCATGCGGACAGAGAAGACTCTGATAAGACTGGGCGAATGCCCAGGCTGATCTGAGTCTGCGCTGGGCACACAACCACATTGTTGGTTTTGTCGTGTCGCGGCTCAATTTTAAATCTGTCTCATACCCCGAGTCGAAGAATACCTATTGCCACTTATCTAATTAACATCGTCAAAGACACATTTTGGATACGTAACATCCTAATGACACATTATTGGAATACTCAAGGCTGGAGATATGGAGTCAACATGGTTTCTAAAGAGATCTTCTGTATAATACAAGTAGCGGTTACGATTAAAGGACTTTTTTACTCATAATCACTTAGATAAGAGAACTCTTTGATAGAATTCTTTGATGAAAGGATCTGTTCATTGAAGGTGATGATGAGTGCAAACCATCTTATATGGGCTTATATTGCACCCGGATAGCTATCCGGCAGGTGTCATCTTAATCACCTAAGCCGGAGATTCTGAATCATATAAGTCCAAACACTCTTTGCAAACATGTCCTGCGAATATTTTTTGTCCGTTTTTTTTTTTTTTTCCAAGGATACCAAATTTATTGGGTCGAGCACGCATTAAGCTATATTTGGAGTATTTTTTGAAGAGTTATTGGTACAACATGACTGCTACCGTAATTTGCGTAAGAATCGGGACACCCAAAGAAGTGGGACAAGCGTCAAAATCGTGAAAATAATTATTTTAGCGGACCCAAAGTATTGGTTCATACCTAAAAAACGCAAAAATATTTGTAATGTTAGTGATCCAAAGAATTGGGACAGCGTTTTCGGGTCCCAAAGTGATCTAAAATATGCCTGTTTTTTGCTTGCTTACAAGCGCTGTCCGCATGCATTATCTCCATGCATTATCTCCATCGCTTGTAAACAAAGGTGAAACGGCATAAACGAAACGAAGCGAAAGTCGTTGTTATTGTGCTCTATGCAGTATTGCCTCAGAGAAAATACTTAATTGAAATACCTGCCTTCTAGAATGTCTGAATGTTTCGCTGTTTCATAAAATTTGTCTGGGAATACCTGTCACGTGCATATTTGCATATTATTATTTTGGTTTTAAGATTTGACAGGTTACCAAACAATACAGGCGTAAAATGCGTATTGGTATCAAGAAAGGTTGGTTTTTCGCTTTTTTTTTTTTTTTTTCATCGTATGTTACTGTGTGAGTACTCTAAAACCGGCGGATACTTAAATTCGTCATGCGCGGCGAAGCTGACGATAGCGCTGCAAGTTGCAAACAGCGGAAACTATGATAAACCTTCGCATCGGCACACAGCACAAAATGCGCAGAATGTTTGCCTCTGTTGATATCGCAAGCACACCCGGCGGACCGCGAGGTGTGTAGTCTGATCCGGGTTGGCTGTTCGCCAGTGAATGTTAACAGTCATCAATGCGTCTCTTTGGTCTTTGCAGGAAATACTTTGTTCCAACAAGCAAAACCTGTAATATTGCCAGTTGCGAGAAGTGAATATTCAGATCAGCTTCAGCAACCGCAACATTCGCCGCTCGCTTTGATAAATCCTATATGAGCGAACATCGAGAGCTAAGTGATGCGCGATCACGAAATCGGAGGAGATACTCCTGCGCAACTACGCAGCACAATCAGAACACTGAGGGCTGTCAGACACTTAGGGACCTTACATACATTCGCCGTTCAAATTAAATTAGAACAGCGACGTAGCTGAACAGACTGCGCACTGCTCATATTATCTAATGGCAGCTACGGAATTCGACTGGTTTTGCTGCGTCATTCTTGTTGTTTGATCGTTGCAAAATAAACAATTATCACTGTTTCATAGAGTCATATCATTCACTGCACTCGGTCACGAGAAAACATGTATTGATACTCCGACCAAAAATAAGAATAAGAGAATCATGTAACTGTAACATCTGCGATCTCTGACCAGAGTTCTGATAGTTTCAATCTTGAATATGACGGAATTA
Organism: Ctena decussata; assembly: GCA_963989385.1. Classification (NCBI taxonomy): domain Eukaryota; kingdom Metazoa; phylum Mollusca; class Bivalvia; order Lucinida; family Lucinidae; genus Ctena; species Ctena decussata. The sequence continues at coordinate 8,752,982 of OZ022511.1, forward strand.
ATTTTAGAAATGCTTTTTTTCTTCTTCTTCTTCATACTTTTTTACAACTTTGAAAGTGATGCATACGGCACGTTTTCTCTTTCTAATCGGTACTCCAACTGTCAAAAAACATTTAATGAGTTGTTTATAGAGTGTCATAATCCCGTTATGCAAGAATCGTTAACTTTTTGACACGGAGTCGGTATTGGTCAAATACCGGATCAACCGGTTTTGTTAACTATAATTAAACATTGAAACTTAAATTAAGGATTTATAAGTGGATTTCAGGTGGAGATATCTTTTATTCAACAATAAATGCCAATGAACAGTAACAGTAAACAGTAACCCCAACACGGACTAAAGCCTTCCTCGTTTTTTCAACTCATTGCACCGGCCCCGATAGCTCAGTGGTAGAGCGTCCGCTTCGGACCGCGCCATACCAAATGCGTTATAAATGGTACTAGGAGCTCCCTTGGCTGACGCTCACCTAAAAAAGGTAGTCGTTGGAAGATAAAATTAAGTCATCAGGTAGGTATAAATTGTTACTGGATACCTTGTTTGTCGCAATAAAAGCTCTACAGAGCTTATGTTGTCTGTTTCTAATATGCGACGTTAAATAAAGCTTCTTTATCTTTTTATTTTTATCTTTATCTTTATCTTTGTCAACAGGTACCATTTTTTTCGATACAACGAAAGTTGCGGCGAACTTCGAGTGTTCTTTGATGTACAGGACTCTATGGACACCTTAAAAATAATTATTTTTCGACGGCATAAGAATTGGGACAGCTGGAAAATTAATTGGTTTTTCTTGTCCCAATACTTACGCACAATACGGGTATTTATGCATTTATGACGGTTTTGCTCACTTTCAAGAAATTTTAAGAATCCTAAGATTTTGTCTGACACATCAAAGTATTCTCTGTAGTTACCAAATACAATTGCTGCCAGTTTGTTTTTCCAAAATTTTCTTTTCACTATATCATATATATTGTATATTTTTATACAAACTATCAAACCAGTGGTCAATAATTTATCAAAGTTTCTTTATTATATCGTCTATTTCAACTTATTAAGGTCATATTTAGTGAGTTCTTAGTTACAGCTCACTCTAATATAAAATCATAACCTGTCGGACACTTAGGGACAGATTCCCTAAATGTCCGACAAATTCTAATTTCCTTTTGAAATATTTTTGTTACTTTATTATTATATTCTCGTAATTTTGACTAACCATTTGTTCAAAATAATTTCTATATATGCATTTATAATAAGTTTTGTCACTTTCCTGACAGTTTTAGAAAAACTAAGAATCTGTATTCTACCTTAATAGTTTTGTACTTACCAAATACATTTGGCGGCATTTTGTTTCCCTAAGGTTCTTGGTATATATTCTAATATAGAATAGTAATTAATAATTTACCAATGTATCTTTAGACTAGAATAGAAAATGGTTTTAGAACTTCTACTTCACTTGAAAATAGATTCATACATTGTCGGACACTTAGGGACACATTACTCTAAATGTCCGACAGATCTTGTTTTCACCATGCTTACATTTTGAGTATTTTTGAAGAATTATTTGTAGGAAATGATTACTTTATATGCATTTATTATGGTTTATAATGGTTTTAGAAACCCTAGAATTTTGCCTGACACTTACTTTTTTACTGTCTTTTATATGGGGTCAGCAACGAACTTGATACCTTTCCCGGCATTTTGTGTTTATTATTATCATTATTACTGTTATTATTATATACAAAAAGTATATTGTTCACTTTTTTACGATCATATTTATTGTTTTTACTCTGATAACGAAACCTTATATCGATTTTCAACTTTTCGGACATTTAGGGTTGTCGGACATTTAGGGACCTTTGGGTCGTCCCTAAGTGTCCGACAATTTTTTTTCTAAGTTAGATTTTGAGTATTTTTCAGTAATTATTGTTTTAAAATATTTACTAATTATGCTTTTAATAATAGTTTCTTTTACTATTCTGCCGTTTTTAGAAAAAAAAAAAAAAATTGTCGGACATTTAGGGCTGTCGGACACTTAGGGACCTTACACACGTAAAGAACGGTTTCTTGATATCCAGACTTAGACAACCATATCTTACCATTATAGTTTTTTTATATCCAGACTTCGAGAGCTATATGCTACTATTATAGTTTTCTAACAGTGGACACCTTGTATAATACATGCAAGACCCTACCCTTACCTGTTATAGTATGCAGGATCGGTCGCCTCGACGTACGGTAGGGCGCTGTCGCAAGTTGTTCCTAGTCGTTCATCCAGTGATGTCAGATTCTTCAAAAGTTCTGGATCACATGACCTCTCGCGGCACTCTCGAACAGCTTCACGCAGTTGACCTGGGAACGAGCATAGTAACAATCTGTGTTTCAAAACATGCGGAACAGGGAAAGACTAGAATCAGATCATTAGGAGCAAACTTTGAAAGCATCCCCTTCAAGAGTTGGTTCCATTTTGAAAAGGTTTTGTATTGTCCTAAGAAGCAAATTAGAAAACACAGGATTTGTTGCCCTTTGTAAAAATGACGGTAGACATAAAGCACACCTTAAGCCACTTCATGATACACGCGTTGTTTACAGCGCTAGCATTATGATTTCTTAACATATTTTCAAGACCTATATATTTGTTGACTGGCTTGAGTTTCGTCTTATTTCTTTTTCCTGCACCTGATGCTAATTTGTTTCGCTAATAACACAAAGTTTACACAGAAAGTACGTTTTCACCGTTTCAGTGCAAACAATTATCACTAGAGATTTCAGTTCAGTTCAGTTAAGTTCTCTTATCGACGTTACCCAAGTGGCTCAACGGTGCGTAACCATAGTTGCACACACTTGGCGCCGTGTGTCCGTCCAAAATCACTAGAGAGTAAATCATCCCTGTTAATATAATCGTCTTATCAAAAAGGTAAAGGTAAAGGTTTTAATCGTCTTATTAAAAAGGTTAAGGTAAAGCCTTGTTGACGTAGAGGCCACTGTGTCTTGCTTTCGCTGCTTTATCCTTCCCTAATTCGATACAGGTACTCTTCTTATGACCCATGTGAAAATATTCTGGCTCATTTTAACAAGATATGAAATAGCAGAATCAGCAAATAGCATGGATTTCAACGAACTGAACAGTCTGTCATGCAGGGACAAAGGTTACTTATGTACATGAATTGTGTACATGAATTAAAATCAGCTTTAATTATAGTAAGTGGCGACACATCCATGTTTTTCACGATTTTACAAAAGGAAACAACTTTTGTAACTTTCTGTTTACTTTCTTTGGAGACGAAGCCCTTCCAAAGGGAATCTGTTCTTAAAGGAAAAAATTTGCTCCCGAGCTGAGCAAATTCTTTCAAGAGTTGACCGCCCCTCATTGAGAAGTGGGGCAAAACCCGGAAATGGTTGTTTCACTTGATAGTGCACCAATTTACCATAAACTATACTCAGCTTCAATGAAAACGCACCAGTCTTAAAATGTAAAATATTTGCTTAAATTCAATGATCATACTATATCAACAGGGTATAGCTATCATATCGGATCATCTTATTACGCCCATGATGTCATTCTGCCTGAAGGTACGCTGTGAGTGTGTGACGTAACATAAGCTCTGAAATCAAGAAAAACGGAATTCTACCATAATTTCACATGGCGGCAATTCCTCAATGATGGATTTTGCTAAAGTATAGATACCCTATTAAAACGCCATAGAAAAGAAATCCAGACCACCGAATGCAACAAAGTGATTTGGATTCGAACGTCACTTTATTATCACGTTCATCAAACAAGGGCAGACAAAAGTAACTAAAGGTAAATTTGATACTTTTTGCAACCTAAAATGCTGAGATAAGTAGTATTAACAAAATTTCAGAAGTTCTGTGGGACAAACGCCAACCGTTACCCAGCCAGAACATGACGTTACATGGATAGCGTCACCCTTATTCGCCGAACCACGACATAATTCAATGGAGGAAATGTGGATTTTATGTGAAGAAACCTTCCAATAAACGATTCATTTGCAATCAAGAGTCTGGTAGAGCACGAAATATGGATATATTACGCTTTAAATGTGTCATTTGATATCGACTGTTTTCAAATACGTCAGTATTGACGCCACGCTTGATAGCACCCACTGATGAACGAAATTTAATTTGCAAACATTCTTTCTCAATACAAGAAAATAAAGATTAACCAAATTGTCTATTACATAAAACCAAACATTAAACGAACATAATGTGCCATAAGTTCCAAACTGGTGCGTTTTCATTGACGCTGAGTATATATTATTTTCTATGGCCCTTTTTGTCAAGTGATAACCTCATGCTTCGCATTCAATTTTACTGGACTTTAAAAGTTTACTTAATATTTTCTTCCGAAATTTATAACCGCGTTGATTAACCTATCTCTAACTTAATTCCTTTTTGTATTAAACGGGAAGCTAAATTTAACAGTGACAAACTTTAACTGATAAATCTTACCTTGCCCTAATCTTAGTCCAAATAACCCATCAACATTTATACTGCTGTAATCTTGACTGAAGAAATTAACGCCTTTTTCGATCGCTTTTAAGACGTCTCCTAAAGCCGTCTCTGGCGGCCGTTCGTTAGCCCCGAAAACGCACGCGCACAAGAGATAAACTGGCGTCAACGTCCGTAACAGCATTGCTGTTTACGTTTCAAATATTTTTGTCAAAAGGCTTGAGAAATAACAGCTGAGATACTATCACATATTCTATATTGAACCAAATTGTTTTATCTCTAGGACCTGTTCATGTCTTCCGTTTAAGGTACGTCAGGTATACTTACCGTATTTTATCTTAATATTGGGAATGAATGTCTTCGGAAACACTACAGTCTCAGATCAGACTGCTGGTCTGGGTTTTCACCGTTATCAACAATTTCATACAGTACTACATGTATCCTCGCCTCACAGGATAAGTAAAAGTAGCCAAAAAGGCGGATTCAGTACAAGATATAGTAGGTGTCTGAATAATTACGGCATATATGATATATTTCACCAAATCATAGCATGACAGTATTTAATAGTTGAGATCCACAAATTTCAATTTCAGAGTTTTCCAATTTTAATAATAATAATTTAAAGCCCACTTGTGATGGCTCTAATTTCATATTTCTTATATGAAATATAAAATGCAAAACAGGGCCTGATAGTTTAAGCGAAAAGCAAAAACTCCGGTCAGCCTGCGCATGCGTACAGTCTGATCAGAATCTTTGTTGTTACATCAGTAGTCTATGAGGCCTAAGACATTTATAAACGCTTCTCTGACTCTTCTGATGCGCAGGATGACCCTGGATTGTCCTTGTTTCTTCGCTTTTTGTGTTAGCATATAATCCTTCAAGCGCAAAAAGGGCAGACGACAAAATTTACGTCTCCAAATTTTCAAAAAAATAATCGTCCAGGTTATATTGTATTGAGAATTCAAAGTGTAATGGTCAAACAGAGTAGATCTAGATGAGACGACTCATCATGAGCCGCCTCATCAGGATCCAAACGTTTGGAAATCCAACTGTTTTTCGTCTCTCGTTAAATAGCTTTTCACGTGTCACGGTTTCATTCATGAACACTGTTACCATAAAGAGCCTAACCATTGGTTATTGATCAGACTCCTATAGCACAACGGCAAACAAAAATATGCACTGTTTCATGAGCAATCTGACCATAGTCTACACTCTGTGACAATTGAAGTGAATGGATGTACTTCCAGGGGAAGTAACTTTTTTTTTCATTTTTAGTTTTGCCCCCGTTCTTAATGAGGATCAGTTCTTGCAGGAAAGAATTTTGCTCCCACATAAGCAATTTTTTTCCTGTCAGAGAGGACTACATTTCGGAAGGGCTCTGTTAGAAAGTCGTAAAAGTCGTTTTTCTTGGTAAAATTAGTTGAAACTCCATGCATCTTGAACATTCTCCGGTTAAAAGCAAACACGTTCTCAAAAAAAGTTCATTTTTAATAAATTGTATCTGCGCATAAAATCAAATAAATTTAAGAAAAAAGAGGAATATTTTCCTTTAAGAGCAGTCTGGTCTTGACTTCAGGAACCTTTGTTCCAATAAATAAGGTCATTGAAGTACGCATACATGCACTTTATTAAAATCCATTGAATATATTGCTGAAACTTGATGATCATAAGTTATAACTCACGCAGTTCTTCATTAATTCATTATTATTCAGCGTCGCAAATATTACCGTATTGTGAAAAGTATTTTGGACATTAATAAAGCTATTCTTTAGTGATTTCTCCAAAGGAAATTTTTATTTTCGACTTTGGACAACTCCGTTAGCTTTACCCATTTATGCCCAATGGACTCTTCTATCTGATAAATTGGATGAGTCCATTCGTCATTTTAGGGGTGTCTGGTCTGTTCATTTTCATTAGTTTGATAGAAACTGCTGTAAATTTAATGCGAACTGTGTAGATCCTGATCAGACGCCGCGTTCTGCGGCGTTTGATCTGGATATGCACTGTTTTATAGAACGTTATGCATTAATCGGTTTATTACACCCATTGGATCTTTTTTGTCGAAGACATCATTTGATAAGGTTTTACCTCGTCACCACCAAAGACATAAGCAGCTGTAGCCAGGTGAACAGTCATTTTTCTTTTATACTTTTCAATGAATTATAGAGATTTCTCGGTGAAATCAAAACTGATAATCTCACTGTTTCAAACAGTGAAATTATCACTTTCGATTTCACTGTTTCAGAAATAGGATTTTTGTGAAATAGCCTCATGTTTTTTGTTGATTGCTTGCCTAAGTCTTATCTGGTTTGACAAAAATTACGTGACGCATATTTGCACGTCATTACGGCGTTAATGACGTCACTTAAAGCGCCAACGTAACATTGCTAGTGCACGCGACGTCAGGCCACCTAAGTCTCCTGTAGGCATTCTTCCTTGGCAAATATTTTGAGATCTGTTTATCAAAATGATATTTGAAGCTATTTTTTAGTTGCAAACTTTGTTTACAACCAATAACATACCCAATAAACATGCTGGAAACATCAAATTTGACGCAAAATGGCTAGAAAAGAAAGTTGTGTTTCTGTCGTGATGGCTGACGCTCTTCAATAAACAGAATCATTGCGATTTTCAAGCATAAAAGAAATAGAAAATTTGATTTTTTCAGTGTAAGATGAATTTTTATTTCACTCATGAACACCAAAAGTGGTATTTTCACTCGTGGCTTCACCACTCGTGAAACTACTGCTTTTGGTGTTCATTCGGTGAAATAAAAATCGATCTTACACTGAAAAAGTCAAATATCCTCTATATTGTATGACGTCGCATCTGAGAGTGTTATAAAGCCATGCATTAAAAAAACGATAATCCACTAGTGGATTAAATATGCCAATTACGTCGTAACGTTATGCATTGACGTCCATATAACGTCGTGTTTTCTAATGACGAAATCGCGTCGTTTTAGTGCAAAATTTGCGTATAAAATGCAATTTTAGTGTCATATGATAAATAAAATCTTGCATTCGTGCGCCTGTATTATTGAATTTATTTAACTCGTTGGAGAAAACAATAAGATGCTCGGCAAAGCCTCGCAATTTATCTTTTTCCCCAACTCGTTTAATAAATTCAATAATACATGAGCACTCATGTAAGATCCTCTATTTCCCATGCAGGTGGTCACGGGGCTACCTTAGCATTACAAACAATATGGACTCAGCGCCCATGACAACGCATCAGACCTACAATGTTATATTTTTTCTTACATTCAATGATCATGCTATATCAACAGTGTATAGTTATCATATCGAACCATCTTATTACGCCCATGATCATGTCGTTTTGCCTAAATTTGGTTGGTTGGTTGTTTTTGGTTTAACGGCCCTTTGAGACAGTATTTTAGTCTATATAGGACCGTCTCCCAAAGGGAAGGAGAAAGAAGAGAGAACTGATAGACGAGAGAAAAAATGTCCAAACAACCCCCACCCGCACCTACTGCAAGCACAGAAGGCCCTTGCCCTACTGTTATCCAAATCAGTAGGACGCCCCGGCACTGGAAGTTATATCCCGCACCATCGCACCACCCAACCACCCCCGTTTTGCCTAAAGGTACGCTGTAAGTGTGTGACGTAACGTAAGCTCTGAAATAAAACAAACGGAATTCCAGCATAATTTCATATGGCAGAAGTTTCTCATTATCTGATTTTAGTTGTTCTGAGCTAAATTTATGTGTAATTGGGACAAGCATATTTTATTATTATCATTATTATACTAATTCCGTTAGTTATATATAATCATATCTAGATCCAGCATAAAAATTCAGGAAAAGTGTTTCAGTTTAATGTATTTTTAATATGAATATAGCACCGAGATTGAAAATGTAAAAGAAAACTGTCGTCAGCCAATAGGAAAGTCGATACCATGTCTAACGGTCATATGACGATACCTATGTATCTTTTCTGATATGTGTACGCTCTAATGACGTCAGCGCAAATTACAAAATTTGTTTTATTTTTTCTTTTAAAATTGCTTTTCACAAAAAAATGCTCTTAATATCTATTGTCAAATGTATAATTGAGTCATTTCGGAGTTACTATGAAGATATTTTATGGAATCATAAACCAAGGCGTAAATCTTTAACTTTTATATAAAAAGCTCTTTGTGAAATACTGAGCTTCTGAATCAGACCTGGGTAATGCAGGGTCTAGTCTAGTCTATTAGACTCTAGACTATCCCATAAGCTTGTTGGAGCTTCATAAATTCCTCTCCACGTAGTTCGGTCTTCAGCTGCCATAGCTGAGCTAGCAAAGTCTATCCCTGTCCACTTCTACATAGTGTCTTCCCACCTATTTTTCTGTCTACCTCTTCTTCTTTTTCCTATCACTGTACCCTGAAGACTTCTGTTTGCAAAGCCAGACGACCTTGAGATGTGACCAAACCACCTTCGTCTCCGTTTCATGACCAAGGCCAGGAGTCCTTCATATTCACCACTGGCTGCTTAGATCTTTCTAGGAACATTATCACTAGTGGCATGGTCCTTGTACGAGATGTTCAGTAACGTTCGGTAACATCTCATCTCAAAGGCCTGCGTTTTCTTTTATCTAGCTCTGCTGTCTACATCCGTGACTCACAGGCACACAGAAATATGGATATGACAAGTGCATCAGTACCACTTTTGATTCAAAAGATGTATTTTTATCTCTCCATATTGGCTATAGCTCTGTCAAAAGCTGCAGTTGTTTGAGCAGTCCTTGAGAGAACCTCCGGTATTGACCATCATTTGAGACAGCCGCTCCAAGGTATTTGAAGCTTGTTACGGTACCCAGCTTTTACGTGTTTACCTTGATCTGCCTCCCGATGCTATCGACGCTGTTTGGCATTAGCTTGGTCTTCTTAGCATTTATCTCCATTTTATATCTTATGCAGGTGTGTCGAGACTTTCAACTAGGGCTTCTGGATGGGTCAGAGCCACCAAATGCATATCAACCGTTGTCATTTTGCATTGGGTTTGAGATCATAAAACTTGAGAATAATCTCAAACTCAAAATAAAGCACACTGATTGGCTGCTTCCGAGCACATGCTCGGAAGCAGCCAATTAGTATGCTTTATTTTGAGTTTGAGAATGTACTCAAGTTTTATAACCTATGGGCCTGGTTTTCAAGTGTAAACATACAGATCTTTGATATAAGTCTGACTGGCTTCTGGGCACAATTCTCTGATTAAACTTTGCTTCGTCTAATGTTGACTTTGACCTTGGAGATGGTATCAAGGTCACTAAAATAAAACTGTTCTCTGGCCCATTTCATTTTTTTTATTCATTTATTTATTTTTTTGTTTTGTTTTGTTTTGTTTTCAGCCACTCTGGTCAGAAGTACATAATACATGTAGTTAAGGAGATAATATGTGGACTGTGGTTATAGCTCGACTTAAACTTGCCTTTATAGATCTTAGTGTAACCTTGAAACTATGGTCAAGGTCACCAAAACTTATCCAACTATTAGCATGCTCCCAGAGAAGGAGCTGTATCGGTTTAAACGAACCAATCCTTTGGTTCCAGAGACGGGGTAGAATATAGTGAATTCAAAGTGTTAAAATTTAAGGAAATGGACTTGTTCTCTGTCGGAGAAAGTGCAGACATAACGATTGATTTTGAAGGGAAGAAATTGACATAAAATGAGAAGAGATATCACTAAAGACACTATTTTAAGCATTTAAAGGAGAAATGTATGAATACCAATCACTGCATAATTGGGCCACGACACGAAGAATTTAACCAAGTGGTAGTGCGCCCAGCGCAGACTCAAATCAGCCTGGGCATCCGCCACGTCTGATTAGACTCTTTGCTAAGCGCTTAAAGGGTAGCTAAGGATCTCGGCTACCTCAATGCGGACAACGGCGACTCTGGTCAGACTGGGCGGATGCCCAGGCTGATTTGAGTCTGCACTGGGTGCACAACCACTTTGTTGGTTTTCTCGTGTCGCGGCTCATATGTGTACCTCATACACTACACCATCAAAGTGATTTAGTTCTTTTCCTTCAATTTATTGATACCACTCAGATAGACGCTGGTCAGGCTGGGCAAAGCGCCCAATTTGAAACTTCCTTGTTGGCACTTGCGTAAGAATTATTAGCTTATTTACATGGCTACATTTAGCCAGATTCATTGATATCAGTCAACATAGGTGACCTAAATAAATTTGAACTTTAAAATTAACTTTGTCATTACTAGATAAAAGAAAAAAAGTATTGTCTTACAATGCGCACATTTATGAGCATATTTAACACTTTATGGAGTATGGGTTTTCTATAGAGGACAGTCCAAAAGTGAGTGGTGATACTATGAAAGACCTTTCTTCTCGTAATACTTTTTATATATTTTATTTTGGGGTAACAAATCAGAAGTTGTATTGAGGTGGATGGGAACGGGATGAGTGATGTTCAGTGCTACGATGTGATTCCTAATAGTTTTGTGGGAGGGGAGTCAATATAAAATATAAAATTTACGGGGAGATGGTCTTTACAAGCCTAGAGCTTCCGACCAAATCCCGATTATTGATTCTGTACATTTGTATGTGCTCGTTTTCTTGAAATAAATATTGTTTAAACCAATATAAAATACAGCCAAAGCTGTCTTAGAAAAAAAAGCTGTAAACTTTGGAGGTTGTTCCTGTCGATGTCGTTAGGGCATCATAGATGCTTTTGCAACAGTCTCTCAAAATTGTCCCATAATCAATAATACTACCTATTAGGGGAGAGAACCAATCTACAATCCCTTTCCACCTAGTCCGCTTGTCAGCCGCCGTAGTTGTGCGGTAAAGTCCAACCCTGCCCACTCTATAATATTGTCTTACCACATTTTCTTCTGTCTACCTTTTCTCTTTTTTTTCTTTTTTTATTTCACTTTGACATATAGAATCGTCTTTGAAGCCAGAAGGCCAAAAACCTTTTTAGTTTCCGTTTCTTAATACTGGTCGGGAGTTCGTCATATTCTCCAATGGCTGGATCTTTATGCAAACGTTTTCATTAGTTACGTGATCCTAATACGAGATGGTATCATCTCATCTTAATGGCCTACTAATCATTCCATCGTTTTTTTTCCATAGCATCCGACATGATCATTTCATGACCAGTGTTGGAGATTGTGGATGAGAGCATCCCTGTCTAGCTGCATTTGTGGTTTGGAACCTTCCGCCCGTGCTGTTTAATTACATGGACTTCACTGTTGACTGCTCAGTTGTTTGAACTGGGTTTGTATTGCTATCATACTTCTGCACGGTGGTTGTAAAGACAAATGAGCCGCGACACAACAAAACCAACTAAACGGTATATGCGCCCAGCGAAGAGTCAGATCAGCCTAGGCAGCCGCCCAGTATGATCAGAGTCTTGGCTGTATACTTAAGGGTAGCTGAGGGTCTAAACTAGCTCCATGTGGACAGCGAAGACTCTGATCAGTCTGGGCGGATTCCCAGGCTGATCTACTTCTTCGCTGGGCGCACATGCCACTTGTTGGTTTTGTCTTGTCGCGGCTCATATTATAAATTTTGCTGATGTTGAATGCCATTTTCATACAGGATTCTGATGCTGAAGGTTTATTTTGCGGTGCTCCTTCGGCTCTGAACCCAACTTGTTCTTAGGGATCTAAGGATTTTCTTTAGCTCGGAATTCAAGCCTTTTCAATATGTCTTTCAGCATGGCTTTTCTCGAATGACTGATGAGGCTCATAGATCTGTAGTTCAGGTTGTCCTTTAAAAGGAGTGTAATAATCAATGACCGAGTCCATGGGGTTGGTCATTCTCTTATCCTGTCACCATCCTGTCGTTGATGTGGTGCAAAACGAAACTTGCTGACGCAGGCTGTCCGTATTATGACATGTGTACCAAAACAATGGGTTGATACTATAAGCTGAGGCAAGGAGTAGGGGCATGAGATTCCATCCGGCCAAATGCAATATACTGCAGATTACAAGGAAATGGATCAAGGAGATCAAGGCTCCCCATACCTTAGAGGATACGGTCCTCAATAAGGTAGAAACTATCAAGTATCTCGGCATAACCATTACCAATGATTTGAAATGGAACACACATGTCAACAATATTTGCACAAAGGCTAGTACGAACCTTGGCTTCCTCAGTCGTAACTTGGCAACATGTCCACAGGACTTTACATGGTCAGCATATAATAAGGAACTGGTGCGTCCAGTTCTGGGGTATGGTAGTTCAGTTTGGGACCTGGTCCAAAGTATACTTCTTCAAGATAAGCTTGGAAAGGTAAGTGACCTTTATAGATATTTTTATAGGTCACTGAGGGCTGCTAGATTGTAACAGGAAATTACACATATGAAACTGGGAGTATGACTGGCGTTCAGGAGAAACTTAGGTGGGAATCTCTGAAAAAGAGAAAGAAAGATTATGTAGACTCATTATGCTTTACAAAGGTCTTAAAGGATGCAGCCAGTATACCCATAAATGACCTTGTTCCCACAAGAAAGCATACTAGGAATCATCATTCCCTGGCATTTCAAACCCCATTGGCTGGGACTGACATTTACAAGTCCAGTTTCTTCTCCCAGACTATTAGAGACTGGAATTTCTGCTGCTGAGTATGCAGAGGACTCAGTAACTAAGTTAACTTCTCTTGTAAGAGATAATGACTGGCTTCCTTGTTTCTTTGTTTCTTGTCGATAACTTCCTCCTCTGATTAGGAGAACCGCCTCTCAGCGTTGGTAAAAACGTTGGTATTGGTAAAAGTTTTTATAATCGTTCCACACTGTTTAAAAACTCCTCAAATGTCTTAAGAATTTGGATTGTGCATGTGTGCTAGGACCCATCACCATTATTATATACAGTCTAAAAAGATCATCATCACTTGACCACACACATGGACAATGGATATGCATATACGTCTATATAGGTGACGTTACAATCAGGTTTAGTATGTTAGAAAGTCTACAACACTGCACTTTTCTATCAGCTACCAAGCAGGGTATTTCTCTGTACATGCAGGGCATAACACAGACTTCCAGTAAGCAGATAAATACGGGTTGACCTTGACTCATCTCTGTTTTCAGTGCACATGCATGTCATTGATGGATCCAGTATTAATCTCAACAACTCCTCATCATTGGTACATTTAACCAATTCATGCAACGCATCAGTAAAAAACTGTCTTGTCGGCTGTAGTGCACCACAATGAAGAATGAAGTGTTCTAGGGTCTCGTCCGACTCTTTACACAGTGGACATAGCCTGGAAACTTGATACTGGTTAAACTTAGCCCTTATGCTTTGAAGAATATATGTCCCACATGACAGTTTAACCTGTACATATGCTTTTAACAGACTGTTTGAATTGTATTTACAATGTGTCCATACTGGGTGAACTTTTCCAGGTGTATAAGACGCAATATTCAGGTATTCTAGAGTTGACTTTTTTCAGCTTCCTCTATGATGCTTTTTCTCCAATATTCATTTACATGTTGTCTGACCTTCACCTTCCAGCCTAATTTCTCTGGTGGACTGTCCAAAAGCTTTTGAGCATTAGGAAGACCATATCTGTGCAGGACCTCTTGTAATGACACAAACCAACTCTTTGATGCACTATCCTTTAGTGCTAACTGTCTATATGCCAATTCTCTTTCTATACAGTCCTTTCTCACAATATTCCCATACAGAGAGAGTCTTCTCTTATGAATTTCTGCTTCTACAGGCAATTGACCTGATCACAGGTCCTGGTGAATGATTGACCAGATTTCGGAAATTAGTCACACTCTATTACTGCGCAGCGACATAGTCCAGATCGTCTAAATCAAGTCAACCTGTAAACCGAAAGTAGGAGTCCATCGCAGCAGACAAGCAGAGGAAACTGGAAAAATGAAAAGAAGTTTGCTGCTAATTTGTAATTTTGCATTAAAAAGAAATGGACTACATCCAAGATATTTGACTTTATGGTAAGTCGGGATTTTTTGCGGTCGATCCCACAATGGTAGTCCAGAAAACTAAGTACTTTTTACATGATACTGAGCTGGATAGTGTTTCATCTGCAAAATATCTCGGGGTCACCATTTCGGATGACCTAACATGGAGTACCCATATTGATAATATAACCAAGAGCGCTAACCAGACTCTTGGATTTCTGAAAAGAAACATTCGGGTCCATAATAAGGACCTGAAATCAGTAGCCTACAAAACACTAGTAAGGCCCCAGTTGGAGTATGCTTCAACAGTATGGTCAACCCACACTGCCACTGATATACATAAAGTGGAAGCAGTCCAAAGACGGGCTGCCAGGTGGGCGACAAGAGATTATAATTACACATCCAGCGCCACTGCTATGTTGAAGGACCTAAATTGGCGCCCCCTAGACCAACGACGTATAGATTGTCGTCTCATAATGATGTACAAGGTCACATATGACCTTGTTGCCATTCCTGCATCTGAGTACCTTGTTCAGAACACTAGACAATCAAGACATACTCATCCACTTTCATATCGGCAAATCCCCACTTATAAAGACTACTACAGGTTCACATTTTTCCCTAGGACTATCATCCATTGGAATGCCCTCCCACCCTTCATACCGGTCCTTCCCACCTTGGCGCAGTTCAGTGGTGCTGTCTGCCAGGTGATCCATGTCTCTCCCTAAACACCAACTTCTGTTTTTATCTTTTAACTATACTAACACTCTTTATCGCACTGTACAAACTCATCTCACACACTTTCCTATACTTTTATTTCAGCTAACCCCCTTCAGCACTTGGTTCGCCGGAACCCGTCTGACGTCCCCCTCGGGGGTTAAGACGTAAAGGAAGATAGATAGATAGATAAAACAATTCTTAGTGTAGTGAAAGCTGTATGATGTTCGGTACTTTGGGGGTCAGCTTGATTCGGTGATTAGGGGGACCCAAGCAGTCTGTTTCCGGTAGCTCTGCCATCTCGGTTGGTGTTTGTCATGGGTTGAATTGTCATCTATGGACATCCAGTGCAGGACTGGGTTTTACATAAAAGTAAGTGATAGTAATTATTCATTAATTATTAGTCTTCCAATTGACGGGGTTCAACATTGGTGGCAGCGGTGTATTTTTTTCTTACGCCATTTTCAAAATCGCTACCCAATTCTTAGAGCAAAGCCAACCGGTTTCGCTCAATTTTTTGAACTCGGGGAAGAGAGCATACTTTTTTGTAAACATGTCTGAAATGAAAGAGACACCCGTCCATGTCAAGGCACTTGTCGGTGGGGAGTTGGTGGGGACTGAGCCAACCGGTATAGTCACCATCAACTTTGCATCGACTGTCCATAATTTACAAAACACAAACACCCTCCGGCTGAGGATTCAGAGGCATCCGTCTCTGACACAGTCATGGCGAGCCCCAGTCTATGCCATCCGGTATGGACTGGTCTGATATTGCCAAAGTTATTTTGTATGGCATTGGAGTCGTGCTACATCAAGGAAGGGGAAAAGCATGAGGAGGCAAAAAGGCATTGGGATTCTTTCCTCTTCAAAGACAGCAGGGAAGAGGTCAGTGAATTTACAGTCTCCTGCAGACTCCTGTGCAGGCATCACCAGTTCAGAAAAACGATACTACACCGGTGGTATTTAAATGCAAACTGAAACAAAAATTGGTGTTTTTAACTTTGGCAATTCGGAAACAGAGACACGCGATTCTAGGGGACCTCCCCTGCCGAACTCAGTCGAACCCGACGCCAGGCATTTCAGAAAAGGAGTCTGAAAAGACATCACCCCAAAAGAGGTCAAGAACAAGACAGGTAATATCTCCTGACCTCAAAACCTCCCTTAAGATGGTACAGGTAATTGATTGGCATTCAACGTTGAGATTTCAGCAGCTAACCCAGAACCCTGGGGAATCGCTTGAGGAGTGGGCTGATCATTCCTTATGTGGATTGTCGGACATGGGGGCTGATGGGCAGGTTGCAGTTGTGGAACCAGGCGCCATTCAGCGGGATGTCCGGACAGTGGGTAAGTGACGGCATGTACGTAGTACATTGAAACTCAAGCGACAGTGTCATGTGATGAATAGGGAAGAGAGTAAAATGAAAGTGCTGAGAACTGGGGGCCTGGGCATAAGAAACCAGAGAAACTTGTTGTTTGCCAGATAAGGTGCATTTAGCGCCCATAGAGCAGAAAATGCTGTTAAGTCTTGATATTTTGGGTAATAGGTGTGTATTCCATCTACCGATATGAGTTGTGGTGTCCTATTTTTGATGGCTTGCGCCTGAGTCAAGATGTGGAATTCTGATGGAGGTTGTCCTTCAGTTTCCAGACTTGCAGTTCTTAGGCGCAGAATATTACCATTGTATGTGACCACACTCAGAAACCAAAATAAAATGCAGAATTGATAAAGACTTGACTCATTGTTTAGAATTGATGAGCAGTCAGAATGCTTACTGTAAGACAAGTCTGGGAGCGGCGAACTTAATTAATTACTGTATTCGATCTAGTTGCCGTGCGTGTCCTAATAAGCGCACACTGAAAGAGATGATTGCAAGCGTACACATTTATGCTGGTTTAGTGGTTTGTTTGCTTGTTTCGAAGACTGGATGGGCTAGGTAATCTTATAAGTTTTATTTGCAAAGTGTCTTCGTCCATCTGTGAGTGTGGCGCTTTTTCCAGTAGGTTCTGCTTGTTTTTATATCTAGTCATTTTTTGATATGTGCGCTTGCTGGGAGGATAGTTTGCTTTGTGTTTCTGCTGCCATCTTGAGAGATTAGGCACATGGTGCCATGATCGGGTCGAATGCGGTTTGTGTGCGTTTGATGATCCCACTGATCAGTATAAAGTATCATACTGTATGGGTGTTTGAGGGAACTAGGTAAGGGAGTGCTTATCCCGTTCATGATACAGTAGGAGAGAGGCAAAAGACCATTCATGGGGGACACGTTTCTGAGCGTCTGGATTGTAACCAAGATCGGGAGCAATATCACCAGATATTGGACCCACACTGCACAAGGGCAGTTCTTTAAATGGTAACCTTGCCATTCCTTAGTATCTACAGCAGGTCTTTGAAGAGTCATACAGGGACTGAACCAAGGAGAAGGGTAACACTTTGGCCGGCCTCTTGATTGAATAAACATGAATTCGATCTAGGGAATTTACAGGTATACAACACACCATTGACACGGGTAATGCCAAACGGGTGAAACAGCGAATGAGGCATACACCTGTTTGCTTCTCACCTACAGAAGATAATTAAGGCTGGAGTTATACAAGAATCTACCACAGATCGAGCACCGGCTCCGGTCCTTATACGCAAACGAGATGGGTCTGTGCAATGATGCGTTGTCTACACAGAAATGAATGAAGTAACGATCAAAGATGGGTTTTCATTGCTGCTATTACTAATTAGATGACTGTTTGGATACTTTATACAGTAGTATCTGAATTTCCAAACTGGATGCTAGACCAGCATATTGGCAAGTGCCGATAATGGAAGAAGCCAGTAAGGAGGTGACTGGTGATATTTTGGCAACTACGAGAGTCAGATATAGAAGTTGTATAGAACTGGCCAGTGTCTACATGCCCCAAACTTGGGTTATCAAAGATTTTTCAAAGATAGCAACTATGCTGTATGCTGTAACAGGCAAACACCAGTTTGTCTGGAATCAAGACCAAGCAAAAGAGTGTTAGTACAGCCACTATGATGCTTCAGACTTTTTGACTGAGGCAGAACTTATCCAGGTTTAAGGAGGCAAGGAAAAGTTATTGGGTATAAAGTTTTGCATGGACAAAGAAGCAGAAGAAGTACTGTGACACCAGAAAGGAGGTATCAGCTGTGATGCACTTTATCAGTCAGTTAAGAAACTACTGGCGGTTGACCATTTGTGGTGGGAACTGATCACTCAAGACTGAGATGGTTAGATGGGATTTCACGAGCTACAGGGATAGTTGGTGAGATAGCTGGAGGAACTGTCTTGGTTTATGGCGCCATGTAGGTCGCATGCACCAGAATGGGGTAGATTGACCAGATTGCCGGCAAATGATGGTCAATGTATTGCATTTGGTGCGGGGTGCGGCTGGAGGACTTTCCTTGTGGCGGTTATAAATATTGTGGTAGGGCTCCAAGAAAAAAGTTGGGGTTTCTTCATAGACGATGTGGCGACGCAGTACCGTTGGTGAACATAACAGTCCAACCGGTGCTCTCTGGAGCTGGCCACTCCACTAGACCCGGAGATGTTATTGGGATCCACAAGGGTATGGGGACGACTGTCCACGGGAGACAAGGTGAAATTACATTTGACGAGATCAGGTAGAGCGATCAGTAATCTGGTTGTGGCAGAACAACAGTATGGTGGCAAGTACTTCAGGTTTGCAGCAAAAAGACTTGGTAAGTTGATACTAACACCTGTTAGAACTAAAAGTTTTTGGATAGCCATCTGGTACTCCAAATATTAGGTCAGATTGGTACAATGTTGAATTTTGGGATAGCCAACTGGTTTCTCAAAAAGTCTAAATAGTTTGGACAGCCAACTGGTTTGTCTGAATAGTTTTGGGATAGCCAACTGGTTTCTCAAACAGTCTGAACAGTTTTGGGGACAACCAACTGGTTCCCCATATATGCACAAATGCTAGCTAGGATGGCGAAGAATATCAACAACAGCCCGACCGTGTCACAGTCAACTACAGGCTCCACTGCTTCAAGATATGATGGGGAGGAGTGTAGTGAAAGCTGTATGATGTTCGGTACTTTGGGGGTCAGCTTGATTCGGTGATTAGGGGGATCCAAGCAGTCTGTTTCCGGTAGCTCTGCCATCTCGGTTGGTGTTTGTCATGGGTTGAATTGTCATCTATGGACATCCAGTGCAGGACTGGGTTTTACATAAAAGTAAGTGATAGTAATTATTCATTAATTATTAGTCTTCCAATTGACGGGGTTCAACATTATTCTGACATTGACAAGAATGTGCTGAATCTGAATCACAACTTAATTTTTTACTGAAAAATAAGAATAGTTTTCTCAATTAAGTCAGTTTTGCCCTCAGAATGCCACATTATCTAGAGCTGGTGGATGCATATGGACTCCATGGACTTGTAGTAAATCTGGATACCCAATCACAGCCTCAAGCAGCATAACCCAAGGTCACCCATCCAGCGTACTCCCATACATGAGAATTCTGCGTTCCAGACATTCATATTTTACGTTTTTATGCTGTTATTTACGTTTTTGTTATTCTTCGGTTGCATGCACAACTGTAACTAAAAGGTAAAATATAATTGAGCAGACGTCTAACTTGTTGGACTACCATCCAGCGGTTTGTAAATTCACCGGATCGGACAAAATCACCGGATCGGACCTGAATATTACCATTTGTAGCTGTTTTATCATACTTTCTTTGGCTGTTTATGTTTATATTTTGCAAAAGATAGTGTATTCAACATAATACAGTAAGAGCTAGTGGAACTTAATGAACATAGTACAGTAAGAGTTGAACTTACTGTTGCTTTTGTGGTAACATGTTTGACATTTCTAATGAGGCAGATACATAAACATGCATATATTACGGATTTTGCTAAAGACTGAATCACTGGTGGTTAGGGCCTCTACGCTTACAAAATATTTAGAGCTCTAGATAACTTTTTTGGTCAATGAGTATTTTACTCCCTCAAATTAAGACAAATGCTGAAAGTCAAAACATAAAAGAGTATTTCAGATTTCAGTATTTTCAGTGTAATTCTTCTTTAAATCGCCGGCCCGCATGTTAAACTGACAATAAGAAGCCATGTTTACATTAGTGACAGAAAACGCTCGCACTTACTTTAATAAATCAATAAGCACTTAGTGACTCAGTTGCGGTGGTTTACCTTTCACTGATGCGGTGTATATAGGTGCTTTTTAATGCAGGAAACCATTATGGCCGTATTTGATTGGGCTTTCTAGATCAACTACAGTATGTGCGGCAGAAAAATACGATTGCGGATGACAGAATTTCGAATGCGTTTTTATACGCTAAAATGTTGATTCCAATGTGTTTTACAAAGAAAAATATGCGAGAATACGCGGTACGCGTCCTTAGCTAGAGCTCTGATATTGTAAACATTTACACAGGTGCTAGAAAACAAAACAATTCCGTTTTAACGACCATTACAGTTCAGTTGAAATTTTATTCTTAGTTTCAGACATCTATGAGATGCCCCCCATACCTTATAATTCTTATAATTATATTACCACACTGTGTCATCCTTTAATGCGCTGTCATTTTTGGGGGTCAGCTCGAAGTTTACAGTAACCAACGCCCGACGGCATTAAAAAACATATTTACTATTGACCAATTTCCAACGACAGCAATTATTTTCACCGTATTTGATAATTACATGGGTTAGATTTATAAAACATCGAACATAATTATCCTGTTAACTGCTATTTACTGTCAGTGTTACAAGCTGCAATTATCTCACCTTCGCGGTAAGCTTATTGGGAAACACAGGTACAGGGGTAGTTCTAATTTTTTTATTGCACAACACATGTTGTCGGCAGACATCACCTTGCCTTTGATCTGTACCATATGAAATTAGCTGCCAATTATGACATAACAACTTTCTGGCAAAACGTGTACATGTCATGCTTTGCGTAAGGTACACAGAAGTTAGAAAATGAAGATTTTAGTAGACATTTCCGAGGATGCCGTCAAGTACATTAAGATTGACTACTGATGACTGTGTAAGATACTATACTTTGTTGGTGGTTTACTGGGTGTTCAGGTTCCATTAAATGATGTGTGAATCTAGTAAACGTTTAGCAAATATACACGAACTGTTACCGTTTATCTGTGTAAACGTAGAAGCCCTACTGGTGGTCCACAGGACCAACTTATCCACAATTTAAGTGGTCCTCCCAATGTTTTGGCTATTCTTTGCTATCATGTGTTTTCATTTAATTTCAAAATCAGTTGGTCTGCAGGACCAGCTACCAAAGACATCAACTGGTCATGCCCAAAAATCACTAGTCCAGGACCAACGGACTTAAATTATGGTTAATAAAACCCCTGTATAATATGCAACACAATGTTATTTTATGGCAACGAAAATGAAAATTGTTGGATGAAATAATATGATTTTTTTTTCTAATTTTTGTTCAAAACATAGATTGTGGGTACAAGTTATTAAGGGAGTTAGAGCAGAAATAATACCTGCTCAATTTATCACGTAAACAAGTCATAGATGCAATGAGCACTCCTTCATACCCACATATTAAAGTAGATAATAAAAATGACTGAAGTTTGCTATCAGCTTGCTAAACGTGTTCCTTCACAATACAACGCCGGAGACATGGGAAAGCATTTCAGTCCTGGCTATTCAGTCATTTTTGAACCACATATTAAAGTAAATGTATATATTGGATAGAGAGGCGCCATTGTCGAGTGGTTAGAGTGACTTGGTTATAGTGCAGAAAGTCGCCGAAAGGTCGTGAGTTTGTGGCTCCCGTCACCATTCGACGACGGAAAACTCTCTCAGTCAACCCAACAGTAAATGGGTGCCTTTTTCGATTCAGGGAAGGATAAGGCAGCAAAAGGAGAGAGATGGGCTCCGCCTTTCGTCTGCTGTGCCCAAGATACAGTGGGTCTCTAACCTTTTGCTATTGACTACTGGCTGGAATATTCCCTATCAAATTAAGATGGGCCAGTTAAGATCTACTAAATGTTGAAGAAATAATTTGGTAATACCAAAATTTTAAATTGGATACACTATATCATGCAAAATATGATAAACATTAATAGTTAAAGAAATTATGATAAAGAGGTATAAAAGGTAAAATTCGGGTCAGATCCAGTCCAATCCAGTGAGTACACATACCCCCAGGCCCCATCCAGGTACTGTTAAATGTTGCTTAACATGTGTAAAAGGGATTTTTGAGAGGAAAATTGTAAAAGGGATTTCTTGGATATTTTGTATTTCTTTATGTTTAATCTGTATAAGTAAATTAATTCACATTTGAAACTGATTTTACAATATATTTTGCCTTGAGGTTTTTCTCATGGAATAGGTCTAAAATCATTACTCCTGTCAAATTTATGATAAAAAATCCTTAAGATTATCAAATATTTATTACATAAAACCAGTAACTGTCACCCTTTACATGGTATCTCTTAAATCAAAATTGATCCACTTCCTTGATACTTGGTAAAATTTACGTTGATTTCAGAATTCATGTCCGTTTACCTTGGGGACAATTTTGTTGGTCAGTTTATCAATTTCATATTTTTATTAGGTTTATCTTGTCATATTTTTGATCAGATTAGACTTAATCTTGGTGCATGTAGATAGCTATGCTGAAAATGTAGACAGAACAGTTTTAAAGCTGTGGAGGCCTTTGGGCCTGCCATATATTCAGTTGTAAATATATAGACAATCTACAGAAGAAATAAATAAAATGAAGAAGTACATGTACTTGGACTTGGACTTATGTTATATCAAAACTACTACTGACTTCAAGAAGAACTTGACAGATCGAAAAGACAATTTAATGGGAAAATATCATTCCCACACAAGCAACAATAATCCATCACTCTAACCACATCACTACAAAAGGATTCAACTGACAGACTTTCAGGATTGAGAATCATGGAGAATCATATAACCCTGACTGTCATGGACTGACAATCATAGACTGTTATCACTCATTTAATTACTCTTCGAGGGGTTTCATTAAGAGGCGGGAGGCTGGGATTTTCCCCCTCTACTTTGTCAAAATTAGGCATTTTCCCCCTGCTACTTTTGATAAATTTGTATAGGGTTTAAGGGAAAAGCTGAAAATCCCTACCTACTTAGCCTTGACTGCCGGATGTGAAAAATGTTACAGAAATCCCTGCAGCTGCTGTTCTTTGTTCAAGAGGGGACTTTTAAAAACAAGTAAGCACTTGACAGTTGCTGAATAGTGATATAAAACAATATTTGCTGGCTTCTCGCACTGTCTGGACAACATGTGCTGCTAGTAAAACTAACTGATTGAAATCAGGATAAACTTTAACATTTTTATTCAGAATTGCGACAGGACTAATGACACATCCAGTCTGTCTGCCAGTCTGAAAATCCACTCTGAATTTGCAGTGGTAACTATCATGGTAACTGTTGTGATAAATCAAGCTGTCAGACTTGCAGTGTCAATATAAAAAATGAACATGAACCTCAAAAGATTTAATTCATAGCTGTTTATATATCAAACATATACACATCAAAAGTAAGACAGAAAGGGAGTCAGCCACAACGTGAATATGAGTACTGAGTAGTGAAATTAGAATCAATGTCAAATTGTGTATCAGAAAAAACATTGTTCAAGGAGACACCATCTGAGGTGATCATAAATCTAGAAAAAATAATCCAGCTTGGGTGTTCTTGAGCCCCTACCTTGGTGATTATGCTCCTGAACTCCTATGGCATATGGGAGCCTCACCAGTCCCCAGACCCCACTTCCCATTTAATGCTTCTTGAATTTCAGGCTAATGGGTCAATAGCCCATTTGCCTGAAATTCTAGCAATATTCCTGTTGTATACATGACCTTAAGGTGCACTGCGTAAAATTCTATCATGACTTAAGATCATGTCTGTTTACAGTCAAATGTAAAAAACTTTAAGCCTTTATATTTTGCAGTCATATGATCAGAGCTAGTAACAACAAGAAAATGACAACAGAAGGCAGAAGATCTATAAAGATATATACAAAGACTGGAGATGATGGTAAACCATTTTGTTTGAGACCTAATTACACGATTTGGAAAAAAATATAAGGAGAAATTCAGAGTTTGTAAGAGTAAGAGTAGAGGAAGCCACTCTATTATTTTTGCCTCCCTTCTCAGTAGGGGTCAACTCTTAAAGGAAAGAATTCGCTCCTCTAGGAGCAAATTCTTTCCTTTAAGAGTAGGCTTTGTTTAAACAAGCTACCTTATCCAGAGAAGCAAACAGGAATTCATGCAAGTTAAACTACATGTAAATGGTATTTTTGGAAGAGGCAGAGGTTGTGTTTTAGAGTAGGAGCATCTATTAGGGTTAATACAGTAGTTATTACTTTTCCAGTGTCATCATTGGCATTTTTATATGCTTTGCAGAGAGTTTTCACATGATTCAGCTCCCTTTTGTGACAGTGTGCAGACCATTTCACTGACTTCTTGTTACAAAGGGAGAAAACTTTTGCGACTTCTTGTTTTAGTACCTGGAAAATTTAGTCCTTCCAAACTGGGGTCTGCTCTTAAAGTTAAGAATTTACTCTTGCAGGAATTAGAGTAAATCCCCATTGAGACAATTACTTCCCCTGAAAGTTTCCCCTTTCACCTTTTAGAACAGCCTTCTACAGGATGACAGGCAATGTTTCCATGTTGGATTAGTCTCCCTTGGAGTGCATCAATTGGCCAAGAGCACAAATTTAGGGTGACAGTAGACATAATAAGGTTTATGGGTACACTTTCCGGGGAAATAACTCTGCAACTTTCATTTTTACTTCCCTTCTGAATGGAGATCAACCCTTAAAGAAGAGACTTTGCTCCCCTTGGCACAAATTCTTTCCTTTAAGAGTTCCAGGCAAACAGGAAAACAGAAAGTTGCGAAACTAGAAGCTTTGAAGTGTACCCATACACCTCTGATACCTCTCTGATACCATATACGCGGTAATTTTCAGGGGTTCAAATTTTCGCGGTTAAACATAAACATTAATTTTTGCCATTTTTAAATTTTGCGGTAGGCAACATGCCCGAAAAGGAATACTACTTCTTTTTCCATTGAGCCAGTTTATTCATTGACCTGGGGCAGGGCAGCCGCAGGTTAATGAAAGAACTGGATCAAGTGAAAAGTACCTGCAATTATTGAAGCAAACAGAAACAAAATATATGAACACTGTGCCTACAGAAGATACTTTGTAAGAAACAGGAAATTACTTTGCGATTTTAATATTCCCGGTTTCTAAGTGACCGCAAAATACCGCAAAAAATGGAATGTCATGAAAACTATTTTGTATACGGTATCAAAATAAAAAGGGAGACTGTAAAAAAATGTTGAGAGATCTTTAACATTTTTTCTTGTAAGTAAGAAAAAAAAATTTTGAAGTCAGAAATATAACAGTGCTCCAGATTATAAGGAGTCAAAGCCTGAAAGGCATATTTAAGGGATACTTTTTCGTATTTCTGCATAACAATGTAGTCACCCCTTATTAGATTCATCTTGCCAAGATAGTTCTAATGTGGGCTCACAACATATGTTTTCATTTAGAAATAAGAAAAACTACCTCAGAGCTATCCGTAAAACCCCACCCTATCTGGAGGTCCAAGTTGTAAAATAAATAAGTAAAATGATACTTAATAAATACTCAGTCAACCCTATTAAGAATGATAGAATTTGTTTTCAAACATGATGTTTAACTGAATTTGATGTTATAAAGAATGCATATTCTGAACAATTGAGCTATTCCTTGCATATGAAAACAACAGATCAAAACAATATATTTGCTGTTGTAATGAATGATATTATAGAAAGAGTTAATTGTAAAAGAAAAGTTTCTTGATAGGTACATCAGCAACATTTACTGGCGAGAGACGACCAAAAGACGATGAAATCTTCGAAGCCTTAGGAACAACAGATGAGCTTAATTCTGCTATTGGGTATGGTTAGACAGAGCTCTAGATAAGAGGGGTATTTGATGATAATTGAGGGATAATTTTCTTTATTTCTCATTGAACCACATGTTGTGACCCCTCATCTGAACCGTCTCATCGAGACGGTTCAGATGAGGGGTCACAACATATGGTTTTATTCAGAATTAAAAAAACACATATGGTTTTATTCAGAATTAAAAAAATTATCCCTAATTATCACCAAATACTCCTTCTTATCTAGGGCTCTGGTTAGATATGAATAACAGCTTTGTAGAGCTCCATTTAAGGAGTATTGATCTCCAGATGAGATTGTGCACCAGTCATTTGTAACCATGGCCTATCCACCCCCCTGGTGTAGGGTGAGGGGTAATGGGGGAAATGAGCCATATTTTTGCATATGCATTGACCCAGTGCTGGGCAAAAATAGAAGTGGGAGAAAACATTACAGACTGGGGTCCAACAGGAATGGTTTTACAAACTGTTTTTCCTCACAGTGCGGCATTTATAGCCAGGTTTTGCTCAATGAAAAGTCAAAGTCCCTGGCATTCCCTTTGGGTTAGGATGTGGAGGGGGGGCATGGTTACAATGTACAAATGACTGGTACATAGGATTTGGTGTAATTAAGAGAGAATTTCTCTTTATTTGTCTTCAAACCATATAATACTGCATCCTTTGATACCCCTGTGAGAGACTAATAGAATCTATGATGGGGTTGAGGCAGAGACAAGGCAATCTCAGGCTAGTTTTCAGATCATTTAGTCTTATGCGAGGCTTGCCGAGCATAAGACTTAAATAATCTGAAAGCGAGCCTGAGATTTCCTTGTCGAGGCCTCAACCCCATCATTGATTATTTTTCTCACCCATTTCAGTTTATAGAACAGAATATTCATTGAATACCTTAACTTCTTGTTGAAGTCATTCCTATAAACTTCAAACTAATTTTCTATTAATAGTTCTGACATGCGTTAATTTCACCTTGTACATGCATATTTCATGACTGGCGGCTAATCAGAAATCTACAGTGACACCTCATGCACGTCACTGACTGTCAATTTCATTTTGCATGCAATTTACCTGCAAGTGGATTTGTTGAATTTAAGCCTGTAATTAATTGGGCTGGACTATATAGCAATGATTGGCATTTTGAGACAGCTTTCAAAGCCTAGGCTGAGATAGCAGGCCGAGATAGAAAAATCTCAGGCACCTCTAGAAAGGGATATTCTTGTCCAGTGGATGAGAAAATATCATATCAGTACAACAACCCTTTGATTATAGAACTAGAAGTGTTTTTGAATGTTTGTTTCATATTTATTCTCTTTGGCTAATTTGATCCTGGAATGTTGTTTTTGTAGCAGTGCAAAAAGACATCTCTAAAGTGATATTATTGTCGTATAGTTTTAATAATATACTTAAGTTTATTAATCATATTAAACAACCTTGGGGTGTTGCATTTTATGAAAGAAGGCCGTTGTTTAGAGCATGAAGATTAACAAATCAGTGGCTGACTTACAGGGGTTGTATTTATAAACGACTTACCGGTAAGTGAATGCTATGCTGTTGCTAAGGTTAAATCTTTATGAAGGAGATTCCCTAAAACTATGAAATTTGCTCTGGAGGAACAGGCTGAAAAGGAATGTTCCTCCAGAGCAAATTTCATAGTTTTAGTGAATCTCCTTCATAGAAATTTAGCCTTAGCAACATCATAGCAACCACTTAAGTTGTTTTATAAATACGACTCCAGGTTCTCAGTATTCAGTGCTGAATGTTTTTTTTTGTTTTGTTTTGTTTTTGACCATGTGAGAATAACATCTGCACTTTGACATTTCTAAAATAGCTGACAGTTGCATGACATACCCCGTGGACTACGATGAAGTGAAAATATGACCACATATAGATTACAATGCTGAGCATTTTAACCTGTCCTTTTTCAAATTTGGCAAAGCAGTATTTCATTTTTGAAAAAAGTTGGAGGGGGTGTTTATTTAGGGTGGGGACATGTAATGGATTAATATGGTAAGCAGCTACATAAATTTAGTTTTTGCTTTTCTCAGAATTGCCAGAGAGTTTTGTAAAGACTCCAACCCAGACCTGACTAAGAGACTAGAGGAGGTACATTTATTTATGTCATTGCTCTAGATAAGGGAGAGTATGTTACATCTGTATGAAATGCAACTCTGTTAAGGTAAATCTGTACACTCCAGGGAAACAACTCTGCTATGTTTACTTTAGCATCCCTTCTAAATGGGGGTCATTTCTGAAAGAAAAGAATTTGCTTAATAAGAGTAGACCCCCTTTTGGAAGACTATGTCATCCAGTGAAGCAAACAGGAACTCATGAAAGTTATTCCCTTTTGTAAAAATGGCGGAAAACATGGTGGTGTACAGATACACCTTAGCAAATACAGTCAACTCTTGATATCTTGAACACTGATATCTTAGTATTCTCTTATTTCAAGAAAATAGTTTAGACATAATTCCTATTTTTATTCACATGTCAACTATTATCTGGAACTACTGATAACTCAAAGTAAATTTTCTTGGACCAGAAAATTTACTTTGAGATTTCAGTAGTTTGAGATGAATTCTGACTTTGAGCTATCTAGAGTTGACTGTATGTGTCTTAAGAAGCCAATGTTTTGTATATAGAAATAGCAATTTTGGCAAGTTAGTTGAGATTTGTTGCAAAACTCACAATTTGTGATTGTGCAAATATAAAAACATAAAAAGCTCCTTATCTTGAGCAAAGTGGATAAGCACTTATAAACAGACAGATGAAAGGATGTGCCCCTAAAAGTTTGTCCCTTTTCTTCAGAATATGCATGTGAAAATAGTCCTAATGCACTTACAAATATAAGGTGAAGTCAGATTGGATAGCATCAGATGTTTGGGACTTACTATTGGAAACTTGGGGTCGTATTTATAAAACGACTTAAGACGTTGCTATGCTGTTGCTAAGGCTAAATTTCTATGTTGCAGATTCCCTACAACTTTGAAATTTGCTCTGGAGGAACAGTCTGAAAAAGACTGTTCCTCCAGAGCAAATTTCATAGTTGTAAGGAATCTCCTTCATAGAAATTAAGCCTTAGCAACAGCATAGCAACCACTTTTGTTGTTTTATAAATACAGCCCTTGGTGTCATTGTGAAACATCACTTTTCATTGGCTGACGTCTGGTTAAACATTGCTGTAACAGAAAGTGCTTGCTGTGGATGGTGGAAAAAGTACACATTGAAATCTGAAAAAGTGCATTGAATTGTGGGTAACTGAAATGAAATTTGTTGTTTGGACGGTTAAATTGTTAATTTTATGGTTGCAAATTGCATGTTATGGCTCTGGGATGTTTCACCATTAAACAAAATTTGCAAACATAAATCCGTAGCAGCGAAGCAAACAAGTAGTCACAGAAATTATTTCCCTTTGAAAAAATGGTGGAAAAAAAGGTGGAGGTGTACCTTTACACCTTAAGATGTACCAGTAATTAAGGTAGCAATGGAACTGTAAAAAAATTAAGTATTTGGACAGATAGGTCTGAGCAAACAATCCGACCTAGGTCAGACTTCTTCTAAAGGAGCAGTCTGATCAGGGTCTACACTGTTTATTATTCCATCTGCATCTTTTGAGGGGGTGAGGGGGGCATTGTCCATATTAAAACTAAACTGGTTCAATTTTAGGACAATTACCATAATTATTTTAGTAGCTGTAGGTGTCCCAGTTTTTTTAATTTTATGGTATGTCTGTACTTATGTCTGTATTTCAGATTCAATGTGTATTACAAGATGTAAACTCCAATATTGCTACCCCGAAATCTTCAGCAAGGGAAAGGCATATTAGTAAGTAAGTGACTGACATAAGATAATTTTACAGTGTTGTGAGTGAAATTATACAGGCTGTCAAGTTAGCGGTACATTACCTTATCTAGATGTAAATGCATGATGACATTAAAACTTGGTATACAGCATCTGGGTCCTATGTACTCTTTTGTTCAAATGATGTCCATAGGGTGACCTTTTTAGCTTGCCTGAATGAAGTTCAGGAAGAGCTATTGTACTACCATCAGCGTTGGCGGCGGCAGCGGTGGTGTTAGCAAAATGTTAAAGTTTTGCGTTAAAGTTTTTTAGGTGATGGGCAAGGCGCTGTCAGGTGAGCTATCCTGTCCCGGTGACAGGTCTTGTTAAATAAGGTCTGGGTTTGTCCATGTGAAGAGAAAGTTTGTCATAGATTATGGGGGAAAAAATAGACAGAAATTTTTGCTCAAAATAAAATTAGTTTGATTTTGAACAAAGTACATGTATATTTAACGAAGAAAATGTGGCGTAGTTGGTCGTTAATGGGATAAATTTATTTGTACCGGTAACTTTATCAAGAAACCTTTGTTCTTGTGAACAGTGCAGCAAATATTTCTTCTCCAAAGTTTATTTTGCAAAGATTCTTTGTTACATTTTTCTGTGACAAATACATGTAATTTGCTGTGTGTGAACAGTTTGGCAAGCTTTCTTTTCTGTAGTTTCTGTGACAAAGAAACTTTGCTCATGTTAATGAAGCCATATGGATTTTTCAGACAAAACAGAGTTCCATGAAGAGCATGTTCCTGACCTCGAAAACTGGATAGATGAATATACATCACAGTTGCCACCACTGAAGATGTTCATTATACCAGTAAGTAGTTACATGTATCATATGTTTTTTATGTTTTCTTGCTTTTATGTCCAAGGTAAACGGTCATGTCTGGTCAATCAGTTAACTTAACCACACTATTCTGGGGCTGGCTTAGACCTCCTAAGCATTGTAGGATGCATTGGTGTTCAAAATTTTTGAACATGTCCCATTTCATCCTCATCATTTTTTGAGCCATGTCATGTGACTTTCAACAGTGTGGCAATTTTGTCATTCGATATTCATATCATCAGTCTCATTTATATAGGGTAGTCAGAGACCTCACTGTTGGCTTTGTGGCTTGGGTCACCTCCATAGAAGGCTATGTGACAAGCAAAGGCTCTGATCAGACTGCACTTATGTGCAGTCTGATCAGAGCCTTTGCTTGTCACCAATGCAATGTTGTTGGAAATCACATGATGTGGCTCATTTCACCGATTTCCCACAGCCCTATATGACTGAAATACTATTAATTGCAAGGGCATAACTGCCTATTAACAAATATGCAGATGCTTAATGAAATTTTGTCAAATTGACAAAATTTCAACAAGCACCTGCATATTTGATGATGCTGAAATTTTGTAAATTGGACAAGATGTCAATACTTACCCCAAAGAGTCGCGGCTACATGAAATGTTTTGGGGCTAAATTCTTTTTACAACCCTGAAATGGGCAGTAAAATCCCAAATTTTCTGTTTTTTCTGTCTAAAAATAGCTTAATTTTCTGTTTTGTTTCAGTCTGGGGGAAAAGCTGCCTCTTCCCTACACATGGCAAGGTCTATCTGTCGGAGAGCAGAGAGAAGGTAAATGGCTCTTTATGGGGAAATTTACAGGATAGATCATAATAATAATATGAAACTGATTATTATGATAAATTTTGGGACAACTTAACCAGTACTGTTATCTTAACTCATAAAGAAAAGAACATCACTTACAACTGTTCCATATCATTTGTTCTCAACATACAACTGTAAAAAGTGATAGCATGACTTTCTCCAATTTTTGGAATACCTTTTCTAGAAAAAATCCTACCTGTGACCCAACAATAAAACAGAAAAACTTATAACAGGAACTCCTCAAATTGACTACCAGAAAATTGTCAAATTGTTTCTCAACATACCTCCATGGAGGTCAATTTGAAACATTACTTCCACTGATGTAATAGAACTACCAAGATGGTTTTTAGGTGTATGGGTACGCTTTCATGTTTTTTCTGCCATTTTTATGAAGGGGAACAACTTTTATGACTTCCAGTTTGCTTCCTTGGGCAACACAACCCTTCCAAAAAAAGGTCTCCTCTTGAAGGAAAGAATTTGCTACTAGAGGAGCATACTGTTTCCTGTAAGAGTTGACCCCTATTGGCAAGGGAGGCAAAAATGAAAGTGGCACAGTTGTTTCCCCTGAAAGTGTACCTATTCACCTTAGTAAGTTTATTACTCTAAAGTGCTTAAGTATTAGGACACCTAAAACCATTAATTTTCCATTTGTTCCAAATGGAAAAATTAATGTTTTTAGATGTCACAATATTTAAGCATATTGGGGTATGATGAAAAGGGTATGTGCTTTTCCAACTAAGAGACTTTGTTTTCACTTTATTTCAGAGTGACACCTCTTGTTAGAGCTGGAGAAATGGATACAGAGCCTTTAAGATATTTAAACAGGTAAACAGTAAGATATCTAGGCAGTTAATACATTAAGGTATCTAAACTGATAGACATTAAGGTACCTAAACAGGTAATCCTTATGATGTCTTAACAGAAATTCATGAAGATACCAAAACAAGTAAACCTTATGATATCTGAACAGGAAAACATTAAGATATCTAAGCAGGTATACAACAGATACCATAAAAATTCTAACCCTTTGAACACCTAGGATAATTACCATGTTTGATGTAAAATGAAAGAGTATTTACAGTGCAGTTACACTTCCAAAAGATGCAAATGGAATTATAAACAATGTAGACAGGAGTTCAAGGTGCAAGGGGCACAGGTCTTTGACTCTGTTTATGTCTCACAACATTCTTGGCCTATTCCATAGAAATGATTACCTATTTAGCAAGAAAGTCAAAAGGGTGAACTGTCAAGTATTCAGGGCCCAGGGGCCATATTTATAAAACGACTTAAGTGGTATCTATGCTGTTGCTAAAGCTAAATTTCTATGAAGGAGATTCCCTATAACTATGAAATTTACTCTGGAGGAACAGTCTTAAAAGACTGTTCCACGAGAGCCAATTTGATAGTTGTAGGAAATCTCTTTTATAGAAATTCAGCCTTAGCAACAGCAAAGCAACCACTTAAGTGCTTTTATCAAACCGCCCCTGTTGTTCAAAGCATACTTTGCTTAACCAAGTCGTTAGTCGCGGATTTGTTAATTCTTATAGTACTCACAAAATCAATATTGGGGTATGTTTTTTGCTGAAACATTGTGAGGAACTTTTGCACTGCATTTTCAGCAAAAAATTTTAGCATTTTTGCGTATAATGCATTTGAAATTTTAACATTTCATTAACTAATGAGGTCGTTAGTTTTGAACAATCAGGCCCTGGGCGCAGTTGTTCAAAGCATTATTAGCCTAACGAGCTCATTAAGAACTCAACTTGTTAAGTTTTTTGCGACTTTATAGCCAAATACACTGTATTTTTGTTGCAAAAGCTTCTCCCATTTTTCAACAAAAAATATTGGCATATTTGAAATATATTAATGTTTGAAATTTTAGCGCCTTGTTAAACATGCAAAAGCTTCTCACATTTATTCAAGAAAAAATATTGGCATATTTTAAATATATTAATGTTTGAAATTTTAGCCTCTCGATAACTAATGAGGTCATTAGTTTCGAACAATCAGGCCCTGATTTGTATCACTTGTCAGATGTTAATCATGACAGCATTATTTTTGAGCGGCTTGGTTGTTTAAAATTAACGATGTTGTTAGTTAACGAAACGTTAAATTCTCAAACATATTGTATGCCAAATCATGGGGTTGTTTTGGACGATAATTAATTGTTTTATTTTTCAGGCTCAGTGATTTTCTGTTCACTGCTGCACGATTTGCTGCCAAGAATGATGGTGAAGAAGAAGTGATATACAAAAGAAAAGGGAGCAAGGGGAAAACTTAACTTTTATACTTAAATTTTAGCCTTTAAAGTGGATGAGCACTCTTTCAGGGGAAGCAACTCTAGCCAGAGCTCTAGATAAGAGGGATATTTGATGATAATTAAGGGATAATTTTTTTATTTCACCTTGAAACCATACAATGTGACCCCTCATCTGAACCGTCTCGTTGAGACGGTTCAGATGAGGAGTCGCAATGTATGTTTTTATGCAGAATTGACAAAAATTATCCCTAATTATCACGAAATACTCACTCTTATCTAAAACTGTCTAACATTTTCATTTTGTCTCCCTTGTTAGTTTATAAAGTGTTTTATTCATCATATAAACATACACAATCATTTCATACAGCGATAATGTGAAAGGATTCAATAACAAGCTAAATAGCTTATAAACATGGTCTCCCTTCTTGATGGGGTTCAACTATTAAGAGAAGAATTTGCTCCTCTAGGAGCAGATTCTTTCCTTTAAAGGTAGACATCCTTTTTGGAAGGGTATTAATGTAGGACAGCTAACAGGAAGTCACAAGAATTATTTCCCCTGACTTGAAGGTGTGCACCATAAAGATTCAGTAATATTTGCTAAAAAGGGACATTAAAAGGACCAACATGTGACCTACAGGAAAATTGTTGAAAACAATTTTTTCTTATAGCCAAAAGTGTGATAAAGAAAGGGTATGTGTAATTCAGTATTAATCTAAAATTACAGTGATTTATTTTGCAACATTATGACATAATCATTTTTTAAAATTTATCACGTAAGACCATGTTTCCTTATATTTTGACAATGCCACTGTTTTTGAGAAAGAAACACATGAAATGGCAGGCATAGATGTGGGATTATTTGTGCATTAGAAGAATGATTGGGAGAATTTGAAGAAAATGAATACCGGTATTTATATTGTGTTTTTAAGTGTTAGAATTTTTAACAGCTCTGATAGTTATTTGTTAAATAATCAATACATGTTCGTATTACGCTTTCAAAATATATATATTATTTGTGATATCTACTTTAAATCGGACCATCAAATAGTAAGTTATTAGTGAACAGATCACTGTTACTGTTGATCCTAATAAACCAGTGAGAAGAAGCCTTAATAAGAGTAGGACTCGGTTATTCAAAACTAACAACATCGTTAGTTAACAAGACGTTAAAATTTCAAATGTTAATATCTAAAATATACTAATATTTTTTGTTGAAAAATATTTGAGAAACTTTTGCAAATAACAGTAGGGTCCGTTTATTCAAAACTAACAAGGTCATTAGTTAACGAGACATGAAAATTCCAAATGTTATCTGAAATATGCCAATATTTTTTGTCAAAAAATGTGAGAATCTTTTGCACTGCAAAAGCTCCTCACAATTTTTCAACAAAAAATATCAGCGTGTTTGGATATAATGTGGTAAAACACTTAACAAGTTGATCTCTAAAAGTCAATGATGTTTTGAACAACTGGGCCCAGAACAGTTATGATTAATGCGGCATATGAGAGGTGTATGATTAGTCTGTCAGGATTTACTGGAAATATATATATGAGCCGGGACATGAGAAAATTAACAAAGTTGCAGATGCACCTAGTGCAGACTCAGGTCAGCCTGCGCATTTGCCCAGTGTGTTCAGAGTCTTTGCTTTGCACTTTAAAAGGAACTAGGGATCTAAGCTAGCTCCATGCAGACAGCAAAGATTTTGATAAGACTGGGTGGATGCCCAGACTGATCTGAGTCTTCACTGGGTGCACATGCCACTCATGTTGCGACTGGGTGGATGCCCAGACTGATCTGAGTCCTCACTGGGTGCACATGCCACTCATGTTGCAGCTGGGTGGATGCCCAGACTGATCTGAGTCTTCACTGGGTGCACATGCCACTCATGTCCCGGCTCAAATATTTAGATGGAAGAGCTCATTACAGAAATACAGAAAAGTGGTAGGGTACAAATTCTGGATCCCCCCTTATCCCACCCCACCTTTACCTTCCCCTCCCCCCCCCCCCCCCCCCCCGCCCCCCACCTACCGCCCCACCCCACCCCCCGTTCTGTAGCTTTGTAATGAGCCTCTCTATCTGGAATCAACAAAAGTCCATTTGAGCTGCGACACAACAAAACCAACAAAGTAGTTGTGCACCCAGGGCAGACTCAGATCAGCCTCACCTTGTGAGACTTGGCACATAAGCCTCTAAAATCATGAAATTCTGAATTGTTTCATGAATTGTTTGACAGTGAATTGAAGTCTTTACATGGTAAAGTGAAATTGTTTTTATGGTATCAAAAATAAATATTTTTATCTAAATTTTGTTCTACAGTATATTGTATTGTCATACAAATCATATGTGAAAGTTTGAGAAAAACCTAGCTTTTCATATGCCTATTTTGAAAAAAAAATGAATGTATTCTGGCATGGTGCTGTCTGTCGGTCCATATACTAGGATGGGGCAAAGTGTCGCATACAGTAATGGTTGCTCCCCCTTTCTTAGTTTCCAAGTTATGCCCCTTTGTTGTTTTTATTATACGTCCGTTTTGAAAAATCGGACGTATTATGGCATGGCGCTGTCCATCCGTCCGTCTGTCTGTCCGTCCGTCCGTCAACATTCTTGTGCGCACCATATATCAGAAACCGTTTGAGATATATTCATGAAATTTTGTAGGCATATATATTAGGATGGGGCAAAGTGTCGCATATAGTAATGTTTGCTCCCCCTTTCTTAGTTTCCAAGTTATGTCCCTTTGATTATTTTTTACCCTACTAGTCTTGTGATCAACTGTTGGAAATATTTTAACAAAACTTTATGGTGATGTGTATATTGTCAAGGGAATATATAAGGACCAAGAATAGTAACTCTAGTTTACTTAGTTATTGAATTATCTCCCTTGTTTGACTTTGGTGTTTTTCAGCTTCTGAGCTGCTTCACCCTGGAAGCTGATTTTTAATATATACTAATAGTATTTGATGTGTTAGATGTTTAAATAACATTGCAGTCAT
Source organism: Ctena decussata (assembly GCA_963989385.1). NCBI lineage: Eukaryota > Metazoa > Mollusca > Bivalvia > Lucinida > Lucinidae > Ctena > Ctena decussata. The sequence goes on from OZ022511.1 coordinate 8,789,773, forward strand.
TAATTACAGAGTTGTTTCCTTTGTCTGCCTGTCCATCCTCCTATAAACAATCTTGTTCATTCTGTAACTCCTTCATGACAATGAAACTGGAGTATTATGTGTCGCTTGCCAAGCTCTTGTTGGATAATCATGAAGACAAAATAATCTTCAGATGAAAAGCAAATTATCTACTCCTTAAAAGCCAGTAAACATACTATGAGTCAGCAACTGATACAGGGACCTGGCACCTTACTTCTTAGAAAGTCAGGTAGATAACAGGGTTCCCACAGCCAGGGAAAAGTCAGGAAAAAAAAGGATTTTTTTTTCAAGGTCAGGGAAAAGTCAGGGAATTTTGTAGGTGGTCAGTGAAATTTGAAAATTAAGCAAAAGTCAGGGAAAAGTCGGGGAATTTTTGTAATTACAGGTTAGGTCTGAATAACAATGAAAATACAAGGCTTAGGAAGTTTCATTGATTATGGCTAATTATTTTTTTCTAAATATATGAGCGGCGACATGAGAAAACCAACAAAGTGGTTGTGTACCCAGCGCAGACTCAGATCAGCCTGGGCATCCGCCCAGCCTGATCAGAGTCTTCGCTGTCCACATGGAGGTAGCTGAGACCTTTATCTACCATTTAAGTGCTTAGTAAAAAAGTCTGAGCGGACCAGACAGATGCCCAGGCTGATCTGAGTCTGCACTGGGCGCACAACCACATTGTTGGTTTTCTTGTGTTGTAGCTCATTTACAAAACACAACTTCTAACCGACCACTTTCTTTGTTTAAAGATAGTGTCATTAATTAATGGTATCTAAACATGATTTTGTTATATTCAGTACATCCAATTAGTCATGTACCGGTAAACATTTCAGCAAAAACAAGTTTTGGTCGCAAAAAATTGGAATTTGGTCAGGAAAAAGTCCGGGAATTTTGTTTTCTCAGCTTTGTGGGAACTCTAGATAAGACAAAGCACAACTTTTAACATTTCAACATTTTTCTTCAGAAAAATAAAGTTAAAATGGAATGGTCTGTGCTGGACTTTGATATGGAATGGTCCATACTAAGTTTTAATAAAGTCACATTTTTCCCCTCCTTGACGATAGTAGTTAAGAGTACCACAATCCCAGGCGAGGAGATACCAGTTACACTGATCACCACAAGTAGCAGATTGCTTTTCCGATACTGTTGCCAGGCAAAATTCCCCACAAACGTCTGGATCTTTACCACAGCTATCCTGAAAAATTGAAAATTTGGAAGGACATGCGTTTTCTTTATTCATATTATGGTTGTGGCCACAATATATTATCTGCAACAGGATATGAGCCACGACATGACAAATTAACGAAGTGGCATGTGCTCCACGTGAAGACTCAGATCAGTTGGGCATCTGCCCAGGCTGATCAGAGTCTTCTCTATTCACATTGAGATAACTCAGACCTTTAGTTACCCTTTAAGCACACAGCAAATATTCTGATCACCCTGAGCAGCTATCCAGGCTGATCTGAGTCTTCACTAGCGACGCATGCCACTTTGTTGGTTTTGCCATGTCATGGCTCATCTGTGCCATGGGGTATTATCTTGAGCAGACAAGATCTTTGGTTAAAAGGTATCATCTTTAAGAGAAAGGTTGTGTATATTAGGGAACAAAATACCATTTTGATCAATTATGCTTTCTGAAGATGTACATCTTAGTATTTCTGTTTATCATATACTTTCACTAGTATTGCCCTTGATACTAGATATTTGGCCCACCCATTATAGCCCTGTCAGAAAGCGCTGTCCAGCCCTGTTGTCCAAAAGTCAGGTGTAGGGCCGAGATCACCTCACGTGCAGGGCGGGACAGAAATATCTCAGCCCTTGTATCGGCCCTCAATTTTGGCGCTAACGTCAAGTATTGCCGCTGACGTCATCAAAACAATTCAGCGAGCTAAAAGACGTCTGCCGCCATGTTTTATTGTCGCACGTCGACTGGCTGAAAGTGGACACGCAGAGGCTTCGTAGTTTGTTCTAAAACCAGAAAACCATTCTCGGTAAGTTTTATTTTGTAATCTGAGCCATTTACGATTAAAATACCAAACAATTATGATGTGTTTTCTTCATTTTGTGCTCAGTTGTACTTCCAGCTGAAAGAAAAATGGCGGCACGGCTCACCATCCATGATCTTCCGACTCGAACATCTTCATGTTTTTTTTTTCAGCCAATAAAAAGAAAAAAAAAGAAAAGAAAAAAAAACAGACAAATTTTATTGGAACAAAAATATTGCAGTACTTCTTACAAAAGTTCAATTTCTATAAGAAAGTATATGATAAAAAGATCATCACACGGTTGTTTTGATCCCATCCCTGATCTCAGCCCTCGGACCGTATCGGCCCTCGCCCTTCGGGCTCGGGACGATACGGTCAACTCGGGCTGAGATCAGGGCTGGGATCAAAACAACCGTGTAATAATCTCTATATCCTTTTTACAAAGGCAATCAAGATTTGAGATTTTCTGTTTGCTATCTTGAGCAGTGAAGCCCTACCAAAATGGAGTCTACTCCTAGGGGAGCAAATTCTTTCCTTTAAGAGTTGATACCCATGAAGAAGGGAGGTAAAATTAAATCGGCAGAATTGCTTACCCTGAAAGTGTACCCATTCACAAGCCTGGCAGTAACATCTTGTTCTCTGAGGATAATACCCAGCAGGCACACGACGTCATAATGACTTCAATTAAGAATTAAAATTTGATTTTTAGCGTTCATTGTGTGATGAAGCCAGTGGGCAGAGCTAAAATTCTATGAAGCGCAAAGCGCTTCTTGTAGAATTTTAGCGACAACCACTGACTTCTTCACACGATGAACGCTGAAAAATCAAATTTATATTCTTATATATACACTTTATTTTTAGACCCTTCCTGTGCTGTTTTCGTGATAATTTAATGTAGAATATACAAAATATGCGTCAAAGAAAAGACAGAAACGACGTATTTGGCTATTACATCAAACAGCCGTCGCCATAACGTGGCATCAATCGAATGTTACGTGGACCAATCAAGACGTTTATTTACCTTAGAGGTCGCTTAACTACAACATCACATGATCAACTGTCGTTCATCGGTGTATGAAGCCAGTTGCTCTATACGGTTTACCTATGGGAAGTCAGTTGCAAGTGTAAATGTTGCGACTGATGACGTTGCGTCAACGTCATTACAATGTCATGTGCCTCCTGTGAATGTTGAGGCCTGGTGATTAATTCTTAAAGTGACAAACAGGCAGATAACAAATTCTCTAAGTATGCAAAATTTGAAAAAATGCTGTAGCATATTCAGAAGTGAAAGACTAGAGGACAAACAGTGTAGATCCGGAGTAGGGAAGCTCATTATAAGCCACATCATCTGGATCTACACTGTTTGCAAATTCAGCTGTTTCATTTTTTGTGCTGTTAGTGTTGAATAAAGAAAATGCACAGCCCTTCTGGGGTCCCACACACCCCATTTGATCTCTCTTTCATTGACATTGGACATCTTCATTTTTATGCTCCAACTCAAAGGTTTGAGGGATGTAGCTATGAGCTTGGCGTCCAGCTGTCCATCTGTAAACATTTTCTTGTCAATTGTATATCTTGAATACCCTTTGGAATATTTTCTTGACACTTCACAGGTCATGACATTGTGCCATGTACAAGGATGACTACTCTTGCTTTGTTGTTTTTTTTAGTTATTTCCCCTAGATGGTTTTAGCTGTGTTTTATTTTGCAGATTCTTGTCTGCTCTGTAACTTGAATACCTTTTGAAATATTTTCATGATACTTCACGGAAATGCAGAACAGTTCATGTCGATGTGTTGCGTACAAGAAAGATAACTCTTGTTTTTGTACTTTTTGAGTTATTTTCCTTGATGGTTTTAATGTGTCCACTCTATAACTTGAAAACCCTTTGAAATATTTTCATGATACTTCACAGATGTGTAGGACAGGTCATATTCTGGGCACAGGCTTTGTTGCTTTAACCCATTAATACCTAGCGCCCCTAAAATGGGATGTAGGCAAACAGTAGAGACCCAGATCAGACACCACAAACGCACCGTCTGATCAGGGTCTACACTTTTTGCATACGACAAATGGGTATTTTTCCTCAAAATAAACAAAAAATCGAAAAATAAACTATACCTGACACCCCTTAAATAACAGATGGACTTGTCCAGTATGTACAGCTAGAAGAATCTACTAGACTGCACATTTGTAGTGGCCGTGTTGCTCTGCTGTTTGCATTGGTAAGCCTTTTCTCCTTACCAAAAAACCTCAATAATTTAAATGATACAGTACACACTTAAAGCGCCATTGATGAAAATGGCAGACTTCGCAAACAGTGCAGATCCTGATGAGATGGCTCATAATGAGCTACCTTATCTAGATCTACACTGTTTGCCCTCTAGCTTTTGAATTTTCAATATGATAAAGGTTGGATGAAACATATTTTGAAATTTTTGCAGACGTAAATTTTGTCATCTGCTTTTTGGCACTTGAAGGGATAACTATCATTATCAGTAAGTCCAAGGGATGAGAATTTTTCTTGGAGAGTTCACTTTAGATAACAGGAGTTGAAATGTAAGCAGTTTATTGGAAATGTATCCAAATTTTTCATTTATTTTGACATAAGAGGGTACTTTGAGATATCATTGTTTGGGATAAAGAAAGTCAGCTTTACCCTTAAAATATACTAAGCACACCTTCTAACCGACCACTTGCTTTGTCTTGAACATTTGAAGATGGTATCCGGACATAATTTTCTTATAGTCAGTACCCCCAATGTGTCATGGAAACATTGTAAAATGTTTGAGCTCAATACCTTCAGAATCGTTTTCCTGGCAGTAGAGGATGCACATGTACCCTCATTTTCGAACTTCGCAAGGATTATGACTGTGGTGGAGAAGGTTTTTTAATTGTGACTAAAATTTTGAATTCTGTAATAAAATAATGCCTTATTATGAATTCTCAGGTTCATTTAAACATTTTCTAAATATTCGCACAAATCATAAACATATGCTGACCAGATTCCGAAATGTGGTTCTGTCCGAATCGTGAAAATCTGCTGAAATGTTGCGATTTTCGGAAACAGGGGTACCATTATCTCTCACTTATTCAATGGTATACGGATAAGATTTTTATTTCAGAATTACCTGATTTACTTCACCAATATCACAAGTTAATTAAAGATGGAAACAAATGTTCGACTGTCCTTTTTATTTAGCGGAAAGCATGCTATAAATAAGTGGTCGGTTAGAAGTCGGTTTTAGTATAGTACATACTTCATCACCCCACGTCCAGGTAGGGCCTTTCTTTACTCTATCCCCTGCTGATACACTGCAAAGATCTGCAAGATGTTACAATAACATTTTTTATCATATAGTCGAACACTCGTCAGGTAATGCAGTTTGCTTCTTTTGAGTTCAACAGAAACGCAGGGTATAAACTAGTCGACAAGTTTTGGCTTCCTGCCGAAACTGTCTGTCATACTTGGCCTTGGCTGAGACTGTCCCTGGCCCAAAATAAAGCACACTGATTGGCTGCTTCCGAGCACATGCTCGGAAACAGCCAATCAGTGTGCTTTATTTTGAGTTTGAGATTATTCTCAAGTTTTATAACATCGAATCCTGGTTCCTGCAGAGATTGCTGTTCATGATGAATGGCTTCCTGCCGAGATTGTCCACATGATTCTACTTCCTGCTGAGACAGTCGACAGGAAGCAGAATCACGTGTACAGTTTCTTCATGAAGCCATTAGTCGAGTGGTTAGAGTGGCTCAGTTATTGTGCAGAAAGTCACCGGAAGGTCGTGAGTTCGCGGCTCACCGTCGCCATCCGATCACTGGAAAACTCTCTCTGTCAACCCAGCAGTAAATGGGTACCTTTTTCGAATCAGGGAAGGATAAGGCAGTGAAAGGAGAGAGATGGGCTCCGCCTTTCATCAGCTGTGCCCAAGATACAGTTGGTCTCTAACTCCCACTGCCCTACGGCTATTAGGCTATGGGAAACCTTTGCCTTTTAGTCTTGGAATGAATCATGGACGGTCTCGGCGGAAGCCAAATATGTCGGGCAGTCTTGGCAGAAAGCAAAATTTGGTGTACTAGTTTATACCCTGTGAGTAAATATAGTAAGAAAGTAGAGGAAGAGCTATTGCGATCACACTTGTTTTGCCTTTAAGCTCAGTGTATAAACCACCTTGTTTTTTTAACATTATTGCAATTGGAAAAAAATTGTCGTTCTGCAAACGCTTCTGTTTGCTTCCCGGACCAAGGAAACCCCTGCAAAAATGGTCTACTCTTAAAGGAATGAATTTGTTCCTAGGGGAGCAAATTCGTTCCTTAAAGAGGTGACCCTATTAAAAAGGGAGACAAGAATGAAAGTGGCGGGTCAGGTTGCTTCTCCTGTGGGTTTTCCCATTTGCATTAAGCTTTTATTGGCAATACATTTAGTAGACCATATTTAATGACACAGCATTTTTAGTGTTACGTCTTTGTGAAATGGATAAATATCTGGACCAAGAATAACGTGCACATTTATGTCGAGCAACTGCATATTTATGTTTCGGCATACAATAGCCTTATGAAACACAGATATGATCAAAGTTATTCCAAACCTATATACCTACCTACCCTACCATACCCTACCCCCACCCCACCCCAAATATGGCTTTAATGAAACGATCAGAAGGATCAAATTATCTTAAAAGGTAAAAAAAAATACATGAATAGATAAACAAATAAACTGAAAAAAAAAGTAATCGAACCTATCTACCTACAAATATGGTTTTAATGAATTGGTTAGAAAGATCAAATTATCTTAAAAGGTAAAAATTAAAAAAAAAATACATGAATAGATCAAACAAATAACTGAAAAACTAAGTAATTTTGATTGATACTTTATTGTGGCTCTATACTGACCTCACACTCACAGGCTATAATCGATTCCGCTAATTTTCGCTTCCTGCAGAGACTGTAAATCATATTTGACTTCCGCCGAGACTGTCCGCAATCTCTTGCTTCCTGCCGAGTCTTCTGTACATGATAAATGGCTTCCTGGAGAGACTGTACGCGTGATTCTGCTTCCTGCCGAGGCCTTTGGAAGGAAGCAGAATCACGCGGACAGTCTCTCCAATAAGCCATTTTTCGAGGACAGTAGTCTCTGCAGGAAGCAAGAGTTCGCGGACAGTCTCGGCGGAAGCCAAATATGACGGACAGTCTCTGCAGGTAGCGAAAATTGGTGGAATTGATTATACCCTGTGACACTGGTCAATGGAAACGCACAGGCTTTGCTACAAACGCTGAGGCGTCTCACAGGCTTTAAAGAACAATGGCGGATTAGTGACAGGTACAAAAGGTTCGGGACATTCTTTCTGTTTGTTTTACAGTTGCTCACCGATCGCAAAATGTGACACATACCTTAAAGTACGCCCTAACCATTTTCCCTTACAACAGCAGTAAGTTTAAGTTCCCAGATTTCAAAATAAAAAATAGACCCAAATCTCAATTTTGACGTAAAGGTGTTTTGCTCTAAATTGCCCATAGTTTCCCGATTTCCCTCTTAAATACGCGATCGAAGCTCATGTAATGCTTAGATAATTGTAAGCCAAGATAATGAAGTCGAAAGGCACTCCACAGAAAATAAAAATCCTGACGCACCTAGCTGCAGTCAAAAACAACGCTGAGGCTTCTCACAGAATTTCAAATTGAAAAAAAAATGAAGCGTATTTGTAATATATTTTGTAAATATTTTATAATCAGAAGATACGCACAGCGTTTCAGTGACATTGGCTAAAAACATTAAAATGAAGAATCACTGACGCAAGGAACTTTCTCGACTTCATACAAGGCTGCTTCAATCAGAGCATTACGATGAGAAAACGTTGGCTAGACTCGATAACTCACATCATTCAATTCAAATAGTTAAGCTGGACAAAATTCTTTAAGTAATTAGTCACCGTTAGCCTTTTAAAACCGTATCTCATTAAGGAGCAGTACAACGCACATGTGCATTTTAAAAGCTATGTGTGTTGTACTGCTCCTTGGTGAGATACGGTTTTAAAGGGCTAACGGTGTCTAATTACTTAAAGAATTTTTCCAGCATAATTATTGGGCAATTTAGAACAAAACACCTTTACGTCAAAATTGAGATTTGGATCCATTTCTTTCATTTTGAAATCTGGGAAATTTTCTTTAAGCTTGTGCGTCCTGTTTGAGAAACTTCAGCGTTTTTCGCGAAGCCTGTGCGTTTCCACTGACCAGTGTGGACCAAACCCCAAGCATGTCGGCCACTATTCTATTCTGCCCCATAACATTGGGCACCACCGACTGAACAATCCTTTTCCACATTATCCTGTTTTCAGCTACCCTAATGTCCATTCCTTGCTTTCGACAAGTAAAACAAGAAAATCTTAAAAAAATATAATCGGCGCGGATTAAATGGAAGTGTGTTGTATTATATGTCTCTAGTTGAAGTTCATGAATAAGTAAGCCATGTCGGTAGGCACCCACAACCGTAATTTTGACACTGGGTAGCGACAACGACCTATCTCAAAATTGAGCTGTCCAATTTGGAAATCCAAAATAGGCCGCGGTCAGTCTTGATATTGACCTGATTTCAAACTACTTATCAACATGTGGCACTGTTTGCTTGCTTGTGTGTATTAAACCGAAGTAGAAATCAAAAGGTCTACGGAAAATTTTTTTTGAATATCTGCGGTTTTCGATAAAATTTCGATTGTAAAATTACAAATAAGAGAAACATTTTGAATTAATATAAGACAGAGTGCTAGTATTCACAGTGAAGTACGACGAAATTTCAGTTCAGTTCGATTCTCCTAACGACGTTCCCCAAGTGACGAGAAAAAAACGAAGTTTAAATATTCATTGACCTTTGATATTATTTGCTAAATTTTGGCATACGCGTTATTTGACCAATGGAATCTTGTGAAATGTGGAACGATATCGAAATTATACGAGGCTGCACCTCGAAAGAAAGACCTAGAGATTTCAAAGTCTACAGATATGGAAAAAAAATCAATAAAATTGAGCCGCGACAGGACAAAACCAAAAAAATGGCATGTGCGTCCAGCGAAGACAGATCAGCCTCGGCAGCTGCCCAATCTGATCAAAAAGTTCGCTCGCGCTGCTGGAATGGCTAGCGAAAAATCTAAACTAGCACCATGCAGACAGCGAAGACTCTGATCAGACGGGACGGATGCCCAGGCTGAACTGAGTCTTTGCTAGGCGCACATGCCACTAAATTGGTTTTGTGTAGCGGCTCAAACAAATCATATTGGTGAAATGTGGATACATGGAGGACTCAGAGTCTTCCCTATTCTCCCAGGCTGTTCAGAGTATACCCTGCTCACTTCGACAATCTGTGGATCCTAAGGAACATAATCATACAGGGTAACTTTGTTCAGACTGCACACATGTGTAGATGAAATAAAATTACTGACCTTTATCAAAGTCTTCAGATATAGCAGGGTGTGCTACATCGCTGTATCTTAAAGCTGCAGCGCTAGCAACCAGGGTAACAATAATTGGAACCGCCTACAAAATTTTTCGAATAATGTTATGTGAAAAAGGGATTCTAGACCAAGTGCACACCTCAAGAATTCAAAGCAGCGTGTGGTTGTTGCACAAACTGTTCAGTGTGCAAGTTTTGCTATACATAACCTCAAGAATCCATATCATACTGAAAGGATTTAAAAACTTCCACTTTTTATTGCTGGTTGCTGATGCTTTCACTTGTTACAGTGTTTAGTTTTTTACAATAAAATGCTTGAAACTTCTCAAATTTAAAGATTACGCAGTTTATTCGTATCATTTACTTAAATGACGCCAGAAAAGAGCGTTACGTCTCTGATACGAATGAGGCAATAACGGCGTTATCTTATGCAACAATCTTTTTGACGATTTATTACTGTCTTACTGTCGTTACATCATCCACGTTGGTTTGCAATTATTATTGCAGTTGATGCTGTCACGTAAAACCTATTACGGAGACGGCGTCGACGTGAGTTAACGTCATTACCTCTGTTTGTTAATATCGGGTAGCTCCTTTACTGACGGTCTTTTGACCTTCCTGTAAACCGTGCACGTCGTCTGAGATCGCGACGTCACTTTTTGAAATTTCAGCACTTAACTGGCCCCAAACTGTGCTCATGTTTGCGATTTTAGGCGCTGTAGGCCAAATAAAGCCATAGACCGAGTTCAAACTTTTAAAATTCAATTTGATATTGTAAGAGAAATGTGTCATCAGAAAACTGTGTATATAAAGTGATCCATCTGTTTGTAAACTGCACTAAAAACCTGAGGAGCACGTGCTTATTCCTTACCGATTCGGTTGAACGATTTCAAGTTCAAGATACGGATATAATCAGGAATAAAAGAAAATATTTGTTGTAAAATTTTGATGAACGTAGCTGCATTTGTTTTTCAGATATTCAAAATTTAATAATGGGTGGAAGTTTTTAAACCCTTTCAGTATATATGCAACAATGGATTTTTGACTACTCGAATAACCGTTAATTTATTTTGCATTAGCGCAAATGGGGAACTAACATAAATTATTTTTTTGTTTTAGCGTTAAGGCCCTAATAGCTTTTAAAAGAAAATTCTTCAGATTTTTAAAGAATTGGTCCTTTTTAGACATGAAGAACACTACCATAGCTTCTGTTTGTTTCTATGGGAATGCCAGTGCCGAAACGATTTTTTTCTGTGTTCAAACAATGATTGTACGAAAGGATCATTTTAAGGCCCATATGGGATTATATGCTCATTTTCATTGCGTTATTTGACATAATTTTGAAGATGTAAAATAAAATTTTTTTGGCCTTTTTCTTAGCTCACCTGAGCCAGCGGCTACGATGGAGCTTATAGGATGGTAAGGCTCCGGCGTCCGTCCGTCGTGCGTCGTCGTCCGTCCACAATTTCAAACGACTTCTCCTCTGAGACCGCTGGGCTAATTGTAACCAAATTTCATATGTAGCCCCCATGGGTCTTAGGAACGAAAAATTGTTCGAACGGTCCTCGTCACATGATCAATATGTCCGCCAGGCACATATATGGTAAAAAAATTCTTCTTCGCAAGAACCAATAGGCCGATGGGCTTGAAACTTTGTATATAGCATCGGGTACGCCAGTACTACTAAGATTGTTCAAATTATGACCTTAGGTTGACCTTAACCTTTTTTACGGTAAGGTCAAATTTTCTTTCTGTAGCTTTTATATGGGAAAATGCTAGAATATAAGATATCTTGGAAACTATTGAAGATTTTGACCTGAAAACTGGTATATACAGTCATCTTAATGAGTACATGAAACTTTATGCGTACAAAAGATCAAGGTCATTCTTTGACCTATGACCCTGGTCTCTCATGTTGTGACTATTTCACACATCTCCAAAAAAGCCACTCGGTCAATTGTAACCAAATTTCATGGAGAGCCTCTAGGGGGCGGTGAACGAAAATTTATTCAAACGGTCCTAGTCACATGACCTACATGGCCGCCACGCCCATATAGAATTAAAACATTTAAAAATCTTCTCCAGAACCAGTAGGCGGATGGCCTTGAAACTTGGTATGTAGCATTGGGTGTTCAAATTATGACCTTGGGTTGACCTTGACCTTTTTTCGGTAAGGTCAAATTTGCTTTCTGTGGCTTTTATATGGGAAAATGATAGAACATAAAATTTCTTGGAAACTGTTGAAGGTTTCGACCTGAAAATTGGTATATACTTTCATCTTAATGGGTACATGAAAGTTTATGCATACAAGAGGTCAATGTCATTCTTTGACCTTTGACTCTGGTCTCTCATACTTTGACAATTTCACACATCTTCTCAAAAGCCACTGGGCCAATTATAACCAAATTTCATATGTAGCCTCCAGTGGTCTTAGGAACGAAAATTTGTCCAAACGGTCCTGGTCACATGACCAACATGGCCGCCATGCCCATATATGGTAAAAACCTTTAAAAATCTTCTCCAGAACCAATAGGCCGATGACCTTGAAACTTGACATGAAGCATCAGGTACATGAACACCACCAAGATTGTTCGAATTATGACCTTAGGTTGACCTTGACCTTTTTAACGGCAAGGTCAAATTTGCTTTCTGTAGCTTTTATATGGGAAAATGCTAGAACATAAGATATTTTGGAAACTGTTGAAGATTTTGACCTGAAAACTGGTATAACAGTCATCTTAATGAGTACATGAAAATTAATAGGTACATGAGGTCAAGGTCATTCTTTGACCTTTGACACTGGTCTCTCATGTTGTGACAATTTCACACATCTCGAAAGCCGCAGGGCCAATTGTAACCAAATTTCATATAGAAGCTCTAGGGGCTGAGGGAACAAAAATTTGTTCAAACGGTCTGGGTCACATGACCAACATGGCCGCCATGCCCATATATGGCAAAAATATTTAAAAATCTTCTTCTCAAGAACCAAATGATCGATGGCCTTGAAACTTGGAATATAGCATCAGGTACTTGAGTATTATCAAGATTGTTCAAATGATGACAATGGGCTGACCTTGACCTTTTTAGGGCAAGGTCAAGTATGGGAAAATGCTAGAACATAAGATTTCTTGGCAAGTTTAGAAGATTTTGGCCTAAAATTGATATATACAGTCGTCTTAGTACATAGAAGCTTTGCGGGTACATGAGGTCAAGGTCATTCTTTGACCTCTAACCCATGTCTCTCATATTTTGACAATTCAAAAGTCAAAAGTCACTGGGCTAATTGTTTCCAAATTTCATACACAGCCTCCAGGGACTGAGGGAACGAAAATTTATTCAAGTGGTCTAGGTTACATGACCTACATGACCACCATACTCAGGTGAGCGATTCAGGGTCTCATGTCCCTCTTGTTTCAATTCTGTGCACCGAATGTCGTTAATTTCGCCATTATTTTACATCTTCCTACCGCGGAAAGTTCTCCAATATCTGCCACCGGAGTCATTGTTAGAGATTGATTATATGTCCAAACAGAGACGGTTCCGGTTGGACTGCGCAAATGCGCAGGCTGCTGAGTCTCCCGTGTTTGTGCTTGCCGTAAGGTATCGTTTTATATGACACGGCACATGGTACCAATAAGCCATGGATGTAGAATAGAATATGTAAGGAGATAATTTCTGTTTCCGTGGAACTAAGAGATCAAGTGACAGAAGATTCAATATGCATGAAGGGCATCTTAAGTTTCAACTGTTCCCGTAAAAAAAGAGCTCATAATTGCCCCGCGACACGAGAAAATCAACAAAGACGCATATATGCATCCTGTGAAGACTCAGACCAGCCTAGTGTCTTTTCTGATGCCCAGACTGATTTGAGTCCTCGCTGGGCTCACATACCACTATGTGGTTTTATCGTGTAGCGGCTCCTATTTTTAGAATACCGCAGCCGAAAGACTGCAGGGGAGCTTATAGGATTAACAAGCTCCATCATCCGTTCGTCCATCCAAAATTTCAAACGAATTTTCTCAAGCCACTAGGCCAATCGTAACAAAATTTCATATTTAGTCGCCAGGGATCGGGGAAACGACAAGTTCCACAAATGGTCTTGGTCACATAACCAGCATGGCTGGCATTCAAATACAGTCAACTCCCGATATCTCGAACGCTGATATCTCAAAGTGTCTTCTGATATCAAAGAGTATATTTCTTATTTTTATTTACATTTCAACTCCTGTTATCTCAAACTACTGATATCTCAAAGTAAATTTTCTGGTACCAGAAAATTTACTTTGAGATATCAGTAGTTTGGGCTGAAGTTCAACTTCGAGATATCGAGAGTTAACTGTATATGGTAAAAACCTTTAAAAAAAATCTTATCCAGAACAGATATACCGATTGCCTTGAAACTTAGTGTGTAGCATCGGACACACGCATACTACCATGACCATGGGTTGTCCTTGACCTTTTTATGGCAAGGTCAGATTTGCTTTCTGTTGTTTTTTGTTTTTGTTGTTGTTTGTTTTTTTTTTGTTTTTTTTTTTGTTTTGTTGTTGTTGTTGTTGTTGTTGTTGCTTTATATGGGAAAATGATAGAACATAAGATTTCATGGAAATAAATGATTTTGGCCTAAAAACATATATACAGTTATCTTAATGAGTACATTTGACCCAGGTCTCAGTATTTCGAAGAATTGAAACATCTTATCGAAAGGCACTCGGCCAATGTAGCCAAATTTCATACACAGCCGGGTTACGAGAACGAAACTTAGTTCAGCGATCTAGGTCACTTGACCAACATGAAGAATTTTCTCTGGTTTTATGCTAGGTGTGCCTATGAAAGCAGAAATTATACAGAAGACAAGACAAGACATGGCTGCCACGCCCATATATGGTAAATACCTTTTAAAAAAAAATCTTCTCTTGCTGAACAAACTGACAGATTGCCTTGAAACTTAGTATGTAGCATCGGGTACTCGAGTACTTTTGCCACCACACCATCCCCCACCCTACCAATATTGAGGACAGGACATTCCTACACCACTGCTTGGACCGACCTTGATCTTTTTAACGGCAATGTTAAATTTGTTTTCTGGTGCTTTTACATCGGAAATGCTAGAACATAAGAGTTGATGGAAATTATAAAAGACTTTGGCTTAAAAATGTTACATATAGTCATCTTTATGAGTACCTGAAGATTTGTGAGTACCAAAGCTCAAGGTCATCCTTTGACCTTTGACGCAGTCTGTTAAATTTGGACAATTCCAAACAAGTGTTAAAATTACTGAGCCAGTTATAACCAAATTTTCATATAGAACCTCCAGGGCTTGCGGGAAAGAAGATTAGTATAAGTAGTCCTGGGGCCGTATTTATGAAACGACTTAAGTGGTTGCTATGCTGTTGCTAAGGCTAAATTTATATGAAGGAGATTTCCTACAACTATGAAATTTGCTCTGGAGGAACAGTCTCAAAAAGATTGTTCCTCAAGAGCAAATATCATACTTGTAGGGAATCTCATTTATATAAATTTAGCCTTAGCAACAGCATAGCAAGTCGTTTTATAAAATATGGCCCCCGGTCACTTGACCAACTTGATGGCACAGTCTTTCGCTGCCTTATCCTCTGATTCGAAAAGGTTCTCATTAACTGCTGGGTTGACAGAGACTTTGCCGATCGCCGATTGGCTGAACCCGGATTCAAATCCGCATCTTTCAGCACATAACGAAGCGTCTCTGGCATCTGGCATAACTGAGCGTCTCCAACCACTCGAGCACGGTGCCTCTCTTAACAAAATATTAATAAATAATAATAATAATAGTAACGTAAGTAACACCAATAATAATGATAATTGTCGAAAAAGTAGTGATAAAAGTAACAGTATTAACAAATAGAAATAACATAATAAAATTATAATCTTATTGGTAAAAACAACATTATTAATGATGATGAGGATAATAATAATAATGAAACATAACACAGACTAAGTCTTATCTTTGTCTAAAACTAGTTTGATAACTTTC
Organism: Ctena decussata; assembly: GCA_963989385.1. NCBI lineage: Eukaryota > Metazoa > Mollusca > Bivalvia > Lucinida > Lucinidae > Ctena > Ctena decussata. The sequence continues at coordinate 8,805,227 of OZ022511.1, forward strand.
AAAAATAGTAACTTGATTTTAATATATAAATACATACTGCACTCACAAGCTTCACTGTCATGATTTATCGCTGTTTATAAAGTAATGAGACATCTGATAGAGACTGCGGAAAACTTTATATCGCGTTCACCCCTGTTTATTGGATATGGGCACTGCTATCTCTTAATGCGGACTGGTCCATTATAAAGTAAAGTACATTTGAGCCGCGACAACAACAATGTGGTTGTGCGCCCAGTGCAGACTCAGATCAGCCTGGGCATCCGTCCAGTCTGATCAGAGTCTTCGCTGTCCGCATGGAGGTAGATTAGACCCTTAGCTACCCTTTGAACACTTAACGAAGAGTCTGATTAAACTGGGCGACTGCCCAGACTGATCTGAGTCTTCGCTGGGCGCATAACCACTTTGTTAGTTTTCTCATGTCGAGGCTCATTTGTAGAAAAAAATTATGGTTTTTACATACAACATGTATTGGCTGCATCTGTTAGCGCCGAAGATAATAAAAGCTGAGTTTGCGGACAACATAGATCCAGATGAGGCGGTACATCATGAGCCGCTTTTTCAGGAACCACACTGTTAGCCCCACTAGTCATCAAATTTTCGGAATGATAAAGCTTAAATGCAACTGTTTATGAAATTTTGCAGGCGTAAATTTTGTCGTCTGCTTTTTGGCGCTTTAAAGCTATACTTCCTTTCCATTTCTACCATTTCCAATAAAATCTGTTTATTAAATTTCGTAGGACAATATATTATCATATCTAAATTCTGGCTCATAAAATGTTTTGGCTTGAGATAATTATGAATTAGAATGATAAGTTCAAAGCTAACATGCATGTAAGCATGATAAGAGAATTCGTGAATCATTAAGAAAATCAATATTTGGTCTCGCGACCGCATGATGATACTCAGGTAATTTTATGATTCGCGCACATGATTGTTACGTTAATCGATTTTATTTGGACCACTCACATGGTGTTTTGATTGCCATCCGCGATTCTTCCAGATTTGTTTTGTTTTTTAGTGAGGAGAAATTCTCTCAAAAAGTCACAACATTTATGGAGAAAACAGACAAATAATCTAAGCATTAACCCATTGCATTCTGGGTATTATTTTTGTTCGTCTGCTGAAATTGTCGTCTGCATCAAAAATCAAGAATATTTTGACAATATTGGTCTAACCAACTCTTGTAGAAATGATGTCTAGGCAGCAAACAGTTTGGATCTCAGATCAGTCCCCAAGTTTGTGGGGCCTGATCTGGATCTAAACTTTTTGCTCTGGTACCCCTAAATGGGTATCCCGAATGGAATGGGTTAAAATCAAATAATCCATGCACGACAGCACATTGGATTGACCGTGCAACATTTTTTCAACGGCATGTGTGCCATTTTATGGAGCATGCAACGCTGGATGTCGGTAATAGGAAATATGACTATTCTGATAGCAGTTTGAATGGTGTTAAATTTTGAACGATAGAACAAGGTTCGTCCGCCTGTACGGACATATAATCCACGAGCTTTAGCGGGTGGGTTACTGTATATGCGGACGAAAAATGCTCTATCTTACGTATTGCACGATATTCAGTGAGTGAGTGAGTGAACTCGGGTTTAACGCCTCACCAACATCGAGGTCATACAGAGACGGGACCTCGGTTTAAAGTCTCATCCGAAAGACCGGAGAAGCGGGGGTCGAGATCGACCCCCCTGGATTGGTAGTCCGGAGTGTTATCCACTACACTACAGCCATTCCTACGATATTCAGTGTAGACCGTGTACGTTGCGGGATATCTCGTGTTAAAGATTTGGGTATCTTGGAATCGTGCTATAAATAATGTTACCAAGCCTTTCGACAAATACAGTTTGCAATCAACACAAAATTCTGTACATCTGTTGCACAGTTTTTTTAATACCTTAAGACGGTGTATGAAATTTGACAAGTAAATTAGACACGCACACTGGGCCTCAACAAGCATATAAAATCAGGACATGCATCATGTCTGGGCTGGGTCTGTTTTGAGCGTATTTTCGTCTCGGAGTCTTGTCTATTGACCCAAGTTGTAATAAAGTGAGGCATTGCCACATCATACTAATACGAGCCGCGACACGACAAAACCAAGGAAGTTGCATGTGCGCCCAGCCAAGACTCAGATCAGCCTGGGCATCCGCCCAGTCTGATCAGTGTCTTCGCTGTCCGCATGGAAATAGCTTAGACCCTAAGCTACCCTGTAAGTAAGATAACAAATTTGGCTGTAAATGTCATTCTTTTACCGGTCAGATCTGAAGCGGAGGTTCATCAAAGAAGGTTAAGTATACCTTTACATTTTGCCCAATATTTTTGCAAAGGGAAACACCTTTTTTCTCCTTTTTTATTTTCTGGCTGAAGAAGCCCTTTCAAAATTGGGCCTACTCTTTAAGGAAATAATTTGCTCCAACAGGAGCAAATTCTTTTCTTTAAGAGTTGACCCGTTTTGAAAAGGGAACCAAAAATAAAAAATCTGCATGATACTCCAAACACCGCAAGAAGAGTATTACATGGAGTGCCTAGTTGCTTCCCCTGACCAAGTTGCTTACCCTGACAGTGTACCCATTTACCTTAAGAATCTGTGGACTTGCCCAACGACAAAGATGGACATGTTCATAACACAATTAAACAGTGTCAGACTTAATGCGCAAGGGTACTCTGCCATTTTTTCCACCCTTCCTAGTTGTAGTCAGTTCTTATAGGAATGAGTTTTCTCCTCTTGGAGCAAATCTTTAATTCATTAATATTTTTTTATTTTTAATTAACAGTTGACCCAGTTTGGGAAGGCTTTGCGTCCATGAAAGCAAACAAGAAATCACAAAAGTTGCTACGCTGCCCCACCCCTTCTCCCTTTTATGTAAAAATGGCGGCAAACGTGAAGCTGAACCCATACATCTAAAGATGTCATACTACATAGGATTATTATGGCTCTATTATTACATTATGAAGCTTAATTAATTTAAAATGAATGCAATTATATGCATTAAATGGTTTGCGCAAATGTTAAATTGACAATTTGCAACAGGTTGAATGATGTAGATCCTAGCTCTGCATCAAAAAAAGATTGAAATATCGAATTATTATTTTTGAATGAAATGCACACGTTGGCATGTAAAAGGGGAACCTTACCAGCCGTTCAGTCATATTAATCATACGCAAAAGTACAGTCCTTTGACCATCAACATTTGAATAATATCCGAGCAAAATAAAATACCGATTGGTTCTATAGATCGAAGTTTATTATGTGGCGTTATCGAATATGGGCTTAGTCCATTTTAACTATGATTTAGGTGCTTCAGGTATAATAATACAAAACTGAGAATTATTTAACCTTTAGCATGCGTATATTATATCGTAATTGGTTCTTGGCGCAGTGGATATAGCACTCGATTCTTGATACTTTTGACTCATGTGGTCGTAGGGTTCGAGTCCAATTCTCTCTTTTTTCCTGTTTCTTTTTGTTACTCAACTGTGTATGCTAACTTTTAAATATATTTGAAAAGAGCCCGCGCAAGCGCGGAAATATTTCATGATGGTCAAGTTTATATAAAAAGGCGAGTTTTAATTTTTCAATGTAAATGGCCTTAGGCCCAGGTGAAGATCTGGCCATTACCATGAATACCCACTAAAGCTTCATTTACCTAATTAGTTGTCTGCATCTACAAACTTTCAGGTAGCAGACTGCATTGTTTCTAAAAAAAATCAACTTTTTTCACTTTTTCCTATAGAAAAACCTAAGTGACTCAAAAGTTGACCTTGCCGTAAAACAGATCAAGGTCATCCCAGGGTCATCATTTATATAAATTTTGTTGAGCTTTTGAGTCCTTGATGCGACATGCTAAGTTTCAAGATCATAGGATTTGTGGTTCTGGGGGAGAATTGGTTGATTTAATGCTTAACGTCCGCGGTAAACAGCTAAGGTCATGTCGGGACGGTCAGTAAACCTATCCACACTATTCCTGGGCAGGCTTAGACCTCCTAAGCGGTTAACCAGTACTAAGTGCACATACTTTCGCCAGTAACTGACAACTGCCCTTCTTGAATCAGCGGAAGGAGAAACAAAAGTATGTGGCCAGACCGGGTTTCGAACCCAGGACCTCTGACTTATGAGTCAGGTGCCCTACCGATTGCGCTACGCGGCCCGGCGTGCTTCTGGGGGAGAAGATTTTTTGAATTTTTTTACCATAATAAATGTTTGCCATCTTGGTTATGTGACCTGTCCTGGGTATTTTTTTCTGGAAAAATTGGGTCCTGGAACGTTTTGGGGGAAAATATTCAAGCCCTCTGAAGACTAAAGGCTTATCTAGCTTCGTTGAATCATTGAAATTGATGTGTCTGCTTCGCTGGAAAAAATGCCCTTTCTTACCTAGCGCATTTGTGTTAACCTTAGACATTTTTAATTTTTGTCTTTTCGAAAGTTCAGTTCAGTTTGAATTTTCCTAACGACGTTCCCCAAGTGGCTCAGCGGTACGTAACCATAGCCGCACACACTTGGCGCCGTGTGTCCGTCCAACTTTTCGAAAGACCATGTGCGTTGAGCTTAATTCTTCAATGGGCGAGTTCGATTGGCTACTCGTATTGACTATCGTTCTGGAAGAAAATGGGTCGTTTCGAGCCAGGGCCGTCGGGACTATGACCATTTAGTTCTTCATCCGTTTAGACATATGAGCAAAAATACAAAAATAAATCGTTATTTATGGGGAATGACGTACGTTCATGGGTCGGATTTTTGCATTAGAACCTGCTAAATTTGGACTTGCTAAGCAGCGCGCCTATATAACGACGCAGAACCGAAACGACCGGATTAATTTAAAACGTGTATTCGAGTACACGATAATTTCACTCGAACGCACCCATTGTTGACATCGAAGTTTCTAGAAAAATACTTGGGAGAATTTAACATGAAAGACGAATTTAATTCCCAAATTCTTTAAATCTACGTGAAACTAAAACACACGCTAACCGAAATTATCAATGATAGCAATATGCGAAAGAACCAGTATAGAAATTACGCTTGAAAATGACACCAATTTTGCAGTTTATGCGTTACTTCGTTTATTTAGTATTATAGATAAATATTTTATTTATTTTTAATAAGTTATCTTTTATAATTTTTCTTTGAATTATTTCATGGGTTTTTTTTGGTATGTTATTATTATTATATCTTTTATATTTTTCTTTTATTTGAGTGGCATCACACAGAAAAAGATACGTTCATGTGCATATGGCAAATGCAAAAATCAGCCTGTGCAGCTGCATTATACTGATCAAATGCTTCACTCTGTACTGCGTAGCTATTTTGCGAACAAAAACAAAATCAGAATGGGCTGGCCAGTGCGCAGGCTGGTCAGTGTTCACTGTTCGTATATTTCATAATGTACCGTCTTCGCGACGCCTCTCAATTACGCGAAGAATATATATATCTTAGGAACCTTCAGAACATTTTGTACGACTGATAATTTTGTGTCACTCATTTTCATATTTACAAGACGTCTTTCTAACGGTGAGCAAGTAAAAGTTCGATATGTTCATTTGGAAACTTTCTTATATAATACTCATTTAATACTCACTAAAATTTGCAAGAAGAAATCAAGGCATTTGTGAATAGCCATTATCATATTAGATGCAAAAAAAAAAAAAAAAATGGTGAGACTCGAACCCATCACGATACCGTTGATAACTATAAACTGCTGCGCTGTATCCTTTCTGCCACTGTTTGTATAGGGACAACTATGTTTTTGGTATATAAGTAGACAAACTTGACCACCTTTTACCTTTGGGCGATCCCATATACCTGTTTCACCTTTGTGTGTTTATGTTATTGTTTGTTGAGCGTCCAAAATAGCGTCGGCGATCTATAGCACAGAGTTTTTTTTTTTTTGTTTATTTATTTTTATTTATTATTATTATTTTTTTATATTTTTTTTTCATGTTTTTTTAGATCTTATGCAAGTTAATTAGCAGGTAAGGACGGTAATTAATATTGTAAGAACGTGTGGTCCAACCCAATTGCTGCATAGATTTATTAGCATAGAACTGACGGTCGCATTTCCAGTATCCCATAGAAATCCCATTTGCAAATATTCGGTCAGGCCGAAATCGGAATCAACATTCACTCAATAGTGGGGCCCATATAGAGCCCAAAGGGTGCCATATTGGCAGGTTTGTTAGGAAAGCATTTATTTTTCTAAATTTTCATCAGAGGGACATGCATCAGAGACATTACAATAAACGTGTAGTTTAAATCCATCATTCCAAGTATTTATTTTTAAAGTGGATTGTCAGGCGGGATACAGGACTATCATTGACTGCTCAGTTCATCTTTCAGTGCCTACAGAATTTGTGCCTTAGAGGTGATTTTTGTCCAGCAAAATGCACAAAGCGCCGTCAGTTCGTTCAGTGCAAAAATGTGCATGCTTATCTGGTTCTGTCCTATTCGTTTACATAAGGACAGTTTTTCTTACAATATTATGTTAATTTTCAATATAATTATTACTCACGGTGTCGTCTGGAAACACGATATCCATGCAAAAAAAGAGCTTGGTTTGCTTGATTTTGGTTTGACGTAAGCCTCTTCCGGTAGACTGATTATTCCATTATACAGGGATCAGTGCTGTTCGAATTTAGACACATGCAACTGCTCATGCAGCGATTACCCAGTGTAGCGTATGCGTCACATTAGCAATGGCGACCTAATTCCCCAGAACTATTCGCGAATTAATTTCTGCGCAGTGTAAACCCAAATCTGACAGCTCCAAATGCACGGGTTGCCGTTTTACTATTTACTGCCTGTCTACGGATATCCATTATTCGACTTTTGGATATCAAGAATTTTATATTTGATATCCATAAATCAAATTTAGGATAATGTAAAATCAGGACGAATATTGGATATACATACATCGAATTATGGATACCCAAAATCGAATTATGGTTATCTATAAATCAAATTATGAATATCAAACAATCTAAATCCAACAATCGATTCAGTATGGATATCCATTATTCGTTTTTTTTGGATGTCCAAAAATCGAATTATGGATATCCAAAAATGATTTTGGATATCTAACATTATTTTTGATATTCATAAAACAAATCTGGGATATCCAAAATGAATACGGGTATTTCAAAGTGAATTACGAATATCAAACTAGAGATGGCAGTAAGCATGGCTTACTAAATACCCCCTACATTTAACAGTTAAGCATGGACCTTCATCATCTAAGTTTTACAAAGCTATACAAAGCATACATGACAACTACAAACAAATATAGCTCATCCTATAATCCTATCAAGGTAACTGTACATGTCTACTTTTATCTAATATTGGCTCTCGTGAGCAAAGCTGGAAAAACCTTGTAGAAAAAATCAAGAAAATCGGTCAAGCAGTCTAGAAGGAGTAGTGATAACAAACTTTTATTACAAAATTACAAAGGGGAATAACTCAGCAGGCAAACACTTCTGGGAAGAAATGGAAAACACGGGTCAATTTTTTTTAACCAAATTTGAATACAATCAAAGCAAAAATGACTAAATCCCCCCCCCCCCCCCCCTCAAAAAAAATTTAGATAAAAAATATCAAAAAAGGGGAATTACGCCAGAAAGAGGGGTCAGATTTCAAAGTGGAAACCTTAACGCACATCTTCATACCAATATGTGTTCACATACTTAATTTCAAGAAAATCGGTCAAGCGGTCTAGGAGGAGTTGCGATAACAAACTTTTTTACGAAAAATATAAAGGGGCATAACTCAGCAGAAGAACACTTTCAGGAAAAAGTGGACTATTTTCTTATGATGCATCAATGAACCAAATTTGAATAAAATCAAAGCAAAAATGACTAAAAAATCCCAAATAAGGGCCAAAAATATCACAAAGGGGCATAACTCAAGAAATAGGGGTCAGATTTCAAAATGGAAACCTTAATGCACATCTTCATACCAATATGTGTTCACATATTTAATTTCAAGAAAATCGGTCAAGCGGTCTAGGAGGAGTTGCGATAAACTTTTTTTACGAAAAAATATAAAGGGGCATAACTCAGCAGGAAAACACTTCCAGGAAAAACTGGAAAACACGTGTCAACTATTTTCTTATGATGCATCAATGAACCAAATTTGATTACAATCAAAGCAAAAACGACTAAAAACCCCCAAAATTAGGGCCAAAAATATCAAAAAGGGGCATAACTCAAGAAATAGGGGTCAGATTTCAAAATGGAAACCTTAATGCACATCTTCATACCAATATGTGTTCACATACTTCATTTCAAGAAAATCGGTCAAGCGGTCTGCGAGGAGTTGCGATAACAAACTTTTTTTACGAATAATATAAAGGGGCATAACTCAGCAGGAAAACACTTCCGGGAAAAACTGGAAAACACGTGTCAACTATTTTCTTATGATGCATCAATGAACCAAATTTGAATAAAATCAAAGCAAAAACGACTAAAACCCCCCAAAATTAGGGCCAAAAATATCAGAGAGGGGCATAACTCAAAAAATAGGGGTCGGATTTCAAAATGGAAACCTTAATGCACATCTTCATACCAATATGTGTTCACATACTTAATTTCAAGAAAATCGGTCAAGCGGTCTAGGAGGAGTTGCGATCACAAACTTTTTTACGAAAAATATAAAGGGGCATAACTCAGCAGGAAAACACTTCCGGGAAAAACTGAAAAATACGTATCAACTCTTTTCACATGCTGAATCCATGGACAAAATTTGAAACAAATCGGAGCAAATGTTGCGGACGGACGAACGGACGGACGGACAGACAGACGGACGGAAGGACAACGTGAAAACAGTATACCCCCCTCAAACAAGTTTGCGGGGGGTATAACAAGAAGGCCATGAGGCCCTGAATCGCCCACATGAGTAAAAAAAGTCAAATGTCAAACTAGGGTCATCATTTGAACAAACCTGGCAGTTTGAAACTCAAAATATGAGAGACCTTGGTTGAAGGTCAGAATGTCCTTGACCTCTATTGCTATAAAGTGTTCATTTACATTTATTTAAAGATTTACGTCCTTGTTTATGATTACAAAAACGTTTTCATGAAATATTTTCACAGTAACTTCGAAATGGCCCATTTAAACATTTGACAATAGATCTTTAAGAGCATTTTTTGTGAAAAGGAATTTCAAACCAAGAAATAAAATAAAGTTTATTAAAACGCGGTCCGTGGCCGAAATCGCCTTATTGGATAGAATTAAGTTGCTCTGACGTCACTAGCCCGTGCACGACTCAGAAAAATACCTAGGTATCGTCATATGACCGTAAGGTGTGGTATCGACTTTTCTATTGGCTGACGATAGTGTTCATTTACATTTTCAATTTCGATACTTTATTTTAATTAAAAAATACAGTAAACTGAAACACTTTTTCTGAATTTTTATAATGGATTTAGAAATGATTATATATTAGCTAACGAAATTAGTAAAATTGTTTATTTTGGAAATGGTGAAAAAATGAGGGAGTACACTTTTAACTGTTTTTATTTACTTCGGCACCAAAAGTTTCAACAAGTTCCACAACTCTTATATTTAAGCATTTTCCCATATAAAAGCACTTGAAAGCAAATTTGACCATGCCAAAAATATGTAAAGGTAAAAGTCAAGGAAAGATCATCATTTGAACAATCTTGGGGCTAAATCTTCAAACTTTCCATGAAATCTTGTATTCTAGCATATTATTCTCATATTTGACCTTGCCATAAAAAAGGTTAAAGTCATTCTAAGGTCATCATTTTAAAAATCTTGGTATTACTCGAGTACCCAATGCTACATACCAAAGTTCGAGGATATCGGTCAATTGATTCAGGATAAGAGATTTTTAAAGGTTTTTACCATATATGGGCATGTTGGTCAAGTGACCCAGACTAGCTGAACAATTTTTCGTTCCCTCCGCCACTGGAGGCTCTTTGCATAATTTGGTGACAACTGGCTCAGCGGCTTTTGTGGAGATGTTTGAAATTGTCAAAATATGAGAGTTCTGGGTCAAAGGTCGAAGAATGACCATGGCCCCTTGTACTCATAAACCTTTATGTACTTTTAAGACAATTGTATATACACCAACCTTTCCACGAAATCCTGTTTTCTGGCATTTTTCCATATTTGACCATGCTGTAAAAATAGATCAGGGTCACCCCAAGGTCATTATCTGAACAATCTGGTAGTAATCAAGTACCTAATGCTACATACCAAGTTTCAGGGCCATCAGTCACATGGTTCTGGAGAAGATTTTTAAAGCTTTTTACCATGGGCATGGCGGCCATGTTGATCATGTGATTGGAATCGTTTGATCAAAGTTTCGTTCCCTCAGACTCATTGAGGCTCTATATGAAATTTGGCAACAATTTGCCCCGTGGCTTTAGAGCAGATGTTTGAAATTGTCAAAATATGAGTCCTAGATCAAAGGTCAAATAATGCCCTTGACCTCTCGTACTCATAAATACACGTTAAAATTACCTTTTACACCATTTTTAGGCCAAAATCTTCAGAATTTTCCATAAAATCTTATGTTCTAGCATTTTCCCATATTCGACCTTGCTGTAAAAAAGAGCAAGGTCAACCAAAGGTCATAATTTGAACAATATTGGTAGTACTCAAGTACCTAATGCTATATACCAAGTTTCAAGGCTATCGGTCTACTGGTTCTGTAGCAGAAGCTTTTTACCATATATTGGCATGGTGACCATGTTTGTCATGTGACCTGGACCGTATGAACAAATTTTCATTCCATGAACTCATGGAGGCGCCATATGAAATTTGGTTACAACTGGCCCAGTGGCTTTTGAGGATATGCCTGAAATTGGCGAAATATGAGAGACCTGGGTCAAAGGTCAAATAACGCCTTGACCTTTTGTACTCATAAATCTTCATGTACTCATTAAGATGACTGTATATACCAAGTTTTAGCCCAAAATCTTCAACAGTTTCCAAGATGTCTTATGTTCTAGCATTTTCCAATATGAAAGCACCAGAAAGCAATTTTTACATCACCGTAAAAAAGATCAAGGTCAACCTAAGGTCATTGTTTGAATAAACTTGGTAGTACTCGCGTACTCAATGCTAGATACTAAGTTTCAAGGCCATCAGCCTGATGGTTCTGGAGAAGAAGATTTTTGAAGGTTTTTACATGTACCATATATGGTCATGGCGCCACGTTGGTCATGTGACCCAGACCATTTGAACAATATTCCTTTCCAGCAAGTCCTAGATACTCTGTATGAAATTTGGTTACAACTGGCCCAGCGGTTTTAGAGGAGAAGTTGTTTGAAATTGTGGACGGACGCTGACGGACAGACGACGGAGCCTTCCTATCCTAAAAACTCCCCGTAGCCGCTGGCTCAGATGAGCTAACAATCGGAACTATAAAGTAAAATGGCACCCCATGAATAACCATTGTTATATACCTCATGAGACTTTACTACAGAAAACAGCTGCGCGGTTCGGGCTGTGCAACATGTTAATACACTCGGGCTTGGCAAACAGAACGTTTTATCCTCTTATTGTAGCATTGCACTGCGTCTACACTTTGGGATAGGAAAAGACAGACTTGTTAAAATTGGAAGATGAAACACTTGACTTTTACCTTAAAAATAGCACCTATCTTAAAGTATCTTTATATTTGTTGTTTCTATCGTCATTATGGTATATGTGTAAACCACGATGTTCCATCATTTTTCAAAGGTCGATGACTTTTGTGGTAGCACCTATCTTTATATTTCCTGTCAAAATCTGCCTGTCAAAATAAAGCACACTGATTGGCTGCTTCCGAGCACATGCTCGGAAGCAGCCAATCAGTGTGCTTTATTTTGAGTTTGAGATTATTCTCAAGTTTTATAACCTCGAACCCTGATATAGAGAACCTTCGCAGTTATGGATGGTACAAAAGCGCGGGCATACGCACTTAACGCCATACCTAAAAGCTATATGCACCCTGCCATGCCTGGCGGGGGTAAAAATAAATACACAATAGTTATATATGTTTTATTACAAAACTATTCTTTTGTGACAGCAGGGCTCTAAACTTGTGATATTCCATTATCGACTCTTTTCTCTATACTGTGTGCTGCAACAATTACACTGTAAAAACTATAAAACACTAGTGGCTACATGTTTAGGTGTAAACATGTTTAGGAATATGTCATATAGCTAAACATGTACGCCTTTTCTATTATTTTCCCGGACAAAGTCTGCTAAACACGTTAAACTCTGTTACGCGTTAAGGATGAATCCATTCTCTCTTTTCCCTGTTGAAGAACGAAAAAAGAGACGAAAATGTTAGAGGAAATTTTCAAAATAAAAGGTAGATACGTATAACCAGTTGTGTACATGTTTAATTTCCAAACATAAACCTAAACATGTTGCAAACTGAACATGTTATGATTTAAAAAACACATAAAAAATCGGGCTGCATTTTTTGCATTGATTCTAAACACATTTTTACAGTGTATTTGCTCACGTTTATACCATGGAAGTATAAGACACGATTCCCTGCGTTCGCTGTGCACTGTCCACTGAGGGGGCTTCCAATATGTCCTCACTACTGCTGCTGTTCACTGTGTAATGTGGAATTGACTTGCATACGCGCGAGGGGATGCCTTTCCGCGTAGTGTTATATCATAGGGGCTATAATGGCGACTAAGGGCATACACAGGAACAAATGTGAATATTTCTGCTGCTTACCGCCTGTGTGAAGTCTGCAGATTACTGTGTCCTGCGACATGTGCAAAGTCAATGTTGCAGTAGACAGTACAAATCGTACAACAGAAACGCATAGTAAGTCCTACGTAGGAGTTAGTAAGTCCGACGTACAACTGATTATCTCCTATGTGGGAGTTAGTAAGTCCTACGTAGGACTTATTATCTCCTACGTAGGTGTTAGTAAGTCCTATGTAGGACTTAGTAAGTCCTACGTAGGAGTTAGTAAGTTCTACATAGGAGTAAGTAAGTCCTACGTAGGACTTATTATATCCTACAAAGGAGTTAGTAAGTCCTACGTATGAGTTTATAAGTCCTACGTCTACGTAGGAGTTAGTAAGTCCTACGTAGGAGTTAATAAGTCCGACGTAGGACTTCCTATCTCCTACGTATGAGATAAATATGTTTTTTAACCTGTCACTAGGACGCTTCCATAGATACATAAATTAATTGGTACTATGTCGTTCAACTTGTGTACCGAATGGGCATGCGTATCGACTAAGAGAAGATAACCCAACACATGGCACTGACTTTTAAATACTGTAAATGTCATGAATTATAAAAAAAACTGTGCACTTTATTTTATAAACACTAAGACCTTTTCGGCTTGTCTCTATAAACGCTGCTAAATGATGCATCCGCTAGGAGCGCTGCTGGCAATATCAAATAGGGGAGATAAATCGCTGTTAGCTGAAGTCGTTCCTCCTGAGTTCTGGGCGCTGGATGCTTGCTGTCGGAGAAATCGTGCATGTTGATGTGGTAAATTATGGCTATCACAGTTGTCATTACGTGGGTGGAGTAGATGATTAATGGAATCCGTATCCATCTACACTTTGATATACCTGTAACAACAAAGAACATCCATGGTTAACTATGTATATACAAGGGCTGTTACGAAACGAAAAAGAGCTGTTACGAAACGAAGAAGTCAGTTACCAAGCGACATGATGACCAGGTCGTTTGGTAACCATGACTTGTTTTCGTTTCAAAACAACGAAAACGTTATGGCTACCAAACGACTTGATCACCAGGACGTTTGGTAACCATGACTCTTTTTCGTTTCGTAACAGCTGTTAATCGTTTCGTAACAGTCCTTGAAAACATAGTTAACCAGGTGTGAAGAATCTAATATTAAAATCCTGTTGGGAAGCATAAACTACAACGTCATCAGAAAGTGCATCAAACAGTTTGCATTATTTTGGCGGATAGGTTACATAGAGGATCTTACATGAGTGCTCATGTATTATTGAATTTATTAAACGAGTTGGGGAAAAAGCAAGATGCGAGGCTCTGCCGAGCATCTTATCGTTTTCACCAACGAGTTTAATAAATTCAATAATACTGGAGCACGAATGCAAGATTCTATATATCATATGACACTAAAATAGCATTTTATTAGCAAATTTTGCACTAAAACGTCACAATTTCGCCACTAAAAACGCGACGTTTTATTGACGTCAACGTATAACGTTACGACGTAATTTGCATATTTAATCCACTAGTGGATTATCGTTTTTAATGCATGGCTTTATTACACTCTCAGATGCGACGTCATATGATAAAAACTTATTCATAATGTATTGATAAGTATCTTTTCCGACAGAACTGCAGGACATTCAAACGTGACCCATCATAACGCACATGCTGTTTACGAGCATTTGAACTGTATTGCAGAGGTGGTTCTAGACAGGGCTACAACTTGCTTTATTATTATTATTATTTCTAGTATATATAAAATAACACCAATGTTAATGGAGTTATTTATGGAATGGATTAGTATACCACTCCACTTTTCTCGTCCCCCATCACTTTCCTGCTGTCTCGACTTTCCTGGTGTGCACACTAATGTTATATAACCCTAAAGGGGAAGTTCTATCCTTTGAAACTTTCCTGCTGTCTCGACTTTCCTGATGTGCACACTAATGTTATATAACCCTAAAGGGGAAGTTCTATCCTTTGAGTCTGTCTTAATTATCTGCTTAACAACGCCGCAGAAACGCGTCTTGAAATTTTGTCATGTTTTTGAATCGAAAAAGTGCCTGCTGTTCTCCTCCTCTGTCATACTAATGAAAGCAACGTGTGTCCATCAACTACATATTTGGAGTTGCCAAAATGAATACTACTCTGCTACCAACCGCGTATCTGGAGTTGCCAATATGAATAGTACATTGTTATGAGGTTTTCTTAACCCATTTTACCCAGTGGACTCTTCAACCCTGATAATATGGATAAGACCATTCTTCACTTTAAGGATGTCTGGGTTGGTTTATTTTTATCCTTTTAAATCTTATTTTAAAGAGAAAATAACATTCAACTTATGCAAATAGTGAAGACTATGATCAGACGCCGCGTGTCGCGGCGTCTGATCTGGGTCTGCACTGTTTGCCTGTGTCCCATTTACGAGACGCTGGGCGGTAATGGGTTAAGATTCGTCTGTCTGAGGAATTCCGCCAAAAACATGTCTGTGTTGTATGGCCATGCGTCTGCATGCACGCACGCACGCGATTGCGGCCTGTTAAATGCATATGAGTAGGGGAAATATTGTATCTAGAATCGAACAAGCAATGCAGCTTAGGTTTGTCTTATACATATATGTTTGTTGGCCACTATTTATGAAGGTTGTAAAACCATGCATGCTCCGCCACTCACATTTGATTATCGCTGAGTCCTGTGGCTATAAGGTCTAAAATTGTCCATAATTTTACCTAACATTTGGTTACTGTCGCGTAACGTCACGACGCCGACTTTGGGAACCTTATGTTTTCTATTGATATGATGTCGAATTCTAGTGCTGTGTAATCTCACTTTAACTAGTCAAGTAAACAGAATCTTATACTCATGGTCTTTATATGTGAGACGTGTGAAACTATCCAAAGGCTTGCTTCATTAATCTCATATACAGTAGAACTACATTGGTTCGAACAGGCTTGGGACCAAGAAAATTAGTTCCACCCGGGGGTACTTCTAGCCATTTAGAGTTAGTTTATATATAAAGTGACCACTAGGGACCCGGGGAGGAGTTCAAGTCGGGCAGGGTTGGCGGGCCATCAGGATTCGAGCCACTGAAGTTCTACTGTAGTATGACCACTGGTATATTTCGCATCTTAATTACGTTGTGTATCTTCTGGTGAGTCGTGGCGTCACGGCAGTGGCATTGGAGCTACCAATGTCGGCCTATTTTGGAGGTACGAAGGTATGTAGGAGGCGTTGGGCCGTGGTACAAGCTGTGTTCTACATTGCAACGGGACAGTGCCCGTATTGTTTTTAGATTCCAACAGGATTTACCTCAGAATGATAGCATTTAGGTCACCTTTAACTATTCTTCTTCCTTGAAAAGATTTATGAAATATTGTTTTTCGTATGTAAGCATTTTTCAGAGCTCCAGATAAGATGGTCTTTGGGGGATAATTCTAAGATATTTTTCTCATTTCTCGGCGAGGATACGTGTTGTGACCGCTCATAAAAGCCGTCTCAGCGAGACGGCTCTAATGGTAGGTCACAGCATGTGTTTCGTTGAGTGATTTGAAGAATTATCCACGTTACTCCTTTTTATCTGGAGCACTGATTTTGGTAATGCATCAGCCTATGATCCATTCACATTGGTTTTATTATCTCAGTATCACAATGCTACCGTGTTTCTATTCGCATATGTATTTATTGTGTACCATTTTACTTATGACTTTTGCTGTTGACCGTGTTTCCCGACACAACCTCTTGCAATTCCATGCTTCTGTACAGTACAAACCTGCTATTATTGTAGTCGCACCGAGGGGACCAGCAGGACTTTTTCTAATTTTCTTGCAACTTTTGATTTGTGATATATAATGCTAAGAAAACTTAAGTCAGATGGTCTTGGTGGCTTCCTCGGTGTGTCTCAAACTATAAAACTTGGTGCCGACAAAAGGTTTGGTAATAGAATTTTTTTAGTATCCTTATTGTCAGTGTTCATGATAATTTTCCATAGCCTCCAACTGCATAGCATTATGGGGCTTTCCTTGATTCTCTCCCTTCAACACAGCAATGAGTTTTTCAGAGATATTAAGTTATCACACCTAAGCTATAAGATAGTACCGTTGTCGTCTCGCAACGTAAAATTTACCCACGCTTGTATTACTGTTCTTTTCACTGCCAACTGCTTCCTGTTACTGCTCGACTTACTTGTCTTATGTGGGGATATCCACCCAAATCCCGGTCCAACTTCTGTCAATACTCTTGCTGACAGTAGCCTCTCCAGCACGGCTTCCATGGAAATGTTATCAAAACATCTGTGTATCTTACATCTTAACATACAGAGTCTCTTTCCAAAAATTGATCTTATTAGAGCTGAATCCGACGCATATGACATAATGGTATTTTCTGAGAGTTGGCTGAAACCAGACATATCTGACGATGATATTCAGTTAGAGAATTTTCTGCCACCTTTCAGATCCGATAGATGCGATCGACTCGGAGGAGGGGTCGTTATATATGTGCGTGATACCTATCTATGTCGTAGGCGAAAAGATTTAGAAATACGGGACTTGGAGGCTGTCTGGGTGGAGGTTACTGTCAAGGGTAAAAGGGTACAAATTGGCGGGTTTTACAGACCACCCAATAGTAATTTGGACTATTTCAATCTTATCTCTGAGAGTATTGATCGTGCTCATAACACAAATATAAATGACATCATAATTGTCGGTGACTTTAACTATAACATGCTCTCCAACGAAAACAATCCTGTAAAAGATCTTATACAATTATACGGCTTGAAACAACTGATAAACGAGGCAACTCACTACACCGAACACTCTGCTTCACTCATAGACTTGATAATGGTTCGGAATCCGTGCAATATTTTGACTAGTGGTGTAGCAGACCCTTTCATCCCTGATCAGATAAGGTACCATTGTCCAACTGTCGTCTTGCTGAAATTTATTCGTCCAACGCTCAGATCCTACAAACGGAAAATTTGGAACTATGCACGAGCAGACTTTGACAAATTTCGTGAGGTTCTTCGTGAACACGACCTAGAAACTCAAGTTCAGCACAATGATATTGATACCGGAGTCCAGCTAATAACCGAAGCTATCTTCGATGCTGCCAACAGATCAATCCCGAACAAAACCGCAATAATACGCCCAAATGATCACCCCTGGATCACATGCCATATTAAGAACCTTATACGGAAACGTAAACGTTGTCACAAAAAATTCAAAAACACCGCAAACATACACTACTGGGATAAATATAAACTCTTAAGAAATACAGTCGTTGATTATATTCGAAAATCTAAGAAAGATTATTTTGATAAGCTTGAGGATATGCTCACTAGCGATAATCCAAATCCAAAGTTATTCTGGAAAACGTCAAAACAATTTCTTAAAATCGGTAAAACCTCTCAGAATGTGCCCACACTTAAACTTAACGATGAATTTGCTGAAACTGACCTTCAAAAAGCTGAAATGCTAAACAAATATTTTGCTTCACAATCGTACGTTAATGATAACAATAAAGTCCTTCCCCAACCTACAACTGTCTTTCACGACCCCTTAGATTTGTTCTTTATCACTCCCCAAAGCACAAAAGATGTTCTCGATAACCTTGACGCTAGTAAGTCCTGTGGACCAGACCTTATGAGTCCACGTCTGCTAAAAGAAGGGTCTTCCTTACTTGCAACACCGTATTCTATATTGTTTAACTCATCTTTACAACTGGGAGAGTTTCCGTCCCAGTGGAAAGATGCAAATGTAACATGTATCCACAAAAAAGATGATCGGTCTTTGCCCTCAAACTATAGACCAATTTCACTTCTCTGTCAAGCTGGCAAAGTCATGGAACGATGTGTACACAAAGAATTATATAACTACATTAATACACATAACCTTTTAACTCCCTTTCAGTCTGGTTTCGTCCCTGGCGATTCCACAACCTTCCAACTTCTACATACTTACCATACTTTCTGTGAGGCTGTAGACAGCGGTAAGGAAGTACGTGTCGTTTTCTGCGACATAAGCAAGGCGTTCGATAGGGTCTGGCATCGTGGCCTTCTGCACAAGCTGTCACTAATTGGCTGTTCTGAGAGCATTTTGAAATGGTTTTCTAGTTACCTAACTAACAGGCGACAGCGTGTTGTCATAAACGGACAAGCATCTCAGTGGACCTTTGTAAAAGCTGGTGTACCGCAAGGGTCCATTCTCGGACCGCTTCTATTCCTAGTTTATATAAATGACATTGTTAATGAGCTTAATGCCTCTGTAAGACTCTTTGCTGACGATACAAGCCTGTATATTATTGTTGATAATCCGAATACTGCAGCTGTAACATTAAACAATGACCTGAGACATATCAGCAATTGGGCTAGTGACTGGTTAGTTGATTTTAATCCTTCCAAAACATTTTCCATGCTGATATCAAGGAAACGCAATCCTGTAAACCACCCTCCTCTTATCATGAACAACGTAGCATTGACATGTACGTCAACCCACAAACATTTAGGTTTAACTTTCTCAGATACATGTAACTGGACCAACCACATCACAAATATTACAGATGCTGCATGGAGTAGACTTAATCTCCTTCGTACCCTTAAATTTAAACTTAATAGACGTGCTCTTGAGAAAATGTATTTTGCATTCATAAGGCCCGTATTAGAGTATAGTGACTCAGTATGGGACAATGTCACTGCCGATAGTAAAAAACAGTTAGAAGCAATACACATTGAAGCGGCGAGAATAATCACAGGAGCCACTAAACTGTGTAGCACGGAAAAACTCCTGTCTGACCTTGGGTGGGACTCTTTACAAAATAGACGCAACAAACATAAATTAATAATTCTCTACAAAATTCTCAACGGCCTTACACCTGAATATTTGCAAAGCATTGTACCCCCGCTTGTACAAAATACTACGAATTACAATCTCAGGAATTCTGACAATCTTCGTAACATCCACGCTAATACAAATCTTTTCTACAACTCTTTCTTCCCTTCTACCATTCGCGCCTGGAACGACCTTTCTGAAGATATTAAAAACTCACCATCTGTGGCGTCTTTTAAATACCGTTTAAATAGAGACATACACACGCCACCCAAATACTTCAACGCTGGTTCCAGAATGGGCCAGATACTTCACGCACGAATACGGATGGAATGTAGTGCTCTCAATTCACATTTATACAGAAAAAATATTGTCCCTAGTCCTTCATGCACATGTGGTGAATTCGAAAGCGCATATCACTTCTTTTTTAAATGTCCTAACTACTCCAATGTAAGAAACATGTACCTACCGCGTAATTTAAATGAATTAAACACACATCAGCTACTTCATGGAATGGCGGAAGTTCCTAATTTTGATAATGAACGCTTATTTCTGCAAGTACATGATTTCATAACTCACTCGAGAAGGTTTATTTAGAAATCACGGCACATCTTTCACCCAAATATAGATCTAAGCCGGTTGCAGCAAGGGTGGCGGGAACTCGGTCAACAGTGAATAGAATCATATTTATTTATTTAAGTCAATCGCACTGGCAGGTTACTCCTCTAATCTTTTCACTTGTTCACGAAACAGATATATTTTCTGTCTAAACTTATCCTGATTCAGCTTGTGATATCATAAGCCAGTGCGGTCATACTGTTGTATTTATTATTATTATTATTATCATTATTATTATTATTATTATTTTGTCACGGTAGACACTTGTATCTCTTCATGCCAGACTGGCAAATGCTACTCGTATGCATGTGCCTGCCGAAGCTCCGCGGGGACAGGTGTCTGCGAAAGGCTTGTCTGTACATAGGTTCTTCCACACAGTCCCTGTGCACCTGGTCCCCGTGGAGCTTCGGGGCACAAAAGCCTGCGAAGAGTATTTGCTGGCTACGGATATGTGTTTAGCTATGTAGTATTCTCTGTTTTAATCATTTTTTGTTTTCATTCCTTTCACCTGATTTACTTGTTTTCTTTCCACCATTCACGTATGTTGCTGTATTCATACTGTTTCAGGAGATGATTTAAATAAGCTTCAGCTTTCTATCAGATCCTGTACCATATAATATTATGTACAATTGTATAGCAACTTAATTGAATAAAATATTGTTTAAACCAAATTTTGTCAATTCTAAAAACTTCAAAACGCACATGGGCGTGTTAGCGATTTATGCCGATACGCCCTCGCCTCTATAATACTTTAAATAATAATTACCTTTCCAGAAAGCATAAGTACCGAAGAAAAATAGCGGGAACTGGAAAAATACTTCGCAGAGACAAAATGCATGGTACCAAGCTGGCCCCTCTGCCATCATAGGATCACGCATGTAAGCTGTGTACCAGTCTAAGGCATCCACGCACTGTAACAAAAAGGCAACTGTATGGATAACTTCTGATTTTTGGTTTAACGGCCCTTTGAGACAGTATTTCAGTCTATATCGGACTGTCCCCAAAACAGAGTGAGAAAGAAGAGAGAAAATGATAGACTAGAGGAAAAATGCCCAAACAATCCGCACCTACTGCAAGCACAGTAGGTCCTTGCCCTACCATTATCCAAATCAGTTGGACGCCCCGGCACAGGTGATAACTTCTGAAATAGCCCTTGCAATGACCCTGTTGTCCCCTATAAAGCCTAACAGCGAATGTGGGCCAGGAAACCTTCTTCCACGTTCTTTCTACAATTCATGATGGATGGAGCCGGGCCGGGTAGCGCAATCGGTAGGGCACCTGACTCGTAAGTCAGAGGTCCTGGGTTCGAATCCCGGTCTGGCCACATACTTTCGTTTCTCCTTCCGCTGATTCAAGAAGGGTAGTTGTCAGTTACTGGCGAAAGTATGTGCACTTAGTACTGGTTAACCGCTTAGGAGGTCTAAGCCTGCCCAGGAATAGTGTGGTTAGGTTAACTGACCGTCCCGACATGACCTTAGTTGTTTACCGTGGACGTTAAGCATCAAATCAACCAACCAAATGATGGATGGATGGATGACTTGCGATTTTACGTCCTTTTCAATAGTATTTCAGTCATATCAGGACGATGCCGGGACGGTGATAACGAAAGGCTGTGTGCAATGGAACCCCGTTTGCGGTAGGAAAGATTCTCGCCTCAAGCGAATCTCGAGCCCGGTCCGCTAGATCAGTAGGCCAGCACTTAACCCACTGAGCTACCGGGGCTCCTTACAATTTATGACAACAGCAGTCTGACTCAACTATAGCCTGGTTCAACGCTGGCCCAGAACTCTAACTCTGGGTCAGGCAAGCATTATTTTGGATTATTATTTTTATTTCCATTTCACCACTCGTGGTAATGGCGACATCCTTGAGCACACCGGGTAGGCGGCAATCGAAAACGCTCTTAACAATCTATTAACGCGAATAAAAAAACGCTAGAAACAGCGTTTTCGATTGCAAATTGTAGACAATTTGCGATCGAAAACGCTGTTTCTAACGGTTTTTGATCCGCGTTCGTCGACTGCTAGAGCGTTTTCGTTTGCCGCCTACCCGGTATGTTGAGAGGAGACCCGTGCGGTTCGAGCGACATCCACGCTGCTCTTGCCTTAATTGATTGATTGACAGCTGAAATCAACTCAGATACTACGATTTCAGCTGCGGGCCCAAGACGTTGCTACGACGCCATGTACTCATAAGTCCATTAGCTCAGGAAAAGGAGTGGCGGGTCAGCAATGGTCATGCACTGTAGTCACACATTGGAGAAAAAAAAACATGGACATGGTTTTCCTGGCCTACATCCCAGCGGGCACATGATGTCAAAATGACGTCATATATACGTAGGTGAGACGTCATTTCATCGCATCAACGTCAGTATGACGTCATTTTGACAACGTCATGTGCCTGGTTAAACGCTGACCCAGGTTAACTCAACTGCTGACACATCACGCCTTTTCATGCGATGGAAGTCGCTCGCATCCAATCAAATGGCGCAGTGGGAAATTCAATTTATGAACAGGCCGTCGGCCAAGGGTACGTAAGGAACCATGTGGACTTATTTAAACCCTTGTGCTTGCGAAGATGCAGACTGGCAGCTTTTTTAAAACACTTCAAATTCAACAGAATTTTACGGCATGAATGCGAAAACATAGCACATGATGATGAGAAAACTGAAAACACCCAGATCACTGATCATTTATTGTTTCGTTGATTAATGTCACAGGGTATAGGTTACCTGTCATACACGTGTACTGCATTGCGGTACCAGCCGGCTCTAATAGCGACGTGGTAGAGTGCGAGACTTCAGATCGAAGAGTCCCCGGTTCGATCCTGGACTGGGGCATGAGACTTTTTTTTAAAAAAAAGTCCGTGACAAATGGCGCCCAACGTAAATGACCCACATGTGCATTAGAACACCTTAAGTCTCATTTCAAGTTATTCTTGTACTCCTGAGAATTCGAGGATGAATTCAATATGGAGGGGGAGAAGGTTAGGTATAATATACACTTGTACTGCCTTGCGGCACAAGCCGGCTTTTATAGCGACGTGGTAGAGTGTTCGACTGTAGATCGAAGGGTCCCCGGTTCGATTGTCGACAGGAGCATGAGATTTTTTTAAGTCCCAAAATCGTTGCAAGTGTGCAGCCTTAGGTACACACATGTGCAGCATTATCTCCCTTGAGAGGCGTTTTGAGAAAATGTTTCTTAGCGCATATATGACCAGCAAATGCGCAGATCAGCAAGCATATGCGCTCTCTTGTCAAGGTACGCACAGTCCACTTTCTTTTTTTCAAATCAATGTGGTCATATTTGTAGTGTAAGCGAAGTCTGTTTGACCTTGCACAGTCTGCATACCTGTAGATATGTTTTCGCATAACGCGGTTCTACAACAAACTTACCTGTTGCGGAAACATCGATCTTGGCACCACCGTTTGTGAATCAAACATCAGAGATATTGCTATATGTGATGCGAAATACAGTAGAAACACAAAGTCTATAGTACGCTCCATTTTCGCGGGTGCAAAATATACTATGACTATCACCCGATTTTCTTTTGTTTGTTTACATGGCGTGACTTGTATGACTTTTTATCGTAGGTAAGGGAGACCACATATATTGCATAAAGTCTTTTCAGTTACCTCTCCTATAAAACGTGCAGTTCCATTCCCACATTTTCAACCTTGTGTGCCTGCTGGGACGATCCGCTTTTTAGATGCCACGAATCAAAGTTACAAAAGTTTATCCAGGTAGTATGTAATTGTATCCAATCAGTGAAATAAAAAAAAAATTGGGTTGGTTTGAATTGTGTTTGCTTTTGTGCTTCTCGAAATCTATTCTGGAGCACTAATAAATACACAGTGAATAAATATGAAAATGTAAAACGAAACCGATGGCTCAAAATGTCAGAGCTTGTTATATATATAATTCGACAAAGTATAGCAATGCTATTCAGCCCGTATGTATGCATTTTCTAGCATACTCGTGCACAATATTGGCCTTGCAGTCAAAACGAACTAGTGGAATTAATCACAAACTTCCTGAGAGTGGCCACTTTCAAGTGTTTTGTGATAACTCCACCAGTTAACAAGGGCGTAGCTACCTATACGGCAAATACGCAAGTGCGTATTGAAATTTTGTCAAAATTGACAAAATTTCAAAACGCACCTGCATATTTGCATGCTGAAAATTTATAAATTAGACAAGATTTCAATACCACTTACCAAAGTGGCTGAAATACTAGCTTTCCCTTCAAGAAGCAGAGAATAAAACATGGTTGTGCGTATTATGAAATTGCCCCTAGTTACGCCCCTGAGTTAATAGGCTTTACAAAGCTGAAGTGTTGTACAAATAAGCCGAAAGTACCTATAGTTTGGCAATTCAAGAGGGAACGGAACTGCGCGCTCACAAGGCGTTATTATAACCTGACAGCGAATACTGAGGCAGTACTATAAATGCGAGCAACCCACAGCATATTTCTTAATTTGGGCAATAATAAGTGCTACTAATATGCTACTGATGGTCTATTTCAAATTTGTAAGTCTGTTTGCATATGGTACAGAAAATATATTGTCAATATAATTTATTTTATTATTTCTTTTTTTTTCAAATAAATATATAAATAAACTACGTATTTGCTGGAGCCTACATAAGAGCTATGCCTTTTCGGGTATCTTTCTCTGAATTTTTGTGATACGATTGAGCATTTTCGCATAACGATAGTGATCCATCGATATTTGTCAATGCTGACGACCGTCAGCGGTTGCATCCACATTAAAATGGCGTTGCTTCAGCCCTGTCATATGCATCTCGGTTATCAATTATGGTTGTTTAGGTACATCACCATGTGTCCGCCAGTTTTACAATCGGACATGAAATTATCACCTCCTGTTTGCTTTCCTTAGGACGAAAAACCCCTTCTAAAAGGAGTCTAGTTTTGAAAGTAAAAATTGCTACTAGAGGATCTATTGACCATAGAGACAAACAAGACCTGTCACCGGGACAGGATAGCTCGCCTGACAGCGCCTTGCCCATCACCTTAAAAACTGTAACGTAAAACTTAAACATTTTGATAACGCCGACGCCGACGCTAACACCAACGCCGACACTAAGGGGAGGAAAATAGCTCTTCCTGAACTTCGTTCAGGCGAGCTAAAAATGGCAGGGTTGCTTCACCTAAAAGTGTACTCAGTCGCATGAAAATGATACAGGATTAGTAATCTATTCGACTAGCAAAAAACAAATGAAGAGGTCAAGGAAACTCACTATCCCTCTAGCAGCTCCTCCCACCCTCTCGCCCCAGCCCCTTTTTTCAAACATAAAAACTATCATCGAATGAAGGTGCTATGTGAAACGCAAAAGGCAAAACGAAGCAGCACAAAATTTTAACGTGACTGGGTGTACTTTCAAGAGAAGCAACTAGAATTCCCGCCTCCATTCTAAATGGGGATAAACTCTTAAATGAAAGAATTTGCTCCCCCAGGAGCAAATTCTTTCTTTTAAGAGTATACCCCAGTTTGAAAGGGCTTTGCTACTTAGGGAAGCAAACAGGAAGTCACAAAAGTTATTTCCCTTTGTAAAAATTGTGGATGAACATTGAGGTGTACGCAAACGCCTTATTTCTGATGCAGTTCCATATAACGAGGAAGTCGGACTCTTTTCAGTTTATGCACTCAAACAGTTTGATCGGGACTCATATTTTTTTCCAACAATATTGCTTTTGAAGTAGTCATGCGACTCCTGACGTTGCGTTCCGCTCCGCTACACCAGTGAAGTGGCGGTAGTGTAACGGGCCCTATTTTGTAGGTCTAATTTGAAGCTAATCTCGGGTTTCGCTGCTCACGTTTCCTGGCTCAAATCGGAAAGGAAATATACTGACACCATCAATCAAGCCGAGTCACAAAACATTTATTTATTTACATATTTATTTTATTATTTTCTGTACAAATCAATATAAATGTTTAAACAACAGTTATAGGACGGTTTGTCTGTACGAGGAGATTATAACAATCCATCATGAGTGTCCATGTAGGATAGGGAAATCTCACCCGAGGGGTCGGAATTTCAACCAGGGACGAGGCTTGCCGAGTCCCTGGTTGAAATTCCGACCCCGAGGGTGAGATTTACCTATCCTACATGGACTGGCTCATGATGGATTATTTTTCTCCCACTGTTAGCAGATTTTAAACCTCAAGTCGGATTAGGCTTCAGAACAGGAAAATTCTAACTTTTTAACCAATGATCTGAAGTAAATTTTGACCAGCCCAGTGTGTTTATCGGGTCCGCAAATGGGTGCAAACTATGTTTGCACCTCAATAGTTTGCACCTCAAAATTAGACGGAAAACACGATATGTTGACTATTTTATCTTTCAGAGGGCGAAAACAAAATGCAACTTAGCCTCTCACTTCACGCGCGTCAAGTTTGCTAGCGACGTTTTTAACCGGTTTTAATGACGTCATTAAAATTGAGTGACGTCACAAACCCATGATCTGCTATCAAACGTCATCCGACATGCTTGCGTGTCCATTTTGTTCATTTAAAATTAAAATATTACTCAAAAAATGAAAAAGTCTGGTTGC
Organism: Ctena decussata; assembly: GCA_963989385.1. Taxonomy (NCBI): domain Eukaryota; kingdom Metazoa; phylum Mollusca; class Bivalvia; order Lucinida; family Lucinidae; genus Ctena; species Ctena decussata. The sequence goes on from OZ022511.1 coordinate 8,831,935, forward strand.
TAATATAAGAAAGATGTTGCCAGGTATAAGATTATAAGGATCTGTCATGGGTGTGAGGTGTGGATAGAAAATCCGTCACGAGGGTCACTGTTCGGCATCACGAGGCTTGCCGAGTGATGCCGAACAGTGATCCCGAGTGACGGATTTTTCTATCCGCACCTCACACCAATGATAGATTCTTTTTCTTGCACACCACGTTTTGTTTTAACTTTAGAACCTCTTAAAATGCGTAGCCTAATGCTAGTGTTTGAGAGGTTCAAATTTGATTTTGAAAGAAGGCGCCGCTTTCAACGACCGCCATTCGGCTTTTTACGTCAGCGACTGGCGTGCATAAACTGACGTCATTTTTACCCTCTTCGTGACGTAATCATCTTAAATGCCAACGTCACTTGACGACGCAGGTACGTGAGCTCCTATACAACATATGCATTGACAGCTCGTGGTTTTTTTCCGGCCCTGGGTCAGAACACCAGGGTAAGATGAGATTTTCTATCCCAGGTGAAAAGAATGGCATTTTCTATCTGGTGTGCAAGAAAGAAATTTCTTATATGAGCTGAGAGCCTATCTTATATAGGCAAAGGTGGGAGAAAATACACGGTTTTTAGCAAGTGGACTGTATCCCGTACAGGCGGACAAACCATGGTATAACCATCATCAGTTCTGTCTAAATATTATTATGCTGTATTATTTTTTGGCACTGCTTCTCTTTGAGACTAAACGCTGATGCATGTCTCAGCCTGGATATGATCAATATGCCGATGGACGGACAGAAGGAAACGCAGAAAAAAGCTATCAAAATAATACATGTATTATCTAGCTGCAGATGCTGTTCTTTATAACTTATAAATCACTGTGAATGGCTATACTTTCAGGGAAGAGACTCTGCTATTGTCATTTTGCCTCCCATCTCAACAGGGGTCAACTCTTACTGGAAAGAATTTAATCCTCTATGAGCAAATTCTTTCCTTTAAGAGTAGACCCTGTTTTAGAAGGTTTAGTTGCCAAGGGAAGCAAACAAGAAGTCACAAAAGTTGTCCCCACCCCACTTTAATAAAATGGAAGGAAAACGTGGTGGTATAGCCAGTACACCTTAACTGAAATTGGACATATCTGTATCTGTATTTCTGCACCAGCTGGGGAGGACAAATATAGGTACTGCCTAGATCCAGTCCAAGAGCTAAAGTATGTACTGTATCCAAAAGGCACAAAACGTTGAAACAATGTTGGATTAACGTTGATTCAATATCAAGGCGTTGAATCAACGTTTATTCAAAGATGTTTCAACGTCTGTCGTCATGTGCCCAGCGGATACATATATAATGTCATGAAAGGACCTCTGACAGTTTCTATGCAAATTTGCCTATTCTTTTGACAAATTATTGCAGCTTTCTTGGGAAGCCGATAATGAACAAGAGGGCCATGAGGCCCTGAATCGCTCACCTGAACAATTGGCAAGGTGGCTTATACTTATCATGTCTGAAATTGTCAAAATATGAGTTTTGGGTCAAAAGTCAAAGAATGACCATGACCACTTGTACTCATAAATCTTCATGTACTCATTAGACAACCATATATACCATTTTTAGGCCAAAATCTCCAAAACTTTCCATGAAATCTTATGTTCTAGCATTTTCCCATATTTGACCATGCCGCAAAAAAGGTCAAGGTAAACCCAAGGTCACCATTTGAACAGTCTTGGTGGTACTCTAGTACTCCATGCTATTTACCAAGTTTCAGGGCCATAGGTGTATTGGTTCTGGGGAAGAAAAATATTAAAGATTTATTCCGTAAGCGGTAATGGCGGCCAAGTTGGTCATGTGACCTGGACCGTTTGAACAAATTTTCATTCAATCAACCCCTGGAGGCTCTATATGAAATGTGTTCACAATTGGCCGTTTGGCTTTTGAGTTGAAAATGTCAAAATATGAGCAATCTGGATCAACGGTAAAAAAATGACCTTGACCTCTAAGTCTTGTACTCATAATTCTTCATGAACTCATTAAGACAACTGTATATACCAATTTTTTAGGTCAAATTCTTCAAAACTTTCCATGAAATCTTATGTTCTACCATTTTTCCATATTTGACCTTGCTGCAAAAGGTCAAGGTCAACACAAGGTCATAATTTGAACAATCTTGATAGTACTCAAGTACCCAATGCTACTTACAAAGTCTCAAGGCCATTGGTCAATTGGTTCTGGAGAAGAAGATTTTTAAAGGTATTTACTATATATGGGCATGGCAGCCATGTTGGTCATGTGTCCAGGATCGTTAGAAAATATTTTCATTCCATCAACCCCTCGAGGCTCTATATGAAATTTGGTTTCAATTGGCACAGTGGTTTTAGAGCAGATTGTTTGAAATTGTCAAAATTTGAGATTTCTGGGTCAAAGGTCAAAGAATGACCTTGACCTCTTGTACTCAAAAATCTTCATGTACTCATTAAGATGATTCTATGTACCAATGTTTTGGCCTTAATCTTCAAAACTTTCCATGAAATCTCATGTTCTAGCATTTTCCCATATTTGACCTTGCCGTAAAAAAGGTCAAGGTCAACCCAGGGTCATAATTTGAACAATCTTGATAGTACTTGAGTACCCAATGCTACATACCGAGTTTCAAGGCCATCGGTCTACTGGTTCTGGAGAAGAAGATTTTTAAAGGTTTTTACCATATATGGGCCTGGTGGCCATGTTGGTCATGTGACCTGGACCGTATGCACAAATTTTCATTCCCTCAATCCCTGGACGATCTATATGAAATTTGGTTACAATTGGCCTTGCGGTTTTTGAGGAGATTGTTTGATATTGTCAAAATATGAGAGTTCTGGGTCAAAGGTCAAAGAATGACCTTGACCTCTTGTACTCATAAATCTTCATGTAGTCATTAAGATGACTGTATGTACCAATTTCTAGGCCAAAATCTTCAACAGTTTCCAAGATATCTTATGTTGCAGCATTTTGCCATATAAAAGCATGAGTAAGCACATTTGACCTTACCATAAAAAAGGTCAAGGTCAACCCAAGGTCATAATTTGAACAATCTTGGTAGTACTCGTGTACCCGATGCTACATACCAAGTTTCAAGACCATTGACCCATTGGTTCTGGAGAAGAAGATTTTTTCAGGTTTTTACCATATATGGGCATGGCGGCCATGTTGGTCATGTGACCAGGACCGTTTGAACAACTTTTCGTTCCTAAGGTCCCAGAAGGCTCTATATGAAATTTAGTTACAATCGGCCTAGCGGTTTCAGAGGAGAAGTCGTTTGAAATTGTGGACGGACGACGGACGGACGGACGACGGACGACGGACGCCGGAGCCTTACCATCCTATAAGCTCCCCCGGAGCCTCTGGCTCAGGTGAGCTAAAAATCTGGCATTAATGGGTAGACTTATCACTTATAAAGAGGTTTTGATACTGATTTTGAACAATTATTACATCTGAACACAAACTCTCACTGGTTCTCGCAAGATGGGTAAGTGAAATTTTCTGTCATCCTAAATACATACATTTTTCACTTTGTTCCTTAAAATACATACATTTTTCACTTTGTTCTTATTAACTGAATTTTATTTGTAAAATAAGCTTAAAGTTAAGTAAAACACTACAGCTGCTCATAGTATGCAATTATATGTAAAATAAAAGTATGTTTGCCTTATTTTTAGACACGGTGGGTCTAGTTACCCCACCCACTTTTCAGTTTATTAGCTGCAGACTATCTTTCCCCCCGTGCCCCAGCTTCCCACTCATATATAATGTGTATATTGACAGTTCACATATGCATGCAAAGTGGTTCGCTGAGGCACGGGGGAGGGGGGGGGGGCGGGGGAAGCATCTTTATCAAACTTTTCCCATTTTCCATGCATTTAATTGTAAAAACTTGCTTATTACACCAAAAATCTAAGTCTGTGTGCCATAGGGGTCAATTTGAAAAAATTATGCCAATTAAAAGAAATTCAGAGCGACACATTTCAATGAAAATTTTGAAGTAGACCGATAGTTCGTTTTCCCCCCATTTTTATAAGCAAATTTACATTACAACTTTCAGAGGTCCTTATGAATTAGTAGCTTAGAAACTGCCCTTATCAATAGACCATTTTTATACTGTTATGGCTGCTTATGTTTGTCTCTGTAAACTCTACTATATGACGCATCCACCAACAACGTCAAAGGAACGGCGAAGAAGGGGAAGTAAATCGCTGACAGTTTTATTCGCTCCAGCGGAGTTCTCGGTCCTGGGTAGGCAGAATGAGTAAAGTCTTGTGTGTTGATGTGGTAAAGTATGGCAAACAGAACAGTTATCAAGTGACTCGAGTAGACTATGACTGGAAGACGAATCCATCTGCACCTTGACGCACCTAAGGATAAATAAAAACAACCTACAACCCATCGTGTACATAACATGTAAACCATCATTGAATCAAAGTTGGTTCAACGTCATGACGTTGAATCATGTTGTTTCTAAGATGGTTGTCTGCAGATCTTAAGTTACAATGTTTAAGAAATAGATCAGCTCTAGCAGTGAATTGTTGAGTAATAATTCAGTTTGGAGGTCAGCTGTAAAGTAGATCATATCACGAGCGCGGAGCGCGAGTGGTATATCTACTTACAACTGACCGACAAACAGTGAATTATTACTCAACAATTCAAAGCTAGAGCTGAACTATTTCGATTCTAACACTCAAAAACCCTGAAAAGTAGCCTATTTATTTCATTCTTCTTACCAGCGCGTTCATGCTCCCGCAAAATTTTCTTAACTGTCTCTAAGCTAAATATACGTTTTTATGGCAATTTTAGAAAGAACACGAGACGTTACACCGTCTAACGTCTAAAAACGTCACAAAATTACGTCATTAATGCCAGTGACGTCAGCAATTAGACTCACGCGCCTCGAATCAGTGAATTGTTGCAGAATAAAACACGGATACTATTCTATAGGCACAGAATCACCCAGCACAACAGGTCTGTCTTCTATGCTTTGGTGAGCAGCCCGCCTCCGTATGATCTAGTTGTGGTGGGACGTTAAACCCAAGTTCACTCACACACTCCTTGCTCAAGAGCTCTGACTGTTTGGAGAGGTGGTAACAATCCCTGGTCGTGCATGCTATTCAAAAGGGGTACCACAATATATGTTATATACGGCTTATCTGAAGTTATCCCAGTAGATACTCAACGTTGGAACAACGTCGTTGTTTCAACGTCGTGTCCTTAATGGTTTAGCTGTTACCTTTCCAGTAAGCATAGGCAGCCACGAAGAAGAATGGTAGCTGAAAAATGCCTTCGCAAACAATGAATGACTGAAACCAGGCTGGTGGATTTGCCATTAAGGGGTCACGAAAATAACCTTTATACCAATCCATAAGATCTACGATCTGAAATATAAACAGAATTTCATAAACTTTAATAATCCAGTCATATTACAGGAATTGCAATTAAAATACCGAAATCACTCTTTTAAAGGAAAGGAAAGCTCAAAGACACTGCTCAAAGGAGCGCTATATAATTTCTCTGTATACATACAACTTTTCATCAATGTCTGTAATTTGTAACGTAACTAGGGGTAATAACATGTTACGCACAATTATGTTTTATACTCTTTGAAAGCAAGAATAAGAGGTTAGCCCCAAGGATATTTCATGAAGTCGTGCCTGTTTGCAGTTACTATTTAAAGTGTGTCCAATTTACAAAATTATAGCTTCATCTAATATGCAGGTTCGTGTTGAAATTTTGTCAATTTGACAAAATTTCAAAAAGCACTTGAGTATTTGAGCCGCGACACGACAAAACCGACAATGTGGTTGTGCGCCCAGCGCAGACTCAGATCAGCCTGGGCATCCGCCCAGTCTGATCAGAGTCTTCGCTGTCCGCATGGAGGTAGCTTAGAACCTTAGCTACCCTTTGAGCACTTAAAGAAGAGTCTGGTCAAACTGGGCGGATGACGAGGCTGATCTGAGTCTGCGCTGTACGCACAACCACATTGTTGGTTTTCTCGTGTCGCGGCTCATTTGATCCTCACCGAAAATGAAGGATAAAGCATACAGAGTTGCATCACCTGAAATTGATTACAAGTTAAGCTTTTGAAAAAGCTTGAGAGGTTATCACTTAGCAAATGAAGTGGTAAAGCAGAAATTGGCAGCAATACAAGTTAATTGTATTGTATTCTTAGATTTGTTGAAGCTGTAGGAAAGTGGCGAGTTTGACAGCTTTTTCTTTTTGTCTAGTGACTGCTTGTTTCAGTGAGCTTCAGTGCTGTTAACTTTTGTTAGATGACATGTACTGTTTAGTAATGGCTCTTCGTAAGTCGACTGTACTCTCTGGTAAGTGCTTGTATTAGGTGAGATTCTTGCATTATGCGAGATGAAGTGTTCAGGATAAGTTTTACAGCACATGTCTTAGCAATGCTGGAAGGGACCCTGCAGCTGGGTGCGCCAAACTATGGGAGCAAATACCGGTAAATAGTGGAACATGTATTTAGCGTTAATCAAGCAGAACTTGTTATTGATCTGTACTGTTAAGTGATATCTGAACTTTCAGGTAACTGTTTGTATAGGGTGAGATAAAGTGTTTTAAGATACAGTGGACCCGACAGTATCGGATCATCGACAGTATCGGATCACTCGTTAGTTATCACCCATTTTCCTCACAAATGAAATATTTTTTACCATTATATTACAGTCATCAAGTTAGACCAATGGCAAAGTGCAGGGTGAAAAATTCGATCGAAATCTGCGACTGTGAAACCAATCAGAGTTGTTGAAAAGCTTGGCCCCTCTTCAGCGGCGCTTGCGTTTTGCCTGTTGCTCGGTACCCCCAAAATAGATTTTGGTTATTTTAACTATTTTATCATAAGGCGATTGAAACGAATTTTGCTTTGTAATGTGTCCAGGCATCCCTAAAATTGCAGGCAGTCATTATTTTTGTGACATCCCAGAATTTGATGAAATGAAACTAAAGACTTGAAAAGAGGGGCACCTAATTGCGACACTAACGGATCATTATATAATTTGAACTGAAATACAGGCCTCAGCTGGAAAACTGTATGTCGGATGTACGGTCTGATGCTGAAAACAAGTCATAAATCGACGACCTGAGTGGCTTCTTTGTTTTCTTTCAAATAAGATCTGTATAAAACTAAGACAACATCTTTTTTGTAGTATATCCCCACCCCACGCCCAAAACGCTAGCGTATGATAATGAAGGCTATGCGTAGCACAACTACGCTTCTGCTAAACATTCTGAAGAAACATTCGAGATCAGCTCGCGTGTGTGTGAACTTAATAATGACTGACGTTCATCGGATGGACATCTGTACACATTGTAGGCTCAGACTAATGCCGGACAACTCGTTGAATGACCAAGAAGTGTTTATACACTGACTGCATTGAAATATCGTTAAGGCGGAAAATCACCGTAAATTTGTTAATCCTGATCAGACACTACCGTCTTATCAGGATCTACACTTTGCAAAGGCAGATCATTTTCTTTACTTTTGAGTAGTTCCGTGCTATGGGGCGCAGGGAATTTTGAGTTTAGAATTTTTGTTATGCTTGTTCTTTTGTATACACTCAACTTTTATTTAACAGACATAACCGTTGCTGGTGAAGGACCACATGAAAAATATCGTTGAAAAGCCGTAAATTTTTATTCTGAGAGTTTAATAGGACCAACTGTTTATGTAGCAAAATTATTGAAGCCAAGAAGGTTGGCAGAATACCTCGGAGGAACTCTCGTATAAAATAACATAATATGATCCGATACTGTCGCATCTGATTCGTTACTGTCGTAAGACTCTCCTGTAAGTCTCGATAGGTTATCTGCCCTTAAAGGAATAAATTTAGTAAAGATTTTGACATGGATAGATAGAAGGGATATTTTGCAATTGTTATGTGTAATAACATACATACTTTTAGCATTCACATACAACAAAACAAGAGTTTTATTGAACTTGATTCGATACTGTCGAGTCCACTGTATAAGCTATAAAGATAGTGCATTAGCGATGCTGGTGAGAACCCTATAGCAGGGTGTGCAAAATGTAGAAGTACCGGGAAATAGTGGGACCTGTATTTTAACAAAAGGAAACGGCGTACAAATCGAGTACGAATTCCTATCTTAATATGGTTATCCCCGAGGGGATAACCAATAAAATGATTTTCTAACCGAAATAACAAAACCTTGCCATAATGATTATTAAGAATTAACTATGTCGATGGGATCAATTTCGCGTAGAACTGATTGAACTATTTTCTTTTGCAGTATCACTAATTATAAAGTGATATCACTAAATAGGAATGATTAGTGATATCACAAAATGAAATTTGTTACATCACAAAGTCAATATCACTTCATCGATTTTATGATATCAATAAGCGGATATAATTGGTGATATCACTTATTCTATTTTGTGATATCACTAATTCGATTTAGTGATATCACTAAACCAATTTTGTGATATCACTAATTCACATTTTGTGATATCACTTATTCATTTAATTTTGTGATATCACGTTCGGTTAAGTGTGATATCACTTATCTGATTTAGTGATATCATTTAAGGCACATATTTTGTGATATCAAAATAGATTTAGTGACGTGTTTTAAAGGGAGTTACCATTGTGCTGGATGCAAACTCCGCATATTTTGTGATATCAATAAATCGATTTTGTGATATCACTAATTCACATTTATTTTGTTGTATCACTAATTCGATTTTGTGATATCACTGTTTTGAATATGTGATATCAAAAAGATATAGTGATTTCACAATATCGAATTAGTGATATCACAAAATTGAAATAGTAATTTCACTAAATAGATTTTGTGATATCACAAAGTCGAATTAGTGATATCACAAAAAAAATGTGATTGAGTGATATCACTAAATCGATTTTGTGATATAACTTATTCTGTTTTGTGATATCACTAATTCGATTTTGTGATATCACTATCTATCCATTATCCATAAACCCTCTCACGAGTATCACTAAATGGCGCATATTTTGTGATATCATTAATTCGATTTTGTGATATCACTAATTCTAATTAGTGACATTACAAAACAGGGAATTTATAGTAAATATACATTTCTCATTTTCCCCAAAAAATCTCATCCACATTAGATCAACTTCTTAGGTACTGGTAAATACATTTACTTTTCTATCATAGTCGTTTTGCCCTACTCTTCAGCAACTTTGTGAGAGATTTTTTGAAAAATTTATTGTGCGCTGCCTAATTATTGAACCTTGCGTTACCTCCCTTCGAATCAATGTTTATAAATTGCATTTAACAAAATCCTACCTGTTCTGGATAAATCCGTCTCGGCATTATTGCCTGAGAGTCAAAGAACAAAAATATTGGTATATGGATAATAAAATATGAAACAAAAATGAGATCAATCATTCGTTCCATGATTTTTCTTGGGTGCAAAGGTTTGTTTACATGAAAATGAAGGGACGCAATCGAAAATCCACAAGTATAAGCTTTTGAAAAATACATGATATAATGTGGCCCGACCGACATATTTGCTTGGGCACGCATGACAAAGGCGCAATTCCATTCCCACCTTGAAATTTAAATTTCAAGCTTCTGCTAAAAGTTAACTTAAATATCACAGTCGATCCGTTTATAATGGAAAGCTTATAAGCCGCGACACGACAAAACCAACACAGTGGCATGTGCGCCCAGCTAAGACTCAGATCAGCCTGGACATCCGCCAAGTCTGATTAGACTCTTCGCTGTCCGCATGGAGGTAGTTTAGAGTCTTATGTATACTTTAATCGCACAGCGAAGACTCTGATCAGACTGGGCGGATGCACAGGCTGATATGAGTTTTTGGCTGGGCGCAAATGTCACTTTGTTGGCTTGTCGTGTCGCGGCTCATAAATATTGGCGTGGTGGAGTTTTGAGATAACTCTACCAGTTTAGCCTTATTAAGCTGAAATCTTGTTCCAATGACTTACAAGCAAATGAGTCGAATAGCATTGTTATGATTGAGCCGCGGCACGACAAATCAACAAAGTGGCATGTGCGCCCAGCTAAGACTCAGATCAGCCTCGGCATCCGCCCAGTCTGATCAGAGTCTTCGCTTTGCACTCAGCTGGTAGCTAAGGGTCTAAGCTACTACCATGCGAACAGCAAAGACTCTGATCAGACTGGGGGGATGCCCAGGATGATCTGAGTCTTCGCTGGGCGCACAGCCACTTTGTTGGTTTTCTCGTGTCGCGGCTCAAATTTTAGAAATCCATTCGCAGAGCCATGATGTTTTTCATTTCCAAGATAGAACGGAAATTTGCGCATTTACCAGGCGTGTTGTTCAGGGCCACTCATGTGGTGGGAAAGCCTATGGTTATTCACCACAGGGTATTATCGATTCCGCCAATTTTCGCTTCCTGCAGAGACTGTACATCATATCTGGCTTCCGCCGAGACTGTCCGCGAACTCTTGCTGCCTGCCGAGACTTCTGTACATGATAAATGGCTTCCTGCAGAGACTTTCCAGTTGATTCTGTTTCCTGCCGAGGCTCTCGGCAGGAAGCAGAGTCACGCGGACAGTCTCGACAGGAAGCCATTTCTCGAGGACAGTAGTCTCTGCAGGAAGCAAGAGTTCGCGGACAGTCTCGGCGGAAGCCAAATATGACGGACAGTCTCTGCAGGAAGCCAACATTGGCGGATTCGATTATACCCTATGTTCACGTTGAAATGCCGGTATGGTGTTTGTAATGAATTGTTATTGAGAACTCGGGAAATCTGGTGTGTTGGGGAAGACGGTCCACACGAAATAAATTCAAAATTATTTTCTCAAACGCAAAGGCGTATGCCATCCTGACACTTACATAGAAAAGTATTCGAATAAATGTATTCATATTATGATATACCATCGTTTTATTTTGAAATTCATATCAGAGAACAACAACTCTAATTTAGTCAAGTCTAGTCTAGTCTATCCTACAACTTTATAAGATCGTTGGAGCATCACAGATGTAACTGCTATTCAGCCGCCCTTTGTGTTCTGGCAAGGTACATCCCATTCACAGTTTGTCTTTCAATCTCTGTTTCTGCCTACTTGCAACCTCTTCCGTTTCTTTTCAATATGTCCTACCCGTAAGATCGTCTTTGCTTAGCTAGAAGACTTTGAGGTCTGGCAAATAATAGTTTCCGTTTCTTTACCATAGGCATTTGCTTTGTTGAATCGTCAATGTCGCCTTAGAATGTGTGAAAATCGGAACAAATTTCTTCAGACAATGTATCAAATACCAGGAAAAGAACATAAAGGATTTCAGGATATGAGCTTAATCTTAATGTTGAAGACTGTACCGGGAGAAAACTTCCTTGTTTGAACCCACAGATTACAATACAGGAGCCGAGACACGACAAACTAACAAAGTGGCATGTGCACCAAGCGAAGATTGAGATCAGCCTGTACATCTGCAAAGACTCTGATCAGACTAGGTGGATGCCCAGGCTGATCTGAGTCTTCGCAGGACGCACATGCCATTTTGTTTGTTTTGTCGTGTTGCGGCTCATTATTTGTACTCTCATAAAATGAGATGGTGTAAATGGTAGTTTTGTTAAGGGATATACATTCAGGGGCAGCAACCCTGTCATTTTCATTTTACCGCCCTTCCCAGGGGGAGGGGGGGGGGGGGTGGCGGGGGGGGGGGTCAATTCATATAAGAAAGAATTTCATCCCGTAGGAGGAGAAGAGTAGACCCCAATTTAAGTGGGCTACGTTCTCCGGGTAGACATAAGAAGAAAATATTAACGAGTGGACAGGTATGGACTTGGCTAGCTAAACTACGACAGCTGCAGACAGGACTAAGCGAAAAGGGATTGTTGTAATTTGTGGTGCTCCAACGACTCGGCAAGATTATGGGATAGACTAGACTAGTCTCGACGTTCCCCTGGGAAGCTAGTTTGCAGAAGTTACAAAATTTGTTTTTCTTGGTAAAATTTAGCGTAAAAAATAGAGGTGTACCGATTTGCCTGAATCCCGGCCTGAACACGTAAGCCAACACTAAACCTCACACGAGGCTTAGTGGGATAACGTCAATCACCAAAATACACAAATGAACTGTATACAAGACGCTGCATTTTTCTGTTGGAATTATTTTTGCATGCCTAATTTTATTGTGTCGGATTTCATGCAACATGCATATTGCATGGTGCATGAAATCTGACACAATGAAATTGTCTATAGTCAAAAGATGTTACAGACATAGGCGACAGATGTGAAGAAAAGTCTGCGTCGTTTCCAAACTTGATAAATGGGATTGATCTGGCTGCTTAATAGCTTGTAAAGATTTACTTCATTTTTTTTTTCTGGTGACTTTATTTAGTAATATTTTTTCTCCTCTTTATGCCAGTATATAGCTCTGCCAGTCCCGTTGAACGGAACATAAAATCATGGCTTTTAAATGCGTAAGTTTTATATATTTTCTTTTGTATCAAATTTTACCGTAAATATTCTAAAAATTGGGACACCCAGAATAATTACCGTAATTTTCCTCAAATGAGATAGTTTCGTTTTACATTGCAGAAATGCGTCTTAAAGGCCCCATTGCTCTATCAGCATGAAAAATTTTATCATAAGGAATCGCTGCAAGCTTCTCAGTATAGTTTCGTAACTGTAAATGACCGTGATTAGCCAGCTTTAAAAAAATAAAACATCCCTGAGTTTCACATAAAAAGGGTTTGAAAACTTATTAAGGTCATTTTAGTTGGCAACTAAAATGACCTACTTTCGATTTCATAAAATGGTAAAAATACAATATGCAGGTGTGGATTCCCAATCACTATTCCGCCAATGTTTATATAGCATTGCTAGACGGGAAACCAGAACAGGACATTGTATTTTGTAGAGCGCGATTTGTTATGTTTCCAAAAAACTCGTTTTCTCTACTTTTTGCCAGTTATATGACTCAATATATCACACCAACCCACATTTTATTACCAAACGTGAAGGTAGGGCCGCTTTTTACAATGATATGCGTTTATGCGTTTTTGCCGCTGATAGGACTATGGAGACTTTAATAATGCAGATGGAATGGCAAACAGTGTAAGTCAAGAAATGATTCACACAGCTCTAGATAAGAGGGAGTATTTGATGATAATTAAAGATAATTTTTCTTATTTCTCATTGAAACCATATGTTGTGACCCCTCATCTGAACCGTCTCGTCGAGACGGTTCAGATGAGGGGTCACAACATATTTTTTATGCAGAACCAACAAAAATTGTCCCTAATTATCACCATCTAGAGCCCTGGATTCAGTGCTTCTTTTTGAGCAGTCTGATATCTGGGTCTACACTGTTTGCTCAGGCACTTAGAATTTTTACAGTAACCGTTTTCAATCTATACATTACCCTAATTATTGGGGCAGATGTAATGCAGTAAATTCTGTATATCCAGATCAAAGTGCGGAGAAGTCTGATCAGGATCTGTCAGAAATTTTCAATGACATGTCGCTGAATACCAAAATCAACTTGTTCGTTTTATGATTCTTACAATTAGGCCAGAGTCCCAAGGTTTCGGGTACTTACTAAGAAATAAATCGCCAGAAAAGCAGACAACAAAATTAACGTCTGCAAATTTTGAAAACCTTTCATATTGGGAATAATTTAAAGACTAGAGGGCAAACTGCAGATCCAGAGAAGGGCTCATCACGGCCTATTCTGGAGCTACACTGTTTGGCAATTCACAATATTATTTTATTTATTTATTTATTTATTCTTTATTTTTTACATTTTTGCGGGGCCTTTAAGTGTGAATAGTTGCAAAGTTTACTACCCTTTAAGCATGTGGAGAAGACTGATCGGACTGGGCCGATGCCGAGACTGATTTGGGTCTTCGCTGGGCGCACCTGCCACTTTGTTGGTTTAGTCGCTTGCCGGCTCTGACAGACTTGTCCAAATCAGAAATCGAAAACGTTCACCACAGAATTGTTTGGTGTGTCTGAATGTTTCGGTGTACTGAACAACGCTCGGCTAATTCCGTGAATCACGGAATTGGCCGAGCGCTGTTCCGATTGCTGGTACGTACATATTTTCCCGCCATTTTACAAAAACTTTCGTGACTTCTTGTTGCCTGCCACAAGGGGGTTTACTCCCGAAGGAAAAAAATGCTCCATACTGCTCCATATTGCTGTCTGAGTGGTATAAATTCATCATCATTATTATTATAAGAATATTTTTTTATCGTGAGGTAACAGTCCTATATTCTTTATCGTGAGGTATCGCTGCAAGTTTAGTCATTGTAGATGATCGTGATTGACCAAACAAAAACAACACCATTTAGTTTCTTATTAAATGTCTTGAAATTCAAATGAAATTAAAATCTGTAAGAGTTCCTTCAAGAGCAAGAGCAGAGAATGGACGGACGATCGGCGCCCCGTTACTGCGGCTATGGATTCGTTCCGCTGAGGTGCGGGGGGGGACGTCGATATGAGAAATACTACTATTCAAGAGCAGAGAACAAATTCAAAAGAAGGAACATGGGCCGTACTTGGAAGTTTCGGCCTCACAAACCTTGTTTTGTCGCAAGCAGCTTCTCATAGGCCTAATGATCTGTTTTTGGACGCCCCCCACCCCCCCACCCCCCACCCCCGACAGTATTAGAGATTTTAAGAGTTAATCCTTATTGAAAAAGGAGGTAAAATAGGAAGAGTAACGTTGTTTCCCTTGCAAGTGTACTCGTTCACTGTAAGGGTGGATACACTATATTCACTTGTTAGCTAAAACAGGGAATTAAATTCTTTGATTTGAGAAAATCACCATTTTCCATTGTAAGCATTTCAGGTAACATCTTACTTAAAATTCGAGAGGAGCATTGTATGTCATGCTTCTCTCGAATTATAAGTGAGATGAGATCTCACTTATAATTCGATAGGAGCGTGGCATACGTTGTATGTCATGCTTCTCTCGAATTATAAGGGAGATGACGCTACATATGCATATCTGTTACCATAGCAACTATGGGATTACCAACTGTTGTGCTTAGTATCTTGGCAGAATGACGTTTCGGTGACGTCACTTAGACATCAATATGAACTCTTAGTTGCTATGGTAACAGATCTATGACGTCATTTTTATCGGATCATGGCATATAGTGTATGCCATGCTCCGCCAGTTTTTCAATTACATTACAAACCTAACTTTAAACAGAATCTTCAGATTTCTCAAGCAAATACCGTATACAAGATAATTTTCGCGGTGTTCCATTTTTCGCGATATTTCGCGGTCACACAGAAACCGCGAATATTAAAATCGCGAAATAATTTCCTGTTTCTCACAAAGTATCTTCTGTAGACATTGTGTTCATATATTTTGTATCTGTTTGCTTCGGTATACTTTTCACTTGAGCAAGTTCTTTCATTAACCTGCGGCAGCCCTGCCGCAGGTTAATTAACGAGCTGGCTCAAGTGAAAAAGAAGTAGTTTTGCTTTTCGCGCATGTTGCTAACGCGAAAATAAAAAATCGCGAAAATTAATGTTTATGTTTTTGACCCTTAACCGCGAAATTTGAACCCGCGAAAATTACCGCATATACGGTAGTTGTTTTCAAGTCATTAAATTCCGTGTTCTATATTACTTGACAGCTGGTTCCCGTTCTTATGGTCTTCACATGGACAGTTGCAATAGCACTTGAAGCTGATACTGGAGAGCATGTTGCGCCTTCTGGCTTTCAAACTGGTAAGTATATTCCGTATCGACGCCAAAAACGTTGAAAACAACATCGAGTCGAATTAATTTACAGTGGAATAGGACAAAACAAAAATGTTCAGTTTTCGTGTAAAAAGAATAGTGAAGAAGTCCAGCTTCGTGAGCTTTCAAGAAATGAGCCGCGACACGAGAAAACCAACAATGTGGTTGTGCGCCCAGCGCAGACTCAGATCAGCCTGGGCATCCGCCCAGACTGATCAGTCTTTCCTGTCCGCATGTAGGTAGCCTAGATCCTTCGCTACCCTTTGAGCTCACAGCTAAGATTCTGATCACACTGTGCTGATACCCAGGATGATCGGAGTCTGCGCTGGGCGCACAACCACATTGTTGGTTTTCTCGTGTCGCGGCTCAAATGGTTTTCTTTGAGTGAAACAATTAGCCTACTTCTTTTTCTATGACGTTGTGAAAATAAAATGTGAAGGTTGGTCGTTTTTCCTTTTTTTTTTTTTTTTTTTTTTTTTTCTTTTTTGCAATTAACGGTCGAATATACGTATTTCTTTTACAATTATTTTGACTTTCCGTTATGGTTTTGAAATTTTTGGTTTGTCCATATTTGAAGAGATCCGTGATAACTTACTGGGCACACAACGTTGAACAATTGTGTAATTCAATGTTGATTCTACATTGTGTGGGAACTGCACCAGTTTGTCTTTTACAAAGATGTACAATGTATACTAAACTGCTTTACGAAGGCCTACATACAAGTCGACAAACATCGGTTCCTTGAAGTTTTAATATAATGCTATTAATCAAGAAATTTTGTATATGCCCGGGACCTGTAACTGGGCCAATACGAATTTTCTCGATTATTGACAATTTTATTAATTAACGTCATTGTTATTGGCCGAGTTTGACGTCACTGATATTGGCCAAGTTTCGCCTCTATTGGCCGAGTTTGGCTTGTATTGGCCGAGTTGGCCTGTATTGGCTGAGTTTGTCAAAATAAGCACAGTTTATGACTGGTATGATGTGGACTGCTTTTGTTGTATAAGCACTTATTACTAATACAGTCAACTCTCGATATCTCGAACACTGATATATCAAATGCTTTCATAAATCAGAGAATATAGTTTAAACTAATTCCCTTTGTCTTAAACAACTGATATCTCAAAGTAAATTTTCTGTGACCAGAAAATTAACTTTGAGATATCAGTAGCTTGTGATGAGTTTTGACTTTGAGATATCGAGAGTTGACTGTAGTTAATTTTTAAAATAACTTCCAGGTGAGAAATGGAAATGCGCGTCTTCCGAACTTATTCGGTCATAAGACGGAGTTCGGTTATAAGGCGGGAATTTACCCTTCCAAAATAATATAGGAAATATGTAAACCAGTCTGGTTTAATTGATTTATAAACTGGGCTTTTCGCTTCCAAAAATAATCCCAAAGATCTATATCCGTCTTGTAAGACGGACGGATCTAGATGTTTGGGGTTGTTTAGAAAGTGTAAAAACCCTGACTTGTAACATACAATCCTACGAGTGCGTTAATGAAAGGTGCGTTAATGGAAGCTTCTAATATGTTGTAACAATTTTTCAGACCTTTGCCAAGTGAAAGTAGAAGACAGGGTAAGACGAGGACCCACTTGGGTATGGGAAGACCAGGTATGTAATTCATCGTTGTTTATATAATGAATCTTGGGGGATGAAAAGGGGTGGAAAATCGGCAAGCCCGTTACTCTTATGTTGTTTAATTGCATTGTATGTCTATGGTTTTCCACCATTTTTGTCTCGGAATATGACGAGCCAAGTGCAAAGTAAATCTACAAATATAGGTTTGTAATTTACAAACCTTCACTTTAAAAATATCCGTAGATTTTACGATAGACTACCTGGCAACCAGCTACCAGTCCATTTCCCGTTATTCTTACGGATGCCCGTAAACATTGGCAGGAATCAACACGCAGAGTAGGGAAGAAGAATAAGACTGGTTTTATTTTGGTGATATTGCCTTTCAACTTATAATGGTATTTTTGAGTGCGGTCAGTTTGCATAACCCTAACTCTACCATATCGTGATTTCAAAAAATGTTTTACAGGCAGACGCCCGTAAAAATAACGGGAAATGGACTGGCAGCTGGTTGCCAGGTATTTTACAGTAAAATCTATGGAATTTTTTACAGTGTATGTTTGTAGACTTATTGTGCATTAGGCAAGCATATTTTGTTTCGAACATAGGTTAGAAGGTTGCATCTATGGTTTTAGAATGTCTTTTTTTAAAACCTATGATATAACTTTAAAAACCTATGTTAGAAGTTAAAAAAGTATGTTAGAGAATTTTAAATCTGGGTAAGAGATTCAAGCATAGGTTTGTAATTTTCAAACCTATGTTTGTAGACTTATTGTGCACTTGGCTTGCCATATAGGAGAGACACATAGAAATCACTTTTCGGCATCAGCGGCGTCGTTGTTGCTGTCGTCAGTAATGTTTACCCGCTGCGTTTAGCCCCAGAGATTACAATAGCTAATGACCCCATTGAACATTCGTGGTCTTTAATGTCCTCACTACTGTATATATGATTCGTAGGCTATAAGCATTGTGTTTTTGCTTTATGCTGAATAAATTATGTTATGTTATGTTAATTTCACTAGACACCTAATAGCAAATTAAAGACGTTTTCTCTTAGAGCGACATGTTTCTTCATGTTTACTGACTCCTCCTTTCCCCGTGCAGGCCAGTTTATCTCGCCAGAAATCAATGATTTATCTCCATATAGAAAAGTTGTTCTTTCTTTATCTTAGTATAGTTTATAGTTTATACAATCTCTTTTCTTGTTACTTTTTTCTGAATGTTTACTGGTTTACATGATTTGTCTGCTAGATTATACTTTGTCTAAACATACTGTATGTCATAGGTTTACGCATGAGCTCATTTCTAGGGATACAGATTTACAAAAGTCTACAGACTTCCTTCTGAATCCTATTGTATAAACGTATGTTCTGTTAACCATTGTCTGTACACTGTAAAAATGTGTTTAGAATCAATGCAAAAAATGCAGTCCGATTTTTATGTGTTTAAATCGCAACATGTTCAATTTGCAACGTGTTTAGGTTTACGTTTAGAAATTAAACATGTACAAAACTGGTTATATTTACCTTTTATTTTGAAAATTTCCTCTGTCAACATTTTCGTCTTTTTTTTTTTTTTTTTTTTTCGTTCTTCAACGGGGAAAAGAGTGAATGGATTCATCAAAAACGCGTAACAGAATAAAACGTGTTTAGCAGACTTTGTCCGGGAAAATAATAGAAAAGGCGTACATGTTTAGCTATATGACATATTCCTAAACATGTTTACACCTAAACATGTAACCACTTGTGTTTTATAGCTAAGCGTGATTTTTACAGTGTACATAAGTGCCTAAGGTTTATACAAATAAATTAAGTTTAAACTAGACTACAGTTAAAATCTTAAAGAGTTTCTTCAAGAGTAGAGAATACATTCAGAAGAAGGAATATGAGCCAGACTACGTAGTTTCGGCTAATAAAGCCTCATCAGTGACCCTGACAATATTTGGTGACGAAACACTGTGATTTCTTAATCTTACTTGGGCAGCCGATTAAAACACTGATTAGTATCAAAAAGGGTCCAAATAATACAAAAGACGATGATCTAGAATAAGAGCACGCCTACCAATCGTTCTCATGCGAAACCACGGTTCAGAACGCCAATCCATGAGAGGAGTTTCCGGTTTTGTAGAAGGGGAGCCAAAATCGTAAACAAATTTGACATCGGCACAAGGTTTGAGATATCGATTTTCTCTGAAAACTATCTCTGCAAAATATAAGAATGCTATTTTGTCACATATAAAGATTGTTTCTTCGGCACATGAAAGGATTAGGCATTGGTCTTGCTTTTTTTCCAGATATGCATTTAGTACGGCGGAGCATGTGTTGAAGTTCAATCTCGGCGATATGTACATGTAGGAAAAGTCGCATTCTCTTGCTTGATTTTGAGTCTCTAACCTTGTCAGTCGCAAAGAAGTGAACAGAACTACTGTATGCGTCCAAACGTTTAAAGTAAGCTTTTTGAGTTGGACAGTCTAGTTTTTAGAAAATATACACAAAAACTTGGCATCGTCAGCCCGTAGTCAGCCCGGTTCCGCATGAGATATAAGAAAATGTAAAGAAATTTTCATCAAACACAAAAACAGCTTCTGAACAATAATTTGATCAAAACTAACATGAACTCTGGGTGTTTTAATCCCCGTTTGCCTGTTTTTTGAGGCACGCAAGAGGGTTTGAAAGAGGGTTTGCAAAAGCCCTAAAAAAGACAAATGGGGAATAAAAACAGCGTAAAAGTAGTCATCTGCAATAATATTGATTTATCACAGAGTTAATGTTAATTTTGATTCAATTATTGTTCAGAAACTGTGTTTGTTTCTCATAAAAATTCCGCATATTTTCTAATATCTCATGCGGAACCGGACTGACGATGCCAAGTTTTTGCGTATATTTTCTATATGCTAAACTGTCCATCACGGGAAGCTTACTTCCAACGTTTGGATTCACGCATACAGTAGTTTTGTTCACTTCTTTACGACTGACAAGGTCAGAGACTCAAAATCAAGCAAGAGAATGAGACATATGTATATCGCCGAGATTGACCTTGAACACATGCTCCGCCGTACTAAATGCATATCATGAAAAATGCAAGACCATGTGCCTAATCCTTTCATGTGCCGAAGAAATGATCTATATGTGACAAATTAGCATTCTTATATTTTGCATTAATAGCAATTCTTATATTTTGCATAAATAGTTTCAGAGAAAAAAAATACCTCAAACCTTGTGCTGATGTCAAACTTGTTTACGATTTTGGCTCCCCTTCTGCCAAACCGGAAACTCCTCCCATGGATCTGAACCGTGGTTTTGCATGAGAGCGATTGATAGGCGTGAAGAATCTAAACCAATCTAAAACTTATTTTGATAACAAATCACATAAGCTTAAATTGTGACATCATTGCTTTATGGCCCGTTTCATAATTACGCAAAATCTGACTGACTGGAATGTGTGTCTTTTCAATCTAAATTAGACAGTCTAACGGTTTTCTGCGCTACTAAAGTGCAGGTGGACAACGGTAGTTTAGCTTTAAAGCAAACCGTCTTGTCACAAACTTAACGGTACCTGTCAGCGGTATTATTAACGCATAAATCACCAAGCACGTGGCAATGCTCTTCAATATGAAGTTACAAAATACGGTGAAATCAATCGAATAATAATAGTGAAAAGGGATAAGCAGTCAAGCCCGACTGCGTAAATAATGCGCTATAAAATGAGATAAGGCATTTTTATTGTTATCATTATTATTTGATAGAAAAGTGCAGAGTTCCTGGTGGTTTAAAACGGCGGTGATAGTTTAGCACTAAGGGGTAAGGATGAGACAATCTGCAAGTATACGACACTCAGGCAATAAAGATAACATAATTCGCCGCCCGTGTACATACTGGTAATACTGGTCAATACCCCTACCTGAGCTGTCATTTTAATTGAGTCGCGACGTGAGAAAGAAGTACCTTTAGACATGGGCAAATGACGAATATTAAGAACAGCCTGCACAGTCTGATCTTAGCAGAGTGTTCGCTATTTGCTGTAGACTTCATTTATTGTTGATCAGGAACGAGGCGATTTTGCTAACATTGCATATGCACAGGCTGATCCGAGTTTGATCGAATAATCATTATATACGTGCAAAAGTGGCTGTCAGTCGACAGTCATTAGCTATAGTACTATATATGTTACAGTTATTGGTATTACGACCGAATTTTTGGTTAACGGCCACTTTAGACAATACTGGAGCGGTTGCCAGCAAAAGTAAGCAAACTGGTAATATATCCCTGTAATGTACTAGACTCAGTAGTATAAACTGAAGAAAATGTTTGAAGTTGTAGGGTTGGATTATAAAGTAACAATCCCGTTGAAGGAGAGTCACTAACTTGGCTGGATTCGATCTTGACTTCTTCATTATGAATAGAGAGCATTTATATTTTACCCGCCGGGGAAGACGACTCGACTTTTGGAACGCTATTAAAAAAATATTAAAAATTATGTGTATCTGCGCAGTTTACTGTAAAGTCTGGTCAGAGCATGCACCGTATGATTCACCTATCCTGCAACATGTGCCTATCATGCTGTTTTTACACATAGGCTTGTTTGGGCAACGACGCGGTTTGAATCCAAATGATGTCATTTTCATAGGGTCAACACTTTAAGAAAAGGAATTTCTCCATTCAGAAAGGGATGTAAAAATGAAAATGGCAGTGTTGCTTCCCCGAAAAGTGTGCCAATTCACCTTAAGACAGATCTTTCCCGATATCGACCAATACGGAACATACTTTGTATCCTTTTCACTTCTAACGTTTGATCAAATACATTATAAGATCAACTCTTAACCAAAACAAACTGGCCAAATAAGCCGGCTGTCAAGTAACATAAACTTTCTGATGTAAGAGCTGTCAAGTTTCACATATAATTGTATCATTAAACGCGCACGCGCCCTGACTTGATTAGCAAATGGGCAGTCTCATAGGTGATTGACGTCCACTTAGTCGACTCTCTGAATTATGCAAATTTGTAAACCTGTTTGTTTGACAGCTAAAGATACTAAAAAATATACGTCACAGCTGCATCCTCTTAATCAGTTTATTCATGAAATATGGAAAATATGATTTTGCGTCGCGGATCAATAGTCAAAGTGTTCGGACTTTAAAAATGCATCAAAATGAAAGAAACGTAAGAGGTGATAACTTTCTTGACTTTCCGTTTTCTTGTATCTAAAATGAGGTCTGCTATTCAAAGAAAGAATTTGTTCTTACAGGAACATTGTTTGCCCTTATGAATTGACCCCTCTTGAGAGATGAGTCAAAAATGAAAATGGCAGAGTTGCTTCACCTGAAAGTGTATCCATTTACTTACTTTAATATCCCGCACTGCGTGAAATTACCTTATGTATAATCGGTCCGTTTATTCTTTGAATTTTAATTTCTCCAGGGCTTGTAAAACATTCATGCGAACCAATTAATATAAACGGATGCGCAGGCTGATAAAAGTGTTACCTGTTCGCAGGTCTCTAATGCAAAATCCATTTGTTCAAAAATTCAGACAGTATTCCCGTTTTTTTAGCTCACCTGAGCACGAAGTGCTCAAGGTGAGGTATTGTGATCGGTCTTTGTCCGTCGTCCGTCGTCAACTTTTGCTTTAAACGACTTCTTCGCCAAAACCGCTGGACGGATTTTGAAATAATTTCACAGAAATGTTCCTTGGGGGACTCTCTACCAAAATTGCTCAAATGGTTCCGCTCCGCTGAACAATGTGGCCGCCAGAGCTAAAAATAGAAAACCTTTAAACGACCTCTCCTCCAAAACTGCTGAGCAGATTTTGAAATAATTTCATAGAAATGTTTCTTAGGAGACCCTCTACCAAAAGTGCTCAAACGGTTCCGCTCCGCTGATCAATATGGCCGCCAGAGCTAAAAATAGAAAAACTTTTAAACGACTTCTCCTCCAAAACTGTTGGGCCAATTTTGAAATAATTTCATAGAAATGTTCCTTAGAAGACCCTCTACCAAAATTGGTTAAACGGTTCCGCTCCGCTGAACAATATGGCCGCCAGAGCTAAAAATAGAAAAACCTTTAAACGACTTCTCCTCCTAAACTGCTGGGCCAATTTTGAAATAATTTAACAGAAATGTTTCTTAGGAGACCCTCTACCAGAAGTGCTTAAACGGTTCCCCTCTGCTGAACAATATGGCCACCAGAGCTAAAAATAGAAAAACCTTTAAACGAATTCTCCTCCAAAACTGCTGGGCCGATTTTGAAATAATTTCACACAAATGTTTCTTAAGAGACCCTCTGCCAAAATTGCTCAAGCGGCTCTGCACCGCTTACAAATATGGCCACCAGAGCTAAAAATAGAAAAAAAAAGCTTTAAACATCATCGTCTCTAAAGCCAATGGCTCGATTTCAAAAAACTTTCACAGTAATATTTCACTCATGGCCCTGAACAAAAATTGCTAAAACGGTTCCACTCCGCTGAACAAAATGGCCGCCAGAGCTAAAAATAGAAATAACTCTTAGAATGACACAGAGGGCACAGTTATGATCCAATCATCATGAAACTTTGTCTGAATGTTTATCTAAATGTAATCTAGACCATCTCTGAAACTGGGTCATGTGGGGTCAAAAACTAGGTCACTGGGTCAAATCTTAGAAAAACCTTGTAAACACTCTAGAGGGCATGGTTATGATCCAATCTTCATAAAACTTTGTCAGAATGTTTATTTATATGAAATCTAGGCCAAATTTGAATCTGAGTCTTGTGGGGTCAAAAACTAGGTCACTCGGTCAAATCTTAGAAAAACCTTGTGTACATTCTAGAGAGCACAGTTATGATCCAATCTACATGAAACATTGTCAGAATGTTTATTTTCATGTAATCTATACCAGATTTGAAACTGGGCCATGTCAGGTCAAAAACTAGGTCACTATGTCAGTTCTTAGAAAAACTGTGTGAACGCTTTAGAGGACACAGTTTTGTTCTGATCTTCATGAGACTTTGTCAGAATGTTTGTCTCCAACAAATCTGGACCAAGGATGCACATTGGTCATGTTCGGTCAAATATAGGTCACTATGTTAAACCTTAGAAAAACATTGTGTACACTCTAGAGGGCACAGTTTTGATAACTTTATCAGAATGTTCGTATCCAAGAAATCAGGTTTGAAACTGGGTCATGTGGGGTCAAAATCTAGGTCATTAGGTTAAATCTTATAAAAACCTTAGGTACACAATAAAGGATTCATTTTTCATTTAATCTTTGTGAAACTCTAGCTGTCGGTCATATGGATGTCTCTGAGGTTAAGTTCACAGGATCCTCAGGTGAGCGATCCAGGGCCATCACGGCCCTCTTGTTTTTCAAGTGAAAGATACCTCCTGTTGACTCCCACCGTATTGTTATTTTTCTGCGTTGACCCTAACAGAGACTTCGAGAAAAGAACGCAAGGGTTTGAGATGAAATGCTATATTCAAAGGTTACTTAACTTCTCTTAGCAAAACCAGAAGTTTCTATATCGCAAAGTATAAAAGCCTCAGCGAGCAGACAGCATCTAAACAATATCCAGGCAACGCCATTATTAAAATACGAAGTTTTACATTTGCAAAGGCATTTGTTTTTGTTAAAATCGCTAAAGGAAAAATCGGCACGCACAAATATAACACTTACATGGACCACAAAAGTTAAAAAATAATCGCACAGATAAAAAAATTATTCTGTTCATTGCTGCAGTGACCTGGTGGGAAAGAGCGCTGGCACTTATACGTTATCTCTGTGACTGCTCTGGGTTCGAGCCTCGCTCAGCGCACAGGCCGACAACAGTTCTGCTTGCGAAACGTCAGGAGTTTTCCCCATGAGCTCCGGTTTTGGCTATTAAAAGGGCCTGTTAAACACTGGTTTTCTTTTTTCTCTTTTTAAGCTTGCCAATGACTATATCATTAACATCATGTCAAATAAAAAAGTCGCATTTTGTACATATTGCAGTTCAGTTCAGTTCAGTTGCGCTCGGTACACCTTTGAAGATCGGGTGAAAGGGGGCGGGTCTTATGGATCAATAATAATTATGAGACTACCAATAGGACTGATGTACTTTAAGTTGACTAAATAAGTTTTGACAGACATAACAAGTTAGTTCGACACAACCGTTATAGCTTTGTTTACGGTATCTTGACCACGGGCTTAATGTGGATCCTGACAATACGGCTCTTCACAAATGGATTTTAAGTCTAGTTCTTTTGTTGTGTTCAAAGAACATTTACTGACCGTTCCAAAGCGGTACTTCCGTTGTGGTTCTTCAATTTTACGTGTTCTTAGGTCCGCTTGTCTGTGGTCTTCTAGCAGTATGGTCACCTGTAAAAGTAAAAAGTATGCAAAGACCAGGAACTGAAACAATCAAAATCCAAATCCAGCCCTCAAACCATAGTTGGAAACAACTAAGATTACAAATAATCAAGATACAGAGAACATATGGCCAACCGAGTGAGCAGCTTGTTCCCGAAAGGTGGCCACTCAGCAACCCAAACCGAACCAAAAATAATAAGAACATACATAAGGTAAAAAATCACAGAAACTCTGACACCAAAAACAGGCAACAGAGAACCACAACAGAACTACCGCCTTGGAACGGTCAGTAATGAATTACTGGGGGGCTTAAATCGATTTTACAGGCCCAACCTCGCCCTCAGTTTCTGAAGTGGTACAAAACATTTAGTTGGTTGTTCGGTTCGCATTATAAAGCTGCCCACTTTGCGCTCTCTCGCTCTCTCTCTCTCTCTCTCTCTGTGATTTATTATAGAAAATAGGTAAAAGTAAATGTTACTGTTGTTTTTGATGACCACCTATTTGGGAAAGAGCTGTTCAAATGAAATCAAAAACTGTAATTTGTGTAAAGAAACCATAATAAATAAGACGAAGCAACATTGGGCATAACATCACCTGAAACTGAACCTTAAAACAGATGGGGGAATAGAGAAGGTAAAGATCAGCCTGCGCTTCCGCGCAGTCTGATTGCTTAGATAATCTGATACTGGGGAATAAAAGTGAGGATTCAGTTTGATCACTTTACACAGATGTGAACGCCAGGCTGCATACCGTGATTGCATAGCTTGCATTTTTAGGCGAGGCATATCATATCGCGAGTGTGTTGTCCATAGTCGAAGTCATCAGCTCAGCTGCATGCAGTCATGCATCAAGAGGTTAATCTTTTACTGCTGGGTTGACAAAGTTTTCAGTCGTTGACCGGGCCGGGTTTCGAAGCCGCGACTTTCTGTGCAATATCTATGCGCTCTAGCAAACGGACTACGGCATGACACACAAATCACTAAAAAACTGTGCAGTCCAAAAGTCTGTAACTCTGGTAACACACGTTGGTTGGTTGTTTTGAGTTTAACGGCCCTTCGCGACCGTGAGTATTTCAGTCTATATCGGGCCGTCTCTCAAAGAGAGGGAGAAAGAAGAGAGATGTGATAGAGAGAGAAAAAATGTCCAAACAGCCCCACCCGCACCTACTGCAAGCACAGTAGGCCTTTGCCCCACCATTATCCAAATCAGTAGGACGCCACGGAAATTGAAGTTATACCCAGCACCATCGAACCACCCAACCACCCCGGTAACACGTGAGAGTCGTCAGGCTAACAGTAATGCTCTAGCTGTTTTGCACAAAACACAGGTTGGTCTGAGTCACCAATGCCCACACATGCCCTAACGCCCTTTTACGCGTCGGTAAAAGGGACGATGGGAAATTAGCGAGCTGCCCAGTCTGGGATTAGACTGCATTCGTACATAAATCCCGGGCTCGAGACGCGTTTGAAGCGGGTATCTTTTCAGTCATAAACAGCCTTTCATTATCACCAACCCGTCGTCCTGATATGGCTGAAATTATGTTAAAAAGGGCGTAAAATCGTGATTCATCCACCATCGACAAAAATTTATAGGTTTGATTTTCAACACATTAATCTAATAAAGGTACCAGATCCGACTTTGTTGGCCAGTCAAAGCAGCTAAACATCTTTTCAAGCGCAGAAATTGACTGACACTTCCAGCTACTGATTACATCATCAATGGGCTGCCCGGTGTCTCTCTACCGTTATATTGTCATGTGTACTCAATACAAAAGTCACAGGTCTTTGAGATTTTACAGTTATGTCTGTCACTGACCCGTTAAATCGTCTAGAGAAAGTAAACGTTGTAGACGCTCAGATGTCGCGTAATTATGAAATTTGCCATATCTTAGTGATGAAAAGAAATCCGTTCCACTCTTGAAAAGGAAAGAATTGCTCCTTTGGGAGCATTCTTTTTTCTTTAGAACTTGATTCAGCCACAGAATAAGTGTAAGTGCAAAACAGAGCTGAGCCACGACACGACAAAACCAGCAATGTGGTTCTGCGCACAACGAAGACTCAGATCAGCCTGGGCATCCACTCAGTTTGATCAGACTCTTCTTTAAGTGCTCAAGCTGTAGCTAAGGGTCTAAGTTACCCTCCATGCGGACAGCGAAGACTCTGATCAGACTGGGCGGATGCCCAGGCCGATCTGAGTCTGCGCTGGGCGCACAACCACATTGTTGGTTTTGTCGTGTCGCAGCTCATCTGTTGTGTGGGGTTTTTTTTGGCACATGTCTCAAGTTCCTACTACTATTAATTCGACTGTACATGACTTGAACAAACATACAGAAGCAAAACAATACATGAAAAAAGGTCTACATGTAAAGACTTAGCAAGGCGCGATAACGCGATACGCCTGATAATGTTTCGCACTCTTTGCGGGGAAATCTAGGGGTTTAGCCCCTAAGATATGTCATATTTCCATGTCTGTTAGCAGGTGGTAGTGAAATCCTGTCCCATTTACAAAATTTCAGCATCCAAACACGCAGGTGCGTGTGGAAAATTATCAACATCACCTGCGTATTTGCGAATTGGTAGTTGCGTCCTTGTACGTGCATGTAACTCGTAATTATACTGCATCTTTTTCTTCCGATGACTTTATGTGTAAATTGTAGGTAAAAAAATTCGGGATTGTTGTAGAGAAAATCCATTATCAGGATTGTAGAAAAAAAAGTCAGCCTACCGGGACCAGGGGCCCTATTCATAAAACGACTTAAGTCGTTGCTATGCTGTTGCTAAGGCTAAATTTCTTTGAAGGAGATTCCCTACAACTATGCAATTTGCTCTGGAGGAACAGTCTTACAAAGACTGTTCCTCCAGACCAAATTTCATAGTTGTAGGGAATCTCCTTTATAGATATTTAGCCTTAGCAACCGCATAGCAACGACTTAAGTGGCTTTATGAATACGACCCAAGGCAGTATAAACTTAATACAGTTGATTCTCCATATCTCAAACACTGATATCCTAAAGTACCTTCTAATGTCAAAGAATATAGTTTGGACCTACCGTATACAAGACAATTTTCGCGGTGTTTCATTTTTGCGGTATTTCGTGGTCACTTAGAAGACACGAATATTAAAATCGCGAAATAATTTCCTGTTTCTTACAAAGTATCTTGTGTAGACACAGTGTCCATATATTTTGTTTCTGTTTGCTTCGGTAATTGCTTGTACTTTTCACTTGAGACAGTTCTTTCGTTAACCTGCGGCGGCCCTGTCGCAGGTTAATAAACGAACTGGCTCAAGTGGAAAAGAAGCAATTTCGCGCATGTTGCTTACCGTAAAAATTAAAAATCACGAAAATTAATGTTAATGATTTCGACCCTGAACCGCTTAAATTTGAACCCGCGAAAATTACCGCGTATACGGTACTTCCTAATTTTATTTACATTTCAACTCCTGTTATCTCAAACTACTGGAATCTCAAAGTAAATTTTCTGGGACCAGAAAATTTACTTGGAGTTATCAGTAGTTTCAGATGACCTTCGACTTTAAGATATCGAGAGTTGACTGTATGTGGCTTTTTGTCCCAGTATTAAGGGCTTACTAGTTTTCCAACTTTCGTTACAGGACAGAGAAGGGTGTGATGTAAATTGTAACATAGACAGCGTTTGTTCTGGGAATGTAATAGAAATTACAGGAGACAGCTGTGGTACGACATTTATAGAAGCGTCAAGCTGGTTACTTTCTCCTTTCTTAGACTATTTCAAAATTTTAATGTACACCGACAGCTTGCACAACTGTTAGTTTTAGTGGGGGTTATTTCTAATTTCCCGAGATTTCTCACGAAAAAAAAATCGCCTTTTCTTTTAGTTTTACTCTCATTTTCTTATCTGTCTTCTTAGACACATTCATTGGATTCCAGATGCTTGATATACAAAAGAAAATCTGAATTCAAAACGGTTTTCACGAGAAATTCTCATTCTAACTTTCAACGTCTAGGCTGAAAAGCCAAACTTTCTAAAGTTGCAGTGGCATTGTCATAAACATTTCAAAACTGCATGCATGACACAATTTTGCAATAAACTGAGGCATTCTCATTTAAAAATGTTGTAAAGAAACGCATTCACATGTCCAGAAAAGCAAAACTAAAATTTGTGACTGATAAGCGCATTGTCTGAAAATCAAATTTCCTATAGTTTTGATTCAAAGGGAGGTAATTTACAGTCTCGCACACATTAAGATGCAATGTTTGCCATTTGAACGTTTGTTCAGATTTGATTTAAAAGTTTCTAGAATGTAGGGTTTCTCTAAAATTAAATGAGACAAACATAACGGTACTGCGCATGTGCAGTAAGGGCCTAGTTGTAGTTTCTATGGCTCACTAGTTATGCGAGGTAACTGTTCACGCAAGCAGGAAACTTAGACGTTCAAAAGATTTCCGTGGACAAATGTTGTTGCAAATAATTAAAGCAAAATAATTTGAAAATGTTATATTTGAAATCGTCAATATTGCGATTAAAAATTGCGGCGGAATTTGTTTTGACGAGTATATGTTTGCATTGTAGTGTAAGTACTTTGTGTAATCAACTCCACCCACAATTTTCATTGGCTGTTTTTCAGACATTGGAGACTTGTTGTGGACATAGTGAAGATGTGCATGTTGGTTTTGATAGGAAAAAATAATTCTGAAGGAATTATGGCCTTTTAAACTTAGTCATTTTGGGCTGCATTTTGCACTGTAGGGTATAAAGTTGTGTAATGTTTTCAGTGGATTCTTTGTAAATAGCATTTGTGCTTGAAAGGTGCTTTAGGGATGTACACATGTCCTGTGACAGGCGCTGCACGGGGGCATCATTAGTGTCTTACTGACACAATTTTCTAGTTTAAACATAACACGCAGTCAGGTCATTGAAGAGTAGCCATGACGCGTTATGACGTAGATCCGATACAACTTTGCATAGACAAATCACATGGCCAGGTGACGTAATTATCGGCCTACCCAGCAGTCCTGTATGCAATAGGCCTGATGTATTTTACATAGACTTTCGGCCTGAAAAAAAACTAAGTAAAACTTGTAGGAAAATGGCGCTGAATCGTCCTAACAACAGCTCTGAGAACCTAAGAATTTGACTTCTTCGGCTCTGAAGGGGCTTAACAGATGTTCACGGGCCTGAGGAAGTTAACTCATGGATTGTTATCTATGGGGACCGTCATATATTTTTACACTAGGCGACTGTGTGGACTTAGCTTTTTCAGGCCGAAAGTCTATGTAAAAACACATGGGAAAATCGGTCCCCATAGTGACTGTCCTTACTACTGGCGACTGCGTCAAAACAAAAAGTGCCGGTGTAGATTCTCTCCCTCTCCATATGCGTGCGTGTGCGTGCGTGCGTGAGTGCGTGCGTGTGTGTTTTCTTTAGCATGACATTTTGTAGCCAGACAGCATACTCTGGAGTATACCGTAAACATTCTAATAAGCGGGACACCTAAAAATTACCGCACCTGTCCTAAATATTGAACAGTTTGCTTTTTCAAGGCATTAACCCTTAATGCGCCAAAAAGCAGGCGACAAAATTTACGTCTGCAGAATTTCAAAAAAATGTTTCATCCAAGCGATATCATATTGAGAATTCGAACACTAGAGTGCAAACAGTGTAGATTCAGATGAGGTGGCTCATTATGAGCCACCTCATCTGAATCTACACTGTTTGCCGATTTAACAATTTTAATTTTTTGCGCTTTAAGGGTTAGTGCATTTAAAAGGCACATACTGAATGGCAAACAGTGTATTCTTTAGGCGCAGTCTGATGTGCGTCTGCACTGTTTGCTAAGACCTACTTTTAAACAGTGTTTTACCATTGCTGAAGATAATAAAAAAATATAGCTGTGTTTTGGGGTAACTCATCGGATAACTCCATTTTTTTTTCAGACTCTGATAAAGCTGGAAAACCTGCGAGTCCTGAACGACATCCAACAGCACAAGGTATGGACTGGTCGTTTTGATACGAGGAGCACTGGTATGGAATATAAGGATCTGAAGATTTTTCTATCCACAACTCACACCCATGACAGATACTTTTTCTTGCACGCCACGTTTTGTTTTAACTTCAGAACTTGTTAGCTGCGTAATTCTAGTGCTTGAGAGGTTTCAATTTGATTTTGAAAGAAGGCGCCGCTTTCAACGACCGCCATTCGGCTCTTTACGCCAACGGCTGGCGTGCATAAACTGACGTCATTTTGCCGCCTTCGTGACGTCATCATCTTAAATGCCAACGTCACTTGACGACGCAGGTACGTGAGTTCATATACAACCAATGCATTGACAGCAAGTGGCTTTATTCCGGTCCTCGGTAAGAACACCTGGGTAAGATCAGATTTTCTATCCCGGGTGAAAAGAATGGCGTTTTCTATCCGGTGTGCAAGAACAGTATTTCCAGTCGAAAAGTTCTCAGTTCAGAAGACTCACATGCATCTGCGATAACCTCGGCTGTTCATGTCCCACTTGTTCAGTTTAAGATTTTTTTTTCTATTTTTCTGCTTCTTAGATTTTTAATTGCTATTTAATTGAAGCTTATTTTATTTTCATTTCTAAAAATGATTTCCCCATCTGTAGTTACTATTCAAATTTACAAATTTCCTTGCCTATTATTTGTGTAGGCGTTGCTTCTTTACCTCCCCGTTTTCTCTTTCGCCTGCAAGAGACCCTTTTTTCCGTGTCTGTCTCTGCACGCCTATTTTATATGTTCGGGAAAACAGTCATAACTTCTACTGAACACTTGTGATGTCGAAATCAATGTTAGAGCTGACCTCCTTCTTTTTTAAAAAAAATAAATCCCGGGTCGTGGTGCGGGATCTACTCCAAAATTAGGCCAGTGCGGCAACCAAAAGTCCTCATTTTGGGCCTGAGCTATTACAGAAAGACCTCCTTTTTCGGCCTGGGCCGCTCTAAAAGAGTCGCGGGGGGGAGGGGGGGGGGGGGGGGAGGGGGGTCAGAGGAAAAAAAAAATTTGTATTTGTCTTGTATAAAGTTCCAAAATGCTTTTTATTCAATGAGATCTGCTCCGAGAGCACCCCCACCCCCATTTTCAGTGACCCTAAGCAACCCATTTTTAAATCTTCGGTGGCACATATACATCACTTTCGTCTATGAGTATACCCCGCGCTTCGCCATCAAATTTCATGGAGAGTCTCGAGGGGCTGAGGGAATTGATCTTTTTTTGCAAGGTCAAATTTGCTTTCTGATGCTTTTATATGGGAAAATGCTTAAATATAAGACGTCATGGAACTTGTAGAAAATCTTAGTGCAGAATTTAATGAATACAGTCAAATAAATGAGTACTTGATCATTTTTAGCAATGGAGGTCAAGGTCATTTTTCTAGCTTTAATCAGTGTCTCTCATATTTTGACAGTTTAAACTATCAGGTTTGTTCAAATGTGGATCCTAGTTGCCCATTGATCTTTTCACTCAGGTGAGCGATTCAGGGCCTCATGGCCCTCTTGTATATCTTGTGCCGGTTTTGTCAAGACTTTCACCTAGGGCTTCCAGTTCCTGCTCTTCCCATGGAAGTGCGTCACCACAGGGTATAATCGATTTCGCCAATTTTCGCTTCCTGCAGAGACTGTACATCATATTTGGCTTCTGCCGAGACTGTCTGCGAACTCTTGTTTCCTGCCGAGACTTCTGTACATGATAAATGGCTTCCTGCAGAGACTGTCCGCGTGATTCTGCTTCCTGCCGAGGCTCTCGGCAGGAAGCAGAGTCACGCGGACATTCTCGACAGGAAGCCATTTTACGAGGACAGTAGTGCCTGCAGGAAGCAAGAGTTCGCGGACAGTCTCAGCAGGAAGCGAAAATTGGCGGAATCGATTATACCCTGTGGTCACTGTCACCGGCAAACCGCAGACTGGTAATAAGTTTTGCTGCCTATGCTATCTCCTTCCACAGTTTTAGCAATCGATTTCGAAGTTTGCTTAGATATTACAGATATAATGAAAATGTGCATATTCCTTTTTGGAAGACAAAAACATTTTTGACAAAATTATGGCCATTTTAAACTTCAAAATTTTAAGAACTCTGGCTAATATATACGATGGCGTACGGAATTGTGAAATATATAGTATGGAAATGAAAAGTGCGCCAATGGCCATCGTAAATATAGGATAGCAATCCCTCCCACAGTTTGTAAGCTATCATTTTGAAACTTGCACAGATTTTTCAGATGCAGTGAAGCTTTTTCATTTTGGCAAAATTACGTCCTTTTCAAACTTAGCAATTTTTCAGGTGGTGGCTAATACAGGATGACATGATTGTCATCAGACATCAGACATACTCCCTTCGAGAAAATGCCGAAGAGGGTGGGTGAGAGAAAGCACCATTGCCTAACTCGAAGTAGCTCTATTCGAAGGCAGCCCAAACACTGTACACCACTGTCCAGAAAGCTCCAGATTAAGTGGTTGTTTGCGAATAATTCAGATATAATTTCCGTTGTTTCACGACAAAAACATATGTTGTGACTCTCATTAGAACCGTCTCTGCGAGAAAACATATATTGTGACCCCTCATTAGAACCGTCTCTGCGAGACGGTTCTAATGATGGGTCTCAATATATGTTTTATGAGCAATATGGAATTTTATCCCTGAATTACCCCCGGTATGCCTTTTTATCCGGAGCACTGTATAGTACAGTCAATCTCTGTCTTTACAGGTTCAGAAGAGACTTCTATAAAGTCATGTGCGTTGATCATAGTGAAGTGGGACTGTGGCGGCGTCCACTACTACCGCCAAGGGGGGACAAAGTGTGACGTAGTCAGATCATGGTCTATGAAATAATGGTCGTCGTGTTGTGTGTGACGTTGCACAGCGACGTTGGTACGACGGCTGTTCAACGATGTGTGTGATTTCATCGATGAGGCTATGATATTTTGAAATTGAATTGACGTTGATGTGATGCAGTTTTAACGTTATTCGTTTATATGGACGTGAATTGCCCAAAATATATGAGGAATTCAAAAAATTAGATTGAATTCAAACACATATATACCCACAATATCAACTGAAAACAGAGAGTCAACTTTTTCTCTTTTTCTAAAACCCAAAGACTTTCATGTGTTTTTGGACATGCAAGTAAATTAATTGCGTTGTGTCTAATTATGCGTTTGCAATAAAAAAATATACTGTTAAAAAGCTTAATGATTATAGCAATAAAAACCTATTAATTGTATCTTTTATTAAATGCGGTTGGTCCTGCTTAAAATTTGCCTTTTTTTGGCGACGTCACCACTGACGTTATTGGAAAATTTTGTGTTTCAAAATTTGAGCCGGACACGAGAAAACCAACAATGTGGTTGTGCGCCAAGCGCAGACTCAGATCTGCCTGGGCATCTGCCCAGTCAAATCAGACTCTTCGCTAAGCGCTTAAGGGTAGCTTAGGGTCTAATCTACCTCCATGCGGACAGCGAAGACTCTGATCAGACTGGGCGGATGCCCAGGCTGATCTGAGTCTGCGCTGGGCGCACAACCACTTTGTTGGGTTTCTCGTGTCGCGGCTCATATAAAGTGTCGTATAAACTGTTCTCGTTCATAAAATAAAGACTCTACGCAAATTATTATTTTATGCTTCCTTAAGGGCATGTCCACGGATCTAGATCCGCTAGATCCGCTTTACAAGACGGATCTTGATCTTTGAGATTGGCTGTCATAAATAAATACGGTAACGTGCCGCTGGACTACTAAGGATCATTAATAATGAGACTAAGGCTGCGTTTACACGAGCAAAGTTTCTATGTCACAGAAACTTTAACAAAGAAAGTATGCCGAACACTTTACGTTTACACGGAGCAAATTATTTATTAAAGAAAATGTGACAGAGAATCTTTGTCAAATAAACTTTGGCAATGAAATATTTGCTGCAGTGTTCACACGACCAAACATAATTCGTCAAAGTTACCTGCAGCAATAAAACAAACTCTTTGTCACATTTTCCTTGCTTATAGCAAAGTTCTTTGTTACATAATCTTTAAGCTGCGTTTACACGGGCAAAGTTTCTGTGACAAAGACGGTTTGCCACAGTAAACTCTGCTCGTGTAAATGCCAAAATATGACAATGTTTCTTAGACAAATATATATGCTAAAGTTACTTCGATAAATTACATTTGTCCGTGTAAACACAGAACTTTGCTAAAGATTATGTAACAAACAACTTTGATATCAGCCTTGAAAATGTGACAAAGATTTTGTTCCATTGCTGCAGGTAACTTTGACGAATAATATTTGGTCGTGTGAACACTGCAGCAAATATTTCATTGCCAAAGTTTATTTGACAAAGATTCTATGTCACATTTTTTAAACAAATAATTTGCTCCGTGTAAACGCAAAATGTTTGGCATACTAAAATAAATCTTTGTTAAAGTTTCTGTGACATAGAACCTTTGCTCGTGTGAACGCGGCCTTAAGTGCAGATGAGATATACTGAAGTTAATACGGGCATAGCCCGACGTTGCGAAGCAACGTCGGCTGGCCCCGAAAGGGGCAGCGGACAGCCCGTCTATAGGTAACACGTAGGAAAGAAGCAAAACAAAATCTAACCCTATGGCTTTTACTTTGGGTGTTCCTTCCTAAACATTGCGAATCTCGGAGAAAACAATGTTCTCCGAGTTCCGGTCATTTTTTGCACAATAAAACAACAGCAATTTTATTGTTTTATGCCTCTTTCATGCTTCTTTGAACAGGACAGCTAAACAAATGTTGACGAGGTCAAATGAAAATTAAAAACCAAAAAGATAAATATTTAAGGAGGCCGACTTTAATTTCGATTGCGCAACGTTCTGCGCATTGTCGTCATTCGGCGCGGTGACGACATTCTCTTCTTACAAAGTGGGCACAATAGGTCGGGTTGATACTTTCAACGCGATACTTTCTTTCGACTGTAGAACAGAATACATTTTACAACAAATTTACGGCCATACACTGTACTTGCGACAGCGTTTGCAATAACGTCACCGGTTATCATTTCCGGTAGCTGTCATCACGAAGTGAAAGTAGATAAAATTTCCTTTTAAAAGGAAGGCTTGCACAGCTAAAACTGGAATTTTCATGTGTTGTTATCACTGGGTGGGAGCGTACAGTGCATGTGCACCGTTGTCCGATGTGTATAGTGGGCAAATCTTTGTCCGTTGTTATGACCTTCAGGGTGTGTTTGTGTCAAATGTGTTTTCTTTTATTGTTTGGATTTAAACCACTTGGTAAGAGTGTTTTCTCTATTTATGTTTTCCATTATGGTCATCTTTGGAGATGGCTAGATGTTGCTTTCTTTGCTCTAAATTCGTATTTTCATCTGCAAATCACTGGTGTTTGTAATCAGATCACGTCACGTGTAACCAGAAAATCGGCCGAGTTAGCGTTTTAATTCGAAAAAAATGTTAGTTAATCCCTTCTTAAGATAGATTAATGATCTATTAAGAGATTTGCCCATGATAAGTATCCTTTAAGTACGGGACGAATCCACAAGACAAGCAAAGCTGAGCATCCCTAAATTTTTCTGACTGTATGGGATGTCTCACTGACAATCGGTTTTACGACCCACGATACAGAATAGTGTTTGACCCCTCTTTTGTTTTCTTTGAAAATAATTGCCCTTACCTAGCATGATATCTAACAATATTAATTAATCTTGAACCTAAATACACCATAAAATATTTCTAAAGAAAACACGGTTGTTTCATATACAATTGATGGCAAAATTTGAAGAAATGGTACCGGCGCAGATTTCGAAATGGAAAGTAGAGTAGTGATTTTCTCAAATTAAATGTGAAAATAAAGCATATCATAACAATTTACAGATGATTAAGGTGACATGTCGAAAAGATCTGTATTAAGGCTTGTCGAGCAAGCTGTTCTACCTACACTCAATGATTTTAAAACACAAAAATAAACAATTTTGAAACTTACCCGACATATTGGGACAAAGATGCGTCCACTATACAGATCGGGACAACCGGTCACTTGTACTGTACGCTCCCACCCAGTGGTTATTGAAGTGAACCCGATTGTTAGTGCACTTTCTGTTGCTTACTTTTATTTAGCAAACTATTTAATATCTAACTTCTTGAATGGTGGCATTATCCACGGGTGTAAGGTAAAAACAAGTGTAGAATTTATTTGAAAAACAAATTGAGGAAACACACACACACACACACACACACACACACACACTAACTATATGGACCTATTTCAAGTCTTTTCTTTACGGCTGTTGAGTCACATTTAGTCTTCATCAAAATTTGAGGAAAGCCTGTTTCAAACCCATGTCTATGGAATCTTGACACATCTGAACTTGGCATCAAAAGAAGAAATAAATTAATATTTACTGAAGTTTATTTTTGGTTTAAGTGGCATCAATGGCAGTGACTGGAACAAAATTTTGACACTCTGAGAAAAAAATGCATGCTGTTATTGTTTGGACAATAACTTGCTTTACACCATTTGGGAACAACAAAGCACAGAACCTATTGCATTTGTAATTCCATGAACTCCCGACAGATGAAATTTATTTTTTATATTTATGCAATATTTTTACATCAATTTTGTTTACTCATTCGTGAAGTTCTTTCTTATTTAACGCCAAGCAAAGGACGAAGAATAGTTATTAACCAACGTGTTTGGTAATGAAGTACAGCAGCCGTCACTATGACATGACGTATATCAAACGTTACGTCAGGAGTTTATCGCCAACTGAATGACCATTTATTTATTCACAATTTCATGGCAACATATATATATAAAAGTACATACATGAGCCAATGGATTGGACGTAGGCACTGCCTATATTTGTCCTCTCCAGTTGGTGTAGCAATACAGATACATATATTTGATAACATAAATATTAAAGTGCTATACAATACAGCCGTCACTATGACATGACGTATATCAAACGTTACGTCGGCCAATTATCTATGACGTTGCTTAAGAAATAGATCAGCTCTAGCAGTGAATTGTTGAGTAATAATTCACTGTTTGGAGGTCAGTTGTTAAGTAGATCATATCACGAGCGCGGAGCGCGAGTGATATATCTACTTACAACTGACCGACAAACAGTGAATTATTATTCAACAATTCAATGATAGAGCTGAACTATTTCGATTCTAACGCTCAAAAACGCTGAAAAAGTATTCTTTACATTCAAACTCTCCCAACCTTCCTGCCAGCGCGTTCATGCTCCCGCCAATATTCTTAACTGTATCTAAGGTAAATGTACGTTTTTATGGCAATTTTAGAAAGAAAAAGAGACGTTACACCGTCTAACGTCTCAAAACGTCACAAAATTACGTCAGTAATGCAAGTGACGTCAGTTATTAGGCTCACGCGCTCCGAGACAGTGAATTGTTGCAGAATAAAACACGGAAACTTTCCATTGCTTCTATAGGCGCACTGTGTTAGAATTACGCGTAAGATTGCATGAATGTGTGTTGTTCGCGGATGTATGAACATCGTCAGCCCAGTATAGGTTCATCTAAAGAAATCTACGACGAGTGTAAATATTTCTCAGTACATTTGTATAGCTAAACGAGAGTGTTATAAAAGCAAGAAAAATGTCCACACACCCCAACCCGCACCTATTGCAAGCACAGTAGGCCCTTGTTCTACTATAAACCAAATAAGTAGGACGCCCCGGCACTTGAAGTTATACCCAGCATCATCGCACCAACCAACCCCTCCGTTGTCATAAAGCTGTCAATCAGTCCCTAACAGTTTCAAATTTTAACAATTTTGAGTTTCAAATGTTAACGATTCTGAATTGTCCCCCTTTCTGCATCATTGTTCAGGCTATTCATGAACATGTTGATGGCCAAAAGGAAATTTATCAGATGCTAAAAATGTGTACATAATATATCGCTTTGTTTGTGTCATGGAAAGGCCTGTTGCAATGCGTAAGCGTTAAGTATTCACCGACATTACCGACGTTTACGTACATAGCACGGTCAGTTCTACATATAAGCAAGCCACACACATAGATAGATGGAATAAAAAATTTTCAGTTAATGTGATAAGGGAAAAAAATCGTCAAAAGCGCTTGTTTCTAAATCTAAACAATAACTTTCAGTTTTTGCAGATACACAGATCAGTCCACTCCGGCATAAGCGCAGTCTTATCAGTCTATCATCAGCATAAAAGATGTTTTCATCCTGGATCATAATTAAGAATATATATGCCGAAAAAGACTGATCAGATCCCATGAATGTACCGGCGCTGGACAGGGTGCCGGCTGCTCTGACCAGTCAAATTATGCGATGCCCTAAGGCCTATTTTTCGCGACGCCGCTGCATGATTTTTGGAAAAGCTAATGCTTTGCGCTATTGCTATATATAAACACTGTTTCTTACACAGGTTTTTGATATATTTCTTCAGATGCAAACCAAATACCTTGCATTAAATTCAGAGTTTCATTTTAATGCAATCAGTTTATAAAAAGCAAAAGAAATATGGCCAAGTTCAAGGCTTTTGTAAAAGAAAAACGTGCTTTTAACGGAAATATTAAAAAAGTACATGTACTATCAAAAATAGAAGAAAAGTTTCCATCTGTTATTTTTAGCAGATGAGGTAAATCGGATACGAATAAAGATAGACCAAATTGGACGAGGTCTTTGTTTCTCCAGGTATTTTCCGACTAAGTGTGA
Organism: Ctena decussata; assembly: GCA_963989385.1. Taxonomy (NCBI): domain Eukaryota; kingdom Metazoa; phylum Mollusca; class Bivalvia; order Lucinida; family Lucinidae; genus Ctena; species Ctena decussata. The sequence goes on from OZ022511.1 coordinate 8,872,194, forward strand.
CGTATCGTTTCTTCCGGAAATAACTCGGTATCACTAAACCACTTGAATACTGGCTTACCGCCGAGACGGCAAGCCAAAAAAAAACAAGAGGGCCATGAGGCCCTGAATCGCTCACCTGAACAATTGGCAAGGTGGCTTTTACTTATCATGTATGAAATTGTCAAAATATGAGTTTTGGGTCAAAAGTCAAAGAATGACCATGACCACTTGTACTCATAAATCTTCATGTACTCATTAAGACAACCATATATTATACCATTTTTAGGCCAAAATCTTCAAAACTTTCCATGAAATCTTATGTTCTAGCATTTTCCCATATTTGACCATGCCGCAAAAAAGGTCAAGTTAAACCCAAGGTAACCATTTGAACAGTCTTGGTGGTACTCAAGTACTCCATGCTATTTTCCAAGTTTCAAGGCCATAGGTGTATTGGTTTTGGAGAAGAAAAATATTAAAGATTTGTACCATAAGTCGTAATGGCGGCCAAGTTGGTCATGTGACCCGGACCGTTTGACCAAATTTTCATTCAATCAACCCCTGGAGGCTCTATATGAAATGTGTTCACAATTGGCCCTTTGGCTTTTGAGGAAATGGTTGAAAATGTCAAAATGTGAGCGATTTGGATCAAAGGTAAAAAAATGACTTTGACCTCTTGTACTCATAATTCTTCATGAACTCATTAAGACAACTGTATATACCAATTTTTTAGGCCAAAATCTTCAAAACTTTCCATGAAATCTTATGTTCTACCATTTTCTCATATTTGACCTTGCTGTAAAAAGGTCAAGGTCAACACAAGGTCATAATTTGAATAATCTATATAGTACTCAAGTACCCAATGCTACATACAAAGTCTCAAGGCCATCGGTCAATTGGTTCTGGAGAAGAAGATTTTTAAAGGTATTTTACCATATATGGGCGTGGCGGCCATGTTGGTCATGTGTCCAGGACCGTTAGAAAATTTTTTCATTCCCTCAACCCCTTGAGGCTCAAAATGAAATTTGGTTTCAATTGGCCCAGTGGTTTTAGAGCAGATTGTTTGAAATTGTCAAAATTTGAGATTTTTTGAGTCGAAAAAGGGGCATAACTCTGGAAATACATGACCGGCGGAAAAAAGGGCATAACTTTGTCAAAAATTCATGAATTTGTTTCAAAAGTTAATCAGGTCATCTACACCTTGGGCATTCTCATCTTGCAAAGCCTCATGATCCTAGCATCAGGGGTTCTTGAGATATTTTGTTCACAAGGTTCCACAGGCTAAGTCGAAAAAGGGGCATAACTCTGGAAATACATTGCCGCGGAAAAATAAAAAAATACGGGTCTGCTTATTTTCCATACTGATCATGTGTATAAAGTTTCAAGTTCTTAGCTCTTATTGTTCTTGACTATATGTAAGGGTACCTTTGTACGATAGGCCTCAATGCACTAAGTCAAAAAAGGGGAATAACTCGATCAAAAATTCACGAATTTTTTTCAAAAGTTAATCAGGTCATCTACACCACAGGCAGTATCTTCCTGCAAAAAATCATGCTCCTAGCTTCAGGGGTTCTTGAGATATTTTGTTCACAAGGTTCCATAGGCTTACAATGCACTAAGTCGAAAAAGGGGCAATACTCGGTCAAAAATTCACGAATTTGTTTCAAAAGTTAATCAGGTCATCTACGCCTTGGGCATTCTCATCTTGCAAAGCCTCATGATCCTAGCATCAGGGGTTCTTGAGATATTTTGTTCACAAGGTTCCACAGGCTAAGTCGAAAAAGGGGCATTACTCTGGAAATACATTGCCGGCGGAAAAATAAAAAAATACAGGTCTGCTTATTTTCCATACTGATCATGTGTATAAAGTTTCAAGTTCCTAGCTCTTATTGTTCTTGACTATATGTAAAGGTACCTTTGTACCATAGGCCTCTTTGCACTAAGTCGAAAAAAGGGAATAACTCAATCAAAAATTCACATTTTTTTTTCAAAAGTTAATCAGGTCATCTACACCACAGGCAGTATCTTCCTGCAAATAATCATGCTCCTAGCTTCAGGGGTTCTTGAGATATTTTGTTCACAAGGTTCCATAGGCTTACAATGCACTAAGTCGAAAAAGGGGCATAACTCGGTCAAAAATTCACGAATTTGTTTCAAAAGTTAATCAGGTCATCTACACCTTGGGCATTCTCATCTTGCAAAGCCTCATGATCCTAGCATCAGGGGTTCTTGAGATATTTTGTTCACAAGGTTCCACAGGCTAAGTCGAAAAAGGGGCATAACTCTGGAAATACATTGCCGGCGGAAAAATAAAAAAATACGGGTCTGCTTATTTTCCATACTGATAATGTGTATAAAGTTTCAAGTTCCTAGCTATTATTGTTCTTGACTATATGTAAGGGTACCTTTGTACCATAGGCCTCAATGCACTAAGTCGAAAAAGGGGAATAACTCGATCAAAAATTCACGATTTTTTTTCAAAAGTTAATCAGGTCATCTACACCACAGGCAGTATCTTCCTGCAAAAAATCATGCTCCTAGCTTTAGGGGTTCTTGAGATATTTTGTTCACAAGGTTCCATAGGCTTACAATGCACTAAGTCAAAAAAGGGGCATAACTCGGTCAAAAATTCACGAATTTGTTTCAAAAGTTAATCAGGTCATCTACACCTTGGGCATTCTCATCCTGCAAAACCTCATGATCCTAGCATCAGGGGTTCTTGAGATATTTTGTTCACAAGGTTCCGCAGGCTAAGTCGAAAAAGGGGCATAACTCTTGAAATATGTGACCCGCGGAAAAAAGAAAAAAAACACGTGTTCGCTTATTTTTCATACTGATCATGTGTATAAAAGTTTCAAGCTCCTAGCTCTTACGGTTCTTGATATGACAGGTTGGTTGGTTGTTTTGGGCTTAAGGGCCCTTTGAGACAGTATTTCAGTCTATATCGGGCCGTCTCCCAAAGAGAGGGAGAAAGAAAAGAGATATGATAGGCGAGAAAAAAATGCCCAAACAACCCCACCCGCACCTACTGCAAGCACAGAAGGCCCTTGCCCTACTATTATCCAAATCAGTAGGACGCCCCGGCACTGCAAGTTATACGCAGCACCATCGCACCTCCCGACCACCCCCTCTTGATATGACAGACGGACAGACAGACAGACAGACGGACAGATGGACAGGCCCAAACCAATATGCCCCCACAATTTCTCCGAAATTGGGGGCATAAAAATACATATACAGTACATATAGGTTATTAAATTGTTGTTGTGATCTGGTCACAGCCAGAGTTGCCCGTTTCTTTCTATTTATTTTATCTTATCTCATCTCATCTCATCTCAATTTCATTGAATCGAATTGATCCATCCATCTGTCCATCCATCTATCTAGGTATCTGTTGGTTTTTAATGTTGCCAGGCACCAAAGGCACCTGTAGGCAATGCCGGTAGACTAGATTAGATTTTTAGTAGCACACAGTTAGCCATGAATGAGGCTCAAATAAAGTTCTGACTTGGGCTTTGAGCTCGGACAGCCTAAATACGATTAAGATGGCTTGTCGCTAGTCAAATTCTGTGGATTATGCTTATAGCAGGACCGTTGTGGAATTATGAGTACAGACTGATAGGTGGGGGTGGAGATGATTTTTATGTGTAGAAAAGTGGTATATGTTCTGAACCTTATTATGGTTTAGCTAGTGTCTAAATATTTTAGTCCTCGTGTATTATTAAGGTTGCCTGATACAGATGAAATGTTACCCTAGTGTCTGTAGAAGAAGGATTGGGACAGGACCATAGTGGAATTCTGATTAGAAGCTAATATTTAGGGAGAATGATCCTCTAATGGTCTGGGATTGTGGTATATGTTCTAAACCTTAATACGGTTTAGTTGGTGATCATGTGTTTTGATCCTTATGTTGGATTAAAGTTGTATGGTATAGGTTAGGTTTTGCCCTCTAGAGTGTCTATGAGAAAGGATAGTGTGACATGGCCAAAGCAGAGTTCTAATTGTGAGCTATTGGTTTGAGGGAATAATTTGTTTTGCTTATGGTAATGAGGTATGGATGTTGAACCCTGATACAATGTAGCTAGTGTTCAAATATATTGGGTCTAGTGTGCGCTCAAGGTAGTCGGAGACATAATAAATTTTTCCCTTTTGCCAAGATTTGGTTGGTTTGGTGTTTTTGGTTTAATGGCTCTTTGAGACAGTATTACAGTCTATATCAAGTTTTTTCCCAGAGAGAGGGAGAAAGGAAAGAGGAAAGAAAGGCAAGAGAAAAAATGTCCAAACAACCCCCACCCACACCTACTGCAAGCACAGTAGGTTCTCGGCCCGGCACTGAAGGATACGCAACTGCAACCACCCGAATTGCCAAGAAAGAGATCAAATAAAGCACAAATGCAGGAAAATTATAATTATAGGTTGATAGCTGCAGCTGGTGATTTTTATTGGGTCCATGATCTTAATGTCAGTGATAAACCATACAAAGATTTCATTGGTGTCTAAATATTTTGGAAGAAGATGGATAGTAAATTTGAGAATGTGTGTTAGTATTCCTTTACACAGGACAGATGTGGTAACAGAATGCTTAGTAGGCTAAGATATGGATTTAGATGTATATGATGTCCAAGTGTTGGTGATAAATATGGTAGATAGAGCTCAATCTAGTGGGGGAAATTTTTGGGCAGTTAGGATAAATTGTAGAAAGATGATAATTAGGGCTCAAGTTAGGGAGAAGTTTGGGGTGTTTTAGTTTAAATAATGTTGTAGTTCATTGAAGGAATTCATACAGCATTTTATGTATGATGCTGGCAATTTGTTTGTTTGGGGGGATAAAGAATTGTTCTCAGGTCTATACAGTAGACTTTCAATGGCTCAAACTCCTGATGGCTGGAACTAGTTCTTGGGTCCCTAGAGTGCATTTTATATAAAAACTAGTCCAGTTTTGACCCAAAAATTTTCAGAATTTTCTTTTTTGCAGATCATATGTAGTAAGATCACCTAACCATCATAAAATGATCTAGCACAGAAGTTACTTTAATCTTGGAGATCTTGACAAATAAATTGTGTTCTACATGTAATTCTTACTTTTAAGATATCATCCACTTTCTTATATGAAAGCTGACCCCATGTTTTTATTTCATGTTTTTGTAGATCATAAATAGTTCATCACCTCTCATAGTAAACCATCATATCCCCACAGAAGTTACTTTAATGTTAGAGATGTTGAGAAAAATAGTGTTTTGCATGTACATGTAATGCTAACTTTTGAAACGACACTCGTTTCCTTATATGAACGATGACCCCTATGTTTATTTCCTGGTTTCCAGGATCATATGTAGATACACCGCATAACTTAGTGACATCATCAGATCTAGCACAGAAGTTATTTCAATGTTTGCGATCTTGAAATAATGTTTTGCATGTTATACTTACTTTTGAAACGACCCCACTTTTTATTTACTGCTGATTATCTGTTTTTCATTAATATTTTTTGCAAATCATATATAGATACATAGACTATGATAGTGACACTATCATTTCTAGCAAAATGTTTTTTTAGAATGTTTGCAATCTCGAACAAAAATTGGTGTTTTGCTTCTAATTCCAACTTTTGAGCGACCCCCACTTCCTTATAAGAGCAGTAACCCACTGTTTATATTTCATGTTTTTGCAGGTCTTATGTAGATACATGACATATCTCAGTGACACTAATTTCTAACACAGAAGTTATTTCAGTTCTCGCAAATGTGTCAAATTTAAGGGATTTTCCATTACACTTAATGCAGAAATTGCATAAAAACTTTGTTACTGTTGGATCGACCCACATTCGTCACCAATGCCGGAGACATAATATTTTTATTACTTTTATCCACAGTTAAGTCATTGATTGATACACTGTTACATACAAAGAAATTCTCCAGCACAGGTTTTTCAGAAAAAAATGTAATGCTAACTTTTGAAACGACCCTCATTTCCTTATATGAATGATGACCCCTATTTTTATTTTCTGTTTTCATAGATCAAATGTAGATACACCGCCTAACTAAGTGACACCATCAAATCTAGCTCTGAACTTATCCTAATGTTTGTGATCTTGACAAAAAATGGTGTTTGCTTACTTTTGAAATGACCCTCATTTCCTTATATGAATAATGAGCCCTATTTTTGTTTCCTGTTTTCGCAGATCATATAAAGATACACTGCCTATCTGAATGAAACCATCAAATCTTGCACAGAAATTACTTTAATGCTTGTGATCTTGACCAAAACTGGCATTTTGCATTTAAAACTTACTTTTGAAACGACCCCAATTTTCTTATTATATACGAACGCTGATGCCCTGTTTTTAGTTCATATTTTTGCAGATCATATATAGATACATCCCCTATGTAAGATATACTATCATATCTAGCAAAAATTTTTTAAATGCTTGTGATCTTGTCAAAATAATGGTGTTTTGCCCCTAATTCCTACTTTTGAAACGACCCTCATTTTCTTAAATGAACGATGACCCCCTGTTTTTATTTCATGTTTCCGCAGAGTTTATGTAGATACGTTACATATCCAAGCGACATCAAAATCTCTAGCACAGAAGTTATTTTAATTTTCGCATTTGTGTTAGATTTTAGTGATTTTCCATTGCACTCAATGCAAAAAAGTGTAAAAACGGTGCTACTTTTGGATCGACCCCCATTCGTCACCAATGCCGGTGACATGGTGTTTTTATTACTTTTATCTAAAGTTAAGTCCCTGATTGATACACTGTTATAATATAAGAAAATTCTCTAGCACAGGTATCTCAGAAAAAAATTAGAGTCGGCCTCCTTAAATAGAATTGTTCCACTCTATTTGCCGTCGAAACGAAAGACGCTCTAAGAAGATTTGGAACCCTGCAGTGCCGGTCGGTTCTTACCAAAACGAAATATATAGAAAAATAAAGAGAAAATCGTACTTTCTTCTTTTGAATTATCGAGATTTTCTAGAATTCTAAAAGTTTTCTTTTCATATTAGCAGTGATTCTTGAAAAAAGGGTACAATTGTGGATGAAAAAAATCTAAAAAATGAACTTCTATGCATCGTTTCAAAAATATGAATTTTTGACAGTAGACAGGCCCTTGTTTATGTATGCAAAATATTACCCACACCAAGTAAACAGTAAAAAAGTGGTTTTAGGTAAAAATACGGCGTTAAAATCGTCGTTACGGAGGTGAGATATAACCACACAAGGCATATAGCCGCAGGATTGGCAGGTCTAAAATGTATGTAGTTTGCAGGATAGCTACTCTTTTCGCAGTGTTGACCTAAAACTGTAATTTCTATATAGCTTTGATCACTTTAAGTATCCTATATAAATAGTTCATTAAAATGAAAACAGAAGGCTTTCTTTAAACGAACAATTTAATAAAACTACCCTATTTGCTTTCCAAGCAATAAACAAATTAGCCAAGCCATCAAAAGCACCAGTGACGGAAACAGCTCACGAACCTATCAATGGTAACTTTATATGACACTTTTAGTGCTATATGGTATTTGTAAGTGTATTGTTAACATTTTTTTCAAACTACCGTTTTCGTTACGGAGGGGAGTGCATTTAGCATTTGCAAAATATGCATTTTTATTTTCACAAAAATTCCTAAGAAGTGGGGCGTATCTTCTTAATTCCAACCTTTTTCTTCTAAATACAGATCAGTTGATATTATATTAATACAATGACGCTGCTATTTTAAGCAAATTATATATCATTAAGAGCTATGAATTCGAAATATGATCCTCCATCATAGGTAAAAAAGTAAATCATGAAAACCAAAAAATATCCAGAGCTGGTCGGTTCTGTAGACATTTTGAACACCTACAGATAGTACCTAATCATAATCTGCCCTTTCTACCATTCTATTGTCAGTTTCTCCGACAATGATTTTCGTTACGGAGGGTAGAAAGTTTAACGTGCGTCATACGTTATCTTATTTATTACCGATAACTCTTTAAGGGCACAAGACAAGTTGTAATTCAAGTATCTTTCCTGACTTCGTAAATTTCGGTCACTTTGAAAATTCATTATTGATACGCATTCTTGGAGTTGTCATGCAGTAATTCCTGTTTTGGATATTACAGTAATAATATTAGGAAATATGTGGTTCAAATGGTCTACTGAAATATGCCATCTTTAGAAACCTCGTATGGATTTAGTATGAGCACTTTCGGTATGGCCGCTTAAGTGTGAACTCTGGTGGTGTCTGGGTGCTCATTGGGCTACTCGAGGACATGTATACATTCATGTATATCTCCGGGTGGCCCCTGGAAAGTCTACGTGTTGCTCTGGTTTGCCCGTGTATTTATGCAGAAAAAGCTTTATTTTGTCTGGCTTTACATAATGTGCAATATTGAATTGTTGTTATCTGTTATCTCTAAGGTTGCTTCCCTTAGACCTGTTCTCTTCTGTCGCTTTTTTGTACTTTTTTGCGGGTGTGGGTAGGGATGGGGAGGGATGGTTGTGTAGTGACGGGTGTGGGAGGAGAAGACGGCAAGGGGGGAGGGGAGGGGGGGGGTTGGGAGAGGGCGGGACAGGAGAGGAACTCCGATAACTCAGTAGGTTACGTGCTGGCCTACTGTTCTAGTGGAACCGGCTCGAAACCCCCTGGAGGCGGAAATCTTCCAAACCGTAAAAGGGGTTCCATTGCACAAGCTTTTCAATATCACCCTTCCACCGTCCTGATATGACTGAAATACTGTTATAAAGGACATAAATAAAATCGCTTTCTTCAGGCCTTATGAAGCTGATCTGAGTCTTTGTTTGCGCAACAGACAACGTTCTTGGCTTTGTCACGAATCGGCTTTATTTTCGTTCTTATAAACTGTCTGTGATGCTTAAATTTATGGATCTTAAAATAACATTCCCGAGGTAAGTTCTGGGATACATGTTACTTTAATAGCATTTAGCTGCCTTTTATTAAAATTTGCAGCTTTTCCACCATGACTCTAGAAGGGGCTTTTTTTAACATAGTGGACGTATTTTAAGAACAAAATTACAGTTTCATAGTAAACACTCAGACAGAACATGTTTATAACTGCCCATGCAACTGGACTCTTATAACCACTGTTTTAAGCGCCTGAATTCTTCTCCGTAACGGGTTTCTACCCTCCGTAACGTACTTGTTTACTAAAAAGTGTCCATGCCTCATCTGTATAATTTGTAAAGACGTTTATCTTACAGGAAGTCTGATATATTCTACCAGCTTATTTCAGGACCAGTTACCAAATTCTGATTTTTTCGCATATCGAACGATCGAATTGACCAGCTCCCCTCCGTAACGGAGCAACCAAAATAATTTTCATAATTATTTATTCAAAAACGATTTTATCTATTTAAGCATAGTAGGTTCAATACCAGAACGTGTTTACTTGGACTTTCCACCTATCAGTTATCACAAGAATGCATTTCGTTTGTGAACTGTCAGTGTATGGAGTTTTTCTCCCCTCCGTAACGACACAATTTGGTCGGTCATTTCTGCACTGAATAACTGCAAGTTCACATGTTATATGGTTTATCCCTACCTCCTATCTATACTAACTAGAGTATACAGAAATCGGGAACTAAATGTATATTTTTCCGTTGATCACACGCTTAGTAGCTATATTGGACAAAATATATTACCTGGAGTCGATTAAATATCTGAAAAATTCTGAAACTCAAATGACAGAAATCGTTCTTTTCTGCTTTCTGTTGTTTTAAAGAAACGTATATTTCATTTGACTGTGATACTTACTTCAAAATCACCACGGTGGTTTGGGTCAAAGATTTAGTTACGGAGGGGGAGCCGTTACGGAGGGGAGAGGACATGAGACAAATCAGGTAGTGTACAATAAGTTATGCATGACAAAAGGATGAAATTGGTTTTTATAAACCACATCCTTGTTACACATTCGTAAACTAATAGAGAACATTTTGCAAAAGACCTAATGTTCCAGAAAAGTACCGTTACGGAGAGGAGGCTGTGAAAAGTGACAAATGAAACTGTGAACTTAAAGCTGCTTACTCAGAATTTAGTGTAACAAGTGAATTGGTTCTTATCCTTTTTATTTCAATGGATATCCTGGTACTAAAATAAACTCATTTTCCATCACGATATCCATTTACTGTTGTTTATAGGTGGGCTTAGAAATCGTTACGGTAGGTGAGTAGCATTTTGGCGACAAGGAACTTTTTCAATTATTTTTGTAAATGAACGGATTAGAAACTGAATGGAACAACACGAGACATCTGTCAACCTGGGATTTCTAAATGGTAAAGAAATTTGATTTTGCTTTTAGCAATAACCTTGTTTATCAAAGGTGTTTATTATAGCTACTCTGCTTGCGACAGTCGAAAAAAGCATACCCCAACACAAAAGCATCGTAAAAAATTCAAGGCTTAGCGTCTTAAATCCTACTGGGAATACCACAAGGTTTGCATATATATATTACACTGCCAAAATAACAATACGTCACCTATTTAGTCTAAAGCATGCTCGTGTGTGTGTCTGTTGAACATCAGCGACATGGTTTTTTCACAATTGTACCCTTTTTTCAAGAATCACTGAAATTATCAATTATCGTCTGCTAGAGGACACGTTCGACCAGAACCGTAAATAAAACCCCGTACCGCACCGCGTAAACTGGAAACACGAAACACCGCACCTCACCTGGACATACTGACAGGTCACTATTAAAGCAAACAGCGGGCTCGACAAGTTGTCCCTAGTTTCATTTTTTTTCCATTTTTCCCATTCATATGCAAATCATTTTGTTATATCCACTCATGTTGTTTTATGAATGTTATGTATGTATTTGTATTTGCTTGCCTTTAACCCTTAAAGGGTACAGTTGAGCAGTAAATAAAATTCTAATTCTAAAAAAAATCTAATTCTGTTGGACTGCAGCAGGAACGGTGTGAAACTAATGTTGGTTGATTGCTAGAAGCTAGACCTAAAATGCCATGCCCGTTTCTAGGCTGTGCCTAAATACATATTATGGATATAATATCGTTATAGTTCATCTGCCTGGGTATTCATATAAGATCGTGTGCGTAGCTGATATTACGCACATTTTAAAAGACTATTCTACGGCCAAAATAAAGGTATTTTCAAGAAAGAATGAGTTTCAGAACCTCCACAGACGTCAACCCCTCTCCACCCACCCATCTACAATCAGAAAAGTTTTAGAGGACTCAAAATAATAGTTTGGGTATTAGGAAATTCTGCTGTCGGCTGTTAACTGTGAGGACTTGCTATTAGGAGTCAGACAGCTTCAAGGAAGCAAATAACAGATAATTTACATGGAACTGACTGACTATATTTTGAAATTACTGATTAACTCTGCCACTATGAACACTGAAATATCAATAATGGTGAATGGGTACACTTTCAGGGGGTGGAGATGACTGTACCATTGTCATTTTCCCTCCCGTCTCAGTTGGGGTCAACTCTCAACAGAAAGAACTTGCATCCTTGGGAGCAAATTCTGTCCTTTAACAGAAGACCACATTTTTGATGGCCTTCTATGTGCAGAAAAGCTAAAAGGAAGTCAAAATTATTTCACTTTGTAAAAATGGTGGAAACGAGGTTTGCCTATAAAACTTGAGCCATATTATGCTGTAAACAGATGGGTGAATGACTTGCGATTTTGCGTCCTTTTCAAAAATATTTCAGTAAGATCAGCCTCCAATCGTCCTGACATGACTGAAACTCTGTTGAAAAGGACGTCAGGTCGCAAGTCATCCATCCATCACCCTGCGGTTGATTTTAATTGGTATGGCAAGCTAATTAAACAGTTATTTCATCGGAAAGTCCTTTGGCTTTCAAGTAATTCACAGTCACTTTGCATCCAAAAAAGATCGATCACTACCATCAGTAGAAATGATAGCACTATACCTAATCCTCTCATGATCGGTCTGATCGTCAGTAGAAATGATAGCACTATACCTAAACCTCTCATGACCGGTCGACGATCGTCAGTAGAAATGATAGCACTATACCTAAACCTCTCATGATCGGTCTGATCGTCAGTAGAAATGACAGCACTAAACCTAAACCTCTCATGACCGGTCGACGATCGTCAGTAGAAATGATAGCACTATACCTAAACCTCCTACGACCGGTCGACGATCATCATTAGAAAAGATAGCACTATACCTAAACCTCCCAAGACCGATACGATCATCAGTAGAAATGATAGCACTAAACTTAAACCTCCCACGATCGGTACGAGCATCTGTAGAAATGATAACACCATACCTAAACCTCCCATGATGGGTACGAGCGACAATAAAAATGATAGCACTATACCTAAACCTCTCATGATCGGTTCGATCGTCGGCAGAAATGATAGCACTTTACCTTAACTTACGATCGACAGTAGAAATGATAGCATTATACCTAAAACTCCCACAATCTGTATGATCGTTAGAAGAAACTTTATCTAAACCTCCCAAGATCAGTACGATCGTCAGCAAAAATGATAACAATTTACCTAAACCTACGATCGACAGCAGAAATGATAGCACTTTACCTAAACCTCCCACGATAGATTCGATCGTCAGTAGAAAAACGTAAACCTCCCATGACTGACACGATCGTCAGTAGAAAAGATAGCACTATAATATCTCAACCTCCCACGATCGTACCGATCGTCAGTAGATATGATAGCACTATACCTTAACCTCCCACTATCGGCAGGATCGTGGGAGGTTAAGCTAATGCTACCTGTTCTGTAAAATTTCTGGTTTATTTTTCAGCCGGGAGCTTGACAGTTGGGTCAAGATATGGCATAGCTTCTTTAATCTTATAGTTTACATAATCTCTGCTTGTCATTGGCTCGTATTTATTTGACCCATCCAAGCATTTCACTAGACAGTCATCGTCTGGGTGTAAAAACCAACAGAAAGCCTGTCTGACTGATTTCTTTCGGTGTTCATCAGTTGGTATTGGAATCCTGTGTGAACCACCATGGACATCATCTGCCGTCCATCTTTGTAGCATAGCGCCTGCATACACAAGCATGGTATCTTGGACCGGGTCCATCGGTACAAATTTTCCATCAGGCCCTCGAATTTCAAGTCCCCCAACATCATCTTGAAATGTAAAAGTTACAGTACCGAAATCAGTATGCTCACCGATTCTAGTTTGCGTTGGTTTGAAGTCCGTGTTTTCCCTAATAGGGGGATAGTAAAGGGTTCTCACTGCGCTTGGGCTCCCAGCTTTTCCAATCAACTTGTGTGCATTCCTCATGAAGTCCCTCGGCAGACCAAGTCCCAATGACAAAACATCACAAAAACGATAAGCTAATTCGGTACCGACAAGAAAAAACTGTTTGGTTAGCATTTCAAACTTCTCCGTCCGAGGCCAGGCTTCATAACCACTACAGGGCCGGTAATTAAAAGCCTCGTGCAGATCTTCTACCTCGCTTTTAGGGTCACATTTTTCTCCTTTAAATTTCACCCAGCCAAACGCATAATCCTGTCCAATAGGATACTTCTCCTTCACTTCGACCGGCTCCTCAAAGAATGCACGTGAAACATCAAAATAATCACTAATTAAACGTTCATCCACGCCATGATTTTTCACATAACAATATCCGAATGTTTTGAAGGCATGTATAATTTTCTTTCCGAGTTCCGTGACGGTTTCTTCACTTACTTTGGAAATATCCTCAACATTCAGTCCATAGTCATTGAAGTCTACAATTTGATCGCTGCAAGACATTCTTGTCAATTTGTTTTTCCTACTTAGCGAAGAGATTGTGTTATTTGATAGGCCTAAATGCAAAAATATATGTTTAGGTTCAAATTTATCTAGTGCACACACGTAACTAATAAATAAGGTACACAACGATGTGCAAGAAAAAGATCCTGGCGGCCTGTGTAAACAGTGGAGAATCAAAACAGACTGCGAGGCCCAGTCTGATACGATTCTTCCCTGTTCGCACCAGTTGTTGATCCTAAGGAGTCTGTACAGAGAATGACAAAGGCGCTGCTAATCTGTATGGGGAAATATACGACTACGTAGGTCTTACCTGAATAGCCAGACCCACACAGTCGAATCAATGCATGCACATACGCCAATACAATATAATAATATAATCTGGGTCCGAGGTTATACAACTTGAGTATAATCTCAAACTCAAAATAAAGCACACTAATTGGCTGCTTCCGAGCATGAGCTCGGAAGCAGCCAATCAGTGTGCTTTATTTGGAATTTGAGAATGTACTCAAGTTTTATAACCTCGGGGCCAGGTTCAGAGGTTGTTGTTGTCAGTGTCAAAGCTGACTAGGCTATGCACAGGCGCAACTCGGTCTGGATATGCAGTATCATTTTCTCGACAAACGTAGTGTAAATTGTAGTGCATATCAATTACATAGTGTTACATTACATGCTTCTGAATGTATGATATATTTTTTTAACTTATTTTTTTCCTTTTAAAGGCATTTGAATGCAAATTAATCTGATAAAAAAAAGCAGACACCGAAACGTTCGTGCTAGCACAGTTTCCCCATCATGCAAAGTCAAAATTTTATCTAAGACCTGGCCCCGAGGTTATAAAACTTTTTTTCATGCTCAACTTAGCTGAGCAAGAAATTTTACTTGCTAATAAATAGCAAATTACTTATAATAACGTTACAGATTTTTTCATGCTCAGTTGAGCTGAGTATGAAATTTTCTCTGCTTATGAATATGAAAATGCCAAAATTAGTTGGTATTTTCATATTTATCAGCAGAGAAAATTTCATCCTCGGCAGAGTTGAGCATGAAAAATGTTTTATAACCTCGGGGCTGGGCTGATGCCACCCGTCTATTCTGTTTTGTCAACCGGTGACTTAAGGGTGGGATCCAGGTATGGCATCGCTTCTTGTAATTTATAATTGATGTAACCACGGCTTGTGATGGGTTCATATTTGCCAGATCCATCCAAGCAAGTAATGACATACTCATCGTCGGGATGTAAAAACCATCCAAACGATTGCCTCACGGAATTCCTACGAATCTCGTCCTTCGGAATAGGAATCCTGTGGGAAGTGGCAGTAAGGAAGTCCGCAGTCCATCTTTGCAGGACGCCGGCAATAAGTACCAGAACAGTCCCTGGTATTGGATCTACAGGTGTAAATTTTCCTTCAGGACCTCGAACTTCTAAACCGCCAACGTTATCTTGAAACGTAAGAGATATAGACCCATAATCTATATGTTCGCCGATTCTTGTTTGAGTTGGTTTGGTATTTGAGCCTACGATAGGAGGATAGTAAAGTGACCTCAGTGCGCTTGAATTTCCTCTTTGTCCAATCAGTCTATGAGCATTCCTCATGAAATCCTTTGGCTGGTCCAATCCCAAAGAAAGAACATCAAAGAAGCGATTGCCCAAGTCAGTACAGACATTAAACATCTTTTTAGTGACAGTTTCAAAGTTTTCTACAAGAGGCCAAGCTTCATATCCACTACAGGGACGATAGAGAAAAACTTCGTGCAGATCTCCTGTCTGGCTTTTCGGGTCAATCCTCTCCTCCTCGAGACCTCTCCAGCCGAATG
The DNA here is from genome assembly GCA_963989385.1 of Ctena decussata. Taxonomy (NCBI): domain Eukaryota; kingdom Metazoa; phylum Mollusca; class Bivalvia; order Lucinida; family Lucinidae; genus Ctena; species Ctena decussata. The sequence continues at coordinate 8,887,718 of OZ022511.1, forward strand.
CGTAATCCTGACCAAGGGAATATTTCTCCTTTTGTTCATCAGGCTGTTCAAAGAATTTTCGTAAAACGTCAAAATATTCTCCAATGAGACTTTCCTCTACACCATGTTTTTTCAGATAACAATATCCGTAGTGTGACAGGTTGAAGATTTGTACAGATTGCAGATTCGTACACTTGGAGTTTTAGGGCCTCTACTGAATGCATCATGTCAATTAAAAAGAAATTAATTATACGACTGTTTTCACAATTTATCGTGTCAATCATTTTCAGTGCACGCTTGCGCGTGCCTTGTAGATTTCACTCATTGCAGACGATTTTTTCTGACCGTCTCCACTGCTGTCTCTCTGATACAGCAGTTTTATTTTATGATCAAGGAGCAGAATGGCCAAGTCCACAGCTTATTTTAATAACAGATGTTAAGAAAATCATTCTACTTTAAGGTACATACGTTTACTTCAGAGCAAAATGTCATGAATATTTTAAAATTTTCATTGGCTGAGCTGAGTCCCGCTCGCTGACTGATTCGATTCAGTTCTGCTATGCTTACAGACGTTGTCGGTTATTCGTTGTACCAGCTATATTGAAGTGCTTTAATTCTTACTTTCTTACTGTTAGTCGGCCTTGATGTTTTGCACGCCTTTCTGAAATATGTTAGTTTTGTTCAAAACAATGTTGCTTTATCTGGCTCTAGTTTTGTTATGCAAATATAGTGGTGTACGAATCTGCAAACTGTGTCAAGAAAAATTCTCCTCTTTTCCGACAGCGGCCCTATGTTAGCCCCCGAGCCGGGTACCAAAGATGGATCTAATTTTAACTTTTTAAAATAAACAAGAAATGTGTATTAGGTTGACGCTGACATATAAAACAGTAATTCTAAAGAGTAAGAAAAATACAGTAAAAACACATGTAAAACTGTACGAATCTGCAACTCACTCATCAGGCTGTTCAAAGAATTTTCGTAAAGCGTCAAAATATTCTCCAATGAGACTTTCCTCTACACCATGGTTTTTCAGATAACAATATCCGTATGTTTTGAAGGCTTGTACAACTTCTTTACCAACCGCCTTAGTCGTAACGTCACTTACTTTTGAAATGTCTTCCACTTTCAATCCGTACTCATTAAAATCTATAACAGGTTGGTTGTTCGCCATTTTGGTCTTTTGAGGCCGTGACACAAGAGCAGGCGTCTTAACTAAATGGGACACAGGCAAACCGTGCACACCCAGATCAGACGCCGCAAAACGCGGCGTCTGATCAGGGTCTACACTTTTTGCATAAGACAAATGGGTATATTTCCTCAAAATAAAACAAAAGTTCTAAAAATAAACTACACCTGACCCCTTAAATGACAAATGGACTCATCCGATATAAGCAGATAGAAGAGTCCACTGGGCATTATGGGAAATTGGAGCAGCATGTCAACCTTGGCATATGCACAGACAAATTTGAGCCGCGACACGAGAAAACCAACAAAATGGTTGGGCGCCCAGCGACGACTCAGATCAGCCTGGGCATCCACTCAGTCTGACAGAGTCTTCGCAGTCCGCATGGACGTAGCTTAGACCCTTAGCTACCCTTTAAGCGCTGAGCGAAGAGTCTGATCAAACTGGGCTGATGCCCAGGCTTAGTCTGATCAGACTGGGCGGATGCCCAGGCTGATCTGAGTATGTGCTGGGCGCGCACAACCACTTTGTTTGTTTTCTCATGTCGCGGCTCACTTGATAGACTGAATAGAATTAAAAGACTGTTGATGTGAACCAATGAACCTGCTAAGACTGCGGGACGCGCAGTCTGAGCTGAGTCTTCTCTGTTCACACATGCCATAAGATACATCTTCTTTTGGCTCTCTTATGTGTATTTATATAACCCATTTTAAATAGTTCAGTCTTAAGTAAGTTGCATTTTTTCCTACTTAAATTACGATTTTTTTCCTGCTTAAATTACCAATTTTTCTGCTGAAGTGACCATCTAGTATTTTTATTTATACCACCCTTACCAGAAAGTGCCAACTTTAACACGAAATATTTGGCAATGAGCAAGGTCTACACTGGTAAGGGTGGTTTAAAATAGTTATACCACGGTTTGTCCGCCTGTGCGAGGGGATAATCCACGAGCTTTAAATAGTTATACCACGATTTGTCCGCCTGTACGGGAGATAATCCACTCGCTAAAGCTCGTGGAGTATCTCCTCGTACAGGCGGACAAACCGTGGTATAACTATTACATATCATTACTAGTCCTTTAACTGACGGTTTTTCATCTTTTCAAACTTGTGCCAATGACTTGCTCCATTGTTCTGAAAATGCGGTAAAACAATAAGGTAAAGTAGAATGCTAGCAAACGCAAACTATTGAAAGATTTTTCAACAAGTCATTAGCACAATTGGTTAAGATGTTACGTGTTCAAACACACATCGGCAATCTCGCAAAATGACAGCTTTATTCGTTTAGTTGGCCTGGCTCCCAGGTTGAATGGTTATATGTATTCAAATGGTACAAGTCTAAATGTGGCTCTTTTTTTTTTTTTTTTTTTATGGCCAACCATTTGTTTCTCAGATAACTCTACAATAATGTTGTATAAAATTTATTACTGACTGAGTTATTTCTCTTCTTGGCATAACGACTGGAGACAGTCGACTAGATCAAGGGCCAAGTCGGGTTACTTCGGACAGCGGGTATAGTAAAGGGAATAGTAAAGAACGTGTCCTTGGGTATTTTGTTACCGACATATGTAGTTATTTTTTCTTTATTTAAAGTAGGTGTATCGCTATCATTTTGATTCAAAATGTCCGCTATCGAAGTGAAGTATCTAAGATTTTCGAAAAACATATCAACAAACACCTTATGGGATTTCTTAATAAATACAAACTCCTGCACGAAAGTCAGTCTGGTTTCCGTCATAAACACAGCTGCCAAACTGCGTTAATCAAACTGATAGATAGTTGGATGGAGTGCATTAACAACGGTGATATGATCGGTGCCCTATTTATCGACTTTCGTAAAGCCTTTGATCTTGATAGTGGACCACTCGATCTTGTTGAAAAAGCTTTCTATTTACAAATTCAGTTCTTCAGCTCTACAGCGGTTTAATTCTTATCTGAGTAATCGTCAGCAAGTCATCGAAAGCGACAAGGGACTGGCAGACTTTTCTTATGTACGTTCTGGTGCCTACAGGGGTCTATACTAGGCCCCACGTTGTTTCTTATTTTTATAAATGATCTGCCGCTTTGCTTTGATCATTGTAACTCTGACCTATACGCCGACGATGCAACGGTCCATAATAAAGGTAAAAACATAAACAATATCAAACACCACTTGTGGTGCGATCTTAAAAATGCTATTAATTGGAGTAAGCCTAATAAAATGCAAGTTCACTATGGTAAAACCACTTGCATGTTGGTAGGAACCAGACAACGAATAAACATATCCCGTAAAATAAATATCCAGATAGACTAACAAAAATTACTTGGCATTTATATCGATGAAAACTTGGCCTGGTCATCTCATCTTGATCATCTCTGTTCGGTCATCGCATCTAAGATATCACTTCTTCGACAGCTATCCGAATATGTTTCAGCTGAATTTCAAAAGATGTTTTACCAAGGGTACATTCTTTCTTTCATAGATTACGGTTCTGTAACATGGGGATCCGCAGCAGGCACACATATCGAACGACTGTCAAAATTACAAAAACGTGCGGCTCGGATAATACTGCACGCTGAATTCAATACCCCATCCGAACATATGTTCAAAGAGCTCGGTTGGCTCTCAGTGCCAAACAGGATCAAGTACAATAAAGCTGAACTTACATATAGAGCAATGAATAACCTTACTCCGGAATACATATCAACTTTACTGAAACCGGTATCTCAAGTACACTCGCTAAACCTACGGTCAGCCGACAATGGATCATTGTATGTGCCAAAGTCACGCACGGCAATATACGATGGATCCTTCTCTTGTTCAGCTCCTAGGCTATAATATGCTCTTCCTCAGACTACTAGAGACGCGGGTTCCCTAAATGCTTTTAAGAAAAACCTTAAAGCTTGTATGTTTAATTGATTTTACACTCATATGAAACGGGTTTTTAGCATGTTCATATATACGTCAATCTGATTTAGCATTTATCCTGTAGAACGGCTCGTATCGAAACTTAGCCAGGCTTAGATCGTGTCATATGTCTGTATAGGGCTTGCTGTTTGGACATTGGTCTCCGCCACAAGCTCCCTGTTCGGCTATGCAATGGATTAGCCACGCTTGATTTTTGTTGCGGTATGGTATGGATATAGGGCTATTTCTTATATGAGTAAATAGAATTGTGGTACTGTTTTATATCTGTTTTAAACTGTACAGCAATGCGTCTAGTTTTACTTTAATTTGTGTGCTTGCGACTTGCATTTTAAAGTTACTATTATGCAAACATGCAAACGTTTTATACGCTCTTAGTAAATGTCTAATTTGAGTTCATGTCATTTTTTTCTATTCTTAATGTGTGCGTTTGATGTTGTTTTTAATTTGGATTGAACATGACTCTTAACTTGTGTCTTAGGACACTGCTTCTTATCAACTTTTATATACATTTACCAATATTTTTCAGCACTCTTGTTTGCGCCTATTTTGTGAACTTTGTTATGATGGTGTTTATTATTATGTATATATGTATATAGTGTTATTAACAGAGGGCCACAAGGTAGAATAGCTAACAAGCTAATTGTGTTACCCTCTCAAAACAATGTATAAATAAATAAATAAATAAAATTCAGACATAGGTGGTAGTGCTTCACAAGTGGCAACTCAATTGCTAAACATCAAGCTCCATACCGCTCCTAGTCAGTGTGAAAAGATCTCCATCCCATCTATGCAATACTAAGTTTACCCTGAAAAACAATGCAACAATATTTAAAAAGCACAGTAAAAGTTTAGCACAGGGACAAATACAACATACATGTAGCCAATAAGTGGAGAAATAAGTAAATGCATATAGAACAAAGGCAGCTAAGCCAGGTTACAAAAAGCAAACAACTAACAGGTCCGGATCCAGACCACCACATACTGGTGGGGCTCTGGATAGTTGGTGGGACTGGAAGGTGCTGAGATGTATGTGTGTGGGGCGGGGGAGAGGTTGGGGGAGGGGCGAAGGGCTTGAAAATACTGAAAATCTATAATACTAAATAAACGAAGTAACGCATAAACTGCAAAATTGGTGGCATTTTCAAGTGTAATTTCTATACTGGTTCTTTCGCATATTGCTATCATTGATAATTTCGGTTAGCGTGTGTTTTAGTTTCACGTAGATTTAAAGAATTTGGGAATTAAATTCGTTTTTCATTTTAAATTCTCCCAAGTATTTTTCTAGAAACTTCGACTATTGGTCGAATTCTTTTTGTCAACAATGGGTGCGTTCGAGTGAAATTATCGTGTACTCGAATACACGTTTTAAATTAATCCGGTCGTTTCGGTTCTGCGTCGTTATATCGGCGCGCTGTTTAGCAAGTCCAAATTTAGCAAGTTCTAATGCAAAAATCCGACCCATGAACGTGCGTCATTCCCCATAAATAACGATTTATTTTTGTATTTTTGCTCATATGTCTAAACGGCTGAAGAACTAAATGGTCATAGTCCCGACGGCCCTGGCTCGAAACGACCCATTTTCTTCCAGAACGATAGTCAATACGAGTAGCCAATCGAACTCGCCCATTGAAGAATAAAGCTCAACGCACATAGTCTTTCGAAAAGTTGGACGGACACACGGCGCCAAGTGTGTGCGGCTATGGTTACGTACCGCTGAGCCACTTGGGGAACGTCGTTAGGAGAAGTCAAACTGAACTGAACTTTCAAAAAGACAAAAATTAAAAGTGTCTAAGGTTAACACACATGCGCCAGGTAAGAAAGGGCATTTTTTCCAGCGAAGCAGACAAATCAATTTCAATGATTCAACGAAGCTAAATAAGCCTTTAGTCTTCAGAGGGCTTGAATATTTTCCCCCAAAACGTTCCAGGACCCAATTTTTCCAGGAAAAAAAATACCCAGGACAGTTCACATAACCAAGATGGCAAACATTTATTATGGTAAAAAAAAAAAAAAATCATCTCCCACAGAACCACGCCGGGCCGCGTAGCGCAATCGGTAGGGCACCTGACTCACAAGTCAGAGGTCCTGGGTTCGAAACCCGGTCTGGCCACATACTTTCGTTTCTCCTTCCGCTGATTCAAGAAGGGCAGTTGTCAGTTACTGGTGAAAGTATGTGCACTTAGTACTGGTTAACCGCTTAGGAGGTCTAGGCCTGCCCAGGAATAGTGTGGCTAGGTTAACTGACCGTCCCGACATGACCTTAGCTGTTTACCGTGGACGTTAAGCATCAAATCAACCAATTCTCCCCCAGAACCACAAATCCTATGATCTTGAAACTTCGCATGTCGCATCAAAGACTCAAAAGCTCAACAAAATTTATATAAATGATGCCCCTGGGAGTGACCTTGATCTGTTTTACGGCAAGGTCAACTTTTAAGTCACTTAGGTTTTTCTATAGGAAAAAGTGAAAAAAGTTGATTTTTTTTTAGAAACAATGCAGTCTGCTACCTGAAAGTTTGTAGATGCAGACAACTAATTAGGTAAATGAAGCTTTAGTGAGTATTCATGGTAAAGGTCATATCTTCACCTTGGCCTAAGGCCATTTACATTGAAAAATTAAAACTCGCTTTTTTATATAAATTGACCATCATGAAATATTTCCGCGCTCGCGCGGGCTCTTTTCTAGTATATGAAATAATTAGGGACCAGTTTGATGAGAATTTTTTATAATGTCTTTTTGCCTTGAAATAAATGTTGTGATATCTCGCCGAGACGATTCTAATTGGGATGTCACAACATATATTTTAATATAAGCACATGGATAAATTATCTTAAACTATCATCAGATACTCTTTATTATCTGTGGGCCTACGTAGTATACATAACATATACACGAAAGCCCCTGATGGCGGGCCTGAAGCCCCAAAGCCCACCCCCTGGATCCAGGGCTGACAAAGCATTAAAGCATATGAACTGATAATAATTAGAATATGCTGACCCGACTGTGACTTCCAGGACTTTGGTCAAAATTTAGTATCACAGGCTGAGCATTTGCAACTTTCTCCATTCCAATTTGATATAAGTGATTTAAATTTGCAATAATCAGTTGTTTTTCTAAAAGCATGTGGTAAGGAGTTCCACAGCACGGGCGCAGCGTAGCGAAATGAATTCTCATCCTGCCTTAAAAATTTTACCTTAGGAACCTGAAATATATCAGAGTATCTAAAATCATATGTATTTTCACGTTTAACTAACAAATTTTTAAGAACAGGTGGTGCTAGATAAGATTGTTTAAAATCTTAAAAGTTTCTATGGCCATGGTCCTTAGGCGTCTTATATGCAGGACAGGTAGGTTTGCTTTGGCCAGCAGCTCTTCAAAAGTACTAAAATAGTCTTCATATACAATTCTGATAGCCCTTTCTTGACTTTTTTTTTTCAATTTTCTTTGTGTTGGAGGTAGAACAAAAAGTGAGCAGAAATTAAAATTTGACTGGTATGAAATAATGTCATTTTGCTAAGATTACATAGTTTCTTCCCTAGTCTTTTTTAAAACATTGAACTGCTGGCCAGATTTTTTTTTACAAATGAGCCGCGACACGACAAAACCAACAATGTGGTTGTGCGCCCAGCGCAGACTCTGATCAGCCTGGGGATCCGCCCAGTGTGATCAGACTTTTTTGCTAAGCGCTTAAAGGGTAGCTGAGGGCCTGAGCTACCCTCATGCGGACAGCGAAGACTTTGATCAGACTGGGCGGATGCCCAGGCTGATATGAGTCTGCGCTGGGCGCACAACCACATTGTTGGTTTTGTCGTGTCGCGGCTCAAATGTTTTGAATAAGACTATGGAAGGGTAGATTGAAATCAATGTCAACTCCCAATAATTTCACCATGTCTTCACAAGCAAGTGATTAATTTCCCAGGTTAAAATAGGTGGCTTATTGTGAGTATGTTGTAACTGTGTATTATATGAATGCTCCTCTTGTAGTTTGCATTTGTAAAACAGAGTGTAATAAAGAATTGAATTGAATTGAAATTGAGTTCTTTTGCCAACAGCAATGGCCTGAAATGTGTCTGGGTTAGGCTTCATACATTTAAAATAAAACCAATGTATTAAAATTTCACTTTCAGCCTGAAGGACACTAACCATGTAATCATAATTTTGGGAGTGAAATGAGAGGGTGTTGTCATCTGCATAATTATATAGCATACCTGTCAGAACGAAATAAAAAATGTCATTTGTAAAAACATTAAATAAAAGCGGTCCCAAGGTTGAGCCTTGTAGGACACCCTTATTTATTTCTGCCCAGTTACACACTACAGTATCTATTTTTATTTGTTGTTTCCTGTTGGAAAGGTAACTAGCCATCAGCTTCACTGCATCCCCAGACATGCCATAGGCACACAGCTTGCACAATGAAATGTCATGGGGAAAGTAGTCAAATGCCTTGACAGGTCCATTAGGTTTGCAGCTACATACTGATTTCTATTAAGAGCCTCATTCCAGGCTTCCAATAAACGTGGTAACCTTCTTAAAAGCACATAGATAATCATTAAAAATGTCATTGATAAATAACTGGAAAGCTGCTCAGATAGCACCTTTTCATAAACTTTGGAGGATACTATGCTTACGGGGCGATGGTTTGATGTTTCCGTGGGGATTTTTTTTTTAAATTGGAGCACTTGGCCAAATTTTAGTCTGTCTGGGAATACATCAGATAGAATGGTGCTATTAACTCGTTTTCCTTCGAAACAGTTTGGTCAGTTTCCCATAGTACAATTTTGTTTTGACTATTGCATGATTTTTAGACAAGTATGGGTTTCCAAAAGTCAGTTGATTTTCAACCCCCGTACATCTTTCAATAACATAATTATATAGAGATTTCTTTTTCAGTTTATTTACCAAATTTCTTTTCTTTTCTTTCTTTCTTTCTTTTCTTTTTTTTTTTTTTTTTTTTGCCTGCATTCTTCCCAAATTTTAGAGTTTCCATTTATGTTGCATTTTCTTTCTATATATATCTTTGCGAAGTTGGCTATTCATATATGGTATCTGATCTTCTTTCTCATACATGGTTCTCACTTGGGCATGTTTATCAACGATTTTTATAACTTCCTTTTCAAAATTATAATAACCAGCATTTACCTGTTCAGAGGTTTAGGATTCTAATGTTGTTAATTTATTGCCATAAATATCTTCCAAAAATTGCTCCCTGTCAAAATTTCTGAAACTTCTATATGAAAACTTAACTTTTTCTTCATTAGGTGTGGTATTAATGATAACAGCAGTATTGTATTGCATTGTGTTGTATTGTATTATATTGTGTTGTGTTGTATTGTATTGTATTGTACAGTACAGTACAGTACAGTACAGTACAGTACAGTACAGGGTTTTTCAATTGCAAACTTGAGCAACATAAACAATGTTTGGCCGTAGAAAACAAAATCTGTTTTTATCTCTATTCAATTCTATTTTATTCTATTCAATTCTATTCTATTCCATAACCTTACAAGGTTGTTGGGGCACCACATATGACTTCGAAACGATCCCTTTCTACCTTGTTCTGTTTTCAGCTGCCCTGGTTGAGCTGGCAAAGTCCATTCCTGTCCATTCTTTAATATTGTCTTCCCCCTCTCCTTCTGTCTACCTCTTCTTCTTTTTCCTGTCACCCTGCCCTGTAGGATCGTCTTTGTTAAACCAGAAGACCTTGAGACGTGGCCAAACCACCTAAGTTTCCGTTTCTTGACCAGGGTCAGGAGTTCATCATATTCTCCAATGGCTGCTTGGATCTTTCTGCGAACCTCCTCATTGGTAATATGGTCCTTGTACAAAATGTTCAGTAACCTTCGGTAGCATCTCATCTCAAAGGCCTGCGTTCTTCTCTCCTCTGCTGTCAAGGTCCACGATTCACAGGCGTACAGAAATATGTAAATGACAAGGGAGCGCATAAGATTCACCTTTGATCCAATAGATATGTTGTTGTCTCTCCAAATTGGCGTCAGCTTTGTAAGAGCTGAAATGGCTTGTGCAATCCTTGAGAGAATCTCCTTTTAGAGCCATCGTCTGAGACAATTGCCCCAAGGTATTTGAAGCTTGTAACGGTACCCAGCTTCTGCCCTTTTACCTTTATCTCCCTCTGGATGCCATTGGCGCTGTTTGCAATCATTTTGGTCTTCTAAGCACTGCCTTGTGCATTTTATCTCATTACTTTGCGAACAATAGGCCTACTAACATTTCTAATCTCCTCATCATACTTAGTGATATCACTATCACTTTTATTACTTTTATTCATATCAACCTTGCGCAAACCTACCTCTCAGTATAGGGTACCGCAGTAAAGACAGATAGATAGAGTCATGGATGGAATGGCCTTACAACTGAAGCTGTCTCCTTGGAGACAGTTGATGGGTTTAAGGCCAAAATATAATATCCTAGGGTAGAGCAGGGGTTAGGCATGGAATGCCTGCCCCTGAGGACTTCTTGTAAATAGCATTAATCTGCTGGTGGCTTTGTCACAAATTCATTTATTTTATTTATTTTTTGTGTGATAACTTATGTGCCACACCACAAACTTGCCATCATGGTCATAATTGAGCGAGTGCAGTATCGGTAGAAAGAAAGAAAGATAGAGTGATAAGCAGCACTCTTCACCTCACATGTCAGGAATATTTATACAAAGGCTAATAGGACCCTATACTTCCTTTAGACGTAACTAAGCGGTATGTCTACAGGACTTTAAAGGTTCAGTAATAAGTAAAAGTATAGCTCTTCAAGATGAACTTGGGAAGGTGCAGAACAGGGCGGCTATATTTGTATAAGGAAATTACACCTACGAAACTGGGGGGTATGACTGGGATTCTGGGCATAATCCTGTTATTTGACCCGCCTATATTTCCGCCTCCTCCCAGCAAACCTACCCACCCTCTAGGTTTGTTTGACTTATAGATATAGAAATTTACTTACGGAATAAAGCGAATTTGCATATTTTAGACCTAATTTGCATATTTAATTACCTCCCTTTACATGCGGTTTATTCCGTGCGGGTCAAATAACAGGATATTGCCGGATTCTGGACAAACCTAAGTGGGAATATAAAAAATGAGGCGGAAAGATATATAAGATCCTCATAACTACCTACTTGTCTTGTCGATAGTATTCTCCCTCTTTCTATTCAGAGGCACCACAAGTCTTGTGTTGAGATTAATCAGTTAAAACTTAAAAGTGTTCTAACAATGTTTAAAAGTTTCGTGCTCATCACTAAAATGTTACTTCTATTTACACTGAGTGGAGTCTCCACGGGCAGCCATTACTCATATTGTTGTTTACTCAAATCAGTCATATTGTTGTTTACTCAGAAACAGCCTCCTCAAATGAATCTTATAGAAAAAGTCTCTAGATAGCTCTTCAACAGAGATGATCACACTGGATAGTTCCGGAACCACAAGACGAATATTGTCAGGACAAGTAATGATTTTCAAAAAGTTGTCCCAGCTATTGAAATATAAGTTCCATACACTGGTATCAGTATTGTCAATAACCAAACTCATGAGCTGACTGACGGTAGATGTTCGTAAACTGTGAAATGCCGGAAACCGAGTCACCACGTGCCGAATATCTTCTACATCTAGCTGACACAATTGACAGGTTGGATCAACAGACCTGTTACTATACACATGCCTATTAGACTGGAGTATATAGACACCAGTGAGAAATCTGGCTTTAATAACACCTTTCCTGACTGCCGACACTGATTCCACGTTCTGCCATACCAGATGAGCTCGACCAACACGTAGATCACACACTGACAGGTACCTCAAAGTTTTCTTAGACTTTATATCATTCACGTACAACCTTGTCCAAAAAGTCTCTAAAGCTTTTTTACAACAGTTCTTCCACCGAAGTTTCGTGAAGTTTGATGCTATAAGCTGACTTAATGTTGGTAAGCCATACTTTTGAAGAACCAGGGTAACCATGTAGAAGAAACTGAGCTCGTTATTAAAGCTGCACGCTAACTGCCGTTGAATCACCTCCTGCAGACACTTGTTATCACTACTGATGACTGCATGTAACAAAACTAATTGTCTTTTATGTATTTCAGCCTCAATAGGAAGTGCTCCCAAAAGCATGTACACTGCAGAACTAGCAGTACGCTGAGGTAGAGACTGTATTTGGCGAAGCGTACGCAGATGATATCTTTCAAGTTGGTTGAGCTGTGTCTTTGTAAGATGAATTACTTCCAACCCATAGAGCATTCGTGGTAGAACGTAACATTTGTAAATCATGTAGGAAACTTTGGGGTTTAGACCATTAGTTCCATGGAGACCAGTATTCATTAACAAATATGCTGTGCGCCGAGCCAGGCTGATTCTGTCAGTAATGTTTATTTCAGATTCTTTTCTCCCAGTCCTAATAGTTCCCAAATGAGTTGTGCGATCTGATACCTTCAATTCATTCTCCTGCAAGGTCCAGGAATCTCCACATACCGGGACTCCCGAGAGCATAGCGATAACAGTTTTTGTCGGGTGAATCTGGTATCTATTACAAGAGGAATATCCACCGGCTTCTCCAAACATCAACTGCAGTTCTTCTCTTGTCTTTGTAAGGAAGGCCAGATCGTCTGCGACCTTTTGATCTCCAATGTAGACAGTTCCCAATCGAAATCCGAGCCGTTTGTTCCGAAGAATATCAAGCAACGGATCAATGTAGACTTTGTAGAGATGAGTTGAGAGTATGCCACCCTGCCTAACACCTTGATTGATGGAAAATCTTTCACTGCAGTCCCCTAACCATTTAACCTTAGAGGAGATATTTGAATATAAGTCCTTAATGATCAGCTAAATGTCTTTTAGGATTCTCTTGTCAGCCAGCTTATCCAATAAGATGGTATGATGAACAACGTCGAAAGCTTTCTGAGTGTCCAATGTCGCCAAGAATAAAGATTCATTATTATGACGAGCTTCTGCCTTTGCTTCACTAACTAGCAGTGCAGCCATATTAGGAGATAAGCCTTTAGTGAACCCAAATTGCAGGTCTGATTGATCATATTTCAATTTATTCAAAACAGTATATTCAAACAGCTTCCCGAAAGTTGCTGACACTGTTATGCTCCTATAATTTCCCATACATTTTGAGTCTTTATCCTTCTTTAAGACTGGAGTGATGATACCTGTCTTAAAATTAGCTGGTACTCTCTTTTCAGTTAAAATTGAGTTAAATAGTTTTGTAACTATCGGCACTATCACCGGTTTAGCAGCCTTAAAGTGTTCAGAAGACAGCCCAAACTCATCCAGCGCCTTTCCACTGTTCAACTGGTCAATAGCAATACCGACCTCTGCCTCAGAAATACACGCCGCAGGCTCCTCACAATATTTGGTTTCCGTTTCGTTACAGCGGATATTACAAAGTTCAAGAAATAAGTTGTCATAGTTGTGATCTTTAGGGACGGCAAGATCCTCAGAGTACTGAGCAAAACAATGACGCTGTTGTTCAGGATCAAAATATTTCACCCCATCCACTTGGATGCAAGCAGCATTTGATTCAGATTTTGACCTACTTCTTTTGATAAGTTGATAAAATTTTATACTAATTGGATCTTTTACAGCTTTTAAGCATGCTAACACTTCTCTGGATACCGGCCGTTTAGGCCCTTTAAATTTCAACTTTTTTTATGGTACTGCCTGATCTGCAGCACTTTTCAAACATGAGGTTATTGTTTCAACAGTTTTCTCTATACTGCCCGATTCACACTGACTCAAAGTGGAGACAATACAATTCACATAAGTCTCTTCATCAAGTTTATTCCATGAATATACTTTTTTCGGCTTACTTGGAGTCCTTTTCTTACCGAGCGAAGAAATTTTGACTTGAGCAGGCAACTTAACTACTACTTCCACCGGAACATGGGAGGAGACGTTGACCGCACATTTCTTTCCTATGGAATAGCTCTGAATAAGTTCAGTGTCGTTTACCAGTATGTAGTCAATTTGTGAGGACACAATCCCATTAAAATGGAAAAAGGTTGGATCTAAGCAACTGTAACTGCCAGTCGACAACATATGTTCTTCCATAAAGTCCTTCAGCATAAGATCATGTTTATTGTTTCTTGTTAATAAAAGAGTTCCATTTAAATCCCCACAGAGGACAATTCTATGTGTCGGTTCATATCGCCCAATAATGTCATGTATCACATCCAAACATTCCCGATAAGCGTATTCAGAGTCTTTTTTATTTGTAGGCATGTAAGTGTTTATCAAACAATACTTTTCATTCAAATCTAATTCCACCGCGATCACACGCTCATTTCCCACACTAAGTTTATTAACTTTATCTGACAGATTATTAGACCACATAATCGCCACACCCGACTGTCCCCGCGGGACATTAAAATGTGAAATTGGCTCATTAGAGTCATGACACCTTATATAGACACCAAACTTTTTAAAAGTATTTGAAATCCACTCTTTCTGAAAGTCCCAAAGCCAATGCTCTTGTAAGCAGATAATATCATTTTTTGCAACAAGCTCTTCTAAGAACAGTCTATTGGCCATAACTCCCTCAATGTTTATGGTGGCCACTCTCAAAGACGGGCTATCTCCCCGCAGAGGTCCGTCCCTAGGTTCTCCATATCTGGTGGGACTTTTTTCAGGCCGGGAACACACAAAAAATCCCTAGTATCCTGTTCAGTGGTCTGAATTTCAGTTGAATCCATATTCCCAATAGCGTTCTTTCTACTACGGGCATCAATCTGCACCTGCCTGCTGGACGCTGTGCCACTGGTGGGTGAAGGGGGTAGAGGGGATGTAGGTCTCTCTGGACTATTAACAAGATCTACGACAGAGACCTCCTCCATACTACGCTTCTTAGCTCCAGCCCCAGTTGACTTCACATCTCTGTCTGGTGTCTTATGCATTCTTTTCCGTCCCGGGCTTCGTGAAGAACCTTGTGGGGGTTCAGAAGGATCGCCCACTGGAGGTACCACCTTATGGACCATGGGAGCATTATTTTCTTGATGCACCTTAGACGCATCTTTACCCAAGGATTGCTGTTGGCTCCTCTGGTTTACATGAGCAGTATATTGGTGAGTTCTGGATCCAGTAGGAACAGCCGTATAGTAGTTTGGCGGAAAATTAGGTTGGGTCATATGCTGTACATTCATGGGCATCTGGACCCCAGATGGACGTATAAGGTTCGCCATCGGCATATGCATGCTGGGAACACCATAGGGATTCTGCTGACTGATTATCCACTGTCGAGGAAGGTGCTGCTGGTATGTGATTGGAGCAGAAGGTACGTATCCCATCATTACGAGCTGAACACCAGGCACTGACATAACATTGTATGGGATAGACACAAACTGCCTTTCTTTCAGAACTGTTTGCATGTGCAATTGATTCTGCATGTGCATAGAATTCATAACTTGGCAATGATTCTCAAGAATGAGTAGACGATTTTCTAAAAGTTTATACCTAACATCGCCAGACCAGCAGTCTTGCATTTGATTGACATGTTGTGACTGAGCTAAACCAGAGTCAGTAGATACTTTAGGATTCAGCGGTTGGCTTTCAAGAGCTTTCTGCAGTACATTTACCACATTCTCTAAATGATTAACTTTCCCCTAAAGACTAGAGATATAATATTTTTGAGCAATCACGGTTTCCTGCGAATCAGCATTTATATGCTTCTTACTGCCATTATTGTTATTCACTTTCTTAGATTTAGACTTTTTATTCAGATCTATAGTGCTATCGAATGAGTCTTTTTTGGACTTATCCAAACTTAAATTTACCCGGTCCTCGGATGTGTTGCGAGATACAGTATCAACAGGACTTGCCACATGTTCGTGCAGAGATTCTGTACCCACAGCGCTTGCCACAGGTTCACTTGTAGTTTCTGCCAGCACGCTACCCATAATACCATCATCATTCTTTCCACATTTTTCACGAGTTACCGATTCATTTAAAGAGATTTGGGTCTGTGTTTGACTGTCTCCATATAATAAATTGTCATTACAGAGCTGACATATAAACGGCACTGACGTAGGTATTGAGTCAATTTTAGATTCATCAAGTCCCGCACATACAAAGTGATACCATTCATTACATTCTTCACATACTATTGTCCCCCCATTCGCAGTCTGTTCACATACAGGGCAGAGATAAGCAGGAGTATGATCATTATCAATGATATCAGAATGGTCATGAGAGTTAGTTACAGCAACAGATCCCTGTCTGTCAAGGCCTACAACACCTGAGGTTACGCCACTAACAGCACTGTCCTCTCCATTTTCAATCGGTCTCACCTTAGCTTGTGATGAATCTACATGCACGCAATGATTCTGATTGTCATTTTCTGCTAAAACCGTTGAAATCTGCTCATTTACAAGCGACAATTTCGCGCCATTACTCCGGATACTAGCACATATGGATTCAAATAATGTATTTTCAAAAATATCAGTTCTGTTACCGTTCACTAGAATTGTGGACGTAGTATGGTAGAAGTTTATTGTAAACTTCAGGTAAATACCCTGAGACCCGTCCTTTTTCTTATTGTAAACCCGGAAAACAGAGCCGACCTGATGCTGACATTCATCCTCATTAATGCTAGATTGTACAAAATAGCTGGCACCGAAAGTATCACTATACAACTGTTCGACCACTATCAGTCTCGTAAGCTCATATGCTGCAGGGCTCAACCGCATTACAAAGTTTCTATCCGGCTTCATTTCATATGAAAGGTGGACCTTAGAGCATTGTGACAGTTTTTTCTTAAGAGCTTTTATTTTGTTCAAAACGTAGGAATTTGTATGCACCATACACTCTGCATCCTGACTACGAGTTCTATGGCTAGAAACCACCAATTGACCACTAGCTGAAGACTTCTTCTCATTCTGACTTATCATCTGAAGAGCCATGTTTATTTGGTTTTGTCGGTGCCGACGGGCCAATCACGTGACACTGAATTTAGATTATAAATGTTGAATAAAACCGAAGATTAAAAGAACAGTTAAGAATCTCAGACCCTGAGAGGCTAAAACACTTTTAAAACTTAAAAGTTCATAATTTCAGTGGAGGGAAATACAGTGCTCAACCAGTTTTAACACAACAAACTGTAATGGCTGCCGGCGGAGATTCCACAATCAATGGCCGAGTAACCTCCCGCACGGCAGTCGAATGAATAGTTTGCATTACATATCCGTTTACGCAGGCGCAGTTGACAAGTGCAATAATTTTTCATCGATATTTTATTTCACCGTTTTCAGGAGTTTTTTCATGTAAATGTGAGTTAAATACTTCTTTTGCGTCACTTTTGTGTTATTCAGAATGCATGTTATGTGGCCAAGACGATGCCGCAACATTTGGTTACGTCCGTATTTCGGATTCTCAGAACTTATCAATAATCAAAACTTGCTCTTGTCCGCATTATTTTATGAATCATAGGAGGTCAGCATCATTATCGTGTCATCGCTATGTATAGTATATGTGGGACAGTTGCACCTAACCGGCCCGTAATTTTCTGCTAAGGCTTGTGATAAATTCTGGTCTTTTCTCTTTGTTCCATGTTTCTATGTAACAATTTAAGCTATGGGTAGTTTGCTCATAAACTTTCGTAAGCTGAGAAATGACTACCGTATTTGGTACGATTGAAATTTGAAGACACTTCCTATTTTTCCAGTTTTGGTCCGTATTTTAGGCAAATACGATTCTTATCTGGCTGTCTTTATGCAACTGCAGAAACTGGTTTAATCATCAGTTTTAATAATTCCTCAGGACTTGCAGATTGTTCATATGAATGGGAATGATTGATTAATCCACAGGCGCTTGAAGTTCTATGCGATGAAACATATTTCAATGCCGCTAAACATCTAGGCTATGAGCCATTTTGAAGAAATGGCCAGGTGTGCAAGTGTGTGTTCGACTCCATTACGGTCTCCAATTTCCGGTGTATCAACGTCGCACAGCAATGTCATCAGGTTCTATTACGGGAAAAATGAAGTGATTCTGCGGATAACGATCTTCTTAAATGTACAGCTTCCTACTCTGTCCTATCATCAAACAACAAAATCGCCGATCAGACTGTACCGATGTGCAAGCTAATCTGCATCTTTGTGGTTCGGAAAGTCATTACATGTAGGCCTCAGTCAACATATGTTTACGCCAACATTACTGCTACGGTAGTTTTGACGTTGTTGACACGAAGGTCATGACGTCATTTTCATCATGTTTGTTTCAAGTTTTCACTCGTTAGAAACGTTTTGATCGAAATTAGAACAAACCTAATATAACGGTGATATTCAACGACATTGGTCATATCTAAAAGTGTAATTCAGGGCTGTGGAAATACTATGCCCGACTTGTCCTACTTGTTCCGTTTGACTCTGGACAAGTGAGAAATTTTAGTTTACTTGCCCTGGGACAAGAATTCAATGTGTCACCAGTGGAAGTATTTGAGGATATTTCTGAGATATTGTTCGTAATTTCTAATGAAAACGTATGTTGTAGGTTCCTATTAGAATCCTCTATTGAGGCGATTCTAACAGGTGCCCACAACCGATAGGTTTTAGCTCGAAGCTTTGTGACGGTTAGCCAAAAACTATATTATTCTTTCCTTATTTCATGTATGCTTTTTTTCTGGGCAAGTAAATATTTGTTAGGACAAATTAATTTTGTTTATTTACTTGTCCGTGGACAAGTTGAAAATTTTGATATTTCCACAGCCCTGTGTAATTGAATGATTTCGCTGATGTGTGAATTTCAAAGCGGACAAGCACATGCTCAACTTTGGCGCAGCACAGTAAACCGGAAGCTGGACACCGTAATGGCGTCGGTATTTTCTGGCAAATTTTGAATTCAGGATTACAGCACCACATTAACCATAACTGAACAAATTCATCATGTTTATAGATACATTTTGAAACAATGTTTACAGGTAAGAAGTTTGCTTTTGTTGGGGTGTTTCTAACTGGCAGTTTTAGCAGTCAAAAAATCGAGGCACACCTGGCCATTTCTTACGAAATGACCTATAGACTGCGTCAAGTATAATGGGTTTTGAGGGTCTTTTGAGCATAGGACTTCAAGCGCCTGTGATTAATCTTAGTGCTTCCTCCAGCCCCTTTTAGCATGGTGCCATGCCATGCCCTTTTTCCCCAGCCCCATGCAACAAATATATCATGTCTCTTGTTGTTGTTGTTGTTATACAGCCATTAGGCCAAAGTAACTCTCAGGTATCTTTCTCCAAGTATATGTTTGTCTTCTTTGTATAGTCTCTCAAGTACATTTATGATATTTTATGCGCGTGCTCCTGATTCATTCCTCTTAACCCCACATCTGTTTGTCCCCTTTATGAATTCTAGTAATATGTTATTAATTGTATATCTGTCTTGTTTGTGTGGATCTGCATCCTTGACTTTTAAAAACAGTCCTGCTGTGAATTCAGAAATACCTGACAGTGTCTCTCAGGGCTCTCGATCACCGAAATTTGGGGCTGAAATTCAGCCCCATTCCCAATGCCAAAAAGTATGTTTTTTTCCCAATTCCAGATGAAAAATTCCCAATCTGACTAAGCCTTTTGGTTCAAGAATACTGCAGTTGTATCAATGCAAATTGTATTAAAAACCACCTAAAACTAAAAATGTTAACATAATTAATAACTTTAAAAATCAGGAAGCGATTACATTTTCAATTACAATCTTCATGTTTTGTTACTGGAAACCAGTACCGGGTTTTATCATGTACTGTTAGAGTTACTTCCCTTTCATTAGGGGGCG
Organism: Ctena decussata; assembly: GCA_963989385.1. NCBI lineage: Eukaryota > Metazoa > Mollusca > Bivalvia > Lucinida > Lucinidae > Ctena > Ctena decussata. The sequence goes on from OZ022511.1 coordinate 8,907,545, forward strand.
AAGAGCCTAGCGATTTTGACTGCAATATGTTAATATTTTCTTTGCTTCAAGGGCCAATATTGTTGTGGTGAACAATATTTTGACTTAATCTTTAATTTAAAGCCTTCAAATGCTAAAATTTGATCGGAGTTTTCACCTATGGTGGATGATTCAGCTGTTTTTGCGTTTTGTACCTAAATCGATTTTCACAGACATTTTCGGCCATATCCGAAATCTTAAACAGGATTACTGGGACATACAAGAGTTAGTATAGTGAACGTGACATACCGTGGACGTTTTGTACTGGTAGGACTGAAACTTTTGTCATGTTCTGCATTGTGACAGTCCACTTTCTCTCATCTTCACATAACTATTATACTTTGTTCTACATACCCAGTCATGGCAGTAGAAAAGATTCCTGTTCCATAGTAACAGCAACCTAACCAGGGCTACTAAGGTGTCTGAGAGTATATTTTTTACCTCTGATATATTGTTTTCAGGGATATAGGGAATTCAATCTGAAGGAAGAGGGATATTTTTCTAAGTACAATATATTTTGCAACAGAAATATTGAATAAAAATTAAACATCCAAATTGTTCTAGAAATTGCATACAAATGATCAGTGAATGATGATATGCATACTTACCACAGCTTACAATGGATAAATTCTAAGTTTTAAGTCTAATTGAATTAACTGATACTTCAAACCTAGAGTTTTATACTGTTGTCATATTGTAAGACTTTTTTTCTAGGTCCCAGTCTTGTCTCCAATTTGAGAGTGGCAAGATAGGGAAGTTGCCAGTTCAAAGGAAAGAAAGAAAAACTCAACACACCCAAATAGTTTTGTTATTATCTAATATCCCAGCTATTTGATAAAATTTATTATGATTCACTATCTGCAATGTCTGCTTGTTGACTGGATTCCTCTGAAAATACAACAATACCATATGTAAGTTGTGTTGATCTGACAATGAAAACTTCACACATAAAACAATATAAATTTTCCCAATTTTAGACAAAACGACGCTATTTTTCCCAATTCTAAAGGTCCCGGCCCCATTCCCAAAAAGGGGTGTGAGAGCCCTGGTCTCTTGAAACAGTCGTACTCTCAGCTTTTCTCTTAATCCTTCATACAATTCACATTCCTCGATAAAATGCTGGACAGTTTCTATCTGGTTACACTGACATAATGGTGAGTCTCTTAGGCCTAATTTATTCTGGTATTCATTAAGTATGGAATATCCTGTACGTAATTGCGTAATCAATCTTTCTTGTGTTTTTAAATCTGTGTATACTACCTTGCTTTTCACTGACCGCCTGTATTCATACAAATGTCTCCCTTTCTCTGAGGCATCCCACATATTCTGCCATTTCTTCTGACAAGATGTCTTGGCTAGGCCTCTCACTTCTACCATGGTAGTGATTGTTGTTATTTCAGGCATTTCTTCTGCTTCTACTGCCGCCTCCTTAGCCACCTATCTGCAATTTCATTCCCCTTTACCTCAGCATGTCCTGGCGTCCAGTCTATCTCTATCCCTATCCCTCTTTCTTCAACCACTCGCCAAAGCTGCTGTATCTCCATCACCGTTGCCCTGTGTTCCTTCTTCTCCCATCCTAGACTCAGTATCCCAACCGTTGCCTGGCTATCTGAGAAAATTTTTACTTTCCTGATGTCTCTGTTATCCGCTTCTACTTGTGCAAATTCCAGAACCAGTTTTACTGCTACAGGGATACAGACTAGCGGTCGCCCACTCGCCCACTGCGAGTAAAAAATCAGGTGGGCCCCTAAAATTAAAATGACTGTCGCCCAGCTTGCGATCATCAGCTGTCAGCGAGTGTCTGGCCTGTTTTCGCCCTAGATTGGTGTCCCCTCGTTTTGGAGTAAAATCCGCCACCTCAAAGGGCATTGCAAACTGCAGCACCAATATCTGCGTTGAATATTTGGTATTCGGTCATACTTGTGTGTTGGATTTTATTCACTATCGAAAAACAAAAAGTCTTACGATAGTCATAGCTGGTTTATCGCAGTTAAGGAAATCTTCATTAAGTATGATCTGCAAGACCCCCATAGTTTACTGGAAGACCCACCGTCTAAATTCAAGTGGAAAAGTATAGTGAACACCCAGGTTAATAGTTACTGGGAAAACAAAATAAAGGCTAATGCAGTATTGTACTCCAGTCTGAGAATTCTGAATGCAAGTGACTTCAAGAGTGGTGTGAGGCATTCCCTAATTACATCGCTTGGAAATATCAGAGAAATTCCTCGTATACGTACTAAACTCAAGCTGGTGACGGGTACATACATACTCCAAGTTAACCGAGCGTCATTCAACCAGAATCAGGTCAACCCAACATGCCTACTTTGTCATCTGGAAGATGAGACAGTTGAACATTTTCTCCTTAAATGTCCCGCCCTGGCTGGCGTTAGAAATCCTATCATAGACAATATTGTATCTATCTGTGCTGGTGTATTCCCGCTTACTAACAATTCTGATAGCTGCCTCCAGCTTATACTAGACTGTAGTGCTTTAACTAATGATATGGACAACCCTAATCCTGAACAGTTGCAGAGCATAGAATTTAATTGTCGGAGGCTGTGTCATGTTCTTCACTGTGAGAGATATAAACTCTTAGCACTGGTTCCAAGACGCCGGAGAACAAAAACAGTGAAAAAGAAACAGGGGCTGGGATAGTCTGTGGCACACATTAGCTGGTTTTTAACATAGAATTTTAAATTGAGTTATAGACTGTAAATAGAGACTACTTAAAGTTGTAACATAGAGTGGTGGTGGACTCGACCATTTTAACATTGAGAACTGTTTTACTCCAACTGGAGGTGTGCCGAGACGGGCAGAATTTCTTCACAACAACAACAACATGGCTGCCTCCTCAGTTTGACAGCAAAAATCTTGACCATTTGTAAATTTTTCGCGCATAATATGGCGATACATCGCTGGTGTTTCACACCCATTAGCTAAAAGAAAGCAAAACCCAGAAGAAAGGAGGATTTACTACAAAGCCTACGGAAACAGTGCAAATCTCACGCAGATTCTGAATAAAAAAATTCTCATGTTTCTGACATTTTAAATGTGGGCCCTTAAATTTCTGGCTGGGCGACTAATTTTCAGTTTTTAGGGGCCCAGCTTGCTCCTATGAAAAATTAGTTAGTCTGTATCCCTGTGCTACTAGCTCTCCAAGAAGAATTGATGCCCTCTTTGCGACCGGTTGTTTCAATTCAACAGCATCTTGGTTGTATAAGAAAATACATGCGCCAGCACCACAAGGGCCAGGGTTACCCCTACATGAACCATCAGTGAAAGCAAAAATTGTCTTTTCTAAATTATCACCTTCTCTTAACTTTCCTTCAATAATGTCTCTGGCTTGTTGCTGCTGATGGCTATTTTTTGACTTGGAACTACCCAAATTATTCCAATATTCAGGTGGTCTTTTGGATGGAGCTAAACCTTCTAGGAATGAAAACTCTGTTTCCAACTTAGTTATTTTCTGACCTGTGTTTGATAACATATCCTGTTACTGCATATACATTTTACCAAATGGTGTTAACACTGTCTCTGGTGCTTTCTCAATTCGTTCTCTCCATCGCTTGAAGGTTAGGGCAATACACTGTCCTGGGTCTTTTGCCATGATTTTCACTAATTCCCATATCGCCAGTTCTTCTCTTCTTAGTTGGAGTGGAAGTATTCCTGCCTCCACTTCGAGTGCCTCAACCCCTACTGACATCGGTACACCAAGACACGCTGCCAGACATTTCCTTTGAACTTTCTCTAAACAACCACAGTCCCCATTTTGCCAGATACACGCCACATACTCCAGATGTGGTAGCACCAGACTCTTGTACAGCATAAGCATATTCTTTGCGGTAATACATTCGGTTTTCCCTACTTTAATTATTGATGCATCTCTTGACATTATAAATCTCTTATTCAGGTTGCTAATAAACTCACTGACCCGTGAATAGGGCTGGGTACCGCGAAAAATAATGTACCGCAGTATACCACGGTTTTTCATCAAATACCGCAGTCCATACCACGGTATACCGTGACTGGCATTCTGTAGTTGTACTACTTTCGGTCTCGTTTCACAACCGTCATGTGGACTGTTAAATTTGAAGTGCCACCACCTACATTCTGCTCGATACTACTGTCGGAGTTCTTTTTCAACTTGAAATGTGTGCCTTTCCTCGCGGATTTTTCACAACTCTGTTGCTGTCGGCCATCTTGAGATGCTTTTTAGCGCGCAGACACAGAACGCATGTCATGGGAAAATTTTAAATACTTTTACATAAATATTGATATAAACACCAGAATTCAACCTTTTACTGATAATTTTCGTTGTTTTTATGTTCTGAAGATAAAATAAATTCTTTTTCTGCCCGAATTAAGGATACGGTAAATTCTCTATTAGTTCAAACACCCTAGCCGTTCGAACACCTAAACTCATCCTCAAACTGCTCCTCAAAATTTTCTCATTTAGTTTGAACAGTGGATTTTTCTTTGCATTTGAATTTTTAATACTTAGAACACAAAAAATATATTCTGAATTTCACAAAAAAAACCACACCAAACTTTTCAAGTGTTTTCAGTTTTGTTTTTCTGACGCAATGTGCAAAGAGAGCAGCTCTATTGGTCTCAACGTAAATCGGGCATCCTCGCCGATATTTACGCTATTGATTAAGATTAAGGAGGTGGCTGAAGTGTTACGAGTTCAAACAGCGAAGACTCGGTTCAGCCTACACGTCTGCGCTGTCTGATTAGCGTCTTCTCTATCTGCATCAACAATCGGAATATATATGTTGACCCAAGAAGGATCGAGCTTACGAAGTCAAAGAGGTTGCGGGGTGCGCGTGCTGAACTGAGTCTTTGCTTTTCGTACATGTGATAAGGCGCCATTTCTCATAGCAATTCTTGTCATATATAGCGGAAATGTGCACATGCACTAAAGTGCGTTTGCGAAAGATACATGGACACATGAGAAATCCTTGTTGCAAAAGAAATAAATTGTCATAACAACGAACTCTTCTTTCCAGACAAAATCAGTCTGAATAGATTCGCAAACTGAAGCCAGCCTGCGCATATGCATGGTCTGTGCATTGAAACAAAGCTCGCAGTAGCCGTAAGATAAGTTTATCACTGGCATGGCTGGTTCGTGCTTCTCAAAAGGGCCTCAGGACACATCCGATCAGCAAACACCCCCATCATACCATGCATTTGGGAACATTCACCAGTCTTACAAATCTCCTGGATTCACCAATAGTTTGCACAATAATCATTTTCAGATGCGCAGACTGGAATAGGCCTTGCTGTTCGCACATGTAATACGGCACCTTTTTCATGACACGTTGCCAATATTTCTGCACCCTTGGACGTAATATAGGGCAGACAGAAATGGTGAAAATCAAAAGGACCGCATCTTCCAGAATTAGACTGTGTGTGTTATTAATAGAAGCCCATGAATTTGAAGCAGGCCGCTTGCGGTGAATAAATAGCCAGGACACTGACAAACTTACCTGACGTGTTTAATCAATCACATATTAGGTCATCTTAAAATTTGTTGAAATATTTGTCTTTCTTTCGGAACATTTGTTTGGAATATTGAAATTTTAAGGGATGAAGAGAATGAAATACATGCATAATGAGGACCTATATATTTAATACTGAGAGGTATGAGATATAATTTGGGACATGACATGAGATCGTTTTCCCCCCAGAATTTGGCAATTCAGATAGTTCGAACACTAAATATTTTCATGACCGGCAATTTCTAATAGTCCGAACATCCTGATCAGTATTTATTATGTCCCCCCACCAAAGGTGAGGGGGGATATATTGTTTTCAGTGCGGATCCCGGGCGTCGGCGTCCCTGTGACAGATTTCTTGTATGCGCGATATCTCTTGAACCAATGGATGGAATTTCACCAAACTTGCATGGATACATTATTGGGACAAGTTTAAGAGCTGATTAGATTTTGGTGACCTTGACCTCATTTTCAAGGTCACTGGAGGACATAGATGACAATTTCTTGTACCCACTATATGTCCTGAGCCAATGGATGGAATTTCACCAAACTGGCATGGATACATTATTGGGACAAGTTTAAGAGCTGATTAGATTTTGGTGACCTTGACCTCATTTTCAAGGTCACTGGAGGACATAGATGACAATTTCTTGTACCCACTATATGTCCTGAGCCAATGGATGGAATTTCACCAAACTGGCATGGATACATTATTGGGACAAGTTTAAGAGCTGATTAGATTTTGGTGACCTTGACCTCATTTTCAAGGTCACTGGAGGACATAGATGACAATTTCTTGTACCCACTATATGTCTTGAGCCAATGGATGGAATTTCACCAAACTGGCATGGATACATCATTGGGACAAGTTTAAGAGGTAATTAGATTTTGGTGACCTTGACCTCATTTTCAAGGTCACTGGAGGACTTCGATGAAAATTTCTTGTACCAGTGATATCTCTTGAACCAATGGATGGAATTTCACTAAATTGGCATGGATACATCATTGGGACAAGTTTAAGAGGTTTTTAGATTTTGGTGACCTTGACCTTATTTTCAAGGTCATTGGAGGACCTAGATGTTAATTTCTTGTAACCACTATATCTCCTGAACCAATGAATGGAATTTCTCCAAAATTTCAGGGATACATAATTGTGACAAATTTAAGAGCTGGTCAGATTTTGGTGACCTTGACCTCATTTGCAAGGTCACTGGAGGACTTAGATGACAATTTCTTGTACCCACTAAAATCTCCTGAACCAATTGATGGAATTTCACCAAACTTGCATGGATACCTCATTTTGACAAGTTTAAGAGGTGATTTGATTTTGGTGACCTTGACCTCATTTTCAAGGTTATAGTCATCTATGAAGGATATCTTAAGAACCAGTGGATGGATTTTCTCCAAACTTGTCTAGATATTTTACTTGTTCAGGCTTTTTATTCATCAGAGGGGATGGGAAATGGGCTGGTAGGGGGACATCAGTTTTTCTCTGAAAACATTTCTAGTTTTTTAACTGTTCATGAAGTCAGCCGAAGTACCGGTACTGTCCAAAAGTACCGTGGTTCGTACCTCCGGGACTAAATACCGGGGTTTACCAGTATACCGGTTTTACCGCCCACCCCTACTTGTGAAAATACATGGCTGTTTGAATTATGGAAACGGTACAAACTGAAGATCAAAGAATTGCTGACGAATTGTGTAAGGATTTGATGCGTGAAAAGAAGCTGATAGCCCTGTTTCACAATGCACAAATAAACATGTGCAATACATTCAGAGACTTTAGATTTCCTTGCTTACATTCCATTTGACTCATAGACTGTAGATGCAAAACTCTGATTACCTGTCAGCTATATTATGAACCTACTTCCACAGTCACTCTTTGTTAGGGCGAGAATCACAGAGTACAGTGAAATTTTGATGTCACCAATTTCTAGGATACCCTGGTTGCCGGGATTTTCTAAGTTAGTTGTAATTCAATCAAATTTTTTGGCAGAAAATTTGGACTTTAACAAATTGTCATCGCTTTTTAAAGGATGTTCATTGCATTAGATAGTAAACTACTTGTAATACCTAACATGCCATTGCATGGATCATTGCAACTGTGAAAACTCAGATCAGACGCCACATCTTGTGCTGTCTGATCTGGGTCTGCACTGTTTGCAATGAAAATAAAGTTTTCTGCACAAAACACCCTATGGTACATAAACTTGTCCAGATAGCCAGTGGAAGAGTCTTCTCTGGCATGTTTAGCATTATCACAGGGTATGATCGATTCCGCCAATTTTCGCTTCCTGCAGAGACTGTCCATCATATTTGGCTTCCGCGGAGACTGTCCGCGAACTCTTGCTTCCTGCAGAGACTAGTGTCCTCTTAAAATGGCTTCCTGCCGAGACTGTCCGCGTGTCTCTGCTTCCTGCCGAGAGCCTCGGCAGGAAGCAGAATCACACGGACAGTCTCTGCAGGAAGCCATTTATCATGTACAGAAGTCTCAGCAGGAAGCAAGAGCTCGCAGACAGTCTCGGTGGAAGCCAAATATGATGTATAGTCTCTGCAGGAAGCGAAAATTAGCGGAATCTATTATACCCTGTGATTATCCCAGTTTTATACTGGTAGAGCATAAAATTTATGGTAAACAGAGTTTCATTGCCTGGTGAAGGTAATAATTTTCATGTTTTGGCATAACATCAACATGATGATAGTTAAGATACAGCTGTGTTCAGTTTCATGTGCAAAGGTATGCCACAACATCTGAGCCACGTTATGCAAACTGTGCTTATGGTATTGGTGAACAGGCGAGACTCAGACCAATGTATGGGTCTGGAACCTAGCAAGAGCCCTCAGTTTGTGTGTCTATAAATTCCTCGGGGTCCATAGATGGCATGTGCAAATAGCTAAAACTCTGACCAGCCTGCACATCAGTGCAGGCTGGTCAGAGTTTTTGCTGTTTGCTCAGGTACATGTGTAATCAGCACCCTTTTGATGTGTGACAGCTCACCTTAATATAACCTACCTACACTGGATGTAAACAATGCTAATTTCTTGTTTTTGGTAAATATTTGAGCCTCTGTACAGGATAAAATGCATTGATGACCTGTGATTTTACATCCTTTTTAACAGTATTTGAGTTATATCAGGACAATGGGAGGGTGATTATGAAAGGCTGTGTGCAATGGAACCAAATTTATGGTTGGAAAGATTCTTGCCTCCTTGAACCCAGTCCCCCTAGATCAGTAGGCCAGCACTTAACCTACAGGGGTGTGAAATCACTGACTTCTCTATTCGCTTTTAGCTACTGTATCTGGTGAGTCCTGGCATGACTGTTTGGGTATTCAGGTCGCAAAAAAATACATTTGTCCACTCTTATTTACAAGTAACTTCTATAATGCTGAAGGATGAGTAATAGTTTAGAATTTTGCCAATGTAAATAATCAAATTCACTGTAACATTTTTTAACACATGTATTCGAAGATGCAGGACCAGTAATACTTAGCTTTTTGAAGAATTTTCAAGCCCTTAGCCTAGGTATTAATGAATCCAGACATATGCCGCAGGTTGCTCAGTGCTCCAGGTATCACAAATTTCTTAGAAAATAGTGTAGATATGGATACCCTGCTCTAAAGTGCTAAGTTTCAGTCATTCAGGCTGTTCTTTACTGTGCTATCTGTGTTTGTCAGTGGCATAGTACATTCTAGAGTGGATAACTATGCTCAGGGATACAGACTTAGAGGCTCAGACTGTCAAAATTCAATATTTACCATCATGGGTATGGGAATTTTCTCCAAAAATTCAGGGGCCCAGCCTAAAATTTAGGGGCTGTGTGCAAGCGGGCCCCTCTTAGTCTTTTTCCTGCATGATGCTGCATATTCACACAGAAGTACCTGAAGAGTGTGGGACCAGAACAGGCTACTCCTCTGAAAATTCTGCATCTTCACCATAGATAATGGGCAAGTGCATGTAGCATATGAGAAATGAGCTCTTGGTTTTGGGGAATTTGAGTATTCCAACATCAGGATATAATATGTATATACCAGGAATTTAAATGACATAATAATTGGCTCAGTCTGCTCAGGTGAGGCTGTCACTCAAAAAAGTATTTTAGAATGCAGTTTACCTGATCTCAGGTAGATTTCTTTTGGGCTGTGGCTAGAAAAAGGAAACTTAAAGAATGACCTGTATCAGCCCTGTATTCAAGACTGTCAGCCAGGACGGCCTAGGAGCCAGTTGTTCTTAACATTGTTAGCTCAAAGAAGTTAATGTTAGCCAACAATTACTTGGTCTACTTGTTCAGTAGTTAAGTCTACTTGTTCGTGTAAAATCAAGTGTGCTATAGTTTTTGCTGAATAAATTTGAGGAGCTTTTGCAAAAGCTCCTGATATTTTTTAGCAAAAAATTTAGTGCTTTCAAACAATTTTTTGAAATATGTCTCATTACCTAACAAGGCGTTATAGTTTTAAAGAAAAAAAAAATGGGCCTGACTAATTTGTAGCTGAGAAAGATAGGTATGACCAAATGTTTTATGTTTTGTGGAGAAAATTCAGTGATAAAAGGCTCAGTTTATTTTGCCTGACATTTATCATTTGGCACAGATGGTTTACCAGTCAAGACAATGGTGCCTTTATGTCATGTGAAAACAGCTTCATCTTTTCTGCTTGCACACAGTGCCGGGCCGCCTAGTGCAGTTGTAGAGCATCTGACTGAAGAGTTAGAGGGCCTGGGTTTGATACCCAGTCCAACCACATAGTCACATACTTTCGTTTCTCATTCCGCTGATTCAAGAAGGGCAGTTGTCAGTTACTGGCGAAAGTATGTGCTTTTAGTACTGGTTAACCACTAAGGTGGTCTAAGCCTGCCCAGGAATAGTGTGTTTACATGTAGGTTAACTGACCATCCCGACATGACCATAGCTGTTTACAGTGGACATAAAACAACAACAACAATAAAGCTTGCACACAGCATAAAGGCACCTTTACCTTGTGAAAGATGCAGCTGTTTGATCTGTCATAGATTGTTCAATGGAAATTTACAGGAAGATTCTCAGATCTGATCAGATTCTTTCCTGTTTGGACCCTGAGGAATCTGTATGCTAAAACTAGAAAATACTGATCGGTGTCTTTGCAGTTTGTTTATTGGCCCTAGCACATTCTACAGTTAAGCTTCCATAGCATGGAGGTTAGAGGTAGATTTACGAGTCTGATTGGCTGTTCTTTTGGTTGTTGTGAAGTTTGTGTTGTAAGGCATGGATGGATGGATAGATAACTTGCAACTTTACATCCTTTTAACAGTATTTCAGTCATATCAGGAAGATGAGAAGATAATAATGAAAGGTTGTGTGCAATGAAACTCCGTTTACAGTAGAAAAGATTCTCGTCTCAAGCAGGACTTGACCTCTGTATGCTGTAAGGCTCCTTATAAGATGACACCACAGGTATTTTATATTCATTATAAATTCATTATTCGTAAAGAGATACTTTTTCTGTCAGCTTAACTTTGACAGAAAAATATATTATCTATTGTTGAGCAACAAAAGGGTGAGCTTCTGTATACATACCAGACTATTATTACCATAAGGAAATGTAAAAAATAGGACAGACACGCATGTACTTGGGCAAATGGCAAACAGACTGTCTATTGGGCTTCAGCTTTTTTTTGCCGTTCCAATAGATTTTTGACACACAACCAATTTTCAGACACAATGAAATCTACTGATATATTCTAATAATAAAATGCTGTGTTGATTTACTTGAAATTATGGTTATGAACTAGGAGTGTCCCAATATGTAGTGTAATTTTCATTAGTATTCATTTCATCTTCTCATAATAATGTCCCTCCAGGGATGTGGTAATTACCAGATAGGTGACAGCATATTCACTTAAAACTGTTTCATTCACCTTTTTTGACAGAAGTGTCTGAGCAACCAAGTGCAGACCCAAGTCAGACAGCTCCTTAGGAGCCGTCTGATCAGGATCCTCACTGTATGCAGTAAGTTTTATAAAACAAACATTATGGAGGTGGCCACATATGCAGCTGCCTAAATATAGGTGGCCTCATATACAGGTTTGACTGGACTGTTTCTGAACTTCATAGGCTCAAATGATGAACTTCAGATGTTACCTGTACTGTACCATATTTGTTCTAATAAATGCCCTGGAGGCATTGCAGTTGACAAGTCCTAGGAAAGGTATTCTGAGGACATCAATAAATACGTTTTGGTTGTCTAAAGTCTATCTTAGTTGAGGTCGGCCAAAATTTGGGAGGAGATTTTTTTAGAGAGAGGACATTTATTAGAAGAAAATGGTACCGGTATTGGTGGTATATGTGTTTCATGTACACCTCCCCTCTAGCTCTAAATGGCTTCATTGCTTCTAGTGACAGTCTGAAAGTGAAAGAACATTTAATTTCAGAATATTGCCTATTTCTGCATAAACTCCAGAATATTTGCATATATTTCATTGCTTCTGTCAACAGCAGAAAGTAAAACATAAAATTGCTCTTAACCCTTCAAGCGCCAAAAAGCAGACCACAAAATTTACGTCTGCAAAAATTTCAAAAAATGTTTCGTCCATGCCATATCATATTGAGAATTCGAACACTAGAGGGCAAACAGTGTAGATTCAGATGAGGTGGCTCATTATGAGCCACCTCATCTGGATCTACACTGTTTGCCAATTCAACAATTTTGATTTTTGGCGCTTTAAGGGTTAACTCCAGAATATTGCATATTTCTATTTAGGTGCAGACACTTATCAGTTATTCTTCACTTTGAAAACAAGTAAACTTCATTGTATTGGAGTGGTGGTACAGTGGTGCTACAGACAACATAGCTATGCCTGTATGTAAGAAGACTAAAGACAAAAGGTAGGTGTCAGAATTATATGGACTGTAGTAGGGATGTAACGATAGTCCAAAAATGACTATTGCGATAGTATTGACATTGCAAGAAGTACCATTGCGATACTATTACTATTGTGGACTACTATTGCAATACTATTGCGATACTATTGTTTGAAAAATATATTCTTGTTTTGAGGAAATAATGAATATGGTATCATTCCCATTTTGTTTTCTGTATGTATAAAATGTGTACAACAGAGGTTAACATCTGCAAAGTTTAATCTATCATTGTGTTTCATAAACACAGTTTCTAGTTATTTTTCAAATGTGCACTGGTTTGGCATATTTATGCATAAAGCCCTACATTTCAGACCTTTCAATTCAATCATTTGTAGTTTCATCTGATTGGTCAAAGAGATCAAATGTGTTCTAATGGCCAACTGAATTCTCCAGGGCCATGAACCATTATCTGTCTATTCAGATTTTGCCTTCCCTGAATGGTTTGTGCATCTGGAGATGTTGAACTATCAGCTGACAGAAGCTGAAACATTTTTGTTCATAATATTTTTTCGTAAATATTACTTGCCACTTGTATAAATATCATATGTCACCTATGTGTGACCAGACATGTTTACCTACATGAATAAAGTTGTTTTGTTCTGTTCTGTTTGTATGTACAAACCATAAATCCTGAGGATTCTGAAAACTGAGGATTTAACAAGTTTCTGCGGTTGCTTATTAACGGTAACTCACCCGTCCATTACCGCTGGGAGAAACTCACCCGTCCATTACCGCTGGGAGAAATGAGCCGCATTGTTAATGGAGCGCGTGAGGGCTTTAATTTACTGAATATATTTAGTTGTCGCTAGGTACAGAGCTCATGATTACTGATAGATGTGAACAGGAAAGACCGGTTTGCGAAGGCTGATTTGATTTATCGGTGTATGCAACCAGGTACCTTTTAATACCCGTCTCATGGATACACTGCACGTGACAATTATAGTCAATTTATAGCGGCTCTTTTGATCTCTACAATGTCTGACCCATAAACGAGCAGGTTATTGCACATCAACGCTGCCGTTAGTATTGTGCTCAATAATTGCGTAGACCTGATCAGAATGCATAATTTTCGCACTGTCGAAAGTAAGTAAAATAGAAAAAAAAATAATTCCGATCAGCCATCAGCGGAAAACGGCTGTCAAGTCTCAGTAGTCTGATGGAGCAAGAGGCTAAGTGTACATGCGACTAGCTTAGCTCTTGCTACCGTATTACGTCAGCGCAGCCTTATCGGTGAACGCACATTGCGTATATTCGAAAAGCGTTGAACATGATACCGGAAAACGTCTGCGCAGTGTGAACGCGGAAAAAAGTATATACACACACACAAATAGCATTTAGACGCGACTGGCCGGTTGATTACGCCATGCGCAGATCGTCTGCTTGATAACCACGTGTTAATATGTGAGCATCGTAAATCTTGAAACGGGAAAACATGTATGCAAAAAAAAAAAAATGGTTTCAGAAAGATGACCGTATATTCGCGGGCCAGCAGAAACAATTTTCGATTATCTTGTGTGTTACAATTGAGACATTCGCCGCTGGACCGAGTGGTGAACATATTGCGAATTCGAATACTATGGGACGGACAGCCAGACTCAGTACCTAGAGTGTGCAACCACGAATTCGTTAAGTTGAGCCTCCTGGGGAACATCGTTAGAGGATTTGACAAAAAACAGTAGGGGCGAGTCAGAAATAATATCTGCGCAGCCTGATCAGAAAATACGTATAAAATGACTGTCTTCTGATTATTATATAATTCGTCTGTCCAGCGGTATTCGGTGGAATAGCTTCATGCGAAAATACTGTACCAAAACCGGACTGCACAGCCAGTGACCTTAATAGAGTGACTCGCATCTCCAGTTAAATATACTAATTAAATTTCTAAACAAATTAAATTTCATATTCAAATTATTCGTATATACATGTGTGTGCGTACGCTGATCAGGCGCCGCGGACACGCAGGCTAAGCCGAGTCTACCTTACAGACCGTAAGGTATAATAAACACATGTTCCGAAATTGCATCAATATTGGTAAATAAGTAAACTTTTCGGCACGTGCCGTTAGCGGCTGAATCTTTGACATCAAAAGCTGATCGAAATGCTTTGATCTTTGTGACCTGTTTCGGCACTGGACTATTTTCAGTGGCGGCTGAGCGAATTCATTTTTCTGGAATTTGAATGAACTCCTATGCCTAAAATGACGCTTCCTTTTTTTTTCATGATACGTCAGTTCCTTTTTTGATGGGAGTAATGTTATTCTTGAGGAATTAGTTTGGGACTGCAGGCGTTTTACCCATTTTCTTTGCATCAATATCGCAAGAATGCCCTTTATCTGGAGCTCTGTATATCAGATTAATTAGGACACGTGTTAACGTTTTATAGACAGTAGGGAGTTTTATACGTCGGGACAACATCTAACGGCCGTATGTAACACTTATCAAATGTATGCCAGACGCCAGAGGTGAAATTTCTTGATGTATGGAAGCAAAACCCAGACGTAATATACAGCCATACGTCGGCTAACGGAAGCCATGTTTGTACAAAGTCTGCCGCTCACTTTCGCTTTAAAGAAAGAAGGCAACAGCGGAAATTATCTGAAAAATTGTAATGCAGGAGGCTATCGAAACTATCGATAGTCCAAAACACTATCGGCGATAGTCATCGATGTCTCACTTTACTATCGATGCAGTACTATCGGCCGAGTTACTATTGCAATACATCGATAGTCCGATGTATTGTTACACTCCTAGACTGTAGATTCAGGTCAGGAGCCCCTGTAGCTCAGAAGGTTGAGCACTGGCCTATGATCTAGTGGTCCCATTTGAGCCCGGCAAGAGACGGAAATCTTTCCAACCTTAAATGGAAATCTTTCCAACCTTAAAGGGAGTTCTACTGTGCACAGCCTTCCATTATCACCCTCCAATCATCCTGATATGACTGAAGTACTTAAAAGCGCAAGTCATCCATCCATTCATTCATCTGAAGATGGGTTAAAAAGGTAGATTTAAGCTTGCCTGCCGACACTGACATGACTGTTAAACTTCTTGGCATTGTACGGGAAGAGTTTTAACTGCAATATCAGTGTCAGCATCAGTGTCTACGTCCCACATTATATCAGATTTTGTTTAAAAGATTTTACATGATGGACAAGCATAAGTCTAAAGCTATCCTATACATGGACAAGTCTTTTCGTCTCACCCTAAACTTGCAGTTCTAAAGAATAAGGGCGCGTTTACACGACCAAAGTTTCTATGACAAAGTAGGTTTGTCACAGAAAAATTTGCTCGTGTAAATGCCAAAATATGACAATGTTTCTTTGACAAATAAATATGTTAAAGTTACTTTGATAAATTAAATTTGTCCGTGTAAACGGAGAACTTTGCTAAAGATAATGTAACAAAGAACATTGCTACAAGCGTGGAAAATGTGACAAAGGTTTTGTTTCATCGCTGCAGGTAGCTTTGACGAATAATATTTGGTCGTGTGAACACTGCAGCAAATATTTCATTGCCAAAGTTTATGTGACAAAGATTCTATGGCACATTTTCTTTAACAAATAATTTGCTCCGTGTAAACGCAAAATGTTTGTCATACTTTCTTTGTTAAAGTTTCTGTGACATAGAAACTTTGCTCGTGTAAAAGCGCCCTAAGATAATACCTTTCCTCACAGGGTATAAACCAGTCTGCCAATTTTCGCTTCCTGCAGAGACTGTCCGTCATATTTGGCTTCCACCAAGACTTCTGTACATGATAAATGGCTTCCTGCAGAGACTGTCCGCTTGATTCTGCTTCCTGCAGAGGGTCTCGGCAGGAAGCAGAGTCACGCAGACAGTCTCAGTAGGAAGCCATTTTTCGAGGACAATAGTCTCTGCAGGAAGCAAGAGATCGCAGACAGTCTCGGCAGAAGCCAAATATGATGGACAGTCTCTGCAGGAAGCGAAAATTGGCGGACTGGTTTATACCCTGTGTTCCTGTTATCAGCATTTTTTTAGATTCACTTCTGTGACATTGTACAGACAGGCAAGAGTTCTATGGAAATCTTGGTTTTCCCTTTGCTCCAGAGCCCTAGATAAGAGGGAGTATTTGGTGATAATTAGGGATAATTTTTGTTAATTCTGCATTAAAACATATGTTGTGACCCCTCATCTGAACTGTCTCGATGAGACGGTTCAGATGAGGGATCACAACATTTGGTTTGAATGAGAAATAAAAATAAAATCCCTCAATTATCATCAAATACTCCCTCTTATCTAGAGCTCTGTTAGGGTACAATACCAACTCTGTTTTCTCAGACCTATCTATCCCATTACATAGAATTTTTATGGTATTTTCTTTCTGCTTCAGATGAGTGCTCCTCGTCCCACAGGACTGAAACCTCCAGCCGCATCTAAACTTGCCAAGCCTGGTAGTGGTCTACCCCAGCCTAGGTCTGGATTAATGCAGCCAGGGACACTGGCTAAAGCCCAGAGTAAGTAGCATGTGATTCAGTGATACCTTCATGAATCGTCACCTTTCAACAACAGCCACCTTCATGTAACAGCCAGTGTTAGGGATTTTCAGTTCCGTTTTTGTCTTGCCTGCAGAGAAGTAGACCTAGTTATTACTTTTCTAGTGTAATTGGCGTTGTATCTGGAGTAAACTCAGATCAAGTTTTCTGGTTAAATAGAGGATCTTACACAAGTGGTCATTTCATACGAAATTTATGAAACAAGCCTTCAGCGAGTTTCATAAATTTCAGCTGAAATGACCACGAGTGTAAGATTCTGTTTATCATATGACCCCTAAGAATGGCATTTTTTTCGTCTTCAAAATGAACATTATTTCAATAAGAAAATGCATTGTTGACATGGATGTTGTCAATGACGTAACGTGTGCACGCCAAAGTGTTATTACACGTGTGGTCATACAATTTTTATGACACGACGTTATCCACTGGATAACAGGGACGTCATATGATCTTTTTTGTGACAATCCACAGTCAGGCAAGACACCATCCTTTGCAGATTCTTTTGGAGTTTTCCCATTTAGTTTTAATGTGGATACAGATTCAAACTTGCTTTAATAAGTGGGTGTCTGCATTATGAGCTTACCTGTCTTTGGATGCCACTCTTTCAGGCTGTTTGGACCCAAATTACTGTTCAGACAAACCTTTGCTAAGGGTTCACCTGTCATAAGGGGACCCGTTTCACTGTTACCCTTGAGTGGCCCTAAACACAGGTTTGACATTGCGCCTCCCCATAATGGACACAGCCAGTGTTATCCTTCCAAATAGTTACTGTTATAGAGGCCTTTTATTCTACCATTAGAATATCTAAAGCCAAGATACAGTATAGGACAAGCAGGGGCGTAAGTAGGGGTAATTGCATATTACGCACAATCATGTTTTATACCCACTGAGGGCAAGAATAAGAGTTTAGCCCTAAAGATATTTCGTTTTCAGTTGCTGTAAATGAAATCTTGTCAAATTTACAAAATTTCGGCATCATCAAATATGCAGGTGTGTGTTGAAATTTTGTCAATTTGACAAAATTTCAATACGCACTTGAGTATTTGCGTATAGGCATTTACATCCTTGACAGGTATGATAAATAATTGGTTTGCAATTGCAACCACAGTTGCAACCCAGGACTTTTCATCCCGAGGGTAGGTGTGTAAGCAATGTATGTTGGTCTGAAAATTTGAAAAGATACCTATTATGGAATCCCAGTACAATATGTCAGAGAAGGTTGCCTTTTGGAAGAAACGAGAAAGACTGATGCTGTCCAGCAAAACCAAAAACAAAAAACAAAAAACAAAAACAAAACAAAGAAAACAATGGGTAGTGAGGATTTTGATAGGTTGTTAGGCAACTAAAACAAAACATTATTTTTGGCCAAAAACAGGGCCAATGCAGCCAGGCTTACAGTGCACTGGCATGATAAATATTGATTGCAAAAAAATCGTTAATACTCCAGACACAAGTTGTCAAGCTTTCTTTATGGCTTAAAATATGCCACATAGATCCATTCTTTCAGTTTCATATATTGTGATAAATATGGATTATAGTGTGATTGCCTCAGATGTAAAGGTTTAGGCATTTTTTCTGCCATTTTTTACAAAGGGAAACAGCTTCTGACTTCCTGATTGCTTCTATGGATGAAGAAATCCTTCAAAAAAGGGTTCAGCTTTCCTTTAAGAGTTGACCCCATTGAGAAGGGAGGTAAACATGAAAATGTTGGAGTTGCATTGGTAGAAAGGGTACCCATTCACCGGGAGTTATATTCCCTGATGCTGAGACTATATCCAGGCTTGATCATACTGTTACAAGACACCATTTCTATTCTTGTAAACAGGGAGGATACTGATCAGTATGCTAGAGTTGAGCTGTGGTGACTTCCCTTGCAGCATGTAACTTCTGTGATTTTGGAAATGTAGTACTGCAGTTGAATTGGATTTTATGATTTCCTGTCATGAAATTTTTGACAAAAAAGGAAATCCCTCTTAATGGACCTTCCATGTGAAATTTAATTGGCTAATGGTAATCCTTGGTTTCATGGTATGGGGTACAAAGCTTCAGATAAGGTGAAGTATTGGGGATAATTCTGAGATAATTTTTCTTATTTCTCAATGAATATATATCTTGTGACCCCTTTTTAGATTTTTCTTAGTGAGGCTGTTCTAACGAGGGGTGACATCATACGTTTTTATAGAAAAATATGGAAAATTACCCTGAATTATCCCTGTTACCCTTCTTATATGGTACACTGAGAAGATCTGATTTAGGTTAAGACTGAGATATGTAAATTGTGTTTAGTCAATAGGATCAAAACTAGTAAGTACTGTTACATGTTCTAAACTCTAAAAAGTGTGTGTTTCTTAGTTCCAGATAAGTCGGGATTTGATGAGAGTTCTGAGATAATTTCTTCTCAGCTTAAAATTTCATAAAGATGTATGCTTTTGTCTATCATAAGAACTGCCTTGATGGACAGTTCTAATATGGAGTTACCCGAAATATGCTAAAGTGTTGGGACACCTAAAATAATTAATTTTCCATTTGTCCCAAATGGAAAATTAATTATTTTTAGGTGTCCCAAAAGTTAAGCACTTTATGGTGATTATATGTTCAAGAGAAGTAAGAAAAAATGCTTGGAATTGTCAAAATAGGTACAATCATTTATCTGGAATTAGGAATGTTTGTCAGTGAAATTCTTATATCAGTGGGAATTATTACCACTGAGGAGACTTAATTGTTTATTGCCGTAAAAATTCTAAGTATTGGGACAGATAGGTCTGAGCAAACAGTGAAGACCTTAGCTCAGATGCTTCTAAAAAGAGCAAATGTTGACTGTTTTGGAAAACTACACTAATTGTTTCAGGTGTCCCAATTTTTAGAATTTTACATTACTAATAAACCAACATTCTAATGCAGCCCCTTTTATAACCAGCCTTTCAAAAAGTGGGTTCTACTTAAACCTGCTTAAAATGGGAGGTACGGTTCTTCAGGAAATCAGGTGATTTAAACTAAATCTTTGGTCAAATGCTGCATGGTTTTGATGTATTTCATCCAGATAGTGTGTCTCATGTTCGCATCTATCATGGCTGTTATAATGATTTCATGATTGCATCATTGTAATGTCATGATGATGTCACTATGATGTCTACATGATTTCAGCACTAGCTTCAAGGGATGGTATCATGCCAACCGGCAATAGTCTGTCATGCTTACTATTTCAAACTTGTGCAAAAGAGGGTGAACAACCTGAACAAACATTTTTTGGAAACAACTATATCAGTTTAGTGTTGCCTGATGCTTTGTTTACAGGTTTCCAGTAATTCTGCTCAATAATACTAAGGGGGTGGGGATATTGATAATGGTTGAGATCATTCCTGTGGCTGCTAATATCTTTTAATGCATATTTGGCTTTGTATAGAATAAGCTAATGACAACTCTAAACTGCTTACCAAAGCCATATGAGCCGCAACACGACAAAACCATCAAAGTGGCATGTGTGCCGGGAAAGCCACCCAGTCTGGTCAGAAGCTTTGCTGTCTGCATGGAGGTAGCTTAGTACCCTATAAGCACTTAGCAAAGACTCTGTTCAGACTGGGCAAATGCCCAGGCTGATGGACATGCATGCCACTTTGTTGGTTTTGTTATGTTACAGCTCATATATAAATGTGTTTCTTACAATGTTCTTAACTATGTGTGGTCTTTGCTGTACACAGATTTATTTAGGCAGATACTTTTCTAGCTTTCATTATTGCTCTTACAATAGTTACTGCTTCTTAATTATAATAACTTCCATTTCCAGCTTTTCCTCTATTTATTAAATTTTTAAGTTCCAAAAATGAAAATAATTGAATTAGCAAACAGCATAGAACCAGCTGAAGCTGTGAAAATGTGAAAAAGTGCATTAGAATGGAGATATTTATATTGAAACTCATTTAGGGGGGGGGGGGGGGGGGGGGGGGGGGGGGGGGTGAGGGTAAATTACATTGCCATAAAGCAAACCCTGCACCCATGAAACAGATTATTTACCTCCCCAAATGACAATTTTGAGCGTAGTTATCCCATAATTATACATGTAGTTGTAGGCTAATATTTAAGTTTAAGTATACACAGCACTTTACAGACTCATGAAATTAAGTGTTCATCATTATGCAACCAGAATTGAAACAGTGTCATTGTTTTTGAACTGCCTGTAACTAGTAACAAGCAAGACTCTTGTACTGTAAAACAACACTTGAGCCGCGACACGACAAAACCAACAATGTGGTTGTGCGCCCAGCGCAGACTCAGATCAGCCTAGGCATCCACCCAGTCTGATCAGACTCTTCACTAAGCGCTTAAAGGGTAGCTAAGGGTCTAAGCTACCTTCATGCGGACAGCGAAGACTCTGATCAGACTGGGCGGATGCCCAGGCTGATCTGAGTCTGCGCTGGGCGCACAACCACATTGTTGGTTTTGTCGTGTAGCGGCTCACTTAATATCTGCGATAACAAAATTTCGCGGTTTAATGAAAATGGCGTATTGGCTGCAAAAAGCCTAAAGGGTTCTTAGTTCATACATGTATATGGTACAGCAGAAACACAGACCAACCTGCACATTTGCACTATCTGATCAGTCTGCTGCTACTGCACACAATGCAGTGCTTTAGATAAGAATGGGGAACAGGGATAATTAGGGAAAAGTTTCTATGTCTCTCATTGCAATTTATTTTGTGACCCCTCATTAGAACTGTCTTTGTGAGACAGTTCTAATGAGGGGTCACAACATAGGCTTTCATTGAGAAATAAGGAAACTTATCCTTAAATTATCCCTGTTACCCCTTCTTGTCTGAAACACTGAATCATTGTATTGTAAAACATTTAAACAGCAAAGTATTTGATATGACTCTACATATTGAAACAGCATTGATCATATAATATCTGATCAGAGTCTACACTGTTTGCCATTCTTTCAGCAAATAAGGAGATATCGCATCAATGGTCCAGATATTTAGAGTTCTTTAAGTACACTTTTATTTCGGTGCACTTAATACAGTCAACTCCCGATATCTCGAAGTCGAACTTCAGCCAGAACTACTGATGTCTCAAAGTAAATTTTCTGGTACCAGAAAATTTACTTTGAGATATCAGTAGTTTGAGATAACAGGAGTTGAGATATAAATAAAAATAGGAAATATATTAATTAATATAAGAAGATACTTTGAGATATCAGTGTTCGAGATATAGGGAGTTGACTGTATATGAATAAGTTGTTGCTCTTGCCTTCGCATGTTTTGACCTGATTCTTTTTGCTGTGTATTTGCATGCTTCTTCTGACTTTGAGTTGCTTGTTTGTCTTGTGTTTAGGTGCTATCGCTAAAAGTGCTCGAGCAGCTGGACTCAATGCCAGTGTCGCGGAGAAATATGCAGCCGATGCTGTACAGGTCTTGGAAGGTAATACTCACACTTCAGAAATCACTTTGAAGGGAGACTTTGCTATACTCTTTTTGCTGAAAATCTTAAAAGTTAGCTAGTGCCAAAATTGTAAGAAGTCATACTCTAGACTGGTGAAAGTTTTATCATTGCAGGGTTGTGAAGTGTCATGAAAATAAAACTATTGCAAAATCATTATGGTGATAATCAGTGCAAAGAACCCTTTTGAGAAGAGTGTAAAACTTTCCATACCTCAGTTTTGCTCTCCCCCCCTCCTCCCCCCCCCCCCCCCCCCCACCCAAAAAAAAATAATAATAATAAATATAATAAAACAAAAAGTTTACACTAGTTCTAATTCTAATATCTGTTAAAGTATTTAAATTCTCTCACATGTCTTTGTTGAATGAGATTTTTTTCTGTCTTAATTTATCCCTGCAGTACTCAGGATTCTGCCTAGGATGTTGGAAATAAGAGTCCCAGAGACACCTTTGAGAAAAAGTACAAGCTTTGCAATGTAATTTTGAAGATACATGTATTCTCATAAAACACAGGAGCCCTAGTCCAAAAGTTTGAATAGAGAACTCCAAATATAGGGTCAGTAGTAGAGTCCCTATCATGGTTTGTTTTAATTATACATGTTATTAATTTGCTGATAATTTCTTTCCCTGCTATTAAATTCAAACACATTTTGTGATTTTAAAAAAGCTACCACTTGTGTGGCCAAGTGGTTGAGGGAGCTGTAATCATTCAGTCTCTCGCCACCTGTTTGGCACAGTAGAAAGTCAAGTTATGGTTTATGCAGAAGACATTAAGATTTTTCACCAGAACTATTTTTTACCCTTATTTGCTTAATGATCTGCTCAATATAGTGTAATGTTCTAAAAAAATGGCATTTAAGCCATTAAGGTTCCTTTAAATATGAACCCAACCCACTCCTCAGAAAGAAAAGAGATGAAAATAAATACATAAATAAAAAATGCACACAAATAATAGGACTTTGTATTTTCTGCAACTCATTTATTTTTAGCACAGCTGAGACATTAAAAGTACTTTTAATCCCACTGATTGCTTTGAACAATAGTTTTTTCAGAGGTCCCCTGAGTAAAATCAAGATTTCATTTTATGCAGCTGGTCTAGATGCACATCAAAATTTAAGCCGTGACACGTAAGATTGTGTGTATGGCATATTTAAGTAGCCAAGGCTCAAACCAGCCTGTGCCTCCGCTCAGTCTGATCTTAGTTGTTTCTGTTGACACAACCATATATGTACCTGAGGGGTCTGCAGCTACTAAACATAAGCTCTATGTAGAATGAATGGATTTAATGGCTGGTAAGAGTCTATGTCTTCACTGTTCAGAAATAATATACAGTATATATAAAGCAACCTTTTCCCCCATGTCATGGCTCAATTCTATTTTTGAATTTATACATAAGTAACTGGGTTTTACTCAGACAGTTAAGGAGAGTACTTAGTGATGATTCTGAGAATTATATTTATTACTTACCATATTGATTTCCTTTTATGAGGGAATAGTCGAGGATAATTTTGTGATGATAACTTTAAAAAATAATTTTCCCTAACTGGTGAATTATCCCTGATTAACGCGTGGTGTTCGAGGTCAAATTGTGAAATATAAATTGATGACGGTGGAACCAGGGTGAATTGATATTTGCATTTGTCCAACAGTAGATGTGTTAATTAGCGTTAATTCACGGGTAAGGAAAAGTTATTTGGATTCTCAATTTCTGATTTTATCACAGTGAAAATGCAATGCTTTCAATACACAAGCCTTTTATGTAGTCTGTGAATATGAAATTAACTAAAACTATTAGAGCTTGATTTAAAAAGTTCAAGTTGGTCATTTTCCTTATTTTCTGTTTAGGGTATGGTGTTTGAGTGGTGGGAGTAAAATCAATATTGGGGTAGGGTGTGAATTTGGATCATAAATTCGGGTAGTAATATTCTTGACTAATGAATGGTGGAGTCTTTCAAAAAAAAGAAAGAATAATATATATGGATACACCTCATTCACTTTGTCTCAGTAAAGTGATGCTATTTGGCATTTTGATGTCTCATAGTAGCATTTAATCTCTTACTCAACAGACATTTCATTTTCCATTTTAATGAGTGAAGAAAGAATAAATTCAAAACAAGGAAATTCTCAAGTAATTATTAGTTTTCATTCCTACTCCAGTGACAAAGTGCTCCAAGTGTAACAGTTCTTGCCTGTATTTTGACACGGAGGCCTGTTATAGCATAAAGGACATTATTTCCCTGAATTTTGAACCTCTTCTCATAGTCAAGTTCTCTAAAAGGCAGGAAAGAATTTGCTTCCAGACGGAGAAAATTCTTTCATACATTTAAGAGTAGTCCCAGAAGGGAACAAATTCCTGTGGACATGTAAGAGCAGTCTCATATCAGAAAGGTCGGCAACTTCTACAAAATCAGAGTGACTTTTTGAGGTGTATCCATTCTTCTGAATAATTCCTGGAATGCTTTTCCCTGCATGGTGTGCTCTATTGTAATGTTAGAATAATACATACTTTCAGGCATCAGTGCTAGCTCTGAAATTGAATAGGCATGCTGCAATGTCCTCTGACAGTGCTTATTCTCAGTTTCAGCTGTTGTCAGAAAGCATATGTAGGCAGAGCACTAGATAAGAGGGGTATTTGATGATAATGGAGGGATAATTTTCTTTATTTCTCATTGAAACCATATGTTGTGACCCCTCATCTGAACCATCTGAGAAGGTTCAGATGAGGGGTCACAACATATGTTTTATCCAGAATTAACAAAAATTATCCCTAATTGTCACCAAATACTCCCTCGTATCTAGGGCTCTGGTAGGCCAAGAAAATTTACACTAATTTTTTATTTCAGGTGAGGAGGAGTTGGCTCCTCCGCCCCAGCCAACAGATGACTTCATCATTGGTGACAAAGTCTATGTTAATGGCTCCAAACCGGGATACATCGCTTTTCTTGGAGAAACGCAATTTGCTGCGGGAGAATGGGCGGGAGTGGTACTTGATGAAGTTATAGGAAAAAATGACGGCTCAATAAACGGAATAAGATACTTCCAGTGTGAGCCTAAACGTGGAATGTTTTGTAAAATTTCTAAGTTGACTCGGACTCCCGGTGCGCCTGTTCAGCCTAGCGTGCCGAGTTCACGAGGAGATGACACGTCATCAGAAGTTTCAGTGCCAGTAAATGGGAATAATGATAATACGCCAACAAATCGTCCAGTCACGCCAAGTCGTCTTCAGCGGCCGACGACACCTGGCATACCAAGGCCAACAACCCCTAGTATACCTAGGCCTATAAATAAATCATTATCAAGTTCAAATACAAGTTTAAATAAAGGTGCTCCTCCGACTAAAGTAAAATCTGATCCTCACGCTATGTCGACACCGGTGGCATCTGGGACTGGGGTAAAACATAGTTTTAAACTTGGTGATAGGGTATTAGTGAGTGGTTCAAAACCAGGAACTTTGAGATATGTGGGCCCTGCAGACTTTGCTAAAGGGGAGTGGGCTGGTGTGGAACTTGACGATCCTCTGGGTAAAAATGACGGTGCTGTAGCAGGAAAAAGGTAAGTGGAGAACAGGATGGGCGAACATGTTTGGGGCTAAGACCAGTGTTCCAGATGTGTTTAACAGGAATGATTTAGAGATATTCCATATTTCTGCATAAAAACATATGTTGTGACCCCTCATTAGAACCTTCCTCATGAGACTGTTCTAAAGAGGAGTCATAACATTTGTTGTCATTGAGAAATAAGAAATATTCTCAGATTATCCTGAAAAACCCACCTTATTCTGGAACACTGGGCCAAGACTAAGCTACAAATTCATTCATTTAATCCTATATTGGGAATATATAAAATTATCTCTCTGAAGCGGTTTCCTTGAGATCTCACACCATGTTTTAATGCAGATATAAAAAATTTTCTTGATGATCAGAAATTGGTTTTAGACAGTGTTATGTTTGCATGATTGTCATGTAGTTTTATCTGTTAATTTGAAAGAAAAATGATTTGAAATTTAAAGTGTATCTAATCCAAAAAGGTTTTTGGTAATACTCAAAGCTGCAGATATTCTTTGTTTCATGTAGGTGTTGTATTGTAATAAAAGGACTATTTTGCTCTTTATTTAGCGTAATGTATTTCACTGTTCAGTAAAATGAATTAATGGTGAATTGTTATGTTATATGAGCTGGGACACCAAAAAGGTCCTTGTCACAAAATACACATTCATCCATTCTGATATCCAACTTGCTTTATTCAGATCTGTATAAGAGGGAGTATTTGGTGATAATAAGGGATAATTTTTTGTTAATTCTGCACACAAAAACATATGTTGTGACCCCTCATCTGAACCGTCTCATCGAGACGGTTCAGATGAGGGGTTCCAGCTTATGGTTTCAACGAGAATCCTTCAATTAGCATTAAATACCACCTCTTATCTAGAGCTCTGTATATGGTGTCCTTATAGGCTGATTAGGAATGCTCTTACTGATCTGAAGCTTTGCTGTTTGCCATTGTTCGAAAGACACCTTTTCCCACTTTGTATCTCATATCTAATCCTTAAAGTGCCAAAAACGGAATTAGTTGAATTTGCAAACAGCATAGATTTAGCCTCCTCATCTGGATCAGCACTGATTGCCCTCCAGTACAGATTTTGAAAACCTGTTAATTAATATGCTATTCTTAAGAAATATTAAAAGAAGAACTGATCTACTGAATAACTGATTTGCCATTGGCCAATGTTTTTGTTTTTATTACCAGGTACTTTGAGTGTCGTCCACGCTATGGTCTATTTGCTCCCGTCCACAAAGTCACTAAAATGTCAGCCAGTACCACTCCTAGTCCAATGACACGCTCACTCGGTTCTACAGGGCTAAGACTTTCGCGAGATCGCAGCGGCAGTCAGGAATCGGTTAGCTCTCTGAGTTCGGCAACGTCGAGTGCGTCAAGGCCGAGGGTAAGACTAGGTGTAACCGCCCTCAACAGTAGTCAGGTATTTGCAGATTTACTGATGCTCCTCCACTCTATTTTTGTCGTAAGAGAATTGAAATGAATTGATCCTTAACAAAAGCTACCTCTAAATTCTGTGAACTCCTCAGGTTCTAGAACTAGAAATGAAAATAAAAATAATAATCAGAGCACCAGAGATAGGTGGATTTTGTTGATGACTACATAATTGCACAAATTGTTTACTCCATGCAAAACATTAGGTGTGACTTCTCAGAAATGCCTGAGTGGCCACATTATATGTTTTGATGATGATTTAACCCTATTGCACTCAGAACGGCCAAAACTCTATGAAGTTTTGGCTGTTCTGAGTGCAAAAGGGTTAATGTTTATCCTTGTACAGAGGCCCAGATAAAATGAGTATTGGTAGATAATTTGTATTTGAGCTGCGACATGAGAAAACCAACAAAGTGGCATGTGCCATACAAAGACTTAGATTAGCTTTGACATCCACCCAGTCTGATCAGAGTCTTTGCTGTGCACTTAAAGGAAAACTAAAGGTCTAAGCTACCTCCAGGGCAACAAGGCAGACTGATCAGACTGGGTGGATGCCCATGCTGATCTGAGTCTCTACTGGGGGCACATCCCATTGTTGGTTTTGTCATG
Source organism: Ctena decussata (assembly GCA_963989385.1). Lineage (NCBI taxonomy): Eukaryota > Metazoa > Mollusca > Bivalvia > Lucinida > Lucinidae > Ctena > Ctena decussata. The sequence goes on from OZ022511.1 coordinate 8,935,492, forward strand.
TTGTGGATCATTTATTCTTCATATAAATGGCCAAGATGGTTCTGATGAAGGGTCACAACATATGTTTTACTAGAGGAATATAATATTATTATCCTAGAATTACAGTATAGTCAAACGCTCACGTTATCTAGGCCTTTACCAGCATCATCAAATACTACTCTGTCAGATATGGTAAGATAAAGAAAGAGGTGATGTGAATTTGGGCTGAGGGTGATTATAGCAGTAATAAAAGACTAAATGTTAGTAAGGTGATAAATCTAAACTTCAGCAGACCTATCAAGAAACTAATGTAGAAACTTTAACCAGAATCTGTAGAAAGAAAATTGTATTTTGGAACCATAAAGAAATGCAACAAGATTCATACCAAATATGTTCTGAATTGATTTTTTATTAGCAGGCCTGTACAATGTACAAGGGGAGCTATTATAATCATTCAGTTTTTAGGTAAAATTCTGGGACTGACCCTAAAAAGAACCTTTTGGATTACTGCCAAGGTTGACTCATTTGACTTTTTATTATGTTGTGACTTACATTTGATGTGATTTGGCTTTATATCTTAAAGAAAGTTCTGTTAAATAACATCATATTGTTTCTTGTAGCAAGATCAACCAATATTTTTAGTAGTAATAATAGTAGTATAGTATTTATTTTTATAATTTGTTATTATCATTATTATTATTATTATTATTGTTATTATTATTAGTAGCAGTATTAACTAAAAATGAAAATAAAAGTAAAACATGCTCAGTAACTGAAAACATATTCTATAGACTAACAGAGAAAATTGAATGTTTTAGCTTGTTATTTGCATTAGAAAAAAGAACATAGCTTAGAATTATTTATGATCAGATGCAAATATCATTGATTTTATTCCCAATGCTAACAGAAAGACGTTGCATTTCTTTATGGTTTAGTATATGAATATGATAGTATAGAGTCAGCTGTAAATGCAGTCATAAACAAAGAAACAAGACTGTTTTTTTTTTATATTTGATGATAATTTTTACCCATACCATCTGAATTTTGTTTAATTTGATACACTTGCTTAAAGGATCAATTCTTTTATTGTTGTGGTAACATGATTGATGAAAATAATCAGATACTTTGCTGCCAAAAGGAGATCAATGTAAAGTGCTGCAGGTTTCGCAATATTAACCTCCTCATTTTGTTGCTGTTAGACCATTGGTGTTGTACTTTTATGTCTGAGAATTTTTTAGAATAAAAAGTGGGTGACTGGTTTTAAAGGGCTGAATGCTAGTTGTAATGAACAGTCATGCTTATAACGCAGTCAGTTTCATCAAATTCTTACCTTTTGGAAATTATGATATTTCACCTATTACTCTTGTGTAAAGCATATAGAAACGGTGTGCCATATTTAACCCTTTTTTGACCAGTGGACTTGTCCATTCTTATCATTCAGATAATCCCATTTCTAGTTTTAGGGGTTTCTGGTGAATAGTTTCACTTTTATTGTACTTTGCATAGAAATTCCTGTAAGCAAACAATGTAGGCCCTGATCAGACGCCGCGTTTTGCGGCGTCTGAACTGGGTCTGCACTGTTTGCATAATGTCCCCAAAACGGGTATCTGGTCTTAAAAGGGTTAAAAGATATCAAGAGAGAGAAGTCTGTCCAAATTGATTCCCTTTCCAAAACAAACAGAACAAAGCCACAGTCTGCCCCAGTGCATGATTTGTTGCTTTACTACCTGAAGAAGGTATATAAGTTTTGAAAATCCATAAGTTCCATTGCATTTATCTATTACTATGCCACTTACAAAACCCAAAGCATTTAGTACTTTTATATTCAAACAGTGATTTTCTTCACGTCATTGGCTTTTGTTAAAACACTGTATTTTGAAGTATTTCAAATTCTGGGCTGCAGATGCATTCATGCTCTTGTTTAAGTGAAACCAAGGCATCTTTTTACACTCCTTCAGGGCATACTAAATAAACTCTAGGAAGTAACTTTTCAAAATTACTATGGTAGGTAGTGGTAGTGTCTGATTTAGTGGTTAAATTCAACATTTCTGGTTACAAAGCATCATGATATTATTAAGATCTGTTTCTGTTTTAGCACAGATGTATTATATAATATAGGACTAAAGTGGATTCAGTATGGTATATTGAAACAAGGCTTTAGATCAACTAATATAACTGAATAAATTTAAAGAGTAACTACACTTCAGGAACTGACTGAATCAGATCCCAAACCCTATCCCCAACATCAAAGGGAAAGATTGACAAAGACATCCCAACAAACAATAAATTACAAGTGATAAGCCGAGTCAGCAGCTCTTTCCGAAATAGGTGGCAACTCAGTTATCTTTATTGAACTAAATGATTTAGACCAACAGAAGGGTTACAACAGACTAAGCAAATTATGCGAAAAACATTTAACAGCTATTTTTACCTATTTTCTATTTTTATTATAGAAGGGTTAAAATGAAAATGCAACCGAAACAAAAGTACCGCCTTGGGACGGTCAGTAATAATTACTGGGGGAGGGGGAGGGGGAGGGGTTGCGGGGGGGGCTTAAACTGGTTTTACTGGTTTCACAACTGTTTGAAGTGTTTTGTGTTTCATTCATTTTTTGTAAAATCATGTCAGCAGCATTATTTTCACTTTTGGGCTATTCCAGAAAGTTAGGTCATTGAGGGTAAGAATATTCTGAAAATGTGGAGCTTAAAACAGTTCATTCTCTTTGCTCCAAATAAGGAGGTCATTTAACCCTTAAAGCGCCAAAAATTAAAATTGTTGAATTGGCAAAGAGTGTAGATCCAGATAGGGTGGCTCATAATGAGCCACCTCATCTGAATCTACACTGTTTGCCCTCTAGTTATGAGCCACCTCATCTGAATCTACACTGTTTGCCCTCTAATTATGAGCCACCTCATCTGAATCTACACTGTTTACCCTCTAGTGTTTGAATTGTCAATAAGATATCCCTTGGATGAGACATTTTTGAAATTCTGCAGACGTAAATTTTGTCGTCTGCTTTTTGGCGCATTAAGGGTTAATGGAAATTTCTACCTTCCATGATTACCTCTACTGGAATAGCCGTTAGCTATAAAAGTATTAACTTTCATTTTGAAACCTGCAGCGCTTTATCATGAAAAAAAATAGATGAATGCTTCCTTGTCGCTGTGATTTTTGGCGATATATTCTCTCTTCCATCTTGCATTGGTAATCTGCATGCCCGATGAATTCTGTGCTCAGCTTACAATTTATCCTCTTTTATTAACCTGTTATTATTAATACCCTTATATAACTCTTATAATAAGTCATGTTATACTTGTGTGAGGGACCCAGTAGCTCAATGGGTTAAGTACTGACCTACTGAGCTTGAGGTTCTTTGTGCACAGTCTTTCATTATCACCCATTAGCTCAATGCGTCTGAAATACTGTCGAAGGGGCTAAAAATCCATCCTCCATCTACCTGTCAATCTAGCCATGTAATGTTCGCTTGCTTTTAAGTCGTCTTTTCTAATTCCTGCTTGTGTGTTCAACATGTGGGCCTGGCATTGTCATTGGAAACCTTGAATCGTGAGCAAAATGCCATGCTTATAGAAGTTAAGAAAAATCTTAAAGGTTTTGATTGCATTTCTTAGACATGATTTAAAAGCAAGTTGTTCTTCATATGCACCTGTGGTTATTGAAATCTATGTGCTGATTATGCATGCTCCCAACTACATGTACTTATAGCTGTAAGTTTTCACAAAATCATATATTTTCACACTACATACTGTGTGCATCTAATAAAAAACATACACTAAATTTACTCATACTGTAATCAGGAGAGCGTACATGTATATATTCTTTTGATGGTTTTGCTTAATTATCCATAAAATGTTGTGGCTGCTAAATAAGAACTGCTTAACTGAGGCAGTTTTATTTAGAAGCCACAACACAAGCCTGTGAATAAGTAACAGAAATGACCTTAAAATTACCATATCTTGGGCCGTATTCATAAAGCGACTTAAGTCGTTGCTATGCTGTTGCTAAGAGTAAATTTCTATGTTGGAGATTCCCTACAACTATGAAATTTGCTCTGGAGGAACAGTCTTACAAAGACTGTTCCTCCAGACCAAATTTCATAGTTGTAGGGAATCTCCTTCAAAGAAATTTAGCCTTAGCAACAGCATAGCAACCACTTAAGTCGCTTTATGAATACGGCCCCTGGTTGGTAAAATTATATTAGAGGACTTGTATTATAGCACAACTACTTCAATTAGTATTGGTATTAGCATGTAACAAAATATATTCATATTAATAATTCTACAAATTGTACTAGTGTATCAACAGTTTTTATACACCTGTTTTGAAAAAACTGACATATTATGTCATGGCGCTGTTCGTCAGTCCGTCCGTAAACATTCTTGTACACGCCATAACTCAGTAACCATATGGGATATCTTCATGAAATTTTTAGGCATATGTATTAGGTTGGGGGAACATGTCTCGTACAAGAATGGTTGCCCCCCCCTTTCTTAATATCAAAGTTATGCCCCTTTGATTAATTTTTTCCCTGTAAGTCTTGTACGTGCCATAACTAGATAACCGTTCAGGATTATAAAACTTCATAGTAATGTGTATGAAGTCCTAACGATGTGTCACGTACAACAACGGCTGCTCTCCCTTTCTTCGTTTTGGAGTTACATCCATTTCATTAGTACTTTTAGGCTATTTTTGTGTATACTTATCTTGTGCATGCCATAACTTGATAACCGTTTGGAATATCATGATGAATCTTTATAGCAATGTGCATGATCACAAGACAATGTGTCATATATAAGAATGGTTGCTCCCCCTTTCTTAATTTTGGAGTAACCTCCATTTGATTAGAATCTTTAGGTGTTTCTCATTCACTCCATATCTCTTGAACCTTTTGAAATATTAGAATGAAGCTTTGTAGGAATGTGTATAATAATGGGTCAATGTATCCTGAACAAGAACCACAACTCTGGCTTACTGAATTATCTGCCCTTGCATAAATTTCCTGTTAACTCGAACTCCTATTTTAATGCAACTTTATGGTGATATGATGTATATTATAAATCATGCCAAGGGAATGTAATAGAACCAAAAATGGTACATCTAGTATATTTAGTTTATCTCCCTTGTATGATAGACAGCCTTGGAAGCTGATTTTTCATAAACAATAATGTTGTAGTCATTAATTATAGAGCGGTTGCCCCTGTTTGTCTGCCTGTCTATCCTTTTGTAAGCAATCTTGTTCATTCTGTAACTGCTTTATGACATTTAAATGGGCGTATTATGCGCCGCTTGCGAAGCCCTTGTTGATTCTTGATTAAAGATTGAGAGTATGCTTGTGAGTAGCATTCCATTGAATGTAAAATTAAATGATAGTCATGAGAAGCAGACTTGAGAATAAGAAAAGTACTTTTGAAGCAACCATTATAAGATACAGATTGATATTCACTGACCAACCAAGTTTTCTTTTCCTATATTTACTGAACATTTAGAATATCTAGATTATGCTCACTATATAACCCTTCACAGTTTAATTATAAGTTAAGTAGTGTAGAGACTGTTTTATGACTATGCAAATAGTAACATTTTCTAAGCTTGTGGCAGATAGAAGTCAGCCTAGTAAGTATACAAAATAAAATTTTAGGGTTCTAGGTAAAGTGAGTGTTAAATGAACTTTTTTTTTACATCTGCATAAAAGTATGCCATTGATTGCAGAACATATATTCTTTAAGAGAAAAGAAAAATGTTTTCATAATGTATCAAGAAATGCTGATAGTTCAGAATACTTACGATTTCTTAGTTGAAAGCTTATGAAGCACAAATAATATAGTGTTTGTTTTTCAGCATGGCTGTATGAGAAGTTGCTTAGAGATTTTTGGTTAGCAGTGGCATGTCTCAGTGTAACTGCTTATAGAATGAGTGCTCATGGTGGACATTACTCGATTTAGACACATTGTTCATTTAGCTATAGTTTCTTGTATATCTAAGCATCTGACAAGTATTATTGTGAATGGATTACTTGAAGGAACTCTTTAAGAATTTTAAATAGTTCAGGTTCTGCATGTTGAAAAAATACCTTGAAAAGGGAGGGGATTGCAGCCGTATAAAGTTAAACCCGAGCTCAGTAACTTGTAACATACTAACACTGCAGCTTATTTTATGAACTACTCTGCACTTATTAGAAACTGCTATAGCTTATAGCCATACAAACTGGTTTTGGATTTACCATAACAATTGATTTTGCATCTGACTTAGTTTCTAGCCATATAAACTTTGGCACCTAAACACACAAACAGGTTTTGCATTTAGCTCTACAAACTGTTTTGCTTTCAAACCTCCAAGTGCCAAAAAAGAAGACAACTCATTTTACATTATTCCAAATTATGAAAAAATAAATAAATGTTACGTTTTAGGTATATCATATTGGCCATTTAAACACAAGAAGGCAAACAGTCCAGATCCCAATGAAGCAGCTCATGATGAACTGCCTCATCTTAATCTGTCCAGTTTGCAAATTCAAATATTTTCATTTTTGGCACTTTAAGTGGTATTTGTACAAACTTTCCTATTCACCTCACCTTACAGCTTCATTCTCTAACTGCCATGGCTGTGGTTTGATATCCCATGCTGTTCATTAAATTTTTAGAGAAAAGTAAAAGACTTGCTTTAAAAGCGGCCCACATAATGTTTTGGCTATATTGTAACTTCTAGTGTTAATTTTGTATCAGGCTAGTCTGTCATGATTCATAGCATTGGTTTAGCGAAGTTTATTTGAATGTAATGAACAATGTTGTAGGCAGGTTAATAGTAAAACTTTCATGATGGTTTTTATTTTGTACATGTATGCTTGCTTTTAGTTTGCAATTTTTTATCAGTTATATGGTTAGGGCCATTACTTAATACACTATATCTGAGTTTAATGATATCTTTATAAACAGGTTTATACTAACCATTTTTCTTGTGAGTTATTTATTTTAGCATTTAACACACAACTTCCTGAAAGTGAAATTAGATTACAATAGTCATTTTAGCAGTGATTGTATTGGTACCTATAGTTTATGATAAAATATTGCTTTCTCCTGTTATTATCTTCTTGGGACAAAAAGAAATGTTTTAAATTTTCAAGTAAAAATAAAAGAAGAAACTACAGGGCATTTAAAAATTAAAAAAAAAAAAAAAATGAGATGATTTTTCTGTATTTAGCTGCATAGTTTTCATTTAGCTGATGTAGGACTGCTTGCATGCTTTCTGCAAGGCTGCTGCTTGCAACTTTATAAACTTCAGTAAAATGGACCCAGTGTAAAAAAACTGGTTGGTTTTGTTCTGTGTTTAGTTTATTGAAATTTATGGTCCTCTTCTCTTGAAATATCTATCCCATAGATTGTTGATATCCTTTGTAGATTGAGATACAGAAAATGCATGGTATTTCAAGCCTTTCATAACACAGAGCTTATGTTAAATCCATGTTTTGCTAGTTTAATTAGCATTTGGCTGCAAAATGTTCCATGTCACATCTCATTTGAATAACCTTGCTGAGATGCTTAGATGAGGTACCATAAGAATTGTTTTGCAAACTTCTACTGTGGTGCCTCAATTTGGGATACCGCAAGATGTTTTTAATGAGCGGTCTAATGAGAAAGACCTTGGTAGGCAATTCAAATGAGACTGAACTTTATATGTTATGGTGGAATCACACTCAGTCTACAAAATTTGGACTTACCAGCAGCTCTGTGTAAAAGTGTATGTATCACTTAATGCCTTTCTCATGGGTGACTTTGGTATTAACAGCAGGCCAACAAGACACAACAGCGGTCAGGCTCTCTCAATGTATCTGCTACTACTTCAGCACTGCAGGTGAGTGGTACTGTGGGATAACATAACTGGAAGATAGACTGGTTTCATCTGTCAGTAATCAAGACCCTATGAGATAAGTTAGTGGATCATTGCAGGTGGTTTTGGGGATTGGAAATGGAATATACTCTGTTCCACTGCTGTTCCTAGCTAAGCAGATTTTATGTGGTCTTGAATTTGAGGAATCAAAAATATAAATGAATAAGCCACATAGATTTTACAGTTTTTATTTGTTTTTTGTTTTGTGAAGTTAGGTGGTGAAAATTTGGATATGGTAGGAGAGGTTTGGATTGTATGGTTAAATGTTCAGAAGGACAATTTTCATGAATCAAGCCTAAGCCGTTTTGTGCATGAACTGCTTCAGCCATCTTCAGTCTTTCTGGTTATTGCCATCTTACATAGTAGGAAAACATTGACTGATCATGTTGTTGATATTGCTATATCAACTGCTCAGACATTCAATGACTACAAACTGGAAAACGTATATCACAAGTCGTTTAGTATCTTAGCCTGATGTAGAAAAACAAAGTCTCAGAAACTTGGATGCGACTTATGTGGCATCTTTTATAAGTCACTGCTATACCTTTTTTGACTACATGTATCAAGTGCTCCAGCAATATTCAACCCATATTAGTCAGTACAGTATTTGAAGGGGGAGATTGTCTCTGTCAAAAAAGAAATAACTATGTAGCATAATTTAAAGAGTAACTACACTTCAGGAACTGACTGAATCAGACCCCAAACCCTATTTCCAACACCAAAGGGAAAGATTGACAAAGACATCCCAACAAACAATAAATTACAAGTGATAAGCCGAGTCAGCAGCTCTTTCCCAAATAGGCGGCAACCCAGCCATCCCCACATCCCCATTGAACTAAATAATTTAGACCAACAGAAGGGCTACAACAGACTAAGCAAATTATATGAAAAACATTTAACAACTATTTTTACCTATAAAACAAATGCAACCGCAACGAAAGTACCACCTTGGGACAGTCAGTAATAACCACTGGTAGGGGTCTAAACCGGCTCCACCGGGCCCAAACCCCCACCCCCCGTCGCGGCGCACACAACCAGTTGGTAGTTCGGTTCGTATTGAGGTCCCCTAACTCATCAGAGAGTCATCACGATCAACAATTAAAATCAAGAAAAGACGGTGATGAAGCAAGGGTGAGGACTTGACAGCCAAAACATGTTCACTTTCACAGAAGTATACAGACAGTGTAGCATATTCATTTATGGCTTTTCATAAATTTTCACAAGCAACGGGAAAAATATATTATGCAGCAAACTACTGGGTTTGTTTCCATATAAACTAAGAAGACAGTTGCAGAAAAACATAATCCAGTTTTCCAAAATAGTTCTGTTTTGATAGCTCACTGCTCAAGCTTCAATTATTTTATTCAGTGCAGTTTGTCCAAATAGCATTATATATGCAAATACCAACATTTGAAAATGTCTCTTGATAAAAGAGATACCAAAAGTAAGACTGTTAAAAAAAACTTTGTGTGCCAATGCAGTAGAAACATATGGCCAATATAGCATTATCTGTTTCTAGACTTGTACATGATTTGCACCAACAGTAGAGCTTATGCAAAATTTAAAGGCTTCTCCTTATCTTTCACTGCCAAGTGGAAATATATACATGAAATATGTTAACAAAGCCGACAGTCAAATGCTTTAGAAGTCAGACTGAGGGTTCAGTCACAGAAATATATGATGCAACTTTTTGAAGCAAAGGGTTCTACCATTTGGATTATCTGCTGCTCCAGCAGTCTTTACACCATTCATTACTATAGTTAGACTAAATGGTATCTGTATGTATAAGCTGATCTTGTCTAAGGAAAACATTTCATCCCTTGTCCATTTGTCTGTCTGTCTGTCTATCTGTCCAGCCATCCATCTATTGCCTAGTAGTCAGCTTTAGAAATGTATGATGCATTTTTGTGACACGTTTGGATTATCAACTGCTCCAGCAGTCTTCAATGATAGCTTATTCCAGATTTTAAGAGTTTTCTTTTTTACGAAGTGGATATATGTATTAGGAAGCAAACTGCCGTATCCGGATGTCAAGAAATCAGCCTCAGTCTCGCAGAAAGGAGTGACTTAATGATAGTGTTGCACTCCCAGTACTGTGAAGTGTGGAACATTGCTGTAGGTATTCGTGAATGCATATTGACCTAACGCCACATGTCAATCAAAAGATGCATTTACCAGTTAAATAAGGTGAAAATCTCAAACAAATACACATATGTTTTGGGGACAGTTCTGTTTGCAAAAATACTTGGATAAATTTGAAATGCAAAGCAATCAGCACATTCACTTAAGGTCAGTTGAGTCTATACTAAGTTGTTCATAAAGTTAAAGAACATCTTTTGAATTGGTTACCTTTTTTTCCTGATAGTTTGTTTAACATAGCCTGATGCCACAGAGGTTAGATATCAGTAATTCAGTAATAAACCAGTCTATCTTCTGAATATATTCAGGCAAGGATTTTCTAATTTGACAAATCAAAAAAATAACAAAAAAGAAAAAAAAAAAGATAAATCAAACATGAACATGAAAAAAAAAGAATATGAAAAGCAAAAGTAAATTCAAATTTTTAAATGAAATTATGTCTTTTGATGAAGTGTTGCACTAAGCCTTTATTTTTAGGCAAAAGTCAGTGCAGCGTCTAGTTTTTCCACACTTGTAAATAAAAGTTCTGTCAGATGAAATGTATACAAAGATGACAGTTTACTACAAATGTGAAAATTTAAAAAATAGTGAAATCTTTGTCTGCTTAGGTAAATGGGTACAATTTCATGAGAAGTAACTCTGCCATTTATATTTCTGCCCTCTTCTCAATAGGGTCAACTCTTAAAGGAAAGAATTTGCTCCTAGAGGAGCAAATTCTTTCCTCTAAGAGTAGACTCCTATTACCATTTCACCTTAACCATTAGTGTCAAGTATAGTGAAGCCTGAGTATAACGTTTCTCATAACACTGTTTTGGATATAACTCTTCTGTCTTGGTTCCCAACTAGACTAAATTCAAAAGGAATATCTGGCAAATGAGCTAAATAAGCAATGCTGATTTTTAAACCCCACACATACAAAGTATATAAGGAGGTTCATTTGTTGCCTGTCGGTTGTTCTTTTACGTCAAAGTTTTGCATTAAACCTTTTTGATTGCTGATATCTCTGTAACTGTTTGTCAGATTCTTTGCATAATTGGTTCCTGATATCTTTAAGGCAGTGTTTTTAATATGAGTAACTTAACCCCAGGGTCATGCCCCTGGGTGGAGCCAGGGGTCAATGATTAGGACTAAGTTGGGTGTAAAACATATTTCTGTAACCACATTGTCAGATTCTTTCCATATTTGGTTAATGATATATCTGTAGCATTACCATTTATATAAAATGCTTCTGCTTAGTTTGGCAGTGGCACTGGTTGGGGGCATATCAGAGCCTCTTCTCACTTTCTTTTGTCATTTTATTCCTTTGTACTTCAGTCCAGTATCATGGGGTTCCGTTAAAAATGCTGTATTTATTGATTGCAAAATATGGTGTACTCATACATACAGATACCTAAGTAAAATGTCAGTTATGCTTTTGTGTAAATTAACAATGCTCAATATTTATTTGTCAATGCTTCTAAGTATCTACCTTAAATATTTTTAGATAAAAAAGAGACTGCTCTAAAGCCTGAGCAACCAGTCGTGTAGATTCAGATGCTTCTCAGGGTCTTGGTGGTTTGCCAAATATGCTATACTGTATTCATCATGTTTGGAGGGAAAAATGTCCCTTCTGATAGCTAAATAAATGCAGTAATTTACTTTAGCAAGGGAAAATTTTGAGATGGTATCTGTGATGTCTAAGCAGATCTCTCACTCTTTGCTATATGCTTTAATTCTATTGCATTTTTTAACCCACTTGCACTCAGACTCTATAGAGTTTTGGCCATTCTGAGTGCAACTGTGTTAAAAAATGATTTAGGCCCTGTTCATATCAAGCTTTATGTTAGTCTTGATGTTTACATTTTGCAGAAGCCATCTTAGTTTTCCTCATGCACACAGTGAAACTGTCCAAGTTCAAGCTGGTTGATGTTTTTGATAAATGAGAACAGCAGTACAGTAAAAGTCCTGATTTTTCAGACAGACAGATGTGAGCAAGAAAAGAAAACAAAAAAACTACCGAGGGAGCCAAAAAATGAAACTTGGTAGTTTCACTGTACAGTAGTAAAATACAAAACAAAAAATTATCTGTGTAATCAAGATTATCCCATATATCAGTCTGTTCCATGACTAAAAACCTGTCTAGCTTAATAAGTGTAATAAGCAGAGCACTAGATAAGAGGGGTATTTGATGATAATTGAGAGATTTTTTTTTATTTCTCATTGAAAACATTATGTTGTGACCCCTCATCTGAACCGTCTCATTGAGACGGTTCAGATGAGGGGTCACAACATATGGTTTTATTCAGAATTAACAAAAATTATCCCGAATTATCACCAAATACTCTTATCTAGTGCTCTGAATAAGGCTGAAAATCAACTCACTGGAAGTAGGGGAATCCCAGCCTCCTCTGCTTCTTGCTTGTATTAGGAAGAATAAAATAATATTAAACAGATTTGTGAGCATTTTCATTATATAAATAAATTTATATCCATCTTAACAAGTGTTGATGCTTCATGAGAAGATAGGGGGACAAAATTTGATGAGAGATTGGTCGGTGGTCAGTATATAACATACTTTCTACCTTTGTAAACAATCAACTGGTGTTGGCTGTATATTTTGCAGAAAGTTGACATACATTAGGATGTGTTCTCATTGAATCATTTCAAAAATCAAATGAAAAGCCGGGCCGTGTAATGCAATCGGTAGGGCACCTGACTCATAAGTCAGAGGTCCTGGATTCGAAACCTGGTCTGGCCACATACTTTCGTTTCTCCTTCCACTGATTTAAGAAGGGCAGTTGTCAGTTACTAGGGAAAGTATGTGCACTTAGTACTGGTTAACTGCTGAGGAGGTCTAAACCTGCCCAGGAATGGTGTGTTTAGGTTAACTGACCATCCCGACATGACCATAGCTGTTTACCGTGGACGTTAAGCATCAAATCAAGCCAGCAAATGAAAAATGTTCAACTAAAGCCAACTTATATCAGAATCAACAGTAAAATTTCTAGCTATCATAAACAAGACAGATAAGTTCAGCATAAGGCTGTTTTGCTAATTTGATAAGCATCTTGTTACCCTAAAGTGCTTAAGTATTGGGACACCTAAAACCATTAATTTTCCATTTGTCCCAAATGGAAAATTAATGGTTTTCAGGTGTCTCAATATTTAAGAACATTAGGGTAATCCTAGACAGTTTTCAATCATGGAATAGACTGTATCTAACAACGTCACATTATTCATTACTGCTACATAGTTTGCTTTTTAACTGTTTTGACAATGAAAGAAAAGAATTTTACTGAAGAAGATGCACAAGGTTTGTGGTTTGTGTCAGAGTGGATTTGTTTCTGTGCACAAGTTGTGTTGGTGCTACACTTTTGTTCTTATATAAAAGGGGGATTAAACTGGCTTGTAGTCAAATGCCGTTTATATGCAATGACAAGATAGACAACAAATAAGGTAGCAGTATGCTAATGCCTGTCTAAAAGCTGCTGAATGCACATGTTGTGAAGCCACAGTTCATTAGCTCAATTTAGCTGTATTAAAATAGAATTGATCTCTGTTACCAGAAAGCTTTGAAGGAGAAGGAAGAGCACATTGAACAGCTGCTGCGGGAGAGAGATCTAGAGAGGTCAGAGGTTGCTAGAGCAGCGGCCCAAGTAGATGAGGTAAGAAGATGACATCAAATCCAAAGTCCTGCAAAATTGAGAGATATGGTTTTATACAGAATAAGCAGTACAGGATTTGGTCAGAAGCTCTATGGCTTGCAGAGACCATCTGACCTTAGTTACCACAGTCTCAAGTAGTTATCAACTGTAGTTCATTAAGCAATCTGTATCTTGTTTATCTAACACTATCTCAGTGTATTAAGCACTGGCCAGCTATGCTAGCTGCCTCAGTTCAAATATTGATAAACACACGAATCTTCAAAAAACTTAATGTAATGTGGAGGATGTATGTATGACTTGAGGGTTTTCATGCCATTTCAACATTTCTGTCATATAGGTTGAAAGGTTGTTAACAGTGGACCCCACCCCCTCTATCCTCCCCCTCTCCCCCAAACACACACACACACCCATATGGTGGAGAGAATTCTGCCTCCAGCAGAATTCAGAACATGAGTGCCAGGGCAAACAGTGCAGACCCAGATTGGGCTGCTTCTTAAGGCCTGGTAAGTCTGCCCTACCAGGAATGCCATAGCAGGTTTTCAACACATCACTGTATGGAATTGTTCAGTTTCTGAATAGCTAATTGTCATGTGAAAACGTACCTTACAACATGCAAACATAGATAGGCTTTGAGTTTGTAGTTTGATTATAGTCTTGCCTGCTTGTATGAACAACTTATGACTACTGGAACATGTAAAAGGTGAAAAGTGAGACTCTGGAGCAGTATTAGTGGTTGCTATGCTGTTGCTAAGTCAAAATGTCTATGAAGGAGTTTTTCTACAACTATGAAATTTGCTCTGGAGGAACAGTCTGAAAAAGACTTCCTCCAGAGCAAATTTCATTGTTGTAGGGAATCTCCTACATAGAAATTTTGCCTTAGCAACAGCATAGCAACCACTTAGACTGTTCCTCCAGAGCAAATTTCATAGTTGTAGAAAAACTACTTCATAGACATTTTGACTTAGCAACAGCATAGCAACCACTTAAACGGTTTTATAAATAAGACTGCAGGTCAGTTTGTGCTGTTGCACAGGCTGACTTGGATCTGTTTTTTTTATTGTACGCACATGGCTTAAGGTCCCTTCTTATGCGATACCAGTCGATTAAGGTATCCAACCATGCAGAGTTACATCAGCCGTTACCTGAACTTTTTCAAAGCGTTACCATAGATTAATTTAATGTTCTGATTTTAAGGCTCAAGACCAGTTAGCCCATCTGAAGGTAGAAAGAGAGCGTTACCATGAGGAAGCGGAAGAAAATATAGGTCACCTACGAACTAGAATTCAGAAACTAGAGACAGCCAAGCATGACCTTGAAATGAAGTTAGAGGATGAACGAAGGTTTGGATGTGTATATATATTTAATATGAATAGGTACACTTTCAGGGGAAGCACATCTTCAATTTTCATTTTTAGCACGCCTGAACGAAGTTCAGGAAGAGCTATTGCACCACCGTCGACGTTGGCGGCGGCGGCGGCGTTAGCAAAATGTTAAGGTTTTACGTAAAAGTGTTTTATGTGATGGGCAAGGAGCTGTCAGGCATGCTGTCCTGTCCCTGTGACAGGTCTTGTTGCCTCTCTTTTCAACGAGGATCAACTGTTAAAAGACAGAGGATCTTACACGAGTGGTCATTATATATGAAATTTATGAAATGGGCCTTCGGCGAGTTTCATAAATTTAAAATGACCAGGAGTGTAAGATTCTGTTTATCATATGATCCTTTAAATAGGGATTTTAATGCCTTCAGACTGAACATTATTTCAATAAGAAAAGGCATTGTTGACATTGACGTTTTGAATGACATTAGGTGTACGCACCAAAGTGTTATTACACATGTGGTCATATGAATTTTATGACACAACATTATCCACTGAATAATAGTGACATCATATGATAAAGAATTTTCTCCCCCAGGATGGAAGGCTTTGTCATCAAGGGAGGCAAACAGCAGGTCACAAAAGTTGTCTGCCTTTGTAAAATAGCAGTAAAACATGGAGATGTACTCATAGCCATTAAAATCCTACATATTTGGTACAGTGTAAAAGAATAAACATTACATTTTCTTTGTATTAAGCACACATGCTGTAATAAGCCTACAGTAGGGATGTTTCTCTCTAGCAGTTTTCATGCCTGATTAAGTGCACATTGCTCTATATGGTATCCTCCCATTTGTTGCAATAGTTGCAAACAAGTGGAAACACTATCACTGAATGGACTCTGCCATTTTATTATCACATTTGTTTTAGCAAGATGTTATATCAGAGTCCAGTTTTCAGACAGTTTGTGAGTCATTTGTTCATTCATTTTATATCTACAACTACCTTGACCCTTGTGTTTAGGTCCATTCCTCTCAAACTTTTTATATCTCTATTTATGAAAACTCGCATACAGTTTCTTCTAAGGATTGTCTGCATGGATGTTGTACTTGTTTGTACAGTGGACCTATTTTCAAGTCTGTTGAGTCTGTGATATTTTTACGTTCCAGGGTGCATTAACCCTAGTGTTTAACCCTTAAAGTGCCAAAAAATTAGAATTGTTGCATTGGCAAACAGTGTAGATCCAGATGAGGTGGCTCATAATGAGCCACCTCATCTGAATCTACACTGTTTGCCCTCTAGCGTTCGAATTCTCAATATGATATCCCTTGGACGAGACATCTTTTTTAAATTCTGCAGACGTAAATTTTATTGTCTGCTTTTTGGTGCATTAAGGGTTAAGACCATTTCCCTTTTAACTAAAATAACTGCAGTCATCAAACTTGTCACAAAGTTTCAAGGATGGTCTCCAGGAATGCTGTCATCATTTTTTCCCATGACCTATATTTCACACTCTGTTGACTCTCAGTTGAGCACCCTGGCGTCAGAAAAGATTCAAAGCTATTGCTCATGTGCTGACTGGATACACCAGGCACAAAATCACAGTCCAGACAGACCGAGCCCCGATAATTACAGTACCGGAATTTAGAAAAATGTGATTTTTTTTTCCAGGAAAAATGAAGATCTGCAGTTCCAGATTGAAGAGGAAGTAATCAGTAAAGATGACTTGGAGGTGATTATCTCCCTTGTAGATTTTAGTTTCTCTTAAGTCTTTTGTATTGTTCAAATTGTGTTTTGTGTCGCTAGTTTTTTGGTTGTATAAATAAACATTCAAGGGAGATCAGCGGGGTCACGTAGCGCAATCGGTAGGACATCTGACTCATGATTCAAGAGGTCCTGGGTTCGATACTTGGTCGGGCGTCATACTTTAGTTTCTCCTTCCGCTGATTCAAGAAGGGCAGTTGTCAATTACTGGTGAAAGTATGTGCACTTAGTACTGGTTAACCGCTTAGGAGGTCTTAAGCCTGCCCAGGAATAGTGTGGTTAGGATAACTGACCGTCCCGACATGACTATAGCTGTTTACTGTGGACGCTAAGCAACAATTTAATCAATCAAGGGAGATCACTTAGACACAAAAAACATTTGTCTCCTATCCCATGGGTTGGGGGAGGAGGAGGAGGAATGGGCTAATTTAAAAGATAAGAATTTGCGCTCTGTAGAGAGCAAATTATTTCTTTAAGAGCAGCCCTCATAGAAGGAATTTGTTTGCCAGGGAAGCAAATGCTATTCTGCTTATTAAACCCTTAATGCGCCAAAAAGCAGACGGCAAAATTTACGTCTGCAAAATTTCAAAAAATGTCTCGTCCAAGCGATATCATATTTAGAATTCGAACACTAGAGGGCAAACAGTGTAGGTTCAGATGAGGTGGCTCATTATGAGCCACCTCATCTGGATCTACACTGTTTGCCAATTCAACAATTTTAATTTTTGGCGCTTTAAGGGTTAAGTTTGGGCTACAGATGCTTGGGGTGTAGCCACCTGTCTTGGATTTTTCCTTCTGTCAGTCGCGTAAGCATGTCTGCATGAATGACTGTTTATGTCCAAAAAAATGCATCTTGTCTCAGCTTGTTGAAGTGTATATTTTGTTAAAGTATCTAGTATCTTAACCCTTAAAGTGCCAAAAATTTGAAAATTGTTGAATTTGCAAACAGTGTAGATCCAGATGAGGTGGCTCATCATGAGCCACCTCATCTGAATCTACACTGTTTGCCCTATAGTCTTTGAATTCTCAATATGATATAGCTTCGACAAAACTTTTTTTTAAAATTTCTGCAGACGTAAATTTTGTCGTCTGCTTTTTGGCGCATTATGGGTTAATCACAGTAGCATATGAAAAGCATGAGTTTCTCTCTCAGTGTTGTGACTCTAAGACTAAGTCCCTTTGGCCCTTGCTCCAAATAAGGTGGGTTTTGTCTTGGCTGCATCTAGCCGAAGCGAGACATAGGTATAAATTTTCCAATGATGGCAGCGATGTAAAAACTTTATCAAGTTTTATAATTTTAGCTCTGTTTTGTGACAGAGCAGAGACTGGCAAGAGACTGGATTCTGCAGAATTCTTGAGAACAGTGAAGCAATGACATGACAAAACCAACAAAGTTGCATGTGCCCACAGTGAAGACTCAGATCTGCCTGGGTAGCTGCCCAGTCTGATTAGTCTTCACTGTGGGCTTAATGGGTAGCTAAGGGTCTAAGCTAGCTCCGTGCGGACAGCGAACACTCTGATCAGACTGGGCAGATGCCTAGGCTGATCTGAGTCTTCACTGGGCGTACATGTCTCTTTGTTGGTTATGTCGTGTCGTAGCTTAGTTATACCCCTAGCATACAAGCTATATCAAGAGGGATATACCGCAATGTGTGTGTATATTGGGACACCTAAAAATAATGAATTTTCCATTTGGGACAAATGGAAAATCAATTATTTTAGGTGTCCCAATACTTACGCAAGTTACGGTAGTTTTGCCTGAAATCATTTTCCTTAGTTCTCCCATGATAATTTAAGGTGAGGTGGGAGTAATTCAGCGCCGCCGTGCGGCAGTTTCCGTCACTACGTTACGTAATGACGTCGAACGTTCCATTTGATAAAAACAAGATGGCGTCAACGTTAGCCGCTTCTGTGATCACTTCATGGTCTGCTCACAAAATGCAAGGAAGCTGAGCGCTGGGCGAAATTTAAATGAAGTAGAAAGTGCCGTAGGGGAGAAACTGGAAGAGATAGTTAGTTTTCTGTGCGGAAGACTACGTGTGGGATATTTGACAGTGTCTTAACAGTTTATGAGACGGAGTTCGCAGCTTTTGAGTTAGAAAGTGCCGTAGAGAAGAAACTGAAAAAATATAGCTTGTTTTCCGTGGGGAGAAAGCTGTTCTCTGACAGTTCCTCATTAGTTTGTTAGATGGAGTTCGCAGTGGTTGAGTTGCAATAACAAAGCCTCGTGAAATTGAATCGAGAATCGTACAATGAATAGTCAGATCACTGTCTACACTTCCACCACGTACTTAGCAGTTAACATGGTAGCAGCCATAGACAGTCGTTATCATACCACCAACCCTTTACATACTTATCAGCAAAAGCTATGCCAAATTTCAGTTATATCAAAAATTCTTAGACTGTCCCTAGCATTTGAACACCGCCAGGCAGCCTTATCAACGTCGACGCAATGTTGTCAGAATCTTTTATCGATGTTGATACGATACGATACGATGGCGTTTCTTTTTCTTTGCCTTTCTTTCACTTTTCTGTTTTTCATTTCTTGTTTCTGTTTCAAGTGTATATCAAAGTATCTCCTGGGCGCTAAAGTGAATGAAAGCTGCCTATCATTTTTATAGAAAGAGAGAGAGAGAGAGAGAGTCGACGAAGTCCAGTCGTTGGAACGCTAGGTTACCGTGCAGAATATTATAGGCCCTTTCTTTGGTCGGGTCAGGAACTGGAAAACTTGACTCGCTTACACTGTACAAAAGCCAAGTGGACAAGGGAATTATTCATATGTCATAACACGTGGAAGCCACCCCAACTCGGGTGCCCGTCAACTGTATGGGAGGGCATAATGGCAATGTTTCGATTTTTTTAATTAAAAATACTTAGTTAAGACGGATTATGCAGAGATTTAAAGAAACGTATTACATCTGCCTTCATCCTGCACTTTCCAGACAATGACAATCATGAGTGATGAAAGTTCCAGACAAATTTTGCCGGTAGCCTACAAAAAACGATAGTTGATATGTGGCGCGAAAAGTTAAGTAACGTTAACGTCACCATGCGCAACGTCAACATTTCAGTCTAAAGAGACGGCAGGCCGGGCATTTAATGCACTTTAACTCGAAAGTTAAGTCGGCGACCTACTATTTTTATTGCTTTAATGTGAACTTCCATCATTGGGTCATACTGTGTTAGTTTTTGAAGAAAAAAATGTGTTTTGTTTTCTCAGAATGAAGGTTTTTATCCAAGAAATACGAGCAAAAAAAGTGCATTTTCCATAGAACGCCATTATAACGTCGGGTCGAAAAAGTGGAAAAAATTGACGTTTTCGAGATCAGATATCTTAAAAACGACATCGGCGACCCCCCTTTTTTATTACATTTTCTGAAAGAGGGACTAAAAATGTACAATATAAGGAAGTATGAATAAAATCATGTGTTTTGTCAATTACTCCCACCTCACCTTAAATTGTCTGGAGGCAAACCCAAGGAAAGCTGACAATCCTTATTTTGATGGAGAATGGACTAATATTTTTAAAATCCAACCTTTGGGAATGAGAATAATACATGATTTTTAGAGTATAACTACTTTGATTTCTATTTTTTATGCAAAATTGTTTGGGCTGACATTGTATTTACGTGTATACCCAAATGTCTAGATATATAGTGCATGTTTTCTTTGAAAATGCTTCAATAACAAAAGCAAGATTGCCATCGTGGAAAATGATTTTTTTTTCTTGGTCAGGGAAAAGTTAGGAAATTTTATGATTGGTCAAGGGACTATTGAAAGGATTTGAAAAGTTAGGTAAAAGTCAGGAAAATTCATTGCCTTCAGAAAATGTCCTTATTCTCCTCAAGGGGAAATGATACACTTTCAGGAAAGATAATCCATGTACAAAAATAGTTATGTCCCATCTTCTTGTGGGCCACTCATAATGGAAGAATTTGCTCTTAGTAGAGCAAATTCTTCCTTTTTAGTAACCCTTAATTTCCAAATGATGCCTTTTAGCACTGTTAAGTAAAGAGTGTAATCAACTTTTGGATCCATAGAAGGGTATGGAATATTGGGAAACATTGGAGAAATCAGGGAAAAGTCAGGGAATTTTGAAAAGATTGGTGGGTGGCAACTCTGAAAAGAATAGTAAGTACAATTATTAGCTGTATTAAAATATTTCATGGTACTCACAGAGCTCAAATGAAGTAAGTTACATGCACAGTTTGAAGTGTGGTCACTAGAGCACAATTGATCAATTGTCTGATTTGTGAGGCACACACTTACAATGCAGTTTGTGAAATCAATAACTACCCATTGTACACCTGATTCTGTAAAAAAGTTATAGTTTGGACACCTAAAATAATTAGGGCCCCGCCAGACAAAGTCTGCGGAGGCCCTATAGTAATCACCTTGTCCGTCCGTCTGTCTGTCTTTCCATCCGTCCGTCATTATTTCGTGTCCGCTCAATAACTCTAAAACCGTTAGAGACATTTTCACGAGACTTGATACAAATGTAAAGCATTATCAATTGATATGCAGAGAACAAGAACCAGAACTCTGCCTACAATTTTTACTGAATTATGGCCTTTTGTAATTTTGAGTGCAGAAATCGTGTCTTTCACAAGACTTGGTACAAATGTAAATCATCATCAGGTAATGAGCAGAGAACAAGAATCCTAACTCTGTGTACATTTTTTTTCTGAATTATGCCCCTTTGTAATTTTAAATATAGAAATCAGGTCTGCTCTATAGCTTTAAAACCACCAATGATATTTTCATAAAATTTGTACACAATATAAAGCATCATCAGACAATGTGCAGAGAATAAGAACTGTAACTCCATCTACATTTTTTACAGAATTTTTCCCCTTGCTAGTTTACAGTCTAGAAAATGTTTTTGCTCTCTAACTTTAAAACTGTTTAAGATATTTTCACAAAAACTTGGTACAAATATAAACATCATCAGACAATGTGCAGAGAAAAAGAACCATTACTACACCTTCCCTTTGTTATTTTAGGTATGGAAATCTTGTCTGCTGTATAACTTTAACGCCTTTGAAGATATTTTTATAAAACTTGGTACAAATATAAAGCATCATTAGATGATCTGAAGGTGTGCAGAATGCAAGAATGGTAACATCAGTTTCCTGCCTCACAGAGTTGTTGCCCATGCTTTAATCAATCATAATTGTGTATTTTGCCCATATCTTAATGACACTGCCAGAGGCTTAATTTCAAACAACATATTTAATATGAAGGAACAACATGATAATAGAAGGCTGGTATTGTTATTTCTAGTCGGGCACTTAAATGTCATCAATAGTTTCATAAAGGCGGGGCCCTTTTAGTACCATGTTTCTAGTTTCTAACTGTAACTATTACTGTCTTAAGAATTGGTCAGTCTTGTTTTTCAGTGCAATGATGCATCTTAAAGATGCAGATTGAATGACAGGAGCATTCTGGTCTGTGTCTGTAATGTTTGCTCAGACCTATCTTTCCCAGTACTTAGAACCTTTATTGTGGTTGACTTTTCAGTATATAAAAGAAAAACAACTACAGAACTAGCTTGAAAAAACAAATAATTTTGTGAAGTATATCAATGAGTTTTATAATCCATTTTTGTCACGCCTACGACTTCCAGAGTGCAAAACATCGGTATTACTTTTCTGAAGGTGTAAACTTTCATTGAGTTTCAGAGCTCTAGATAAGAGGGCGTATTTGGTGATAATTAGGGAAAATTTTTGTTAATTCTGCATAAAAACATATGTTGTGACCCCTCATCTGAACCGTCTCGACGAGACGGTTCAGATGAGGGGTCACAACATATGGTTTCGATGAGAAATAAGAAAAATTATCCTTAATTATCATCAAATACGCCGTCTTATCTAGAGCTCTGGAGTTTTCTGATTTAGCTTTGTGTTGTGACAATTTGCAGACAGGCAAGGTACCGCCTTCCGTAGACTTCTTATTTTGTGATGACTAACACTTTATTTCGAAGATTCTTTGATGTTTGTTGTCATGGATAAGTCTGTGACCCCAATTTTAGTATCACTCAAACACCAAGGTCACATGAAGATGGGGCCATGTCTTAAAGGTCATATAAAAAATACCAATATAATGAGGGATCAGATAAGGATCCCTGTATTGTTAGCTTAGCACATAACCAGTACGTAATCACCACCACTCTTTGCGCCAACAAAAAGACCTTATTATTGTCTCCCTTGAGGCCAGAAGAAGTTAGAGGTAGGTATCATTTTCCTGTTGTTGGCAGCAGCTGTATTAACTTTTTAGCTCACCTGAGCCAGCAGCTCCAGGGGAGCTAATAGGATGGTAAGGCTCCGTCGTCCGTCCACAATTTCAAACGACTTCTCCTTTGAAACCGCTGGGCCAATTGTATCCAAATTTCATATGTGGCCTCCAGAGGAAGGGGGAACAAAAAGTTGTTCAAATGGTCTTGGTCACATGGCAGCCATGCCCATATATGGTAAAAACCTTTAAAAATCTTCTTCTCCAGAACCAATACGCCAATGGCCTTGAAACTTAGTATGTAGCATCAGGTACGCGAGTACTACCAAGATCATTCAAATTATGACCTTGGGTTGACCTTGCCTTTTTTTACGGCAAGATCTAATTTGCTTCCTTGTGCTTTTATATGGCAAAATGCTAAAACATAAGATATCTTGGAAACTGTTGAAGCCTTTGGGCTAAAAATTAGTATCTACAATCATCTTAGTGAGTACATGAAGATTTATGAGTACAAGAGGTCAAGGTCATTCTTGGACCTTTGACCCTTTTGACAATTTCAAACAATCTCCTCAAAAGCCACTGGACCATTTGTAACCAAATTTCATATAGAGCTTCCAGGGGTTGAGGGAATGAAAATTTATTCATACAGTCCAGGTCACGTGACCAACATGGCTGCCATGCCCACATATGGTAAAAACCTTTAAAAATCTTCTTCTCCAGAACCAATTGACCAATGGCCTTGAAACTTGTTATGTAGCATTGGGTACTTGAGTACTATCAAGATTGTTCAAATTATGACCTTGGGTTGACCTTGACCTTTTTTATGGCAAGGTCAAATATAGGAAAATGCTAGAACATAAGATTTCTTGGAAAGTTTTGAAGATTAAGGCCTAAAAATTGGTATATGCAGTCATCTTAATGAGTACATAAAGATTTATGGGTTCAAGAGGTCAAGGTCATTCTTTGACTTTTGACCCAGAACTCTCATGTTTTTACAATTTCAAAATATCTCATCAAAAACCACTGGGCCAATGGTAACCAAATTTCATACAGAGCTTCCAGGGGTTGAGGGAATGAAATTTTGTTCAAACGGTCCAGGTCACATGACCAACATGGCGCCATGCCCATATATGGTAAAAACCTTTAAAAATCTTCTTCTCCTGAACCAATTGACGGATGGCCTTGAAACTTGGTATGTAGCATTGAGTACTCTAGTACTAACAAGATTGTTCAAAGTGATGACCTTAGGTTGACCTTGAATATTTTACGGCAAGGTCAAATATGGGAAAATGCTAGAACATAAGATTTCATGGAAAGTTTTGAAGATTTAGGCCTAAAAATTGGTAAATACAGTCTTCTTTATGAGTACAAGAGGTCATGGTCATTCTTTGACTTTTGACCCAAGACTCATAGTTTGACAATTTCAGACATAAGAAGGGGTGGTTGGGTGGTGCGATGGTGCTGGGTATAACTTTCAGTGCCGGGGCGTCCTACTGATTTGGATGAAAGTAGGGCAAAAACCTACTGTGCTTGCAGTAGGTGTGGGTGGGGTTGTTTGGACATTTTTTCTCTCGTCTATCATTTCTCTCTCCTTTCTCTCACTCTTTGGGAGACGGCCCAATATAGACTGAAATACTGTCTCGAAGGGCCATAAAACCCAAAACAACCAACCAACCAAATTCAGACATAAGAAAAAGTCTCTTTGCCAATTGCTCAGGTGAGCAATTCAGGGCCTCATGGCCCTCTTGTTAACAAGTTGTCAGGGTTGGCTCTATTTTGTTACAATGGGCAGACAGACAAGACGCCGCATTCTTTAGAATCCTTGTGTTATGCATAGGAAAAACAATTTTATAACATGCCTTTGAAGAATCGTGTTTATATGTGCCTGTAAAACCCATTTTTATGTGCCTGTGAAGGATCATGTTTCCATGTTTAACTGTGCATGTGATAAATTACATGTTGTTGTGCCTATGAAACACCACTTTAATGTAGTATTAGTTATTTGTTTATACATGTATATTTATCTTTCAGTCTGTTAAGGTAAAATTGCTAGTACATCAGACTTAAATAACTTTACCTATTTAACGCTATTAATCTACACCTTATTTTAATAATGTCACCAGAGCCCCAGATGAGGAGAGAGTTAGGTGATAATTCTGAGATAATATTGTTGTCTTTTTATTAGAACTGCCTCACTAACGAAGTTCTAATGAGAAACCGTAACCTATTGCTTTAATTGAAAAACATGAAACCAT
Organism: Ctena decussata; assembly: GCA_963989385.1. Lineage (NCBI taxonomy): Eukaryota > Metazoa > Mollusca > Bivalvia > Lucinida > Lucinidae > Ctena > Ctena decussata. The sequence goes on from OZ022511.1 coordinate 8,960,722, forward strand.
ATCCTAGTATTATCCTAAAGCCATGCCTAGTAAATGCCCAGTTCTATACCCACATGGAAATTAAAAAGTCAAGTTTCGGTAAATAGTGAGAATATATAGAGGATCTTACATGAGTGCTCATGTATTATTGAATTCATTAAACGAGTTTGGGAAAATGATAAGATGCGAGGCTTTGCCGAGCATCTTATTGTTTTCCCCCAACAAGTTTAATAAATTCAATAAAACATGAGCATGAATGAAAGATTCTATTTATCATATGACACTAAAACCGCATTGTTTTAACATTTTGCACTAAAACGTCAGTTTTTCGCCATTAGAAAACGCGATGTTTTTATGGATGTCAACGCATAACGTTACAACGTAATTTGCATATTTAATCCACTAGTTGATTATCGTTTTTTAATGCATGGCTTTATTACACTCCCAGATGCGACGTCATATGATAAAACAATCTATTCAACCCTAATAGGCGAAACTCACGTTTGTGCACAATATTTGCTTTCAAGTAAAAGAACTGGGGCCGTATTCATAAAGCCACTTAAGTCGTTGCTATGCGGTTGCTAAGGCTAAATTTCTTTGAAGGAGATTCCCTACAACTATGAAATTTGCTCTGGAGGAACAGTCTTACAAAGACTGTTCCTCCAGACCAAATTTCTTAGTTGTAGGGAATCTCCTTCAAAGAAAGTTAGCCTTAGCAACAGCATAGCAACCACTTAAGTCGTTTTATGAATACGGCCCCTGGTGAAGTTACTGCAAAACTCCTGAAAGTGGCCAAAATGAAATTTTGTTTTGGTCACTTTCAGGATTTTCCAATAACTTCATTAATTTATCTTTTATAAAGCTGAAATTATGTCATATTGGGAACAAATTGCGCATTTATCGGGCATGAAAAGACAAAAAAAAACTCTCCTAATCAAGAGCTCTGTGCCACTCTTATGTTTGGCTATTAGGGGCATATTTGTTTCAGATGACAGTCATTCTGCAATGGGCAACATGGTTATCTTTAAATTGTGTTTTTGGGAAAATGCATTTAATGCTACTTTTGTTTGCTTTTCAAATATGAGCCACAACAAGATAAATTGGGAAATACCTGTGACAGGTTTATTTTTGTGAAACTTTGCACATGTAATTAAGGAGATTGGGTACACTTTAAGGGGAAGCAACACTGCCATATTCATTTCTGCCTCCCTTCTCAGTGGGGGTCAATTCTTAAAGGAGCAAATTCCTTTCTTTAAGAGCAGACCCCATTTCGAAGGGGTTCATTGCCCATGGAAGAAAACAGGAAGTCAACAGTTATTCCCCTTTATAAAAATGGCAGAAAAAATGGAGGTGTTCTCATACGCCTTAATTTGCCTATAATCTTTATTGGACAAAGGAAAAATTAAGCAATATTTCTCATTCCTTGCCCTGGTGGTTTTCTATGTGAGCATTTTGCAACGGTCCAATGCCTAGGGTTGACTGTCTGATGCACCTCCGAGGGAAACATTGATAATTATTTGTGAATTACGGAGACAAAACCATTGGGAAAGGGGGGAGAGCAGCTGGAGATTCTAAGGAAAAAAGGGGATGAGGGGATGAAGCAGGAAGGTTGGCTGGTATAGCTGTTATAATTTGGCTGTTTGTTATTTCTCATAAAACATATTTAGGGACTACCTAGATGTCAATGCTTAATGTTTTTGGGAAGAAAGAAAAGATCAGTTTTTACTTCCATAGCTTTGGGTTTTTGAGCTCTCTGGATGTTAAGGTAGGGACACAGTTTGCACTACCTTGAATCATAGGTCCAGATAAGGATAGAAAACTAAACTCTATTCGGAGCTATTAAAAAGTTTGCTCAATATAAGGACTTAATTATGCTTCTTTACAAAGTTTATCAAAGCTATGAACAAAATAATAATAATAATAATAATGTTAAAAACTGGATCTCGTCCTTCATATTCACAACACTTACACTAACTGCTTTAGACTAAACAATGTTACCATTCTCATTAAAAATATCAGCTATACACAGTTACTCTATTAAACATACTTGTACTTAGAACAGTGAAGGTTAAGGCATTACCCACACCTCTTGCGGCGGGGGCGGCAACGGCGTCTGTGTTAGCAAAATGTTAAAGTTTTATGTTAAAGTTTTTAAAATATCATAGTTTCGAAACCCTTTGATCAATTTGAATTATATTTAGTATGAGGATAGATATTGGTCCAAAATTGTATTCTGCACCATCCCCACCCCTAGCCATGACCTATTGGTCAAGGTCACGGACTTAGAAATTTTATGTTAAAGTTTTATGTTAAAGTTTTCAAGTTATCATAGTTCCTAAACCCTTTGATTGTTTTGAATTGTATTTGGTATGATGATAGATATTGGTCCAAAATTTTATTCAGCACCATTCTCACCCCTGGTTATGACCCACAGGTCAAGGTCACTGAATTTAGAAATGTTAAAGTTTGATATTAAAGTCTTTAAGATCTCACAGTTTCTAATCCTTTGTATTATTAGAATTATCTTTGGTATGATGATAGATATTGGTCCAAAATTTTATTCAGAACCATCCCCACCCCTGGACATGACCTTTAGGTCAAGGTCACAGATTAAGAAATAATATATTGAAATTTGAGATGCTCTTGGCTAAATCTCTATAACCCTTTGATAGGTTTCCTTTATACTTCCACAGATGTTAGGTAATGGTCTAAATTTTTATGCAGTACCAGCCCTACCCCCTAGATGACTGAGGTCAAGGTCATGGACTTATAAATGCTTTGTTAAAATTTTTGGCTAAAGTTCCCTAAAAGCACAGTGTATTCCTAGTGAGTGTATGGATTCAGTTGATACTTATATTTCTGTTAGATGCTAGTCCAGAGTTTTACACAGTACCAACCCCACCTCTCATTGACCTTTAGGTCAAGGACAAAGACTGACAGTTTATAGTTCCACACTGCCTAGATGTAAAGTTATACCAAGACTGATGACAGATACTGCTCCAGAGTTTTACATGGTAGCAGCAACACCTTCCTAATTGACTGTGGAGGTCAAGATCACAGTCTTAGAACTTTGTATTCATGCTGGGTATGAGATTGGGTGATTTAGAGGTAAATTCTGCCATGTTGTGATCAGTCAATAGCTCTGCCTTTGCTAACCAAATCTACTGAAGGATCACAACATACCTGTTCAAGGAGAAGTGGGGAAAAAACTGTTCCAGAATTTCATCAAAGGAGCTTTATACTGAGATCTTCATATTTGATAAAATGTAAATCAAACACAAAACCCCAAACTATGCAAGTTTAGGTCTAGTTAGTAATACTTCTTTGCATGTCTATTCTTTTAAACCTAAGCTCTATTGAAATAGTTTGCTTCAAATTGCATGATATGTACATGTTTACATGTATTTCTATATGCTTTGGTATAGCATCTCTATACATATATTCTTTCTGTTCTAATGGTAATACATACAATGTTTCTGTGTATGACATTGAACAATGAGCCTGTACCTTAAATATATCATGCTGAACTTTTCAATGGTTAGTCGAGCTAAATTTTCTGTGGTTGATTCAGTCTGGCTAGTTCCTAGATGGGTCATTACAGTAGGCAAGTAATTCTTATGGTAGCTGATATGTAAGGGGACCCATTTAAATATACAGTTTTGCAAGAATTTGCATGATTTTCCATAGCAATAGGTGTTAGTAAATTTCGGTGGATTGTTTAGTTACTTGTACTAGTCATTTTAAAATGCTGGATAAGAGGAGTACTTGATGATAATTGAGGGATAATTTTTCTTATTTCTTGATTAAACAATATGAGCCGCGACACGAGAAAACCAACAATGTGGTTGTGCGCCCAGCGCAGACTCAGATCAGCCTGGGCATCCGCCCAGTCTGGTCGGACTCTTCGCTAAGCGCTTAAAGGGTAGCTAAGGGTCTGAGCTACCTCCATGCGGACAGCGAAGACTCTGATCAGACTGGGCGCATGCCCAGGCTGATCTGAGTCCGCGCTGGGCGCACAACCACATTGTTGGTTTTCTCGCGTCGTGGCTCATATGTTGTGACCCCTCATCTGAAGCATCTCATTGAGACAGTTCAGATGAGGGGTCACAACATATTTTTTAATGCAGAATTAACAAAAATTATCCCTGATTATCCCCAAATACTCTCTCTTATCAATAGCTCTGCATTTACAATCACAACTATTCACAGATATTTGTTGTTGCCAAGCATGCATATGCCTAATGCAAGCATTTAACATTGAAATGGTATTTCTATTACATAATAAATATATACTGTGAATGTTCAGAAAACTCAATCATTGTTGTTATTCAGGCTTAGAAAATCCAGTTATCCCATCTATTAATATTTGGTGAACAGTACAGACCAGAGTCTGCACTGGTCTGTTTCTATGTTATTATACCCCCGACATACGAAGTATGTCGAGGGGTATATAGTTTTCGTCTTTCCGTCCGTTCGTCCGTTCGTCCGTCTGTGTGTCCGTCCGTGCGTCAGTGTGTCCGTGCGTCCGTCCGTTAACATTTGCGTTAAAGTTTTGCGTTAAGTTTTTATTCTTTGCTTATATTTCCAATATCCTTTGATGAAACCTTTTGGTATGTGACTAGGTATACTTCTAGGTTCATGCAGAATAGTTGACATTATCTGGATGCTGCTGCTGACCTAAGGTCAAGGTCACAGACTTAAACATTTGCGTTAAAGTTTTGTGTTAACTTTATATTCTTCTTTTATATTTCCAATATCCTTTGATGGAACCTTTTGCTATTTGACTAGGGTTACTTTAAGGTTCATACAGAGTAGTTGACATCGTCTGGATGCTGCTGCTTGCCAAAGGTCAAGGTCACAGATTTGTATATATGTGTTAAATTTGCGCTAAAGTTTTGCGTTAAGTTTATATTCTTTGCTTATATTTCCAACATCCTTTGGTGAAACCTTTTGATATATGACTAGGTTTACTTCCATGTTCATGCACAATGATTGACATCATTTTGATGCTGCTGCTGACCTAAGGTCAAGGTCACAGACATTAACATTTGCGTTAAAGTTTTGTGTTAAGTTTACATTCTTTGTTTATATTTCAAACATTCTTTGATGAAATCTTCTGATTTATTACTAGGTTTACTTCTATGTGTTCATGCAGATTAGTTGACATCATCTGGATGCTGCTGCTATCCAAGGTCATGGAAACAGACTTATAGGTTTACATTAAAATTTTGTGCTTTAGTTGGTTTTCTTTACTGATATTTGTAATATACTTTGATGGAAGAATTTGATAGGTGATAAAGTTTACTTCTAGGTTCATACCATGTATAAGATTGGTTTCATTAGGGTGTGGTTTCATTAGGCGGTGGCGCTGGTCGGGGGTATACGTGAGCCCCTGCTCACTTGCTCTAGTTGTATCTGATTCTTTAGTGTAGAAATGGTGCTTTGTTTACAACGTCAAATGTTTCCTTTTTTAAGAGTCGAACAGAGGAAGAAGAAGCCAAGATAAGAGAGCTGGAGAAATCTCTGAGGAAAGAAAAAGAACGGGCCGAGAAATTGGAGACAGATTATCTCACTCTCAAGGTAACACTGCAAGTTATACTGTAGACTTAAGACAGATTACCTCACTCTGTATACTGTAAACTTGAGCATATTATCTCACACTGAAGGCAATATTGTAAACTTGCAACAGATTGTCTCACATAGAATGTATTACTTTAAACTTGAGACAACTACATGTTCCTCACATTGAGGTGTCTTTATAAACTTCAGACAGGTTACCTCACTATGTAGTACTGTAAACTTCAAAACATACTACCTCACACTGAAGGTGTCATTGTAAACTTGAGACAGGTTACCTCACTATGTAATACTGTAAACTTGAAACAGATTATCTTACGTAGAATGCATTAATGTAAACTTGAAACAGACTACCTCACATTGAAGGTGTCATTGTAAACTTCAGACAGGTAATCTCACACTGTAATACTGTAAACTTGAGCAGACTATCTCAGACTGGAATTTGAGAAGGTTCCTTCAGTCTGAAATAATCTGCTCAAGTTTGCAGTATTACACTCAGTATTGCTGAATATAATACTGTAAACTTGAGTAAATTATTTCAGACTAGATGTAATACTGTGAACTTGAGCAGATTATCTCTGACTTTCGAAGGTATTACTGTAAACTTGAGCAGATTATCTCAGACAGAAAGTAATACTATATCTCAATTTTATGAGATTGTCTTGGAAGATAATATAAATATCTTTCATGGGTATGCGGTGTGGATAGAAAAATCCGTCAAGAGGGTCACTGTTCGGCATCACGAGGCTTGCCGAGTGATGCCGAACAGTGATCCCGAGTGACAGATTTTTCTCTCCGCACTTCACAGCCATGATAGATACTTTTTCTTGCACACCACATTTTGTATTATCTTTAGAACTTGTTAAAATGCGTAATTTTAGTGCCTCAGAGGTTTCTATTTGATTTTAAAAGAAGGCACCGTTTTCAACGACCGCCATTCGGTTCTTTACGTCAACATCTGGCATGCATAAACTGACGTCATTTTGCCGTTTTCGTGACGTAATCATCTAAAACGCCAACGTCACTTGACGACACAGATACGTGACCTCCATTACAACCAATGCATGTAATGCTCGTGATTTTTATCCCGTCCTGGGTGAGATAAGATTTGTAGGTACAGGGGAAGCACACGGATATCCTTATCCGGTGTGCAAGAAAATTCTGTCTTATATTTGAACACAAGACTGATTTACATATTGGGAGTATTTACATATTGGAAGTAATTTTGGAAAGGGACCCCACCCCCAACCCCCATTTTATAGCCAAATAAATATGTTGTGTTTTTACTTAAAGGCTGTGACAGAGCGTCAGGAGGGGGAGCTGCTGTCAATGGAAGAGACCCAGACATCTTATCTAGACCAGGTGGAAGAACTGACTCATAAATTATCACAGGCAGAAACTAAGGTTCAGACATATGAGGCTTCTAGGCTCGAGGAAGGTGCTAAGGTATGTATGTAAATGTTGATTATTCAGATAGGTTACCTTAAAAATTCTAGAAATTGGGACACCTAAAATAATAATAGTAATTGTCCTTAAATAGACCAGTTGGTTTTACAATGCAGTAAGGATGCAGATGGAATGGCAAATAGTATAGACCTGAGTCTGTACTATTTGCTCTTTTCTGTCTAACCCAGTGCTTAGAATTTTTATGGTAGTCATCTAGATGTACCAGGGCACTTAGCCATAACTGGCACCGTTCAGTCTGGTTGTGAGATATGCATGCCCATGCACAGCTTTCTTGTGTGCTTAGAGCAGCTGCACTTACTGAGCAACACCCACAAGTTTTTCCTGCAACCATCATTCAGCAACACCTATCATATAACATGGTCAGTGCAAACATTTAATTTATTATTTTATATTTTTCTGAATAAACAAATGCAAATTTTAATGAAAAAAATATATAGAATCCATAATTTTCTGATGTCAACAAATGGATATTTCTCCTTAAAATAAACTAAACCAGACACAATGGACAGATGGACTCATCCAGTGCACAAGAACTGAAGAGTCCTTCAGCAGACATAAATGAGCCGCAACACGAGAAAACCAACAAAGTGGTTGTGCGCCCAGCGCAGACTCAGATCAGCCTGGGCATCTGCCCAGTCTGATCAGAGTCTTCGCTGTCAGCATGGCGGTAGCTTAGACCCTTAGCTTCCCTTTAAGCACTTAGTGAATAGTCTGATTAGACTGGGCAGATACCCAGGCTGATCTGAGTCTGCGCTGGGTGCACAACCACTTTGTTGGTTTACTCCTGTCGTGGCTCAAATGGTTTAGTAACTGATAATCTTCTGTATATTCAGACAAGCCAAGTGGGACTGGAACTTGCAGAGAAGAGTGCCAGGGTTACTGAGCTAGAAGATTTCTTGTCTTTGAGAGATAAAGAAATGAAACAGTTACAAGAGAAACTCAAGGAATTGGTAAGAATCTTGCTTGTTTGTGAAAACATACATGTATAACCTATTTAGTTGGATAATGAGGGTTTTTTTATGCCCCCGAAGGAACTTCGGGTGGCATATTAAAATCACACCGTCCGTCCGTCAGTCTGTCCGTCCGTCCATCCGTCCGTAACAAATCGTGTCTCAGCCATAACTTAAAAACTACTGAAGCAAATTTGATAAAACTTCACAGAAAGATAGAGCACATTGAGAAGGTGTGTCACGCACAAGAGTTTGGTTCCTACGCCGAAGGTCAAGGTCACAATTGGGTCAAAGGTCAAATCATGTCTTAAATCGTGTCTAAGCTATAGCTTATAAACTACTGAAGCAAATCTGATGAAACTTCACAGATAGATAGAGCACAATGAGAAGGTGTGTCATGCGCAAGAGTTTGGTTCCCACGCCCAAGGTCAAGGTCACTGTCGGGGGTTAGAGGTCAAATAGTGTCTCTGCAATTACTTTAAAACTACATAACTGAATTTCATCAAAATTCACAGAAGCGTAAAGAGGAATGAGAAGATTTGTCTCATATAATATCCATATTCCCAAACCCAAGGTCAAGGTCACTGTCTGGGCTTAGAGGTCAAATGGTGTCTCTGCGATTACTTTAAAACTACATAACTGAATTTCATCAAATTTCACAGAAGCGTAAAGAGTAATGAGAAGATTTGTCACATATAATATCCATATTCCCAAACCCAAGGTCAAGGTCACTGTCTGGGCTTAGAGGTCAAATAGTGTCTCTGCGATTACTTTAAAACTACATTACTGAATTTCATCAAATTTCACGGAAATACAAAGCATGATGAGAAGGTTTGTCACACATACCGGTAATATTTATATTCCCAAATCCTAGGTCAATGTCACAATCTGGGGTCAGATGGCAAATCATGTCTCAACAATTGCTCATAAATATACAAAAGCAAATTTCCTTAAACATCACAGAAAGATGAAGCTTAATGAGAAGGTAAGACACACACAAGATATAGGCTTTCACACCCAAGTTCAAGGTCACAGTCTGAGGTCAAAGGTCGTTTCTCCCCAATGACTAAAAAGACTTCTTAAGCAAACTGTATTAAACTTCCTGAAATGGTAATACATAATGAGATGGTATGTCACAAACAAAATTTAGGTTCCTGTACCAAAGGTCAGGGTCATAATCAGGGCACATAGGTCAGATTATAAGTCCAAACTGACTGGAGGCTGCTGAAGTGAATTTCATCAAACTTCACAGAAAGGTAAAGCATGATAAAAATGCATCTCACTTGCAAGATTTGGGCTGCCTTGCCCAAGTTCAAGGTCACAATCAGGGTCAAAGGTCAGTTTAAGGGGCCTTCGGGGGCATCTGTTACATACTGTAACATTTCTTGTTTCCTTCCAAAATTTCACCAAAATCTAGATCCATCTTATGTGGTCCAAAACAATTCCATATACATATAGGATCTTAAATGAGTGCTCATGCATTATTGAATTTATTAAACGAGTTGGGGAAAAAGATAAGATGCGAGGCTATGCCCAGCATCTTATCGGTTTTCCCCAACGAGTTTAATAAATTCAATAATACAGGAGCACGAATGCAAGATTCTATTGATCATATGACACTAAAATTGCATTTTATTAGCAGAATTTGCTCTAAAATGTCATGATTTTGCCATTAGAAAACCCCTCATTTTTATGGACATCAACGCATAACGTTAGGACGTAATTTGCATATTTAATCCACTAGTGGATTATCGTTTTTAATGCATGGCTTTATTACACTCTCAGATGCGACGTCATATGATAAAAATTTGTCTTATCCTTTCAAAACAGTCCCAAAAATCTAGATATGTCTTGCGTCTCCATAACAGTCCCAAGACAGGGGTATTTTTCCATTTTAAAATCTACCTTACAGCCTAATTACACACAACTGATTGGCATATATGGAGAGCGAGAAACTTGTCTTATCGCTGAAAATTTCAAATTCAGCGTCCCACTGCTAATTAAGTGCAATTTGATTGGTCAAGAGCATAAGGAAAATGTCATTTATACTTCGATAATCCCCTAAACAAGAAACTGGGAACTATTTGGACTATATTCTTTGCGGCATTAACTAAAATACTCATTGGTACAAGTTACAATTAAAACGTAAAACTGACCAAGCTGGAATTATACAAAATGAATTTTATTTTGTGGATTTTATGGATTTGTAAATGCAGGCGTATTACTCACAAACTAAATATAAAGCCCTTTAGCTTTATTCAGTTTGTGATTGATTAGCCGGCATTTACACATCAATAAAATCTACAAAAATGAAACTCATTTCTGTAATAATAAATAAAGTGGATGTCTTTCACCTTTACAGAATGAAGAGATGAAATTGAGAGCCACTAAAGAAGAGAAATTACAGAAAACTGTGGAAGGTTGGTGTATATAAATGGGTGCATAATCAAGGGAAGCAACTATGCCAATTTCATTTTGCCACTTTTAAATTGGGGTCAACTTATAAAGGAAAGAATTTGCTCCTTTAAGGCTAGAGTCCATTTTGGAAGGCTTTTGCTAACCAGAGAAGCAAACAGGTGGTCACAGAAGTTCTTCCCCTTCACAAAAAGGGCAAAAACAAAACATGGAGGTGTACCTATACCCCTTTAAACACCTTTAACAGAGAAATCTTTACAGACGTTTATGTCACCTAACTTTGTAAAGTTTTGTAAAAATATTAACTTTTGTTAACTCTTAAAATGTCACAAAAAAAAAAGAAAATGTTCCATCCAGGCTTTATCACGTTGAGAATTCAAAGAATAGAGGGCAAACAGTGTAGATTCAGTGTAATAAAGTTGTGTTAGCTTTTACAGTTAGTTTGGTATTTATTTCAGAATTGTCAGAGAAACTGAAGGCTAGTGACACAGCAAGTGATGACCTTACAACACAAGTACAGAATTTCAAGTCAGCCAATTCAGGTATAACCCCAGTAACACATGGGTAGAGTCACAGGAGGCGTGGGTATTTACAGATAATTTTAGGACAATCTTAGGATAGTTTCTGAAAACCTGTGTTCTGATTCCTCATAGTCTCCCTGAGATGGTTCTAATGAGAGGTAACAAATACATCATACGTTTTTATGGAGATAGCTGAACGCAAAAATTTTAATGTGGGGTATCAGTATAAGTTGTGCATTTAGTTTAGCGAGATGGTTTTAATGAGGTGTGTTTTTTTTTTATGGAGAGAATAGGAAAATTTTCCCAGAAATTCACTGCTTTGGGCAGAATTCTTGTTTGTACGGATACAACATGGTGTTTAGCTATAACAGGTTTTGCTTTGGACCCCAACAGTAGTGTTATAAAGCGGTAGTCCCACATGTAGATTAGACCGGATTAAAATTTTGTTCATATTCTCAGATTTGCAGAGACAGTTGGATGGAAACCAGTCGAGATTGGAACAGTTGTCTGAGGAGAAGTCACAGTTGGTAGGTGCTTTATTTTACCCCACCCACATTTTTATTTAGTTGACTTGTAGTATTCAAGAAAAGTTTCCCAAAGTTTTTCATTCCTGGATCGGAAGGTAATATAACCATCTTATTGAAATATGACTTACATCACACTTGAAATTTAAAAATTACACAGCTGTTGGCATTATGGGTAATAATACAATCACAGTCAAAATTTTTCCTCCAAAAATTACAAGCATTTCAGCTTTCAACCTGCTAAATCAGTGTCTGCAATGTTAAACATTCAGTATCTGGTTTGTAAAACATCACATTGAATATTGAATTGGCTAGTACAGAATTAAAAAAACAGGGCCCAGTCGTTCAAAACTAACATCATTAGTTAACTTTTCGTTAAAATTTAAAACTTAAATATTGCAAATAACCCACTATTTTTTTTTTGTTGAAAAAATGAGAAAAGCTTCTCACATTTTTTTTTCAACAAAAATTTCAGTGTATTTGGTTACAAAGTCATAAGACAATGAGTTGACCTCTTAACAAGCTTGTTATGCTAACAAAACTTTGAACAACTGGGCTCTGGACTGTAATATTATAAATGTATTCATTTAAATTCATTTTCACAGAAAGTTCAACGGAACTCACAAACACATTCTGTAAAGCACACATGATGGAGTAATTCACACTTATTTGAAGTCAGTTGTTTCATTTCAATCCTTATCATTGCCACACACCTGTCACCTAAATTCCGGCCCCGAGGTTATAAAACTTTTTTCATGCTCAGCCGAGTTGATCATGAAATTTACCTGCTAATAAATAGCAAATTACTGATAAGTACAGTTGTTTTCTTGCTCAGTTTGGCTGAGTATGAAATTTTCTCTGCTTATGAATATGAAAATGCCAACATTAGTTGGCATTTTCATATTTATCAGCAGAGAAAATTTCATGCTCAGCTGAGTTGAGCACGAAAATTTTTTTATAACCTCAAGGCCAGGCAAGAAAAAGAATAAATTTTTACTACCGAAAAGTATTTTTTTTTTGCCTTATTTTGATTGCAGTTAGAAAGTAATATACATTCATTCAAGAAGGCTGCTTGTGCTTTAGATGTTGTGTAGTCAATGAAATCAGAAAACTGAAGAATTTAACTGATGTCAACATTGGCCCAAGCGTCAGGGATAAAAATTTACCCATTTTTCGTTCTTTTCAATACAAATATATGAGCCACGACTTGAGAAAACCAACAAAGTGACATATGTGCCTAGTGCAGAATCAGATCAGCCTGGGCATCTGCCCAGTCTGATCAGAGATTTCTCTGTGCACTTAAAGGGTAGCTATGGGACAAAGCTAGCTCCATGTGGACAGCGAAGACTCGGGTCAGACCAAGGGGATTCCCTGGCTAACCTGAGTCTTTGCTGTGCACACGTAACTTTCTTGGTTTTGTCCTGAGTTGCTTCCCCTGAAAATTTACCATTTATCTCTAAACAGGCTGGCATCAATCATATATCATTACGAGTGTAGATAAACAGATATCATATTTGACTGTCAGATGTCTCATCATACACATGGCTCAAGTTAGCATGCATAATTTTTTTCATAGGAAGAATGCTTTTTGTGTGCAACATCGATCTTGTGGTTCAGTCATACTTGTAGTAGATTGCTTTGTGTGCGTCTGTAGGATACTTATCATTGCTAGTGTCAAATATTCATGTTAAATGTGTGCTAGATATTGTCTACAATAAGAAAAGCAGGTAAAAAATTGTAATCCACAAAACTTGCAATTACCTCATTTCCATTATAAAGTGAGTGTAGTGTTTTGTAATCTTTCATTCATTGTGTTAGCGGGCCATTTCTTTCATATTGTGAGGGGGAGTGGGCCATAGGAGACATTTGGGGGAGGGTGGTAAATCATTGTGGAAGTGTGCTTTGAGTATTGTATGTTCACAAAACCCAGTATCAGTTTTGTTTTAATTTTGCTTTCTTTTTCATTTCTTTTTATATCATACTTTTCATACAATATTACTCTCATTTTGATTTTATATTTGTATTGCAGTTCCATAGGTGTATGGGTACAACTTTATGTTTTTCTGCCATTTTTACAAAGGGAAACAACTTTTGTGACATCCCTTTGCTTCCCTGGTAAATGAAGCCCTTCCAAATTGGTGTCTACTCTTAAAAGAAATTACTTCCAAGGCTCTGTGAGCACTTCATTTCCATTCAGTAACAGTATTTTTTTGATAGATTTTCTTCAAAATTGGCATATGCATTTGTTGTTTGAAGATTTTCCTTGGAATTGTTAATAAGCAAATTTCGATATCTTCTGACAATTCTTGAACTAATATAAGTATTCCGATAGATTGTCCAACAGGTTTATTTGCCCTTGCCCTGGAGCTATATACATGTATTACCGTATTTCTTTGGCTATAAGGTGATTCGGCTATAAGACGGGGGTGGTTTTTGGACTGTCTGAGGGAGTTTTTTTGCGTAGCCTGGCCTATAAGACGGGTCTACTTTTCTCAAATTCTCCTGGGCTATGATTAGCCGCCGATTTACTCATCGATACAGTTCATCACTCATTAGGTTTCAAACATAAGTGAGACGACCACTAATCACTAATGCATGCAATTCAAACGTCAATTTCAAGAAGTCACCTTACCTAGCTTACATGCATGAGTGATCAAATCTTTGTCTTCTCTTGTTTGCAAACTGTCCGATACATGTTTTCTCAATCAGTATCGGTGTGTATTCCTAGCACATGGCCTTTGTTGATATTTGTCGCCATTTTGGTAAAGATTCTAAAAATGTGTTCCTATAAGTATAGTTTGAGTTGTCTTTCTTTGGTTGGCGTATTCGGCATACACACCCAATAACACCGCACCCAATATATACTGTTTATTGATGTAATGGGAATGCCGATATTTTATTAGAATGATTACATTATGAGGGGACGAAAAGTATGGCGTACCGAGGTCGGGAGAAGCGTTGTGTGAAAAGAGGTCCTAGACCTTATGCAAGACTGCGCATTTACCCACAGTGATGAGACTGATTCGTTGTCATTATTCCCCTATGCTCCAAAGTGCAATATACAGGAGTCTTCCCTGTTTGCATAATGCAAACCACGCCTATGATAATCACGTGTCAGTCACAGTCACTTAGCATCTTTCCCATACGTATTTACGTAAAGAGGGGCAGACTTCAAAGGAAAGCTGGTATGACATCCCTTTTATTTACGCTCTCCTCTGATCATGTTCCAGAAATGAGGATTACCTGTACATGATTATATTAATGACTGCTTAGGTAATCTTACGATTCACACCAGGTGAGATAAAATGATTAAAACTTGTTTTTGTTACTCAATTTATAATAGTTCGCAATTAGGATTCACACGTTACTTTAACACGCATTGGTGTTATTGATCAAAGGCTAATATACATGTACCGATGCTGCAATTTTACCGTTGCGATGCTCACGTCTTGCCTGCCGATTCAAACTTCTAGACCCATGAAACTAGTCAGTAACTTCTTTTTTACAAAAGCATTGGCCATCGGGATTTTCCGTGGTCAGCTGCACTCATGGAAAATGCCGAAAACAACCATGATTTCCACAGCCTCAGCCTCAGCTATAAGAAGGGTGCAATTTTTGTAGGTCATTTCAGCGGGAAAACCCCCCATCTTATAGCCAAAGAAATACGGTAAGCCATGAAAATGTTCATATAAAATGTTTTTTCCTGAAACTTTCAACGAATTATCGAAACAATATAAGCTTCCTGCCATGATCAAATTTTTTGTCACCAGGGGTTATCTGCCCCCATGGGTCCGTGCTGCATACATGTATAAAATCATGAAAAAAAAATCTAGATATATATAAAATCAGAAATTCGGTATATCTTTGTAAAATTTCTGAAATTCGGTATATCTTTGTAAAATTTCTGAAATTCGGTATATCTTAGTAAAATTTCTGAAAGATCTCTTGTATGAGATATTATCAGTCTAAAGAGAAACTGGGCACCAAAACAAAAAGTTACATTGAGTGCCAGCTTATTCAAGATGGCCTTGTTGCCCAAATATAAAATTATTCAGATGCATTTTTGTTCAGAATGAGTGGTTCAACCAGGGTCCGAGGTTACAAAACTTGAGGATAATCTCAAACTCAAAATAAAGCACACTGATTGGCTGAGAATGATTGAGTTTGAGAATGTACTCAAGTTTTATAACCTCCTGGCCTGACAGGTAAATTGTAGAAAGTTTATTAGGTACCTCAACACATAACTAGCTAAAATTGCTCCCTTGAGATAATAATCTGTTTCGTGTTGGTAGAGTAATTTGAGAAAAGTTTATTCAAATTCAAGGTCCAATTCAGTTTTAAGACAATGTAATCTTTGGCTCAGGTGAGCAATTTAGGCCCATCATGACCTTCTTGTCTATGTACATTCATTGTATCATAGTTCTGACTTTTTTTCTGTTATCATTTTTTACTGTTAGTGTAGTGAAAAGTTGGCATAAGTGTTGTATTAGTGCACTGCGTCGCTTGGATGGTGCTTTTACAAAAGATGTGGTGAACATCATAGGAATATGGTTAAAACTACTCTATCATAAAAAATATAGTCTAAAACATACACATATACATGACATTCACCTTCTCATTGCAAAGTATGTGGGGTTTTTTTTTTTTACGTACCAAATTTACTATGTTCCCCAAAACTTTACTTAGTGTTTGCACAAGAAGATAAAAAAATATAGAAAAACGCTTTAAGTCTGTAATTGTTAAATAGACAGAATTATGTCAATTGTCCCAGCTATATACTTGTGAAGTCCAGGTATTAACAAATCTAGTTATATATATGTAACTATATATCTCATACCAACAGAATATAAAAAGCCAGTGAAATATTTTGCTTAAGAATATCTTTAACAAGATTTAGAATGCTTATATTACAGATATGAAAAGAACTAATAATGTAGAACAGCCTAACAATATATTTGTTAAGATTTAATACTGACAAGATGCAGCATATGCATACAGACAGTTAACAAAATCAGTAACTGAGTAGATGAATGGGTTTTGATAATTTTTCAGTGACATACCTGCATCAGAATTGCTTAAAATTCTGTATGTGGAAATGAGATAACTCCTAACATTGTCACTGAAACCCATGCTAGTGTGGAGCTCTGTATGAATTAAAATATTCAGGAAGTCAAAGTTATTCAGTAGTATCCCATGCACTGTGTTACATATATGACATAGGGAGCGTAACAGATTATACTAGCACTTGGATATAGGTTATTATGTAAAATAAAAAGTTCAGATATTCTTATTCATAATTAAAACATATTTTGTTACATCTTACTGAGGCTGTTCTAATGAGATGGCACAAACTATGTTTTAATGCAGAAATGAGTAAAAAATATCTCTGAATCATTTTGAAGTACAGAAAAGAAATTCCATCTGAAATTACTGATACTGGGTTACTTGAGATGTGTCAAGAAAAGCTGAAGTATATTTGGAATATGAATTTAACTTCCAAAATAAGCGTTAGAATTTACTGAAATGACCAAATTTGGTTGAAGTGTTTCAGTTCTGTGAGTAGTTGGCTTAAGTACCATATATGAGCCACTACATGAGATAACCAACAAAATGGCATATGTGTCCAGTGCAGGCTGGGATCAGCCTGGGCATCCACCCATTTGAATTAGAGTCTTTCCGGTCAGCATGGAGGTAGCTTTAAACCCTTATCTACCCTTTAAGTGGACAGCAAGGACTCTGATCAGACTGGGTGGATGCCAGGCTGATCTGAGTCTTTGCTGGGTGCACATGCCACTTTGTTGGTTTTGTCATGTCACAGCTTAGATATTGGAGCCGAAGTGCCTCTAAGCTATGAGAAAGCCAGATTACAGTGCATGTGCAGTCTGATTAGGCATACACTGCCTGCCAGCCACCAGCAACTCCTAAAATAGAATCAGCTTGAAAATTTTATAGAAATATTAGGGTAATCAGATATTGGTTTAGGTATCCCAAAACTCGGGTAATAGCCAGCTTCTTGTCACATCTTATTTGATGTTGTTGTTACCTGTCAGTTTTTTTTCTGTTTCTCCATCAAAAAGGAAAGACAGATCGGAGAAATGATGAAAAATACCGGAGACAGTTCGAAACAGTTGTCAATGTTAAATGAACAGTTGGGCCAGAAAAATAGGTTAGTTGATGCAGCTTTTTGCTTTGCATGATATGCATAGATCACAGAATAATCAGAGGGTGCTCAAATAACAGTAAATAGTTGGGGTAGAAATCAACCTTTCTTGTTTTATTCTGTGTTAAATTATAAAAAATCAGGGCCCAGTTGTTCAAAGCATCGTTAGCCTAACATGCTCGTTAAGAGGCCAACTCATTAAGTGTTTTACGACTCACAAATACACTGATATTTTTTGTTGAAAAAAAGTGAGAAACATTTTTTCAACAAAAATGTTGGCGTATTTGAGATTTTAACAAAACATTAACTGACGATGTCGTTAGTTTTGAACAACTGGGCCCTGAAGTAATTTAAAACATTCCTTGAAAGAAAAAATGGAGCCGTTTAACAGCTCCCATTAATTCAAATATGCTTACTTAACAGCAATTTGTACCTAGTGCACTAAGAATTTGCAAATTAATCTTTCTGATTATAAAGGAAAGCAAGTGAACTCTGACAATTTAGATTATTCTGTGATTCATATTTGTGGTGGTGCTTTTGCTTTAAGAAAATAGGTAATCCTTCAAGTGACCATATTTTTGTTCTAAAAGGGTGTCCTAGATGTTGCAGTTTTCTCTTTTGATGAAGTTGTATAGAGCCAATAGGTTGACCTAAGGAGCTAGTTTGTAAATTTTGCTCCATCAGCACATATTAATGCTTTACAAATTGATATATAATTGTAAATAATATTTCTGCTATACTCTGATAAAATTCAAACCTTAGCTGACCTTGCAGTAATATGTTGATAGAAAAGAGAGGAGATAAAACAAAATTTATCAGGGATGACTGTCAGGTACTAAAGAAGCGTTTAATAGTCACAGAGTCCTGATTTAATTGCTAGCAGGTGTAGTTAGAACTGCGTTTTATTTATTGTTTTGTCTTGAATTTGATGATGTATTTGTTTCAGACTGCTTTTAAAATTGTTTAAGTGGAACTCCAATGAACAGGGGAGAGTAGGAAGGGGATTAGTTGATTATAAGTCCATGATCATTTTACTTATATCTGAAGAAAATCATGTATTGTGCATCCTAGCATCACAATAACTGCATTTGTGAGGGAACACAATATGTGTTTTTATGAAGAAATGAGAGAGAAAATCCCACATTTTTAATCAAACCATGTTCCCTGGAGCTGTGTGCAGTACTCGATACCTTTCCGTTGATTACTTTCGTTTTGGTTCAGTGCAGATACAGTGTTAGCTAAACTAAGTATAATGTCATAAGGGTGAACTAGCCTTGTAGTAGAAACTTAAAAAGCTGTTAGATATTTGGTGCAGTAAATCAAATTTGTAAAAAACTAATATTGCAACAGCTGCTTAATATGAAAATAGCTTCTGTAATACCTAATAACTAGAGTAGCTGAAAAAGTACCTGGTCTGCAGATATGGGTGGTACGAAATGATACCATTAAAGTTTGATAACAAGAACACCTTGAAAAATAATTTAAGATTCTACATAAGCTCATTGACTCAGTAATCAATTCTAGATAGGCATAGTAAACAAGTTTTGAGGGTCCTTGTTGTCAAGTTTTCACTTCAGTAAATACTACAGTCATTTCTGAAGAAATACAGAAGAAGAAAAGTAGAAGACTGGGTTTGATTGAGTCTTCATGACCAATAAAGGCAATGTGCAGCAATAGCCAGCCCTTTAACGATGGCTTAAGCTCTCTGTTTTCAAAATGACCTATAACAAAGGCAACAACCCTACGTCATCTAACTGATCAAAGAACACCTATTTGGACAACCATCTATTCGGACTAGACCAAAAATTCTCTTTAAATATTGATAACTTTTAAAAAAAAATAGCATGCACCTATTTATAGAATTTGCAAACACTAGTCTTTAAATACATAACAATTTAAGGTGAAGTGTGTTTGGTTGAACTGTTTGCAAAATCAACTAAATGTTGGAAGCTGACTTCCATGTAGTCAGATTGTCCTTTCATTGCCATATTTGGTGCACCCAGTGGCTTTTTAGCTCACCTGAGCACGAAGTGCTCAAGGTGAGCTATTGTGATCGATATTTGTCCGTCGTCCGTCCGTCTGTCCGTCCGTCCGTCCGTCAACAATTTCTTCAAACGACATCTCCTCCTAGACCAGTGAGCCAATTTCAAAATAATTTCACACAAATGTTTCTGTTATAGCCCTGAACCAGAATTGCTAAAATGGTTCAGCTCCGCTGAACAAAATGGCCGCCAGAGCTAAAAATAGAAAAATCTTTAAACAACATCTCCTTTG
Source organism: Ctena decussata (assembly GCA_963989385.1). Classification (NCBI taxonomy): domain Eukaryota; kingdom Metazoa; phylum Mollusca; class Bivalvia; order Lucinida; family Lucinidae; genus Ctena; species Ctena decussata. Next base: position 8,980,589 of record OZ022511.1, read on the forward strand.
AAGCCAATGGCTTGATTTCAAAATAATTTCACAGAAATGTTTGACGCATGGCCCTGAACCAAAATTGCTAGAACGGTTCCACTCCATTGAACAAAATGGCCACCAGAGCTAAAAATAGAAAAACCTTTAAATGACATCTCCTCTGAAGCCATTGGCTCGATTTCAAAATAATTTCACAGAAATGTTTGACTTATGGCCCTGAACCAAAAATACTAAAAGGGTTCCACTCCGCTGAACAAAATGGATGCCAGAGCTAAAAATAGAAATAAATCTTAGAATGACACAGAGAGCACAGTTTTGATCCAATGTTCATGAAACTTTGTCAGAATGTTTATCTTAATGAAATCTGGCCCAAGGTTGAAACTGGGTCATGTGGGGTCAAAAACTAGGTCACTAGGTCAAATCTTAGGAAAACCTTGTGTACACTCTTGAGGGCACAGTTATGATCCAATCTTCATGAAACTTTGTCAGAATGTTTATCCTTATACAATCTAGGCCAAGATGGAAACTGAGTCAGGTGGGATCAAAAACTAGGTCACTAGGTCAAATCTTAGATAAACCATGTGTACACTCTAGAGGGCACAGCTATAATCCAATTTTCATGGAACTTTGTCAGAATGTTTATCCTTATATAATCTAGGCCAGGATTGAAGCTGAGTCATGTGGGGTCAAAAACTAGGTCACTAGGTCAAATCATAGAAAAGCCTTGTGTACACGGTAGAGGGCACAGTTATGATCCAATCTTCATGAAACTTTGTCAGAATGCTTATCTTTATTAAAACTAGATCAAATTTGAAACTGGGCCATGTCAGATCAAAAATCTGGTCACTAGGTCTTAGAAGAACCATGTGAATGCTTTAGAGGGCACAGGTTTGTTCCAATCTTCATGAAACTTTGTCAAAAAATTTATCTCCAACAAATCTAGACCAAGGATGCAACTGGGTCATGTTGGATCAAAAACTAGGTCACTTGGTCAAACCTTAGAAAAACGTTGTGTATACTCTACAGGGCACAGTTTTGGTTCAATCTCCATGAAACTTTGTCAAAATGATTATCTTTATGAAATCTAGGCCAAGTTTAAAACTGGGTATTGTCGGGTCAAAAACTAGGTCAAATCATAGAAAAACCTTGGGTACACAATTGTGGCTTTATTTTGCATAGAATCTTCATGAAACTTTGTCAGAATGTTTATCTTCATGAAATGTAGGCCAAGTTTGAAACTGAATAACATCTGATTAAAACCTAGATTGCCAGGTCAGAACATGAAACTTTGTCAGAATATAGATTGGAAAATGCAAAACTGCTCCAATTGAATCATCATCAAATAGCTGATCTTCCATGTTATTTCATCATAACTCAGGTGAGCGATTTAGGTCCATCATGGACCTCTTGTTGGAGATTTTGAAATTTACAAGATTTATGGGAAATTTCCGAACACTGAACCATTGGAAATGGTGTAATTTTGAAAAAACATCACTTGCTGATGATGTAGGTTGTTAGGGACATGTAACTGCAGTGAAGATAAATAAGTTCTGAAAAGTTGGATTCTCTGGAAGCAAGGAACACACCAAGCAAAACTGGCAGTCTCGGTTTTAAGTCTGTTCATGACCAGGGATGAAATGTGCAGCCCTGCTATACCTTCTAACACCAGCTTAAACAGATCTAGATTTTCAGAATGACTAATAATCAACTTTTGGATGAAGTACAGAAAATTCAGTAACTAGGTCTGTGAAAACTTGTATAGTTACAGTAAATGAGTTTTAAGAGCTCTAGTTTTCAGATTTTAGTTCAATGAAAATATGATAAGAAGGACTCTGATATCTTGTTAAATATTTGTAAATGTATTTGCTTTTATTTCAAATGCGTAAAGCCTCCAACAGTAATGCTGAATTAATATTTCAGAAAAATCGAGGAGCTACAAGCAGACTTGTCGACTTCTACTCAAAAATGGCACAACCTCAATGACAGTACAGAGCAGTTGAAGAGGGAGAAGGAGAGGGAGTTAGAATCTTTAGTGGCCAAACATAATGATGATATTTCTACTGTAAATAATAAACTTGATGATATGGTAGGTATTATACATGTACTGTGTTTGTGGGTTGTGGTGAGGTGGGGGCAGGGGTGCCAGAAATGGATGTGAGTGTTTCACGGAGAGTAGAGAAAAAAGAAAATCCATAAAAAATTCAGTGGCCAATCTTAATGATGTATTTGCTAGTATGAACAATAGACTAACTGATTTGGTGTGTATCATGTTGGGGCTTGGCAAGGAGGGTGGAGTTTGGGAAAAGCGTGGTTTGGTAAAAATATGATAATTTCCCTTCATTGTGGGACTTGTATGCACACAAAACAAGATATAAATTCAGTTGTCAGTTACTGGCGAAAGTATGTGCACTTAGTACTGGTTAACCGCTTAGGAGGTCTAAGCCTGCCCAGGAATAGTGTGGTTAGGTTAACTGACCGTCCCGACATGACCTTAGTTGTTTACCGTGGACGTTAAGCATCAAATCAACCAACCAACCAACCAAGATATAAATTCAGTAAGATTGGAATAAAAGCAAGTTAATTATTTTAGTTCTTCTTGAAGAGGCTTGGAAACTGATGGGTTCACATTATTTTCTCTTGTCTTCTTCAATAAAGGGATGATAATATTTCCCTAGTTTTAGTGGTTTCTAATGAGTTTTGATTTTCCAAAGAACATGCATATCAGTTGCAAAGTACTGAATGAATGTGTTGTACTGTAAAAATTTTAATTGATCCATAACCTTTTGTTGGTAAAGTATAGAGATTGTTGTTTGGAACAGTAACTTTTCTCTTTTACTTTGTATACTTTTGTGCCCGTACTTAACATAAAATTACCATTTGTTGGGAAAGTTTTAGTTTTTTTTTATAGAGAATAGAAACCTTTTGATTGTCAGTGATGTCCCAATAAAATGGAAGTGTTGAATAGAACTGATACAGTTCACCTTAGAAATTGGGATTGCATCACACTTATATGAAAATGAAAGCTGATTTACGTATGTTTTTTTTCCTTCATTCAGTGGTTGGATATTCTCCAAACATGCATGGCTATATCATTTTGATATGCCAAAAGAATTACTAAGCTTGTTGGTCTTGGAAAATGGCACTATGGGAAATCTGTTAGGTTGATTATATTAAGTCCTGATCATTGCCTGTCTTTTTACTTTATTTTTGTTGTTCTCAAAAAATGCTTTTGTTTGGTTTCTGATTTTTGATGTGGCTAATAAACTTAATGGCATGGGAAATATATAGAAGGATGGAGGTTAGCTTGGTTGGGGATAGTAAAATTTGAGTGCAAAACAAAATGATTGTATTTCTGCTGTGAATATTACTCTGTATAAAATGTCTATGAGGCTGAAGACTGGATGCAGAATGTATTGCATATCAATATTATGATACATTTGCTGTGATATCTAAACTTGATAATCGTGCTGTTATTAAGTGGGGTGGGGTTTCAGAGGGAAAGAAAATAGAAACTGATGGTCTATCTGATCAAGTTCTACAAAGATCACACTTGCTTTCTGTGCTCAAAACACACCTTCAAAATGATAAGTGGACTGCAGTGAATTAAACAGATTAAATAGGTTACTGTATATTTAATGTTTCAGCAAAGACAATTAGAGAAAGCCAAATTGAAAATGACAAACATGGAATCAGACTTTGAACAGGAGAAGAAATCGCTTATAACTCGGAAGGAAGCAGAAATTAATGAACTTAAGCAGCAGTTGGAAACCAACGCTGACAATTTGAGTAAACAAGAAATACAGACACAGGCACACAAACAGTTCCTTGACAAAATTACCTTGGAAAAGGAAGCAATACAAGTGAGTGATAATTTTATGTAAATTTTCTTCATTCAGTATTTGAGCCCAGCCTGCTACTAGTAGAAAGGGAGTTGATACTAACAAACAAATTAGTATGTAAATACAGTCAACTGTCGATATCTGGAAGTCATATTTCAGCCCAAACTACTAATATCTCAAAGTAAATTTTCTGGTACCAGAAAATTTACTTTGAGATATCAGTAGTTTGGTATAACAGGAGTTGAAATGTAAATAAAAATAGGAAATATTTTTTTTTTTATAAAAGAAGATATTTTGAGATATCAATGTTCGAGATATTGGGAGTTGACTGTACTGTTTCATTTTGAGAAAAACAATTTCATGTGTTAATACTGTTTTAGTTTAAGAAAGACAATTAAGCATATAAATGTGGTATTTGAGTTTGAGAAATATATAAGTACGTACATGTACACTTTCAGCTAAAAATGACAAATTACAGTAGAACCAGAGAATGGTGTCTATCATCAAGAGCCCCTTCCATGTGACAGCTAGTCTTTTGATTTTATTATGATTGTGCAGTTTTACAAAATGTATGAAAAAGTTAGTAGGAAAATTCTCAGGAACTGACACAAACAATTCAATCCAAGATCCCATCCCAGACACCATGTGGGAAAAAGACAAGACAAAGTTAGTAATCACCAAAGACATCATTAGCAACAGCCATGTGAACAGTCACATCCCATGTTGGTGGTCACTGTGCTAGCCTTAACAATATGTATGACTTCACTACAGTGGATGACTCCTACTACAATTAATTCCATGTCTTGCCCAGGGTTTGTTATAGAGGGATGGCGCTATAGCATGTAAATAACAGGGCCCAGTTATTCAAGCATTGTTACCTTAACAAAGTTGTTACCCAAGGATTTGTTTAGTCTATGTAATGTTGTTTCAGTTTGAAAAGGACAAATTTGAGAAGCAACTGAAGAGATTAGAGACAGAGAAAGAGAGCCTAAGTACAGAACTTGTACAGGCCAAAGTAGCAGCTAGTAAGGCAGAAACTGGGGTGGACCAGGTGGTACAGGGAAAGAAAGCTTTAGAAGAACAGGTGCAAGATCTGAAAGAGGATAAAGAAAGACTGACTAATGCTAATGCAGAGGTACGTCACAGACAGAGAGTATCTTACATGAGTGGTCATTTCATATGAAATTTATGAAATGAGCCTTTGGCGAGTTTCATGAATTTCATATGAAATGACCATAAGTGTAAGATTCTGTTTATCATATGACCTTTAAGGTCAAGAATACGTAAATGGCACATACATAGAATTTTTTTAAATTTTGCACAGGGGTGCATTTTCATGTGTTACATCGAATTGTGCCATAAAAAGAATAGGTCACCGAGTTCGTTTAGTCGCTAGATCAGATTGAAAAACATGAAATTTTGAGGCCGTTTCCATTGACGGCAATGGGAATGCGATGAAAAAACTCAGATTTTAAAATTTAAACGTATACAGCTTGTTTACCGGTACATAGATTTTTTTCAAAAACTGATATTTTATGTCACAGGATCTGTCGATTAAAATAAAGTAAGAAAAGTCCTTGACTACCGAGTTCGTTTTTCAAGTAGCTCTTGCTAAGCAAGCATAGGTATGTATAAATTTACGCCATTCCGCGACGTCATTTATAAGCGACGTTGCAGTCGTTTACTGGCGACGTAATAAGACATGCTAAGAGCGTTATGAGAATACGGAAAGATGAGGACTAATAGGGTTCTCATGATTAATGTCTTAAGTTTCGTTCACACGGGCAAAGTTTCTGTGACAAAGTAGGTTTGGAAAAGTAAAATTTGTTCGCGTGAATGAAAAAATATGCCACATTTTCATTGCCAAATTTATATGGTAAAGTTTTTATGACAAACAAAATTTGTCCGTGTGAAAAGAAAATTTGCCACAGAATATGTAACAAAGAAACTAGCTATGGAGATAAGCACAGAAAACTTTGCTCATAATCAAATCGGTTTGATTTTGAACAAAGTATATTTAACAAAGAGAAGGTAGCATGGTTGGCCGTTCACACGGGCAAAGTTTATTTGTCCAGGTAACTTTGACGAATAATGTTCGATCGTGTGAACACATCAGCAAATATTTCCTTGCCTAAATTTATTTGACAAAGATTCCATGCCACATTTTTCTTTAACAAATAATTTGCTCCGTGTTAACGCAAAATGTTTGGCAAAAGTTCTTTGTTAAAGATTCTGTGACAAAGAAACTTTGGTGGCGTGAACGAGGCTTAAGTGAAAGAATTTATTTTTCAGACTGTTTTAGACAAAAATTAGTAAAAATTGCAAGCATATTTCTAACAGTAATATGGTTATTGCAGCCGACACGACTGAGCCGCACATAAAAAACTGCGTTACCATAAATAACAAAATGCGCCGTGCCATGATAAAATGGGTTCTTTGGGGCATATACGGTCAGCGGAAGCTCAGATCAGTGTGCGCATCCGCCCAACCTGCCCAGAGCCTTTGTTGTCCTCTGGTACCATGATGCCGTAAGGAACAGCGAAGAGATTTATTAGTCTGTGCGTATGCGCAGGCTGATCTATGTGCATGTATCATAATTACTGACGACTTGTGTTTTGTCTGTGTGGCTCATGGTAGTCAGAAAAAAATCAACCTTTGGACAGTATTTCAGTCATATCGAAATAATGGTAAGTTACATGGTCAGCTCCCAAATCCACCATCGGTGGGATAGGTAAAAATAAAGACTTCTTGTGGCGTAGTGGCCGTAGGGGGGGTGTGAGTAACAGCCCCTCTATATCTTTGGCAACGGCATACAACAAGTGGAAGAAATATTGTATCATTCTTATTTTGTAATCAAAACAGAATTTACGATGTCCAGAAAGGATATGTGATCATATGTGTATTAAAATGGCAAAAATCGGCATTATAATAAATATTACATTCCATCCCATAAAGCTCTGAAATCAGCTGGCATACATTTACTTGGTTTATTAATTATTTCGGATGCGCAATCCCACCGCCGCCGGTAATGACGCAGACGGTTGCGGGTTAAAATTCGAATCCGGAGTCGGCCAGCTAGCGACTGAAAAAAGTCTCTTTGTCAAGCCAGCAGTAAATAGGTAGCTTTTTCAAATCGGGAAAGGATAACGCAGCGAAAGGAGAAAGATTGGCTCCGCCATTCAAATGTGTGTCTGAAAAGTCCTGTGAGCCCTGAAAGCGGGGAGGGAACATGTAACCGGCCAGTCTTAAATTGTTACAAACATGAAACTCTGTCTGTCTGTTGTCAGTCTCTCTCTCTTTCTCTCTCTCTCTCTCTCTCTCTCTCTCTCTCTCATTAATTTTGTATGAGTACACTTATGTTGATAAAATAACTTCAACATACAGAGAAAAAAAGAAGGTTGCAATATCAGCAAAGGGCTTGAATAAACAATGACAACAACTCCGTTTTCCCTATGTTTGGCGTTATTATTGAATGTCCGATGGGGCCGCCATATTGAAAATTACACTGACTAGGAAGTATTTTGTGACGTAACGTCCTTCGCGACGCACGTAATTAATTGCGCCAGTCATTTACGTATTCTTGACCTTAAAATGAGATTTTAACACATTCAAACTGAACATTATTCCAATAAGAAAATGCATTGTTGACATGGAGGTTGTCATTGACGTTACTCTTCATTGACCTTACGTGTACATGCCAAAGTGTTATTACAAGTGTGGTCATACAATTTTTATGACACGACATTATCCACTGAATAGCGGTGATGTCATATGATAAAGGACAATAGTTGTGTTAGCATTAGAAAGCCATGGTAGTGCATTGGGTTAAGGGCTGGCCTGCTAAACAAGTGGTCCTGGGTTCGAGGTTATAAAACTTGAGAATAATCTCAAACTCAAAATAAAGAAAATGTGCACGGAAGCAGCCAATCATATGCTTTATTTTGAGTTTGAGAATGTACTCAAGTTTTATAACCTCTTGGGCAGGTTCAATTCCTGCTGGAGCAGAAATCTTTTCAATTGCAAACACAATTCCATTCAAAAAGGCTTTCATTATTGCCCTCCCGTCGGCTTTATATGACAGAAATACTATTAAAAAAGACATTAAATCACAAGTCATCCATCCATCCATCCATCCATTGTGTTCACACTAACTTAAAGACAGTTTAATGCAGGTCTGTAAGAGATGTGGAAAGCAGGGGCCTATTTTACAAAAATTAACCGTATGATGACTCGTGCGATAGTCGTACGTTTGGTCATACGAGAATCGCACGATTCTCGCCCGATCGTTTCATAAAAACATCGTGCGACAGATAGTACGATTGTCGTAGGATTTTAGATATACGATGGATCGCAGACGTGATGTGTATTAACTTTGACAGATGTGTATTGGGTTTTATAAACACAAAAAGTAGCGATTTGTAATACAACGCAATCATGTCAAAGAAAAAGGTCAACAGGACCTCATATGAGGTTAAAGCCCTTCTCACTGAAGTAAGGAAGATGGATGGATGGATGGCTTGCGATTTTATGTCTGTTTCAACAGTATTTCAGTCGTATCAGGACGGTGGAAGGGTGATAATGAAAGGTTATGTGCAATGGAACCCTGTTTACGATTGAAACGATTTCCGCCGCCGGAAACGACCTCAGGACCACTTGATCAGCAGGCCAGCACTTAAACCACTGAGCTACCGGTGGCTTCTAAGTAAACATGGACGACTCCTAACCAAAGACACGAAGGATCACACCTGGGAAGTTTTCAGTCCAAGATTTAAAGTTTTTTTATCCTTAGTTGCAGATCTTCAAAACCAAGATATGAAAACAAAATTCTTATATAAATTCATTTTACAAAAGTGGGGATTTGGGATCCAAAACCCAGTACTGAAACTCTGAAACAAGGCTGAAACTAGGGTTTGAAATTCATTGTGCATTGGCTTGCCATGCCCTTTCTCGATTTTCGAAATACAGTTTTGAGATAGAAGTTCAGAGGAATTAAACTCGGGTCTTGTTATTTTGCCAAATGCTGTTTGTGATTGTATCAGCTCTTTCAGACTTGCACTGCAGAACCTTGTTGTGGTCAGCGCAATAATTCGCTTGAAAAGCAAGCCAAATTTCACATTCTCAATTTTAGGTGTTAAGTTTTCAATCATTTGTTTTAACTTCAAAACTAACTATTGAAAATTGAAATTTTCTATAATCGTTTTTACAAATCCGTGAATTGAAGTCAGATTTGAAACCTATGACTGAACTGAAACCTAGGTTTGAAGCTCAACTTAGGGTAGATTTATTGTGCATTTGGCGTGCCATACCGTTGAACACACAAACATGCAGTCTCCTCAGATCAGAGATCACCTAATTAGGTGTTCAAACGGTCCTAAAACCTCCCATTTTCGTGTAAGATAATTTCTCTCTATTAGAACAAATGCTGCCGCCATGATTTTGAGAATAGTCTCGAATACATTGCAGGTAAATTATCTCGCAAGAATCGCACGATAATCGTACAGGAAAAACTTCACTCATAATCACCCTTAGGTTATTTATCATAAATTTGGAATTTCGTTAATTGGCTGATTTGCTCAAAACTTGGTATGTGCTTTTCAGAAAGACAGTAGATAAATGTAATCTATTCAAAAATTAAGTATGAGTATGCTGTGCGGTGAAAGAGGAGAAAAAGTTAAATTTACGACTGCCCTTTAGGTATCGTAGATTTGATCGTAAATTGAGCTCTACAAGGACAATAGTGAAACTGAGTTTTTTTTCATGAAAGCGATTTTTGGTCGTAAGATTCTCGTACGATCATCTTACGACGAATTTTAATCGTACGATTCGTTGTGAAAAAGGCCCCAGTATTGTTGTACCGTTTCATGGCCTTGACCTATCTGATGACTTGTCTTTCTTTTGCAACAACCTTTGCATTTAGCTTTACGTCACCTGAGTAGTAAGTTTGATGAGCATCAAACATGGCATGCAATTATGTCTCATCACTAGAGGCTTAAAGGAGGTTAAGGGGGAATATTATATTTTGGTGCAGATCCGGTTGGTGTCATAGTCAGAATCGGCTTCAGCGTGACAGTTTCTTGTCCTGATGATACCTCTTGAAGCAGTTGGTTGGATTTTCACCAACCATGCATGGAAATTTCATTTTGGACAAACTCATGAGCTGATCAGATTTTGTGACCTTGACCTCATGTTCAGAGTCAAAGGAAAACAGGAAGAATGTTAAATTTTCACTAAAACCATAAAATCTGTTGAACCATTCTTGACTGGATATGTCTGACATTGGTAAAATCTCAAGACTTTGTTTAGTTTTGGTTACCTTGACCCAATGTTCAAGGTCAAAGAGCACTTTGTAATGAGATATTTCATGAACCAGTTGGCTGATTTTCAACAGACACATGGATACATGTACAGGGTGTTAAGAAAGTTCGAAGACATCACAATATTGCTTATAACTGAAAAAGTTACATTCATTAAATCTTAAAACTTTACAGGTTTCAAGAACTATTCAATATTAAAGGATCCACAATGTAACAAGTTTTACAACCGCCTTTTACCGCAATATAATTAGCAGTTCATACCCAAGGTGTCAAAGCGGCCTGCTATTTATTATGGATTTTATGCATATACATGTAGGTGTGCCATATTAAACTGTTATTTATTCTTATCCCTCAGTGAATTATCATTTTAAAACTAACTTAAATGATAGAGACTAAGCCAAACTGTATTTCATTAGTTACAGCCCGTAAGGAATCTTAGACAACGTGAACATTTTGACAGATAATTCATTGACATGGAAAAGCAGATGAGGCATTAATATTTTGCAAAGGGGGTGGGGGTAATTAATTAGCATCTGAAATGAAACTTGAAATCCACTGTTGACATAAAATCATTTATATCATGGAGTGGGTCTTAGAGGGAAGGGAGACAAGAATGAAATTTCGAAATATTCATGGTGTATCTGTAAATTATTATATATTTGAAATTTTGCCACCAAAAAGTCAAATTATACAAATGTGTTGATAAAATGGCATTTCTACTTCAATAATGCATCTATATGACAAGAAAATTTGCTAATTACAAAGGGTCTTTACCCCAGTAGAAAGTATTTCAAGAGTTTCCTAAACAATGTCATATTCGTACCTACTTTGTTTCAAAACAACGAGGTTTTAGTGCAAAATTCAATGAAAAATGAATCTGAAGTTAAATCTAAAGAGTAATTTGTTAAGAGTGATTTTGCAGAAAAATATAAAAACAAAATTCTGATCAAATGTTTATGCACGATGTGAGAACAAAACTGATAACAAGAGCCTAAAAAATCTGCAAAATACCTCTGTGTTTACAAATACTGATATAGATTCTATCCCTACCCCCTAAAATTTAAAGCTTCAATTGAGAATGGGGTAACCCTTTCAATTTAGTCAGAAATTCCGTAGCAAACCATCGGAATTTAATAAAAACTACATGAAAAATCCCAAAAATATTTCCTGCAATACCAGTACTTTTACATCTTAAATATTTCTATTAATTTTGGAACACCAAGCCCTAAAGATGCTGATCTCTAATGCAAATCAAAATTTTGCCTTCACCATTAGTCAGCCCTGTAGAGGGTGTGTCCATGGCAATTCAGATTTTCTCATCATTTTTAAATCAACAAAGAATTTATATGTTGCATATCTTTGGTAGTGCTTCCTATATCACACTATCAAAGTTTTGCCAAAATTATACCTTTATTAAGCTTTCAGTGTAAGTTTAAATTATGTCTACGAACTTTCTTAACACCCTGTACATGTATATTGTCATCTAAAACTGTAAAACTAAGCTGATTTGGGTTTATAGTTTGCTTAGGCTTATCTGCAAGTAGTGTGATTACTTTCAGGTTCAGAAAGCAAGGGATGAGGTAATATCAGAGAAAGAGAAGTTGATGACGGAGCGGGACCAGTTCCAGAGGGAGGCTATGGAGGGTAGGGCAGCTATACAACAGAAGGATATGCAGATGGAGGAACTACATAAGGAGGTATCATTAACTGGCACAGAACTCGTAAAACATTTCTGGGCCCAGTTGTTCAAAGCATCGTTAGCCTAACGAGCTCATTAAGAGGTCAGCTTGTTAAGTATTTTACAACTTTATTACCAAATACACTGATATTTTTTGTTGAAAAAATGTGAAAAGCTTTTGCAATGCAAAAGCTTTTCAAATTTTTTCAACAAAAAATGTTGGCGTATTTGAGATATTAACATTTGAAATTTTAACGAAACGTTAACTAACGATGTCGTTAATTTTGAACAACTGGGCCCTGATGTTTATTAGCCCAAACAACCAAAGTTATGGGGTTCACAAATTCAAAATTGCACAAGTAAAAGCTTAATTACCAATTTTTGAAAAGCATTTGCGAAAAGTTCAGGTTAACAGTACCTGATGGATGTTCTCATCGTTTATTTAAGAAATAAATTTCTAGTGCTGAAATTTATGATAGTGTGGATGACAGTCACCATGGGTCATGGGCAAAGTAAACAAATCTGCAAGGGCTTCATGTAAACCGTTGTAGTTATATTCATAAACATCAAGTCTTTTTTTTTGTACATAACAGTTTTATTATTTGGACGTATACGCAATACTTTTAACATTTGGTCGCTTTTGAGCTTGTCTTATATACAGAAACATTTTATATTGTTGACGTTTAGACGCTGTATTCCCTTACCAGGGTTGAGCGTCTATAACATTCATTCATTCATTCATGAACATCAACAAAATGAAATTCATTCATCTCATAAATTGGCCAAAACTTTGCACTGAATACTGAACTTTGAAACACACACACACACACACAAAAAAAAAATTAAAAAAAATAGATAAAAATGAGCCATGACACGACAAAACCAACAAAGTGGTTGTATGCCCAGCGCAGACTCAGATCAACTTGGGCATCCGCCCGGTCTGCGCACAACCACATTGTTGGTTTTCTTGTGTCGCGGCTCGAATGTTTTTGCACAGACAGCACATCCATGCAAATGTCATCATAACACAGCTGATGTCATTCAAGTCCTTGATAATAACACAAAATTGTGAATGTGTACGATATTATAGGTTGAAAGACTGAAAGGCGAAGTACACCAGCAGCAGGAATCAATCAGTCAATTGTCACAGCAAGGTGCAAGTGCAGGAACCCTTCAAGCCCAACTTGCGGAACATGTCGCCACAGCAGACGCACTTAGGAAACAGGTAGCAGACGGACAAGGGCAGACGGCAGAATTGAGGCAGAAGCTTGACAGTCGAGAGAAAGAATTGCAGTCTCTTAAAATAGAAGTGTGAGTTAAACATTTTTGGGCATTGAATTTTATTAAAATATTGTACGCACTGTGTTTGGATACCTTGCACTGCACTAATTTCAGACTTGCAGAATTTGAAACAGGTGTTATCTTTCCTTTGGTGGCAGCATTAGCATACTCTTCTTTCGTTGAGTTTTCTGATTTTACTTTGTAAGTAGTTTGGGCTCTTCGTGATAATATGCCTTCAGACGAGAGATTGGTTCACCAGAAGTCCTGCTTAGTCTAGTGATTAGGATTGATTATAATGTCACAGCTGTCGGATGTGTTGTACTGTGGATGTACTGTGAAGGTAAATGTCTTATTACAGAGAGGAGGCACAGGAGACTGTATCACTGCTGGAAGACAGTGTGAAGGATGTAGAATCAGAGAGAGATGAGCTCAAGACCAAGCTGGAGGCTTTGGCTGCTTCTGCTGAAGAAAAACTTAATGTAAGTTGTTTATTTTGAAATCCAGTAAAGGGTGCACTTTCGGGTTAAATAACTTTTCCATTTTCTAGTTGAAGCCCTTCCAATTTGAGGCCAGCTCTTTAAGAAAGAATTTGCTCTCCTGGGATTGATACAAACTAGCTGACATCATCTGAATGCTGCTGCTGTCAAATTCACTTATATTGACATTTGTATTATTGTATGTTTCAACAGTTTTGTTTGAAGCTTGCTTTCGTTTCTGATATTCTGAATCAAGCATTTAATGTGTGACTGGGTCTTCTTCTGGGACTGATCTAGATTTTGCAACTATCTGTCCACCCATCACTGTTTAAGTTTTTCGTTAAGATAGGTTTTATTGTCTCGCCTGCGAAGCAGAGGCGAGACATATGTATTGCTTTTCCGGTGTCGGCGGCGGCGGCGTCGGCGTAAACTTTTGTCCAGTTTTTGCGTTTAGGTCATTTTCTCAGAAACTATAAGGGCTAGAGCCATGAAACTTGGGTCATGCATACATCTGGAAGAGTACATCTGAAAGCCATCATCAATGTTGAGTCTTGACCTAGATTTTACGGTTGACTGACTTCGCAATTTTTTGTTGAGTTTTTGCGTGTAGGTCATTTTCTCAGAAACTACAAGGGCTAGAGCCATGAAACTTGAGTCATGCATACATCTGGAAGAGTACAGCTGAAAGCCGTCATCAGTGTTGAGTCTTGACCTAGATTTTACGGTTGACTGACTTCGCAATTTTTTGTCGAGTTTTTGCGTTTAGGTCATTTTCTCAGAAACTATAAGGGCTAGAGCCGTGAAACTTGGGTCATGCATACATCTGGAAGAGTACAGCTGAAAGCTGTTATCAATGTTGAGTCTTGACCTAGATTTTACGGTTGACTGACTTCGTAATTTTTTGTCGAGTTTTTGCGTTTAGGTCATTTCTCAGAAACTATAAGGGCTAGAGCCATGAAACTAGGGCCATGCATACATCTGAAAGAGTAACTCTCAAAGCCATCATCTGTATTGAGTCTTGACCTAGATTTTACGGTTGACTGACTTCGTAATTTTTTGTTAAGTTTTCGCGTTTAGGTCTGTTACTCAGAAACGATAAGGGCTAGAGCCATGAAACTTGGGCCATGCATTCATCTGGAAGAGAAGAACTCAAAGTCATCGTCAATATTGAGTCTTTACCAACATTTTACGGTTGGCTGACTTTGCAATTTTTTGGCAAGTTTACGCCTTTAGGTCTGTTTCTCAGAAACCGTAAGGGCTAGAGCCAAGAAACTTGTTTCATTCATACATCTTTGCTGATTTAGCTCTGTTTCGTGACAAGGCGCCAGCAGGCGAGACACCGCATTCCGCGGAATTCTTGTTATTCTTGGTGGTGCTAGCCCATGTTATATGTGAGCTCCCGAGCTTACTTGCTCAAGCTGACTCATAAGGTTTTGGGGAAAATTGGAATACTATTTCACAATGGCTCAGGAAGTCATAGTCTGCATTTGTTATCCTGAGTGAAAGTTTGCTTATGCCCTCCCACATTAGTTATTAAAATATTTGAGCCGTGACACGACAAAACCAACAATGTGGTTGTGCATCCAGCGCAGACTCAGATCAGCCTGGGCATTCGCCCAGTCAGATCAGAGTTTTAGCTGTCCGCATGGAGGTCTCTTAGACTCTTAGCTACCCTTTGAGCATTTAATGATGTGTCTGATAAAACTTGGCAGATGCCCAGGCTGATCTTAGTCTGCACTGGGCACACAACCTCATTGTTGGTTTTGTCGTGTCGCAGCTCATTTCTTGATTGAAAGCTTGGTACATTGTTTTCAGCTTGAGCAACAGAATCAGAAGTTAACAACAGAATTACAAACAGCTGAACAGCGGTGAGTGAAAATTTTTAAACCTAATTAAGTTTATGAGCCGCGACATGACAAAACCAACAATGTGGTTGTGCGCCCAGCGCAGATTCAGATCAGCCTGGGCATTCACCCAGTTTGATCAGACTCTTCGGGAACCACTTAAAGGGTAGCTAAGGGCCTATGCTACCCTTATGCAGACAGCGAAGACTCTGATCAGACTGGGCGGATGCCCAGGCTGATCTGAGTCTGCGCTGGGCGTACAACCACATTGTTGGTTTTCTCGTGTCGCGGCTCTTATAAAGACTGGCAAAATACTAACCGTACCTGCGGCAATGGTTTGTTAAAAGAAAATATGTTTATAAATCTGCAAAGGTTGTATGGGATTGTCCAGTACAGAATGCAGACATACCATATATGCGGTAATTTTCGCGGGTTCAAATTTTCGCGGTTAAGGGGCAAAAACATAAACATCAACTTTTGTGATTTTTTATTTTTGCGGTTAACAAAATGCGCAAAAATCAAAATTGCTTGATTTTCATTTGAGCTAGTTCTTTCATTAACCTGCGGCCGCAGGTTAATGAAAGAATTGGCTCAAATGAAAAGTAGCAGACTTTACTGAAGCAAACAGAAAAAAATATATGGATGCTGTGTCTACTGATGATACTTTGTAAGAAACAGGAAATTATTTCGTGATTTTTATATTCGGGGTTTCTAAGTGACCGCGAAATACCCCGAAAAATGGAACACAGCAAAAATTATCGCGTATACGGTATATATCTTATGCTAACTGTAGGAAGTTGTTTAAGGTGTAATGATTTCTTATGCTGGTATACATTTGGTTTATTGGTGGTTTTTGTGCAAAAAAAAAAAAAAAAAGCTGACTGACAATGGACCATTTCATTTACCTGCTAGTAACAAAATATCCATTTCATGGCAGTAATGTATTTTAAACTGTTTCATGTTTTTCATAAGCTATATGTACATTGTTTGTGATATAGAGGGTCATAAAGTAGTGATCATTAGATGAAGTTTGTGAAACAAGCTTTTTTTGTGAGTTCCATGAATTTTAAGGTTTAAGGGTCTGCATGTGATATGACTAAGTTAAATGAAATTTTACACATAAATTTTGTTGACGGCGTTTTGGGCACTTTTCAGGGTTAAGGGTCTGAGTTTAAAAATTTCTCTCACATTTAATAGTTATTTTGGATGGTGATGCAACTTTATTTGCATACTAGGAATTCAGGAAAGTGTAATTCTAACAAACCTAAATGATGTTTTGTCACTGGCTAACAGTGTTATCATATGATAAGCATGTATATGCACTTGCACAAGTATAGGTATGCAGACACATGATTGATTTTTGAGCAAGCTTTCTTGTTTGTTTTGCCTTGGCTGAATACAGAGCTGCTTGGTTGGCAGCTGTAAAAAGTCTCTGCATGAGCTGCAACACGAGAAAACCAACAAAGTGGCATGTGCATCCAGCAAAGCCTCAGATCAGCGTGGGCATCCACCCAGTCTGATCAGAGTCTTTGCTGTCCTCATGGAGGTAGCTTAGACCCTAATCTACCCATTAAGCACTTAGGGAAGAGTCTGATCAGACTGGGAAGATGCCCAGGCTGATCTGAGTCTTCCCAGGTCCCACTTGCCACTTTGTTGGTTTTGTCATGTTGCGGCTCAGTTATACTTTGCCATAGTGCAGAGTTTACTTCTTTTGGGATTGTTGAGCCTATGTGTTGAAAATCGATAAAAAGTTTCAAATGCTCATTTAGGTGACTTATTTCACAACATTTAGATTCGACATTCAGTTGCCAAATTTTCTCACAGTTTATACATTTTCTTTGTCTTTTTGTTCCCCTCCAATTTCCACAATACTTGGGTGACCTTGAACTCCTGACCTGACTAAATGGTAAGAATTGATGCATTGAGGAATGGATTTATACTTATTGCAATGTTGTATACAAAGTGATATTGAGCATGGCATAAATTTGTTTACTATATTTTTAAAGATATTGTGGAAATATGATTTCTTAGCTGTGTTTACTGTATGGATTAGCTATATTCAAGTTATGCATTACTTAAGTCTTACTTTTGTGACTAAAATGTTTTGTTTCCTATGCATATTAGTATTTAGTTAATGTTGTGAATGCCTTATTTGACAGTGTATAGTCTCAAAATATTTGAAAACACAACTCATGGGCACACATTGTTGATCCAGAGCACTTTGTTCCAAAAGAGCGAGCCTGTTCAAAGTCTCTGTACCTTTGAAAACAATTATTTAAGGCGAATGGATACACCTTGATTGTTTGCTGCCATTTTAATGTTTGTGATCTGCTCCAACCATTTTAGAGGAAAAATTCTCGGGTAGGGAATGAGTGTATCTCCCTGCTGAGAAACATTTCTGAAGACATTTGGCTATCTTTTGGGGACACACAGTCCCCTTGTAAAATATTTTAGGAGACATTTAAGGTAAAATAATACACCAGGGAAATAGTTGTTTCCTGCTCTGATTAAAGTGGCGGAAAGTTGGGTACTAGTTATCAGTTTGTTCCCTGCTTGTCAAAAAAGTAAAATTTTAGAACCACTATTTTATGAGACTTTTATACAGTAATAAGGAATTTGTGAAATTGCTGCAACAGTATATGAGCCGCGACACGACAAAACCAACAATGTGGTTGTGCGCCCAGGGAAGACTCAGATCAGCCTGGACATCTGCCCAGAATGTTCAGACTCTTAGATAAACGCTTTAAGGGTAGCTAAGGGTCTCAGCTACCTCCATGCGGACAGCGAAGACTCTGATCAGACTGGGCGGATGCCCAGGCTGATCTGAGTCTGCGGTGGACGCACAATCACAATTGTTGGTTTTGTCGTGTTGTGGCTCATATAATTCATTGAACCAGAAACAAGGGGGTAAATCAATACGTGAAGAGACAACCTAGTCTTGCGTTTCCGGGCGTATTTGGTAAAAGTCTTGCCACGGTGTAACTTCGTTTTTGATGAAACATTATGTCAACACGAGTGTTTTGGTGAAATAAGTACCAATTATAAGCATGACGGGACATTTATAGAAAAAGTGAACTGGCCACGCTTTGGAGGATTCTTTAAAGCTAATATTCGTTAAAATTGTTTCACGTGAGATGCAGTAGTTAACGTGCCAATTCGGTTCTAGTTTGTCAAGGTAGTGTACATTTTTTGAGACTGGCTGGTTGAAGGTAGGAATTTTATTTCTTTTGAATCAATCTGAACTTTTTTGTATCTTTTTCTGACAAAATTAGCTTCCTCTGTGATTGTTGATATGATACACTCTAAGAACGTGTTGCAGGATGCGTTTCCATGCATAAAAACAACGGTGTACGCACATGATTTCCTAGTATAGACCTGTATATGTCCATTGTTAATAAGTGCAAATACTAGTATTGCTCCAATGATTACTTTTCATTACAAATGAGTACTTAATATATACTTGCTCGAAACTTTGGAAACTGGCAGTCTGAAGGTTAGAATTTTCTTTCCTCTGAATCAATGTGACCGACTTATAGGCTTTTGTTATGATTAGTTATGTTATGATCAGTCCGGCCAGGGTGTCCGACACTGAGAGAACAATTGTTGTGTTGGAACGGTATTGTGTACAAACTAAATCTTTAGAAAATTACTACCATACAAACGCTTTGCTTATCGTAAGAAACTGCACCAGTTTGTATATTGTACTGTTATGTAACCATGTAGTTTATATTAATACAATATTGTTTAAACCAAATCATCAATCTTATCTGTGCACAGATGAAATTATCAGTTCTTTTGTAAGGAGCGACAGCAGTGTAAAGTGGATAACGCGCTGGACTACCAATCCAGGAGTCGTAAGATCGTTTCCCGCTTCGCCGGTCCTTTCGGATGAGACTTCAAACCGATGTCCTGTCTCCGTATGATCTAGTTGTTGGTGGGACGTTCAACCCAAATTCACTTACTCAGTTCTTATGTATTCGATTCTACAGCACGTGCAATAATTAGCCCCACTCTCAAAATCCAAAACTTTTGTGAATAATACCACACTTTCCGTGATTATCCATAACAGAAATCACAATATCCATTTTTTTTCTCGAAAATATCACAGGTGTTATATTATCAGAGTAATTTTTATTGGTATAATTGTGTTTGTCTCTCTCCCAGTTTACATGTACATTTCACCAAACTATTTAAATAATAAGGGATAAATAAGCAGATAAGTACTGCACGTGTTCTACGTTATTATATAACTATCAATGATACACCCTTTGAACTGCCTGCTTTCTGGCCATCTGATACAGAGAGCCGTATCAAACTGACGTTTTCTGAAACCGTATCACTATCCCTTAAAGCTAGGCTATTTCTGAGTTCCCGCTTCAGGCGCGTCATTTGTTAACGTGCATCATAGAAACGAGAACCAGAGATGCGTGAGTAGTGACGTAACGTCAACAAACACGTCAAATGGCGAGCTACGATTGCTTAGTCGGTAGCGTTTGTCTCACGACTAGCTACATACCTCTGCCCCGGGTCGATACATAAGCGCTGGCAAGTATGAATAGTTGACTGTTCCCAAAGGTATAAAATAAACAAATTATTATAATAGTGACTTGATCTGGCGTACTGTATCACGTCTCGTGGATGAGCTCATACCATCGGATCACCCTCGACGGTGATCCGGTGGTATCCACTCGACGTGATACAGTACGCCAGATCAAGTTACTATTATAATAATGTGTAATTTATCAGACCATACGAGCGTATTATAAACCCGTATCCTCCATTTCACTAGTGACAAAATAGTGGCAAGAAATGTGTTTGTAAAACACTGTGCCCCAAGCCTTGCGCCTGGCCCTAAAAGGACACGCCACTAAAGGGAATGGTTTGTTTAAAACGTCAGAACTCTCAAGGAGCCGTAACTCTGTCAAACCGGCTCATGTACCCACCTCTACTACTTATTTGTGAATAATACCACACTTTCCGTGATTATCCATAACAGAAATCACAATATCCATTTTTTTTCTCGAAAATATCACAGGTGTTATATTATCAGAGTAATTTTTATTGGTATAATTGTGTTTGTCTCTCTCCCAGTTTACATGTACATTTCACCAAACTATTTAAATAATAAGGGATAAATAAGCAGATAAGTACTGCACGTGTTCTACGTTATTATATAACTATCAATGATACACCCTTTGAACTGCCTGCTTTCTGGCCATCTGATACAGAGAGCCGTATCAAACTGACGTTTTCTGAAACCGTATCACTATCCCTTAAAGCTAGGCTATTTCTGAGTTCCCGCTTCAGGCGCGTCATTTGTTAACGTGCATCATAGAAACGAGAACCAGAGATGCGTGAGTAGTGACGTAACGTCAACAAACACGTCAAATGGCGAGCTACGATTGCTTAGTCGGTAGCGTTTGTCTCACGACTAGCTACATACCTCTGCCCCGGGTCGATACATAAGCGCTGGCAAGTATGAATAGTTGACTGTTCCCAAAGGTATAAAATAAACAAATTATTATAATAGTGACTTGATCTGGCGTACTGTATCACGTCTCGTGGATGAGCTCATACCATCGGATCACCCTCGACGGTGATCCGGTGGTATCCACTCGACGTGATACAGTACGCCAGATCAAGTTACTATTATAATAATGTGTAATTTATCAGACCATACGAGCGTATTATAAACCCGTATCCTCCATTTCACTAGTGACAAAATAGTGGCAAGAAATGTGTTTGTAAAACACTGTGCCCCAAGCCTTGCGCCTGGCCCTAAAAGGACACGCCACTAAAGGGAATGGTTTGTTTAAAACGTCAGAACTCTCAAGGAGCCGTAACTCTGTCAAACCGGCTCATGTACCCACCTCTACTAAGGGATCACCCGATTTCTGAAAACACATTTTCAGGGTCCCACTAGCCAAAATACAGTGCAACTGAACCTGTATAAAGGGGCTATGTGTCTTTAGCAGCCACAATTTGTCCTTCCCATTGGTGACCCTTTAAGACAGGTTTGGCTATACTATAGTTTTGCACGTATACAATTTGAAAGAAAAAAAAGTTCCGAGGCTAACCGACAAGTCCACTTTTCACTAAGGTTGATTGCCCATTCGGTCACCACAGTATAAATAAGTTTTGAATAGTAAGATCCTTTGGAACGAAGGACTACATCAAAGAAAGAAAAAAATAGCAGACTCGGTTTATTTGAGTCTGTTCATGACTAGTAATGACTTGTGCGACACCAGCCACGCCCCCTAGCACAGGTTTAAGCGGAAGCGGAATTCTATTTTTAAGATAACTCAAATGAACTCAATTGTCCCAAAGGACCAGAAAATATAATCTGCACCATGATGATGTACGGGGAGACCTTTTACGGCCGCCACACGGCCTACTTTGCTACAACTGGCTGCTTACTGATACACTTTACCATATGACTGCTTTAGAAATATTGACATAAACCATCTCGGCAGCACTTGCCTTATAAAAAATAAGCTTAGCATATTCCATACCAAGATACAGTGAAGGCTATAAGAAAAGTTTACCATTCTTTTTAAAATATGAATGATTACACTTTCAAGTGATGCAACTCTGCTTTTAATAACTGCATCCTCTTTCAATGAGATCAACTATTAAAGGAAAGACTTTGCTCATCGAGGAGCGTAAATGACCTCAGGTCCCTTCTAAATTTTATAGTTGTCCATAGAGCAAATTAGAAAAATGGCATTTCACTGTATTGATTCCACAGGTCTAATGGGTCGTTCATGCAAACAGAATGTCTGTGATGAGACTGTGCCACCGCCCGGCCCACCGCCCGGCCCACCGCACAAGCTGATTTATGTTTGCATAAGGATGTGGTGGACACCTCATATTAAAACCTGCACACGTTACTGCATTTTTATGTTCAGTATAGATATTCGAAATGTTGACCGCATCCACATCATACGAGTTACATTATACTCTATGGTGACGTGAGGTATTTATTTTTGCTTAATTTGGTGGGATGGGGCATGTAAAATGGTAGTGGCAGTACCAACATTTAAAAGAAAAAAAAACTAAAAAAATTGTGTAAGACACGCACGATGCCCCCGTGTGATGCCTGTCACAGGGCTGTGTACATCACTAAAATATCCATTAACAGCAAAGACTATCGCGTCACATGCATACCTCAATCCATTCAATTACCGCACATGCCTCTTCAAGTGCACATCATGATAATTTCTGAGGCATATGACTATAAGCGGACATATTTTACTGGTTAACCATTTCGTTTGTTTGTTTACAAGACCTGAAAATGCTGTTGACTCTTTCGGTTTTCATTCGTTAGGATATTCTATCCTACGATATAAGTAGCTTTTCTCCTATGTTTCAACTTTAGATTTGCTTTCTTAAATATATATTAATTCGACGTGCGCTTATAAGACAGAAAGATTCCTACAAGTATTTGCCTCCGTTTCAAAAACGTTTAGCGCACAGGCGCTCAAACAGTCGTAAATACATTTGTAATCCGTCGGTTAAGATATTTGCATTATGATTATGCAAACGCTCAAACATATGCACTGCTCAAAATATTTAACGGAGCAACTGGTATTTTCCCAAAGACATTACGGTAACACATACCCAGTTCAAAGGCCCATAAATCTGACTCCCAGTGGCCAAGAATTTCCTATTCTTTTGCAGAATTTTTAAAAAGGATCGGGGTCTACCACAACAAGAATTTCATTACAACTGATGCTCTGTCCATCTCTATGGACTAAATTTAGTAACTTTCGAACTTTCCGAAATTAGGGCATTTTTCCGGAAGTCTACAAACTCTCATAAACTTGAGTTCAAAGTGATTCTTTCAAACAAGTCACCTTGTTAGACATCCAGTATCATTGACAAAATGGTCGTTTGGATTTGGGTTGAGATTTTCATGCTTTTCACCTGTTCTGAAAAATTGCAATATTCAACCAAAATTGCATTTTTACAAAAATCAGTCCATGGATATGGGCAGGGTAAATATTGAATTGAAGCTTGTGGAGTAGGTAACATCGTCCCTCTTTAAAAAATTGGCAAAATTATTTTAAATTCCGTGTCTTTGTCGACCGGAGGTAAATGTCTCCAAAGTTAGGGATGCATTGCACTGTTGTCTATGAAACAATTTTACGTGCTCCTTTAAATATTTCGAGCAGTGTATTAAATCTGTGAAAGGAGTTGACTACGCCAACGCAAACCCCTATAATGCAAAAAAACTTCCCATACTGACTAACTTCAAGATATCGTAATTCTGATAAAACAGATTTTATCTCCATCGAAACGCCCAAAACATGTGCACAAAGTTTAACGAAAATCCGTTGAGAGAGGAGTTGAATACACAAAGTCAGCACCATGCTGTGCAGAATATCTGCCAGAAATGAAGACGTTCAAATGTCTTTTATTCTGTCAGAATTCATTTTCTTGCATCCCAGATAACGATATCCGTGTTTTTGCTAGAGATAGAAATTCTTATCTTACCCTGGTTATCTGACCCGTGGGATAAAAAAAAAGAAAGTTTTCGCATGACTTCGTTTTGCATCGGTTGTATTGCACGTCACGTAACTTCGTCGCTAGCTGACGTTATAACGACGTCAGAAATCACAACAGTTGCCAAAATGGCGGACGTCGCAACGCAGCGTCTAGAGGAATCTTTGATGTGTTTAAAGCTTCAGCACATAAAGGTATGCAAGAAAAAGGATCTACCATGAGTGAGAGGTACGGATGGATAAATAGAGTCTATCATTGGTCTCCGATGCGGACAGGGAAATCCCAACCCGAGGGCATACGGGGTGTGTCGGAAACGAGGCTTGCCGAGTTTCCGACACCCCCCCCGTGTGCCCGAGGGTTGGGCTTTCCCTGTCCGCATCGGAGACCAATGATTGATTATCTTTCTTACCTACGATAATATTTACTTCAAATTGAACTGGGAACTAGTAGGCCTATTTCATGCGAACTTGTACAAGTGTAAGTAGTACAACCGTGTCACCCTTATGGCTGCTGTAGTGAACAAACAAGTAAAAAAATAGGTCCTTGACAAATCCACATTTTTAGATTCTTTAATTGAAAGCTATATTAAAGAACAAAATTTGTATTGAGACGACTACAGAAAGCGCGTGTATGACGTTAATTGTGACGTAACGTCAACGTCATTTCAAACGTCAGTGGGTAACGTCTTCAAAATGGCGGCCTCCTCGACAGTGTTTGTCACGGTGAAACATTGACTAACTTGGATCTTTCTCCGACTTTAAGATCTTTAAACAGGCTATAATGGGGTTATAAAGAATGAATAACCTTGCTTGGATTGGATTTTATCGATGTGGCAATTCATTCCTATGAAAGAATAATGCATAAAGTATGGAATCGCCAAGCCGGGCGCACCGTATTTCAAGGAGCGCGTAGTGGTACACAGAATTCAAGCTCGTGTGAGCTGTCCCAGCCCATGGGCAAGACAGAATTTTCCAGCACCGCTAAAAATAGAACAAACTCTGTCTCGTAGGTAAGAAAAATCTGTCTCTTGGGCCACTGTTTGGCATCACTCGGCATGCCTCGTGATGCTAAACAATGACCCTTATGATAGATTTTCTATCCGTACCTCACACTCATGACATATTCTTATATTATCGTATGACGTCGCTTTTATTCAGTGGATAACTTCGTGTAAAAAAAATCATATTACCACACGTGTAATAACACTTTGGCGCGTAACGTAGCGTCTTTGACAACGTCCATGTCAACAATGCGTTTTCTTATTGAAATAATGTTCAGTTTGAAGGCGTTAAAATCTCAATTTAAAGGGTCATATGATAAAACAGAATCTTACACTCGTGGGCATTTCATGTGGAATTTATGAAACTTGCCAAGGCTCGTTTCATAAATTTCACATGAAATGACCACTCGTGTAAGATCCTCTTTTTATCCCTGTCAAAATACAACTTACACATTTTCATTAAACTCTTATTATGCGTACAAAGTTTATTAAGAATCCATTGAAAACCTTAGGAGGAGTTGATCACACAAATTCGATACCCTTCGCATAGTACAAAAAAAACTGTCCAAAATTACAAGCTCCAAAGGCTTTAATTCTGTCAAAACTAATTTTACTTCTTTTAAAACACACATGTCCATTTTCATTATTTCTGCAACATATGTACAAAGTTTGAAAAGCATACTATAAAAAATGAGAAGAGCCGCTTATAGCAACGCTATAACTTATAGTGTGACGTATAGACGAATTGACAGACAGACGGACGGATAGGAAAAAATATTAAGGCCCTTGAATACACTCACGGGGGAATAAAAATGAAAAATGGGACAACGCCATTCGTACATGAGTCAAAAGATACCTCATTTGAACTCTCATTTTTGGCACGTGGAATAATGGCTTATTGTCCACTTTCAGGCAAAGCCACCAGACATAGAAATGAAGGGTAGTTGCAGAGTCTTATCCGCTTCATTACAATTGCCTATCGTTTGTGACAATGTTGGTCAGAAAAAAAACAAAAAAAAAAACATTTGGTCCTGCTTCGGGTTTACTCTCGTACGTTAAAATTCCCGACTCAACGTATTTCTAATATAGAATAATAGAATCTATGATGGGGTTGAGGCCAAGACAAGGAAATCTCAGGCTGGTTTTCAGATTATTTAGTCTTATGCGAGGCTTGCTTGTCGAGACCTCAACCCCATCATTGATTATTTTTCTCACCCGGTATATTTTATAGAACAGAATATTCATTGAATACCTAAACTTCTTATTGAAGCCATTCCTATAAGAAGCTATTTTTCTATAAATAGTTTGACATGTTTGTTAATTTCTCCTTGTGCATGCTTTTTTTCATGATTGACAGCTAATCAGCAATCTACAGCGACACTTCCTGTACATCACTGTGTGTCAATTTCATATTCTGCATGCAATTTACATGACAAGTAGTAAGTTGATTTGCTGAATTAAAGTGAGTTATTAATTGGGCTGTACCATATAGCAATGATTGGCATTTTGAGACAGCTTTCTGAGCCTAGGCTGAGATAGCAGGCCGAGATAGAAAAATCTCAGACACCTCTAGAAAGGGATACTCTTGTCCCATGGGTGAGAATGTATACTCTGACTCATACATTTGTGAATCCGCCATATACATGGGTTAAAAACATGCAGAACTCTGACTATGTCAAAGAAAATGTCACAGCATAAACTGTAAAATTTATCGTACATTAAGCAAAACGGTCAATAAAATGCGTAGTTGTTCTCTTCCTTAAAACGATGAAAATAATCTGATTACGACCAGAAAGAATATTAAACCGAAGCTTAAATTAACATGAAAAATATAAACCAAACTTCGCATCGCCTTTGATTCCTTTCTAAATTTGTTCCAAAGTCACATGTACTTGAAATCAACAGGCAGACGGCATTTGTGACCGAATTAACTCGCATGATTTACACGGAAGTGCCGTTTCTATTGCATATATCTCAAAACAAATTATAACCACAGAGCGTGCGCTCATTGACAACACCATTGCAAACGTGGTTTTAGAAAAAAATGAGATCTTTACTCCTTGAGTCGTAAAACTGTGGCAATACTTACAGAAAATTAACGTAATTTTGCAAGACTAGGGTGTCCCTTCACGTATTGATTTACCCCCGTGAGAAATGGGAGTGGCAAATTTTCCAAGTCTGTGGGTTAACATGCATAGAAGACTAAAATTTTGCAATTCTTGTAGTTTGAATTACCTTTGCTTTTATAGTGTTTGTTTAGTAGATGCTGTTATTAGTAGAAAGTTACTGCTATATATATGAGCCGCGACACGAGAAAACCAACAATGTGGTTGTGCACACAGCGCAGACTTAGATAAGCCTGGTCATCTTTCAAGTCAGATCAGTCTCTTTGCTAAGCACTTAAAGGGAAGCTAAGGGTCTAAGCTACCCCCATGCGGCCAGCTAAGACTCTGATCAGACTGGGCGGATGCCCAGGCTGATCTGAGTCTGCGCTGGGCACACAACCACTTTGTTGGTTTTCTTGTGTCGCGGCTCATTATGTTAGATGTTATTTTGGGGTCTTCATTCAAACATTTTGAGTTTCTTAGCCCATTTATGCCTCATGTCCAGTGAAACAGCCCTTGGCGGACTCTTCATATAACTGCAAAAGCCTATCTTTCAATGCATAACAGTATGTCTTGCACACCGGATAGGATATGCCAATTTTTTCACCTGGGATAGAAAATCTCATCTTACCCTGGTGTTCTGACCCAGGACCAGAAAAAATCACGAGCTGTTAATGCTTTGGTTGTATAGGAGCTCACGTACCTGGGTCATCAAGTGACACTGGCATTTAAGATGATGACATCACGAAGACGGTAAGAATGACATCAGTTTATGCACACCAGTCGTTGACGTAAAGAGCAGAATGGTGGTCGTTGAAAGCGGCGCCTTCTTTCAAAATCAAATTTAAACCTCTCAAGCACTAGAATTACGCATTTTAAGAGGTTCTGAAGTTAAAACAAAACGTGGTGTGCAAGAAAAAGTATCTATCATTGGTGTGAGGTGCGGATAGAAAAATCCATCACTCAGGATCACTATTCGGCATCACTCGGCAAGCCTCATGATGCCGAACAGTGACCCTCGTGATGGATTTTTCTATCCACACCTCATACCCATGACAGATCCTTATATCCTTCAATTATAAGACAAGTTTTTTTGTTTTTTTCCCCTTCCGGAACAGTCCCAAACCTCTAGATTCATCTTACACGATGGATCTTGAGTATGGGATTGTTTTGGAAGAGAAAACTTCAACTAGGGTTGTCATGGTCAGGGAAAATATCTGGAAAATAAAATTTTCAGGAATTTTTTGCAGGCTGGGAAAATTTGGAAAAGGCAAGAAAAGTCAGGGAATTTGAAAATAAATGGCTTCATTTGTCTTCAGAAAATATACTTATTTCATTCAGAGGGAAAGGATATACTTTCTTGAGAGATAGCAGTGCTCCAGATAAGAAGGGGTAACAGAGATAATTAAGGGATAATTATTCATATTTCTTCATAAAAACATATTTTGTGACCCATCATTAGAACCGTCTCGTTGAGATGGTTCTAATGAGGGGTCACAACATATGTTTTCGTTGCAACGAGACGGTTCTAATGATGGGTCACAAAATATGTTTTCGTTGAGAAATAAGAAAAATTATCTTCGAATTACCCTCAATACCCACTCTTATCTGGAGCTCTGGAGATAGTCCAGGCACACCTGCCTTCTCATTGGAGGAGCAAATCTTTTCCTTTAAGAGTAACCCCCTAATTTCCAAGTGATACAGTTAGCAGAGTAAAATTAATTGAGCCGCAACATGACAAAACCAACAATG
Organism: Ctena decussata; assembly: GCA_963989385.1. Taxonomy (NCBI): domain Eukaryota; kingdom Metazoa; phylum Mollusca; class Bivalvia; order Lucinida; family Lucinidae; genus Ctena; species Ctena decussata. Next base: position 9,009,365 of record OZ022511.1, read on the forward strand.
TGTTGTGCGGCCAGTGCAGACTCAGATCAGCCTGGGCATCCACCCAGTCTGATCAGAGTCTTTGCTGTCGGCATGGAGGTAGCTTAGACTTTTAGCTACCGTATAAGCGCCTAGGCAAGACTGATCAGACTGGGTGGATGCCCAGGCTGATCTGAGTCTGCGCTTTGCACACTACCACTTCATTGGTTTTGTCATGTCGTGGCTCAATTTTTTAATCAATCAGGGAAATACAGGGAATTTGGAAGTGGAGGATAAGTGGCAACCCTGTCCAGAATTACACAAGACTGATCTACATACATGGCGTAATTGTTGAAATGCAAATTTCTTTCTTACAGCAGCATAGATAATACCGGGACAAGACAATAGTCACAAAACCAACAAAGTGGCATGTGCGCCCAGTGAAGACTCAGATCACCCTGGCCATATGTAAAGTCTAATCAGAATCTCGGCTGCACATTTAAAGGGTAGCAAAAGGTCCAAGCTACCTCCATGAAGACAGTGAAAACTCTAAGTAGACTGGATGAATGCCAAGGCTGGTCTTAGTTTTCACTGGGTGCATGTGCCACTTTATTGGTTTTGTCATGTCGCAGCTCATATCATATGGTATTCCATCTTTAAATTCAGACCAGCCCACTTGGCCTGTCTGGAGATACGGTTGTTGTTCAAAGTATCCCTTAACAGATTGTCTGATAATGAAGACTCCAAGTCTTATAACTATAAGAGGCACCTTATTGGGTCTGAATCTATATCAAACGGTTTTCATACATCCAGATACTTAGGGTATTTATTGCTTGAGATATCAGCTGTAGATCATTAAAATTTAGAATCATAAGACAATGATGATGTTAAAGAATTCAGAATCCACTGTGTTCTTATAAAACTTCATCAGTCTGGGCTTTTGTGTCAGCTTATTCAGTAACAGAAGAGAAACATTGCAAGACTGTGTCTAAAACTAGAATGGACCGGAGCTCTGTTTTATATATCTAGATACTGAAAACAAACTTTAGAAAATAGTCTAAAAATAGTCTGTACCTATGTTTTTATGCATATTCAGGCACAGACAATAGAGACTGTAGAAACTACATTTAGAAACAGACTGTACCTTTGATTTTATTCTTGTTCAGGTACAAATAGAGACTTCTGAAATTTTGAGAGACAGTCAAATAGAAATATTTATTTTCACAGTTTATTCCTCACAAGCCTTTCGACGTTTCGGCTAATGAAAGCCTTTTTCAAGAAGTTTTTTTTCCTTTCAATACTACATTGCCTTATTGTTGCTGCAGCCCACCATTTTGAATTGTTTGTTATGGGCAACGTTGTCACGACGTCATGACCTCGGATTCCCGACATCAAAACGTCATGACAGCATTCAGCGCCAAACACTGGAGCAAAATGGTGGGCTGCAGCAACAATAAGACAATGTAGTATTGAAAGGAAAAAAAACTTCTTGAAAAAGGCTTTCATTAGCCGAAACGTCGAAAGGCTTGTGAGGAATAAACTGTGGAAATAAATATGAAACAAAGATTGTGCGATTATAACAAATAGAAATAGACTGTACCTCTCGTTTTATTACGTGTTTAGGTACAGAAGACACATAAAGACTTCAGAAACAAGAGAGACAGTCTACAATATTAGAAATAGACTGTGCCTCTGTTTTATTACTTATTCAGGTACAGAAGAGAAATCAAAATTTAGAAACAATGAGAGACAGTCTACAATATTAGAAATAGACTGTACCTCTGTTTTGTTACTTATTCAGGTACAGAAGAGAAATAGAGACCTTGGAAACATTGAGAGACAGTTTACAAATAGAAATTGACAATTCTGCAGATCTGATGAAACAGAAGGATAAAGATATTAAAGCAAAATCCTTACAGGTGAGATACTGCACTTGTACAATGTTCTGGCCGGGCCGCGTAGTGCAATCGGTAGGGCACCTGACTAGATAAGTCAGAGGTCCTGGGTTCAAAACCTGGTCTGGCCACATACTTTCGTTTCTCCTTCGGCTGATTCAAGAAGGGCAGTTGTCATTTACTGGCGAAAGTATGTGCACTTAGTACTGGTTAACCGCTTAGGAGGTCTAAGCCTGCCCAGGAATAGTGTGGTTAGGTTAACTGACCGTCCCGATATGACCATAGCTGTTTACCGTGAACGTTAAACAACAAATCAAATAAAAAAATGTACAATGTTCTGTACTACTACAGTTGAAATCTGATAAACCCAATCAAATTCTCTCAAACACTTCTATTAGTTTCATAAGCTTTCATTTGTCAATTCTACAGGCTACCATAGAGATAAGAGCAGTGACTGAAATTTTAGGCCTGTCACCATTGTAGCCTCACTTGGCACACAAACTAGAAAGCCATGTTCTGCTTGAGAAAAGTATGGTTTCGTTTCCTTGGAAGCCTCTGTTTTTTACTTCCTCTGCTTAATGATTGGCCCGATATAAATGAAATGCTTTTAAAACATATCCTTCCAGAAAAAAAAAATTGTTAGATTTATGCAAGCAACAAATTTGGTATTATATAGTATGTAGGTCCTGTTTAGTTGGTAAAATGTAGATTGTATGTGTGTTCATCCAGTTCTGTTTGAAAAAGAGAAAAAAGAAGAACTGAACTAAAACTGAAACTGAAACAGGAAACCAAAATTAAAAAGTGATATGAGCCGCGACACGACAAACCCAACAATGTGGTTGTGTGCCCAGCGCAGACTCAGATCAGCCTGGGCATCCCTTCAGTCTGATCAGAGCCTTCGCTGTCCGCATGAAGGTAGCTTAGACCCTTAGCTACCCTTTGAACACCTAACAAATAGTCTGATCGATCTTGGTGGATGCCCAGGCTGATCTGAGTCTGCGCTGGGCGCACAACCACATTGTTGGTTTTATTGTGTCGCAGCTAATATATATGGGACTCCAAGAGAGCATGATTAAAAGGCAGTTCATGTCACTTAATGGTACTTGGCATGACATGGACTGCATTATTTATATACCAATGAATGACTTGATATTGAAAGTACCAATATACAAATTACAGATTATATACCATGAATGACTTGAGATTGAAAGTACTAATAAACAAATTACAGATTATATACCAATGAATGACTTGAAATTGAAAGTACCAATAAACAAATTACAGATTATAAACCAAATTGAAAGTACCAATAAACAAATTACAGATTATATACCAATGAATGACTTTAAATTGAAAGTACCAATAAACAAATTACAGATTATATACCAATGAATGACTTGAAATTTTAAGTACCAATAAACAAATTACAGATCTCAAACTTGGAGAATGAGACAGTTACACTGGTTGGCTATAAATCGTCCAATGAGAAACTAGAGCTAGAGACTGCTGAGCTGCGAGACAGAATCAACAAGCTACAGAGCAAACTGAATGAGTGGAAGGCGAATGCTAATGTTATCAACAATGTAGAGACCACAGATAATTCTATGGTTTCACAGTTGAAGGAGGAAAATGAAGCTGCGCAACATCAGGTACAGTAATTATTCAGCTGGGGCCGTATTCATAAAATGACATAAGTCATTGCTATGCTGTTGCTAAGGCTGAATTTCTATAAAGGAGATTCCCTACAACTATGAAATTTGCTCTGGAGGAACAGTCTTTGTAAGACTGTTCCTCCAGACCAAATTTCATAGTTGTAGGGAATCTCCAACATAGAAATTTACCCTTAGCAACAGCATAGCAACTACTTAAGTTGCTTTATGAATACGGCCCCTGGCTTTTCCCCTCTAGAAAGGTTTCTGATATCTAAATCAGTCTGATGTAGTCTTCCCCTAAAAAAAAAATCTCAAAGCCTCATCCTCCTTAAGACAGTCCAGATTTTTTGAGTGGTTTGTATTAGTACAATTTTATTTCATCCACAAAATTTTTCCCCTAATGAACTTGCACAGAGATTTGTGCTGTTACAATTTTTAGCTCGCCTGAACGAAGTTCAGGAAGAGCTATTGTACTACCCCCAGCGTTGGCGGCAGCGTTGGCGGCAGCGTTGGCGGCAGCAAAATGTTAAAGTTTTATGTTAAAGTTTTTTAGGTGATGGGCAAGGCACTGTCAGGCAAGCTATCCTGTCCCAGTGACAGGTCTTATTATCTTACTGTAGCTATCAGCAGTGAGACATAGATATTACTTTTCCAGTGTCAGCAGCATCAAGTTTGCTTCAAGCTCTCTGGTTAAGCTCTGTTTGGTGGCAGTGTGCAGACAGGCAAGACACTGAACTCCACAGAATTCTTGTGTTAAACATTATTATAAGATCCCCCCGCCATCGAAGTTGCCGGGGGCATATAGTGTTCCCGTTATGCCACATGGGTACATGTGTACTTTCTTACATAGGTCTGTACGTATGTATGAAGCTATGACACAACGTGTGTATGTATGTATATCTGTACATACGTATGGACGTACATTCATGATCCTGTTAGACTCAGGTGAAGATTTTGTTAGAGGTAAATTTAAGGGTTCCTATTATTTTAGCAACTTAAATATTGTATGAGAATTATGTCCCCCCACCAGAGGTGAGGGGGGACATATTGTTTTCAGTGCAGATCCCGGGCGTCAGCATGACAGTTTCTTGCGTGCTTTCTTGCATGCGTGATATCTCTTGAACCAATGGATGGAATTTCGTCAAACTTGCATGGATACGTCATTGGGACAAGTTTAAGAGCTGATTAGATTTTGGTGACCTTGACCTCATTTTCAAGGTCATTAGAGGACTTAGATGACAATTTCATGTACCCATGTTATCTCCTGGATGGAATAACACCAAACTTGCCTGGATACATCATTGGGACAAGTTTAAGAGCTCATTAGATTTTGGTGACCTTTACCTCATTTTCAAGGTCACTGGAGGACTTAGATGGGAATTTCTGGTACCCACTATATCTCCTGAGCCAATGGATGGAATTTCACCAAACTTGCATGGATACATCATAGGGACCAGTTTAAGAGCTGATTAGATTTTGGTGACCTTGACCTCATTTTCAAGGTCACTGGAGGACTTAGATAACAATTTCATGTACCCACTTTGCGTGCGCAATATCTCTTGAACCAATGGATGGAATTTCGCCAAACTTGCATGGATACGTCATTGGGACAAGTTTCAGAGCTGATTAGATTTTGGTGACCTTGACCTCATTATTAAGGTCATTAGAGGACTTAGATGACAATTTCATGTACCCATGTTATCTCCTGAACCAATGGATGGAATTTCACCAAACGTGCCTGGATACATCATTGGGACAAGTTTAAGAGCTCATTAGATTTTGGTGACCTTGACCTCATTTTCAAGGTCACATGAGGACTTAGATGAGGGTTTCTTTTACCCACTATATCTCCAGAACCAATGGATGGAATTTTATTAAATGTGCATGGATACATTATTGGGACAAGTTTAAAAGCTGAAAAGATTTTGATGACCTTAACCTCATTTTCAAGGTCACTGGAGGACTGAGATGGCAATTTCCTATTACCACAATATCTCATGAGCCAATGGATGAAAATTCACCAAACTTTCTTGGATACATCACTGGGACTAGCTTAAGAGCTGATTAGATTATGGTGACCTTGACCTCATTTTCAAGGTCACTGGAGGACTTAGATGGCAATTTTTCGTAACCATAATATGTCATAAACCAGGAGATGGAATTTTACCAAACTTGCATGGATACATCACTGAGACTAGCTTAAGAACTGATCAGATTCTGGTGACCCTGACCTCATTTTCATGGTCGCAGGAGGACTTAGATATTTGAAAATTTCACTGAAGTTGATATATCTCAATAGCCTTTGGCTTGATTTCTACTTTACTTTCATAGATATACTTTTGGGACAATCTCAAGAGTTCACTGTGTTTTGATTACCTTGACCCCATTTTCAAGGTCAAAAGCTAACTTAAAAATGCTTTTTTTTTTGCATGAATATATTGTTATGACAGGTTTAAGACATGCTTAGTATTTGATGACCTTGACCCATTTTTCAAGGACATAATTATATATGTAGGATATCTTTAGAACCAGTGGATGGATTTTCTCCTATCTTGCCTAGATATTTTACTTGTACATGTACAGGTTTTATATTCATCATAGGCGATGGGAAATGGGCTGGTGGGGGGGACATCAGTTTTTTTTCTGAAAAACATTTCTAGTTTATATCTAAAAGTACAACAGGAATATACAAGAATCACAGTATGATGATCCATATGTCACGGTCCACTGACTTTGGACATAGGCCAATTTTGCAAGATTAAGATTTTTGTAAGAGGTAGATTTTTGGTTTCGTATTATTGTTTTGCATGAGGATTTATATCTGTCAGTACAACAGTAATATACAAGAAGAGGAGAGAGGATTTACATTTATAAGTACTTTGGGAATACACAAGAATCAGGGCATAATGATGATCATTATGTCACATTCTAGTGAGGTTCCCAAGGTGGGGGCATCTGTGTACCTTGGACACATTTTTAGTTTTGCTCATGAATTTGGACAAAAAATAAGTTCATGAACATTAATTTTTCAGCTTTTCTGATTTTTTTGCTGTTCAAGTCTTTGTAGAAATCATGTGTACAAAGCAAAGTGTAATATGATAGGAACATTTGCAAAATTACATTATCATAACATTTATAATAACTATTGCTTTGTCTAAAAGCCCATGTTTGTGAATTCTGAGATAGTGTCCTGTTCTTTCCTTATAAACACATATGAGCCGTTCTCTGTGAAAACCGGGCTTAATGACATTACGTTATAATTACGTTGTGAACGAATGAAAAGCACCAAAATTAATGATTTTTCGGACCTCTATTTATTTCCATGAAAATACCTTGGGCATTGAGATATAACAGGAACCCCTTGAATGCGGACGAAATCCGGCTATAAATAAGACACATGTTGCCATGACAACGCTTATTCCACGGTAACCCCAAAGCCTTGAAAACATAGGGTATACGATCACAAACAGCTACCATTTAGGAAAGAATGTTAAATCATACAAATTGTCCTGGTTGTGCTATGAAATACACATTGAAATTGAGCAAACACACTTTTTGTCAGAATTATTTTATGTAACGAGCACCAAAAGCGCGTTTAAACAAACGTGATGACGTTGACGTCAAAACATAGTTGAATGACGTTAATAACGTCATATAAAGAATCTGCACTACCTCAGTGCTTCTAAAGTCTGTATCTCAGTAATGAATAACGGTAACCGTCTCAAATTTTCAGGAAATGGTTAGAAAAGCTAAAGCTTTTCAGTGATGCAGTTAGCTATTTTCTTATTTTTATGTCATTAAGCCCGGTTTTCACAGAGACTGGCTCATATGTTTTGTGTCTGTACAATTTAAAGGCTTTGATGACATGATGTATTTCTCTTGGCAATGTTTGAGGTTCTAAAAAAGCACCATAACACTATTTCATGAAAATAGGAGCTCGTTTCTGGCTCTAATTTCAAAGTTAAAATTTCTGAAGATCCTTTTTTGTAACATTTTCTAACTTGGTATATTTTCTAACTTTGTGCTGTTTTTCACTGTGTTTGTTTTCTGACTTGATGATAACTTCCATTTTTATTTTATTTTTTATTTTTTTTGCTCAATAGACAAAACTGAATGTGTTTGGAAAGATAAAATGTCATGAGATAAAGTCATTTGTAAGTGAGTGGTACATGTACCTTGCAGTAAACACAGTGGGAATGGATGGTGGTGTGAAATTAGTTATGAAATTTCTGGACTCCTTTTGAGTTGGATAAATTGTTTATGTAGAAAGGGTTGCAAAACACTTTGAATCAAAATGACACATAGAATAGATTTGAAAGAGAAGTTACATATGTCTATGCACAGTTTGAAAGATTTGTTTGTCTGTCTGGTATGTCCCGTTTGAAAGGGTTATGGTGAGGGTCTAGGTTGGTGCAAAATGGCCTTGGAATATTAGAAATTGAAAAATTTGGTATTTTTAGAATGCACAGGTGATATGTAAAACTCCATAGAAACAGTGTGATGTACTTCCTCCAAAAAAAGAAAAGAAAAGAGAAAAGAAATTTAAAAAAAAAAAAAAGATGTTCAGGCAGTCTTCAGATTCTATACGTAGACAGAGCTCTAGATAAGAGGGAGTATTTGGTGATAATTAGGGATAATTTTTGTTAATTCTGCATAAAAACATTTGTTGTGACCCCTCATCTGAACCATCTCGATGAGACGGTTCAGATGAGGGGTCTCAACATATGGTTTCCATGAGAAACAAGAAAAATTATCCTTAATCATCAAATACTCCCTCTTATCTAGAGCTCTGGTAGAGTCACATTCCATATATAGAAAAACATAAAACTGTCACAAAATGGTCATGAACCGTATTGCACAGAATCATTATTTGAATTATTATGAGAATCATACATTTCACTTAATTCTAGTTTACAAAACAGGCATGCCATAATGTAAACTCTGCTATTTGTGCTACCAGCTAAGTTTTATATTTATTGAGATTCAGAGCTGCAGATAAGAGGGGGTAATGAGGATAATTTGAAGATAATTTTTCTTATTCCTCAACGAAAACATATGTTGTGACCCCTCATTAGAACCGTCTTGGTGAGACGGTTCTAATGACAGGTCACAAAATATGTTTTTATGGAGAAATATGCAAAATTATCTGTAAATTATCACTGTTATCCCCTCTTATCTGGAGCACTGGAGATTCTTACAAAAATGTTTTTAAAGCTCATCAGGCCTGGTTTAAAACCTTTGGTTTTATGCAAAAATGCAAACAGCAAACTTAACATTATGATTACCTTCTTTATATCTTAAAAGTCAATGTATTGATAGAATTTTGAGCCATGACACGTCAAAACCTTCAAAGTGGCATGAGCTTCCAGGGAAGACTTAAATCAGCCTGGACAACCGCTCAGTCATCAGCCGGGCCGCGTAGCCCAATCGGTAGGGCACCTGACTCATAAGTCAGAGGTCCTGGGTTCAAAACCCGGTCTGGCCACAAACTTTCATTTCTCCTTCCGCTGATTCAAGAAGGGCAGTTGTCAGTTACTGGCGAAAGTATGTACACTTAGTACTGGTTAACCGCTTAGGAGGTCTAAACCTGCCCAGGAATAGTGTGGTTAGGTTAACTGACCGTCACGACATGACCATAGTTGTTCACCGTGGACATTAAGCATCAAATCAATCAAAAAAATCAGTCTGATCAGGGTCTTCACTGTCTGCATGGAAGTAGGCTAGACTCCTAGCTACCATTGAAGTGCACAGCAAAGACACTGATCAGACTGGGTGGATGCGTCTGAAGGCAGAGTAGTTCTGTAAGAAAATTATATCCTGATTTATGTGATCACATGTTATGAAGTCTTTCATATTAGTAATGTCTTCATTTTTCAGTAGTTGTAAAATTTTCTACTAAAAATCTCCCAAATTTCCTCAGTCATGTCCTGTTACTGTTTCCATATGAAGAAGGATTGATTTTCATGTTATAGGTGACGTTCCTGAACTCTGTGATAGTCGACCTACAGCATAAGAATGAGGAATTGAAACAGAGGCTTGAGGCCATGGAATCAGGGGTGATGAATGGAGCAGATGACTCAATGGAAATCTTGTAAGTTATCACCAGAAAATAAGCTAAACTTCATGGAAAATAAATGCGGGCTTCCTAGACGGGCACAATTAGCTTCAATGCTGGTTTGCAAAAAAAAGGCTCTCACAGCCGCTTCTGTGAGCCGCTGGCTCTGGGAGCCGGAAATGGCATTTGGAGCTGGTTTGAGAGCTGTTTTTCACGACTATATAAGGTGACATTTTGATCAGTCAAATCATACTTGGATCACACTTTTCGAGTCCATTCGAGACAGGATTCCGCTGATGAGTCCACATAATGGACAAAACCTAGGTCGGGTACATGCGTCCCTTTTCAATACAACGCTGGAGACATGGAAAAGCATTTCAATCCTGGCTTTTCAAGCATTTCAATCCTGGCTTTTCAATCATTTTTGTACATCTCTGAATTATCCTTGTTACCCCTTCTTATCTGTGGCTCTGGTCTGGGTATGCTTACTTGTTTTAAACTGTAAATGATTATGCTTGTATTTTGTATATCTATCTTCAGGAGTCCTACCCGACGGTCAGCCCCGAGAATGTTCTGTGATATCTGTGACATCTTTGACAGTCACGAAACAGAGGACTGCCCCCTGCAGGAGATGTCCGACAGCCCCCCTCCGTCCCAGTACCACGGTGAAAGAAACCAAGTACGACCATACTGTGATATCTGTGAAGGTAGGTGGTAGTGAAAAAAAGTTACTTTTGTCAAAATTCTGGCCGATCATGTTGACCAAGGGGTTAAATCACCGGACAAAGTGGAGTTTTGAGGTATACTGCTAAGTACAAAATAAATGATAGTAGTTCTATATCTTCACCCCCTCACTGCCAAAACTTTAATAAGTTTCTCGGGTCGTATTTATAAAACGACTTAAGTGGTTGCTATGCTGTTGCTAAGGCTAAATATCCATAAAGGAGATTCCCTACAACTATGAAATTTGGTCTGGAGGAACAGTCTTTGTAAGACTGTTCCTCCAGAGCAAATTTCATAGTTGTAGGGAATCTCCTTCAAAGAAAAGCTTTAGCAACAGCATAGCAACAACTTAAGTCGTTTTATGAATACAGCCACAAAGACTTCCTCCAGACCAAATTTCATAGTTGTAGGGAATCTCCTTTATGGATATTTAGCCTTAGCAATAGCATAGCAACGACTTAAGTGGCTTTATGAGAATACGGCCCCTGGTCCTGCCCCAGGATGTAATTTTTCCTTGAAAGCCTTTACCTGTCACATCTTTTGCCATATTCTCAATTTAAATGAACCCGTGTTGGGATAACCCCCACCCCCTTGCATTTGTCCCAGTATGAGTTTAAGTTAACTGAACTGTGATCCTATATTGGAATATTTCTGAAGGTTTGAGATAGAAGAATGGTTATTGGGCACTGCTGAATTAAGAAAAAATTCCTTTCTGTAAATTGTTAAGCCTAATTGATTGTGTTGGTGGTGAGACATGAAAAGTTATTTCACTACGCACAACAGAGTGAAAATGATTTTAATTCTAATGCACTTACGTATATAACACTACGTCTGATTGGATAACGTCAAATATTTGCATTAGTAATACTACAGTATACTGTCGGAAACTTGACGTCATTCCGTAACGTTGCTTCTCACCGGCTGACGTCTGGTTTTACATAGCTTGAAGCTATAAAATCGACAATTTACCTCTCCAAATGACAATTTTGAGTTCAATTATCCCCTAATTAGACCAACAGCAAGATCTGTTAGTCACGAAAATACACAGTTTGTTAAAAAAGAAATCTCAGATTTAAACAGAATTTGAGAGTTATTTAACCCTTAATGCGCCAAAAAGCAGACGACAAAATTTACGTCTGCAGAATTTCAAAAAATGTCTTGTCCAAGCTATATCATTTTGGGAATTCGAACACTAGGGGGCAAACAGTGTAGATTCAGATGAGGTGGCTCATTATGAGCCACCTCATCTGGATCTACACCGTTTGCCAATTCAACAATTTTAATTTTTGGCGCTTTAAGGGTTAGTTATCTATAATACAGCCTCTTTACCCATCAAGAATTACCGCAAAGAGCTAAATTGGTTGTGTAATTTTGCTGTAAGATAGGGTTTATCCCTATGGAAAGAAGCCCAAAAAATATAGATCCATCAGATAAGAACTGTCTAATTTTTTTCGAGGGGAAAAACACCCCTCATACAAGGGTTGATCCAGAAGTAATGTCACTGTGTCCATTTTGCACTTACATGTACTCATCATGGTATAATTAGACCCCATAAGTGAAGATGGATGTTCTGCAATTTGAAACATAGTGTAAAGACTTGACCATTAGTTGCAGAGCTGGTCAAATAATATACTTAAGGACAAAAGTTCTGAACGGGTGTTAAATTTAGTATACTTCAGGATGAGATATATATGAGCAGCGACACGAGAAAACCAACAATGTGGTTGTGCGGCCAGCACAGACTCAGATCAGCCTGGGCATCTGCCCAGTCTGATCAGAGTCTTCGCTGTCCGCATGGAGGTAGCTTAGACCCTTAGCTACCCTTTAAGCACTTAACGAAGAGTCTGGTAAGACTCGGCGGATGCCCCGGCTGATCTGAGTCTCCCCTGGGCAAACAACCACATTGTTGGTTCTCTCTTGTCGCGGCTCATATATGGGTGAACAGATTTTAGGGCCCTGTTCGAACAAACAAGATGCTACTTCTGAAAGCTGTGGCATAAAGTCAAAACTTTGTCTAGAACTTAAATAACATCATTGACATGTGGGGCGTGGCGTTACCTTGGTTTCCGTTTTACTTCAATATCTTGATAACTGGGCACTATATTTTTATGACCTTTTCAAACCATAATGCAGATAGATTAAGGTACTGGGATATGATTTTTATTTTTTTTTCATTCTTCACGATTTTATAGCTGCAGTGACATTCTGGATCTACCCTCGTATAACAAAGAAAAAATATGGTAATAGATGGTCTTTCAGAATCATATGCGAGATAGATAAGATAATTGGGTTAGAATTCATCATTTTCATTGCCATTTCATTCGTATAATAACCTGCATGATGAATGTTCATGGTTAGTGGTATTGTAAAAATATTTGATGATAATTCAAAAATGTATCTTATTTCTTCATTTAAAAGACAAAAAAAAATCCATAATAAAATATTCATTGTGGCCTGTACCGTAATGACCCTAAAATTTCAGACACCCAAAAGTCAGACAGTTATTGTTCAAAAATTCTTGTAAAGTGAATTTTACAAGTTAATGCATCGAAAATGAAGCTTACAATGTAGTAAATGGCAGACATTGTAGACCCTGATCAAACTGCTCCTGCAGAAGCAGTTTGATCTGGGTCTTCAATGTTTTGCTGAGAACTGTCTTTCCAAATATTTAGGGTTATTACCGTAATTAGTATCACCTTACTGAGGCAGTTCTAATGAGGGGTCACAATATATGTGACAATAAACATGTTGTCTCTCATTAGAAGTGGGTCAGGTGAGGGGCCATAACATGATTCCATAGAGAAATAAGAATACTGTAGAATTATCAGCAAATCCTCAGCCTGCCTGAAGCTGTGTGTATTGTGAAAGCATGTAAAAGCATGTTTTTTGTGGTTTTAGTGCATCTTTAATTTTGTTTTCTTTTATTTTCTCCTCATTTTACAGCTTTTGGCCATACAACAGAGGAATGTGACGATGAGCAGACATTTTGATTGATCCAGAATTGATAGAAAAATTCTTAGTTATATTTGAGTGCTAGATATAAGGAGTTTCTGGTGACAATTTTGGATCATGTTCAGTGCTCGAGATAGGAAGGGATAATGGTGATACTTTAGGGATAATTTCCTTGTTTCAGCAAAAAAAGAAACATGTCATGACGCCTTGTTGGAATCATTTCATTGAGACAGTTCTAATGAGTGGTCACAACATGAAATAAGAAAAACAATCTGTTCTTAAAATCCTGTCTAATCAGGAGCTCTGCCATATTTCTCATATTCCAATTATGGAATAATATATCTTATTTTGATTGTCACAAAAACATACATTGTGCCTATTGAGATGCCTTAAATTGAGAACTAACAGAAATTATCTCCAAGATTTATCATCAGACACTCTCTTGACCTGGGTCCAGTTGTTCAAAACTAATGACATCGTTAGTTAACATTTCATTAAAATTCCAAATGTTTATACCTCAGATACACCATTAATATATACCTAAAAAGATCCCCATTCGATTCACATTGGAGAAACCGTGCAATATTTTTCGCATATTGCACAGAGTCAAGTGCATATTGCACGGAGTTAAGGAGTCACGTTCACTAGAACTACTTTTGCGCTGGGGAGTGAAAAGTTTGGCAGCCATTTTGTCGTTGACAACAATTGAAAAATGAGAAAAACGAGGACACTAGTGTCGGTTTTGCTGTATGAACTGCATAAAAGACAAATATGGTTTAGCTTTGATCTGTCACTCTCTCAAAACAAATTATGCATATGATAATAGAATATTCGAAAGAACTTCAGAGAGTAAGACTTGAAAATGGCGCCCAGCTCCTGTTAACGTCAGCGTTTGTTTACTGACATCACAAATGATACCGAAACGGCATTTTCACTTTTTGGGCCGTCGGATGTGGTTTTAGGATGTATGAAGACAACAAACGGCATTCTTTTAATTCAAATTTAAAACAATTTATGGGTTGATACACCGTTATGATATTTGATTTCTTATGCAGAGAGTACTGATAAAAGCAGCAGCTTGATATTAAAGGTATATAATAAAAAGGTTATTGAATTTATATTGGGAAATATTCGGCACTCCTTTATATGGCCTAGACACACTCGCAAGCTCGTGCGCCCTTCGCCATATGAACTCGTGCCGAATATTTCCCAGTATAAATTCAATAACCTATAAATATTCTTTGTTGAAAATGGTGAGAATTTTCACATCTTTTCAACAAAAAATACCAGTTTATTTGGTTATATAGTCATAAAACAATTAACAAGTTGACCTCTTAACAAGCTCGTTAAGCGAACAATGCTTTGAACAACGGGACCCTGGAGTATAAACAAATATTTGCAGTGTAATTATGTTGGCAACTTCGGCATTCAACTAAAGGCAAACAAGAAAGGTGTGAATTTTAACCACTGTGAACATTGGTAAAATTGATAAATAGTGAAGTAATATCCTTGGCAACATAAATACAACTGCAATAGTTATAATACCATAAAAACACTGGTGGAGCTGATCAAGCATCCCATGATAATGACTTAGCCAACATAATGTCTTCATGAGCAAAGATATTTATTAACTCTTTTGGCGCCATGTTTATATAGAAATATATTTGCAAATTTATTTTACTTGAAAACTAAAGATTGGGTGTTTGTGGTAAATAAAACCTTGAAAGTCTCTAAAGTTCATCAGAAACAGCCAAATTTGTTTTTCTCGCGAATAAATCTTTGATTGCCATAACCTGGTCATAGACTTTGAATTACTTCACTTGGTAATGTCGTAAAATGGAGATATTTAATGTGAGTGTGCAGTGACAATGGTGCTCTGCCTAGCAGTTGCATCTGGGCGACAATGGCACAGAAAGAGTTAAGGTGTTAACTTTTTGGCTCAATGGACTGGTTAAGCTTTTGGCTGAACTGATTGGCTGAACTCTTCCTGACACAGAAGAGGTTTCAAAGATGTGCCTCTAAAATTTGCACTAAATTTGGAATGTGTACAAAATGTATTAGCTCTTGGCTTAGCAGATAGGCTAATTTCTAGGCTCAGTTTATTTTATTGTTCAGCTTATGGCTCATGTGATTGGTTGATTGCCTGGTTTAGCTGGGGTTGATCTCTTGGCTCTGTTGCCTCAGCTACTTAGTTGATATATGGCTAAGTTGACTGGCTGATCTCTAAGCTCAGTTGGTAGGTTGGTCCATTGGCTGAACAGCCTGGTTAGTCTAATCTCTTAGCTCAGGTGAAGGGTTGATTTTTAGTTCATCTAATAGGCTGATCTCAGATCATCTCTTTAACTCACCTGATGGATTGAGCTACTGGTGGTTAAAGACATAATTCTTATTTACTGGGTGTCATAATCCTGTTATGCAACAGTCGTCTAGTGACACTGCCATTTTATCAAAGGAAATAACCCATCTCGCACAGGTTATGACATAACAGAGTCATAAAACCATCAAAGAGTGGTACCAATTTTTTGGCTTGGGTTACATATTCCTATAAGCTAATTGGTTGATATTTTAGCTTAGCTGCTTGGTTGATCTCATGGCTTATATGAGCTGTTGGTTTTTGATTCTGCTGATTTGTAGAATATTGATCTCCTCCTCAACAATGAAAGAAGGTTATAAAATGTGCAGATATAATTTCATATGCATTTAAGAAGCTGTAGAAACAAAAAAGACTCAGGGTTAAGTTTATTATATCTAGGTCACAATGGAAATTCCCACCAAATTCTCTGTAAAGGTTGTCAGTTGGTCTTTTATTCATCTCTCAGCTGTTGATACTTGAGTTTATCATTATCATATGACGTTGCATCTGAGAGTGTAATAAAGCCATGCATTAAATACGATAATCCACTAGTGGATTAGATATGCAAATTATGTCGTAATGTTATGCACTGAGTCCATAAAACGTCGCATTTTCTAATAGCGAAATCGTGACATTTCAGTACAAAATTGGCTGATAAAATGCGATTTTAGTGTCATATGATAGATAGAATCTTGCATTCATGCTCCTGTATCATTGAATTAACTCGTTGGGGAAAACCGATAAGATGCTCGGCATAGCCTCACATCTTATCTTTTCCCCCAACTTGTTAAATAAATTCAGTAATACATGAGCACTCATGTAAGATCCTCTATTTATCATACAATGTCACTGTTATTCAGTGGATAACATTGTGTCATAAACATCATATGACCACACGTGTAATAACACTTTGGTGCGTGCACGTAACATTGACAACGTCCATGTCAACAATGTGTTTTCTTATTGAAATGATCAGTTTGAAGGCATGAAAATCCCATTTAAAAGGTCTTATGATAAACAGAAGCTTACGCTCATGGTCATTTCATATGAAATTTATGAAATGACCATTCATGAAAGATCCTCAATTTATGAAATTTAATGTATGATATAAAGAGCTGGACCTGGTTGTTCAAAACTAGCGTTGTTGTTAGTATTGTATGCAAAAATACTGCGTTTTTTTGCTGAAAAAAATAATAGTAGTTTTGCTTCATCTGTACTAGAATGATTTATATATACTAGAAGAGAATAATCAACCTTGACCGAAGGCTTTGTTTTAAAGCTATCTGTGCTATGAACAACTTGGCCCAGATTGTAAGCCTGCTTCCTTGTCAGTTTGCTGCCACATGGACAGATTCAAACATTACTAATATATGTACTTCATTTTTCTTGAGTCTTTGCATATTATCAGTTTCTTCCATTCCGCAGAGCTCCAGAATAGCAAAAATTTCGGGAAATTATGCAGATATTTAGTTCTCTAGAAGTTGAGTTAAAATGAGTTCTCACGACTTTTTCTCTGCATCAAAATGGTGTCTATTCTAAAAGGAAAGAATTTGCTCCGAGTCAATTGAGATGATGCTTAGTGAATAGCAAATGTTGTAGAGCCTGAGCAAACTGCTTCTTCAGGAGCAGTTTGATTTGGGTCTTCAATGTTTGCTCAGACCTGTCTGTCCAAATATTTAGGGTCATTACAGTAATCTATAGGCGTAAAATGAAGGCTTTTGCTAGACTGTATGGATTCACAGAGTGGTTTGAGTCCACTGCTCAGAGAATAATTATGTTCGGCACATTTTGCGGATGGCATGGCTCATCTGTAATAAGATTTCAGAAGCAGTGAGAGGAATTTCCAATATTATCCCTCTTGCAAGTTCTGTTGAGAAATGAAGAGACTTATAATACCCAAATTTTTTAAGCTATCTGGGGCTCTCAGTTCTAACTGTAATAGATTGTGTTTATTATGTACATCTGTATTTTTGGTTCTGTAAAATTTTGGTTCTTTGTATTATTTGTAAATTTTTGTATATTTTATTTATTATTGATGTCACAATAGCTCTTCCAAAATATTATATGTACTGTATGGGGCAAAGTAATAAATTAACCCAATTAGTTAAAAACTTGCAATGGTCCATAGTGGCAATTTCTATCTGACAATTGGTAAAAAACTATGGTAAATAAATTGCAATTATAATAATTTGAGGCATGTTTTGTGACTTCCAAAAATGTGGCAGTTTTGTCATGCGATATTCAGAACATCTTCCTCATTTACACAGGGTAATCAGAAACCTCTCTGTTGGCTCTGTGGCTTGGGTCACTGCCATAGATGGCTATTGTGACAAGGGGATGCTATGATCAGACTGCACTTATGTGCAGTCTTGTCATAAGTGAAGTCTGATCAAAGCCTTTGCTTGTAATCTATGCCACATGATGATGTGGCTCATTTCCTGAGTACACTGCCATCTGATTTGTGTCCAGAGTGTTTTGGCATGCAATGTGTTCCAATATTAAGGGCCGTGACCATATATATACCTCCATGATTTTCCACCATTTTTACAAACAAAAAAAAAAAAGGAACAAATTTTATGTATGACTTTCTGTTTGCTTCCTGCAACAAGGAAACACTTCCAAAAAGGGTCAGCTCCTAAAGGAAAGAATTTGCTCCAAGTGGAGCAAATTCTTTCCATTAAGAGTTGACCCCTGTTGAGAAGAGAGGCTAAATGAAAATGGTGAATTTGCTTCCATTGAAAGAGTGACACTTTACATTGGCCTACCCCAGTTTACACAGACTATAAAAAAGTGTTCCGAAATTTTAAACCATTAACGCCAAGAATCGGATAAAAGAGATTTTTGCAAACATAGTAGACACAGCTTAGATGCTGCATTCTGCAGCATCTGAGCAGGGCCTACAACTGTTTGCTTTAAATACAAAACTTCTGAAATAAAAAAGCAGCAAAAAAAAGCACTTTCATAATTGGAACTGTACACAGTTGAATTTTGTGAGCTTCTGCCAAAAGTTTATGTATTATCTATGTGTAATGTCAGTGCTTGCTTTTATTTTTCATGCAGTTTGCAGAATTTACTATGACTTTACTCTGAGCTTGAATGTTTGTCTTGCTGAAGAATTAATATTATAGATAGGAATCTGTGTTTGTCTGATACAAAGGGTATCACATATAGGACACATATAAACTGTAAAATTATATTAGCCAAACCTTTTCCATTTTCATCATATGGACACACACATATAAACTTCATTTATATCATTTGGTTTTCTAATATGGAATTGACCATTTAATATGGAATGCTGGAAGTTACTGTGACTGCTTCAGGCTGCGATATTGAGTACAATAGATATATGTTTAATTGAAAAGAGGTCCTATTAGCTCTTCATGTGTGTAAAATATTTTAGAATTTTGGGGTGTGTAGAAGGTGTTCATCATTCAGAATTTCTGAATATTTATCATAAAACCTCTATGAAGAACACATCCTCAGAACATAAAATAATAATAATAATAATAATAATGATTTATGGATACATCGAACACAAGTGCTCTGGGTTCTATTAAACATCTGTGCATTTGCTTTTAAGAGCTGGGTTTTAAAAATTTACTAATGTCTTAGTTATTTCCACATTCCGTAATGGAAGGTTAACTCCTTTTCAGGAAATCCAGTGTTATACATATAATACGGGTATGAGTCATGTAAATAACATATGTATAAGAGATTTTTATGTTTGTAATTGACTGAATGTACATTAATATTATCAGCTGGCTTACAAATGCAACCACGTTTTATTACTACAGTGCTATATAAAGCTTACCCATTGCATTCTGGTTATTTTTTTGTCGTCCAGAAATTTTCATCTGCATCAAAATCAAGAATATTTTGACAATATTGGTCTAACTAGCTCTTGTAGAAATGATGTCTAGGCAGCGAACAGTTTGTGGGGCCTGATCTGGATCCAAACTGTTTGCCCAGATACCCCTAAAGGGGTATCCCGAATGGAATGGATTAAAAAGCCAAATAATGTCTTAACATATTACTCCTCCTGTGTATGAGCAATATAATCTGGGTATACAGCTAGCTACCATTAGGGTTTTTGGGATGGAAAATTTAAATTATCTAAGTGATACAAATGTACACATAAATTACATGTATCATCATTTTCTCCGAAAATATTCAGCCAGATTATCCATGCAAAGATCCAAATGAGAATCTGATTAAGGATCTACAAAGTTTGTGAACCTGACCATGAAGACCCTGGCCATGCTGCACCTAAGGAGAACTCTTATCAGCATCTGCATTGTTTGGGAACAAGAACAAAAAGTCTTTTCCAAATTTCAAAATACCTTATTTCTCCTAGGAAACTTCTCCTCTCTAATAAAAAACCCCCTCCTCTGGCTCACTTTTTCTGTAAAAACAAGTGGCAAATTTTTACCAAAATTGGCTATTGACTCAAAATTTATCAGTAATTGCTCAAAATTTTGTCTCAACTATATATATACAAGGGGTGAGATGAAACGAAAGAGCTGTGAGGAAATGAAAAATAGTCATAGTTACCAAACAACCTGATAACACCAAACGACCTGGTTATCAGGTTGTTTGGTAACTGTCACTCTTTTTTTGTTTCGTAACAGCTCTTTTTCATTTTGTTACATCCCTGAAAACATAGTTAACCAGGTGTGTTTTATGAGACGTGAATTAATGCGCATTATACAGTAGGTAGAGTCCATTAACAATATTGGAGGTGACGTGTAGCTGAATATTTTGGATGAATATAGATCACTTCATTTGCATGTATGTTTAGCTAAAAGCTGTGTATTCGGTTATTTGTGTATTTAGTTACATTTTTGTGCTGCATGTAAATTGGTTTATGAGAATATATATTTTTACGCATCAAGTTGTTATACTGATATGATATTACTATGCA
Source organism: Ctena decussata (assembly GCA_963989385.1). NCBI lineage: Eukaryota > Metazoa > Mollusca > Bivalvia > Lucinida > Lucinidae > Ctena > Ctena decussata. The sequence goes on from OZ022511.1 coordinate 9,029,877, forward strand.
ATACAAAATATGCTTGATGTTTGGTGTTTGTGTTTTTATTCTAGTTTTCTTTCTTGCACCCATTACTAATGTATCATCATGGCTCTATGATTGCTAGATCATTTCATTATTATCAGTTTCTCATTGTCATTACCAATTCGGGTTTTACCAGTACACAGACCATAAATGCCTCTTTTCTAATAAATGCCCCTTTCCCCTTTTTGACCACAATTGTATGTAGACTTAGAAAAAAATATATATGAACAGCGATATGGGAAAACCAACAAAGTGGCATGTGCACTCAGTGAGAGCTCAGAACAGCCTTGGCATCCCCCCAGTCTGATCTGTCATCACTATGCACTTAAAGGGTAGCTAAGGGTCTAAGATAGCTGCATGTGGATAGCAAAGACTTTGATTCACTTAGGCTGATCTGAGACTCCACTGGGCGCACATGCCACACTTTGTTATACACCCATTTTGAAAAAAATGGACGTATTAAATTATGGCCTTGTCTGTCCGTCCATCTGTCTGTCCATCCCGCCATTAACATTCTTGTGTGCGCCATAGCTCAGTAACCGTTTGGGATATTTTCATGAAATTTATTGGAATGTGTATTAGGTTAGGGCAACATGTCGCATACAATAATGGTTGCTCCACCTTTCTTAGTTTCCAAGTTATGCCCCTTGATTATTTTTTCCCACCTAGTCTTGTGCGTGCCATAACTAGATAACCCCTTGGGATATCTTGATGAAACTTCATGGCAATGAGTGTGAAGGTCTGACGATATGTCCCATTTAGCAGTGGTTGCTCTCCTTTACTTTTTATGGAGTTCGAGTATATTTTTAGGCTACTTTTGTGTATACCAATTTTGTGCATACCGTAACTTGATAACCACTTTGAATATCTGGATCAAACTGTATAGCAATGTGCTTGATCACAAGACGGTGTGCCGCATATAAGAATGGTTGCTCCCGCTTTCTTATTTTGGAGTAATTTTCCTTTGATTAGTTCTTTAAGCCTATTCCCATTCACTTCATAACTCCATAACCATTTGAAATATTTTAATGATACTCTGTAGGAATGTGTATAATAATAGGGCAATATGTCTGAAGCAAGCTGCAGCTTCAAATTGTGGACAAGTGCTTTATCAGTAAGTCACAGAAATTTCAAGCAGCTGTGATTATTACATGCTCAAATTCAAAATTATGCAAGGTCTATTGCATATCAGTATTCTATTGAAGTTTCAAGAAGTTCCATTGAAACATACAGCTTCCTTCATGTGGATGAGCTTTTTGCAAGATAAATAAAGGACCATAACTCTGTAGTAAACAAGCAGATAAACTAGTACTAATCAATATTGCATATTATCAAGTTCAAACGTTCTGTAGAAAAATAAGCTGCTGATGTTTGGATAAGCTTTTTGCAGAAAGGGGTCTAAGCTCTGTATAAAGCAGGTGGCTGATAGTGCTAAAATTCATACTTGTCTGAGGTCTCATTAATACCAATATTAGTAATAATGTAGAGCCTTGAAAAATGTAGCTTCTAGCATGTAGTTTCCAGCATATTGGGCTTTTTCACCTTGGTAAATCCATGGAAATTTTAAGGACCTGTGTCTCTATAGTGAATGGTCTGACCTTGCTCAAAGTCAAATTTATCAGGTCTAATGCCTGCCATTAAGTTTCAATAAGATCCACTGGGAAATGTAGCTTTTAGCCTGCAGACAAAATTTATTTTTTCCATATGGAGTCTAAGTTCCCACAGCAACCCAAGTACTTAACTCGCCCCCCTCCCCCGCCCCCCCCCCCCCCCCCCGCCCCCCAAAGAAAAAAAGTAAGCACTTAATTTAAAATGTGGTCCTTTCCATAAGTTCTGCAGAAGCCTTTGGCACAAGGAAGCTTTTAAAAGGAATTATACAGACATAATATCTATAAGAATCAAGAAAGGCATAAGTAGCCTTACAGCCTCTTGAGTTAAAACCTTTTACTGTTCTTGAAATGAGGGTCATGAGGTCTCTAAATGGCTCACCTGAGTACAATGTCAAATGATTTATACCAAAAATGATCAGGAACAGAGGCAATTAAAATGCACATCCCAGTCACAACACTGGGAAACAGTAAAAGGAAGCAACAGCACAAGCACAAAGAGTTCTACCCGCATCCCCAACCCCCATCCCCACCAGACAGGAAACCAAAAAGCCAGCCGAAACCACTTACAAATACACCAGGCATACAAAACATCCTCTTTTACCCAACTTCTGTTTCTTGCCTGTACACCCACAAAAAAATAAATAAATAAAAAACGAGTACAGATTAGCTGACACAACAAACAACAGCACTGACAGTTCCTATCAGAAGCCTTGCCATGGAACAGCCAGCAGAAAACTACAAGGGAGGCTTAAATTGTTTTTAATGGAGTGCCAACCATTGCTTTAACTTACAATCGTTTTTCAAGTGATTTTGGTTAGATCTTGTTGCTCATCGGTAAATCATCACAGTAAGTACGTATAATTAGGGGATAACTGTCTTGAAAATTGTCATTTGGGGAGGTAAATCATCGGTTTTATGGTCGGAAATTTCGTTTTACGGCGACGCGTCAGCGGTGCCGTATAACGCAATTTGCGACCATAAAACCGATGATTTACCTCCCCAAATGACAATTTTCAGGACAGTTATCCCCTAAATATACTGTCGTAAATTTTTGACGTTATCCAATCAGACATCGCGTTACATACGTAAGTGCATTAGAATAAGAAATGACAATATGATGAAGCAATGATGAGACTTAACAACAGAAACACTGACGCAAAAGAAAACCAACACTTAAACCCTAACGAGCCCAGCCACTGACGGGAAAATGCACACTGACCAACAATATATACTAGCTTTCAGTTGAAGCCTCCATTACCCACCAGTTAGTAGGCAATTAAAGAGGGCAGCAAAATTTTCAGCAGTGATTGGGTTTACGACCAAGAATGCAGTCTTAGGTAGATAACATTCAAATTGCATTGTCCTGGGCCATTTGATTCTGGAGAAGATTTTGAAACCATAATATTGGTAAGACAGCCATCTTGGTCATATGACAACCATTCAATGAAGTTTTCATTTCCCCAACCCATGGGGGCTCAATGTTTAATATTGCTTCAGTCGGCTCACTGGTCTGAAGTTGTTGAAATATGAGGTTAGTTGAACTTTATATACAGTGGACTCGACAGTATCGGATCATCGACAGTATCGGATCACTCTTAAGTTATCACCCATTTTCCTCACAAATGAAGCAAATATTTTTTACCATTATATTACAGTCATCGAGTTAAACCAATGACAAAGTGCAGGGTGAAAAATTCAATCGAAATGTGCGGATGTGAAACAAATCAGAGTTGTTGAAAAGCTTGACCCCTCTTCAGCGGCGCTTGCATTTTGTCTGTTGCTCGTTACTCCCAAAACAAATTTTGTTTGTTTACACAATTTTATAATTAGGCGATTAAAACCGATTCGGCTTTGTAATGTGTCCTGGCATCCCTCAAATTGCAGACAGTCATTATTTTCGTGACATCCCAGTATTTGATGAAGCTAGAGACTTGAAAAGATGGGCACCAATGTGCGACATAAACGGATCATTATATTAGTTGAACTGAAATACAGGCAGTAGCTTGAAAACTTTATGTCAAATGCAGGCCTGATGCTGGAAGTAAGTCATAAATCAACTACCTGAATGACTGCCGTGTCTTCTTTCAAAAAATATCGGTATAAAAAATAATACAATATCCTTTTTGTAAAATATCGCCCAACTCACGCCCCACACACTACCGTCTGATAATGGCGGTTATGCGTAGCACATCTCAGCTTCCGCTAAACATTCTGAAGAAACATTCGACATCAGCTCGCATGTTTGTGAATCCACTAATGTTTTGCGTTCACTGGACATTTGTACACTGTGTAGACTCAGATTAATGCAGCAGAACTCGTTGAATGACCATGTAGTGTTTATACTCTGTTTGCATTGATATTCCAGTGCTAAGGCGGAAAATTACCATAAATTTCTTGATCCTAAATCAGACGCTACGGTCTTATCAGGGTGTATTCTTTGCGATGTCAGATTATGGCCTATACTGTTTGAGTAGTTCCGTGCTAAAGGAACGCAGGGGATAACTGAGTTAAGAATTATTGACATGCTTGTACATTTGTACACATTCAACTGTTAGCTAACGTTGCTGGTGACGGGCCACGTGAAAAATATCGTTGAAAGGCCGTAAAAGTTTCCTTTCAGAGTTTAATAGGTCCAACTGTTTATGTAGCCAAATTATTGAAGCTAAGTAGTTTGGCAGAACGGCTCGGAGGAACTGTCTTATAAAATGATATCATGTGATCCGATACTGTCGTAACTGATTCGTTACTGTCGTAAGACCCTCCTGTAAGTCTGGATAGGTTATCTGCCCTTAAAGGAATAAATTTCGTAAATATTTTGACATGGATAGATAGAAGGGATATTTTGCAATGTGTTATGTATTTAACATACATAATGTTAGCATTCATATACAACAAAACAGGAGTTTTATTTAACTTGATCCGATACTGTCGAGTCCACTGTATAACCAACTTCTATACTTAAGTCAACAATTTCTGAGAAATCAAATGATACTGCATTTTCCTATATAGAAACAAGGAAGCAAATTTGACCTTTACATAAAAATGTCAAGGTCAACCAAGGGTCATCTTTAAATATGAGCATAGTGGACGTGACCAAGACTAGAGAAGGACTTCTATGATTAAGGCGTGAATTTTCCCCATGATTAAAACGCTATACGGATCACTCTCTTATGCTTTGCGTTTATGACTATGACATGTAACATGCATGACAAATGAATTTTCGAGTGTTTCTGTCCATGTAAAGTACGTTAAACATACGTTGACGTTGACGTCATTGTTGAGATTAATTGTAAATTATCCTCAAAATAATTGTTAAAATAATGATTTATTGTACACATTTCACCCTTTTTCACATACATTACTTACATAACAGGCAACACTGGATAGTTTTGACTATGTGTATGTGACCTTGACCTCATTTCAAGGTGATGGTACACAATATAATCCTTGAAGATCACAGTGCTACTGTTGACCATTCTTTTTCTTTGGCTTACTGAGTATCGTTCCCCCCCCCCCCCCGTGACCCAGCTTCCCACTCATATATATTGCGTACTTGCATCGCATAAGTCTGCTGCATAAAGGAAATGCTGGGTCACGGGGGGGAAAGTACTTGTATTTTAGTTATAGTGAAGCGTTCTCTTTTGACCGCTTTGACCGGAAGTATAAATATGGTTTTGCAAGTTTAAATGCCAGTCAAGCGTAACAAGAGGAAAATCATTGCTTTGTATTGTGATATGCGTGTATTTAGCATGCATGTATGACAAAAATGTATGAAATGACTGACCGATTTCAATATTTTTATTACCTCAAAAAATGAGGTATGCGAAAACCTTGAATTTAGGGTAGGTAGGGTCAGACTGGATTATCTCCCCATGTCTTTGGGTCTGAATCACAAATGATCTGATTTCACACGGTTTACATATTTGTGAAAGCGCTGCTAAGAAAAATTTGCACACTTTATACTTTTGAAAATTCGGACCTGTCTCGCCGGTCTAATGGGGAGAATCCTCGCCTTAATCATAGAAGTCCTTTCATTCCCTTGACCCATGGAAACTCCGTATGAATATTGGTTTCATTCAGCCCTATACGTATTTGAACCTGTTTTGTAAATAGAAATGTTTTAAATTCTTGACGTTTAGACGCTGTATACCCTTATCAGGGTTGAGCGTCTATGAATAACTTAAACATTCATTCATTCAGCCCAGTTCCTTTGGAGATATTTGAAACTGTTGAATAATTATCGACCTTGGTAAAAGGTAAAAAAAATAATCCCTCAGAAATCTTCATCAACTCATTTCATTGACTTTATATACTTTTATTCTAAATTCAACAGTTTCCAAGAAATCTAATGTTATGGCATTTCTCATATAAATGCACATAAAAGCACAGTTTGACCTTGCATAAAAAGCTTGAGGTCAACCCATGCTCATCATTAGTACTCAAGTACCAAATGCTATGTATCAAGTTTCAACGTGAAGGTCACCAGTTCTATTGGTTCTGAAGCCTGTCCACGACTGACCCTGATTTTTTTGGCAGCGTTAAATTTGCTTCGTGACGTATTGATATGAGAAATGTTATAATATTTCTTAGAAATTGTTAACGACTTTGGTATTGAAATTGGTATATACAGTCAACACGAAAAAGAAAAACACACATGAGAACAAAAGGGAACAAACATACAAAACAAACCCAATGTTTGAAGAATACAGATTTGACACTACAAGCAACAACACAGATAATTCCTTTTAGAAGTATTGCCACGGAACAGCCTTACTAAGAACAAGACGTTTGAACTTGCCACAAAATTTAAAAAAAAAGGACACCCATCAGGCTCATCATCTGTACAAATTTGATAGCACTCGTTTACAGTATCCCATGCTGTTATCCAAGTTTCAAGGGCCGTTTGCTCAAATTTCCATTCCCCGCCCCTTGGAGGTTACACATGAGATTTGGCTACAATAGGTCCAGCAGCTTCAGAGATGTCTTTTGAAAATATTGATTGACGACGACGGATGAACGGGCAGTGGACGACAGAACCTTCTATCCTAAAAACTCTCGGGAGCCTTTGGCTAAGGTGCGCTAATATGTCGAGGTGACCAAAACTATTTTCATCTCTTAAGCCTGTCGTAGTGCCAAACCCCCCAGGCTTCAGGAGATACCATACAGACAAGATAACATCACAAACTGAATGACAGGTGGCCAGGCATTGCATTTAAGGTCTTTATTGCGATTTCAGAATTTGTTAGAAAAGGCCTTTAGCTTCGACTTTCAAATGATGCTTTGTGACAAAAATAAGAAGCAAAATTAACCCGTAATGTGCCAAAAAGCAGACGACAAAATTTACGTCTGCAGAATTTCAAAAAATGTTGCGTCCAAGCGATATCATATTCAGAATTCGAACACTAGAGGGCAAACAGTGGCAGTCAACGTCGTTTGACACGTTGGTGAACCTTTGTAATCCTGGGCCTACCATTTGTACCAATGGCTACCAAATACTTCAAACGGCATTGCCATGTCATTGGTATCATTGGCAAATCTCTGAACGCACCTACTAGCTGCTGACTAAACCCTTAAAGCGCCAAAAATTAAAATTGTTGAATTTGCAAGCAGTGTAGACCCAGATGAGGTGGCTCATAATGAGCCACCTCATCTGAATATACACTCTTTGGCCTCTAGTGTTCGAATTCTCAATATGCTATCGCTTGGACGAGACATTTTTTGAAATTCTCTAGACGTAAATTTTGTCGTCTGCTTTTTGGCGCATTAAGGGTTAAAAATACACCGTCTTCATCATTTTCAGAATTTCACCCGCAGTGTTCGGCCACAGCTCCAGTATTGTCTAAGAAGAAGATATCAGAGAGAAACAGTGAGCCCAGGGACCCTACAGCTGCCGTCAAGGACTGGGTCAAGAGTGTCGATGTTCTCAAAGCAGGTTCAGTATATAGAGAATACCATGTTAGTGTCTTTTGATATCAAGTTTATCAGGCGAGACCAGAAACAGCGTAGGAATGGCGAGGCTTGCCGAGCCAGTCCGACGTGTTTCTGGTCGAGCCTGATAAACTTGATATCAAAAGATACTTACGTGGTTTTCTATTTATCATGCATCATGAAGTTTTTACGGCGTAAAAAGCGGCAAACAAGTGATAAGCAAACACATTTTTGTTCGAACTTGCTGACGTCGCGAATGCGTTATGACGTAAGTCGGTGACGTCAATTAACCAATCGAACGCTGATATCACGGCCAATGTCAGTGTGTAGCCAATTGTCTTCAGAGATCGCTTCTTAAGGCATGACCTGATAACATTCGCGCAAGCGCAGTTCTACAGTGATATGATATCACATCATGTTATCATACCCCTGTTATCAAGTGTATTTTGCAGCAGATGCATGATAAATACTGTTTCATTGACTATTTTGGGGAAAAAGAAACCTCTTAAGGCGTGTACAAAATGTAGCTCCAAATGATATCGATAAACGTATTTCATCTTATTCTCAGCTTTCTAACATTTAACACTAAATTTACTCTTCAACACAGGAGGATATCCAAGACACTAGCACATGAGCTTAAAATATAGGTCAGACAGACTATTCTTTTTCACTTTCTAATAGAAGAAAATTAAACTCTATTAAGGCTGATAAGCCCAAGTGCAAGTGATCCAAGTTTCTTTTCTAGCAAGTGTGTTTTGTTTGGTGCCAGCAGACAAGGACACAAACAACGTTGTTGTTTGACGGTCACATTGTGGTAAGATTTTAAAACAGAAACTTGGTGGTACTATACTGCCTACGTATTGACATCAGCTGGTGAGAAATCTGTTGTTAATGATTATTGTTGTCATGCAGCCACTGTTTAGCAGAATCAAGAAAAATCTACGATACATTGATCACCTTAGATACACAAAAGACCACATAAAGCACGATTTACCACTATTTCATGCTCTTATACTCCTACCGAAATTTCAAAATTATTAGCCTTTGCCTCTCTCCTATAAAATCATATTATTTAAGTACTGAGATCAAGTTTTCGAAAGATTCGAATAAAAATGTTTTGTTTTTATAATTCAGGCGAGTTACTGAAAGACTGAAATCAAGAGAATTTTTGTGCGTCCAAGTTATGTCTACACAGTTTTTTTGCGACTCTTTACATTGCACAATCTCACAATTTAATCAAAGAAAAGTTTAAAGATTTAACTGAAATAGTTTTCCAAACTGTTTTCTAATGAGAATGGTCTATTCATATTGCATGTAATTATCAAAATGCTTTCTTTACGCCTGGAGAAATTTATAAGAATTCAATATGTTTATCTAGCCTGAAAGTGTATGGAGCTATCACTTTTCTCTTTGATAACGCTTTTGTAAAATTTGGCACTAAGATACTCAAACCCACAATTTATTGCATATCTTAGTGCCATATCTTATGAAAATACATGGGACATGTATTTTCATAAGATTTGGCACTAAGTTAAAAGTTTATGTTGTTAAGCACCGAGGTTTACTGGTTCATTCAAGATATTAATATTGCTTTCTCTTGTTTCAGAACCAGACAACCCATTTGGTGATGATCTCGAGTTTTATCACGTCCAAGCTGAGGCTGCCTTTAGGGACAGTGGGTATTACGATGGCATTGTTGACAAATCTCCCTTTGACACAAAACCATCTCTCACCGAGCTTATGAACAAAGGTCTGAGTGAGAAAGACGCTACGAGGGTCATAGATGAGATTGTTACTAAAGCTAATAAGAATAAACTGGAGAAAGGAGCAGATGATGAACTAGTTTATGTGCCTGGACTGGACAAATGTTTTACAGAGAAAAGCAAATATGATAGGAATAGTCGTGAGGGAAGCAAGGAGAAGACGACAAATGAACTCATACAGAAGGTTGATATTATCAATAGTGCACAATGTAAAAGTGATATTGGAACAAGTAAAGTTGTGTCAGAAAACAAAAATAACAATATGAAGACAGATATAACAGGCCATGGACTTAAGCTTGATAATAAGCACACATTAGATGCAAGGCCGAAATCGTTAGAACGGGATGTGCAAAAATTACATGACATAGATGCGAGACCTAAATCGCTAGAACGGGATGTGCAAAAATTACCTGACAAGACTGCAAGTGCTTCACCAAATAGTCAAGGTGACTCTTCGCCTGAAAGTGAGTACCAGTCAGGCAAGGAGAGTTTAGATGCTGACTCCGATAACACAAACGAGGCTCTGACTCCAGGGTCAGAGGTGGAATCTTCAGTTGATACTGGAGAAGTTATTACTAATGAAGACACGGCTGCTGATAATGCAAATGATAAGACTGACATTGATAGAGCAGCTGAAAATTGCGTTATATCGTAATGTGTGTTCAAATGTGTGTTCATTTTAAGAGTTGACTGTTATTATTATCATCATCATTTCACTGACATGAAGAAAGGATCCCTGGAGGAGATGTAACTGACCTGTACTGAAGGAAATGCATATAGTTTTAGAATTGCATCCACGTCAAAAAAGGTGCTATCCTGCTACAGTCAAGGACCAAAAGTAATTCCACAAAATGAATTTTCCCATAGACTTCTGTGTATTTTCATGTTTATTGGAAATTATATTTTGGCACTTCTACTGAATGAATTGAAATACTTTTGGTATTGGTAGAAAGCTGAACAAATAAAGCATACAATATATTTGTTTCATTTCAGTCGTTTACCTTACTCTCAAACAGTAGGACTTTAACGTCTGAGTTTTTGGCCTAATTTTTCACGACGGCGCCATTAACGTCAATGGCAGCGTAGTAATTTCAAATTTTGTGCTAAGTTTGACAAGGGTAACGTTATCTTTACACTGAAGGGTCAGAATTTATTCTATATATAAGGTTTATTACATTGTTCAGTTAACTTTCAATCATGTTAATTATTTTATGCTTGGCCAAAGATAACTGCCAAAATCAATTTTCTTTTAAACGTGTAAATGCACTAAAGTCTATGGGAATATACTTTTGTGGAAATACATTTGACGCTTGACTGTAGATAGTAATTTTAATGTAGCGTTACTTAACGATCAGTGATCTGAATCGTACATAATATTTGTAAGGTTCCAGCATGACCTTTACTTCAGGGGTCACCCTGTTAAGAGGATTGGCTTCCTAGATCTTTTTGGGGTCCCATGAACTTGTAATAAAGCGTCACCTGCCTTAAGCAGCAGTATTTGTATGTCTTTTGGATGAACCCATAAGCTGTATACCTGCAAGTCAAACACTTTTAATATGTGCTAGATGAGTGTTCACTATGTTCAGATTTGAGCCACATCATGTGACTTCCGACACTGTGGCCTATTGGTGACAAGCAAAGGCTTATCAGACTGCACATAAGTGCAGTTTGATCAGAGCCTTTGCTTGTCACACCAGCCATCTATGGAAGTGACGCAAGCCATAGAGCCAAAAGTGAGGTCTCTGACTACCCTATATAAATGAGAAGGGTGATCTGAATATCACATGACAACATTGCCACATTGTTGGAAGTCACATGACGTGGCTCAGACTCCAGAGGTAACAACCTACGTAATAGCGCGGTTGTCGGAACCAATCATTCGACGGGCATTTTGAAGAAACTCTGGAAGATTTCCCGTTGTTACCGTTGTTAGAAAAAAATGAGCCGCGACACATGAAAACCAACAATGTGGTTGTGCGCCAAACGCAGACTCAGATCAGCCTGGGCATCCGCCCAGTCTGATCGTGGTTGTGCGCCCAGCGCAGACTCAGATCAGCCTGGGCATCCGCCCAGTCTGATCAGAGTCTTCCCTGTCCGCATGAAGGTAGCTTGGACCCTTAGCTACCCTTTAAGCGCTTAGCGAAGAGTCTGATCAGCCTGGGTGGATTCCCAGGCTGATCTGAGTCTGCGCTGGGCGCACAACCACATTGTTGGTTTTCTCGTGTCGCGGCTCAAATGATTGTAGCACAAGAAAAGGAGGTCATGCGGTGCCTATATGCACATGTGGTGCACGACTCTTCAAAAGATAGGACACGACTCTTCAAAAGATGAGAAATTATCAAAAGCATCATTACAAAGTTTCACTTGTACATCTGAGATATGTTAAGCAGAGTCGATACAGATCACTGTAACGAAGTGTTTGCAGATTTTGCGGTTAATTCTAGTAATTTTTAGTCCAGAATATCTGTCTGAGACACATCAAAGATATTTGATCGTTTCAATGTTTGCAACACTTTAATTTTGCAAATTATTTATATTATTTATGTAAAGATGGTCGCTGACAAAAAGATAACGACACCAGTGCTATGACGTAGGTTGTCACCTTTGGATCTGATAAAAATTGTATATTCAGCACTAGACTAAATAAAAATTGTATATTCAGCACTAAACTTTAATGCCAAATGTATTTATTATCAATAATTATTTTGAGCTGTACATATCTATCTGCAAACAAAATAACATATTTATTTTCTTTTGCTTACTTGATTGTGCCTGCGGTACATTTATTGTCATGAACAAGAGCTAAAAATATATCGCAATGCTTGGAGAATTTGAAAATTGAATCGTTCGGTGACGGGAATAATTGTCAACTGTTTCATTGAGAGTAATAATTTTTGGAAGTTTTAATTGATATCGACTAGCATCCTCATCGAGCACAAAACTGTCGCATCGACTTTCTAAACATTGAGGCAATGGTGTATCGACCTTTTAAACATTGAAACAATGTCGAATCGAATCAGCCTTGTAAACATTGAAGCAATGGGGTACCGACGTCACTGACGATGTTTTTTTTAATGTTGTGCGCCTACTGGATTGACTATATTACTCTTGTGTTTCGTTTTGGCAAGGGATATAGAAGGACAGTTGGATAATCATTGATTCAGTCAGCACCGAAGATAACTGGATACACACGTTTGATGTGACGACATTTTTACAAAAGAGGCAAATCCCTTTGTTATACGGGTGTGAAGTATGGGGATTTCATAGTAATTGCTTGTTTTATAGGTGATTCAGTTCTCCAACGGAGGCTTCTCTTAGACGAAAGAATTAACTCTCTTGGAGAGCAAATCCTTTCCTTTAAGAATAACCCTGCGTAGAATCCAGATCAGAATTTCCTTTAACATGGAGAACTGAGAATTATCCACACACCATAAATGATAAAGAGTGTCTGACTGTGAATTCAAAAGTCATGGGCTCGGTCTCAAACGGCACCAGATAAATTTCTTTCCTCTCTCAGCAATTTAAACCGAGTTACAAATTGCAAATATACAAGTGACGTCATTTGCATGCAATATCTGCTTGTCATAAGCCTGAAGTCGCAAAATAAATGATTTTGGGAGATTGATTCAAAATAAAGTCATGATGGCTTTCTCCTGGGTTCGAGGTTATAAAACTTAAGAATAATCTCAAACTCAAAATAAAGCACACTGATTGGCTGCTTCCGAGCATGTGCTCGGAAGCAGCCAATCAGTGTGCTTTATTTTGAGTTTGAGAATGTACTCAAGTTTTTATAACCTCTGGGCCTGAATCGCTTTTGTATGACTTGTTTGTACCCATAGAGAATGTTTTTAAATATATTTGAATAATTTGAACAAATAAATAAAGTTTAAAGTATTTCTTACCGAGTTAGCAAAGTTTGACCAAAACGTATTGATGCAGCGTTTGGTAAATTTCCAAGCATGCAGGACAGGTGCTTTCTCACGATCTCTTGATCTAATTATAGACGCCATCAGAATTTCGACTTTTGATAGGGGAGGGTCACGGGCTGAGCGAAAATGCCGTGATTCTACAGGGCGTCTTAATGAGGTAAGCTTCAGGGACAAGGGCCTCCGCTGCCTACATATTTATGTCAATGTAAATATTTACCAGTAATCATTAAATATGCACCAATCGTACGTTATAATGAACATAAAAGACACCCAAAATGATTGATTATCGCCAATAGTGGTGACATTTCATACACATATGAGCCACGACGTGACAAAACCAACAAAGTGGTAGTGCGCCCAGTGCAGACTCAGATCAGCCTGGGCATCCGCCCAGTCTGATCAGAGTCTTCGCTGTCCGCATGAAGGTAGCCTAGACCCTCAGCTACCCTTTAAGCTCAAAGCGAAGACTCTGATAAGATTGTCCGGATGCCCAGGTTGATTTGAGTCTGCGCTGGGCGCACAACCACTTTGTTGGGTTTCTCGTGTCGCGGCTCATATGTTGTACTTTAATAGCCCAAAACGTAAGGGGAAACAAGGGCCTGTATGGCAAGCCAAATGCACACTAATTAGAAAAACCTGGTTTTTCTTAGAAAAACCTGGTTTTTCTCAGAAAAACCTGGTTTTGCGATTTGATAAACCAGGTTTTTCTCAGATAAACCAGGTTTTTCTCTGATAAACCAGGTTTTTCTCTTGATATCATAGGTTCCTCAGATAAACCAGGTTTTTCTTTGATAAACCAGGTTTTTCCTCGCAAAACCTGGTATTTCAACAGAAAAACCTGGTTTTTCTGTGATATACCTAGTTTTTCTCTGATAAACCAGGTTTTTCTTTTGATAAACCAGGTTTTTCTATAAAACCTAGTATATCTCGAGAAAACCTAGGTTTTCTTTGAAAAACCAGGTTTTGCGTAGAAAAACCTGGTTTATCTCAGAAACCTACGATATCAAAAGAAAAACCTGGTTTATCAGAGAAAAACCTGGTTTATCAGAGAAAAACCTGGTTTATCTGAGAAAAACCTGGTTTATCGAGAGAGAAACCTGGTTTAACGAAAAAACTTGTGTTATCACAAGTTTATTTTGATAAACCAGGTTTTACGATGGTCTCTGCTAATGCAGTTGTATGCGGCAAGCCGAATGCACACTAATTATCTAGGATAACGCTTCACCGAATGCATATTATTAGAAAAACTAGGTTTTTCTCAAGTTTTGAGAAAAACCAGGTTTTTCTCTTTTGTCACGTGACTTGATATCACAGGTTTCCAGAAATATGATTGGACGCTAGCTGTTTTGTTATACCTGGTTTTTCTCAATCTGATTGGATATTGAGAAACTTAGGATAACGCTCGAAGATCTGTTATACCTGGTTTTTCTCAGCCTGATTGGCTAACAGGTGTGTTGACATAGTGATTCGAACTAACGCGGTCGCGAGATCTCGTATTTCGCGAGATTGCAGACACCCTATAGGTAATATTGTTTTATGGCCCAGTTATGTCATTACCTATGTGCGGTGGGGAATTTCCTTTGATGAAATATCAACTTCGCTGTATTTGTATATGACAAGAATATGGTACACAATAAACAAAAATATTTATCTTTTTAAATATTTAGCGTCATTTAGATGTGTAATGTTGACCACGCCAAAGACGTAAATTGTAAATTTATACCGGAAACGCATTTCTTTTAATTTAAGCATACTTTACCTTTTTAGTCATGAGCGCAATAAATATATAAGAAAGAATAATCGATATTTCTAATTAGACTGCATCAACTGAAGCGCATTTTCCAGTGGAATATAACACATGAAACATACTTGAGTTTCTCATAAAAAATAGAGAGTTGAAAATTTATTTGGGTCATTTCAGTTGGCAACCAAAATGGCCAACTTTCGCTGTCTTAAACTTTAAAATGCGTTAAGGTACGCTGTATATTTCTTGTAATGATTATAAAGAAAATAAAGGAGTAATAAAAAAAGATATTTTTTTTCTCAATGAAGTCATTTTCCGTTTTAAAAGTCTCGGTACAATCCCATGCTTTAATATTAAGGTCCTGGCAACTAATTGCCAAGTATATTACCGTAAAATTTACGTTTTTCATAGTGTAAAATACTCCGGCGTAGGACCCCAGTCATAGCTTTTAAATGCTACACTGTTAAAAAAGTCCGTAGATTTTGCGGTAAAATAACTTGCTGCCAGTCCATTTCATGTTGTTTTACGGGCATCTGCCTAAAGATCGTTTTTTTGAAATAACGATATGGTAGAGTTATATTAACTGACCGCACTCGAGAATACCTTTATAGTATTGAAGGGCTATAGAACCAAAACAATATCTGTCTTATTCTTCCCTACTCTGCTTGTTGATTCCTGCCGATGTTTACGGGCGCCCGTAAAAATAACGGGAAACGGACTGGCAGCTGGTTTCCAGGTATTCTACCGTAAATTCTACAGAATTTTTTACAGAGTAGAATAATTACAAAAAACTGGCGAAGGTGCACAAATGTTTAAGGTAATTACAGTATTTTTCTTTCTTACACCAGTTTCATATGCAATCTGACAGTCTAGGACCAGTCTGTTCATGAGAATATTTATAGCTCGACATATCGCGGGTTGTATAATTTTTGCCTTTCTGTCCGTGTCTGTTTGTCTCCATCCGTATGTAAATTAAAGATTTACTCCCTTTATTATAGTAACCAAAAATGATTTGATGTAATATATCATGCAATACCTCCGAAATGGTCTAATTATATATTTGAAATAGAGTTTAGATAATAATATTTTATAAAAGTGAATTTAAACTTTTTTAAACGATCGCGGACCGCGCTCGAAATCGCATTATTGGACAAAAATGATTTATTCATGCGTTACAATCACATGCACGAATAAGAAAAATACCTGTACATGATCACATGACATACGTGGTAAAAATCGATATTCTTACAGGCCGTAAGGAAATAGATAATTTGCATTTTAATTTGTAGATTTTTTTTTCATTCCCCATTTATCGAAAAAACATGCATTTTCTCAAAACTTGTGCGGTAATTATGGGACTATAACATATTGTTTAACGAAATTTCGTTGAAATATTTGTTTCTGAAAACATGAAATAAACGAGGGAGACACACTTTAACATTTGCGTTAAAGTTTTGCGCAAAGATTATTTATTTATTTATTTTTGTTTGTTTCTTTCTTTCTTTCTTTTCCTTCAAGCATGCTTAATAAGTACATAATATAATGCAACGAAATGACAACAGAGAGCAGAGAGACAGAAGGATAGAGAGATCGACAATTTGTTTAAAAACTATTAGTCAACCTTCTCACATCCAGGAGGTTTCAATCAAAGATTCTGGAAACCGACATTTTCAGCCTAACGGAGTCGAAATCGGAAATTTTGCTTTTGATTAGTACTTCCAGAATAGATTTCGAGAAGCACTAAGAAATAGCGCTTAGGATTACTACAAAAGCAAATACAATTCACACCAAACCGATTTTTGTTTTCATCTCACTCACTGGATTTTTTTTTCTTTAAGGCAGTCATATTCCGATTTAAAAGTCTCGGTAGAATCCCATCCTGTACTTAAAGTTCTATGCAACTCCTGGCAACCAATTGCCAAGTATTTTACCGTAAAATTTACGATTTCTTTTTACAGTGTAAAATGTAAAAGCGTAGGACCCCAGTCATAGCTTTTAAAGGTCACATTGCTCTATTAGCGTGAAAATTTTTATCATGAAGTACCGCTGCAAACTTCTCAGTATAGTTTCGTCAGTGTAAATGACCGTGATTAGCCAGCTTTAAACAATTAAAAAATCACTGAGTTTCACATAAAAAGAGTTTGAAAACTCATTCTGGGTATTTAAGTTGGCGAAAAAATCACCTACTTTCGAATTCATTAAGTTGAATCAAATGGTAAAAACACAATGTAGAGCCTGGAGTCCCCATCACTATTCCGCCTATGTTTATATTGCGAGACGGAAAACCAGAACAGGAAAATTTTAATTTGTGAAGCGATTTGTTATTTTTTCAAAAACTTGTTTTATTTACTTTTTGCAAGTTATATCACCCAATATATGCATATCAACCCATATTTTATTACCAAACGTGAAGGTTGAACCGCCTTTTACAATGATTTGAGTTTAGACATTTAGGACTATGGAGAATTTTAATTCTAGAATAATTACAGAATCTAGCGAAGGTGCACAAATATTAAAGGTAATTACGGTATTTTTCTCATTCTTACATCAGTTTCATGCCCAGTCTGACACCAGTCTGCTCATGTGAATATTTATATCCTAACATTGGACATATCGAAGAGTCATTTTTGCATTTTCCGTCCGTGTCTGTCCGTCTCCATCCGTATGTAAATTAACATTTGCGTTAAAGTTTTGCGAATGAGATTTTTTTTCTTCTTCTTTATTTTTTTATCCTCAAGCATGCTTTGGACAAATTAGTACACAATTTAATGCAACGAAATGACAACAGAGAGATCGACAATCTCTTTTAAAACCATTAGTCAGCCTAGTCACATCTCAGGAGGTTTCTGTCAGAGAGTAGCTTTTCCCCCCTAGTAGTTTTTCCCCCCGGAAAAATGACTATGATTTTTCCATAGTAGAATTTCCAACCGGAAAAATGGCTATATAGTAGAATTTCCCCCCGGAAATATGACTATATAGCCAATTTTCCCCGGGGAAAATCTACTATAGGTGTTTTTGCATAGCCGCTTTTCCCCTCTATAGTGGATTTTCCCCCTGGTAAAATGATTGCAGAAAAATACGCTACATAGTGGAATTTGCTCCTTCTCCAATCATAATAGTGAGGTTCATAACGGAAACAGAAATACGAGTATCTGTCCGTAAAATTCGATGGATAACAGATGCTAGAACCGCGTGCATGTGTCCATCAGTCTGTTTTATTTTTATTTTGGGGAAAACATGCAGGCATTTTGCTTTTCCGTGTTAGCCAAAAACGGCTATGAGTGTACGTGGCTGTGTGCATAAATTTGTAGCTATAACTTTGTGTTTGTACAAACGTTCATCTGTGCGTGCGCGCAGCGGAGTGCCTGGACTAGTGTTCGTCTTTCATGCAGGAGACGTTGGCTCGACTCCCATCGGGACACACGTCCGATTATTATTTTCAATGTAATAAACCGCCTGCTAAATCAAACATGACTGGACTAAACACCCGTTCTTACATCTTCCTGTAAGCTTGCATGAGTATGTGTACGTATATAAATATTTGCGATGAGAAGAAATCACACCCTTTTCGTTTCTTAAATTAGTAATTATTGATTATTATAAAAATATGGTTGCTAAATTTGCATATTGATTTTTTTAATTAATCACGTTTATTACCTCCTTTGAAGTACTGATACATTTCTAATGCGATTAATTCCGTGAAATGTCTCTGTTCCGTTCCGTTATATTTCGTTCCGTTCCGCAAAATACCAACAGTCATGCAAAATTCACTAATAACCAATTTCCCGGTGGGGGAAAAAGGACTATGGGGGAAAAGTGGCTCTATGAGGTCCGGACAATTCACTATATAGTCGTCTTTCCTATAGCCATTTTTCCGGGGGGAAAGGGGGAAAAACCACTCTCTGACAGTTTCAATGAAAGATTCTGGAAATAGCAAAATAAAAATAAACTTGAAGTACAAAACTTGAATAGCATGTATCATGTCATAAAGATTTTGTTTGTGACCTTAATATTACACCATCAGTAGCATCCTTGAGGAAAAAAATACAGAATTTGAAAGTAATTATTATACTATAAAAGTCTGGTGGACTTCCAGAAATTTACGAAACTGGCAAAGAACAGACTACTGTATGCTCATATAGTACTTTCCATTTTTTTTTTATCTTATTTTATAGTTAAGAGTATTAGACGATGCAGTATGATAGTAAGGTCATACGCAAGTCTCTATGTTAGGTAGTCTGGTCCGGGCCTCACGGCATAATCACTGCCTTTCCGACATGTATATGCATAGAGAAGTCTGCTTCTTTGAAACTATTGCCACTATGCCGTATATATGCGAACTGCCTATGCCCAGATTGGACTGAGCATGTTGGGCTGATCATGACCCCTTTTTGGTTAACGGATCTATTATATTTACTCTCTCTCTCTCTCTTTCTCTGTAATCACGCGGCACTCATGATAACCCCAGCCGTCTAGCAGCTAAGGCAGTGACGACCTTGATCACATTCGGCGCGTCGTGTAAAAACCTGCCTTCAGGCATATGCTACCTGTGTATGTCGAGATTGATATGCACATTCGGTCAAGTACTTGTACCGTTCAGGAGCCCCGGTAGCTTAGTAGGTTAAGCGCTGTCTTACTGATTTAGCAGCCCCGGGTTCGGGCACCACTCGAAACGGAAATCTTTTCAACCGTTAGCGGGGTTTCTTTGCACAGAGCCATTAACACCATCTCCTCGGCCTGATATGACTGAAATACTGTTAAAAAGGACGTAAAACTGCAAGTCATCCATCCATCCATCTATTGTACCGTTCACTTTAACATTGATTGGATTCGGAAAGCTGAACAAAAATGGAGGTGGGGGTGCAATAAGAATAATTTACAGTAAAAGAAAAAGATTAAAAAAGAAAAAAAAAAAAAAAAGATAATAAAATAGCTAGAAAAATATAGGCTGCCTATGTGGAAATTTAATCATCAAACTATCAAATGTAAATTGACAAAAAAAAAACTAAATAAATAAAAATAAATAAAATAATCACGCTGCCTATGAGGAAATTGAAGTATCAAACTACCAATTTTAAATTGGCAAAACGAAAAAAAAAAAATAAATAAAATGATGAATAATCACGTTGATAAGCATACATGTATTTATTAGGCACAAAAACATTTGATTATTTTTCGATTTCGTAATTGTTACTGCGCTAAAACTTCCCACTCTGCGCAGATAAAAAAGAGAGAATTCCTTTGTGAAGTACAGATCCAGAGTTTTATTTGTCCTACTTTTTGCGCAATATACAAAAATCCTGTATGCATGTATATTGTATTTTATGACCCCCAACACTGCTGGTGACATTGGCGATTATTGGAAGTGTGCGCGCGTGTCCTCTTATCTACGAAAGCTAATACACAGGTAATAAAAACAGAAGCGGAAGCATGATTATTGTAGCAGGTCGATATCCTTATTACAGCTTGTCCAATCAGATGTTGTAAAACATGGTTTTGCAGAAATCACTCCATCCAGTCAAATTGCTAGAAACTTGCGATATCAAATCACGTGGTAACTGCAGAGAAAAACCTGGTTTTTCTCATTAGCCAATGAAATTGAGAGAAACCTGTGATAACAAATCACGTGACTAGAGAGAAAAACCAGGTTTTTCTCCAGATATACTATGTTTCGCTATCCAAATGTATAATTAGGAGAACCTGGTTTGTCTCTATAGCCAATGAAATTGAGAGAAACTTGTGATTACAAGTCACGTGACAGGAGAGATAAACCAGGTTTTTCCACCAGATGTACACTCATTTGAAAAACCTAGTTTTTCTCATTAGCCAATGAAATTGAGAGAAACTTGTGATTACAAGTCATGTGACTAGAGAGATAAACCAGGTTTTTCTCCAGATATATTAAGTTTTGCGCTTTTCACACTTATAAGAAATACCTGGTATATCTCTAAGTTAGTGTGCATTTGGCTTGCCTCTGCACAATGAAAAACCAGGTTTAGGAGAGAAAAACCTGGTTTATCTAAGAAAAACCTGGTTTATCAAGAGAAAACCTAGGTTTTCAAGAGAAAACCTAGGTTTTCTCTCGATATACCAGGTTTTTCAAATCTATAGAGAAAAACCTGGTTTATCTGAGAAAAACCTGGTTTATCTGAGAAAACCTAGGTTTTCAAGAGAAAACCTAGGTTTCCTCTCGATATACCAGGTTTTTCTCTGTTAAACCAGGTTTGTCAGCCGAAAAGACACATTAGAAATGAAAACCTAGGATATCAAGAGAAAAACCTGGTTTATCTCAGAAAAACCTGGTTTATCAAAAGGAAAACCAAGTTTTTCACTGTTAAACCTGGTTTTTCGAGAAAAACCAGGTTTATCTCTTGCTATCATAAGTTTCAGAGAAAAACCTGGTTTATCTGAGAAAAACCTGGTTTATCTGAGAAAAACCTGGTTTATCTGAGAAAAACCTGGTTTAACAAGAGGAAAACCTGGTTTATCTGAGAAAAACCTGGTTTATCAAATCGCAAAACCAGGTTTTTCTGAGAAAAAACAGGTTTTTCTAATTAGTGTGCATTTGGCTTGCCATAGGCCTGCGAATACGACACAGACCATTGGGACAGCGATTCACGAGCAACCAGTAGCGGTTGATCCAGATCAGACTGTTTCTTCCGTGTTGTTTGTCAGTTTGTAACTTTTGGCACGTCGCAGGATATTAATAATTCTTTTAAATTCTCTGCTACCCCATATTCTTACTAGGTCGTTGTGGCACCACAGATGACTTCGAAACAACCCCTTTCCACCTTGCTCTGTTTTCAGCTGCCCTAGTATATTAATACTTGGCTTTCCTAATTGCAGGTGCTTGATGTCGCATTAAAACGTAGCTTAGTGCGAACATGAAAGACTCAAATCAGCCTGCGCACCCGTGCAGTTTGATAAGAGTCTTCCCTTTTCGCTTATGCCGCCTTAGAATCCTGTGGAATCTAAAATGTGAAAAGTTAACATTCTTCTAAGTTTGTGCAGATGAACAGGCTGCTTTGCGTCTTTACGCTGTGCACGTGGCTTAAGATCCTTCTCACTCGACATCAGTCAAGCTCCATCATTTGAGCTGCAACACGAGAAACCAACATAGTGGCATATGCGGCCAGCGAAGACTCAGATCACCCTGGGCGTCCGCCCTGTCTGATCAGTCTTCGCTGTCTGCATTGAGCTTGCTTAGACCCTTAGCTGCCCTTTAAGCGCTTAGCGAAGACTCTGATCACATTGAACAAATGCCCAACCACTTTGTTGGTTTTCTCGTGTCGCGGCTCATTTAGAATATAAACAGTAGGTTAAGTGATCATGACATGTCTACTGACATTGATCAAAAACGCGGTTAGATAATTCGGGCTTTTATTTGTTTTTATCCCCCGACCGAAAGGTTCGGGGGATATAGCGATGAGCCTGGCGTCCGTCCGTCCGTCCGTCCGTCCGTCCGTCTGTCCGTCCGTCCGTAAACACTTTCTTGTCCGCTCTATATCTTGAATACCCTTTGGAATATTTTCATGATACTTCACAGTTATGTAGAACAGGTCATGACGATGTGTCGCGTACAAGAATGGTAACTCTTGCTATTGTACTTTTTGAATTATCTCCCCTTTGGTGATTTTTTGGCAGATTCGTGTCCGCTCTGTAACTTGATTACCCTTTGGAATATTTTCATGATACTTCACAGAAATGTAGAACAGGTCATGATGATGTGTCGCGAACAAGAATGACAACTCTTGCTTTCTTACTTGCTTTCTTACTTTTTGAGTTATTTCCCCTTGATAGTTTTAGGTGTGATTTTTTGGCAGATTCGTGTCCGCTCTATAACTAGAATACCCTTTGGAATATTCTCATGATACTTCACAGATATGTAGAACAGGTCATGACGGTGTGTCGCGAAAAAGAATGACAACTCTTGCTTTCTTACTTTTTGAGTTATTTCCCCTTGATCATTTTAGGTATGATTTCGTGTCCGCTCTATAACTTGAATACCTTTTGGAATACAGTCAAACCTGCTTATGTGGACACCTCTATTAAGGGGTCACCTGTCTTAAGCAGCCACCTTTATCGAGTCCCCTGAACCAAAATACAGTGCAAATGAACCTGTATTAAGGGGTCACCTGTCTTAAGCAGCCAATTTTTGAGCTTCCCTTGGGTGACCCCTTAAGATTTTCATGATACTTCACAGATATGTAGAACAGGTCATTACGATGTGTCGCGAACAAGAATGACAACTCCTGCTTTCTTACTTTTTGAGTTATTTCCCCTTGATGGTTTTATGTCTGATTTCGTGTCCGCTCTATAACTTGAATACCTTTTGGAATATTTTCATGATGCTTCACAGATATGTAGAACAGGTCATGATGATGTGTCGCGAATAAGAATGACAACTCTTGCTTTCTTACTTTTTGAGTTATTTCCCTTTGATGATTTTAGGTGTCCGCTCCATAGCTTGAATACCTTTTGAAATATTTTCATGATACTTCACAGATATGCAGAACAGGTCATGACAATTTGTCTCATACATGAATGATAACTCTGGCTTTTAGACCTAGTGAATTATTTCCCTTTGGTACATGTAGTTTGAGCTGCTGTTTGAGTCTCTGCTCCATAACTGTATAACCCTGGCCAGCTCCAGAATTTGAATAACCGTGTACCTTTTAGAATATTGATGATCATGCTGTGATATCTTATCAGTGTTCCTAACTCTCTCTTACCCCTCCACATTCCCGTGACCCCCCCCCCCCCCCCCCCCCCCCCCCCAAAAAAAAAAAAATTTTTTTTCCCCAGATTTGGATTCTTTGTCCAAATTCACTTACTAGAGAGCTCAAAATTAGATTTGTAGGGCTTGTACTTTAGAAGTTATTCACACATTTTGAAAGTTGAATGTATCGTATGCTATACATTTGTGTATATGGTGGCTGTTTGAGATATTACCTCTTTTTAGCAGTCAAGCATACTGTTTTAGTCTGAGTGTTAGATAATCATGCATCTGGTAACAGTTAATGTCAATCAGAAGCATAAAAGAACGACAATATATTACTAATATGTGTTTTGAAGTGCACCCTTTTTACCAAGGCCCATGGGGGTCTTCGGTCGGGGGATTTGCCATCTCCTCTGATGGCTATTTTTGTGAAATGCGTAGGTGTGGAACAACTTTAGCGTATGCGCTGTCTGGACAGGCGTTTGTCCCTTCCGTACGAGTTATATTGTCCTTTTAAGGCAATTTTCATTAATTATTGAGTTGTTTCAGCCCTTAGAGGAAACATATGATGATGTTTTGAGACATCATTACTTACAGAATGCTAGTACCAGCTTTTTATTGAATGATGATAAATGCAGCTTCAGTTTTACTCAATGCTATGGCCGCCTTCCTCGTTGACCTTGAAATTCAGGGTGACATTCTTCGAACTTTATGCTATCGATGGGCAAACGCCAAGTCAGGCGAGCTATGTTATCTGATGACAGCTCTCGTTTCAGTAATCTTCGAATATAAGTAAACGAGGACATAAAAATGTCATATCATTATAAGGACAATGACAAGGCGTGCTTCTGTCTGATTAAACAACAGCGCTTTATTTAAATTGTTTGAATATGTCCCTCAAGAACTGGTGTTATTTCTAACCACAACTATGACTCTGACCTTTTTAATGTGCCTTTATATACTGAAACAATGCATTCCCTTGAGACTCTTTGGGAACATCGTTACATGAACATGAAACAATGAGGAAACAAAGTTTCGGTAATTTCTTCAAACATGTCGAGCTTTCGGAAATTTAAGGTCATCGGGTACACTTCCAAGAAAAACTACTCTGTGCCTGTTCATTTCTGCCTCCCTTCTCCCTAGGGATCAACTCTTGAAGGAAATTCTCTAAGTGTAAGTCTCATTTGTGAAAGAAAATCAGGTAAGAGATTCCCAACTGTCAGTTGTGGGTCGGAAGCGAATCAAAAAGGTAATACATAGCCATAACCCTGGAACAGAAAACTTCTTAAAAATGTTAATATAGGGATCAAACATGTTGTTTTTTTCCTGCAATAACGTTGGGGAGATGTTGAAAACCGACGCCGAAGGCCGAGGTTTTCAACATCTCCCGAGAGAGCTTGCAAATATTAATGCATTGAAAAAAATGTTTGATCGCTATTATTGCATAAATTCAACTACAATGCTACAAAATAACGAAAATGTTTGGGCACTATTTTTCGGCCTCATCCCCATTACCTTGCTGATTCCTACACGCACTATGCATGTCTATAAAAATCCTCGATTCAGGCCATGGTCAGCTATCGTGAATTTTTGTCTAACCTTTAACAGCAACTCAGAAGTCATAATCATGTCCATCAAAGTCTGCATTCAATGTTGTCTGCACTTCCATTTTTATAATAACCGAATTTGTATAACTTTTCCTTACAAGTCTTTTATTGATAACTGCAAATGCAATCTTGCCGCTTGTTTCTGACGGAATGTTGCCCTGCAACTCGCAAAGACGGTTATTATAGCACGTGAAAATCCTTGTTAATACATGGTTTTGTGTTCGTTAAAACATGCCTATTAATAGGGGCGGGCACCGATATTTATGCAATAATTTAATATTAAGTACCTTGGTACCGAGTTACTACAGTTTCTTGCGTTCTGAGATAGAACTGTCCGTCGTATTTTAATATGTTTGTACAAAAACAAACAGAAAAACATCGATTTAGTTTTGTTCTATTCTACAAGTATTTGAATGAGCTGTATTTAAATTTAGCTGTTTTTTTTCTTCTTCTTTCTTTCTTTTTAACTTTTAAAGCAGTAGAAAGTATAAAGTTGATTTTCAGTACAGTTTAGTGTTTGATAAGTGTATCATTTTGTTGGGAGTAAAGGATCGCTTCCTACATTTTTAGCGTACGGTTGGTGGGGAATAGTGTTTTACAAAGATATCTTATTTATTTAAATTTTATTTTGCATTATCTGTACTGGCGTGAACAAAGTTAACACACTTTCGAAAGATCGGCGATGAATTCACACTTCATAGTTGACACTTCATCCATGCTTCATTGCTTCCTAAATAAGTGAGATAGAAGTGATATTACAAAGTTCACAGTTTATTGTTCACCGGTCATACTTCAAAGTTCAGAATTATAGGTGCTAAATATTGTGAATTATGGAATATGAATTATGAAATATCAAATGTTTTGTATGGGCTGCGAAATGTGAAGTACTGAAATGTGAAGTATGAGCTGTGAAATTTGAAGTATGATCTATGAAATTTGAAATACGAAGTCTAGAGTGCGAAAAAAGAACTATGAATTCTGATGATTCAACCGTGACATTTGAAATATGAAGTTTCAGCAATGGAATGCGAAATGTGAACTTCGAATGATGAAATATTAACAATCAAAAGTCTGAAGTACGAACTATGAAGTCTAGAGTATGAATTTTACAGAATGAATTGCAAAGTATAGGTATGAACTATGAATTTTCAAATGTTAATTCTAAACTATGAACAAACAAATTTTGAAATGTGAGACGTGAAGTTAAAATACGAATTACGAACCATGCAGTGTGAAATATGAACTATGAAACTACATGTATTTCAAACTTTATGCCTACATGCACACAAAAGGACGGGAGCACCAAAACAAAACAGACGGCTCACAAACCGGTCTCACAACGTTCCGAAATACCACTTCAACTGATTTATCGCATGCCTTCCATTACGTACACTGTCACTCTTCCTCAGTGTGGAATTGTACCATTACTAACCAGTGTCTTAACTACCGCTGTTCTAACAACAGCTACAACTACACTCAGTCTATGTGGCTTTCAGCTTCGTCTGCGGTAAAGTCCTATCTGCTAGGCTGCAAACGTATTTTTGACTTGGCGTCAAGTTTTCTCCAAAGAGATATTTTAAAATCACTTCGAAATCAAATCATTGGGCAAGCAACGGCATCTGCCTTTTCACAGCCCCCTGTCGCAGCGTCAAACCATAATGTTTCCGGACACTGCTGAACATACGGACGGAAGTCAAAACAGTTTACATATTTATCACAGTCTGTGGGGTGGGGGAATAGTCCGTTTCTAACAGGACATGTAATGTCACTATAACAAGAGACAAAGTCTTTGTAATTGCACGATTGTGCGATCGGATCGAATAACATGTTGACAGGACATTTTTCTTGGACTGGTCGGCGGAAGAGGCAGTGGTAAAAGTAGGCGCAGTTTGCCGGATCTTGGAAAATTAATGCGCTTTTGTAACATGACACTGGTTCTGGTTCCTTGCGTTGGAAAAGTTCTGAAAGTGAAAAAAAAGTCAAGGAATGAAACACGTAAAAGGAAATGTATGTACAGCAGAAAAGTTTTCAGGTGAATCAAAACACCTTTAGGGGAAGCAACTCTGCCATTTTTAATATTGCTTTAATGGGGATCGACTATTCAAGGAAACAGTTTGCTCTTCAAGGAAAAGATGAGTTTGAAGGTGAATAAATACACTTTAAGGGAAAGCAAGTCGGCCATTTTTATATTGCTTTTCTTTCAAGTTGTTAAGGATCAACTCTTAAAGGAGAGAATTTGCTCCTCTAGGAGCAAATTATTTCCATTAAGAGTAGATCTCTTATGAAAGGGCTTTTTCATCAATGGAAGCAAACAAGAAGTCAGAATAGTACTTCCCCTTAGTAAAAATGGCGGAAAATTTGGAGGAATAGAGGTTTGTACCCTAAAATGAGTTACCCATATGAGCAATGACCACAAACAAACAAGATTGAAGACAGCAGAGATGGTTTTATCACGGAAGGTAAACGCGCAAGTCCATTAATATGCATCGATTTAAAAGTTCAAGGTTCCAAAATATAGACGTGTGTATTAAAAGTGCATTTGCGTGCAATATAAAGAACTGGTTGCGATACATGTGTCAAACTCCTAAAAGTGACCAAACCGAAATTTCAGTTTTGGCACTTTCATGAGCTATATGATAACTCTGCTAGTTCATCTTTTACAAAGCTGAAATTATGTACCAATAATCGTTACGCACATATAAGCATCGATAAGCATTTTATATTGTTGCAATACATATGTACAGGCTTGGATTTTTAAATTTCCAATTTGGGATTGGAATTGTGCGTTTGTATATTGTATCAAATGCAGATTATCAAAGATTATTTTGCTTTTACATGTATTATGTTACAACATATTTCTGTATGCCTGTGAATCGTGGACCTTGACAGCAGAGTTAGAAAAACGCAGACCTTTGGATGAGATGCTACCGAAGGCTACTGAACATTTCGTACAAGGACCATATAACCAATGAGGAGGTTCGCAGGAAGATCCAAGCAGGCATTGGAGAATATGATGAACCGCTGATGCTGGTCAAGAAACGGAAACTAGTGTGGTTTGGCCACGTCTCAAGGTCTTCTGGCTTAGCAAAGACAGTTCTTCCGGGCACAGTGAAAGGAAAAAGAAGAAGAGGTAGACAGAAGAAGAGGCGCGAAGACAATATCAAAAAGCGGACAGGAATTGATTTGGCCAGCTCAACTAGGGCAGCTGAAGACAGGACAAGGTGGAAAGGGATTGTTTCGAAGTCATCTGTGGTGCCCCAACGACCTAGTAAGGTTATGGGATAGAATAGAATAGAATAGAATAGATGTTACAGCAAGCCATATGTTAGCAAAAGTTATGCATCCACAACAAACAGCTCGTGATAGCATCAGTCAATCCATCTTACGCAATGCTCGTTGTGGGACGAACACACCTGACAAAAACAAACTCCCAACAGATCTTTCAAGTCAAATGTATGCAACAGAAAAGATTTGTCTGTTCTTTGGAAGGCATTGGAAAGAAAGAAAAAACAGCTTTACATAGTAAGCACAAAGTTACATATTAGTCCATGGGTGCAAATAATTCACTACAAAAGAGTCAGAAGAAAGTCATAATGACGGTAAAAACAATATTTGATCCCTATGTTAGAGCAATACTTACGAGGAAAGCAGTTCCCTATGGTAGCATTTACAGCTGGATCTAATTCTGAAAGAAAAACAAACATATTCCGTAAGATCGTAACAATACGGAAATTATACGTACTTCTTATTTTGGGAAACTTATTCAAATCCGAAAACCTTGGTTAAATAAAATGTCAGTGATAGGTTGTTCAAAACTCTTGACGTCATTAATCAACAAGACATTATACGAGTATCTCAAACTTATTGTAGGCCTATGTATTTACACTGGAAAAATGTGAGAAACTTTTGCAGTGCACAAACTCTTCATTTTTTTCATCAATAAAATTAATACACTCTACTGCTTTTAGGTATACCAAAATGCTTAACAAACACGTACAGCCGGGTCCAGAATCATAGCGACAATCCCTTCAACTTTCAACAATAAAAGCTATATGTAGGTGACATACACATGGGATTTAGAAAAAATGTCACTATCTGTATCCCAGCTATATTTCTAAACTTATAAAATACAGACTTTAAGTAATACCTGTGCAAATACTGCTACCCAAGTATGCCAGGACACGTGGAAGACCGTCAATAAAGCGCCCCATTGAAAATGATTTGCAATAATCTGATCCTATGGATGAAAACTCAGGCCCAGCTTGTCCTTTTCCAACAGCATACATTGTAATTCCGTCAGCCTTTGCTCCTTCTGCAGCTTCTACCACTTGGGCTCTTTCTGACTTTGGTACACTGTTATACGTGAATAAAACGCCAATCTTCTTTGCTCCAGAACGAGGCGTCTGCAGCGGATATCCGGTTGGATTTCTGAACATGTGACGCATAAGCGTAATGGCTGCTGGGACGTCATTTCCGCCATTCAACTGATTGTAATACAAAGGTCTTTGACTCATAAGTGTAACTCTTGTATTAACTTGTGTTTGTGTTTTGAATGGCTGAGGCCAACTGATTGCAACAGGTTCTTTGCCATAAACAATGAGTCCGATGTTTACACTGTCCGGGTCTAGCTGGAAATAACTGATCAGGCTGATGAGAAACCTCTCAAAGGGGAAGAACTCTTGGCCTGGTACGGCATCAGAACCAGGAATGGCAAACACGATGTCAGCTTTACCTGGACATTGGGCTGCAAATAGACAAAAAAAAGGCATAGTTTTAACTTTGGATTACTAAAGCCATACGATTTACATTATGACATTCTCCAACAAGTCTGAGTACATGTGAGTAATTATGAACTTCATATTCTATCCATGCAACAGTGAAATAAATGAGTGACAAAACTGACTTTGGATTGGGTGTAAGTCGTGTTTAGAGATACTTAAGAACGCATGGTACAAGGAAGTAAAGAATGAAATCTAATTTTAATGGTTCTGAACGAATCTATTTTATTTTCCTGAGCTTACCCTAAATATCGGGACAAATTAAGATGTATGCGCGCACCGGCATGCTTTTCCGTCATTTGCTTCCAAGGGCAACAGCTTTTTGTAACTTCCATTTTGCTTCCTGCGTAGACCATTCAAAATGGAGCCTACTCTGAAAAGAAAGAATTCGCTCCTTTAGGAGCAAATTATTTACTTAAAGAGTTGACCCCATCTCAAAGGGAAGCAAAATACAAATGGCATAGTTGCTGCCCCTGAAAGTGTACTTATTTGCCCCAGCAAACTACTGTAAGTTGTTTCAAGTTGACTTTGCTATCAGGTCCATCTGGACTACAATGTCTCTCGGGCATTTCCTAGTGTATGTGGGGTTATACGGTATTTCTAATTTATTATATTTATGAGTTAGACATTTTAATTGGTACGTCAGTGCTTTTACAGCGTGCATCTTTTTTTTTATCTCCGTTCTAAAAAAGGAAAGTGCATTTACGGCAAATTAACGAGACCAACAATGCTACGCATTGTGTTTCATACTTAATTATGGCAACGAATCTAAAGAATCCTCATTTGAGTTCCTCGTTTAAAAGATATTTCAGTAAGATATGATTTTTTTTTTTTAAGATTTTTAACCTTAAGATAGCTGTAGGCAATTTGGGTCCCCTAACGAGAGGCACGCAAACTTGGTTTAAACAATATTTTATTCAAAGATTTTATACATACATATGAATAATAGAGTGAAGCAATACAAGATCTGACAGTAAGCATAATGCTTATATGTAAGTCATCTCCTGGTACGCAAACTTGAAACCCGTTTTCAAGTTGGTCTACCCCTCTTGAAGGGCCCAACCAACAGCTATAACGCTTATCAGGATCAGACGAAATCAAGTACAATTTATCAGTTGGTTTTGATCGATATAGGAGGAAGTGTACTAACAGAAGGACATGTTTTATCCACAATGTCGTTTTTTTTTTTACTTTATACCCCGAAAAAACATAAGAATATTCGTAAGAATTCTAGATATCAGTTTTTGAAGGGACATCCTTTCTTGGTTTATCCCAATTTTCTGGAATCCAGACTTATCCATTTAAACCATTTCTAATAATTACTTTTCAGGAACAACATCGTTACCCAGGCAAGCAATCACTTTCTTCCTACTAAGTATACACTAAGGGCTAATGTCTTGTGCTTATTTGGTTTCCGGTCAGATCATGTGACATCCATTGATCAAAATGACTTCTGGTACTAAAGCTGGAATGTAGTGTATGAAAGTAGATTCAAAATTGGTCCAATGTCTTACGAATAATGGCTTCCTACATGTAGATAGGGGCACCTTATTCAAATAGCGAGATTCAAACAATGTTCAGCATGCTAATGCTAAGGGTAAATCCATCATGCATGACATCACTACCGTATAGATGAGGCTATAAAACGGGGGATTCCCTCTCTTGACTGACCCCAAATATCGGGCAGGTTCGTCAGTACATAATAATCCTATTACTATTACTAAAGTATTATCCTAGTCTTCAAAAATGCCATATATATGATGCCTTTACTGGACAAGGCATGGTCATGGTCGTGGGACTATGTCTCAATCAGGGAGTCGGTCAGAGCTTTCATTGGTATTTTTTTCTTCTTCTCCGTTTACTGCTTTCTTATTAAGCTGTCGAACGAGAATGGTTCTTGTAAGTTTTATTCTTGCACACACTTATTACTTGTGTGAGGGAGTAAACCTTGACAAGATATTTTCTTTCTGCAGTATTCTAAATACAGAATGTCTTCTATTCAGTATTATTTATTTACTTATTTATTCTTTGTTATTTTTTTTTCTTCGAATTATCTGTATTCTGTTGCCTCATATCTGTCCATACATCAACAGTCTATAAAATCTAATGTATTCCTTCTACAACAACTGTATTATGGCGTATAATTCAATACTCAGTATAGAGGTACTTTCGCTTTTCTCTTATATTTATTCTTTTTCTTCACATGTCATTTTCTCTACATGTATGTTTGAATGTTTGACGTTGGTTATTTTGTATGTCTCGTTCCATATTTATTGTGAAATGATTGGTTTACAAATGTGTGACTAAGCCATTCTGTTACTGTAACTGATTTCATGTCTCAGGAGATGACTTTAATACAAGCGTTTCGCTGACCGTCAGATCCTGTACCATGTTATATTGTACTTTTCTTGTAATTATGTAATTTACATTGAATAAATATTGTTTAAACCAAATATCTAAATAAGCCATCATTCGCTGCTTTAAGATGGGGTTTTCCTTGAAAAAATCCCCAAAACTTTTGGTTGTTTGAGGAAGGGAAAACCCCGCCTTATAACCGAAAAATTACAGTAACTAATTTGAGCCGCGACGCGAGAAAACCAACAAAGTGGTTGTGCGCCCAGCGCAGACTCAGATCAGCCTGGGCATCCGCCCCGTCTGATCAGAGTCTTCGCTGTCCGCATGAAGGTAGCTTAGACCCTTAGCTACCCTTTTAGCGCTTAGGGAAGACTCTGCCCAAACTAGGCTGATGCCCAGGCTGATCTGAGTCTACACTGGGCA
The DNA here is from genome assembly GCA_963989385.1 of Ctena decussata. Lineage (NCBI taxonomy): Eukaryota > Metazoa > Mollusca > Bivalvia > Lucinida > Lucinidae > Ctena > Ctena decussata. The sequence goes on from OZ022511.1 coordinate 9,062,748, forward strand.
CACAACCACTTTGTTGGTTTTCTCATGTCGCGGCTCATTTCTACTTGTTACACCCGATACTTACCTTTTGTAAAAGTCAGAAGGAGTAACACGGCAAGAATCTGGCTCAAGACGGCGGGAATTAAGATTCTGTAAAGAAAATGTAAAGAAAGTAAATGCTTTCATGATAAAACTGATTTTGATGACGAATCATTACACTCTAAAGGAATAGAGGAATCTGTATAGCGAAACACATCAGGGGCCAGTTGTTCAAAACTAACGACATCGATAGTTAACGCTTCGTTAAAATTTCAAACGTTAATATGTCAAATACGACAATGATTTTTGCCGAAAAAATGTAAGCGGCTTTTGCATTGCAAAAGCTTCTCACATTTTTCAACAAAAATATCAGTATATTGGTTATAAAGTCATAAATTACTTAACGAGTTGACTGCTTAACGAGCTCTTCAGGCCCTTGATGCTGTGAACAACTGGGCCCTGGTAAACGATCGACTCCATTCTGTTTCGGAACTTGAAAATTCAAGCTCTAGCAAATAGCCAAGATACATATTTCTTTAATTTGTCAGAAAATAATAAAATGCATCTTGAAAAAAAATCATCGCAGATAGATAAATATAAAATAATCTTCTAACTGACCGATTAGGACTAGCCATTGGTAATTGTCCACTATGTTCCTACCACTACTCACTAAACTGAACAATAATAATGTTAGATTGGTTACTTAGGTCTGATCACCATAAATAAATTCCATGTTTTATTACATGTTAGGACAATACTAATAAACCAATCATAAAAACAACATTGTACGAATATTCTAGCCACAAAACCTATCTAGTACGAATATTCAGAGCGGATGCGCATCTCTGTCACAGGGTCACGTGAGTTGTCAGAAATTGCGCAATAAATCATTTGTTTTCTTACGCTCGATTGTAATAAAGATGAAATAAAAGATAAATATAAGCGTGCTGAGTGATATAATTGACAAATACAGGTTACATTAAATAGTGTTACGCGATTTTAATTGCTTATTAAGATGAATGATATTTCAAATTGTTTTTTGTTAAGAAACCTTGTTTACCTTCCATCATAAAGATGAATGATATTTCAAATTGTTTTTTGTTAAGAAACCTTGTTTACCTTCCATCATAAATGTCAAGAAAAATATCAATGTTTTTCATACCTTGACTGGAAAGTCCATTTTTTTTTTGTGTGTGTGTGTGTGTGTGTGTGTGTGTGTGTGTGTGTGTGTTTCACTTCGTGCACAGTTAACTATATGAATAGAGGGGTTCAACAGTACTCTTTTCTCTCCTTTATACTATATAATGTAGCAAGCATGCATTTGAGCCGAGACACGAGAAAACCAACAAATTGGTTGTGCGCCCAGCGCAGACTCAGATCAACCTGGGCATCCTTCGAATCTCACCAGACTCTTTCCTTAGCGCTTAAAGGGTAGCTAAGGGTCTAACCTATCTTCATGCGGACAGCGAAGACTCTGATCAGACTGGGCGGATGCCCAGGCTGATCTGAGTCTGCGCTGGGCGCACAACCACATTGTTGGTTTTTTCGTGTCGCGGCTCATTTGTCAGTCATGTCACTAAGCAAGCCAACCTTTCAAACTTCTGTCCTTTAACTTTGATCTCTGGATGTCATTTGCGTTGTTTGTCATTAGTTTGGTCTTCTCAGCGCTTGTCTCCATTTAAAACCTTCTGCAGGGTTTGTCGTCAAGACTTCCATCTAGGATTTTTAATTCCTGCTTTTCCTCAGCAAAAACGTCAGTATCATCGGCAAACCGCACATTGGAAATAGTTCTGCCGCCTATGCTGACATTTCCATCACGTTCTTTTAGAGCGCCAGACATAATCCTTTCGAGAAAAATGTTACAGAGGGTGGGTGGGAGAAAGCATCCTTACCTTACTGCAACTGTTGTTCCGAAACATTCACATGTGCTGCCGTTAATATGCACTGGACTTATAGCCTTGTCATAAAGGTGCTCATTGGCGCAAGCTAGATTTGCATTGATATTGTACTTCCGCATGGTAGCCTATAAGGTTGCATGCCATATTTCATCAAATCGCATTTCGAAATCTGTGAAGACATGTTAAAGATTCTGCTGATATTTGAGGTGCTTTTCACACAGGATACTGAGGTTGAAGATCTGTCCTGTGGTGCTCCCTCCGGCTCTGAACCCAGTCTGTTCTTCAGCGATAATTTCTTCAGCTTGGGGGTTGAGCCTGTTCAATATGACTTCCAGCATGACTTTACTCAGGTGACTGATAAGGCTGCTGGTTCTGCAGTTCTGATAGAGCTGTAACATATCCTTTATTTTCACTCTGGTCAAATGACATAAGAGGTTAATACACATACACATTAAGCATGACAGCTGTATATAAATTTCGAGTGTAGTTATACAAATATCCTACAAAATACTACGGAATATGCAATTTATACTTATGACCGATTAGTGTATTAGTGGAACAACTTGTGGCTATATAAAAAGATAATATTCATGAGTTTGAGGGAATAGGGGAGGGGGAATCAGCATTATTACTGTCTCTATAGCTTGGTCGCGGCATCCCGGTCAATTCCAGGATACCTCGACAAAGCCATAGTCTCAGCAACAATTCAGCTTTCCGTGATTAATATATCATTGCCATAAACCAGCATACTTATTTTAATGTGCAGTTATATAGACTGTAGGTTAATAAAAATAAAAACATCCATAGGTTGGCATTTTTTAGGGAGTGTAATAATCAGCGACTGAGACCATGGGGTAGGCCATTCTCCTGTTCTCCAGATCTTGTTACAGATCTTTGTCAATGCTTTAAAACACTTTATATCTGCGATATAAAAATTTCGCGGTTTAGTGAAAATGACATATTGGCGCATATTAATTTTGGCGGTCATGATATACCATGTCTCCAGATAATAAAGAAATTTTGATGGAAATCCGTGACATTTTTCTTTCTTTTCTATTTAAGTATACATTGTGGCATCTATTAAAATCGCCTCATCGAGGCGATTCTAATGGGATGCCCCAATGTATAGTTTGGCTGGAAAGGTATAGGAAAGTCTATAACACTTATAAAATACTTCTTTTATCTGAAATTCAGTTTTACTTTGTGTATGTCTATGTATTAAATGTATGTAATATTGGCGGATTTTTATTTTAGCTCTATTTGTCTTAACCGCCAATATCGCCAAAATTTAGTAACCGCCAAAACTAAGCGTTTTTCGGTACATCAATAATGGTCTCCCAGCCTGCTTGAACAAGTTCTGCTGGTATATTATCAACTCCGGCAGACTAATCCTTTTCAGTGCAGCTACTGCAATCTAAGTTTCGTCACGGAGGATCGGTTGTAGCTCTTCTTTTGAACGCAGAGTGCAGTCTAGAACTGCCTTGTCACCATAATTCTCATGGTACTAATATAGCTCTAACCCTATTGCACTCAGATCGGCCAAAACTCTGTTCTGAGCGCAATAGTGTTAAGCAAACATTATGACAGACATTTCCCAGACTTGTCCTGAATCTACCCTGCTTCTCTGAAGTTAGATCCATTACTAACTGATATGCTTAATCCGCTACTATTGTTGCTCAGGCAAGTTTCAATATCCTCCCACTGAGTACCTATCAAGTCCTCACGCTTCAGGCTCTTCTGAACACTGTTGTTAGCTTTTCTCTATTCTTTCGCCCCTTCTGCTTCAAATCTCCTTTTTTCCAAATCCCTCCTCTTACCACAGAGGACGAGAACTCGAGATCTCTGGGTCCGTATTTATAAAACGACTTAAGTGGTTGCTATGCGGTTGCTAGGGCTGAATTTATATGAAGGAGATTCTCTACAACTACGAAATTTGCTCTGGAGGAACAGTCTTTTGAGACTGTTCCTCCAGAGCAAATTTTGTAGTTGTAGAGAATCTCCTTCATAGAAATGTAGCCTTAGCAACCGCATAGCAACCACAAAAGTCGTTTCATAAATACGGCCCCTGGTGATCCACGGCGTTTTCCTGCCACGTTTCTTTGCAAGAAACTCACTGGCTGTATCATTCAATGATGTATTGTAGGTGGTAATCATGCTATCTATGTCTAAGTCATCATCTCCCAGAATGATATGTGGCGCAAATTTCTTCCCTGTTGCTGCTTTGAACGTGCCTGGGACATCTGGGTTTCTTTTTTTTTTCGAAGTTAAACCTCAGTGTTGATTGGGTTAGCTTTCTGCCCTTCTTCAGACGACAATAGGTCAGGTAGTCTGCAATTATAATTGAGCCACGACACGACAAAACCAACAATGTGGTTGTGCGCCCAGCGCAGACTCAGATCAGCCTGGGCATCCGCTCAGTTTGACCAGACTCTTCGTTAAGCACTTAAAGTGTAGCTAAGGGTCTAAGCTACCTCCATGCGGACAGCGAAGACTCTGATCAGTCTGGGCGGATGCCCAGGCTGATCTGAGTCTGCGCTGGGCGCATAACCGTGGGTCACATTGTTTGATTTGTCGTGTCGCGGCTCATATACTAACACCATAAAACTCAGACCCTGCTGCGACAGCGTTTCCAATCTGACATTGATTTTAGAAACCTTTCCAGAGTGTAGTATAAGCATACAACTATGACAAGGCATTTTGTGTAAGAGACAAAGGTTTTCCCAGTTTATGTGGTCTTCTTTCGTTTTACATGAAACGTGAGTTTGAGAAAGTTCAAGCCGTGGTTAAAAAACGTTGACCGCAACCTCAACAAAACAAAACAAAGCGGCATGTGGGCCCAGCGACGACTCAGATCAGCCTGGTTATCCGCCCAGCCTGATCAGATTCTTCGCTGTCAGCGTGGAGTTAACTTAGCGTATTAACTAACATTTAAGCGCACAGCGAAGACTCTGTCCCAAATGATACAGCTTTGCAAGCAGGGTCACGCGGCATTCATTTTTCTTTCGCTGTCTTCGGTCTGCGTACTCCCGATGCGAGTCCACAGACACGACCCATCAACATTCCAATGTGCTTTATGCGTGGTCTTGATTGTTGTGCTGCATACTACGACAGTATGTGATTGCCCTTCTTCTAGTATTACTGTAGGTTATATTTATATGAATTTTAGAAATGACATTTCCTAAGGGATATGTTCATTATTTTAGTCTTAGTATTCTGCTAATGGCCTTAACTTGTTAGTGTAAAGATAAGATAAGAAATTTTATTTTAAGACGGCATGACCATGATGACATAAGGCAACAAGAAACATAAGCCCTTAAGGGCTTTTGACCGTCTATAACATAGTTAATCACAGTGTTTGTTTAAATTCAAAGAGAGTAGGACTGTAAAAACATATATACACACTGAAACAGTAAAATTTGCAGATTAATACAGCACAATACTACATAGCAGATTATCATAAATATAAATCTTAAAAAGTCAAGAGCACTAAGAAGTTATAAGCACATACATCATAAGCTAACATTTGACTAAGATACTAAAACTGTTCAAAATAACTATTGTGTTTGGCAAGGGCCTAATCAGAAATTTTGTATGCCACGACACTGTGCTAGACGGCGGCGCCTCGCGAGTGGCAGCTCAATTACTAAACATCAGGCTCCACCCCGCCATCCAGCCAGTGTGCCAGATCAGATCCAAGACAAACCAAACCAAATATATTTTTACGTTTTCCCTCTGCAGCCTGTCTTTAATCCGAAAGTAGATGCGAAAGAACGAAAAATAATTTATGCATCAAGTGTCCTCGCAGAACATACAAGCTACAAAACGAGGACCCTTGAGCCGAAAACGAAAGTGGAGAAAAGACAAGAAGCAAATACGGACATGCTAACATCAACTAAAACTAAATAAGGCAACATAAAAAGCAGAACTAATTGCACAAAAATTAAGAAAAAGCAAAGCTCAGAACTAAGAACTAAACTAGCAAAAATAAACAATATTTTATTCAAAATACTGAACAAATACAAACAATACAATCTCACAAGAATATAACTCAATACAGTAGCTTGAAAGGGATTCAGAAGAAAGTCTTACGACTTATATGATCTGTATCCCAGAAATTACTGTATATTTGTATATAAGAAATGATTTGAAGCATACAGGTACTACTGTCGATTGATATTTCAGCATAATAGTCTAAACAAATTTAGGAAAATTGAAAAACTTATACTGAATGAAAGTATTTTCAAACATAAATAGTCATACTAGTAAGTTTACATCATATTCTTAACATGTTCTCAATAAAATGTCGAATTAATGTTTCTGATCTCTTGAAGCTCCACGGGGAATGGAAAATGAATTACAATCGTATATTCTACTTTGTCTGTAAAGATGATAAAATACGTAGTCACCAAGAAAGCGTTATGAGGAAATTTGGGTCAAGGATACGGCAATTCTATGTACATTGTATATCATGCATATTGCCGCACACACACACACACACAAAAAATACTAATTAGATATTATGCAATTTCAAAACGTTTAGATTTTATCAAAAACTCTTGTACAGCTATAAATATTTGTCGGTTCTCGATATCAGTTAGTTGTTCACTACCGAAAAGAAGTATATTTAAAGTAGGCTGACAAATAGGAGTAATTTTATTAAAGAGTTCTTGTCTGAGATTATGAAAGCGTTCACAGTTGAACAAAAAATGACTGGTATCTTCAACCACTTGACAGACACAAAGTGGACTATCTATTATATTTTTGGAAAAGAGATGTTGATTGAGAGAACTACAAGTTGTTCTTAACCGTGCATGATAAATCTGCCCAAGTCTCATTCCGTCAAAATAGAATGAAGGTATTTTCATTAGATCTGAGTTTAACTCATGCTTAAAGGTAGCTATGCTTGGCAGATTACGTACATTTTCTGAGAGTTCGTTCCATTCTCTTACTACAGATGGTAGAAAAGAGTTATAGTAAAGTTGAGAGCTTGCGTGAACAGTAAGTAAATCTGAAGAGTTCCGTAACGGGTAATTTGTGGTTTCACCAATAGTCGGCGGAACAAGAGATGATAAGTAATTAGGAGATAAACTATTTTGCATTTTATAAAACAACAGAAGTTTATGCTTTTTTCTGCGATTTAACAAAGTTTCCCAACCAGCCTCACGAATAAGAGAATTGATTGAGACTAATTTAGTAGCTACTGTTACGATACGGGCTGCTTCATTCAGATTCTGATGATTTAAATGTGGTTAAAGAAAAATTTTCTATTGTTCATTACAACGTACAGAGTATCTCAAATAAATTAGATATTCTTGAATCTGAATTGAGTAACTTTGACATAATATGCTTAACTGAAACATGGCTTGATGAAAGAACTTCGAACGATACATTATCTCTAAATGAATATAATCTATACAGACGTGATCGGGTCGGTGATAATCACGGTGGAGTATGTGTGTATGTGAAACAAAATGTTCACTCGCGTCGTAGACATGATATTGAGCTTCCGAATATTGAATGTGTGTGGATTGAGGTTTCTACTCACAGCAAAAAAATTCTATTAGGCACATTTTATAGACCTCCGAATTCTACCCAAGATGTGCTGTCGTCCATTGAAGATTCGATATCACTTGCATTTGATACTAATATACAAAATATACTCATAACTGGTGATTTCAACTTAGATATTTTGAAGCCGTCTTCAAATAAAAAGGTCTTCGATTTGTGTCAACATTTCAGTCTAGATCAATTTATTAATGAACCAACACATCATACGGAATCATCATCTTCTATTATTGACCTGTTCTTTACATCTAACATAAATAATATTCTTTTAAGTGGAGTCGGAGAACCGATCCTAGACCAAAGTAGTAATCACTACTCTTCAGTCTGGCTTTGTTCCTGGTGATTCTACTGTTAACCAGTTAGTTGATATATATAATACTTTTTGCCGGGCCCTGGACGAAGGCAAAGAAGTCCGTGCTATATTTTGTGATATAAGTAAGGCTTTCGACAGGGTCTGGCATAAAGGTCTTCTCTTTAAATTACAATCTGTTGGTATTTCTGGATCTCTTCTCCAGTGGTTCACAGATTATTTGGCTAATAGAAAGCAAAGAGTAGTTATTCCTGGTGTAAGTTCTACCTGGTCTTCAGTCGAAGCCGGTGTTCCCCAAGGCTCGATATTAGGTCCCTTGCTCTTTCTCCTTTATATTAACGACATTGTTGAAAACATAAACTCTTCAATTAGACTCTTTGCGGACGATACTACTCTTTATATTATTGTAGACAATCCTGTTCAAGCTGCATATCAATTAAATTCCGATCTTTTCAAAATACACCAATGGGCTAACCAGTGGCTTGTTACTTTTAACCCTTCCAAATCAGAGTCTGTCATTTTCTCTAGAAAACGTAATAGACCCAACCATCCTCACGTCTTAATGAACCAACAACCTATTCAAGAAGTTAATTTGCATAAACATTTAGGTATTATATTTTCCAGCGACTGCACGTGGCATGATCATTTAGAATACATTAAATCAAAGGCATGGACTCGCATAAACGTTATGAGGAAATTAAAATTTAAACTTGACAGGAAATCTCTTCAAACAATATATTTTACTTTTATTCGCCCTATTCTTGAGTATGCTGATGTTGTATGGAACAATTGCACCCAGTATGAGGTAAATGAACTTAACTTGTATATATGTATATAACCTAGATGCAACTCAGTTACCCCGACTGAGGTTACCCCCGTTGTAAAGGGATATATCTTAATAAATTATTATTATTATTATTATTATCTAATCAGATTGGGCGGATGCCCAGTCTGGTCTGAGTCGTCTCTGGGCGCACATGCCACTTTGTTGGTTTTTATGGGCTACTGTTTTACTCCTATTCATAGATATCAATAATTATTTATGGATATCCATAATTTGAATTTATGATATCCATAATTATTTATAAATATCCATAATTGATTATGGATATCCAAAATTTGAATTATGGATATGTGATTTATGAATATTACTTATTCGAATTATGGATGTCCCAAAATCGATTATATATATCCATTATTCGAATTATGGATAGCCATAATTCTGCCCATTTATGGCTATCACTAATTCCAATAATGGATATCAATAATTCGAATAAGTGTACTCCATAAGTCGAACTAGTGATATTCATAAATCGGACCGAATTATAGATATCTTTAATTCGAACTTGTGATATCACTCATTCGAATTATGGATATCCATTTTTTTAATTAATGGCATCCATAAATCGGTCTGAATTATGGATATCCATAATTCAAATTATGGATATCTATAAATAGGCAATAAGAAACGCGTAAATGTATTAATTTCGTCGAAACTAGGTTTGGAAAGTTGAAACCTAAGACTGAATATTGAAGCCCAGGCTTGAAGCCCAAAACCAGATTTTGAAGTTTTTTAAACCTTGGATTCAAAACTTCTTGCGCAAATCCCGGTGGACATCGTACGTCACGGTCACATGCTACATATAAGAACGGTAAATATCTTACGTTTTAGAAGGAAATAATCTCATATCAGGTGAGAAAATCGGCTATATCTTGGGTCTTAGAAGGCCGATTTCAATGTCGTATACAGTTACCTCGTACTAATGTCATTTGATTGAGGCATCTGTCGGTGGGTTATGAAATGAAGCCATTTACAAGGACACTTAGGAAACCCGACCATGAGGTCAGTTTCCAAAGTGCCCTAGTATAAAATGGCTTCATTTTGGTGTGGACAAGGGGTAACTGCGCTTCCCGATATGAAAGTCGGATTTTTAAGACCTGAGATAAAGTTGATTTTGATTTTATTTAAGGAATGGATTTCATTTTACTGAGGTTTATCGAAGTGTAAACTACATTGGGTCAGGTGCAAAGTGAATGAACCCCGAAGGGGTTCATGTAAACTTTGCTAGTGACCCAATGTAGTTTACCCTTCGATAAACATCAGAAAAATTAAGTTCATTGCTTATATTTACATTCGTTTCAATCAAATCTTTCATGAAAAAGCTTATGTAAGCCCTAAAATTGAAACATAAAATAAATATACACACAGGTTTTTCTGTTTACAGCAGAACGGCATGCATGACGTCATAATGTTGCTGACGTCCAATCAGCTGGTAGAGAGCCATTGTTTATTTTTACGTCATTGACGTCGCGTGTCTCAATGTAATTAATGGATTGTAAACTACATTACGTTCCAATGGTTTACTATAGGGCTTTTCAGTAAATACACCAAGAATGGAAAAAAATTTGTTTAGAAACATATATTATCATTTATGATTATTTACCTTTATAGGCAAACGATCGTGACGTAGGTTGTCCACCTTGGCAAACTGCTTGTCATTTGTAATTCTATGGGATTTCAAAAAGATAAACTACTTATGACATGGCGTTGTAGTTACACAGAATAATAACAAATTATGTCAAGAAGTGAATTAGGCCATCCCGAGGTCTACAACAGGTCTACAAGGGATATTTTGCACACGAAGTCTTGCAGGAAGACGACGAAAAGCGCAACTACAGACTATACTACGTGTATATTTGAGCCGTGACACGAGAAAACCAACAAAGTGGTTGTGCGTCCAGCGCGTGGAGGTAGCTTAGCCCCTTAGCTACCCTTTTAGGCGCTGAGCAAAGACTCTGATCAGACTGGGTAGATGCTGGGTGCACAACCACATTTTTGGTTTTAAGCTGAATCCTTCGAAACCTCAATATGGACGTCAGACGTTTGGCTGCTGCAGCCATATAACTTTCAGAAAGTCCAGAAATAGTTATTGTTTGAAAATAATTCAGACAGAAGATGAAAAGTGTGGCATGCAAATGTTTTCAATGTTTCAAATAAACTGGTTGAAAGCTTCATCACATTGCGATGCAAAAGGACATAACTTGCAAATTCAAGTTAGCTAGAAATTTTACATATTTTCAGCCCATCCTAAAGAAGCCTGCTAAGTTTCAAATTAATCTGTTAGAGTCGTGTCGGGTAACTTCGGACAGCGAGAAAATTCGGACATACCATTACAAACAGTGAAAATCCGGATGAGACGGCTCATCATGAGTCGTCTCATCAGGATTTTCACTGTTTGCCCAGTTATTTTTGTTTTCATTCCAAACAACTGACATATAAAGGAAAAAATGTCACTGTCCGAATTTACCTGCTGTCCGAAGTTACCCGATTTTCCCATACATGCTCCAGGATTACCCAGCAGGCACATGAAGTCGTAATTTGACGTCATGTGCCCCGCTGGATAATTAGTCCTGCAAGTATAATATAGCTGTATAGGGTCAAGTCGGTAAATTCGGACAGCAGGTTAATTCGGACAGTGACATTGTTTCCTTTAAATGTCAGTTGTTCGGAATTAAAACAAAATTACCTGGACAAACAGTGAAAATTCTGATTAGACGGCTCATTATGAGCCGTCTCATCGGGATTTTCACTGTTTGCAAAGGTATGTCCGAGTTTACCATTTGTTCGAAGTTACCCGACTCGACCCTAATTCCGTCCTGCTCTACAAACGGACACAAACTAGCAGAATATTTTACGCCGAAACTTGTGGACGGACTTCGGACGCCGGGAGGTGCTGCCATGGTTACATGTACGTTCCGCTGAGCCTCCTCGGTTGCTCCGTTACAATAACAGTCAACTAACGATATCTCGAACACTGATATCTCAAAGTAACCTCTTATATCAACGAATAGAGTTAGGACATAATTCCATTTTTTTCTTTACTTTTCAACTCTTCTTATCTCAAACTACTTATATCACAAACAAAATTTCCTGGTATCAGAAAATTTACTTTGAGATATCAGTAGTTTGGAATTAAAATTTGACTTTGAGATATCGAGAGTTGACTGTAATTAAAACAAGAAGAACGCCGGAACTTCACAATAATAATCACATTTCTTGACCATGCCAAAGATAGCCATTGAGGATCACATGAAACTGAATAAATACCCGTAGAAGTTGTAGCTGTAGCTGTCAGAGAGTAGCCCCCCCCCCCCCTCCCCCCCTCACGGAAAAATGATAATGAATTTTCCATAGTAGAATTTCCCACCGGAAAACACACACAAACGGAAATATGACTATATAGCCAATTTTCCCCGGGGAAAATCTACTATACGTGTTTTTGCATAGCCGTTTTTCCAATGTATAGTGGATTCAACCCCCCCCCCCCCCCCCCCCCCCCCCCCCTGATAATATGATTGCAGGAAAACACGCTGCATGGTGGAATTTGCTCCTTCTCCAATTGTGTGCTAGAACCGCATGCATGTGTCTCTCAGTCTATCTTATCTTTGTTTTTGGAAAAACACGCAGGCAATTCTCCTAACGACGTTCCCCAAGTGGCTCAGCGATACGTAACCATAGTTGCACGCACTTGGCGTCGTGTGTCCGTCCAAAAAGTCACACCCTATTTGTTCCTTAAATTAGTAAATATCGATTATTATCAACAAAAAAAATGGCTGCTAAATTTGCATACTGAATTTTTGGAAATAATCACTTTTATTACTTGAAGTACTGGTATATTTCTTATGCGATTACTTCCATAAAATTTCTCTTTTCCATTCCGTTCCGTTTCGTTCCGTTCCGCAAAATACCAATACCTATACCAAATTCACTAATGTCCAATTTCCCGGTGGGAAGAAAAAGGACTATGGGGGAAAAGTGGCTCTATGAAGTCCGGACAATCCACTATAGTCGTCCTTCCTATAGCCATTTTTCCGGGGGGGGGGGGAGGTGGGGAGGGGGAAACCACTCTCTGACAGTAACCTCAAACTCTAAAATCTTCAAAAAAAGAGTCAAATATACACCGATATATAGGCTACGCCGATTAGGCCAAGTTTCTGTAACAATTAATAACCCCAAGTAGGACTCCCAAATGTAGAATGATATTAGTAGAAATGATTGTGGAATGGTCTAAATATCATTTTTTAGCATAAGCAGGTCGGCTAGACACCGCAACGGGTTTTGTGTGGTGAAATGAGCGTCGTGGATATTCAGAAGTCTCCAGCATACGCCCCAAACTGAACCCCATTTGATGTCAGTTCACTGAATACAAACATCAATGTTGGGAGACTTCTTTAAATTATTCACACAGTGTTAATGCTAATTATTATTTGAGCCGCGACACGAGAAAACCAACAAAATGGTTGTGCGCCCAGCGCAGACCCACATCAGCCTGGGCATCTGCCCAGTGTGATGGGACTCTTCACTATTCGCTTAAAGGGTAGCTAAGGGTCTATGCTACCTCCGTGCGGACAGTGAAGACTCTGATCAGTCTGGGCGGATGCCCAGGCTGATCCGAGTCTGCGCTGGGCGCACAACCACTTTGTTGGTTTTGTCGTGTCACGGCTCATTTAATATTCACATGGCCTCAGACAGGGAGTATCTTACTGAATGTATGATTGATCACAAAGGCAATGAAAAATAACAGATAATAGTTTTGTCAAATGTCGGATATTTCCGTACATTTACGTCTGTTTCCGTGAGCAATGCAAAGTCAAACCAATACGCCACTGACGAAAAACACTCGGACGAGGTTGTAAAACACGGCGTGCCAATCGGTTTTTTAGATATATGTTACAGTTAGTACGGTAAAGATGTAAGTATAAGCGTATTGTTTTTTTTTCTTTATTTTAATTTTAGATTGAAGACTTAACGTAGGTGTGATGACTGTCTTAATTGTATTTTAATCGTTAAGGCTAAACACGTTTTGCATTCATTAAATGAGCAGCAACTCGACAAAACCAACAAAGTGGCATGTGCGCCCAGCGAAGACTCAGATCAGCCTGGGCATACGCCCAGTCCGATCAGAGTCTTCGCTGTCCGCAAGGAGCTAGCTTAGACCCTAAGCTACCCTTTAAGCGCTAAGCGAAGAGTCTGATCAGACGGGGCAGATGCCCAGGCTGATCTGAGTCTTCGCTGGGCGCACAACCACTTTGTTGGTTTTCTAGTGTCGCGGCTCAATTTAATGCTTATTAGCGGACGTTAGGTGCTCAGAGCCTCCTTGTGCGATCTCTTTCCAACATGACGGATTTTTGGCTTTGTCTTGTGAGTTTTCTAGCTTTTGCGGTGATGATAAAAGCACAGATGGTACACGTAAGAGGTAATATAATTTTTACTGTTTGGCGGGTGGGGGTGGGGTGGGTACATTTTTATGTTTATACAATGCCCTTCGTTCTACGAGACTGTCGGAATATGACTCAAGGGGTATCTGATTCTAATTGTCAGAAAGCATCAAAATTGGATACGTATAGCAAGGCACATGAACTGTTAAAATTTGTCGATCGTAGACTCATTCAATACTGAATTTCAACTTACGAATAAATTCAAATATTGCGAATGAATTTACATTTACTGAGAAATAAGTGATAAGTCTAGTGCAGCGTTCGTTGCACAACCACTTACAATGTGTCTTCAGAACCTGACATACAATATAAGGGGTCGTAGCCTATTTTTGTTTGCCCCCACCCCTTGGATGACATTTTAAGACAGTTTTCAAAGCCTTTCATAGCCAAACCATCTTAGTTTCCGTTTCTTGGCCATGGTCAGGAGTTCATCATATTCTCCAATAGCTGCTTGGATCTTCCTGGAACTTTCCTCATTGGCTATATAGTCCTTGTACGAAATGTTCAGTTCTCTTCTCAAAGGCCTACGTTCTTTTCTCTCTCAATGTCCACGTTTCACAGACATACAGAAAGCTAGAATGTCTATGGCATCGGCAAACCGCTGATTGGTAATATTTCTGCCGCCTATGTTAACCTTTCTATTATGTTGTTTCAGAGCATCAGACATAATCCATTCTAGAAAAATGCTGAAGAGGGCAGGTGACAAACGACATCCTTGTCTTACTCCAGCTATTGTTCTGAACAATTCTCCCGTGCTGCCATTTATATAGACTGCACTTGCAGCCTTGGCGTAGAGCTACTCAATGGTACAAACTGGATTTGTATTCAATTCGTACTTCCTGATTGTCGCCCATATGGCTGCTTGCCATACCATATCAAAGGCTTTTTTTAAAATCAGTGGGGACATGGTAGATTTTGCTGAGGATGGATGTGTTTTTCACACAGAGCTGTTCTGTGGTGCTCCTTCTGGCTCTGAACCCAGCCTGTTCTCCAGCGACTATCTCTTTGGCTTGGGTTTAAGCCTGCTAAAGCTGACTTTCAGCATGACTTTACTCGAATGACTGATGAGGCTGATGGTTCTGGCAAGCTGTAGGTTTCCCATTTTAGGGATTGTAATATCAGCGCTTGTGTCTATGCGCTAGACCATTCTCCTGTTCTCCACATCATGTTACTACATGTATTTCTATTCTAGTCTATCCCATAATCTTACAAGGTCATTGGGGCACCACGGATGATTTCGAGACAATCCCTTTTCACCTTGTCCTGCTTTCAGCTGTCCTAGTTGAGCTGGCAAAGGCCGTTCCTGTTCACTCTTTAATATTGTCTTCCCACCTCTTCTTCGTTTTCCTTTCACTGTGCCCTATAGCATCGTCTTTGCTAAACCAGAAGACCTTGTGACGTGGCCAAACCACCTTAGTTTCCGTTTCTTGACCGTGTTCAGGATGTCATCTTATTCTCCAATGGCTGATTGGATCTTTCCGCGAACCACCTCATTGATTATATAGTCCTTGTACGAAAAGTACAATAACCGTCGGTAGCATCTCATCTCAAAGATCTGCGTGTTCTTTTACTCTGCGGTCAAGGTCGACGCTTCACAGTCATACCGAAATATGGAAATGACAATGAGCAGCATCAGTTTTACATTTAATCCAAGAGGTATGTTGTTATCTCTCTAAATTGGCTTCGGCTTTGTAAGAGATGCAGTGGCATGTACAATCCTTGAGAGAACCTCCTGTTTTGAGCCATCATCTGAGACAACTGCTCCAAGGTATCTGAAGTTTAATATGGTACCCAACCTATGCCCTTTTACCTTGATCTCCCTCTGGATGCCACTGGCGCTGTTTGTCATCAGTTTTCTCAGCATTGACCTTCATCTTATACCTTGTTCAGGTTTTTTCGTGACTTTCATGAAGGGCATGTAGTTCCTGTTCTTCCTCAGCTAGAGCATCTATATCATCAGCAAACCGCAGATCGGTAATATTTTTGCGGCCTATGCTAACCTTTCCATCATATCTTTCCATAGCATCAGGCATGATCCGATCTAGAAAAATGTTGTTTTACTCCAACTGTTGTTCTGAACCATTCACCCGTGCTGCCATTCATCTAGATTGCACTTGTAGCCATGTCGTAGCGGTGTTCATTGGTGCGAACAAGATGTGTACTGATATTGTACTTTCGCATGGTCGCCCATAAGGCTTCATGCCATACCCTATCAAAGGTTGGTTGGTTGATTTGATGCTTAACGTCCACGGTAAACAACTAAGGTCATGTCGGGACGGTCAGTTAACCTAACCACACTATTCCTGGGCAGGCTTAGACCTCCTAAGCGGTTAACCAGTACTAAGTGCACATACTTTCGCCAGTAACTGACAACTACCCTTCTTGAATCAGCGGAAGGAGAAACGAAAGTATGTGGCCAGACCGGGATTCGAACCCAGGACCTCTGACTTACGAGTCAGGTGCCCTACCGATTGCGCTACCCGGCCCGGCCCCTATCAAAGGTCTTTTTAAAATAAAGAAGACATGGTAAAGATTTGGCCGATGTTGGTGGTACTTTTCACACAGTCA
This sequence comes from Ctena decussata, assembly GCA_963989385.1. Classification (NCBI taxonomy): domain Eukaryota; kingdom Metazoa; phylum Mollusca; class Bivalvia; order Lucinida; family Lucinidae; genus Ctena; species Ctena decussata. The sequence continues at coordinate 9,079,386 of OZ022511.1, forward strand.
CACAGGACTCTGAGGTTGAAGATCTGTTGTGTGGTGCCACTTCTAGCTCTGAACCCAGCCTGAACTTCAGCGAAAATCTCCTAGGGTTCGAGTTGAAGCCTGTTCAAGATACATTTCAGCATGAATTGATTGAATGGCTGATGCGGCTTATAGTTCTGTAGTTCTGGCAGAGTTGTACATTGCCTTTTTGGGGAGTGTAAGAATCACCGACTGAGTCCATGAAGCAGACCATTCTCCTGTTCTCCCGATTTTGTCTCTGTTAAAACATCAGTCATGGTCTTCTCACCAGCTTGAACAATGTGCTGGTATACCATCAAATCCGACAGACTTTTCCTTTAACAGTGCTGCTACTGCAATCTCAACTTCCTCACGAAGGATCGGTTGTAGATCCTGTTCTTGAAGCTGATTGCAGTAAGAACTGCCTTGGACCATAACTCTCATGGTTGTATAGTTGTATAGTTCTGAGCAATATTCTGTCCATCTGCTGCTAATCTCTTGTTCTTCTGTAAGACATTTCCCAGTCCTGTCCTGGATAGTTGTGGACCTATCCTGTTTTTCTGAAGTTAGATCCTTCGCCAGCTGGTATGCTCTTTTTCTGTGTTTTTTTCTTCGCTTTCGTCACTGCCTCCTAAATCCTCTTGTTAACGTCCCTGTATGCTTTTGTTCCTTCCGCTTCGTACCTCCTCTCTGGTGATCCAGGGCTTTTTCCTGCGACGTTCCTTCCCAGGTATCTCACTGGCTGCCTCAGTCACTACTGTATTATAGGCGGTAATCACGGTACCTATGTCTATGTCATCATCCCTCAGACCAATGAATGGTGCGAATTTCCCACCTACCGTTACTTGAAAAGTGCATGCCACATCTGGGTCCCTTAACTTCTCAATATCAAACCTCAGTCTTCCCTGGGGTGGCTTTCTCGCCTTCTTCAGACGAACTCAGTCGAAAGATCATCATCACCAGATCATGGTCACTACCTGTGTCTTGCTCCAGGAAAGCTCCTTGTCGTATGAATGTTAACACCTGATCGGAAGCGCTTCCTAACCAAGATGAAGTCAATCTGATTGTGGTGTTTCCCATCTGGGCTGTACCATGTCCATCGTCTGGATGGATTACGAGGGCCAAGGATCAGTACTAGGTTGTTAAAGGTTGCAAACTCTAGAAATCTTAGACCTATCTCATTTGTCTCAGCATTGCAGTAGGGTCCACAAACGTCTCCCCAGTCTGCCTGCGCATCCTTCCCAACTTTAGCGTTCCAATCCGCTTGCACAACAAAAACTGTCCTTCTTTGGGGTTTGGTTTATGATTTCCTGAAGTTGCTGGTAGAAGTGGTCGACCTCGTTGTCATCCTGTCCAGATGTTAGTGCATAAACCTGTAAGGCATTGATATTCAAAGGAGCTGCTCTCAGGCGAATTGAGATCAGTCTGCTGGAGACTGGTCGGCATCCCAAGACAGCACTGACCATGTCCTTATGCACAAGAAATCCAACCCCATACTCCTGTCTCTCCTCTTCTCCACTGAAATAAACCTTCTTCGGTCATCTGTTGACATCTCACCAAAGTTTTTCCAAAGTGGAGTTTCCATGCTCAGAGTTCTTACGTTCCAAGTTCCAATCTGTCATTTGTCTCGACATTGCAGTACGGTCCACATACGTCTCCTAAGTCTGACTGTGCATCTTTCCCGACTTTAGCATTCCAATCCACTTTGGTGTTTGGTCTATGATTTCCTGGAATTGCTGGTAGAAGTGGTCGACCTCATTGTCATCATGTCCAGATGTTGAAGCCATCATTTTCATTATGTCCAGACCTCTGATCTTCTTGATCTTTGTAACACCAGTGGCATACCTGTCAACTTCGTTTCGGTGTCCAGCAGTAGGCGCAGTCATTGTTAACCCGGGCTGCAACCGATCCGGTATTAAAACATACAGAAGTCCAAAGAGTCTAAGGGATAATCTTGTTCGCGCAAGGCTCAACCCAGACCCTAGTGATGATGGGCCCATAGGAGAGTCAAAGCATTGTGAAAACAAAAGATACTTGTCTTGTTAACTGATGACACCAACCCAAATATCTAAGTCATCATCATAAGCGACAATGAAACTCAGGAGTTAAAAAAACTGCATAATTCTGCCATTGTAATAGACCCTAATCACGTGCACTCAATGTGGCAAACAGTAGGGGAGAGTCGGGTAACTTCGGACAGGCGGGTAAATTCGGACATACAATTGCAAACAGTGAAAATCCAGATGAGACGGCTCATCATGAGCCGTCTCATCAGGATTTTCTTTGTTTTGGCCAGTTAATTTTTGTTTTAGTTCCAAACAACTGACATATAAAAGAAACAATGTCAGTGTCCGAATTTACCCGCTGTCCGAAGTTACCATAATCTCCCCTATGTAGGCGAAATAAAACTTGTCCTTAATGAAAGCATAAATGGTGGTCGCTCTGATTGGAAGAAGCAAAGACTTCAGAGGTCGCCTGTCAGTATGATCTTAAAAGCCTTGTTTCCCTTTGCTACATCGAACGAGATCAAAGAGACTCAGCGAACGGATGATACCAGAAAAGCCCGCCAGAGCTAGTACTGGATTCGGCGACAGAATACTATCAACAAGGGTGACTAGGACGGCGGAAAAAAAGGTTGTGTCAGTTCATGAAGGCGACTGATTGCTAGATCTCCTCATATCGCCCCTGAAGGTTTAGTAGGAAGTTGCAAAGATGCATTTGGGCAGTCTAATAACAGTGTGTAATGCCGCGCAGACTGCTGTACTTGTAGGTGCGGTAGGGTCCAGTCTGGTAACTTCGGACAGCATGTAAATTCGGACAGTGACATTGTTTTCTTTGTATTTAAGTTGTTTGGAATTAAAACAAAAATAACCGGGCAAACAGTGAAAATCCAGATGAGACGGATCATTATGAGCCGTCTCATCTGGATTTTCACTGTTTGCAATGGTATGTCCGAATTTACCGGCTGTCCGAAGTTAACCGACTATACCCTATATGGTGAGATTTCTTCTTCCTGTCTATCCCATTTCACCATTCTCCCCTCTCTCTGTGAACCGGTCTGAAAGAGGCTGGAACACTGCCTGACACGACCGTTTAACTCCAGTATACCCTCCAGGGGCTAGTTAACTAGATGCAAATGCGATGGCATTGGGGCGCCCTTCTGATATTGACTAAAGACAGGCAAGTGTCTGCTGTGCTTCCAGTAGGTCCGAGACGTTTCTCTTGCCCCTGTCTTTGTTCTTTGGACGTAGATGTCGTGAACCTTGTTCTACCGATAAAATAGTGCAAAGTTTCTTTCTTTTCTTTTCTTTTATTATTATTTTTAGTATTTTTCTTTTCTCCATACAATCTTATCCTTTATTTCCTCTCTCCCTGGTAGGACCGAAATGGCCCTCTCTGAGAGCCATTAAGTCCAATACAACCAACAACCCACCAGACATATCGTTCATCAAAGGCCCCATTTTCTATCAGCATTAAATATTTTATCGCGAGGTATCGCTGAAAGCATCTCTCTACAGTTTCGTCATTGTGATTGGCCGGCTTTAAAAAAATCAAAACGTCCTTGAGTTTCTCAGAAAAACAGATTTGAAAAATAGATCTAGGTCATATTAGTTGGCAACTAAAATGACCGTCTTTTCGATTTTATAACGACTTATGCTTCGACGATTTTTTGGTGGGGTGGTCGGGCGATGGTGCTGGTTATAACTTTCAGTGCTGGAGCGTCCTGCTTATTTGGATAAAAGTAGGGAAAAGGACTGCTGTGCTTGCAGAAGGTGCTGGTGGGGGTGTTTGGATATTTTTCCTCTCGTCTATCATTTTTCTTTTCTTCCCCCCCCCCCCCTTCTCTGGGAGACGGTCCGATATAGATTGAAATACTGTCTCAAAGGGACGTTAAACCCAAAACAACCAACCAATCAATCGACGATTTTACCACTTGTAGGACCAGGGAGACATTAAAAGACGTTCTAGTACGATACTTTATTGTAGCGTTGTGTTTATTCCTTTATTTGAAGAGGACATAATCAGCTATTTTATTTTTCGGCTTTAACCGTATAACCTTAGTATTGACCTACATTTTAAGTATTTCATTGGCCAATATAAATACACTAGAGATTTTGATGTAAGTAGCTTACTTTCGCTTTCTCTTTCTACTTTCAGTTTCATTTGACTGTTGGTCTATATGTCGTGATGAATCTAGATATTTCGGTCCAGTTCGCTTTTTGCCAAAGAACACATTTCGCTTGTTATGTCGCTCATGTAAAATATAAAACCAACCAAATAACTTGACACAGAAATCGGAGACGAAATTAAGTAATTGTTGCTGGCTTAGTTGTTGATGTTGTGTTGAAACTGTAACACTTTTGAGGTTATATATGGGGCGGTCAGCCAACAAATCCTCATTGTTATGTGCAACACAGACAGACCCATTCAAAATTCAACAGCATTTCCGAAATCGAAACCCCAACACCAACAAAATTATGCGCATCCGTACGATCTGATCGGCACATTCGATATCTTACATGTACCTGACTCATACATATTACAATACACACTTCTAATTAATCTAAGCCGATTATCTTTTTTTTATACAGATATTTTTTGTATACTTTGATGGCCCCGCTAAGGGAATTTTGTTCATTTTTGTTTTTGGAGTCATAAAGTAAATATTTTTGAAGGCGAAAGCGATTAGGTAAAAACAAATTATGCACTGTTAATGATTATCCCTCCATATATGTTTGCATGACAAACACAGAAAAGTAGAATGCCGGTTTTATATCTTGTTCCCCCTTACAAACAAACTAAAGACAGGTACTCAAACAGACACAGCTTAATGTTCCATCTTCTCTTATCTGGCAGTATTTTTTTCGATAGATCCCCAGCAGGCACATGACGTCAAAATGACGTCGTACTGACGTCGATGCGACGTCATTGCGTCGCATCGACGTCAATACTACGTCATTTTGACGTCAGGTGTCTGCTGGGGATCTATAGAATAAAATACTGTCAAAATGACGTCGTACTGACGTCCATGCGACGTCATTGCGTCGCATCGACGTCAGTACTACGTCATTTTAACGTCAGGTGCCTGCTGGGATAGATCTTATTTACTAATGGCTTAACATTAGAACGCACTGTTATTAGAGTGCAGGGAGCAAATTCAGCTACATATAAGCGTGCTAAAATCGGAGGAAAATCTACCATGGTATCCGGTGGAAAATTCTATTATATAGCTATATTTCCGGGGGAAATCGTAGTCATTTCTTCGGGGAGGGGTATAGGGAAGGATTATTGGGAAGGGGGAGGCGGGGGGATCAACTCTCTGCTCTCTGACAGTTCTTCTTTGATATGGATTTCAACATGTTTCTTGGTCCGTGAAAGAGATGATATGAATATTTCTATCTAAATACTTTCCGACTTTATTGCCATTAGTATTATTCCGGATGGACCACATTCCCCAAAAGCCCACCATATTTCATTGGTCTTAAGGCGCGGGGATGATGGGGGGGGGGGGGGGTATTTCTTTGGTCATAAGTCGAGGGGAGTGGGGAGTTCCTTCCAAAACAACCTCAGATATCTAGATCCATCTTGTGGGACGGATTGTTTTGATGAGAAACCCTATTTTACAACTGAATTTGACAAGACTGATTTATGTATTTGCTGGAATTTTGAAAGGTCCTCATAGCCGAATAAATACAACACGGAAATAAATGACTTGAATATAATTATTTGTTTGAGAAAATCTGAAGTTTCTAATGAAAGAATTTCAATTTGTAATGCCATCAAAATTGGTAGAGCATAGCATACACGTTTTGCTCCGGAACCAATGATGTCAGAGTACATATTGATGTCTAAGTGACGTCATTCTGCCAAGGTAATAGGTACAACTGTTTGCTATTCTATAGTTGTTATGGTAACAGATTTATGGCGTCTGTCAGAGAGTGGTTTTTCCCCCTTTCCCCCCGGAAAAATGGCTATAGGAAGGACGCCTATATAGTGGATTGTCCGGACCTCATAGAGCCACTTTTCCCCCATAGCCCTTTTTCCACCATCGGGAAATTGGCTATTAGTGAATTTGGCATGGTTATTGGTATTTTTCGGAACGGAACGAAACGGAACGGAATGGAACAGAGACATTTTACGGAATTAATCGCATAAGAAATGTACCAGTGCTTCAAGGGAGGTAATAAACGTGATTAATTAAAAAAAAATCAATATGCAAATTTAGCAACCATATTTTTATAATAATCAATAATTACTAATTTATGGACGAGCAGAATGTGATTTCCTTCCATCGCAGATATTTGTATACGTACACACAAGCATGCAAGCCTTCAGGAAGATGTACGAACGGGTGCTTTGTCTAGTCATATTTGATTTAGTAGGGAGTTTATTACACTGAAAATCATAATCGGACGTGTGTCCCAATAGGAGTCGAGCCCACGACTCCTGCATGAAAGGTGAATACTAGTCCAGGCACTCCGCTGCGCGCACGCACAGATGATCGCTTGTATAAACACAAAATAATACAAATTTATGCACATAACCACGTACACTCATATCCGTTTGTGGCTAACATGGAAAAGCAAAATGTCTACCTGTTTTCCCCAAAACAAAAATAAGACAGACAGATGGACTCATGCATGCGGTTCTAGCATCTGTTATCCATCGATATTTTACGGACAGATACTCATATTTCTGTTTCAGTTATGAACCTCACTATCATAATTGGAGAAGGAGCAAATTCCCTTATGTAGCATGTTTTCCTGCAATCATATTACCAGGGGGAAAATCCACTATGGAGGGGAAAAACGGCTATGCAAAAACACCTATAGTTGATTTTCCCCGGGGAAAATTGGCTATATAGTCATATTTCCGGGGGGATATTCTACTATATAGCCGTTTTCCGGTGGGAAATTCTACTATGGAAAAATCATAGTCATTTTTCCGGGGGGAAAAATTACTAGGGGGGGGGGAAGCTACTCTCTGACAGCGTCATCTCACTTATAATTCGAGGGGAGCATGGCATACACTCTACGCCATGCTCCTCTCGAATTATGTGAGATTCTAAATGAAATTCATACAACGGAAGAGTGAGTTTCTCAAACTTATAATTTAATTCTCTGTTATATGTTGTTGTTTTTTCCTTTCAGACAGCAACTGTACTGGAGACGCCGACATTGTCATAGCTGTGCCTGGGTCTGACGATATACCACAGTTTGAATTCGACACATTTGAAGATCAACTCACTGAGCTGTTGTATCACTTTGTCATTGAAAAGCCAGAAATAAATATCGGCTTGGTTCTTTATGGCAGAACTCAGATTCGAGTCGCCTCACCGCAGCCGTTTAAAACGAGGAAGGAACTGAATACTAGAATCACATTACTCCATCGCAGATCTAAGTATTCCCATGAGCTCGGCCTTGAAAGCGATGTTGCTGGTGCCATCTATGCGGTACATCTGATGTTACTCAATCCGCCGACAGATTATCCGCGTGAAATTCTTCGTCCAAACAGTCGTAAAATTGGAATTATTTTTACATACGGCTCCGGCGATGTAAACAATCAGGCACAGATTCAGCTGAACGTAGCTGCGGCGGCGGAGGCGGCACACAGAGATGGAATCCTGTTGTATGCACTCAGCGCAAATGGAACAGTTCCCGGGTTTTCTTATATCGGAAATGATAGATGCAGATTGTTTTCTATGAAACTGTTCAGTGAGAGTCTGGCGCGTGCCATTCCTGATTTAGCAAGCAGTATCTGCTCAGGTAAAATTTAGTTCTCTCTCTCTCTCTCTCTCTCTCTCCCTCTCTCTCTCATGTAAGTTCCTTCCTGCAAAAACAGTTGCAGTTTCCAAGACTGGTCCGAGTATTGCTGGGGGTGATAGAAATCCAGTGATAGAAATCAAGTAAATGATTACAGAAAGAAGTGGCCTCAACAACACTGTGTAAAAATTCAACATATGCCGAATGATTTCGTAGCCGTACGTGCCCATTGACGTAGGATGTGTGAATCCTTGTGATGTTGTTCTTGTGATGTGTTCCCTGTTTTCTTTCTTATACATGTATGGTGGCTGGTTGTGTCATTTCATCTTTTCGCCGCGAAAAAGACGCCGAGGAAAAAGACGAAAAGACGCTTTGCGAAAAGACGAAAGGACGAAGAAAACGCCATGCGAAAAAAAGACGAAATAACGCCATGCGAAACGACTAAACACGCCACGCGAAAAGACGAAATTTCAGCTCGAAAGGACGAAAAAACGCTACGCAAACACGTCATAAAACGTTATTTTTTCGCGTTGCGTCTTTTCGTCTTTTTTGGTGTGGCGTTATTTCGTCTTTTCGTCTTTTTTGCATTGCATTATTTCATCTTTTCGCGTGGCGTCTTTCCGTCCTTTCGCCTCACACAGTATTCAAATAAGGTGCGTTAAAGGTAGGTTCCTGGACTAGCAAAAACAATTATGTTCACAAAATAATTTCGTCTTTTTCTGAGTAGTTTTTAATTCTCCTATTTTCCTGAATTTGTTGCTACTGAGAAAATCGTCAGATGATGAAGAAAATATTCATTTTCCCTTTTGGTTTATTTTCTTTTGTTGGAATTCCAGTTCTAAAAATAACTATGTTCATTATGTCTATAAGTGCGCAATTTATGATGCCATTCTCCAAAGGTCAATTTTCTCTTGCTGTGAGCTCTCCTAGAGGTCCTGGCATGGCGGATGGGTTAAAACTACCCCAAAATACAATGCAGCATAACGTCAGCTGTGTTATCTATTTTTGGCGTGAACTAAAAATAGCGCTAAATGGTGTGCGAAGCAGAGTTAGGAAATCCCTTGCAAAAGAACTTTTCTAATATTTTTTTGATTTACACTTTAAGTGAAACTTATTCATTCCCTTTCTATAAGTGCTTTCCAACAACTTGGATGAAAGATCATCAAAATTATGATGCATTCCAAAGTACAGGAACCTACCCAATACTTGATAACTGTAATGACTAAATACGGAGACAAACTGTGTAGTCACAGATTAGAATACTGACATGCTTCTCAAGAAGCAGTCTAATTGAAGGTTTGCAGACATTGCCACTGAAATGCTATTTTAGAAATATTATCTGACAGAAGAATAAAACTTGCTAAAATGTATAACGATAGCAGTATTTACGGTCATGATACTGTATTGAGATTGAATGTTAAACTCAGTGCCAGATAACAAAATTACATAAAAATTACGCTCCTATAATTTGAACTACTTGTTTAAAATATCATGAACACTATTGGAAGGGGCGTGTCCTGCAGCGAAGCAAATAGGACATTATGTATTTCCTGTCGTAAAAATGGCGGAAAATATGGAGGTGAATCTATTCACATTAAATCGTCGATATAGCAAAGAGCAAATATGGGACATGACGTAGAAATGACGTCGTACTTCCGTTGGTGCGACGTCATCACGTCGCATCAACATCAGAACGACGTCGTTTACAAATGACGTTGTACTAATGTCGCATCGACGTCAGAACGACGTCTTTTTGACGTCATGTACCTGATGGGAACTTAGGTATTTGTCAAACACTACTTAGTACTGTAGTTATTCAGTTATAAGTTGTTGTTTTTTTGTGTTTTTTTTTGGGGGGGGGGGGGTTACAGTCTTAAAGATCAACATCCATTTTCGAAGACAGTTCTAGATCTTTTGCTTGTTCTGCAAGAGAGAGAGAGAGAGAGAAAAAAAAAAAAAAAAAAAAAAACGTTTTATAACTTATTGAGACTGGTTTACAAATTTGCGGTAAGGATGTAAAACTCCCGTTTTACAACCGAACAAATACGGCAACCAATGATTTGTTTACTCAAAGACAAAGGATCTCAGGCTCGTTTTCAGTTTGTCTGCCTTGAGGCTAAATTATCTGAAGGCTAGCATCTCGTTCAACCCAGTCATTGATTATTATTCTTACTCGTACCCTAAAACATCGTAATTTGTTCTCTGGTTCATTTTCAGAATTAGATCCAACAGTCCAAGCTACCCCGAAAAACTGTTATCCAAGTAAGTATTTCAAGAGCGGGAACGTTCGGCATAATAACTCGGGTAAACCGGAGCAATACTCGGGTAGTCTTCGGAGTACTCGAAGATAATCGAAGGTATTTGGACATACCTGGGTATATTGCTCGAGTTAACCCAAGTTATTATGCCGAACGTGCCTACTTTCATCAGTCGGAGCCCCGCTCGGCCAATTCCCATTTGGAACACCGCTCGGCCAATTCCGTGAATCAACCTCGGATGTATAACGTGGGACTACTTAAATCACCTGACTGCAAACATGGCCGCGACTGTCGCACCGAGAAAATAATAAATGAAAAGCTCTATCTCGGCATCAATAACTGACTATTTTGTTTTGCCAACAGCAAAGCACAAATGAATGTCCGTGCAATAGCTGAAAAGGTCGCAAGACATAGACAGCTATGTCTACGGCGTTTTCGTGTTCCGGCGAACAAAATGTTGCTTTTTGCAACATATTTCTACGCCGACATACATCCGAAGTCTGATTCACGGAATAAGCCGAGGAATTCCGATTGTACTTTCATGTGAGTCGAAACACACGGTCAGACGAGATAAGCACTTGTTGTTATATGTTGTTTTTGGCATAATGTATGCTAGAACTCAGGTGAGCGATCGTTGCCCATTGGGAGACTTGTTTATTTATTTGTTTGTTTTCAAAATATCTTCTTTATTTTTGAATGCAGTCTTATAGAATATTGCGCAGAAAGTACATGTATCAAACACGGAATTAAATGACTTGTGAATAATTATTTGTTTGAGAAAACCTGACGTTTACAGTGTATGTCATGCTTCTCTCGAATTATTAGTGTGATGCTACCTGATATTCATACAATGGAAAAAATATGATTTCCTTTAAACTATAATTCATTCTGAAATAATTTAATTTTCTGTTGTAAATATTCCTCAATCTGCATTCCTTGTGTCTTCATAGATAGGGTAAAGTCGGGTAACTTCGGACGGGGGTAATTTCGAATATACCATTGCAAACAGTGAAAATCCAGATGAGACGGCTCATAATGAGCCGTCGCATCTAGATTTTCACTGTTTGGCCAGTTATTTTTGTTTTAGGTCCGAACAACTGACATAGAAAGGAAACAATGTCACTGTCCGAATTTACCCGCTGTTCGAAGTTACCCGACACTGTTGATTTCTCCATATTTTTCAGAGCGCTATGGAAAGGAACGCAGGTCTCACGTTTCTTGCATAGGTGACAGCGTGATTCTGGGTGACCCGACCAACTGCGCATACTTTATCAGATGCGAGTTCCGGAATCCCGTCCGCTACGAATGCGCGACAGACACTTTATATGACGCCAATCTTGCGACCTGCAATTTTGCACTGTTTGTGGAGTGCTACAGTGACGTCGACTGTCCAGCCAAGTACGGACTTTTTCCGCACCCGTTTGACTGTACCAAGTATATTAATTGTTTTAACGGGACTGCCTATATTCAGAGCTGTGATCATACGGGGCAATCGTCCCTCTTTTTTGACGAAGTGCACGGATCATGTAACTTAACACAACATGTTTATTGTCCGCCGTACAAGAGCATTGGGCGCAGGAGAATTCCCAGGCATGCCCTTCCATGATAATGCTAGAGTCGGTATTGTTTAACTTATGGCTGTTTCAGTAAAAATCGTATGAAGGGAGGAACATAAGTCCTTTTCGAGAGTCTTACGGCCGGAACTACAGTAGAACTTCAATGGCTCGAACCCTGATCGCTCGTTAACCATGCCTGGCTAGACTCTTTGTTGGTCCCTAGGGGTCACTTTAAATAGAAACTAACTCTGGATGGCTAGAACTACCCTTGGCTGGAACCAATTTTCATGGTCCCAAACCTGTTCGAGTCTATGAAGTTCTACTGTAAATTGAAGCCCTCTTACCCACCTTCGATCCTCTCCTCCCAGATTTATTCCCCATTCCCTAATCATGAAAACACCATAGTACCATCACTATACTCCGACAAAATAGACACTACCAAATGTGAGGCTTTATCTTTGTGTGCTTATTGTGCCAAACAATGAAAATAGTTGAATTTGCAAACAGCGTAGATCCAGATGAGGCGGCTCGTGATGAGCCGGCTCATCTGAATCAACACTGTTTGTCCTAAAGTGTTTTAAATTTCACTATGATATAGCTTGGACGAAACATTCTTTGAAATCTTGCAGACGTAAATTTTGTCGTCTGCTGTTTCAGCAATATAAGGGTTACAAGATTATGTTAGAAGATATGGACTTTTGGAAGTATATATGTTTCAGGGGTTTTTCTCGTTTTATAAACAGAAAAAAAATGAAATAAAAGAAGGACTATTTTATCAATATACTTAATTTTGATGACATATTTCTTTGAGTTTTGTGAGTCTATGGTCTTCCCTACTGACTTTTTTTTATGACAAATAAGTTTTTTTCTCACAAACGTTGGTTCCACAAATGTTTTTGGAGTTGTTGTTTTTTTCAATCAGAGTGAATGGTACACTTTCATGGGAAGAAACTCTGACATTTTCTTTTATGCCTCTCTTCGCAGTGGGGGCTACTCTTAAAAGAAAGAATTTGCTCCTTTCTTTTAAGAGCAGATCCTATTTTGTAAAGGCTATGTGGTTCATGGAAGCAAACAGGAAGTCACTAAAGTTGTCCTCCTTTGTAAAATGACGGAATAACCATGTGTATCCACACACCTTAAGATTTTGACACTCGCCAGAAAGGACAAAAGAGAAGTCTCGTCCCTTGATCTTACCATCAAAGGATAATTTGCAGAGCAAAAATCTAAAAAGTAACCATCATTATTGAATACGCATATCGGTCTGAAAGTACTTGAATTCAGTTATTCATTTATCATTTTCTTTCCAACCTTTCACAAATTGTCATGGTTGAACATTTAAAGAAAATGTAGCCTGTGTATAAATTTAGACTTTGTTTTAGATTTTTTTTAACAAAACACGAGAAAGTCTATTGTTTTGAGTTTGAATCATTTCACTTACACGCTTGTCTGTTCACAGTAATGTAGTTTTTATTCTGTGTTTATCATATGGGTATACTGCCTACTAAGTAGGACAGAGTCGGGTAACTTCGGACAGCGTGTAAATTCGGACATACCATTGCAAACAGTGAAAATCCAGATGAGACGGCTTACAATGAGCCGTTTCATCAGGATTTTCAAAGTTTGCCCACTATTTTTTGTTTTAATTCCAAACAACTGACATATAAAGGAGAAAATGTCACTGTCCGAATTCACCTGCTGTCAGAAGTTACCCGACTCGACCCTATTTCACGAAACCATCCATTTATCTCAACAAAATACCTTATGCATGGTCAAACATTTGAGAACCAGCTCCTTTTTTCATCCGTTTAACCTGACAATTTGAAATAGAGATGGAACAAATAATTGACAGGACATTACTCTCAATGTATTGAAGTTCCTTCTAACCTAAATACATTTTCAATAATGATTGTATTTTTAAGATTACCTTTTTGGTCTTTTCGAACTTATTATTTTTTTTATTTTTTATTTTTGCATCGGCATTTCACCTATTTTCTCATACTAAATGGCTGAGAACAACAAAAATAAGAAGTCTGCTAAAAGTTTTGGGAAGATAAATTTATTCAGATCTTTGTATTTACCATAAATCACAGCCTTAACTTGGCCCGGATTTAAAGAATGCTGCCAGAAAAAAGGCCTGTTTGGCATACACAAACTGTGATCAGGGGCGTAGCTAGGGGCAATTACACAGTACGCACAATCATGTTTTATACTCATTAAGGTCAATAATATGAGTGGGTTAAGCCACTAAGATATTTTAAATTTTCGTGTCTGTTGGCAGTAATTACGCCCAATTAACAACATTTCCGCATGAAAATACGCAGGTGTGTGTTGAAATTTTGTCAATTTGACAAAATTTCAATACGCACCTGCGTATTTGAGAATAGGTAGCTACGCCCTTGGTGATGAATAAGATCCGCACATTCTCGCAAGAGGTAAAATTAAGCTCGTTTTTGGCGCATGGCCCTGTGGGTAATATTCAGTTTTGGAAAAGATTGCGGACAAAATGCCGAAGTAACCCGTCGGTGGGTATACTATGTTAGGGCGCGTTTACACGACCAAAGTTTCTATGACAAAGTAGGTAAGGGCGCGTTTACACGACCAAAGTTTCTATGACAAAGAAGGTTTGTCACAGAAAAATTTGCTCGTGTAAATGCCAAAATATGACAATGTTTCCTTGACAAATATATATGGTAAAGTTACTTCGATAAATTAAATTTGTCCGTGTAAACGGAGAACTTTGCTAAAGATTATGTAACAAAGAACATTGCTACAAGTGTGGAAAATGTGACAAAGATTTTGTTTCATCGCTGCAGGTAACTTTGACGAATAATATTTGGTCGTGTGAACACTGCAGCAAATATTTCATTGCCAAAGTTTATGTGACAAAGATTCTATGGCACATTTTCTTTAACAAATAATTTGCTCCGTGTAAACGAAAAATGTTTGTCATACTTTCTTTGTTAAAGTTTCTGTGACATAGAAACTTTGCTCGTGTAAACGCGCCCTTAGTGGACGAATTACCTTCTTTAGCCGGGCCGGGTAGCGCAATCGGTAAGGCACCTGACTCGTAAGTCAGAGGTCCTGGGTTCGAATCCCGGTCTGGCCACATACTTTCGTTTCTCCTTCCGCTGATTCAAGAAGGGCAGTTGTCAGCTACTGGCGAAAGTATGTGCACTTAGTACTGGTTAACCGCTTAGGAGGTCTAAGCCTGCCCAGGAATAGTGTGGTTAGGTTAACTGACCGTCCCGACATGACCTTAGTTGTTTACCGTGGACGTTACGCATCAAATCAACCAACCTAGAACACTGAACACTCCGGACTTCCAGTTCATGGGTCGCAAGATCGATCCCCCGCTTCTCCGATCTTTCGGATGAGACTTTAAACCGAGGTCCCGTCTCCATATGACCTCGTGCGAGTTCACTCACTCACTCACTCCTAGTAGACTGCTGTAAGTATGGACTAGTATGGACTATAAGCATAAGAACTTCATGCTTATTACATTCAATAGAAACAGAAATGCATTCCATAAAGTTTCACACGGCTTAAAGCTAGTTTTCCAGGCACAGTTTTATTTGTTATTTTCGAGTTCATGTTTTGCATGTAGATTTGTAGCTAAATGAATCGCAAAAGAAAAGCAGTTAAACTTTGAAGTTTTGGTGCATATATTCACGCTCGGTGGAAAACCGCCTCTGGCACAAACAGTCTAATACGAGTAATTAAAATATGATTTTTTGCAAATGAATAAATAAAAAATAAGTAAATGAAAAAAAGCACGATTAAAAACTTACATTGAGATTCACATAAGTTTGGGTCTCGAGGGTGATTCTGGTATAATTTCCACATATTCTCCATAAAAATGTACTGAAGTCAAGCATTACCAATATGGCCGCCATTCCAAACTTATAGTATTGTCAATGCATGGTGGAAGCTAAAATTGGAATTTAACTTGTATTTGTATTGAAATTTGGCTATCACAGAAGAATGAACATTATTTTCAGACGTTAAAACTTTTGTTAATTTGCAATAACCAAACAGGCACATGACGTCGAAATAACGTCTGACTTCTGACGGCGACACAACAAAATGACGTCGCATCGCCGTCGGTAAGAAATCATTTCTACTTCATGTGTCCACTGGAAGAGACATCTAAGTTTGAGGCGACTGTGTTATAAAAAGTTTGCTTGACCGACAAATGATACATTTGTATATAAAAATTTCAACGCACCTGCGTTTCTGCAGGCTAAAATTTTGTAAATTGGGCTATATTTAAGCACCAAACTTCCCATAGACGTCATGATAGGGTCATACCTCTAGATTTCCCCTCAAAAATAAGGAATCATGACTGTACGTATCATATAACTGCCTCTAGATATCTCCCCCCCCCCACCCCCCCCACCCCCACCCCCTGCACAAAGACAATTAGGCTGTCATATTCTGTCTCCCGCTAGGACACCAAAAATGCACATACACTTATATTCACACAGAAAATCTAAACACGATTTACATGCACTTATTAAATAAATATTATAAAGGTTTACAACATGTAATGGATTCAAAAGAAGAGTAATAGTAGCGTAAAAGATTGCACGGAAAGATTATGCTTGTTCAGATACTTGCAGTATCACTGTGGCGTACCTAAAAACTCGGCTATAAGACGGGATCTTTTCCCCTTTAGAATTAATCCCAAAGGTTTAACCATCCTTGTGTCATTTTGCTGTAAGATGGGTTTTCCTTGGCAAAACAATCCCAAAAATCTAGATCCGTCTTATAAGACGGATCTAGATTTTTGTGATTGTTTTGGAAGGGTAAACACCCGTCTTATAACCGAATAAAAAGGTTTTTTCTAAACAACTGGTTTTCTGTCTTCTATACTTCTTTTTCCAAGAATTGGATTAAATGAACCGGGTAACAAGCCATTCCCGCCACCAGACTGAGCGGTCGATCCGCCGCCACCAGAGGGCGCAATAGCTACGTCAGCGCAGTTGACGAACTGTTCTTGTGGTCCGCAGTGGCAACACTTGTTGTAGTAGTTGCAATTATTGTTGGAAGCTGTGGTAAGGATAATAGTAATGATAAATAAAAATTATCATAATAATGATCATAACAACAACAAAAATAATAACAATAATAATGATAATAATGGTAATGAAACTAATGATAATGATGATGATAATAATAGAGATAATAAAACCATTAATAATAATGATAATAATAACAGACACTGAATCAGTCATTTTTTAGATACATATGAGCCGCGACAGGACAAAACCAAGAATGTGGTTGTGCGCCCAGCGCAGACTCAGATCAGCCCAGTCTGATCAGAGTCTTCGCTGACCGCATGGAGATAGCTTAGACTCTTAGCTACCCTCTAAGCATTTAGCGAATAGTCTGGTCGGACTGGACGGATGCCCTGGCTGATCTGAGCATGCACTGGGCGCACAACCACATTGTTGGTTTTCTCGTGTCGCGGCTCATTATCATGACACTAATTGGTATACTTTCAAGGGAAGCAACTCTGCCATTTTCTTTTTTGTTTCCTCTCTCAGTGAGATCAACTCTTTAAGGAAAGAATTTGCTCACATAGGAGCAAATTCTTTCCTTTAAGAGTAGAATTTTCTCCCATAGGAGCAATTTCTTTCCTTTAAGTGTAGAATTTGCTCTCATAGAAGCAAATTCTTCCCTTTAAGAGTAGACCTCATATTTAAAGTTCTACGTTATCCGGGGACGCAAACAAGTCAAAATGTTGTTTCCCTTTGTTATTAGGTAAAACACATGGAGGTGTGCCAATTGTAAAATGCTTGAACCCAGCAGGCTCACAACGTCGGAATGAATTCGTACATACGTCGATGCGACATGATGACGTCACATCGACGTCAATATGACTTCATCTCGACGTCGTGTGCCTGTTGGGCCTGTTCTCTGGAACTTCTCAGTCTGTGTGTATGCACACGGTGGAACAAATTTTTAAATAAGCAAATATTCTATGCTCGGTTGTTATCAGGTTTAACTGCGTTTGCATGGACCAGTAGTTGATGTTCATAGCATTTTTGTGGTCTATGTTTTTGTCACAACATGCCATGTAGCCCAATTTACTACGACAGATTTGCGTATTAAAATTTGCTTATATTCTATGCACGTTTAAGAAAGTCATTTTGAGTGAAATTTAAAGGGCTTGCTTATGCTAATAAATTTCATAAAAAGGTAAAGGTAAAGGTTTCCCATAGCCTAGTGGCCAAAGAAGCAGTGAGATTAGAGGCCAGTGTATTTGGGGTACATCATATGAAAGGCGGAGCAAATCTCTCATCTTTCGCTGCCTTCGTCAGTAGTATAGGGTGTCACTCTGTCCACGCCCGGTACAACTTCCGTCACAATGTATTTCTGTCAAAATAACTCACAACTTTTGTGACTTCCTGTTTGCTGCCTTTATGGAGAAGCCTTTCTTAAACTGATGTACTCTAAGGTTTACAGGTATGAATATGTTTTAGGGGAGCATATTCTTTCCTGAGAGTCAGAGACAGTCGGCCTCTTTGGGACTGGGCGCTAGAAAGAAAACGGTAGTGTTGCTTCCCTTAAAAGTGTATTCATTCATCTTAAAATATGTTGCAAAGGTAAAGCCAGAGCTCAAAATTTAGAAGGGGTAACAGGGAAATTAAGGGATACTTTTCCATGTTGCTCATTGAAAATATGAGTTCTTACCCCTCATTATGATGTGACCCTCATTAGAACCGTCTCGGCGAGACGGTTGTAATGAGGGTCACATCATATGTTTTCATTGAGAAGTAAGAAAAAAAAATATCTCGAAATTATCCTCAAATCCCGCCTTATCTGGAGCTTAGGGTAAAATTGATATTCTTGCAAAGGAGGGCTATTCAGGTTGCATCCATTTTCAAAATTCTATATTCACTTTCCCGTCTTAATACCAATAAAGGTAAGGGGAGGTAATTCATTTCCTTCCATACTCACCGGTATTCCAAAGCCACTGCAAGACACACTGAGTACATGTAAGACCTCGCGGTAATACTAGCTCAACAGTGATGTTTATCCTGCCACTACCCTTGGGGAAGTAGTATCGCGTACTGCCATTCCTGAGAGCTAAAACATGGTGATCAAGACATTCCTGCGTTGCCTCTTTGTGGATATCATTATTTGGGCAAATTCGGAACTCCAGCCAACCGCCGTGATTAACAGTCAATTCTGAGGTTGTGGAGATTACTTGACCTTCTCTATAGTGTTTCACTATCGTCCCAGTAGCATATCGACCTCCTGCCTCGTAGTCCCGGGGTTCGGGCTGACTGTAGGAGTTTCCACAAATTCCACATTTGCCTTGGTTGATACCCCACTGGGTCTGTAATGAATCATCAAAAACATGCAAGTAAGCCTCCTCAATATAAATCACAGGCAAAAATATGCGAACAGCGGATATTAAGATCATCTCACGTGTTCTCTCCTATGAATGTACAAAGGTACTTGCCACCTATTTGGGAAAGAGCTGCTGACTCGGCTTATCACTTGTAATTTATTGTTCGTTCGGATGTCTTTGTCAATCTTTCCCTTTGATGTTGGGGATCGGGTTTGGGATCTGATTCAGTCAGTTCCTGCAGTGTAGTTACTCTTTAAATTAGTATACAGTATTTAAGAAAACAAGATGGCCCTTTTAAATGTTAAATTTTCTTGCATTCTTTTGACATTAATATCCAATCAACACCTTCACAACCCAATCGCAAGTGCTGCAGTCCCTTTCCCTTCTTGAAATCATTATCAGTAGAACTCGGGTTGAATTCGTGACCTTATGCGTGGTTTAAACTTGGTGCTAACACAGGGACGAAAACTATAGCCATTACTTACATAAAATCCACCACAGTGAAGCGACATATCTTCATAATTAACGTAAGTTGGATATCCGTATCTCCACATAGCGTTTCTTGAAGGTGGGTCTATTAAGCGGCCATGACCTGTTACCATAGTAACACATAATAACAACGGCAAAGTGAGAACGAGGTAGAATTTTTCACACATGGCTGCTGAGGACGGTCCTTTCTATTGATGATCTGTTTAAAAAAAAACAACTAATCAATCAAGCAGTAGATAACTTTTGCAAAGATGTAATTTATTAAAACAAGGTTGACCAGCTCTAAGAGTGATTTGCTAGTAATAATTCGCTGTTTGGAAGTCCGCTGTTGGAAACGTAGATAATATCGCCAGCATAGGGCTCGAGTGCTAGATCTACTTACAACTTACCGGCAAACAGTGATTCACTCAACAAAGCACTATTAGGGCTGAAACATTTCGAGTTTAACAAAACTATTTATTCTTCAACCATTCCCTAAAGCGCACGAAAAATCCAGACTGACATTTCGTCTCGCCAAATAGACGCATCACTTTACATGTTTTAAGGTGAGGTGGGAGTGAGAATGGTCGAAGACACCGTGGCATGTACCTTACTGTGCTAGCTAAACCTGCCGGATGAAGTTATTTGTATTTTTGAATTTCTTCTATCCTATCTTCATTTTATTTCTCCTCTTTTTGAGAACGGCTTGTTATAAATTGAAATAGTGACTCAAAGGGCCGTCTAACCCACTGAGCAAATGCGCAGGCTAATAGCTTTTACTGTTAGTTCATGTCATTCAAGGTAAGTTTCCACAATGCGCAGGCTGATCTAAGCATTTAATGTTAGATTTTTTTTCTGCAGACAGAGAGAGCCTTTCCAAGGGAAGTAACTCAGTCTTCAAGCCTGCTAGACCTTCCTCCATCAGCTTGAAAATTACGACGTCCCAAACGCAAAAATATAATAAAATCCCAAAGTCACATCCCATTTACAGACCATGAAGATGAACCCTCCAAAGTTTCAGAATGATTCTGAGAAGCGTAGCTAGGCGGCGAAACTCTAATTTTTCACTAATTGTCCTAGACTTTCCACAGAATTCATAGATTGTCGGTGCGAACGGGGAAAAATATCAGACTGCGCATCCTCGGATATCGGTCTTATCACTAATGATAAATTGAAATCATACACACAGACCAAGCTTTGCCGATGTTTCTGTGAAAATACACGTCGTGCAGTGGCCGGGTCCAATATACAATGTTCGCATATGAGCCTGTGCATCAGATATAAATGGGATATAATCTGGATCCTGAAAAAAGTTCGAATATTCTATAAGAAACGACAATGAACATGCTACCGAGTTTCAGTCCTTGGAATTTCTCTCATTAATGTGTTGTCTGCATACGAAAAAGCTTCGAAGGCGACAGTTTAATGTAGACTGTAGGTTTCAAGACATAATTAAGGACATTGCTGAAAATGAATAGGGAATTACATTGCATTGCTATAAATAAGCATCGAAAGGTAAGAGCGTTATCAATATGGCCGTTTATGACGCAAAATAGAAAGCGACGTCAACGCATAAAAGCATTGACGTCAACGCGCTTATATGAAAACCGCGCGAAATAAAAGTGGTTTTCCTCCATAACTTGAATATTTGGCCGATGACCTATATTTTTATTTGCTTATTTGCACGGGGTAGATCATCCCTTTACTATATCAAAAGTAAATAAAAATTTCAACTGTCGAACTTTTAACATTGAAGAAATTCCACGTTTTTACCAATAATGGAAAATGGCGGGAAATTAAAAACTGAAAATAAACTATATAATGAGGCATACGACGATGACACTTTTGATGTTCAAACAAAGAGACAAGAAAAGGGAGTTAATTAATCTTTATTTTGAAACGATCGGTCATCTATTTTCTCGGCTAAAATCTTCGTAATAGACATGGAAATGCTTCACACAGGCATATATATGGCGCTGCATTATCTCAAAAAGGAGTACGGTGACCCCATTTTTTTTTATTTCATTTTTTCACTCAACATTTAATATTCTACCACTGTATGAAGTTTCAAGAAAAACTCAATAGCAGTTTCTCTTTAAACAGCTTCTGACAGGATCCAGAAAGTAACTAAGGTATTTTCAGGATAAGCACGAAAAGGCCGCCTAGTCTGTCACTTAATTTTTGTTAAAACAGAGAAACGTTCAAAGTTAACTCTAAAAGAGTAAGGTAGCGCACACAAAGCTATACTCCTGCAAAAAAAATCATAGAGGCTTGTTGCAGCCAGGTATTCTACCGTATAATCACTGGATTTTTTACAGTGCAACAACCAGAAAAAAATGAATAAATATATCAATATAAGAAAGCATTAAGATATTAGGATACACCTCCATTGTTTCGCCATTAGTTTTAAAATGAGAAACATGTTCTGTATCTTTCTGTTTGCTTCCTGGACGGCCTTGAATAAATTTAAAAATTTTGCTCCTAAGGGAGTGAATTCTTTCCTTAAACAGTTTATCTCCATTTCGGAAAACGACAGAGATGCCTAACCTGAAATGGTACCCAATCACCTTCGCATGAAAATATAGTTACCTTCCGTTTTTTTGCTTTTCAAATTGTTGAGTGCAGTTTCATCAAGTGTTCGCCCTCTTTAAATACCCGCTGTTTTCAATCCCATTGCAATTGTGCCTGTCGCGCAAGATAGTGCTGTGTGCATATGTAATCTCGACAGCGGAAAAGAACCAATTCTAAAATCTGTACATCCGGGCATTCAGTCCTTGCCTGTTCCTAATCTCAGAATGTATTGATAGGCAAACACTGATGACCATCCGCCCGCCGGTATAGGTTTTCAACGTTGTAGCACAGCGTAATGCTCCTTTTCAGTGCAACAGTTTTCCGTTTTCTGTTGAAAAATTGATACGAGGAAGTACGTTTTTAAGCTATATGATTAATTTTCAGTTTTCAGGATATAAATATATGAGCTTCTTGGATACAGACGGAATGTCAACCACTAACTCACATTCTGGAGAGGACATGGCCAAGTAGTTAGAGCGCTTTGCTGCTGGGCAAATCCGAGCTTTGGAATCTCAATGGGCCAACGACTGAAAATCTGTCAATCAGGCAGTAAATTGGTACCTGTTTCCAAACATTGACGGTTTAAGGCTGATAGGAGAGCCTAGTATTTTCCTATCCTTTGCTCAAGATCTATTAACCCTTTACTACAAAGACCACACGGCTTCAGGTAATCTTTACCCTTTTTGTATAAATAGTTCTATTACGAGTACAACAGCAACTCGAAGAGTTGCGGTTGGGACAGACTTAATTAAACCGAGTCCCAGATGCGCTTCTTGCTTCCAGGGGATCGTCCTTAAGATTTTATCTTCACTGCAGCTGGTGTCTTGAGAGTACATCATCATTGGGCAGATTATGTATTTTCTGGGTCGTATGGGATCATTGGAGTCATTCTGAGTCAGTTAGAAGATGTGTTCCGCTGACACCGGTGCTAGGGGCATCAGCAGTGTTGCAAATTGGCATCACTGTGCATAAACAGAACTGAGTCGCGATACGAAAAACAAACAAAGTGGAATGTGCGCCAAACAAAGACTCAGATCAGCCTGGACAGCCGCCCAGTCTGATAAGTGTCTTTGATTTGTGCTTTAAGGGTAACTAAGTGTCTAAATTAGCTCCATGCGGACAGCGAATACTGTGATCAGATCAATTAAGGCTTTTCCGCCATTTTAAGAAAGGGAACAAACTTTTTGACCTCGTCCTCGCTTCCCTGGATGATGCAAGCCCTTCAAATGGAGCCTACTTGTAAATGAAAGGATTTGCTACTAAAGGGGCTAACTATTTCATCCGTGAGTCTACTTCCATAGAGAAGGGAGAATAATTATCAGGATGTCAACGTTTCCTACCCCTGAAAAGGTACTCATTTCGGGCTCCATGGGATTGCAGTGTATGTCCTTGTGGAATGAAACTGATGACTATTTGAGCCGCGAAATGACAAAAAAAGTTGCAGATGCGCCCAGCAAGTACTCAGATCAGCATGAGCATCTGTCCAGTCTGACCAGTGTCTTCGTTGTTGGCATGGAGCAGGGGCGTAACTAGAGGCAATTTCATAATACGCACAACCATGTTTTATTCTCTACTTCTTGAAGGGAAGGCTAGTATTTCAGCCACTTAGGTAATTGGTATTGAAATCTTGTCTAATTTATAAATTTTCAGCATGCAAATATGCAAGTGCGTGTTCAAATTTTGTCAATTTTGACAAAATTTCAATACGCACTTGCGTATTTGCCGTATTACGCCCTTGTGGAGGTAGCTCAGACTCTTAAAGCTATACTCTTGAAGCACACAGCAAAGAGTCTGATCAGACTTGGCGTATTCGGCCAGTTATCAAATTTGACTGGGATCTTGCAGATATAAACAAATTCTGCAAGTTTTATCATGATTGCTCCACAAATGTTGTTCAGCCGTGTTCGTAAGATGACAAAAACAATATTTTTTTCTAAAGTCATGTTCAATTACTCTGGTATTAATGATCCGATGCGGCTCATTACCAATCTGGTCCGAGATCTTGAAGCCAAACAGGGGCGTAACTAGAGGCAATTTCATAATACGCACTACCATGTTTTATTCTCTACTTCTTGAAGGGAAAGCTAGTATTTCAGCCACTTTGGTAATTGGTATTGAAATCTTGCCTAATTTATAAATTTTCAGCATGCAAATATGCAAGTGCGTGTTGAAATTTTGTCAATTTTGACAAAATTTCAATACGCACTTGCGTATTTGCCGTATACGCAGCTACGTCCTTGCCAAATACATACTATACAAGTGTTATTGTAATTGCTCTTAAACTAGTGCCTCCACTGTTTTTTTGCAAGATGATGCACAACATATTTCAGTAAGTAAGGGGCAAAAACTGCAGTTTTAAGGGTCCGATTTGGCCTATTATAAACGTATTCCAGATCTTGTGGCCACAAAAGTACTCTGCGAAACTTGCGAAAATGGGGCAACTTAATCCCAGCCTTCTCTGATTAAAAAGCCTTTTGATTTTTTTTATTTGCGGCTCTTAGTCGCCAATCAAAAATTATCAAAAGGCTTTTGTCAGTAAGAGAAGGCTCGGATTAGGGGTCACCGTGTCACAAGATGATATACAACATATTTCACTAAATCAGGGACAATAGCTCTAGTGGATATGACCCGATTTAGCCCACTATTATACTTGACCAGGATCTTGTGGCTGTATAGTCTACAAGTTTAGTCATGATTGCTAAAAGCAATTGCGAGGCAGATGTGTAGAATTTTTCACTTAGTCAGGGGCAATAACTCTATTGTAAATGGTCCGATTTAGACCATTATCGAACTTGCTCGAGACATTGCAGCCATACAAAATACTGTGCAAGTTTTCTTATGATTACTTTAACTCTTTCGGCGCCAAATTTTTCAGACGACAAATTTTCGTCTGCTCAAATCATCAGACGACAGATTTGTAATTGGAAATTTTAACAATCTAAAGACATTTTTCATAACATCAGGCATTTTAAGTTCATAGTTGAATGGCAAACAGTGTAGATCCTGATCAGACGGCTCTTTTAAGAGCCGGCTGATCTGGATATACGCTGTTTGCAAAGTCACATTTTTGCGACTTTGGCGCCGAAAGAGTTAAATTGTTGCCTCCACTGTGTTCAAATGCTGATTAACAGCATTTTAACCAATCAAGGGGCGATAACTCTGAGGTAAATGGTCCGATTTGGCCCAGTATCGGAATGGAGATCGCTAGGCTATACACATACTGTACATTTTGGAAATGATTACTTACACTGTGACTGCTATCTTGTTCACAATGTAAGACGACGGACGGAAAGACTGATGGTGACTGCTCTCAGGTTAGCTAAAAACTGTTGACGGTGTACTTCAGACAAATTTCAGACAAAGCATCATAAGACTTCTTTATACCACGTATTTTTTAACTGCTATCTTTTCAATGGCGATGACCTGTCCTCTAGGTGCGGATCATATTTTAGGACGCAGGTATTATATCATTTACTTTCGTATCCGTATCGTACTTCGTATCCGATGTAAATCTACGACAAATGCAGAATTACTAAAGAACCTTACGCTACAGCAATCTGTGTAGACTCTGATCAGACCGGAGCAGCTTGATCAGGTTCTTCACGTATTGCTGTTAATCCTTCGTTTTCTACAGCCATTTCAAAGATTAAAGAGTAAATTTCAGAAATAAAATTTGAGCCGCGACACGAGGAAACCAACAAAGTGGTTGTGCGCCCAGTGCAAACTCAGATCAGCCTGGGCATCCGCCCAGTCTGATCAGAGTCTTTGCTGTCCGCATGGATGTAGCTTAGACCCTTAGCTACCCTGTAAGCGCTTACCAAAGAGTCTGATCAGACTGGGCGAATGCCCAGGCTGATCTGAGTCTGAGCTGGGCGCTCAATCACTTTGTTGGTTTTCTCGTGTTGCGGCTCATTAAAAGATTGAGCATTAACTCTTTCGGCGCTAAAGTCGCAAAAATGCGACTTTGCAAACAGCGTATATCCAGATCAGCCGGCTCTTAAAAGAGCCGTCTGATCAGGATCTACACTGTTTGCCATTCAAATATGAACTTAAAAAGCCTGATTTTATGAAAAATGTCTTTAGATTGTTAAAATTTCCAATTACAAATCTGTCGTCTGATGATTTGAGCAGACGAAAATTTGTCGTCTGGAAAATTTGGCGCCGAAAGAGTTAATGCGGTAATAACCAACAGGAAGCCTATGTTTAAATGCAGAAGATGAGCAAACATAGCAAAACAAATATGATTTATTTTGCATTAAATAATCTTCGGGGCATTCCGTTGCTTCGGAAAGGTATTCACCCCATGCACTTTTAAGTACATGTATTTCCTCGTTAAATGTGCATTTTTGGCTCATTTCTAGGAACCCTAGCAGGCTGCTCTAACAGTTTAATGGAAAAGGAAAGCGAACGCGTTCTTTCATGGATTAGAGTTAGGGATGTACTTTTAAAAGACGGAAGTTATTTTATTTTTATTTTTTTTATCATTATTTTTAGTAGAGTAAAAATAGGGGTTTTACAATATACTATTAATAGTTAAGCCAGTACAAACCAAGACCAGGCTTAATTTCACAATATATGGTACATATGTTTTATGATTAAGCCAGTAGAGACCAAGACCAGGTCTTATTTCAATAGTATATCGTAAATGTGTTTATAATTAAGCCAGTACAAACCAAGACCAGGTCTAATTTCAATAGTATATCGTAATTTTTAAGGTTCGCGAATATGGATATCAAAATTTGAATGGATTAATAAATCTCGTAAATAAGTAGAGCAACTAGTCCTACAACGACGCCTCCGACTATCAGTGCTGTTTTGTGGTTTTCATGTTCTTCAGCAACAGTTTTTGGTGTGGAACTCAGTACTGGATGGGTGTCAGGTTTTGGTATTTGATGTAGGTCAGGTTTTTTCAATGACTTTTGATGTGAGTCAGTCGTGACATTTTTTGTTTTATATATCTTCTGTGCTTGTTTCTCGGTGGGTATCGTTATTGGCATTCCAAGTGCTCCTATTATGGTTTTACCCTGGGCAGCTAAAGGGATTTTTGGTCCAGGTTCTACACCAACTTTTGCTTTGTGTGTTGGGGTCCCACTCATATCAGTATAAGATGTCGCGTTGGCTGGAAGGTTAACGGTTTTGTTCCACCATAACTTTTGATTATGAGTAGAGAGTACAATCTCGTTGTTGTAATTTTTTATTGTCCCGATTTGCAATTCCATATTGCTTGGAGCCATGTAAAGGCCATAGCCAAAAACATAGTCAACCTTGCTCCGGGCGTACTTCAAAGTATTTTGATAACGGGTAATTTGACTTGGTAAGTCTATTGGCCTTTGGACTCCATCTTCAACGTTTGCAAGGAATTCCTTCTGGGCATCAAAAGCTGAGCCTATCCCTAGTATGTCAGATTTAATCTGAGACTGAGAGCCTAGAATGGCCCAACAGTAAGTCCTTATTGAGTCATTTATTCGTTCAACGCCGGGTCTTGTAAAGCCATCTGATTTGTCGAGAATAAATGTAGTCCAGGCCTTGGGAAAACTTTGTGCAATGTAGTCAATGTGATAAACGTTATCAGGATGATTTCTTGAGAATGAATATATTTTATTATCATATTCACCTACACCTTTGACCGCCTGGTACCCAGTGTTTGTTACATACCAGTATATAGTCCCTAATCCGCCATTGTCATCTTGGTTTTGCCTCCAGTCGGTATGAACTGAGACTCCAAACTCGTCACAGATCCTCTCATAGGCCTTCTTGTCATAACTGTTGTCAAACGCATTCCAGCTGTCATCTGTTGGTAATGCCACTTTCATTTCGAATAATATTCTTCGCGTTTGATAATACACATGAAACAAAAACAATGAACGTGCAAACAGTGGAATAGTGCCTGTCAGGTGGTCCTGCATGGAAACGCCGCATCCTGTAGTTGCGCACCACAAAGCAAAATTTATCTGGTTTTGCCAAAACTGCATTTGGCGTGAACGCCAATTTGGGACGATGGCATCACTTTCAACGTAGGGCAGCACGTATTTTGCGAAGATGTCAGGAAATTTCACCTTGAAGCCGCTTGGACTGTCTGAGGCCTGTTTGACTTCTATTGTTTGGTTAATGATGTTCAGATCTTTAGTGTTGTAAACCCCGGATGGTTGATATTGTGCGTTGGGGTTGTATGAAAATGCTTTGATTTGCACCATTTTTATAACAATGATTTTTTATATTATCAAATAAAAAAATGCATCTCATAATTTCTGATATGAGCAATCCTGTAATCCTGCAACAGTATATTGACAACAGAGATGGATTCAAGCGGGTGGGATTAAACAGTTTTACATACTGTTTGGGTTGGTATAATGTTCATAATGAAGTCATTCAAAAACAAGGCGAGACTCCTGTTCGCATAACGCCTGGGTATTATAGTTTTCAGCAGTTAGCAGATATATTTCGCAGCCATAAAATCAGTTTGTCTGTAGATGAAACCAACGGAATAGTGACTTTGAGTACACCTATTGAGTTAAAAATAAGCAAAAGACTCAAGACAATGCTTGGACTCCAGATTAAAGGCCGTTTTTTTCCAAAACACATTTATCAAGGTGAAAAGCCGCTGGACTTTGCTGTTATAAAATCTTTGTATGTTCATTTGTCGGAAATAAATTCATCATATAATTACTTTAATGGCTCACCGAGTGATGTATTAGCAGTCATTCCCATTGAAAATAAAAGCTTTGGTGATATTATCACTGTCCGCTTTGAACACCCAGAACTCAAGCCGTTAAAGACAGGGGCCTTATCTGAATTGAAACTAGTTGTTAAAGATGAAAATAAAAACACGGTAGACAATCATGGTTTGCCCATGAGTTGTGTTTTAGAAATAATTTAATTTTCATTTTATATAATAATGAGCATTTTTGGAAAACAGAGAGAAGATGTTTTAGAAACAACTCTAAATATGGATGGTAAACGCATAGTCAATGTAGCTTACCCTCGAGACCCAGATGAAAATGCGGCGTTTGGCGGTGACGTGGTAACAGCAAAGGCTTTAAATGATTTTAGAAAACATTTGTTACATGAAGTGTTACAACGTCATACTGATAATGTCATGAACGGCAGATTAGATATGACCCAGCATCGAATTTCTGCACTTGCGAGTCCTGTTAATCCTGATGATGCAGTAAATCAAGCCTATATTACATCGAGGTTGCAGACCATAACGAATTTACTAAACGAGTTTAATAAACGTATTAATAATTTGGAAAAAAATAAAAAAACAATAAAAAATGAAACAGCCGACGGCTCCAATTTATCCAGAGTTGCCTACTGAAGATGGGCAAAATTATCGCTTACAAAAAATATCAGAAATAGAAAAGCAATTAATAAGAGAAAAAGATGTTAGAAAGGCTTTATATAAAAAATATAAACGCGGAGTCAACCTCACAGACGGCGTTGATACTGCATTGATTTCTGCAAGTGTCGTTATGGCTGGGATAGGCCTGGCAGTGCCAGTGATGCTGCCTTTAGAAATTGTTGCAATTGTCTGCGGATGCATGGGCGCCTGCGTGAAATTGGTGAGACGTAAATTAATGTCAAAGGCACAAAAGCACTATGAGATTAAAACTCTTGGAGAAAGTAAGTTGAATTCTGTTAAAAATTTGATTTCCAAAGCCTTAAATGATGGACAGATATCAGAACAAGAATTTAAGATTGTTCTTGATGAGCTGGACAGATATAATGATTTAAAAGATAAAACACACACTAAACAGTCTGGTCTGAGTGAGCAAGAAAAACAAGCTTTGATAGACAAAGGAGAAGCCAAAGCGCTGGAGCTAATCAAAAAAAAGATAAGCGCCACATAATTTTGTTCAACAAATTTGTGTTTGTGAATGATCCACCACCAAAATATCAAAATTAAACACTTCCGGTTGACCTACTTATTTTTTTTTCAAAATCCATTCTTTAGCTGCCGCATATACCAACCCAGCAACAAGCACAACAACAGCCCACAGATTATTACCAAACCAGTTTACAACCTTACCGGTTGCAGACAGCAGCCAAGACACAATTGATCCATTTATACCCGGCAACGCAGCAGCCGCTTTTCCAGCAAGATTTGCAAGTAGTCTAGCAAGATTATGAAGTTGTTTTTTAACCCATTCTTTCGCTCCACCTTGCGATGGTTTGGGTGTTGTACCACCGCCTCCAGAAGTTGGAATTACAGCTTCAACTATAACACCAATAATCATGCCAAGAGCCGTCAAAATACTAACTATCGTTATACCTTGCTCTTTGAATAATGTTTTCAACCGCTCACGCAATGTCGTATCTTTTTTTAAGACTTTGTCAATTGTTTCTTTTATCCTGTTTATTTGACCCCGCAACGCTTCTTTGTTTGCACTGGCAGCCTCCAGTCTTGCGGCTCTTTCATCTTCTAAGTTTTTTAAACGAGCCTTTATATCATTTTTACTGATTTCATCCTCAGCCTCTTGTAATTTCCTGTTTTCTTTTGCAATGTCTTTATCAAGCTCGGTCAGTTTTGCCAAATTATTTGTAAGCTCACCGCGGGTGCGTTGCAATGCCTTGTCTAATCCTTGAAGTTCCCGCAGTGTTAGACCCTCTGTTTGTGTGTCAGTGTGTACCCAATCAGTAAGAGATGTTTCCAGTGACTTAACGGCCGTCTCTGCACCAATTACCGTATTTGTTAAATCTTGCAGTTCAGTGCCACCTGACATCTCTAGATCCATGTCATTTCGTGTGCTTTCCAAAGCCTGCCGTACTTGCTGAGATAGCTGTGTTTTACTCCTGTAATCTGGTAAATTCAAATACTGCCGCACTGCTAATGTGCCTCCTGAGCCAACAACCTTATTATACTCATTTGCCAGAGTACCAAGAGAAAGAAACTATGCACCACCTTGTTTTGAAGTAATTCTGATTTCTTTGTCACCAACACTCCATAACAGTGTCTTGCCATCATTTGATATCCTAAACTGGTTGTAATCTATCTTGCTCGGGGCCATTTTGTATCGCTTTCCTATTTCATCATAAAATGTTTTAACAAGTCGTTTTTTGTGGTCTTCAACTGCAGACTTTCGGAGTTCACCCCTTAAATCATCAATTGCCCCACTTTGATTCAAAATGATTCGCTGATCGGTTTCATCCGGCACCATCGGTAATCTGTCATCTATGTCATCGACGTCATCATAATCATCGTCAAATGTAGGATTCTCAAAATCGTAACCTTCGGCCATTATTTATTTATTGAATAAAAATATATTTTTATCAAATAAAAATGTCAGCCTACGGAAGTAAACTGGATCCTTATAGAAAACTACGAGAACCTTTTGGTGCGAAAGGAATTCGACAAAGCGTAGTAATCACTAACAACCCCAGCACTATCGACCAAAACCAGCAGTTGCTTGTGAGATTTCCAAATCTAAGTAATAATGATGTCATCGTCCCAAGAACTGCACGTCTCGCTTTCACTATTGAACTGACCAGCAAAGATCCCAATGCGACAGTCTTTCAAAATCTTGGTAGAGCCATCGTGAAAAAAACAACCATTAAAATAAGCGGCAATGAAGTCATGTCAATAGATGACAGCGACATATTTCACTGTTATGTTGACTTATGGAAATCCCCATCTGAGCGGATAAACATGGCCTACCAAGGCATCGGCAAATCAAACATGTTAAAACACAGAGTCGGGGCAGGAAACGCAACAGCTGACGCTGAAGACCAGGCCATTGCTGGCGCCTTCAAGAACAGGTTTTGCATCCCACTGGACTTTGAACTGCTAGAGACGCATATGCCCTTTTACCAGGCCGGGCTCGGTGATAGGCTAGAGTATGAATTAACATTTAATGACTATTACAAAGTAATCAACTCAACGGATGCCGACAGCAGTTATGCCATCAGCAATATCTGTTTAGAATTCGACATGGTAACCGACTCAGAACTTGCACGACAGATAAGACAACAGTTCAATGGCAGAATGGCGATATTGTATGACCGTATTTTGCGGCACAGAAAAATCACAAAGAAAAAGTCTGATACTCTGTGGAATATCAACTTGAATGTCCCAGCAAGAAGCATGAAGGGGATTTTAATGTTGTTTGAAGACCCGGACAGGACAACCACTGAAGATTTTTACAATCCTAAAATCACAAAAGTTGAAATGACAATAGAAGGCATACCGAATCAACTGTACAGCCAAGGCATGCGGCAGTACCAACAGTGGGACGAAATCAATAAATACTTTGCGCTGACATCCAAACGCGACAAAGAAACCGATAAAGTTGCAAAAGACTTATACTTCAGCGACACTAACATTGAAAAATATCTCACCAAAAGATTCGCTTTATGGCTTGACTTGCGTTCCACGGATGACAACACCTTGCACGGCAGCGGCAGAAGGATTGAAAATGCCAGTGAAGGGATAACAATACAAATTGAAAAAGAACAAGGAGCAGATGAAAATTTAAATATCTACCTTTTTATAATACAAGATGCGCAAATCCATTTTGAAGATGGAAGATTTAGTGAAGTCAAATATTGAGTTTCCAAAATATCCACACTCAGCTGTCATCTCGGGTCAAACGGGATGTGGTAAGAGTTTGTTTGTCCTAGATTTACTTGAAAAAGAATACAGAGGTGTGTTTGAAAAGATAGTCATACATTGCCCCACCATTGAGTGGAACAAGGCCTACAAAACCAGGAGCTGGATTGGTGACGTGCGGCGTCCAAAAGACAAAAGCATAATTATAGTAAATCCTGTGATGTCAGATGGAACAGAAAGACTCCAAGAACTGCTGCGTTATTTTTTTGATAATTTTGCTGGCCGACCCACATTGTACATCATCGATGACTGCTCTGCAACAAAAGAACTTACAAAGAAAAAAGACATGCTCTCACAGCTAGCAGTTTCCGGCAGGCACGCAGAGCAAAGTGTCTGGGTCATTTCTCAAAGATATATTTCTGTCTTGAAAGACCTTCGAGAGCAAGCAAAATGGGTTTGTATGTTTTACACCAAGGAAAGAGATAGTTTTGAACATTGCTTGAGGGAAAATGATGATGTTCCTGCGGATGAAAGGCAGAAAATAAAAAAAAGAACTATCTGAGGTTAAACACCGTAAATTAATATTAAAAACTGACCAACCAACTGGGTATTGGTTAATGGATTAGCTAAAAGCAAATATAACAATGCTTAAAGCAAAATATAGCGCAAAAATAGCAATGCTTTAAGCAAAAAGCAATGCTTAAAACAAAAATAGCAATACTAAAAATGATACTCGAACTAATAACAATTGCTTCTGCCGCTGTTAATATCTCAGTCGGATGTTTGATTTTTTTCATTTATTTTAAGTTAAAATATATTTTCCAAAATATAAAAATGAACGCTGAAGATCTATTAGAAAATATTTCACTAGATACACCAGCTGAACGCCAAGATGTGCCAAAACGAGAGAGACTTTCAGCCATTATAGCCGGAGGTGGAAGTCGGCAATATTTAGGGCGTGAGTTGCAACTCTCAGACATAGATGAAATGACGCCCCAAGAAGTTGATAAGCTTTACTGTAGATATGAAGCCAGGCTTGGTGCAAGTATGACTAAGACGTTGGGCAATTCTTTTATTAATTTATATGTCATGGGGGTGTCAAAGTATTTCCATGTGGAAAACCCACCCAAGCTATTAGAAGATCTAGAAGAAGACCCATTTATCAATCATGCTCTGACAAGCGTTTGCTGTGAGCTGTATTATAAGTATGGAATGTACCTGGCTCCATTTACGGCAATGCTAACAACTGCAAAGCATATTAATTTTAACAAAAATAAAAATGCCATAGAAAAAAATGATTCAGGAAATTCAGGAAGCTCAGAAAACTCAAGAACCCCAGAGTGAACCCCAGAGTGAACCCCAGAAAAGTGAAGGTCCACAAAAACGTGAAGAACCCCTAAAAGAAAAAAAACAAAAACGAGTCGCGGCTGGTAAAAAAGGCGCTGAAGCTAGATGGAAACAAAAACAAGCCCAAACCCTGGAAGCTGAACCAATCAAAATAACAAGAGAGCCACAGCTACCAGAGCGGCAACCAACAGTGACTGTTTATAAGAACTATATTCCGCTCTGTGTGATGATCGGAGCTGTAGGCGTTGGTATTTACATGATTTACAGTAAAACTGAAATAAAACAACCTCAATCACAACCTAAATCACAACCTAAATCACAACCTAAAATACCTGAGATACAAACGTCGATAGACCCTTTTGAAATGAGATAATTAAAATTAAAAAAACTATATTTTCACAAAAAAAATGGCAGCCATTGACGGTAAACAAATTGCAAACATGCTTTATCATGCCGGAGTAGAAACTCTTCTCACTGTTGGGTACTCAGAACTTGGCAAGAAACTCTTGAGAAGACCTGCACCAAAAGTGGATTTTAATATGGGTGATATTGGAATGCTTTCTATTGATATACTGCTGGCGATGGCCACACGCGATATGTTGATTAAGCAGGGTATTATTCCAGCGGATATTATGAAATAATTTCTGTTTTAAACTTTTTTATCACGATAAACAAAATGGCTAGTGCAGTAGCGATGATGTTAGGAGGTGCCGTGGTCAATGCCTAGGCGTTCACAGGAAGTAATTTTTTATTCTCAAAATTGGGAAAAAACAACGATGCTGAGGCGGAAAGAGAAAGGCATGATAAAGCAGTCGAACAATTAGAAGCGGCTCAAGCAGCTTGGAGCAAAAAAAGAACCCAGAGATTGGATTTTATCAATGAGGAAATACAAAAAGAACATCATGCTGAGCAGACGTTTGACAATGTTGATCAGGCTATGAAACAATACTATTACATTACTGGCAAAAAACTTGACCCACTTCCTCAGGAGCCAAAGTTGAGTGATTATTATGCACCATCCCCAGATCAGCAAAACCGTGAATTGTTGTTTATTGTTGCGGGGATGGCAGCAACCGGGTTTTTGGCTTATAAGTTGATATAAATTTATTATTTTTTTTAGTCTTAAAATTGGAATAAAAAAATAATGGAAAAGATTTACTACAGCCCAAAGGGGTTCTGGAAAGGGCTCCCCGCAGTAGAGAAACTAGCAAAAGAAGCAAAAGTCAGTAAAAAGCAGGCGCTTGAATTTTTAAAAAAGCAGGCGGTGTGGCAAATATATTTACCCGCACCAAAGAAAATAATACGTCCCAGGTTTGATGCGTCCACCCCAAATGAAATTCATCAGGCAGATTTGTTGTTTTTGCCGCATGATACAGTCAACCGGAAGACATACAAATATGCGCTGACAGTCGTTGATATTGAAAGCAGATATAAAGAGGCGGAGCCTCTGACTTCAAAAGACAGCAAAGAAGTTGCGAAGGCGTTTGAAAATATTTACAAGCGAAAGCTGAACTTTCCCAAGCTTCTACAGGTAGATCCGGGCAGGGAGTTCATGGGCTCTGTGACACAGCTGATGGCGAAACACAACGTAAGTATCAGACGTGGCAGGAAAGAGATCCACAGAGACCAAGCTTTGGTTGAGAGGTTCAACAGGACACTGGCTGAAAGGCTTTTTGGTTATCAGTATGCGAAGGAATTGGAAAATCCGCACAAACGCAACAGAGAATGGGTAAAAAGATTACCGGAAGTGATCAAAGCCATAAATGCAGAGACGAAAAAAAAACCTCCAGTGAAACAGAAACGGACTGTAGGGAACCTTATTTGTCCTGATGCCACTGTAAGATATTTATATCAACCTGGAGAACAAGAAGGGGGCGTACGCCGTGCCACGGACCCAATATGGAGTGTCAGTATTCATAAGATAAGTCATCACATTGTTCTGCAGGGCATCAGGGTTTATTATTTAATGCCGCCAGCTCCACAGAGAGGTTTCGTAACAGAAGAACTGCTTATTGTTCCTGCTGATACCCAAACGCGTATGTCGTGATGCCGTCTGGGGCTATCCAGCGTTTCGTGTCTAGCGGTGAGAGTGTTGTTTTGTTAATTGTAAGGCCGTAGATCTGGTGCTTTTTGCTTCTCAGCATATTCATTTCGTGGCTGTATGTTTTCCGGTTGAATAGTGCATCTTTGTAGTTTGCAAAGTTGATTTGTTTATTGATGACATATTTCTTGACACCTTTTTGCTTTTTTTATCAGCTGCTCATCAGCCAGCAGAATGGAGTACATCTTGGGACGCAGCCCGATATACTCAGCTATGGGGGTACTTTGACATTCATCCTTCCACTTTCCAATTAGTTTTTTGTTTTGCTCACTATAGAGCGGGTGATCCTTGGGGTAATCTGAGAAGTCATACTGGGTCCTCATGGTTGCCATATCAGCATATACATCTGGCGTTTTTAGGTCGACCAGCAGGCTGTCTGTGTCGGTGTACAGCAAAGTACAGTTTCTGCCGTACTTCTGTTTCAGTGTATTGTAATACCAGTCATACATCAGATGCTTGGATAAGTCCAAGACACACATGCCAACATATACTGGTTTGTTTAGTTTCAAGCGAGTCTTGTGTGTATGCAGGGCTGATAATTCATCAGAAAATATGGCAGCCCGGTTGTAATTTGGTTTAGCGATTATTTTTCTTATCTGCTCTTTTTCTTTATCACCGCCATTTGTTCGGACAATTTTTATATCAACTCGCTTCCGGAGGTTTTCGCAAGTTTTACCAAATACCGAATTGTTCATGAGTTTGTAGAAGTCTTTCTCAAAGGGTGAATTGGCCTTTTTTCTGAATTCTGTGTTCATGCGAATATATGGTTCCATCCACGGCGCCTCGTTGAATTCTAATATTCTGTGGATTTTCTTGAGTTTCATTCCGAGGGACAGGTATAGCTGCAGATTTCTGTAATGCAAAACATATTTATTTTTGTCTCTGAGATTTGGGACCAGCTTCTCGGTGTTGAGCATACTGTTATTTTCAAGAAGGTATGACTGGTAGTCAGACAACCATTCTTTTTTTACTTTTAATCGCTCCGGGGCAAGTGGGTAGTCATTATGGGGCAAGTGGGTAGTCATTATGCAAGTCATGGAGCTCGGCTGGATATTCTAGGTCTACTTCTAAGATGCAGCCCTTACCTGGTTCATGCGGCGGTTTATCAACCCATTTAAAACCAGAATAAGGTAGGGGCTGACTCATAGCCCAGCCATAGAGATTATTTGCATCATAATACATGATGTAGTTGTGCTGTTCGTTTGGATTATATCCAGGCACGCCAGGGTTATTAGCCTTAGCGTGTCTTTTTGAAGTCATGCTGACACCGCCACGCATCCCTTTTTCTATGAATAGATGCTGATCGTAGTCAGTCAGGAGCTCCAGTTCAGTACCGGTGTATTTGAGTAAAGCGTCCCAGGATAAGCCAGGGGCTGTATAGTAATGCAGCGGATCCAGTTTGTATGCATTTATACAAGTTCTACGGAATGTTTGGAATACGTCTGCCAGCAGAGTCACATCTGTTTTTAGATAGAGATCATGGTAATCTCCCAGCGTCTCGCAGCTGAAAGTTTCCCATACTTTCTGGGCATGTTCGTAATCTTTCTCGGATATACTCTCATCTGTTAGGCTGCTGTGGAATTTCTCAATAGGCGGCAGCTGAGTCTCCAGGAACCGGTCAAATGAATCCATATATTCGTATGGGTAAACGCCCTTTTGTAATAATATATCAATGTCTGTTGACTGGTGGTTTCCGGTTGGGCCGGGAATATCATAACCTTCATCCATTTCTTTTAAGGTGAACTCGATGCCGCAACCTTCTAACACATGGCCAACACTTGATGAGCAACCTTTAAGAATACCGGCAATGTCGGACACATTATTCTTGTAAATCATAAGTCCATCAAAAACAAGAGAAGCAACCTCGATGCCTTTTCCATTTAAGTAATCGAAAGCAGCCATCAACGCTTTGTTTTCCAACCGGCACATTATGTGGTTAATCGTGGATCCTTCCAGATTGTAATTTGTATGTTTTGTTTTCTGTGCATGTTCATACATCTCCGGATTAAGCTGGACAACAGCGTTTATGATACTGCGCATTCCAGTATAATAATCGATGAACCACCGTGGATCATCTGGCTGCAGATTTTCTTGCTTGCCATTCATTATTGCTAAGAGAATTTTTTTTGCTTCATCCCGGGTGATGCCGCGGTTCTTCATGATATCCTGCAACATGGGATCACGGTGCTTGATGTAAGCATCCAGGGCTGCGCAGTTTATCCCGTGTTTGTGACAGTACCAGGAAAGTAGCGTTGGGTGCGCATTTTTCATGTCGATGTCAAACATGCTGTCCTTGCATATTGTATGACGGATTTTCCGGCTCATATTTTGAATGCCTAGCTTTTCAGCTGTCCAGTATCGACCAAACCCATGTCGCTGCCGGTATGACATTGGTCGTTCTCCATTCTGGTTTAACATGGAGAGATAATTACGAAGCAAGCTCAGCTGAGTTTCCTTGTCAGTATTTTGTCCATCCTGGAAACTGCTGCCGAGGTCAAACTGGTTGCTGTGATCTAATATGTAGGCTAGCTTACGCCTGTCGACACACTCCCGCAGAACGATGGGTCGACTATCTTCAGAACTAAAGCTGCCGTAAAGTCTTTTCTTGATTGGCTGGGGATTAAATGTCTTCTGGGTGATTTTAAAGTCATTTTTGTCAGTTGCATCAACTAACTTTGCCAAAGATGATGCCATAAACTGAAAGCTGTCCAGAAATTTAAGTTGACCAACGCTGAAAGAGATGTATTTTTCTGTGTTATTTGGAATGCACGATAATCTGCCCGAGATTTTATCAATCTCTTGCATGATTAAATGGCTGTCATATCCTTTGAGATTGTGCAAAACAACAGGGATGGGTGTTACCCACGGTTTTATAGCAAGTTTAAGGTTGCAGAGTTTATGAGCAGCAGCTCTAAAGTGGCCTAGGATTCTACAGTGATCGCGTACTTTGGGATTTTTTTCATCGTTGAATTCTTTCTGGCAGATCCAGCATTGCGTTGCAGACTGGAAATCCATCTCATTTTTCTCCGACATGTGTAGGGGCTTCGGCTTTGCAAATCTTGCATTAATTCCGACTACTTCCCGTTTCAGGGATTTCAAGAACTGCTCTACGGCGTCTTCACCTCTGTAAATTCTTACACCAGATGATGCACCATCATATCTAACAACCTGATATCCGTAACCGCATGCTTGGTGTTTGCTTTTGATTTCAGATTTATCCCCAGCTGCCACTTGATGCGGTTTTAGTATGCTTTCAAAATCGGCATATATGACAAAAGGCACCTGCATCTGTTTATGGTAATTTTTAAACTTTATTTTTTCCCCTGGGGCTGGCATTACAATCTTAGTTGCTCTGCCGTTGATGCCGTAACATTCATCTTTGTGGCTGATTAGTAGGTCTTCACGGGAAAACCCGTAGAGACAGCGGTCGCAGAAGTATGTTTTACCTTTGTATTTGTTCTGGTCGTATAGCAGCCTGGAAAGGTATTTTACCCAACAATAATGGTAATTGTCTTTCTTGTCATGGAGCAACAGCAGGTTGATCCGTGGCATTTCACTCGGCTGCCCGGAAATATGATATGGGACAACTGTCTGCTCATAGCCATATACATTGATGGCGAGATTGTTTTGTTTCTCTACTTTGTAAATTTGTGATACTGGTGTAGGGAAGTCAATTCCTTCCATGTTTAAATTGTCTTGTTTTGGATAGCTGTATGGGTTGTTGAGATTATTTTTAGCTGGAAATAAAGCTGACCTTAAGGCCCATCTAAGGCATTCTTGATCTTGATTTTTCACATTGATTATTGCCTTTTTATTAACCAAGACCTCAGGAAGTGGAAAATATGATGAGCCCTTGAGTGGCTCATATTTTGCGATGTTAAGGTACAATGTATTGCATCTATCAATCATCCAGCCTGAGCCTTCCTTAGTGAATTTTTCGATTTTCTGCTCAATTGCCGAAACTGCCTCATCGTAAAAAGCTAGAATTTCTTGAAGAGACAATGTGGCATATTGATTGCTGTAAAATGTTCCCTGTATATTCTTTTTATCCTTGAAAAAGTCAACAATAAGCCCAAATTGCCATTTCAGACCGGATAGTTCTTGCAATTCAGCGGTGAGCTTGTTTTTTATAATAGTTTTCTTATCTTGAAACATTTTCATGGGGTCTTTATATTGTTTAACAGAAATTTCATGCGCTCTGAGATAGCCACATTTGGTTTTGTCCACAAGCCGCAATGGCGCTTCTATAGCTTTAATTTTATCTTTAAGTTCATTTATAACATTTTTCTGTTTCTCAGCAATTGCCTTTCTTTGTTTTCTTAATTTCTTTTTTCTACGTCGTTTTTCTCTCACCTTGTCTATGAGAGTTTT
This sequence comes from Ctena decussata, assembly GCA_963989385.1. Classification (NCBI taxonomy): domain Eukaryota; kingdom Metazoa; phylum Mollusca; class Bivalvia; order Lucinida; family Lucinidae; genus Ctena; species Ctena decussata. The sequence goes on from OZ022511.1 coordinate 9,119,724, forward strand.
TTCTTGGGTTTTTTCTTGAGGCTGCGACGCCTGTGGTGCATTGTTCAATGCTTTCAATGCACTGTTTAAGGCATCACCGTCAATAATTCCGTTGTCATAAAGCATAAGAAGTTTTTGAACGTGTTCTGACATTTCTTTTTCTAATACTAATCAGTTGTCTAATAGGAAAGTTGTCTATGTTTTTACCTAGAAAATCCAAAACAAAATAAAATCTATTAAAACAGGCCAACACCAGCTGGTTCACAATTATCTTGTATTTGTCTCAGTAACTTTTTTTCTGCACGCGCCCTCTTGTTTTTGATATTCTGCTGATTTGATCGACATTTTTTGCATACGCCTTTACCTTTTGTGAACAATTCTTCGTCTTTCAAAAGTTCGCAAAGTCTGCAGTGTTTCATCTTTTAAAATATAAAATAGTTGTCTAAATAGGCCGTAAGCCTTTTTACTTGTTTCAGCATAGTCAAAGATTGACAACTAGTGATTTATATTTTGAAGAAAATCAATGTATGTATCTTCCCTTGGACTGATTAGATAAAGGCTGCTTTTTTGACGGATCATTCGATAAATACCTTTTCACAATTAATAATGAGATAAAAAGTAACAGGCCCTGATACCTAAAACGGAAATGATCAATTGTGTGTGTGTCTCGCGCACACAGATAATCAGCTGACTTCATATCTTTAGTGAGTGGCAAAATACTGTTAAGATAAAACATTTTATCTGATTATACATTAACTGAACACAATCCTCAAACTTAAGCCAGCTTAAATGGTGTTTCGAGCTTATGCGACCAGCAAAGGCTCAGATTAGCCTGCGCATCTACGCAGTCTGAACTCAACATGCGTAGAAGCAGGCTAGGCTATACTGATCGAACGGATTGATGGAAACTGAGTTTTGGATTCTGGGATTCTAGTGTTATTTTTAATATGAATTTTGGGATTCTGATTTATTTTTACCACAAAAAGTGTGGATAAGAAATGTAACAAGGAAGAAGAGAAAGAAATTAAAGAATAAACAAGCTAGATAGTGTTGTCTTTTGTATGTATTTAGTTTTTGTTATAGAAAATATAAAAGTAACATTGTATATTTGTATTAGATTTATAGGGGGACATATAATCCAATGTTTTTAATTAATTAACACTTATGCTAATTAAACAAATTTTCATTTGCTTCACTGAACAAGTACAGGTATATATACCTTTCACATCCTATTAAATATCAGTAGTTCCGCTGCATGACATACACTGATAGTCTGATCAACTGTCGGTGGAGAGTGTGGTTGGAGATCTCGCTGGATCTCGATCTTTGGCTTGCATAGAGCTCGTGAGGGTTTACCGGTCTGGCCAAAAGGAGCTATTAGGAGATGCGATCATGTGACAATTCTCTCTCCAGCGCTTCAGCATACAGGCGTCCGAGTCACATTGATTGGTACCCTCCGGAACTCGGAGAGAAGAGGACCGCCGGCGAAAAAAACCCACCTTCATCCTTCATCTTCATCAAAGATCACAGCCGGCGGACCTCGTGGGAGTTTTGCTATTTTTTTCTTTGATATTTTTTTTACATAGTTCTTTATTTTTTTACCATATACTATCACTATATCGCAAAATTAAACCGATCTGGGTTTGTACTGGGCTATTTTGTTTATGTTAATTTTCAACCTTTAAAGTTTCATATCCGGATTTGCATAAGTTGAAGAATTAGGTCCAGTCTAGGGTTGTGCTTGGTTAGTTTTTTTTCAATATTGTGAAATTAGACCTGGTCTTAGTTTGTACTGGATTATTTATAAACACATTTACGATATACTATTGAAATTAGACCTGGTCTTGGTTTGTACTGGCTTAATTATAAACACATTTACGATATACTATTGAAATAAGACCTGGTCTTGGTCTCTACTGGCTTAATCATAAAACATATGTACCATATATTGTGAAATTAAGCCTGGTCTTGGTTTGTACTGGCTTAACTATTAATAGTATATTGTAAAACCCCTATTTTTACTCTACTTTTTTCAATTTGACTTTCCACTCTATGATCATTTTCAAAGTAGGGTCTTTGGCAATAAAGAAAAAAATGTGTCACTGCGCAAAATGTTGTGCTAGTCGCAGTATCACAGGTGTTAACAGGTAAAAATCATCATGATTTTAACAAACGAAAATAATGAGTAATTTATTCTTTTTTTAATGATAGTCCCATTTGAATAAAAAAAAGTACATGTTAAATACCATTTAGCGCTTTCTCAACGCATTTACAATACTGGTGATATGAAATAAACAATTTACTAATAAACAAATTGTGACATCCAAGAAATTTGCCTATATATGATTCACCATAAAGTGTGTGTGTGTGTGTGTGTGTGTGCGCGTGCGTGCGTGCGTGCGTGCGTCCGTCCGTCCGTGCGTGCGTGCGTGCTAGATTTTTATCACTGTTCTTTCACAAAATGCTTATTTCAGCAAGATTTGCATCAGGGCTCCAGATAAGAGGGGGTATTGAGGATAATTCGAAGATAATTTTTCTTATTTCTCAACGAAAACGTCTCGACGAGACGGTTCTAGTGATGGGTCACAAAATATGTTTTTATGGAAAAATATGGATAATTATCCCTAAATTATCTTTGTTACCCCTTCTTATCTGGAGCACTGTAAATGCATCCTGAGCCCAGCAGGCAAATGGCGTCCTTATGACCTCGCAATGATGTCGATGCGACGTGACGGCGTCGCTTCGCCGTCAGTAGACGTCATTTAGACGTCATGTGCCCACTAGGAGGCATTTTTCATGCAAAAAGGAGGTCCTAATCAATCTGCAAAGAAGCACCGGCTGATCCGATTATTCGCTAATAGAATCATGAAGCGAGTGATTTCATAAGTGAGCCCCGATACGAGAAAACCAACAAAGTGGCATATGCGCCATGTGAAGACTCAGGTCAGCCTTGGCATCCTTCCAGCCTATCAGACTCTTCCTTGTGTGCTTAAAGGGTAGGGGAGAGTCGGGTAACTTCGGACAGGCGGGTAAATTCGGACACAGCATTGCAATACCATTGCAAACAGTGAAAATCCAGATGAGACGGCTCATTATGAGCCGTCTCATCAGGATTTTCACTGTTTTGCCAGTTATTGTTTTGTTTTAGTTCCAGACAACTGACATATAAAGGAAAAAATGTCACTGTCCGAATTTCCCCACTGTCCGAAGTTACCCGACTCTCCCCTAGCTTAGGGTCTAAAACAGCGAAAACTTTGACCAGACTGGGTGTATGCTCAAGCTGATCTAAGTCTACCTCGGGCACACATACCACTTTGTTTTGTCGTGTCGCGGCTCAATTATGATTTCATTTCAAAATGTTATTAGTGTTGTCATTATCACCAGTTTTCCTTTGATTTGATGCTTTATTATATATTTATCATTATAGTGATTTTATTTGTTTATTTATTCAATTTTCTGATTGAGCGAGTATTTATTACCATTGATATTATTAAAGAGCCCCGATAGCTCAGTGGGTCAAGCACTGGCCTACTTATCTAGCGGACAGTGTTCGGGCCCCGCTTGAGGCGAGAATGTTCCTACTGTAAACGGGGGTTCATTGCACACAACCAGTTTCATAATCACCCTCCTATCGCCTTTATATGACTGAAAAGCTGTTGAAAAGGATGTAAAATCGCAAGTTATCCATCCATCCACTGATACTATTATTATTATTATCATTCTTATCATTATTGCATGTATTTTCATTTGTCTATTATCGTTATTTTTTATCATACTCGTTATTATCGCCATTTCTATATGTCTTGTACGTCATATATCAACTTAAGTTTGCATTAAGATTTAATTTGAACCAAAATTAGTAAAACTTAAACATTTTACGTATATGTACATTATAAATAAGTTTTCATAGGCGTGCGATTTGATCCTGATATGAAACTTCGTAAGATAAATGATAGACAAAAATTACAAAATTATCAATTACGTCAATATAAACGTCATACATGTACTTTTTTAAAAAATCCTCAAATTCTTTTGACAAGAAATCAAGCTATTTCACCCTGATTTGCAAATATCCTTTTTTACGTACATTTATAACGGAGTGGCGTCGCGTCGAAAGGACACTTCAGCTATGAGTAATACGAAAATCAGCTTAAGTGTTGCAGAGAAAAATACGCCTCACAGATTTTAATGGGTATATAGTTTCTTCATGTAAACCGGGACTATTCTTATCAAACTGCTCGGATCTCTGTAATTCTGTTCGTACAGGCTGAATAATACAATGTATCAATGAAGATGTATCTTACACATCCATGGTTGCCACCATTTCTGCACAAGGAAACAAATTATGTGGCTTTATGACATCCGATTTGTGTCTCTTGACTGAGAAAAGAGGCATTCCAACATTGGGCTTACTCGTAAAGGAAAGAATTTGATCCTAAAGCAAATTCTTTCAATTTGGTCCTAAAGGAGCAAATTCATTCCTTTAAAGGTAGAGTCGCTTGCCCTGAAACTGTACCCATTCACCTTTAATGTGATTTGTCAGAATAAAATGGTCAATATTATTATTTGTGAACCATTACTACCTAGATAAGCCTGCGCATTCCTGTTCGTATTCGCTCTATGGACCCTGGTGACACTATATAACAAAAATATAGCACTATATAAGCACAGGCTGATATTTGTCAGGAGTGATCGAACATGCTTTAAAGCCCCGTTTTCGAAGCATATAGAGATCGACTTGGAGGTTACGAGGTTGGGCGAAGATGTGAAGACTTTCGGCACTGGATCTTGGCTTAAGCAGGGAAAGGGTTTACTGTTGCTCAGTGGGTGCGGGTGGAGCCTCTCTCTCTCTCTCTCTCTCTCTCTCCCTCCCTCTTTCTCTCTCTCTCTCTCTCTCGTAGACGGTTCGATTGAAATACTGTTTCAACGGGCTGTTCAACCCCAAACAACCTACCATTCGACCATCAGTTCAAATCCCACAACCACTACATCTATTTATCAGCTAAATGGACGAAATGAACTTCTGTTCTCCAACCGCATACTCAATTGAGATAAAATTCCAAACGTCACAACTCCAAGTTTACGCATTTTACAACTTTGATATGGAATTCATTCATAATCCCCCGCATTTAGCATTATTTAAGCTTGATAAATTACTTATCAAATGGTCAAAAATAGTTCTGCAACTACCAAAACTATTGATAGTACTTATCGGCTATGCATTGACTAATTATAATCGGAAACGGAACCATATTACCATAAAACTGCTAATCATTTGGGCAAGTAGTTCTGTGCAAACAGTGCAGACCCAGATCAGACTGCTCCTACAGGAGCAGTCTGATCAGGGTCTCCACTGTTTGCCATTCCAGCTGCAACATTTGGGTGCAACACTGCATTGTAAAACCAAGCTGTTCCATTTTTAAGCTAATTACTGTATTCTTTTGGGTGTCCCAAGTTCTAGAATTTCTAGGGTAATTATTATCGAAAACGAACAATAATATTACTCAAACCGAAATGTTTGTAAATACAGCTTGATAAAAATTGCTATAAAAAGACAGCAGAACTTGCGAATATTAAGAAAACCTTTGAGAACCGAAGAAAGGCTTGAAGCAGTTTAATACTGACTGATTGAACTTATATCATACTAACACGTTACTGTAAAACATATATATAAAAGAAAACAATATTATTTTACAAACTTAAGGTAAGTTTTACAAGTATACCTACATGTATGTTAAGATTGAAATCGTTATTTTTCTTCTGGTTTTGGTTTAAACATATTTATTTCTCTCTTTTTTTCATGAAATAGAGGATCTTACCTGAGTGCTCATGTATTATTGAATTTATTAAACGAGTTGGGGAAAAAGATAAATTGAGAAGCTTGCCGAGCATCTTATCGGTTTTCCCCAACGAGTTTAATAAATTCAATAATACAGGAGCACGAATGCAAGATTCTATTTATCATATGACACTAAAATCGCATTTAATTAGCAAAACTTACACTAAAACGTCACGAGTTTGCCATTAGAAAACGCGACGTTTTAATGGACGTCAACGTATAACGTTACCACGTAATTTGCATATTTAATCCACTAGTGGATTATCGTTTTTAATGCATGGCTTTATTACACTCCAAGATGCGACGTCATATGATAAATATATTTAATACAACATATAAAATTTACTAGGCTTGGCAGGAAAGCAACGAAATCTTGTTTTCGATTACATGACATTTACTCTCCTCTTAATTCCTATTAGCTTACAATGTAGTGAAAAAGTTATTCATTTCACTCTCGTTGTTGCATTGCATGACGTGCGAACATTGATTAAGCGAAAAAGCTATATCCTCTAAGTATTAAGAACTTTTGAAATCGATTTTTGATTCTCTATAACAGAGCTCTAGATAAGAGGGGTATTTGATGATCATTGAGGGATAATTTTCTTTCTTTCTCATTGAAACCATATGTTATGACCCCTTTTATCCAGAATTAACAAAAAGTATCCCTAATTATCACCAAATACTCCCTCTTATCTAGGGCTCTGCTATAATACACTGCTCAAATTATTTAAAGGAGCACCTGATATTTTTCCATAGTTGACAGTGCAATGCATATTCACTTTGAGATCATCTACTTCCGATCAACAAAGACGTGGAATTTCCATTTATTTTGCCAATTTTCAAAGAGGGTCGATGTTACTGATAGCACAAGTTTTGATTCAATATTTGTCCTGCCCATGTCCATGGAGAGATTTTTGTAAAATTGGAATTATGGTAAAAATTTGTAAATTTTCAGATCAGTGAAAAGTCAGAAATTTTCAACCAAAATCAAAACGTTCATTTCTTCTATGAAACTAGATGTCTTATAAGGTGGCCTGTTTGAATGGATCACTTTGAAATGAAGCTCGTGAGAGTTTATAGACTTCCAGCAAAATGTCTCAATTTCAGAAATTTCGAAAATTGCAAAATTTGTTCCATGGAAATGAGCAGGACATCATTTGTATTGAAATTCTTATTGTCTTAACTTTCGATCCTTCTTCAAAATGCTGCAAAAGGATAGGAATTCTTGCTTACTGGCAGCCGGATTTATGGGCAGTTGAACTAGATATATGTTTTAGTAATGTCAATGGGAAAATAGCTGCTGCTCCTTTAAATATTTTGAGCAGTGTATCATATGTGTATTTTTATATAATTATATAGTTACATTTTGCTTACGTATATGCATTTATTTCTAATGTTTTCTAAGAAAAATTACATCTTCCTTTCCAGATTATTTATTTTACAATGGCCAGTGCAATTATGAACATTTTGTACTCAACTCTCGTAGCAATACTCATGCTTTTTGCTGAACGGACGGACGGACACGGGAGATTAATAGAGCCACCTTCCCGATCCAGTATGTGGCGGTTTGGATTCAATACTCCTGTAAACTATGATGATAATCAGCTCTTCTGTGGGGGATATGATGTAAGTTTCTTAGGTTCTCGAAACATTTTTTGGTTTAAACGAAAATTCTTTTGTATAAATACATACAGAGTAAATGATTGAATCAATATATCTTATAAATAACTAAAGTAATTAAAAATGCACATATTATACAAATGGGATTCAAAAAGCAAGTCTGGGAAAGAATTTAGCTCTGTATCCCAAGATGGCCACTAATACTAAACATTAAAAATATGTTGTTGTTTTTGAACAGGTGCATTTTCTACTTGTAATTATAAATGAGACGACCAGTTGTGTGGAATCTCATGCCATCGTAATATGCTGCACAAGATTCAGAAAAGTATTTGAATGGATTTAATGTATTAAAAGCAGAGAATACCTTTGAAATAGCCTATCGAAATTTTGTATACCTACACGTGCTTTTTATGGTGACTGGGTCAACTTTCAGTTGAAGCAGCTTTGCAATTTGAATTCAATGAGGGTCAACTATAAAACGAAAAAAATGAACTTTGTCTTGTACACCGAAGAGTGGTAGCCTTTAGAAGTAGAAGCAAACAGAAAGTCATAAAAGTTATTCCCCTTTCTGAAAACACTGAGTTGTACCCATACACCTTAAATGAGATTTTTTATGCTTTCTTATGTTAAGGAATTGGCATCAACAATTTCCAGCTGTTATTCAAAACAACATGTAGTCAGATTTTATGAAATATGTGACTTTTCAGGTTCAGTGGAACAAAAATGGCGGTCGATGTGGAATATGTGGCGACCCCTACAACGGACCACGTGACAATGAAGCTGGTGGCCGGTTCGCAACAGGAACTATAGCAAAGCGCTACACTGAAGGGCAAACAATCACAGTGAGCCTCGATATCACAGTTGATCATGGCGGATATTTTGAATTCAGAATGTGTCCAAATAACAACCCATCAAGACCTGCAACAGGTTAGCTCTTATGATTAAAGGTGAATGGGTTTCTTTTCAGGAGAGACAACTTTGTCATTTTCATTTTTGCCTCCTTTGTCAATAGGTGTCAACTCTTAAGGGAAAGAATTTGCTTCTCTTAGAGAAGACCCCTTGTTGAAGGGCTTCGTCTTCCAGTGCGGGAAACAGAAGCCATGAAAGTTATTTCTCATTGGAAAAATGGTGGAAAACCATGGAGGTGTGTCCATACACAGTAGTGTTTACAAAACACGCCAATGGAAGTTAAATCACGCTTCACCATCCTATTTAGGTCAGTTGGATACACTTTCAGGGGAATCAACTCTGCCGTTTACACTTTCGTCAACCTTCGAAATGTGGATCAATTCTTCATGGAATATGCTCCTAAAGGAATAAATTCTCCCCTTTAAGAGCATACTCTTCTTTGAAAGGGTTTTGTTATCCTTGAAATCAAACATGACCTCACAAAAGTTGTCCCTGTATTGAAAATTTAGGTATACTCACTCCTAACAGGGGCGTAACTAGGGGCAATTTCATGATACGCACAACCATGTTTTATGCTCTACTTCTTGAAAGGAAAGCTAGTATTAATTGGTATTGAAATCTTGTCTAATTTATAAAATTTCATCATGCAAATATGCAGGTGCGTTTTGAAATTTTGTCAATTTTGACAAAATTTCAATACGCACTTGCGTATTTGCCGTATACGTAGCTACGCCCTTGCCTAATATTCCATGTATTGTTTCGTCACCCTTCTAAATGTGGATCAAAATTGGGGTACATAAGAACTTATTAACCTGATGAATTCTTTATTTTAATTACGGTACATTAAATTTCAGAAACCTGTCTCAATCAGCATCTTTTACGTCAGCCAAATGGGGAAACAAAATGGCGACTACCAGCTGGTACCCACGTGTTTTCACTACAACTTTTGTTGCCACGAGGTCTCACATGCTCCCAATGTGTTCTTCAATGGAAATGGAATACAGGTAGTTATCAACTATCATTTTTGTCTGTTTTAAGCAAAAGCTTTCCTACATCTAATGAAGAAGTTTGAAATTAGACATCCAATGCTGTGATTCGTAATATGTATAGCGTCACATTAAAGGCCAGCCGTGACCATAAAAGGCAGATTAGGCTCATTTCACCTCAGTCATGGACGGACACTCGGCGCCCGGTGGGTGCAACTATGATAGTCCAAAGGGCCAAGAGCTCAGCCATACGTTTTGACTGGCTTCTGAACATTGGTAAAGGTTACCTGTAAAATGAGCGACAGGTCTTATCGGCTGAGTCAGTAGAGTTTCTTACAACTAAGTCTGTATGACAGTAATGAAATTTAATCTGTTTATTTTTGGGTGATTGCATAATAGAAACAATATGAATACACGCTAACCTTTTCTTTTTACAGCCAGTAACTGGGGCTGCGACGGAACCAACTGCTGCAAAGGTTGTGGATCTCAAGAACAGTTCTATGGCTGCTCAGATGTCGCAATATCTGCTTCCGGGTCACATTACTCCATAAGTCGGCCAATTGCCTCCTCGGGAAATTCCGGCGTGAGCTCGTCGGTTTTCGGCATTGGCTCTTCTCAGTCAGGATCCAGTCAAATTGGTATGTTTTCTGCCGTTGGTTCGAGTCATTCTGGTGAAAGTTCGTCAGTTATTGGCATTGGAGCACCGCAAAGTGGAACCAGCCAGCTTGGAACATATCCGGGTCAACGGTCAAAATGTCAAGCAACACAGTTTGCGAGGTCAAAATATGCTTTTGCTGATCAGTGGTGCCAAACCCAGTGCAAACTTGGAAACTGTCCGACAAATTACTGTGACATTGCCTGTAGGTCTATTTCCGGCTAGTCATTACTAACAAATCTTGCCTTCATACATCCATGACTTAGTTGTGCTGTGCATAACCTACATAGTCTTATATTGTACACGCTGGCGTGTGAGGGATTTTTTGAATGTTTATGAAGACAATAAGGCATGCCTTTAACAGCAGCATGGTCCCTAGTTTGGATCTACATGTACTCTGCTTGTTGAAACTGTTTTTGTGAATGTTTTGATTCGAATCGCTAAAACTCCTGGTCCCAGTTGTTCAAAGCATCGTTAGCCTAACGAGCTCGTTAAGAGGTCAACTCGTTACGTGTTTTATAACTTTATAACTAAATACACTGATATTTTTGTTGAAAAAAGTGTAAGAAGCAATTGCAATGCAAGAGCTTCTCACATTTCTTCAACAAAAAATATAGGCGTATTTGAGATATTAACGTTTTAAATTTAACAAAACGTTAAATAACGCCGTCATTAGTTTTAAACAACCGGCCTTGATTATTGAAAATAATTATGGCGTTTTAGCGATTTGAATGGAATTTAGCTTGCGTGGAAACACTGTCATGTTTCCTATCATTTTTATCAAAGGTAGAAAACCGTTTCGACTTTGTTTGCTTCTGTGACGGTGAAGGCTTTCCAAAATAAGGACTTCTCATAGAGGAAAGAATTAGCCCCTTGAGGAGCAAATTCTTTTCTTTAATACTTGATCCCAGTTGAGAAGGGAGGCAAAAATAGCTGCCCTATACTATCATGAGTGATACCCTTCCAAGGCAAAAGGAAGATATGTTTTACATGCAAATTTTAGAGGAAACAAATCTGCAGGTTTATGGTACATTAAGAAAAGCTTGGACCGTGGAAAGACAACGAGTGCCCTAGGATACCTGCACCTATTCTTGCCGTATGACTCATTCTCATGTCGTTTTCTGCAACAATTCCCGCTTAAGAGTCATTTGAAATGTTTTTGATACTTATTTTTATACACTTATTGCTGACTTTTTCAATAAAACTACAAATAATCTATTACACTTATTTTCTTTCGACTGTCGACCTGCAGACACTCGCTGCCTTAACCAGAATCCCTGTTTCTTCTATAAAGACGAATTATTAGCCACGTCGTCATAAAAACTTTCTTCGGGTAAACAATTTTCGACACACCCTGTTTGCGTTTCTGGACGACGAATCCTTCTAAAATAAGTTCTCTTGAAGGAAAGAATGTGCCCCCGAGAAGCAAGTTCTTCCCTTTAAGAGTTGATTTCCATTTCGAATGGGGGGGGGGGGGTGAAAATGAATTGCTGGCCCTGAAAGTGTACCCATTCTCCTGAAGATGTGTGGTTACATCTCAATGGGAGCTCGGTCTGCCGATGATCCAAAGTCCTTTAAGGTTAGCACATGTAAGACGAGAGACAAATGAGCCGCGACACGAGAAAACCAACAATGTGGTTGTGCGCCCAACGCTGACTCAGATCAGCATGGGCACCCGCCCAGTCTGAGCAGACTCTTTTCTATGCGCTTAAATGGTAGCTAAGGATCTAAGTTACCTCCATGCGGACAGCGAAGACTTTGATCAGACTGGGCGGATGCCCAGGCTAATCTTTGTCTGCGCTGGGCGCACAACCACATTGTTGGTTTTGTCGTGTCGCGGCTCAAATATCTTTTTCCCCCGTCTCACATGGGCTGACCTTGAAGGCCAGTACTTGCTCTAAGAGGGAGAAAGAAACTTTCTTCCTTTAAGAGAAACCCCAGTCCACATACTACCCCCTTATAGAAGAGATCTACTTATTACACTGTAAAAAAATCCGTAGATTTTACGGTAGAATACCTGGCAACCAGATGCCAGTTCATTTCCCGTCATCTTACGGGCGTCTGCCAGAAGACCTTTGTGGAAATCACGACACGGTAGGGTTATGCTAACTGACCACACTCGAAAATACCTTTATAGTGTTGCAAAACAATACCTATCACATTCTACATTTTTTACAATGTACGGAAAAATATTATTCTGGTAAAGTTATCGCCTACATTGCGACAAAAACTGCGGAGGAGTAGCTGTATACCTTAAGAGAGATGCGAAAAGTCTGCTACCCAAATTGTCCTGTATCCTCTAGATAAAGTCACTTAACTCGTTTCAAAATTTACGATTTTAGTGTCCTAAGCCATATAAACATGGTGGGTCGAGTCGGGGAAAAAATCGGACATACCATTGCAAACAGTGAAAACTAGATAAGACGGCTCATTATGAGCCCTATCATCAGGATTTTTACTGTTTGCCCAGTTGTTTTCGTTTTAATTCCAAGCAACTGACATATATAGGAAACAATGCCACTGTCCGAATTAACCTGCTGTCTGAATGAGCCGTCTCATCAGGATTTTCACTGTATGCCCAGTCATTTTTGTTTTAATTCCAAACAACTGACATATTAAGGAAACAATGTCACTGTCCGAATTAACCTGCTGTCCGAATTTACCTGACTTGACCCTAGTTTCAGAAAAGAATTTGAATGCATGAATGTTTTAAAACTAGAAAATACTTTTTATAATAAGGTTAATAATATCTTTGGATATCAATGTCAAAAAAAAAGAAATAATACAAATAGCAAGAATTCAAAATATTGCAAACATTTCTGCCATCTGTCCCATGAAAATGCCTTCTTACGCAGGTACTTAGCTTCCCTAACAAAAGATGCAGTCTATCCTTCCTTGGTGCCATATAGGCAAAGACGGTACAGCAACGCATTCCCAACATCAGCGAGACTCTCAAATCCGAACACTCGGAAGTACTCGGCATCTTTCGTGGCTAACGCTTCAAGCTGAGAGTCATCTACTCGATCGCCAATTCCAAGCACGAATATACCAACCTTCTGGAACCTCGCTCTTCTGGCTTCGAGACTAGATTTCCTTAGCTCGTACGGAGACAGGTGGTCGCTCACGAAAATAACACCAACATGCTTCGTCTGTTGTCGGCCATCTCCGGCTTTCAGTCGCATGTTTCTCATCAGCTGATCAAACTTAGGCGCATGATAGTTGGCTAAACCGTTCTTTATTTGCTCAGGGTCACTAGATGGCGGTTCTTCGATATTTCCCTCACTGCATCCGTTGCTTATCATGGCCATGGTCACGTCACCTGTTTTCATGTTAAGATGGCTGCTTATGTTGCCGATGAACTCCAGAACAAACTTTGTGTTGCTCGCTCCAATTGCGGCCGAATCTACAGCAAAAACTATGTCTAAGGCAGCTCTTGGTGTGCATTCTGGAAAAAAGGAAAATGATATTTGAAATCTAGTGCATGTATGTAGTAAGAGAAACAACTCAAAATTTGAAGGTCAGTTGTACAGTAGATCACGACATGAGCGCGAGTGTGGGTGATATTTCTAGTTATTGATTGACTGATTTGGTGCTTAACGTCCACGGTAAACAGCTATGGTTATGTCGGGACGGACGGTCAGTTAACCTAACCACACTATTCCTGGGCAGGCTTAGACCTCCTAAGCGGTTAACCAGTACTAAGTGCACATACTTTCGCCAGTAACTGACAACTACCCGCTTCTTGAATCAGCGGAAGGAGAAACGAAAGTATGTGGCCAGACCGGGTTTCGAACCCAGGACCTCTGACTTATGAGTCAGGTGCCCTACCGATTGCGCTACGCGGCCCGGGATATTTCTACTTATAACTAAAATAATAACAAAGCGCAGTAAGAGCCAACTACTTCGATTTTGATACATAAAACTGCAAGGGAAAGTATTTTTGCATTTCAAATTCTTCCAACTAGTCTTCAAGCGCGAATAATTCGTACCTAGGTGTCAAAGAAATTTTCCCCTATATTTTTCGACCAAACATTAGATAATGCACCATCATGAGTTAAGGAAACTTGGCCAAGGATCATAAACTTTGGCGGCAGCGTCAGCAATGAACCTCATATGCGCGACAGAAAATAACAGTAACCTCAAATTGCCTCCACGAGAAGTAAACAACAGCTCTGAATGACCTCTCGTATTCGGCGCATGGATTTATGGGTAACCGTAGCAGGTGCACTCGACTGGGCATTTCGTGCATCATGATTCTTAGAGTGAAGTACTTTTTCGGACTTTTGTTTAGAAAAAATGCTTAACGCTAACAATTGTAAAGCACGAAACACCCAGTGCTTCAGGTTTCTTAGCCTAAAGCACTTTTTCTACAGAAAAAAAGTGCTTCAGGCTAAGAATCGTGAAGCACGAATCGCCAAATCGAATACGCCCTATGCAGACAGAACCTCAATCGGAGCACCCTCGGCCAATTCCGTGAATCACGGAATTGGCCGAGCGGTGTTCCGATTGACAAAACCTGTATGAATTACAGCAGAACTTATCCAAATGAAATTTTCCAGCTGATCCCGAGAGAAGTGCGACAGAACAGACTGTTTACAAAAAAGGTGCTTTTTTTAGAGTAATTGTTAAAGTACTTACGCCCAAGTGATATCAATTCACCAGCAACTTCTGCCTCGGTATTCTGATAGCCCGGCGCTGGTGTTGCGGGTTTCACTGAAATTGATTAGAACAGATTAATTGAATTCAGTGAAGGATTTTGCATGGGCAACTTTTTTCCTCAGCCCCGTATAATCTACCTGTAAACGACGATATCGCGTGAGCTTGAAATAGCATTAAATTAGATAGGACATTGACAGTTTTTCTTTTTTTTTGTCTTCCCTGAATAAAAAATGAAAAATGTTGTGTTAGGTCAATATAGTGCTTTTTTTTAGCTGCACATAGATATTTTTTTCAAAATTTTAAGTTTACATTTAATGCGGTCATTTTTGCTCTGATTAATATGGCCATCATTTCCTAATAGTATATAGGGAAAATAGAGAAAATGAGCAAAAAGTTACTCAGTTTTCTACGTTTTTCTTAAAGCACGGATCTTAAGTCAAAAATGTTGTGTTATCCTAGTATTCTACACTATCTTACAAATCTTTTGATATATTTTGTAGGAAAATCAAAGAAATATAAGTGCGGTCATTTTTTACAAACTTTATACTACCCTACATCCAAAAACTGAATTTTCAGTACCGCGCGTGACTATATCGAGGTGAGGAGAATTGTTGGGGACGGATAACTTTGGATGTCAATACCAAAAAATTATTAGTATCACGTATGATCACTTCTGTTAATTTTAAGGTGTATAGTAAATCTCAATGTTTTTCTGCGATTTTTTTTCAAAGGGGCACAGCTTTCATGATTTCCTGTTTGCTTCCCTAGAAAAGATGGTCATTGCAAAATGGGGTCTACTCTTGGCGCGAATTCTTTTAAGAGTGATCCCAATTGAGAAGGGATGCAAAAAAATGACCGGTTTCTTCCCCTAAAAGAGTATAAAAAAATCCCCTTAACTAGTAAAATGAGTATTTGGTAAAGATTCTCAGTTTACAGAGTAAAAGCGTATATACCATCACATGCCTTGATGGCAAGTTGTTCTTTAATCTCGGCAAGTACGTCAAAGTTGTCGATCATGAATACGAACTTTTCTGTCGGCTTACTGCCCATTGCAGACAGCTCCGCCTTATCCACCTGGTTCCCGATTCCTGAAACATTAATATTTGAGAACGTGTATTAAGTATGGTGAATTGTTGGTTGGTTGTTTGCACATGGTTGTTTGGGGTTTAATGGCCTTTTGAGATAGTATTTCAGTCTATATCGAGCCGTCTCCCACAGATAACATGGCACGCTCGGCAAGCATGATGTAATCATGGTAATATGAACACCCTCCTTTTATTGCATCTCACATGCAAATAATATTTTTAAGTGTATGACTACATTTCATGTTTTTCCGCTATTGTTACAAAGATGTAGCGAATTGAATACGTATTACTCGATCAGTGCGAGTTAAAGAGTTCGTTGTTACCAGATGTTTCAGTAAAAATAAAAAAAGCATACCCTTCGGTTTCGATACTTCCTTTTTTCAGTAGTTTCCATTTGAAATATTTTTATTTGTCAGAGCATTTCCCTTCATTTGCTGCATAACCAAAACCTAATACACATATTAATAACAAGAAGTCTTACCTATAACAAATACGATTATTCCTGAATCGTGTACTTTCCTGGCTTCTTCCAATGTAGATTTCATATCTTGCGACATGCCATCTGTCAGTATGATAGCTATATGTGGAATTTCAGGACGGGCCTTGTCTTTCGCAAACCCCTACAAAAAAAATGAACAGCAGAACCGCTTAAAATGAAACAAAATTGTGGAATCGGATCGCCATAAAATTGATTAGGACTGAACAGTATGGTGAAGATTTGTTGTCGGAAAAACTAAAAACAGCATAGTAATTACATAGTGGAGAAAAAACAACGAAATCAAATACTGAAGAAAGAATGCATAAAATTACATAAGTAAGAAAAATACATAGGAATACAGAGGAGATACGTAGGAATTACATAATGGAAGAAAACGCGGCGTCTAATCGGGATCTTCACATTTTTTATATTCTAATTATTTACTTATTTTTTCATTTGAAATGACAAAAACAGTGTCTGTACGTAACATCCCTCAGGTATTTTAGGAATTTTTCAAAATGGCGAAAAAGAATAGAAAACGCTTGGGCACTGAGGATGTAATGGTTGAACATAGACACATTTTAATTATGGCCCACCTTCTCATACAGGTAGTTGAGGGCTTCAGCAGTATTGGTTCCTAGTCCCTCATAACTGATTTGTTCAATCTTGCTCAGCATGTCTTCTTTGCCGTCGTATTCACCGAGCCCAAACTGCGGGGAAACAGTCTTGCTGAAACTGATGGCACCCACTTGAACCTGATCAGCAAAAACGAAAGATAAACATGGTAAAATAACATATGCTCTTCTATTCCGAAATCAACAGTAATTCAGACATCGACGGATGGGATGGAATGGGGGGGGGGGTGGAGATAAGTGAAATGATGATGATGAGGACCTAATCCAGAGCCCAAGGCAGATTCATGACCTGGCCAAGACTCGAACCCAAAACTTCTGGATTATAATTCTAGAGTGTTTGCTCCTCCGCCAACACGACTGAACTTTAAAACAAAAGCATTATGCATGAGAAATTTTATATACGCAGTTTGTGCAGACAAAAGGTGGGACAGTTATCAAGGAAAGGGGGGTACCAATAAGGTGGGTTTTCTGCATCCTACAAATGTTTTCTTTTTTTAACTGCTGGTATACTCCAATGTGTCTAGTTTATTGGACCATATGTGACTTGGGTCGGAAAGCCCTACTTACTGAGCTATGGGTCCACAGAAGTGGGTGGGGTAGTCCAACATGGTTTTAGCCTGTCTTGTAAAAACATTCTCATTTGGAAATATAGTTTAGATGTTCTGTTAATCATTTTATCAAATCCTGTCTGTCTGCTGTACTCTTCTACCAAATGAGAACGTTTTTACAAGACAGGCTAAAACCATGTTGGATTACCCCACCCACCTCTGTGGACCCATTGCTCAGTAAGTAGGGCTTTCCGACCCAAGTCACATATGGTCCAATAAACTAGACACGTTGGAGTATATCATCAGTTAAAAAAAAACTTTGGCAGGTTGCAGAAAACCCACCTTATTGATACCCCCCTTTTGTGACTTCCTGCTGGCTTCTCTAGACGATGAAGCCTTTTCGAGAGCAGGGTCTACTCTTAAAGAAAAGAATTTGCTCATGGAGGAGCAAATTCTTTTCTTTAAAAGTGACCCCTAATGAGAATGGAAAATCGAAAAGATACTATTTATGCCCACCTACAGATATGAGGTATACATATTTACTGTTCTTGTCTATGTATATAGTACAACACCACATAGGAGAGGACAAATATAGACCTAGCCTACGTCAAATCCTTTGACTCATATATGTATGTTGTCAAGAAATTTCTAATAAATAAATGAGCCGCGATACGACAAAACCAACAATGTGGTTGTGCGCCCAGCGCAGACTCAGATCAGCCTGGGCATTCGCCCAGTCTGATCAGAGTTTCGCTGTCCGCACTGCGGTTTAGACGCTTAGCTACCCTTTAACCGCTTCGCGAAGAGTCTGATCAATTTTGTCGGATGCCCAGGCTGCTCTGAGCCTGCGCTGGGCGCACAACCACATTGTTGGTTTTCTCGTGTCGCGGCTCAAATAGATAAATTGAGAATGGAGGCAAAATCGAAACTGGTACATTTAGAGTTGCTTCCTTTCAACTGAATTCATTTACCTTCAAGAGAGAAATGAAATACTGTTCAAGACCATCGTGGAAAACACTCAAGCCGCAGTCAGTTGGAGTAACACTATGCGCTTGTTACCATCCATCCCCGTGGAGCTTTTTCGACAATTGAGACTACACTGCCCAACATGGCTCAGATTATACGAGGATTGTACGCATATTAACCGTAATGTTTTCTGTACAAACTTCCATACAAACGTACCTACAGCATTCATATTATGTTGACATTATGGGATACGGATTAGAATAAGTCTGCTGTTTCCTTTTTTTTTTTTTTTTTTTTTTTCCTGAATGCAATTTTTGTAATAATTGTTGTTGGTAGAAGTATAATTGCTGTTTGTATGTACTTTATGCGAATAATATCGGTTAAACTAGACTTAATGATGAACAAGCACTTGACAGAACTGGATTCCAAGCCTTAGCAGTAATGACAATAAATTCCATCTGGTAATAGATACCTGGTTTTCCTTTGTATCAAACATGCTTGCTACATCTTCAGTAAAGTTCAGTTCCTTCCGGAAGTTACGCGTAGAAATACTGCCGGACGAATCAAGGACAAAGAACACATCAGCTGGCTTTCCTCCGCAGGCTGAAATAATTATATTTTACTTTTGCTGAGATAGGAATTACATGGTTAAAATGGCCTAATATGAAAATAAAATGATATATAATTTAAAAGCCCAGGGAGATATCTTGCAAATCTGAAGAACACATATTCAGTTAGTTCAAAAAGTATACTTTTAATACTTGTGGAGATATGAGAATGTTGTAATAAAAACTTCATAATAAGAGAAAATTGAAAGGTGACACATGATCTTGTATACTGGCGCAAGTTAATTCTGGTCTTCTAACCATTTTAGCAATACCGTATTAATCCTAATGAACGGCGCCCAGCTATAATAAACGCCCCCACCCCTGAATCTTTTCCGAAAATAATGTTATATTATGCTGCATAAATTCTTGTTTGTTTCGCTAGATAAGGTAGCTCTTTGACATGGGGTCTACTCTTAAAAGATAGAATTTGCTCCTAGAGGAGTAAATTCTTTCTTTTAACAGTCGACCCCTACGAGAAAAGGCGACGAAAAAAAAAATAGAATTGCTTCCTTTGAAGATACTCATCACCTTCGTATTGCTTATTTTAGGGGATTTGGTAGTGGCTGATCTACTATACTTTAGGCTCTAAATAACGTCCCCTTTTGCAAAAAATACAAAGCCCCCGGGACGTTTAATATGATTAATACGGTTTACCCAGAAATGTACTTGTATCGAAAACTAATTATTAGCGTACTTTTATTTTGGCAAATTTCGCCTCTTTTATCGCGAATAGCGCCAATATTAAAATTACCGCAAAAATAAATGTGTTATAGGGCAGGCACCACAGCGATGAGATTCCTACCGCTTATATAACCACTATAGGTCAGCAGGAGCCCGTTACTTAGCTTATTGGCGGGCGGAGTCTCAAACCAAAGACTAAGGGGGGCTGTGATACTTACGTTCGAACTCTGCAGACACGCCAGACTGTAAATATAGAGAAACAAATAAAATTTGCTTTGTTATATTTAATCCCATATATACTGCTCACAAAAAGTAGGTGATATTTGATAAAGAAGTGAGTTCAAGAATTAATAATAACGGCTGGGTTAGATCGTTATTGTATATTAATAGAGCACTTTTCAAGTCACAATATCCGGATAAAACAGAAACAGTCGCAGCAGGTCACGTGACCTATACCCCAAACACATAAAAGACTATGTGGTTTTCACTTAATTTTCGCATCGGCGAAAAAAAATCTTTTGTATCCTCCAGTTCTGTAATTATTTAAATTCTTCATAATTTTCCGAATTGAGAACACCCACTTTGGCAAGCTTTATTGAGTTATTTAAGGTATAGAGCCCTTGCAAATGCCACCATCGGTGAGACAATACTCCACATAATGGTATGGTTTTTGCCTGTCGTTTCGTCCTTTGGTAAAACAGCATGAAAAAAGTATCTGCAACTTGTTAACTGGAGCATTTTGATTAGGCGTCTGTCTTATTAGAGTTTGCATAATAATGGTTAGCCATTGCCGTGCTGTATTCGAGCAAAATTTGGGTACCCACCCTTTGTTAGTTCTAATTTACTTTAGGTCACGAGACAAAAATGTATCAATATTCATACTGAATATCACTATGAATATTTGTTTAATGAATTATAACAATTTAATGTACATCTATTCATTTTTCTTAACTCTGGATTTTTAAATTTCTTAATATCCCTTACTTTTTGTGAGCAGTATATTTACATTTTGGCACCCAAGAAAGTGTACCCATTGGCCTATAGGCGATTAGAAGTCTTGCAAATTTCTAAGCATCCTGATAGTTTGGCAGAGTTATTTATTTACTTTTTCTAATTGAAGATATTAGCTGTAATTATGACATATTTAGTATTCACGATTATTATGATAAGTGCCTTATTACACGACGTTTTTAAATGCAAATATTCGTAAATTGTTTGCGATTTTTTGCCTGTCTGTTTGTTTTAGTTTACCGAAATGACCCTTAATATTACAAAACAACTGCCATAGCAAACAGTATATCAGACTGTTCCCATTAGGGTCTGCAGAGTTTGTCATTTTGCCAGTAGCTGAATATAATAAAATTAGCATATTCAAGGTTTTACAAATGCACAATATTGTTTGGTTTACACGCACTGCCTAATAAATCAATCAATCAATCAATTCATCAATCAATCAACCAATAAAATCAATCAATCAATCACCAACCAACCAATAAATCAATTAACCAACCGACCAATAAATCAATCAATCAACCGTTGATTGATTGGTTGATTGATTGATGGATTGATTGATTGATTGATTGATTGATTGATTGATTGATTGATTGATTGATTCAATCAATCGATCATACGTTTAAATGTGTTTTTGACAAAAATAGACTGCGATTACCCATCAGTGTCAATGTCCCTAAACGTGCTAAGTAGGAGTCCTGCAGTGACGTCATAAATAAGATAAAGGTCCAGGACCTTTTCACGTCTTTGGCTTTTATACATCAGTACATGTTTTTGAAAAATCCATCCACTGGTTCGAAAGGAATCATTATTTTAGAGAATTCTTTCTGTGATCTTGAAAATGGGATCAAGGTCATCAAAACCTAACTGAGTCTTCGGCTTGTTCAAAAAATCATATCTGCACTGTAAAAATCGCGCTTAGCTATAAAACACAAGTGGTTACATGTTTAGGTATATACATGTTTAGGAATGTCATATAGCTAAACATGTAGGCCTTTTCTATTATTTTCCCGGACAAAGTCTGCTTAACACGTTTTATTCTGTTACGCGTTTAGGATGAATCCATTCTCTCTTTTCTCCGTTGAAGAACGAAAAAAAAAAAAAAGAGACGAAAATGTTGACAGAGGAAATTTTCAAAATAAAAGGTAGATATAACCAGTTATGTACGTGTTTAATTTCTTACCATAAACCTAAACATGTTGCAAATTGAACATATTACGATTTAAACACATAAAAAATCAAACCGCATTTTTTGCATTGATTCTTAACACATTTTTTACAGTGTGTGCAAGTTTGGGAAAAACAGCTGCTAGTTTACGAGATATCTTCATTTTGAGGACGAATTCTCCAGTGACCTTGAAAATAAAGCCACTGTCACTATAATCTCTTGCCTTTTGCTGGCGACGGAGGTATATATTCTTGTATGTGTTGTGAAAATTAAACTGCAATTATGAGAGATGCACTCAACAAGGGAAATTCTAACAGTCTAAGCCCTCCTGTGACCTTGAAAAATATGGTCAAAGTCTCAAATACAAAATAAAGTACACTGATTGGCTGCTTCCGAGCACATGCGCGGAAGCAGCCAATCAGAGTGCTTTATTTTGAGTTTGAGAATGTTCTCAAGTTTTATAACCTCGGGGCCAGGGCTAGTTTGTTAAGAATCCATTATTTTGTTTAGGAGATTCAACAAGTCATTTTTTCAGCATTTTAAGACCTGCTGTAACTTTGATAGTAGAGTCAGTCACCAAAATTTAACCTATTTTCTCCATATCTAAATGATTTATGTACATGTTTGGTTAACAGCAATCTACCTTTTTAGGAAGTATGCTGCAAATAAGCCATTTTTTTTTTAAATTATAAGACCGCCTGTGAGCTTGGAAGTTAGGTCAAGATGACCAAAATCTGAACACTTCTTTTCCATGTCCCAGTAATATATCTGTGCAATTGTGGTCTAAACCTATTAACCTCTTCAGGAGATATGGTGCACACAAGCAAATTCTCAATAAACTAAGACCTGCTGTGAACTTGAAAATGAGGTCAAAATAATCAAATTTTAACAAGCTCTTTTCTTCTACCCAATATGTATCTATGCAAATTTGGTTAGAATCCATTTATCCCTTCAGGAGACAGAGTTCAGACAAGAAGTTATGCCGACGCCGAAGGGAAAATAATGCCCCCACCCCACCATAGTGGTTTTGCATGAATCATGATCATTATTATTATTATTGCTGTTGCTTTTACATTATTATTATTATTATCACTATTATTATTATTATTTATGCATAGTGCATATACATGTAATCATTAAAACTACGTGGACAGAGAGAAGTTGGCATACTATTTGATAAAGAGGGAATTGAAATTCGCCGCCCTGAATTTTTCTCCCCCTATCCCACCCCCGCACACACACGACCCTCTCCACTTCCATACGGAGGTATCTGTTCAGCAACAGTAACATAATATTCTAAATATGACACAACAGTCTTGACATATAAGATATACCCACCATTAAAACTGTAAGAACTATTAGAGCTAAATCCAACATAGCTAAAATACTAAACTATACAAGCAATGCAGAATTTAATAGGCATCTGACTGGGACCATCCATTCCACAGACTATGCAAGAGTTTTATCGACAGCGATGACTTGCTAAAAGCAATAGTAATTATAATCGAGACAAATTGACTAGGATACAAACAATATGTTTTAGCAATTTGATATGAGCAGGGGACACGACAAAACAAACAAAATGGCATGTGCGCCAAGCAAAGACTCTGATCCGCCGACCAGAGTCTTCGCTGTGCGCATGGAGCTAGCTTAGACCCTTAGCGACCCTTTAACCACAAACCCGAAGACTCTTAGCATACTGGGCGGGTGCCAATGGTGATCAGAGTCTTCGCTGGGCGCACATGCCACTTTGTTGGTTTTGTCGTATCGCGGCTCATATCAAGATTGGGAGAGAAACGCCAACGCATATCTAGTGTATACCCGATCATGCTGCTCTTTTCATGGCCTGTAGTGTCTGTTAGTCCAGAAGCAACTGATATGAGCCGCGACATGAGAAAACCAACAATGTGGTTGTGCGCCAAGCACAGACTCAGATCAGCCTGGGCATCCGTCCAGTTTGACCAGACTCTTCGTTAAGTGCTCAAAAGGTAGCTAAGGGACCAAGCTATCTCCATGCGGACAGCGAAGACTCTGATCAGACTGGGCGGATGCCCAGGCTGATCTGAGTCTGCGCTGGGCGCACAACCACATTGTTGGTTTTGTCGTGTCGCGGCTCATATATCTATGAATAATGAAATAAGCTTGAATGTTCTAAAGTATGGTGGCTGTATACACCCCCATGTTTGTCACCTTAAAAAAAACAAGGAGACAACTTTGGAGATTTTCTGTTTGCTTCCCTGGACGACAAATCCTCCAAAGAGGAATTGAGCCGCGACACGACAAAACCAACAATGTGGTTGTGCGCCCAGTGCAGACTAAGGTCAGCCTGGGTATCAGCACAGTCCAACCAGACTCTTCGCTAAACTCTTAAAGGGTAGCTAAGGGACTAAGGTACCTCCATGCGGACAGCAAAGACTCTGATCAGACTGGGCGGATGCCCAGGCTGATCTGAGTCTGTGCTGGTCGCACAACCACTTTGTTAGTTTTCTCGTGTCGCGGCTTAATTAATTCTTACAGGAACGAATCTGATCACAGAAGGAATGTCGTTTATGCATGAAATGGTTTATGTTATTCTTTCTATTATATTCTAGACTGAAAATTTGCTATGCTTACATTTTTAATCAAAACAGATTCTTTTTTTCTGCACTAATTTTCTGAGTGCCAGACATGGGTTTTCGTCCTCTAGGCAACTTTGGTATACTGATACAAACAAGAAACGTCCGCTCTACAGTTGTATCTCTGAATTCCAAATGCACACAGACATTTCATTCAAATGTTTTGTTTCAATAACGTCGATTTTTCAGCAATGGTGTGCGCTGAACGGAAATCCGTTCAATGAACAAATGTCAATGCCGCAAGCGTCAGTATCCAAATTTCGAAAGTCACAAAATCAGTATCTCTTGTTATGAAATATCTTGATTACTTTTCTGTAAGAGGTGGGGTAATAAAACTTGGTTTTAGTGCACAGGGATTTCAGATTTCAGCCTTAATTTTTATTTTCTGATGCATGTTGTCATTATTGTACACAAGAATAGTCAATTGAAACAAAAACGATGTCAAAATGAATAACGGTTATGGAGATACGGAAGTTCTATAATCGTTATTAATTTAATTAAAAGGGAGATAATTTTATCAATCGAAGACTTTGGGCTGCTTTAACTGGCTCGGCAGTGTCGCATGGGCCACAAGACCCTTGTGACATCTGAGCTAGTCTTATGCATTTCACGACTAGGTTCTTTGTTGCCAAATTGTTAACGAGGAGGTTTGAGTGAGGTATATAACAAACTGATATAAAAACCACTTAAGTTTATTTTACTTCTACCGATTGAAATTTCTCCATATAAAACATGATTTTATACTACTGAGAAATTTTTTACACATTGCATGACTGATATTGTTGTTGCCGCCATCTAATCACAAACGATTCATCATGTCCCAAAGACTAAACTCATTTAGTGTATTGTTTGTTGCCGCTGCTTATATAGTCTTCAAACATTTTGTTTATTATTATAATGTTTGCTTTCTCGCATTCTCATATTTTTAGGTATACATACAGAACAGAAAATCTGTAGATGTTTATATGCCTTTTACATTTGAGCCGCGACACGACAAAACCAACAATGTGGTTGTGCGCCCAGCGCAGACTCAGATCAGCCTGGGCATCCGCCCAGTCTGATCAGAGTCCTCACTATCTGCATGGAGGTAGCTTAGACCTTCAGCTACCCTTTAAGCGCTTAGCAAAGGGTTTGATCAGACTGGATGGATGCCCAAACTGATCTGAGTCTGCGCTGGGCGAACAACCACATTGTTGGCTTTGTCGTGTCGTGGCTCATTTATGTTTGATTTGCGCTAGCTTTATGGCCATGTTGGTTGGAAAGACCTGTTTATTATGCTATTCCCTCCTGTTGTCTTAATCCTTCTGTTGTTGCTCCATTTACCTACAGCTGACTCTGATACCCCACCCACTCAAGTTTGTACGTTCAACGACGCTAACGGACCAAAATAATCTGTATACCAAATTATTTCTTGTGTCCTAAAAAATGAATACACACAATATGTGTTTATTTTGTCTATGAAAAGAGATATCGGCATTTTTAATTTAAACAATATTTTATTTCCATATTAACATATACATGTACAATAGTACAATACATGAAATTGTTGGGCAGCAAGCTGAAGCTTATAAACACCTTCTCCCAGTCGCAGAGCTCTAGATAAGAAGGAGTATTTGATGATAATTCGGGATAATTTTTGTTAGTTCTGCATAAAAACATATGTTGTGACCCCTCATCTGAACCGTCTCGTCGAGACGGTTCAGATGAGGGGTCACAACATATGGTTTCAATGAGAAATAAGTAAAATTATCCTTAATTATCATCAAATACTGCCTCTTATCTAGAGCTCTGCCCAATCGGCAGTTTTATTTTGAGACAACCTGAAAATGTTCCAAATGCTGCAATTTCGGTAACAAAATTTTGGTTTATATAGGCTAAACATAGTGCCTGGTCTCTAATAAATTGAATATTTTCATGGCATGTTAACATATCCAAACTCCGGGGCAAAACTTTGCCCGTGCACAAAATATAAAATGTGCAGGAGACCGGGCTCATATATTTTGGAATCCTCAAATGCTACCAAAATCGAGATGGTCGAAATCGAGGGTTGGGAAGGAGGTTAGAGTTAGCTTTATTTTTAAAATAAAAAAAACAAAACAAATAAATTGTGCAAGAACTGGCTAATTTTAGGTTTGTTGCTACAAACCGTTTTTGGGACTTTCTTATGTATACATTTTTGTTGTTAAAATAGTACTTTTGCAAAATGATTTTTCGGCGGCCAAATATGGGCCTTATCATGCGGGTTAATTGTGGTAATTTACAATGGCAAAAGTAAGGTGCAAAATTTGCAGTGCTATTTTTTTAGCCTAATTCACGATTTTACACCACTGGTAGAGACCTAGCGGATTCCATTATATTGATATATTCTAATGCACTTACGTATGTAACAGGACTTCTGATTGGATAATGTAAAAAATTGCGACAGTATGTCCTGCGATATACTGTCGGAAACCCGACGTCATTACGTAACGTCGCTTCTCATTGGTAGACGTTTGGTTTTACGTCGCTGAAAGCGTTTGTTATGGGTGCAAAGTAGAACACTTTTAAAGGTGAAAATGTAAAAAAAAGTGCATTAGAATGGGAATAACTGTATTAAAAATCGTCATTTAGGGAGGTAAATCGTTGGTTTCATGGTCGCAAATTGCGTTTTACGGCTCCGCTGGCGCGTCGCCTTAAAACGAAATTTCCGACCATAAAACCGAAGATTTACCTCCCCAAATAACAATTTTGAATACAGTTATCCCGTTATCGTTGATACTAACGTTTCATCCTGCACACCATAACCATTTACCACAGATTAATGGCAATTTCTTTGCTTGGATTTCTGTTGTGCCAGAACGTTTTTCCTGGTGGAACAATCAAGCAAAGTGGTCTCATGTGTCATAATTTCATTATGAATGTATTTTGAATGTCAATATCTGTTATATCATAAGCTCTATTAAGCGTTCATTCATTTGGAATAAATTCTCTAAGGAAATTTGTTCAAGTCATAGTATATCTTAATGGGCTTGCGGCTGATATGCTAATTCGATGGTTTCTAAACAAAAAGGAAATGACATTTGAAAGGCATATATTTTCAATATTTGAATGGTGCGTCAAAAGGCAAAAAATTGAAATTATTGTTCCGTTTAATAAACGACATGACAACTATTCGTTTGTTTTGTCTGAATTATTAATGGGCGTAATTAGGACAGATCGGCAATTCTCGTATTATGCCGTTACTCTTCGAGCAGGTGTAACGGAATGATAACAAGCAAATTCGACGAATTTATGTCCCCCGCCTTGGAAACTAGGTCTCCACTGTATATGAGTCATTCTACAAAAGAAGAGGAATTCCTGTCCCTCACCTAAATACTTGTATATTTTTTTTCCATTTCAAGTATCTTGTCTTTGGTAGTACATGTATGTTTTAATTCAAGTGACCAAATATCTAACATTTATGATAGTGACTGGGCTAGTTATTGCAGTTGTTCATATTTCTTTCTAAAGAAATTAAGAGTTACCCCCCCCCCCCCCCCCCCCCCTTATATTTGCTTGTCCCAATGCAAAATAGTGAAAGTTGACTTCAGTTTGACAAAAAGTGCTGGTATAAACAAAACAAATAGAGACATGATGGAAGTCTGTGACAGAAACCTACCAATGACAGAAACGTCGTGTACCCATTGGTTTTGATTTGAAGCCGTGTCAAGTTTGTTTTGGTGTGTCCCGCAGTTCGTGTCATACTCTGTTACCGCAGTTGCAGTTGTAGTTTAGACAGAGTTACTATCCATGAAAATGACCTTGCACTGGACTTTTGTGAGGAAAGGAGCGCCAATTTTATAAAAACATTAAATTATTTTATGCAAAGTTTGCTTAAAGGTAAATATGAAACAATTATCTAAATTAAGTAGTGAGTAAGACAGGTAATCTGTCATCCCTGTTACCCACGTTTCTATAAAAATAAAAAGCTGCAAATAAAACAAAATACAAACACTGAAAAAGTATGATAAACATCAATATTGTTGTGTAAACATTTTCAAGTTTTTGCCTCCAGAAAGCAAAATAAGTGTGAGTTTGCATACTTTTTGTCATTGCTGTTACTGTCATCCCTGTTAGTGTCATCTCTGTTACCCACCAAAAGTAACAGGAATGACACTTTAAATTTGATTATATATGTAAAATATATAAGATATTTGTGTTTGACATTTATAGTTCTTTCAACTAGACTAATTTGAATATGCCGTGTCTTTTACAGAACATTATAAGCTGCATGCATAATAGCCTGTTGTTGGCCGCGGTAACAGGGATGACACATGTCCACAGAATAAGTAACAGGGATGACATATTCATAGTACACTTTTATCAGGCTGAATCACATTTTACATAAAGAAGGCACCTGCTAATGTTTGGGAAGATCTGTTGAATTTTCAGCATTTATGCGAATTTTTGTCTTTGCCTAAAATCAGTGATTATCACCACCTTAGAGGTGAACTGAACAGTCACTCTGAGCCTTTAAGAGCTCATTTGATCTCAAACATATTCACCAGATTTCTTCTTCACGGCTAGTCAGATGACAAGTTACTTTTGGTATTTTAACATCTTTCAGTTTAGCTGTCATTCTTGATACTGAATATCATTCATAGTAGTAAAGGGTGTCACTATGGACACGCCCGTCCGGAGACTAAGTCCGCAGCCTGGGGCAGTCTCGGGCCGGGCGTGTCCATAGATGACGCCGCTTTAGTAAGCTTGAAAAGGCTAGTTTGAAATAACTTAGTCTTTTTCAAGGGTAAAAGTCTATGTAATATGGCATAGGAGATGTCGTAGGAGGCTATACAGCAATATGCGTCTGCTATGAGTCTCTTGGCCTTGTATCTCAAGACCTCACTATACCAGAGGCATAACTCTATAGCGTCAGTTGATGGTGTGAGTTGCTGTGGCATACTCTTGTTCAATCTGTTCAATTTCTGAGGCTTTACAGTAATATGCGTCTGCTATCAGTCTCTTGGTCCTGTATCTCAGGACCTCACTATACCAGAGGCATAACTCTATAGCGTCAGTACTTGTTCCTTGGGGATTATAAAATCTTGTATCTCAAGATTTTAATGTTCTGGACTGAAATTATTTCTTACTAGCCTTCTAAAGCCTGACTACTACATTTGATGACGAGAAGATCTCTGCTCCCAGTGTGATTGAACTTGTGGGTATCTAGTGGAAGGTCCACATATCCACATTGAAATTGTGGAGCTAATGTGGATGTCAAGTGGAAGGTCCACATATCCACATTGAAATTGTGGAGCTGATGTGGATGATGTGGACTTGATGTGTATGCAATGTGGAGGTTATGTGGACGATGTGGATCCACAATGTGGAGTTTCCACATGTCCACATCTACACATTAGACAAATCGGCTTACCCTGTCCCATTTCTGACAGACTGACATAATGCATCTCAAAACCTCACTGTTACAATAATAAGAACTAGGAAGAAAAGAACGAATAACAACAGATTAAATTTAGAACAACTTTATTTGTCCCGCTCACCTATTCATTACGATAGACAAAGGATTAGGACCGTCCCTCTTCTTCGTTTACATAATGATCATTAGTCTTTTATAGTAAATAAAACTCTTTTGATAGGTTCCACTGCAGGTCTACTATTATTTAAATGATCTCAATGCTTTACCATCGCTGAAACGGTTAATTTCAAAGTCCTATCAAGAATCAATGTCACTGGGTTTCCTCCTCAACAGTTAAAGTTGGTCTTTCATATTCGTCAAGTTTTCGTTCAAGTAGATATCTTCTTTTTTTCACTGCATACTGCATCGCCTCTTCTTCATCATAGTCTTCATCTTCTTTCAATCTGTGAGCTGTTGATATTACTTTCTTGTGGATAGGATCTTTTCTCAAAGCAGACCCGAGTGCCACGAGGTCTTGATACTTGGTAACCAGCGTCGATCTGTATTTTGGTTTCAGTTCTTCATATGCCATTTCCTCAGCTGATTCAACATCGATGTTAGGTGTCTCCTGCATGGTATTTTCCACTGTTTCATCGAACTGATCTTGATTGTCTCTGTAAGTGCTTCTCATTAGTCTATCCCAAGGACTTGTCTTTTGAATTTTCCTGCGTTTGGCTTTCTGTTTTTCCTCTTTACTAGCAGACTCACTGTCTGTCTCGACTTCTGACGGTTCTGTATCTGGATCGTCTGAGAGTTTACTATAATCATATTCTCCAAAGATATCATCTCCTTTCATTCCCTTCAAATATTTTCTGTTTGTAGTTACATCTGATGCTTCTGAGATAGTACTTTCTTCGCTGTCAGACATAGTTGTAGTTGCTTTACAAACACCACTGGACATATGTCTTCTCAGGCTGTCTGATCTAGCAAATTCACGGAAGCACTGCTTACACTGGTATCGACCCATTAACGACTGGTTGAAGAATGAAGTTATATCCTTTGACTCTTTCTTTTATAGTCTGCAATAGATATTGAAGAAGTTGTGCTTGTGCTAAGTTTAGTAACATACTGCAATTCTTACATTTTTACCAATTGATAGCACTTTTGTGAACTAAATGATGTAGAAAATTGTGGAAAAAAATGTGTATTATTTAAAACCAGTTTTATTAATTCTGTCAATAATCTAAATACCAACTGAATTCTAACAAACCTACATTTAGAAAACTGATACAAGTTTCCAATGTTACTCAATCGTTATAGCATTAAAAAAAGTGACTAACACTTTATTTCATTGTTTTTAACTCCAGCTTGTTCCCCGCCTGTCTGTTGATGTCTTCTTTAGCTTCACTGCGATAATCTCGTCTATGACATTTCTGACCCCCAGAATCATTCTTTGTCCGTCTGGAACGTCTTAAATGTTTATTCTTCTTGTGTATGTATCCTTTGAGTTTGTGTTGTTTTTCTTTCTCCTCAGGACATAATGAACGAATTTCTACTCTGCATAGTCGGCAATACTTTAAAGGTCTACCCTCTCTGAGTCTTTTGTCTAAAGCAGTTGACAATCGTTTCATAAGGTATCGAATCTGTCCAAAGGTAGAAGGATTTCTTTTTCTTTTTTGTACAACAGGAATGACAGGCAAGCCTGAAGATTCAGAAGTTAGCCCACAATGTGCTTTTCTTAGGTTATTGGAACTACCAGACATTCTGCTTTCTCTCAAGATTTTACTTGAAATGGTGACGTTTGTAACAGTGTGTTGTATTTATACTCATTTTGTGTTTCTTTTTTATTTAATTCGCCGCCTGAAATGTAACTTAATTAAAGTCTTTCCAGAGCTGAACTGAATATTTTTACCGGTATCACCTTTGATACTGATATGAACTTGATCAATATAAGATTTTCCTACTGGAACGTAGTGCATGTTGACAAATTCTTTGTGTGACTGCTGAGAGCGTTTTGAATTCTCAAATGGTACAACTCTCAAAATAGGGGCCGTCACGTCACCAAGGTATGTATAATCAACTACATCTGAGTACACGTACAAGCGATTATGCAATATATTTAGGTCTACTCCATATTTGAAAGCATATGATTCGTTTCCAATGGGGTTTTCTGACATATCCGGATTAACTCCAAGAGCTTGTCCAAGTGAAGCTGGAAAGCGAATCCTGACCTGGTTTGGATTTTGTGCAACAACTTTTAGACGATTTGTGCTTTTAACATAAGTAATGCTGATAGAAGCATTTATTTGTTTCATTAAAGATCCATGTTTTGTATCTATTACAGATTGCATCTCATCCACCAAATGCTGTGGAGAGTTGTAATTTCCTTCAGGAAGAAATAATTTATATTCATGACAGCCCTCTCCATTAGCACACAAATCCTTTGTCGTATCTATTCCTTGAGCATTTAATACCGCTTGGTCCAGAAATGACAAAAAGAAAAAGTTATTGTTTTCTGAAATATTATTGACTCGAGATGGTGTAATTAATTCCACCAAAGCAACTTCCCACTTTTCGCTTTCGATATTTATCGGGTGATCTAGTCTCACAGTAAAAGAGCTTTGTGTGTTTTGAGGGAAAGTTTTCAGAGAACCATCACTCAGAAATGTTAGATAGAAGTCCTTCATGACCAGGAGATGAATTATAACTCATCAAATATCTTTAACTGCTTTGTTTTTTTTCTCTTGCTTCTTACTTCTCTCTGTTCAAAACTAGAATGAATTCATATCTGAATATCACACTTATATACCGGATAGCATTTTGAGTTTCATATATTATTTCACACAATTCTCATCAAGATTATAGTGCCACAAAAAATGCAATCTTTATTTCTTGCATGCCAGTAAAGACAAAAATATGCACTTAAAAATTTAGCAAGAAGAGTGTGCTGTACGGCACTATTTCTTCCCCGGTCGGTTACCCTATGCCTGGGAAGCCCTGGCGATTTGAAGCCATATCTACATGATCACAAGTCCTGAATGTCGCTATGGACCAGAGACCTGCCAGCAGAGGTACCTTTTACGGAACCATGGATGTTCCGACCCCTTAAGCCATAGGCTTCTACTGTTTCACATGTAATCGATAGACTTCGCATCTGCGGGCCCAGGCGGTATAACCGTTGTGCACACCAGTTCCAGTCCAGTGGTGACCGGCAAACCAGCAATATTAATATGCGAGTTCCCAATATATATAACTAAACATAAACAAGTTTACTTGAAACAAGATTGGACATTTGCATATCATGTATCTTATTTCAATAAAGGTCATGTTACTAGTTATAGTAACACATTTAAAAATATAAAAATTAAGTAGAGAATAATAAAATCTACATTTTGGTGTTTATTTCATCAAAATCGGCCAAAAAATAACGAAGTTATTCAATTTTTTCATATTATGGTGTTATTACAAGGGAGGTAAATCTAGATTGACTTTGTTTATTCTATAAATAGATTATTCAAGTAGTAGCTTTCAGAAAAATGATACAAATGAAAAGTGAATACCTGTATGTATTTATCACTTCAGTTATGAGTATATTTTGTGTTAACTACTAGCTCTAAAATGAAAGAAGCATCTTTTGCCAGGCATGTGCACTGCGCATGCGCGGAATTTGGAGGGTAAGAAAACTGTAATAACTCCAGATTGCCTTGATGGATTTTCATAATTCTTTTTTTATTGGAAAGAGCAAGTCAAAACCTACCAAATACTCTTAAAATAAATTGTCACACGGCGCATGCGCGGAATATGGAGGGTAAGAAACCTGTAATAACTCCAAATTGCCTCAATGGATTTTCAAATTTTTTCTCTTATTGGAAAGAACAAGTCAACACCTACCAAATTTTGTTTCAAAATACTAAACCACAATATGCATATACAGAATAGAAGGTAGAAATCAGATATAACTCAGAATTAGGATGTATGGGGAACAAGTGAACCCCTTGGCAGTTGGCAATGTAACAGTGAGGTTTTGAGATGCATTATGTCAGTCTGTCAGAAATGGGACAGGGTAAGCCGATTTGTCTAATGTGTAGATGTGGACATGTGGAAACTCCACATTGTGGATCCACATCGTCCACATAACCTCCACATTGCATACACATCAAGTCCACATCATCCACATCAGCTCCACAATTTCAATGTGGATATGTGGACCTTCCACTTGACATCCACATTAGCTCCACAATTTCAATGTGGATATGTGGACCTTCCACTAGATACTCACAAGTTCAATCACACTGGGAGCAGAGATCTTCTCGTCATCAAATGTAGTAGTCAGGCTTTAGAAGGCTAGTAAGAAATAATTTCAGTCCAGAACATTAAAATCTTGAGATACAAGATTTTATAATCCCCAAGGAACAAGTACTGACGCTATAGAGTTATGCCTCTGGTATAGTGAGGTCCTGAGATACAGGACCAAGAGACTGATAGCAGACGCATATTACTGTAAAGCCTCAGAAATTGAACAGATTGAACAAGAGTATGCCACAGCAACTCACACCATCAACTGACTCTATAGAGTTATGCCTCTGGTATAGTGAGGTCTTGAGATACACGGCCAAGCGACTCATAGCAGACGCATATTGCTGTATAGCCTCCTACGACATCTCCTATGCCATATTACATAGACTTCCCGCCTGAAAAAAAGACTAAGTTATTTCAAACTAGCCTTTTCAAGCTTACTAAAGCGGTGTCATCTATGGACACGCCCGGCCCGAGACTGCCCCAGGCTGCGGACTTAGTCTCCGGACGGGCGTGTCCATAGTGACACCCTTTACTACTATTCATATTGTCATTTATGTTACTGCTGAAAATTATCGTTGTCATTCCTGTTACCAAATGTCATTCCTGTTACCAATCAACTTTTGCTCAATATATAAATTAATCCAATATTCTGCTGTTGCATTTATTCACCAGTTTGAAAGTCGATGCCGGCAGCTACCTTTTGCAGAAAATGAAGATACTCATCCTACAATTTCTCAAAATAGATTTGATGGCATTTGTCTTAAAACGTTTTGTTTCAGTTAAATAATAAGTTATTGATTATATTATAAGTATCAAATAATTTTTCCTCTGAACAAGTTTGTTAACTTGGAGGTCTAAACGGGAACTTTTTAATGCGAAAGAAGAAAATAACTACGATAATTATTTCATTTAGGAAATAAGGTTTCTTGTTGTGGTAACAGGAATGACATTTTAAAACCAGGGCAGCAGTCAAAATAAGTCAACATGTATTTTTAAGCAAATTCTCTTGTCTAAATTAATTATATCTTCCCTTGCCTATGGCATGGGAAGATATATTGTGTTCACTTTTGCATAATCTGTCATAAGACGCTTTTTTATCCACAAAAATCTGAATAACGGCTATACCTACCCATACATTGTGCATATCAGCTTGTCCGTCTTCGCATGGACTAGCGAATGTGCGAGGCGATTTTTGATTAATTGAATAATAAATGAGTAATTAACGATTAATTGTTCCGTTTGATTAACACAGAGCCGGGAAATATAAGCCGCGTTAGGTAGCGCTTTAGCTGAAACGAGAGTCAGTACCTGTTTCAGGCAGACGAAAAATCGATAGCAAATGCAGCAGTGTACAAGGCATAGTAAAACCTCCCAAATGACACACTTTGGTGAAGAGCTTGATCAGAAGAGTTGCTCTAACTAGCCACAAAATGTGCAAGTCAACGGGTTCGTCTGGGCCTGGACAAGGGAATATTTGAGCCTACAAATTCTAATTGAATAATTAGCGATTTATTGTTCCGTCAATAAACACAGAGCTGGGGTGATACGGCACCGCATTAAACGCTTATACGCGAACCTGGAGCCAGTAAATTGGTTACTCGTATTGCAAACGCCTATAAATAGACGGCTCAGTTGTGAAGCGAAAATGGGCCATATGTAATGTATGCGATTAAATAATAACAATTAGCCTGCGATTTTGGCCACACCGATCAAACCTAATTGCTATACGGAATCACTCTGCGGAAACAGGCTGCGAGGATGCACAGACTGGTTTAAGTCTATCATGTTCGTACAAAGCGAAGGATCCTTGATTCAGTCAGTTCCTGAAGTGTAGCCTGGGAACGAGGCAAGTGTATTTTACAAGTGACCGTTATTTATTTCAAATATAGCTGCATACAGAGGAGCGTAAAAAAAGGGACCGTAGCGCTTATGCATAGACAAGAATCAAATCAGGTTACTATTTGCTCTAAAACTACGTCCCTTTGCGCATGGTGCAAGGTCCCTCGTCCAAAGACTGCCTGTGCGAAAGAGCAGGCTGGAGGCGGAAACTTGACTGAAAATCACGTTCTGAATACACAGCCTAAAATTTTAATATCGCAGGGAATCATGTTATGTT
Source organism: Ctena decussata (assembly GCA_963989385.1). Lineage (NCBI taxonomy): Eukaryota > Metazoa > Mollusca > Bivalvia > Lucinida > Lucinidae > Ctena > Ctena decussata. Next base: position 9,155,955 of record OZ022511.1, read on the forward strand.
ACAGCTGGTACTCTCGTCCTAAACGCATGTAGGCCTATATTACGGTTACGTATTTTTAACGCTGAGCCGCTTGGGGAACGTCGTTACGAGAAGTTAATCAGAACAGAAACGTATGTAAACAAAATGAGTTACTGCAAACATCTTGCACAACGAACTTAAAATATTTTGACAGCCAGTGTGGGTTAAGGGAAACTATACCTTTATTATTCAAACGAGTAAGGGAAGATATCTGTATTCTCTCGAATACCTCTCTCTAGTTGTTTATTGTTGTTAAATATTCAGAGTTGAGATTGAAATAAACCAAATCAAAATCAGTAGTGTTATTTTTTGCAAAACAAAAAAGCCCAAATTCCTTCATTTTTGTAGAATGACTCATATACACTTAGTGTTTGAGCTGGAAAAGCGGCTATGTTAAAAATGTGAAAAAAAAAAAGTAATAAAAATATAATGTGAGGATTATATCCAAACCACATGCATATCTTCAGACCATGATCAAAACACCTGTGAAGTTTCAAAGGAATGGGCATAAAACTGTAGGAGGAGTTGCGCACACAAGGTACCCACTATCTAGTCACTATGATAGTAAAAACGCCTAAAAATGACTAAGTTCAACTTGTGGAAAAAGTGACAAAAAATAATGTAAGGATTATACCCAAACCACATGCATATCTTCAGACCATGACCAAAGCACCTGTGAAGTTTCAAAGGCATCGGCATAAAACTGTAGGAGGAGTTGCGCACACAAGGCACCCACTATCTATTCACTTTGATAGTAAAAACGCCTAAAAAGCGACTAAGTTCAACTTGTGGAAAAAGTGACAAAAAATAATCTCAGGATTACATCCAAACCACATGCATATGTTCAGACCATGACAAAAACATCTGTAAAGTTTCGAAAGAATCAGCATAAAACTGTAGGAGGAGTTGCGCACACAAGGTACCTACTACTTTAGGGGGACGGAAGGACGGACGGACGGACGGAAGGACGGACGGAAGGACGGAATGCCGAAAACTATGTCCCTCCGCTTTTCTTCGAAAAGGCGGGGGACAATAATGAGCAACAACATGTGATTTCCAACAATGTGGCATTTGGTGACAAGCAAAGGCTCTGACCAGACTGCACTAGGAAAGTTTTTTCGCAAGTAAAAAATAAAAGAGAAGATGGAAACGCGTGAAAAGGAGCCAATGCGGTGACTGCAAGCACATACGATCCCGATATATAGGACATGACTCATGAAAAGGTGAAAAACTATCAAATGCTTCACTACAATTTTTAATATGGACAGCTGCGGTAAATGTGAATTAACCAGCGTCGATACAGATCACTGTAATTAAGAGAAGCTGACTGTAAGGATCGAGCATTGGATGGAAACTCAAAACTTTGTATTTTGCTAAAAATGTCATGGTTTAAAGCTCTCGACAAAAGATCAAGATTAGTGAAAAAATTAGTGAAATATGTCAAACCGTTCTCGAGATATCTAAGCAATTACTGTTGCCATGGCAACCATTTTTAGGCCGCTCAAATTTTACATATTTTCATGAATTTCATAGAGAAAACGTGTCTGTCCTGAAGCAAGTGTCAAATAGTTAACTGGTATGGTGTTTAGGACTAAATGTATTTGTCAGTCTCTGCACCTTCAGAGCACTGGCTACTGCACGTTGTTGAAACCATGGCAACTAGAAGAACATATAGTCGGAGAAAAAATAAAGTTTGTGAAAATAGCTCTTTTTCAAATCAAGGTTATTGAAAATGGCAGCCTGACCTGAATATTTCATTAACATGTCTTCAAACAGCAACATAAGTACAGTACATAGCAAAAGCAATTAGTTGTAAACTTTCACTGACTACAGAATAAATGCACGTGCAAAGGGTGTCCCTGTCGCATTTACAGTTTTACAGAGACAACAGTTTTTTAGATTTCTTTACCCTAATTTCCACACTTTCAGTTTGAATTTGCTTATTAAACAAATAAAGAGTCGCATTTTTATCCCATCTTTGCAAATAACGGCGTAGAAATGTAGTGTTTGATATTGTTTCTATGGTTACGATGCATAAAAATGTGTTACATCGGTTCAAACTGACCCTAAACCCATGTAACTAATATACAACTCTTAATTTGTAGTAGAATCGATATGGTTTTAATGTAATTCAGTACTTGGTTTCCGAATCTCTAATGGTTTTCATTTTTTTCTAATAAACAGATTCAAAGTTGCTGCTTAGATACCCCACCCACTGTATATGCAATAGCAATATCACCGTTTTGTGAAGAGAAAGTGTGTACAAATATGAAAAAATACGTGATATGGAACTACACGATTAAGAACATTTTTTTTTCTTACCAGTGAATTGTCGCTAATATATACATGGTGTTGAGCGCGAATCGTAGTTTATATCTCGACGCCGAAGCCGGAGTGAGTTAAGAAAAGCTAAATGTATGAAACAAGCCGAAAAATCACACGCTCAACCAATAATAATTTCATAACAAAATGGACATTTCAAACATTTTCATGGCACCACAAATTAACTTTTAAATGGAAGACTGGAAAACGAAGAGAGTTAATGACAGGTTTGTAGTTTTATGGCCCTTTCAACAGTACTTAGGTAATGCAACAAGGCATGGGTGATTTTTAAAGACTGTGTGCAATGGCACCCGTGATTGAAAAAAAGAGATTCGAACAAGGACTGCTAGATTAGCACGCAGGCGCTTCCCTCGCTAAGCTACAGAAAAGTGGATGAAATTAGATGGGATGAATAAATCACTCATGAGTACTCGTATACTGAAGATGGCACCCCTATCAGGATTATCTAAATTACATGACTTTCTTGGCTATTCTAGAATCCCCGTTAGCATAGTAGGTTAAGGCCTGGCCTGCTGATCAAGTGGTTCAGAGTTCGAGATCTGCTTGATGCATTAATCTTTCCAACCGCAAATTTGGCTCCACTGCACAGCTTTTCATACTCATCCCCCCCCCCCCCCCCCACACACACACACACACTTCCCACCATCCCCCCCAACCACATTCCCCAATCGTCCTGATATGACTGAAATACTGTTAAAAAGGACATAAGATCCAAAGACATTCATCCATCCATTTTTAGCTGTTCTATGTAGTATGACGATCGTAGATAACAAAACATTGCTTGAAATTTCAGTATCCCTCGGTGAATAGACGCTGTAGGCCTTAGTCTACACCAATTTCTGTCCAGAAAAATGCCTCTTCTTGCGTATTACCTGCTTCACAGAAGCAATTCATTCAAAAACATCAGTAAATTTATTTCAACATAAAATAAAGATAAGGCAAAAATATTGCTGCAAATAAAACGGTTTTACTCAGTTCTTCTTTTCCGTGATTTCTGCAGACGTTTTGCTCGGGACAACTCTTGTCATCAAATGTACCGAATACAACTGCAACTGCAGTCTTGGTAAATGGACCTATTTCATAGATAAAAAAAGGTCATGGTGAGCATTGTTGACAGTAATCTTATTCTTTCAAAGATACTATCTTTTATCATTAAAGATCATGGATACTACCTGTAGTGTTCGCAGATTTGTAATCGTCAAGGGAGGTAGATAATGCCAGTTTGACTTATCTCCCTTCCTACTATTTTACAGTATTGACACATTTCAAAGATGGATAACATTTAAAGTTTTGCGAGTTTACACCTAATTTTTTGACTTTCTTCAACTTCAAACCTTACTCTACCATGCATATATTGCCTTATTGTCAAACATGACTGCCATTTTTAGTTATCAGGCGAATAAAACACCAATTTTTCACTCAAAATTGGGTCGATTTTTTCCAGTAAAAGCTCTCCGGTTGATAATAAGGGACAGAAAACATTCATATCATGTTATCTTATTACATACGTATGTATTTTCAAACTAAAAAAACATATAGGAATGGGATAATATTTGTTGTTTGATTTTTATCGAGGAAATATTACATACCTGCCTCAATATTGATATTTTCAAAATGGATTCCTGGTTACCATGGAAACGGCCGAACGTTGACCTCTAAAAACTTGTGAAATACAAACAAGCATGGTATATATCAATTTCCCAAAACTTGAGCCAAATCCGTAATTTTCGACTTTCCACGTTATTATTGGCCAATGCTCGATGTTTACAGTCAGCCTCTCTTAAGTGTTTACAGATTTAGAATGTGTACCATTTTGTCCAACCTTCGCCAACAGATATTGCCAGGGTAATCGATGAGGCTTCAGTAGCCGAAACATCAAAGTATGGCCCATGTTCCTTTATTTGAATGTGTTCTCTGCTCTTGAAGGAGTTGTAGTTAATGACTAGTAATACTGAGTCTAACGATATCGCATTGACTAGATGTTGGTTGTGTCAAGGTCACATCGGGTAGGCGGCAATCTAAAACACTCTTAACAATCGATGTACGCGGATCAAAAACGCTAGAAATAGCGTTTTCGATTGCAAATTGTCGCCAATTTGCAATCGAAAACGCTGTTTCTAACGGTTTTTGATCCGCGTTCGTCGATTGCACGAGCGTTTTCGATTGCCGCCTACCCGGTGCGAAGGTGTTCAACACCTTAATTGTCCAAAACACGTATTTCTCCTATTTACGCCAAGATGACTGCTATCAGAACGGTTACGATATCAGTCCCATGACATAGGTTGTAACCCTTGAGTAGAAGTTGCATTATAAGCGAGGCGGCCAGATATTCAGGTGAATCGGTACACCTCTCTGTGTACGATCAGTTTTACCAAGTAAAACAGTTTGTGTGACTTCCTGTATGCTTTCCTTGACTATGAAGCCTCTCTGCTCTTAAAGAAAAGCCGCTGCTCCTGTCACAGAGAAATTTTTCTCCCCTAGTGGTTTTACCCCGGAAAAATGACTGTTTTTTCCATAGAAGAATTTCCCACTGGAAATATGACTATATTGCCAATTTTCCCGAGGGGATATCCAATGTACGTGTTTTACATAGCCGTTTGCCCCCTCTATAGTGGATGACACGCTATATGGTGGATTTTAATTCCACTAATCAAAATACATGTAATGAGATTCAGAACTGAAACAGGTATGGGAGTATCTATCCGAAAAATACCGCCGGAAAACAGGGGCCGTATTCATAAAGCCACTTAAGTCGTTGCTGTGCGGTTGCTAAGGCTAAATATCTATGAAGGAGATTCCCTACAACTATGAAATTTGGTCTGGAGGAACAGTCTTACAAAGACTGTTCCTCCAGACCAAATTTCATAGTTGTAGGAAATCTCCTTCAAAGAAATTTAGCCTTAGCAACAGCATAGCAACCACTTAAGTCGTTTTATGAATACGGCCCCAGATGCTAGAACCAACTGCATGAGTCAATAAGTCTGTATTAGTTTCAATTGACGAAAACAGACAGGCAGTTTGCTTTTCTGTGAACCTCTGTACTAGACAAATTTGAAACGCCTATTGAGCAATGCTGCTTACAAAAAGTAAAAAGTATGCAAAGACCAGGAACTGAAACAATCAAAATCCAAATCCAGCCCTCAAACCATAGTTGGAAACAACTAAGATTACAAATAATCAAGATACAGAGAACATATGGCCAACCGAGTGAGCAGCTTGTTCCCAAAAGGTGGCCACTCAGCAACCCAAACCGAACCAAAAATAATAATAACATACATAAGGTAAAACATCACAGAAACTCTGACACCAAAAACAGGCAACAAAGAACCACAACAGAACTACCGCCTTGGAACGGTCAGTAATGAATTACTGGGGGGCTTAAATCGATTTTACAGGCCCAACCTCACCCTCAGTTTCTGAAGTGGTACAAAACATTTAGTTGGTTGTTCGGTTCGCATGATAACCCTCTAACTCGTCAATGAATCATCACGGTAAACACATAAATCAAATTTCAACACCATGAAGAAGCAAAGACGAGGACTCAACAGATACAACGGGCCGTCTGACAGGTGGAGATCCCTGTCCTGCCAAACAACCCCACTGGAAATCTGAAGCAAAAGAAGGTCACCAGTTGAGTCCCGGTGGACCAAGCAACAGACAAAAAGGCTCCGGTCCCAACCAACTAAAATATATAGCTTTAGGTCGGGGCCATCATAGAGTCTGACGACCGATCCCCCGGTGTGCAATTAAAGAGTGCAGCAAAGCTATCAACCGTGATTGGGTTAATCACTAAGCATGCAGACTGTCGCATAACATTTAAATTATAGCCAATACGTTTGTGACGTATTATTATTTTTCGGAATTGATCAGAAAAATCAGTCCTACCCTTAATCTTTTTGAATTTGTATACTAAGTCACCATAAAATTCTGGTTCCGATAGGCCTTGGTGTAAAAGAAATTTTAATCCGACATCAAAAGCCATTTGTTAACTTGGTATTTTGCAGATAAGTGTGAATCTTTTGAAGCGCATAGTGAACTGCATACAAATCCGTTTACGACTGTTTAATACCACTGTTGAGTCATTAATTTACACATAATTCATGTGACAGAAAAAATAGGCTTTTCGGGTTCATTTTGTACCTACCGGTACTATACACAGGGTAAATACTTATAGCTAAAAACTGACTTTCGCCACCAGATATTGCCAAGGTCACTGATGAGGCTTCAGTAGCCTAAACATCAAAGTATGGCTCATGTTCCTGATTGATTGATTGATTGATTGATTGAGTGATTGATTGTTTTGGGTTTAACGGCCCTTTGAGACAGTATTTCAGTCTGTATCGGGCAGTCTCCCAGAGAGGGAAGAGAGGAGAAATGATAGACGAGAAAAAAAATGTCCAAACAACCCCCACCCGCACCTACTGCAAGCACAGTAGGCCCTTGCCCTACTATGTTCCAAATCCGTACGACGCCCTGGCACTGGAAGCTACACACAGCACCATCGCACCACTCGACCCCGCACCCCCCTCCATGTTCCTTTATTTGAATGTGTTCTCTGCTCTTGAAGGAACTCAGATTAAAGTTGTTGTAGTTAATGACTAGTGATACTGAGTCTAACGATACCGCACTGACTAGATACCGCATTGACTAGATGTTGGTTGTGTCAAGGTGTTCAACACCTAAATTGTGCAAAATACGTATTTCTCCTGTTTACGCCAAGATGACTGCTATCAGAACGGTTACGATATCAGTCCCATGACATAGATTGTAACCCTTGAGTATAATGTATAAGCTGCATTATAAGCGAGGCGGCCAGATGTTCAGGTGAATCGGTACACCTCACATAGTACCTTCAGTTTTACCAAGTAAAACAGTTTGTGTGACTTCCTGTAGGCTTTTCTTGACTATGAAGCCTCTCTGCTCTTAAAGACAAGACGTTGCTCCTGTCACAGAGAATTGTTTTACCCCGGAAAAATGACTATGGTTTTTTCCATAGAAGAATTTTCCCTCTGGAAATATGACTATATTGCCAATTTTCCCAAGGGGAAATCTAATGTACGTGTTTTTACATAGCCGGTTGTCCCCTCTATAGTGGATCACACGCTATATGGTCGATTTTAATCCCACCAGAGCCCTAGATAAGAGGGAGTATTTGGTGATAATTAGGGATAATTTTTGTTAATTCTGGATAAAAACAAATGTTGTGACCTCTCATCTGAACCGTCTCAATGAGACGGTTCAGATGAGGGGTCACAACATATGGTTTCAATGAGAAATAAAGAAAATTATCCCTCAATTATCATCAAATACCCCTCTTATCTAGAGCTCTGCCCACTAATCATAATAATGAGATTTAGAACTGAAACAGGTATGGGAGTATCTATCCGAAAAATACCGTCGGAAAACAGGGGCCGTATTCATAAAGCCACTTAAGTCGTTGCTGTGCGGTTGCTAAGGCTAAATATCTATGAAGGAGATTCCCTACAACTATGAAATTTGGTCTGGAGGAACAGTCTTACAAAGACTGTTCCTCCAGACCAAATTTCATAGTTGTAGGAAATCTCCTTCAAAGAAATTTAGCCTTAGCAACAGCATAGCAACCACTTAAGTCGTTTTATGAATACGGCCCCAGATGCTAGAACCAACTGCATGAGTCAATAAGTCTGTCTTAGTTTTAATTGACGAAAACAGACAGGCAGTTTGCTTTTCTGTGAACCGCTGTACTAGACAATTTTGAAACGCCTATGGAGCAATGCTGCTTACAAAAGCCATTTGTTAACTTGGTATTTTGCAGATAAGTGTGAATCTTTTGAAGCGCATAGTGAACTGCATTAAAATCTGTTTACGACTGTTGAATAGCACTGTTGAGTCATTAATATACACATAATTCATTGGACAGAAAAAGGATAGGGTTTTCGGGTTCATTTTGTACCTACCGGTACTATACACAGGGGAAATGCTCATAGCTAAAAACTGACTTGCAGCATATTACATTACTTGCCTCATTTATTGCTTTAAGGTTAGTTTTCCAATAGTAAAAATATTCCTTCTGGTTTCCAGCCTAGGATGAGGTATATTTTAATTTTAATTAATCTGGGGACCACCTATCATGACATCACAACAAAAATAATGTCATATTAATCACCTGTCTTTTCTTTAATATAATCATTTCAGCAAAAGTTTGCACTCTGTAAAATGGTTGCCTTTGCTCTTTTGCCTGTAATTTCTATTATGCTGTTTCTGCGGTTTAAGGACCTTGGAGCTCTTTCTGTATGCCATCAAGTACACTAGTCAGCCCATAAAACAGCCGTTAAGAAGAGTTCCTTACTGTATGCAAAAGGAAATTAATAGCCAGATAGATGACATGTTGCAGAAAGAGGTCATTACACCATCAAAAAGCCCATGAGCTAGTGGCATTGTGCTTGTCAAGAAAAGGGTGGCAGCAAGAGATTTTGCGTTGACTACCGCTGGCTAAAAGATGTAACAATCAAAGATGCTTATACATTGCCTAGGATCGATGAATCTCTAGATCAACTAACAGGGTCGCAATGGTTTTCTTGCTTAGATATGAACTCAGGATATTGGTAAGTCCAGCTAGACCCTGAAGATAGGAAGAAGACAGCGTTCATCAGCAGGAGAGGACTATTCGAATTCAAAGTTTTACCTTTTGGCCTTTGTTATGCGCCAGTAGCCTTTGAGATTCGATTGTTTAATTGTTTTGGGTTAAACGACCCTTCGAGACGGTATTTCAGTCTATATCAGGCCGTCTCTCACAGAGAGGGACAAAGAAAAGCGATAGACGAGAGAAAAAATGTCCAAATCATCCCCATCCGCACCTACCGCAAGCAGAGCAGGCCCTTGACCTACAGAGGCTGGTCGAAATAGTATTAGCTGGACTGCAATGGAAAACGTGCTTAGTTTATGTGGATGATATCACAGTATGTGGAAAAACGTTCTATGAAATAGAAACATTTTGGACCACGTTTTTGCAAGGCTTCAGGAAGCTGGCTTGAAACTAAAAGCATGAAAATTCAGTTGTTTGCAAAGGTGGAATTCTTAGGACATATTGTCTCTGAGGAAGGCATTAGTACAGACCCAGAGAAAACAGAATGTATTCAGAATGGCCAGTGCCAGTGAATACGGCCCCTGTAGTTATTATCGTAGGTTCATATTTAGGCTCTCAGATATAGCAAAACACTTCACAAACTGACAGAAAAGGGTGATCGATTCAAATGGACACAAGAGTGTTTTGACGCTTTAAACTCTTGTCAAAATTGATCAATGCGCCAGTGCTTGCTCCTCTAGATTTTAGCCAGAGTTTTATACTAAAGTTGATGCTTGCGACCAAAGTAATGGAGCAATAATCTCACAGAAAATCAATGGAGAAGAGCATGTCATACCATTTGCTAGCAGGACACTGACAAAGACAAAACGTCGTTACTGCGTAACCAGAAAGGAGTTGTTAGCCCTTGTTAACTTTGTTTAGCATTTCAAGAAATTCCTTGTAAGAACAGACCACAGCTCTTTGGAATGACGTATGAACTTCAAAAACTCAGAAGACCAGTTTGCTCGCTGGATAGAGGTGTTATCCTCTTATAACATGAAAGTTGACCACATTACCAGAAGTTTAGTATATAAAGCGCAAGGTTCAATGTAAGAAACAACAGTTAAGGAACAGTTTTTCTTTATGAATGATTTACAGCGTAAAACACACAAAAGTAACAATACTTAAATACATGGCTTCAACCTGCAACAATTGCTTTAAATCAAACATCTCTGAGCTTAATCAAGAGACAAGCAGCCCTGCGACAAACCTAGTTTTCTGTAAGCTTGTAAATAACCTATCATTTTTATTATTACCACTCGGGAAAAAAACGTCACATGATAATGGGAAAATCAAGTCAATAAAATGTGAGTTTTACAAGAACCTGTATTGCTTCAAATGTTTTAATAAAACAGGCATTGATTTATGAAACTGGAAAAGAGGAGAATATCCTTTGGAATTGTACACACTGCAGAATTGCATTAGATGATGCCTTCAATTAGAAATCTTGAAGTAAAAGTTGGAGAAATTGAGACAAGCTGAAAGAATACACCTCAATTGCCAAAAGCAGATAAGGAGCTAATAAGGCAGGTAATAAGGAAGAAAAGGAAGAAGAATCAGAAGTTAAGCAGAGAAAATTGAATGTTGTTTTACACCAGTTGTCCGAAGGTAATATAAGAACAGTGGAAAACTGGAAAAAGGTCGACTCTAAAACTGTTGAGTCATTATTATCTGAGGCATTAAATTTGGTGGTAGAGGTTGAAAATGTGTTTAGACAAAGAACATTCTCAAGAGACAGAACGAGATCTAAACCTATTCGGTTTACAGTACGGAATATGGACAGAAAGAACCAAGCTATAGGTGCATCTGAAATTTAAAAAAAAATAATGCTACTCAAACGTCTATTTTACCCAAGATCTTACAAGAAAACAAAGAAAGGCAGTTATCGAGTTGAAAGAAGAAAGTTGTCATCGAATGGAAGAGGATGAAGAGCGTCTAGTCATTCGTAGAGTGGGGGGGGGGGGGGGGGGAGATAATAACAAGAGGCCTAGTCAACAGACAGAAGATCACAACTATGTAGCTTCGGACGGCAAAGATCGTGGTAGAAATACACGGACTGCGATTACAGGAAACAGACCTGGGTATAATAGGAGTTGGTCACTCCTTGCAGTATCCAGGCGGCCGTGTCCTTTCGGTAGTGAGTCATTTTCAGACAATTCAACATGTATATATGTTAACAGTACATTTGATTCGTTAAATTCGGAATTTAATAATTATGAGGCTGACTTTTATGAGTTTGACTAGTCGTTGAGTTCTGAAATTTATCTACAAATGAGGAATTTTAGAGCCAAGTTTAGGCGCGCCAAGAGTTTATTATACCAATGCAGATTGCTTACTGAATACAATTCGAGAACTGGAAGCGTTTTGGTGAGACTGTGAAGCCTGACGTGAGAGTCGTTACAGAACTGTTCTTTTAAAAACGTATGTCCAACAAACATTGATAAGAGTGAGTACAATATCAAAGGGTTTGCATATGCATGCTCTACTGGTACTGTCAGTAACAATATCTCTCACTCAGTATCTTCTGAGGACTCGGAGTGTGATCTTGGTATATTGTTCGAGAAAATACTCAAATTTGTTCAGCATATTGACAATGTTGTAAACAAAGTGAATCTAATTATCGGTCTGGTTAAAAGGAACATGATATATTTGGTCAAAAGCCTGTTTTTGACATTATACACGTCTTTAGTCTACTCTGGACTACAGAAAATCATATTTGATATAATTTAAGTTTTCAAAATAGTCCACAACATTGATGATACTGACATAAAATTGTTTTTTACCTTCAGTGACAACAGCCACTTAAGAGGTAGCAATTTTAAATTAAACAAATCACGTGTGAATAAATTTATCAAATTGAATTCATTTGCAATAAGAAATAGCCAAGTGCGGAATGCATTGCGATATGAGGTTGTAAATTCTAAGACAGTCATTGAGTTCAAGACAAAATTGGACAGGTTGTGGAGAACAAAATATATGACCTATCGGAAGTTTATAAACCCTTTTATAAATTAATCGCAATTAACCGGAAGCGACGACAGGAAAATCGAGTGTTGAGGGGAATAACAAACCCTTAGGGCTTAAGAAGTTTCCCTGAAGTCAAAAGGTAGTTATAAACTTTATTTTACTTGCATAAAATACAAAAAGATCTATAAACGTAAGTAAATACTAATCCATAATACCCGTGCACAATAAAGAGAGTAAAAGGGACGCGACAGAAACTCTTTTGTTGGTCTACATCCAAACTATGTAAATTTAGTTAATGTCTAAACATGTAAAAGCATAATTTGGTCATTCGAATGTGTATGTAAATGAACACTGTTTCATCTTCTCGTTGAAATAATCATCAAACTGTTCATTTTGTGCCACCGTAAACCAGTTCTTCCAATCTCCTGTCTGACCTGAAATTAAGGTGAATTGATACAGTGTCAGGGTAAGCAGCTCTATCCCAGCAGGCACATGACGTTAAAATGACGTCGTTTTGACGTCGGTGCGACGTAATGACGTCGCACCGTCGTCAGAACGATGTCATTTTGACGTCATGTGCCTGCTAGGATTAATCTTATTTTTGCCCCCTTTCCAAATGGGGATCAACTCTCAAGAGAAATTTTCTCCCATGGAATTTGCTCCCATGAAAAGCAATTTCTTTCCACCTTTTGGGAAGTGTTTCCTTTTTTTATCTTACGCAGAAACCAATTTCAAACCATTACAAAAGTCATCGCCCTGAAAAAATAGGGAAAATATGGTGCATCCATTCAACAGAAACGATGGATCACATCATCTAAATGTACACCTCATTGCAGATATGTGTATACCAACATTATATGTGCTAGAAAACTTGAAGCAAGGGGGTAAAACATACACCACAGCTGAAAACTGAGAAGTGGAAGGAGATATCATACATCTATGTCAGATGTCAGCAGATAAGGCCCAGGAATATATGAGCCGCGACACGAAAAAACCAACAATGTGGTTGTGCGCCCAGTGCAGACTCAGATCAGCCTGAGCATCGACCCAGTCTGATCAGAGTTTTGGCTGTACGCTTTGAGGGTAGCCGGGGGTCTAAGCTACCTCCATGCGGACAGCGAAGACTCTGATCAGACTGGGCGGATGCCCAGGCTGATCTGAGTCTGCGCTGGGCGCACAATCACTTTGTTGGTTTTCTCGTGTCGCGGCTCATATTATTTTTTATTGCATATCAGCAAATATATTGTTTCCTTTACTTGATCTTGCCTGCCAAAAGATAACTGGATGTCTAAGGAAAATATAAAAAAATGACATATTTTGGGTGACCGAAAATTTCCTTACCCCTCTTTATGAAAGTCGATTCAAATAAGCAACCTATGGTCAAGTCAGCTAAATTCGGACAGCAGGTAAATTCAGAGAGTGACATTGTTTCCTTTATATTTCAGTTGTTTTGAATTATTAGCCGTCTCATCTGAATTTTCACTGTTTGCAATGGTATGTCCGAATTCACCTGCTTTCTGAATTTACCTGACTTGACCCTATCTGTAAAACCTGTTAATATTTCATAGACCTTTCTATTAACATGAAAATCTTTAACACAAAAAATGTATTGCAATGGTCATTTGGCAGTCCGGCAAGTGTGTATTAAGACTGTCAGAAGTCAGCCTAAGAAGATTTACTGTATCTTCATTTCGTAGATACGATCAATCACAGAGACATTAATTACACTTTCAGGAGAAGCAACTCTGCAAGTCTCATTTCTGCCCTCTGTTTCAATGGTGGTCACCTCTTAAAGGAAAATCTTTGCTCCTAGAGAATTCGCTTCCTTTAAAGACCAGGGGCCGTATTCATAAAACGACTTAAGTCGTTGCTATGTTGTTGCTAAGGCTAAATTTCTTTGAAGGAGATTCCCTACAACTATGAAATTTGCTCTGGAGGAACAGTCTTACAAAGACTGTTCCTCCAGACCAAATTTCATAGTTATAGGGAATCTCCTTTATAGATATTTAGCCTTAGCAACCGCATAGCAACGACTTAAGTGGTTTTATGAATACGGCCCCAGTTTTCAGCATGGTTTCGTCATCCTTGGAGGAGCCCCGGTAGCTCAGTGGGTTAAGCGCTGGCCTACTACTAGTAATCAAGCGGACCAGGTTCGAGCCCCGCTTGAGGCGAAAATCTTTCCTACCATAAACGGGGTTCCATTGCACATAGCCTTTCATTATCATTGTCCCATCGTCCTGATATAACTGAAATACTGTTGAAAAGGACGTAAAATCGCAAGTCGCCCATCACCGTCACGGTGGAAAGCAAACAGTGAGCCATAACAGAAAGCCATTCCCAATTTGTAAAAATGGCATTAAATAGAGGATCTTACATGAGTGCTCATGTATTATTGAATTTATTTAACGAGTTGGGGAAAAAGATAAGATGCGAGGCTATGCCGAGCATCTTATCGGTTTTACCCAACGAGTTTAATAAATTCAATAATACAGGAGCACGAATGCAAGATTCTTTTTATCATATGACAGAAAAATCGCATTTTATGAGCAAAGTTTGCACTGAAACGTCACGATTTTGCCATTAGAAAACGTGACGTTTACATGGACGTCAACGCATAACGTTACGACGTAATTTGCATATTTAATCCACTAGTGGATTATCGTTTTTAATGCATGGCTTTATTACACTCTCAAATGCGACGTCATATGATAAAACATGGAGGTATACACCTTGATAGAGGCAATGGAACTTTTCACAGGGTATTACCTTTCCTATACATCCCAGGTTGTCCATCTTTCCATTCACTCATGTTTTCTAAAGGATCCTTTTCCATCTTCATTTTCGCGAAACTACAATTGTCTACTATATCTTCTAGAAGTTTTCTATCACCCTTGACGTTAAGAAATTTGCTCAGCCTTTCAACCTCCTCGACACTGTTCTACAAGTGAAACATGAACTCGTTGTAAGGGGAATTCAAACCATGACAAAATTAATTTACAAAGGAATTCAAACCATGACAAAATTAATTTACGAAGAAATCCAAACCATGACAAAATTAATTTACGAATTAATTCAAACCATGACAAAATTAATTTACGAAGGAATTCAAACCATGACAAAATTAATTTACGAAGGCAAGGCCCCCCAAAACACCGAAAGAGGAAAACATGCGCGGTGATTGTATAAAGAGAACCTGAGAGTACTGAAACTCGTATGTTGTTTTCTTTTAAGGAATGAATTTCATTTTTCTGAGGTTTATCGAAGTGTAAGCTACATTGGGTCACGTGCAAAGAGAATGAACCCCAAAGGGGTTCATGTAAACTTTGCTAGTAACCCGATGTAGTTTACACTTCGAAAGGGGTTCATGTAAACTTTGCTAGTAACCCGATGCAGTTTACACTTCGATAAACAACAGAGAAATTAAATTCATTGCTTATATTTACATTCGTTTCAATAAAATCTGTCATGAAGAATATTATGTAAGCGTTAAAATTGAAGCGGAGAAACATGTATACGATGCTTTTTTGCTAACAGCAGAACAGCATGCATGACGTCACGACGTCCACGACGTCCACGACGTCCAATCAGATTGCAGAGGGTCATTGTTTATTTTGACGTCATTGACGTCGCGTGTCTCAATGTAATTATTAGAATGCAAATACGTTCCAATGGTTTACTATAGGGCTTTTCCATAAATACACCAAGACTGAAAATATTTGTAAATATTTACATTCTTGGTGTATTTACTGAAAAGCCCTATAGTAAACCATTGGAACCTAACGTAGTTTACATTCCAATAATTACATTGAGCCATGCAACGTCAATGACGTCAAAATAAACAATGACTCTCTACAGTCTGATTGGACATCGGCGACGCCATGACGTCATTCACGCTGTTCCCCTGCTAGAAGAAAAAATGCGTGAACATGTTTTACTGTTTCAATTTTAGCGCTTATATATGATTTTTCGTCGAAGTTTTGATTGAAATGAATGTAAATATAAGCAATGAAATTAATTTTTCTGAGATTAATCCTGAGATTAATCGAAGTGTAAACAACATTGGGTCACTAGCAAAGTTTACACTTTGCACGTGACCCAATATAGTTTACACTTCGATAAACCTCAGAAAAATGAAATTTATTCCTTAAATAACAAACAATACAGAGGGCTGTATATAGTATAATTTTGTTGCTAAAAGTATCGATGTAAAGGATTAACTGATAAAGCGATGTACGAATGCATTAGTTAATATTTATTAAGGCCTGCACGCTTTAAATCGTCATTACTTTGAAAATGAAAATTTAGTATTCATTATTAAAATATGCAATTACTGACCTTTGTTGGGGAAACTTTGCAGTGAATCGATCAAATACTCAGTATGTACAGTAGTTTATAGATCCTTATGAAGGTTCTATTTATATACATGACGGTTTGACTTGACATCCCGCAGCATGATGCTGTTATCATTAATATTTATGCTACAAAATGTTAATGACGCCAGGACTAAAAGTAGAAAATTACCGCACAATACTGACCAAAACGTGACGTCGAATCAACCAATAGAATTGCGTTTATTACGTGGTCATATGATAAAACAATATTTACCGTTTTCATCTCCTCGTAGCTAATCACGTGAATCGGAAGGTCGGGGTTATCTTGTATTACTTTCTCCCAAGATAATGTGTAGTCAAACCAAGAACCATAATCAACTATGAATAATAAAATTATGAGTAAATGTAATAACAGTCATATGGCATATGCATCTTAAGAGAGAATTGTATCCATTCTCCTAAACACCGCCATCTCCATGTGGTCAGAAATTAATCTGAACCATATCAGGTGACGGTAAACAAGTCATGGTGCCTTAATATAAATGGATATTCATCATTTATCCAGCGGCAACATAACATTTAGGCAATGTCGCATCAACCTTGAATATTTACATTATCCGTGCATTTATTTAACCCTATATGGTAAACCAATAGAAAATAATGTAATTTCTACCTCAATAACTACATCGGTTCACGCGACGTTACATGACGATAAGTGACGTCAGAATAAAAAATGGTTCTCCAGTCTGTTGGACGTAGGTGACGTCACTATGACGTTGTTGTAACGTCGTTGACGCTGTTCCGCTTTTAGTAGAAAAGTTGCGTATAAATGTTTTGCTGCTTCAACTATAGCCCTAAACGCGAATTTTTGGTCAAATAATAGGTAGAAAAGAATGTAAATATAAGCAATGAACTTAATTTTTCTGGAAATTATCGAAGTATAAACTACACTGGGTCGCGTGCGAAGTTTACATGAACCCCGTCGGGGTTCACGTACTTTGCACGCGACCCAATGTAGTTTATACTTCTGTAAACATCAGAAAAATGAAATTCGTTCCTTAAATAATGCAACGCCATGATGTTGCATTTACATTTATGCGATGTTGCATAAATGTCATGTGCTTGCTGGGATAAGTCCTGCTCTTTGATCTCCTATCATGTCTCTGTCCGAACTGGATGTCTTTCCAACACCAGAAGCATGGAGCTTTCATTTTGACTGCAATTGTAGTTAAACTTCTAGCCGTAAAACAAGAGTTGTTTTTGACTGCAGTTCTAGTTATACTTCAAGTCGGAAACTAGGACTTGTTCGAGTCACAAAGTGAAGTAATCTTACTGTGGCTTCGACAAATTATTTAAATTAGTCAACTCACCTAAACCTTTCATGAATCTTGGTAGGTAGTTTTCCCATTTTCCGCTATATTCGTACTCGATAAGTTTAAAATGGTGGTTGTAATACGAAACACAAATGTCTTTAGGATTCCTCTGCACAAAAATTATCTTTGTTTTATGTGTAAGGATTTGCTTTGGTAGCATAGATAGTGGTAAATGTGTGTTCATTATTCTCGGCGAAGCAAAGTTGTTGAAATCTTCTTGTCTTAATCCTTCCAACATTACCGTTTCTTTCATGCTATTTATACGGTCTGCCGATTGGTTGAGTAGCATTGACGTCACTTCCCATAACCAATGAGTGCCTGAAATATTTAGCAGAGTTTTTAAACAAATAATAAATGAGCCGCGACACGTGAAAACCAACGATGTGGTTGTGCGACCAGCCCAGCCTCAGATCAGCCTGGGCATTCACCCAGTCTGATCAGAGTCTTGGCTTTGCGCTTAGATGGTAGCTAAGGGTCTAAGCTACCACCATGCAGACAGCGGAGACTCTGATCAGACTGGGTGGATGCCCAGGCTGATATGAGTCTGCGCAGGGCGCACAACCACATTGTTGGTTTTCTCGTGTCGCGGCTCAAATGTTGTTCCCCTTTCTAAGATAATGGAAGAACCCATTCAACTTAAGACATCGTTCCTTTTGGAACAATTTTGTCCAGTGCAAAGATTAGATCATGTACGTCACCGCGTTTTCTTTTCACCAGATTATATGCCTCATTTGTCTAAGTTATAAATGAGCCACGACACGGCAAAACAAACAAAGTGACATATGCGCCCAACGAAGACTCAGATCATTCTGGGCATCCGCCTAGTCTGATCAGAGTTATCATTGTCCGCATAGAGTTAGCTTGGACCCTAAGCTAGAGGATGCTAAGACCCTAAGCTACCCTTAAAGTGCAAGCAGCAGAATGTAAAGACTGATCAGACTGGGTGGACGCTCAGGCTGATCAAAGTCTTCACCTGGCCCACACGCCACTTTGTTGGTTTTGCCGTGTCGCGGCTCAAATCAAAGAATATGCATGATACAGAAAGCATGAGCTACAGAATTTTGTAGCTGCATGCGGTCACAAGATTTGTCTATATATGGCATATCAGGAACTGTAACTCCGGCAAAAATGGGTCTGAGCAAGACTTCGATAGGTCATGATCGATGTCAAATAATGATACCAAAATCCTGAAAGTTTTATGAAAATCGCTAGAAGACTAAAGGAGGAGTTGTGGCCACAAGATTTGTCTACATATGGACAGATCAAGGGCTGTAACTCTGGCTGAGCATGGCCAAAATAAGATATGAACCACGTTAAGTTGTGACAACAATATCCTAAAAGTTTCATAAAAATTGGATGAAAACTGGAGGATGTGGATGATGTGCAGCAACAAGATATTTCCACGAACGGACAGACTGACTGACGACGGCCGGACGGAACCCATCACTGTATTCCCCTTTGACTACAACGGGGAACATTGATGATCAAATTCTCACCAGCCTTAGGATAGGCACAAACAAAGATATCATCAGGTCGGCATTTCCACTCTGGTATACTTCTTACTTCTGCTTCATGATTGGGGACGAAATCAAATGACGGCGCAAGGAAACCATCAACATCGAGTACCCGGATGGACTCGCCTGTACCGTCGTCTATATTCCGGACTGGCATGATTCCAAAGTTAAAATCTGTAAAAGTAACGTAAACAACAATCACGCAGTATAGTCGACTTCAATTTCAAGAAATCGAAGAACTTCGGTCTGGTAACCCCGGTAGTTCTGTGGGTTAAGCGCTGGCTTACTGATCTAGCAGACCGTGTTTGAGCCCCGCTTGAGGCGAGAATCTTTCCTACCGTAAACCGGGTCCCATTGCACACAGCCTTTCATTATCATCGTCCCATCGTCCTGATATGATATAAATGAAATAATGTTGAAAAGGATGTAAAATCGCAAGTCATCCATACAACCATCTATAAGTTCGGTCTATGCGCCCAAAACAAAAAGTGTTGAATTTGCAAACAGCGTAGATCCAGGTGAGGTGGCTCATCACCGAAGAGCAGGATCTTCTTTTAATACCTGACGTGTTATTGATATTAGAAGCAAATTAGACAAAGCAAAATACACAATTGTCGTAGCAAAATTAGGAAATAAATAAACTGAAAATCAAGTTGCACTGTGTAGGTTTGTTTTGCCTTGTTTTAGGTCTCCATAGTTCTCCCACTGGTAAAATCGCTTCTAAATTTATAACGTCTTTTGATATGCACACGCTGCGTCACGGAAACAAAAAACTGTTTTTCTTCGTTTCCCCATTCAACAATGAATGGTATCTTCGTCTGTACATGTATAAAAGCGTTTACTATCGAAAATAGGTCATTTTGGTTGCCAACTAAAATGGCCCAAATATTTTTCAACACACTTTTATGGGAAACTGAAGGATAGTTCAGTTGTTCAATCACCGAACGAAATGTTGAGATAAGCTTGCAGCGTCGATGTGTTTTCACTAAATTTGTCAACTGTATATGCATATGTATATGCAAATGTTGAGTGAAAAATGTATCGGGGTAGGGTCGAGTCGGGTAACTTCGGACAGCGGTTAATTCGGACAGTGACATTGTTTCCTTTATATGTCAGTTGTTTGGAATTCAAACAAAAATAAGCTGGGCAAACAGTGAAAATCGTGATGAGACGGCTCATTAAAGAGCCGTCTCATCTGGATTTTCACTGTCTGCAATGGTATGTCCGAATTTACCCGCCGTCCGAAGTTACCCGACTCTACCCTAGTATGAACAATACTGCAAAGTCACACAAAAATCACTTGGCTCTAGGATCTGATAAACTTTTGTGGTAATTTGTTACGGATCTCATTGCTCTCCTGGTGGTATAAATTCGTGTAATATCCAAACGAGACGTATCGCTAAAAGCGTTTTACAGTTTCGTCATTGTAAATGAATGTGATTGGCCAGCTTTAAACCAAAATGACCTGCTTTCAATATCATAAATTTTAATATATAGTAAAATACCACGTACTAAAAGATACAACGTACAAAAGTAGGTTCCTATTTTTTGGCTCGCATTTGCTTATATTGCAATGAATGGATGGGAACCAGAAAGTGTTCTTTATGGACAGATTTTTTTTCAGACACTATCTCCCACTACCTTTTGCGAGTTGCTGTGTTATTGTTTAACGTCCACGGTAAACAGCTATGGTCATGTCGGGACGGTCAGTTAACCTAACCACACTATTCCTGGGCAGGCTCTCCCCTTCTTGAATCAGCGGAAGGAGAAATGAACTAAGTGGCCGGGCCGGGTATCGAAACAAGGACCTCTGGCTTATAAGTCAGACGCCCAACCGACTGCGCTACGCGGCCCGGCTACCTTTTGCCAGTTATGGCAGACTATATGCATCTCAACCGTTACATTTCGTCACCAAATGTGAAGACAGAACCGTTTTTTATCGGTATGAACACAAAGATGTACAGGATAAAGAAGCACGGAAAAATGAAGAGACTTGATAAACAACACATTTCATGAGGGGGGAAAAGAGCATAAGATACAATACCTATGAATATGCATATTCCCTGTTTTAACACTTTATGTTAAAAATACACTCAGAAAAACGATAAATTAAGTGATTCAGTGGCGTTGTGTGAAAAGGTACACTACCGCATTTCAGCTGCTATTCGCTTGCTAATGGCGCTGAAACAGGGGAAAAGGCTGCCCATATCAAATGATCCTTTCTATGTGTACTGGCCACCACCTGACTGGATTCATCCAAATGTCTGCACAGGTTCTGATTCACTAATCAAGCCACGACACGAGAAAACGAACAAAGTGGCTGTGCGCCCAGCGTGGACTCAGCTCAGCCTGGACATCCGTCCAGTCTAATATGAGTCTTCCCTAAGCGCTTAAAGGATAGCTAAGGATTTAAGCTACTATCGTGCGGACAGCGAAGACTCTGCTCATACTGGGCGGATGCCCAGGCTTACCCGAGTCTGCGCTGGGCGCACAACCACTCGTGTCGCGGCACAGTCATTATTTGGACAAAGTTGCAGCGAACGCTGCACATCATGGGATTTTTCTTCAGTTTCGGTAGATAGATTAATGCAGACACGAGGTTAATGCACTGATGAAACACAATAATTATCTAAAATTGATATTTGATATTTTCATGAAGATATGTGAGTATCTCTGAAAGAAATTAAGGAAATCTGAATTATGTATTTTCAAATTTTCTCATCTTCTAAATTCATTTTACTCTCTTTGGAAGCAGAATGATATGCTGAAACTGGTGCTAAAAGCGCTCTGGCCCCGAGGTTATAAAACTTGAGTACATTCTAAAACTCAAAATAAAGCACACTGATTGGCTGCTTCCGAGCATGTTCTCAAACTCAAAATGAAGCACACTGATTGGCTGCTTCCGAGCACATGCAAACAACTTCAATGACCGAAACGCCATTTCCCTATACATTCAATACTAGACAGCAAAGGTGATTGGGAAGGGGTCCCACCTACCATAGCTCTCGCCTTGGTGAAACTGATCGCATATATCTCTGAAGAGATTTTTCAGTGTACTAAAATTGTACAGTGTGATATAATGTCTAATGTGAGCACAGGATAACCCATAAATTTTGAAGCAAACTTATTTCCAATGGGGTCCTTGTCACTGTGATGATTTGAGATCAGGGATTCCAGACAAGCCGTCAAGTACTGTGGTTCGTCTGGAAAGCTGTCCTCATTCACACTGCTGAAAACAAAATAGTAAGTAATTCAAGACAACTCTGCAATAAACGTGATGACATACGTTTGGAACAAGGATCCTTGCGACCATACAAAGCCAAATGGCAAGGACCCTCTTTGCAAAAACAGGAAAATTTGTTCCCAAGATTTTTCAAAACAATCAACACTATAATACATGTACTATAAAATGTACTATTCAGATTAGTTTGGTGCTAGTATCATGCTCAATCCCGCATACGAACCTGCCCCGAACACCAAAAAGTACACTTACAAATACAAATACAAATCAATTATCACAGTTCCACTATACTTCCCTCCCACCCCCTCTCTTTTTTGAAAGAGTAGGAAAACGCTCAGGAACTGACACAGTTCAGTTCCAGATCCCACCCAAGACACCATGTAGGAAAAGACAACACAAAATTAAACACCACCAAAAACATCACCAGTAACAGCTTGGTAAACAGCAATTTCCCACGTAGATAGTTTCCGAGATAGCCTTAAAGGTAGGTTCCTGAACTGAGGATACCAGTTCTGTTCACAAAATAAAGTTGTCTTTTTCTGTGTAGTATTATATACTCTTATTGTTTTGAAACAGTTGCTACTGAGAAAATCGTTGGATTTTGTTGAAAATTGTCGTTTTTTCTCTGGTTTACTTTCTTTGGTTTAAACAATGCCTTGGAATTCCAGTTCTAAAAATAATTTTGTCATATGTCTATAAGTGCGTAATTTCTAGCGTCATTCTCCAAAAGGTCAATTTTTCTCTTGTTGTGAGTTCTCCTAGAGGCCCTGGCATGGCGGATCGGTTAATACTAGCCCAAAATGCAATGCAGCATGGCGTCATCCGCATTATCTATTTTTGGCGTGAACTAAAAATAGCGCTAACTGGTGTGCGTAGCAGAGTTAGGGAATCCCTCGTGAAATTACTTATCTAATACTTCTGGCTTTACACTTTTTAGTGAAACTTATTTGTTTCCTTGTTATAAGTGATTACCGATAATTTAGAGAAAAAAATCACAAAAATTATGATGCATGCCATACTTCAGGAACCAACCTTTAACAGACACAGCAACAAACACCACATAAAGCAACCAAGAAGAACCAAAACAGAAGTGCCGAAAAAACAATGATCATATGAGGAAAAGTCTCTTTAGTAATATGCAAAAGAACTTTTTTTGTTGTTCAAACAATTTTCAGACAGAAATAATGTAACCCGTCTTCTTGAATTCGTTAATATTTTGACATTCTTTTACTGAGTCGGGAGATATTTTCTCGGCATCTCTCCAGGATCTCGGGAAAACGGATCTGTACCACCATACAATTGAAACAGACCCTCATTAAAATAAAAAAGAAATACTTTTCATTCCCTTGATGCTCGGTGTACAAAAGTAATATAAACTAGACCTAGTATTATACCCATGCGAATCGCAAACTTTCGAGAAAAAAATCCATTAAATAAGAAGGACTGATTTCAAATGCATGGGTCAAACGTAACTGGGTTACCTAAGGAAATTTAGACTGGCCAGTACATGTGAATTTAAACTAAATCTGGGATTTTCTTGATTGATAAACCTCACTACATTAGTTTTCACAACTTGTAGTTTTTTTTACTTCAAGTTTTTATTCAATCCAGCGTAATATAACAGGCAGAAGTGACATAAGATAAGTGCAGATCATAAAGTTTGCCAAGTTTTTTAACTGTATCATTAGTATACTTTCTGAATAATTTCGGGAACAATATTAAAGAAAGGTTTGGCTTTTGCTTGTTTCATATCCTGAGGAAGACTCCTTTATCTATTGAAAAAAATCCAAAACTGTTATCGGTAGTTTTAATCCACTTGGAATCTTGGTGGAACATCATCTAAGCCTGAACTTTTGTTCGGATTTACATTGTTTAACTCTTTCATGACAAAATCTTCTGAAATATTTTTAAGTAGAATCGATTATTTCGAGGAATACTTTGCCTTTAAACCTGTTTAAATGACTTAGACTTAGCATAAAACATGTTTTATGGATTTTGGTAGTTTCCGACTCAAAATAGATGGGATGATTGTGAAAAAAGGAATAAAAAAGTTTACTATTTTACACGCCCCGTGACAATTTTCTCCCTCAACGTCAAAGACAATGTTACTGTTCCTTTTCTTTTCAGCCTTGTAGCCCAAATCCTTAAACAGTTGCCATAATTGGTTTGACTCATTCCTGTTTTCTTCATTTTGTCTGAAAAATAATTTATTTGGCTATTTTTTTTTTTTTTTTTTTTTTTTTTTTTGATGTGCCTCTGAGCTTGTTTTCTCATCTTCCAGAATTATTTACAGTCATCTTGTTAACCATACTGTTGAATAGATATAGAAAATGATCCCTCAGTTAAATTGCATCTAAAATCTCCTGAGTAAACTAATGTTCCGTCCATTGTTTTAGTCGTACCTCTTTAATCGGAGCTAACCTATTTAGAATGTCCATGAAAATATCTTTAACAACAGACCATGCTTAATTTACAGTTGTTGCTTGAAACAATTTTCCCAGTTTGCATTCCGAAATATGAAGGCTGTGCAAACATTTATAAGTACGAAAAAGTTGATAAGTTGATATGTGCTGATAATAACATAGTGGTACGATGGTGCAGTCTTTGCAAAACACATGAAAACCATAGGGGGGGGGGGGGGGGGGGGGGTCTTTTGAAGCTGTTATCCGATTGTGACATTATTTCGTATGGCTAGTTATGAGTGATATGCTGGGTTTAAAATTGTTTTCAATAACTCGTATGTATGCCGTTTGCACGTATGTGCATATGTTTGTTCGCATACATCTGTTTGTTAGACCCTCAAAATCGACGTCGAGGTGTTTTCATTATTGGCTGGCACCTCGACCAACTAAAAATAAAAATAGAAAACGTCCGATATAAACGAGAAATGTAAATAGGGCCAATTACGTTCGGCATTGTACAACAAGTCTGTTTGTCAGCACATCTATGTTAACATGCACGTGTAAGTGTATGCAACTATGCGTGTGCAGTCAGATTCATGGAGCACATGGTACCTGCTAAAATATAGCACGCATATATAGGAAACAGAATTCATCCCTATAGCTGCAAATATTACTTAATTTTCGTAAATTTTAGATATTTTCAGCATAAACAACTATATTAAAAGAAGTGTAAGTTGCTGAAAATAGCAAATTGGGTTTGGAGTGATTTAGTTTTAGTGGTTTGGGATGCTTTTATGGGCGGTTTGGGTGGTTTGGGGTAATTAGAAGGATCGCCTTCTGTGTCCTCCCACCCAGGTCTTTTGACGTCTTTTTACGTCTTCCCTGCTTTTTTTTTTTTTTTTTTTTTTTTTTAGTTTTTTTGTGTTTTTTTTTATTATTATTATTATCATCATTAGTTTGTTTGTGTGTGTGTGTCCTTTCGGGTCTTCCGGTGTTTAGGAACCCCAGTCGTTTTATAACCCCAATTGGAATTGGCGTACGGAATATATAGAAATCAATTACGCCTTTTCTTGACAAGAGGAAGTGCCGAAATCACAATGGTAAATTATGATAATTGAACATTAAACCCTTTCTTCATGATTTATTTATAAATCCAATCAATTCTTTAATACCATAGTTAAAATTCAAGTGGGAGTAAAGGTATTTGGCATGGTTCAGTCTTTGCAAAACACGTGAAACCCCTAGGGGGTGTGTCTTTTGAAGCTGCTATCCGATTGTAACATTATTTCGTACGGCTAGTTAGGAATGATATACTGGTTTAATATTGCTTTCAACAAGTTTGCAGCATCACAAGGATACCAGGATGTGTCAACGATAACTGTATACTGTAGTAAACCTGGATACCATCACCGCACCAAGCACTACCCAAGCTAAACTTTGCTTAACTAGCAACAAAAGGTCCACCAATCTAACCAGAAAGCATGCTTTAACAGCGAGGCGCTAGTATTGGTATTTATACCCATTAACTACACTACTCCCTCCTCTTTTCTTGAAAAGAACTGTAGCACCCTGTAGCTACAAGTCTACAATAGTTCGCCTTTCATCCCTCAAAAGCAGGGCAGTAGTCTCCCGTGAGCAGGTCAAACATGCTGCCACCAATGTAGTAAACCTAGATCATACATGTGATATCTCCCCAATCATCCGGGAGTCTCCCGGAAATGAAGCCCAGCTCCTGCGCTCTCGGAAAGCCTTCAGAATGTCCCGGATGCTGAGTTTTCCCAGTGTTCCCACTCAATTTCTAAATTGCGGGTTTTCATACCCCCAATTAATGAAATCTGCGGGTATGAAGCTGAAATTTGAGGGTACAATGTAGGGAAGCAAAATAAAACAAAGACAACATGCTGGAATAGCTGTAAATTAGCTGTTTTTAAAAGGAAATTGTAAAAGTGACTTAGTGTATGCATATACATTAATTCAAGTATAAAAGGCAGTTAATTTCAGCTGTGCCATAACCGTATGTAGCAGACGCTAAGTCACTTCATCAAGGTCGTAGTGAAAAGGGCTAATTTCCGACACAAATATCACGGAAATTTCCGTAAGAATTTACTCATTACGAAATACAATACACTACTATTAGCGAGGTGCTGGATATTACCAGTTTACTGGCTTCCGTTATTGTAACAATCTTCAGTGTGAACCGGATACCAGGCACTTAGCAACGCATAAATAAACTGCGGTACTATTTTTAGAACGCACATCAAACGCTTTTTCCGGGGAAAAAGTAAAAACGAGCAATAAAAACAAGTAAACAAATAAAAAGCTAATCAAAATAGCAAACCCAGCAATGAAATCCGATGAGATTTTATTTTTATTTTTCCTAAAAAAACGTGCGTGAATGCACGTGTTCGGTAAAAAATTTATGCGCGATTTTTTAAATCTTTGCGTGAATCACGCACAATTCTACGTGAATGGGAACACTGTTTTCCCTTCATAATTTTTTTCTGAATACCCCTTTTCCAATGCCATGCCCTTTTTCCCTTCCAGTAAGGAGATATCCACGTGTGTATTCACAGCATCAAATATTGTTTTGACTGTGCAATAAACAAACACATCATGTCTGTTGACATTAATCCCAATATGCAGGTCACTAATAAACTCAATGACCCGTGAAAACACATGGCCGTGTAAAGAATTACGGACAAAATGTGTTAAGAAGATATGTCATGTGAAAAGAAGTCGAAAACCCTGTTTCACAACTACACAAAATAAACATGCGCAATACAGTCAGAGACTTGCTTTCACTACTTAGATTCCCTTAGACACATAGACAATAGATGCAAAACTCTGTTTAGACTGCAGAGAGATGCAGGCTGATAGGTGTCTTTACTTGTTACTCACTCCGTATGGTATTTTTCCCCAAAGTGCAAATTATATATCTGGATAAGTTTTATCATTAATGGTGTAAAAGTTACATATGAAAGTCTTGGTATTTCTGTCTTGTGCATGGGTATAGTTTGTGTCAAAACAGAATTTGAACATTGTTATATACACTTTTATCAGTTTTTACAGCTCTGTGTGCCTTTAAACAAAAGTTATTTGTTTATGATAGAAGATAATTAGATATTCTGAAATACAAATTTCAAGGGAGACAAATCTGTATGAAATCTCAAGTATACCCTTTTGCAAAAGCTAGATTCTGTGCCAGACAGATACCAAAATAATGATACAAATAAAAGTAATATAATAATAAATGAATAATTATAATAATTAAAGAAAGGAGTTTTTTGGGGGGTGGGGGGAGGGGCTGGGGGGAGTAACTCAAAAGTAAACTAAACAAACTATACTATCATTCATGTTCTGTTTTAAGTTATATAGATACACAATAACTCTGTATTGACTTGTTAAAACACATAACAGAGTTAATGTTCATGGTGAAATCAATCAACTATGGAATATATACACACTTACAATGTCTACCATAAAGATCCTAAGTTTTCGGGCAGATATGTCTTTCAAACAGTGGAAACCGTGATCAGACTGTTCCTTAGGAACCAGAATGATCAAGGTCTTTACAATTTCAATTCCATCTGCGCATTTTTGAGGCATTACTCTATGGTAGACCCAGAACAACAGGAAAATAAATAACAGGGCAAGGACTGGCTGTGCTTGCAGCAGGTGCAGTATTTGGGCAGTCTTTTTGGGGGATATTTTTTAACTTAAACATTGTTTTTCTAGGAAACAAAACGGTGAAATGTTTGTTTTTTTGTTTTATTCTGTATCATACAATGTAAGTTTAACTAAAACAATATGCATAAGCATGCCCCATCGATTGAATATATTTTTCATGACGTTTTTCATGAAATTCAATTTTCTTGCATTTTTTTAAAAAATGTAAAAATATATTTATTATCAAGATAATTGCAATTTTTCTTACCAGTTTGTTTCAAATACCCTATAATATTAAAGATTATAAGATTAGCAGAAATGAAAGTCAATCCATGTGCTAGAGACATGAATTTTAATGGAAAATGTGTAAAAAAAAAGTATGTATAAATACAAAAGTTTGTTTTTTAGGAAAACAAAAGGTGAAAATTTTTCTTTTCTTATCCAAATGTTTTATAGCCCTTTGGGTTATTCAGCTGGTATAATGAAATGAATCCCCACCAATATTTTTATTCACTATTTGTCTACCTTAAAATAAGAAAAAAATACAGTAAAGTAGGTGAAACGACGCATCAAAGTTGCCGTCAAAAAGTCTCCCTGATGGAGAACTCAATCTCCCTGAAATGAAATCCAAATCTCCCACATGGTCATCGGGAGTTCATCACATGTATGCTAGATACTCAGTCACTGCACCAAGCAGCTTAACCTGGGTCAGGTTATAGTCTATAGTTTTTATACTTATTCTTTTTCAGTTGGTGTTAGTTCTAGGGGATCTACACATTCCTCACAGATGTAATTCTGTCCCCAACAAATTTAAGAAGCTTCTGGTGCCTGGAAAAATACAACATATATTGTGTACAGGGAACCTGTGTACAAAAGAATCATTTGATTATTTGAAGACGCTGGCTAGTGATGTACATGTGGTCAGAGGAGACTTCGATGAGGTACAGTATCAGGGGCTACGGTATAAATCCTTATAAATGGCCCTGCTCTGATAAACTCCCCCTGCCTCTTTTCCAAACTTGATGTTAAGTTAACTTGCATAAATTCCTGTTTGCTTTTCTGGACAAAGTAGCTCTTCAAAATGGGGTTTTCTCTTTCCTTTAAGAGATAACCCCAACCTCTACTGAGAAGAGAGGCAAAAATGATAGAATTATTTCTTCTGAAAGTATACCCATTCACCTAACTGCTGTTTATTAGAGGTATTTTGGCAGTGGGTAAGTTATTACAATTAAGAATCTAAATAATGCCCCCCCCCCCCCTTTTCATAAAACGCAACACCCCTGGGGCATTTAAAAGGATTGATACCGTATTTTCAGAGCTGGAGATACATGTAAGAAGGGGTAGCATAAAAAACGAAAGATAATTTTTCTTATTTTTCACCAAAAACATTATGTTGTGATCCTTCGTTAGAACCACCTCAGTGAAAACTTCCAATGAGGGGTCACAACATACTTTTTTATTAAAAGAAATAGGAAATGATCCCTAAATTATCCCAGTTTTCCCGTCTTATCTGGAACTCTGGTTTTTAGCTCACCTGGCCCGAAGGGCCATAGTGAGCTATTGTCATACCAATGCGTGCGTCGTGCATCGTCACAAAATGTGTCCGTCAACACCTAAAAACAAATATTCAAACATCTTCTTCTGTAAACCTACTGGTCTCATGGTTCTCAAATTTCACATGGAGCATGACCTGACTCCAGGGTCTCAGAATTGTAAAATTGGGTCAGGTTGAAAATCCAAGATGGCCGCCGTTACTAAAAATAGCAAAAACAACAAAATAAACTTCTTCTCCAGAACCACTTAGTATATTTGTCTGAATTTTGGCATGGAACATCAATGAAACCTTGGTATTCAAAATTGTAAAAATGAAAAAAATCTGTAGCGGCGTTTTGTCACAGTGACCTACTTTCTGTTTACGAGTGTAATTTTGCTCAAATGCCAATGTCAAAAAACGACATATTCAAACGACTTCAAACAACTTCTCTAAAACCACTGCACCCATGGGTTTCAAATTTCACTTGGAGCATGACCAGACTGCAGGGTTTCAAAATTGTAAAATTGGGTCAGGTCAAGAATCCAAGATGGCCGCCATTACTAAAAATAGCAAAAACAACAAAATCAACTTCTTCTCCAGGACCATTTGGTATATTTGGCCGAAAGTTTGCGTGGAACATTAATGGGACCTTGGGATTAAAAATTGTAAAAATGAAAAAAATCTATTGCGGAATTAGGTCACAGGGACCTTCTTAGCGTTTACAAGACCGATTTTGCTCAAATGTCAGTATCTCAAGAAAACGCAATCGATTGTGGTCAGATTTGGTCAGAAATGGTCCTTGAAAGGAATTATTTCAATTTTGTGCCAGTTGACTATCCAAGATGGCCACCATGGGGGCCATTACTAAAAATAGCACAAACATAAAAATGACAGTTACTCAAGAACCCTTGAATGGAATTCGACCAATTTTGTGTCAGAATGTTCCTTGCATGAAGCCGTTTGGATTAATTACAATTTGGCTTTCCAAGATGGCTGACATCTGCCGTTACTAAAAATAGCACAATCATAAAAATGAGAATTACTCAAGAACCCTTGAATGGAATTCGACCAATTTTGTGTCAGAATGTTCCTTGCATGAAGCCATTTCGATTAATTGCAATTTGGCTTCCAAGATGGCCGACATCTGCCGTTACTAAAAATAGCACAAACATAAAATGACAATTACTCAAGAACCCTTGAATGGAATTGGACCAATTTTTGTCAGAATGTTCCTTACATAAAGCCATTTCGATTAATTGCAATTTGGCATTCCAAGATGGCCACCACCTGCCATTACTAAAAATAGCACAAAACATGAAAATGACAATATCTCAGTAACCGCTGAATAGATTTTGACGAAATTTGTGTCAAAATGATTTTTGCATTGAGATGTTTCAAAAGTAACTAAATATAGACAAGTCATAATGGCCTTTGTTACTAAAAATAGAAGAATGTGAAGATAAGAAAATCTCAGTGGAATTGGACTAATTTTCTGTCAGAATGATCATTTCAATAAGCTTTTTCGATTTTCTGCATTAGGGCATTCCAAGATGGCCGCAATCTGCCGTTACTAAAAATAGCACAAAACATGAAAATGACAACATCTCATTAACCGCTGAAGCGATTGAGACGAAATTTGTGGCAAAATGATTCTTGCTTTGATGTGTTTCACAAATTAACAAATATTGACCCGTCAAGTTGGCCTCTGTTACTTAAAATAGCAAAATTTGAAAATTAGAAAATTACAATGGAACTGGACCAATTTTGTGTCAAAATGGTCCTGGCATGAAAGTTTTTCAATTTTTTGCATTTTGGCATTCTAAGATGGCCGCCATCTGCCGTTACTAAAAATAGCACAAAACATGAAACTGACAATATCTCAGTAACCCCTGAATGGATTTTGATGAAATTTGTGGCAAAATGATTCTTGCCTTGAGGTGTTTCAAAAGTAAATATATAAAGACCAGACAAGTTGGCCTCTGTTACTAATAGTAGCAAAATGTGAAATTGAGAAAATCTCTGGAATTGGACCAATTTTGTATCAGAATGGGGACCATTCGGATACAAAAGCCAGGTGAGTAATATCAGGCCCATTTGGGCCTCTTGTCTGTTGAGTATTCTGCAGTACTTTCTGTTATGGATCTTGTACATGTACATCTAGAAAATTTGTGATCATGAATATCCTGTTCATTGGCCATTTTGTAGAGATCAACACTTTAGGTGATAAAACATGATGCAAGTTGCTTCTAATCTGTGGTAGACATACCAACTGTAATGATGCCTGCCAATATGTTAATTTTGGAAAATCAGGCTGTGGAGCCAAGGGGGTAAAATATATAGCCCAACAAGGCTTTATAGACAGTTTCAGCTGTCAAGGAGACTATGCTGTCATACACATGGTATTTTACAATCCCCAGTTACCGAAATGTACCAGAACTTGTGATATTCCGTCAAAATATATGTTGTGACTCCTCATCAGAACTGCTGTGAGCGTCCACATTGTATGGAGAAATAAGAACAGAATGTCTTGCAGTTGTCATCAAAGCCTTTGTTGCTGTCTTCTTATTTGAACTTTAACCCTTAAAGTGCCAAAAAGCAGAATACAATTTTACATCTGCAAAATTCCAAAACATGACTCATCCAACCTATATCTTATAAAGAATTCATAAACCAAAGGGCAAACAATATAGATCCAGATGAGGTGGCTAATGATGAGCTGTTATTCAACTTTTTTTAGTTTTGGCTCTTTAAGTGTTTATATATCTAAAACAATCCATTTTTGTCGCACCTGCTTTAGCAAGGTGCGATATAGGAGTTCACTTTTCCGTCCGTCCGTCTGTCCACAATTACCTCGACCCTAGTGTTTAAGTCCATTTCTCTCAAACTATGATACCTACAATCATCAAACCTGGTATGAAGTTTCTTCTTTGAATGTTCTCGAAGTATGTTGCACTTTTTAATGGACGACGGCACTTCGTGCTCAAGGTGAGGTATTGTGATCGGTCTTTGTCCGGCGTCAACTTTTGCTTTAAACGACTTCTTCTCCAAAACTGCTAGACGGATTTTGAAATAATTTCACAGAAATGTTCCTTGGGGGACTCTCTACCAAAATTGCTCAAATGGTTCTGCTCCGCTGAACAATATGGCCGCCAGAGCTAAAAATAGAAAAACCTTTAAACAACTTCTCCTCCAGAACTGCTGGGCCGATTTTGAAATAATTTAACAGAAATGTTTCTTAGGAGACCCTCCACCAAAATTGCTCAAACAGTTCCACTCTGCTGAACAATATGGCCGCCAGAGCTAAAATTAGAAAAACCTTTAAACGACTGCTCCTCCAAAACTGCTGGGCCGATTTTGAAATAATTTCACAGAAATGTTCCTTAGGAGACCCTCTACCAAAAGTGCTCAAACGGTTTCGCTCCACTGAACAATATGGCCGCTAGAGCTAAAAATAGAAAAACCTTTAAACGACTTCTCCTCCAAAACTGCTTGGCAGATTTTGAAATAATTTCACGGAAATGTTTCTTAGGAGACCCTCTACCAAAATTGCTCAAACGGTTCCGCTCCGCAAAACAATATGGTCGCCAGAGCTAAAAATAGAAAAACCTTTAAACGACTTCTCCTCCAAAACTGCTGGGCCGATTTTGAAATAATTTCACAGAAATGTTCCTGAGGAGACCCTCTGCCAAAATTGCTCAAACGGTTCTGCTCCTCTGAATAATATGGCCACCAGAGCTAAAAATAGAAAAAAGCTTTAAACATCATCGTTTCTGAAGCCAATGGCTCGATTTCAAAAAAATTTCACAGAAATGTTTTACTCATGACTCTGAACAAAAATTGCTAAAACGGTTCCACTCTGCTGAACAAAATGGCTGCCAGAGCTAAAAATAGAAATAAATCTTAGAATGACACAGAGGGCACAGTTATGATCCAATCATCATGAAACTTTGTCAGAATGTTTATCTAAATGAAATCTAGACCATCTTTGAAACTGGGTCATGTGGGGTCAAAAACTAGGTCACTGGGTAAAATCTTAGAAAAACCTTGTGCACACTCTAGAGGGCACAGTTATGATCCAATCTTCATGAAACTTTGTCAGAATGTTAATTTATATAAAATCTAGGCCAAATTTGAATCTGAGTCTTGTGGGGTCAAAAACTAGGTCACTAGGTCAAATCTTAGAAAAACCTTGTGTACACTCAAGAGGGCACAGTTACGATCCAATCTACGTGAAACATTGTCAGAATGTTTATTTTCATGAAATCTATACCAGATTTGAAACTGGGCCATATCAGGTCAAAAACTAGGTCACTAGGTCAGATCTTAGAAAAACAGTGTGAACGCTTTTATCGGACACAGTTTTGTTCTAATCTTCATGAGACTTTGTCAGAATGTTTGTTTCCAACAAATCTGGACCAAGGGTGCAACTTGGTCATGTTGGGTCAAAAAGTAGGTCACTAGGTTAAACCGTAGAAAAACATTGTGTACACTCTAGAGGGCACAGTTTTGATAACTTTGTCAGAATGTACATATCCAAGAAATCTAGACCAGGTTTGAAACTGGGTCATGTGGGGTCAAAATCTAGGTCATTAGGTTAAATCTTATAAAAACCTTAGGTACACAATAAAGGGTTCATTTTCCATTTAATCTTTGTGAAACTCTGCCTGTCGGTCATATGGATGTCTCTGAGGTTAAGTTCACAGGATACTCAGGTGAGCGATCCAGGGCCATCATGGCCCTCTTGTTTCTACCCTTGACCTATATTTCATGCTCTGCTGACTTCGTAAAATCTAATGTCCAAAATTACCTCGACCCTAGTGTTTAAGTCCATTTCTCTCAAAGTTAAATATGATACCTACAATCATCAAACCTGGTATAAAGTTTCTTCTTAGAATGTTCTCAAGGCATGTTGCACTTTTTTCTATCCATGACCTATATTTCATGCTCTGCTGACTTCGTAAAACTTAATGTCCAACATTACCTCGACCATAGTAAGTGTTTAAGTCCATTCCTCTCAATTTATGATTCCTACAATCATCAAACCTGGTATAAAGTTTCTACTTAGAATGTTCCTAAGGCATGTTGCACTTTTTACTACCCTTGACCTATATTTAACCCTCTTCTGACTTGGTAAAATTTCACGTCAAAAATTACATCGACCCTAGCCTGTAAGTCCATTTTTCTTTAAAGTATGATACCTAGAATCATCAAACCTGGCAAAAAGTTTTTTCATAAAAAGATCTCAAGGGATGTTGCACTTCCTTCTGCCCTTAACCTTTATTTCAAGGGCTGCTGACTTTGTAAAATTGTTGGCTTTGGAAATTAATAGGTTAACCTGGCATCCACATACTGTGGCATTAAAGTACATTTCTCACAAACTAACCCATTTACCACCATCAGACATGGCATACAATGTTTTCTTAAGCTGGTCTCTTGGATTGTTTTTTGATGATTATCTCATACTCTGTTGACTGTTGAATTTTATGTCCAGAATTGCATCCTTCTTAGCTTGCAAGTCCAGTTCGCTCAAATTTTTATACATGAATTCATCAAAGCTAATCTAACCATGATCTCTGCTACTGTGGAAGAGCAAGGCAGGTGCGACATAGCATTCTGGGGAATTCTTGTATATGCAAAGCATTGCATAAAAAAAGACAAAAGAGTAGCAAAAACATCAAAATACTTTATTAACCCTATTTAATGCCCTGGGAACATTGCATTTTACAGACAAAAGTGGGGCGTTATTTAGAGCCTAAATTGTAGTAAATAAACCTCTTCATAATTTTCAAATAAACAGTATTACGGTAAATGGGTATACTTGCACAGAAAGCAGCTCTGCTGTTTTGCCCCCCTTTCCATTAGGGGTCAACTTTGAAAGGAAAGAATTTGCTCCTGTAGGAGCAAATTATCTTTTGTTTAAGAGTAGTCCTCATGTCAAAGAGATACCTCATCCAGAGAAGCAAACAGGAATTCATGCAAGTTAATATAACATTATTTTCGGAACAACAGGCAGGTTGTTTTTATGAGCAGGGTCATTTATTAGGATTAATACGGTATATCAGTGTTTACCCTTACACCTTATCATATTTCTTTGGTTATAAGACAGAGGTTTCTCTCTCCAAAACAGTGCCAAAAATCTAGATCCCTCATGCAAGATTGATCTAGATTTGTGGGAGTTTTTTGGGTTTTTTGTTGTTTTTTTTTGAAGAAAAAAACCTTATCTAAGGCCCCAGTCACACATTCACGGTTCAGGCCACGGTTACACAAACCGTAGCACACCGTCGTGATTTGTAGTACTACCGTAGATGCATATGTTGTGTTCCGTAATGATACCTGAAGACCTTGGTGATCCCAGAGTCGCTACGGAAATTTTAAGCTGTTTAACACTTCCATGATGAACCATGGTGGCTTGTGGGCTTGTCCTAGACCGTAGCGCAACCGTAACAGAATCGTGCCCATTCGTAGCGCTACCGTAGGTGTATCTGTGATTATCCCTGGCATTCTGTTGGTATTCATAGACAACCGTGGCAGTTTTGTCACTACCAAAACTCACTTTTTATTCAAGTGAAAAAAGTTCTTAGACTCGAAAGTTTATGATCTTGGATTACTTTCATTGTCATTTTAAAATGCGTACTCAAAAATAATTTTTAGTATAAAATTTTTATTTGTTAACCGAATTTCAAAATTTAGTAATTATATAATGTCATAAAATACTTTCCTTGCCTACAAATAAATTAAATATCATCAACAAAAATCATTATCATGACCACCGTTAAACCGTAGACAACCATTGGAGCCCGTGGCGCTGCCGTCATACTAGCACCATATCAAACAGTAGTAGCATCGTAAGCGTCTGTAATGCAACCATGGAATACCCTTGTTGTCCATTGTGCTGCCTTGTACCTTCGTGAATTCATAGATGATCTGTTCAGACACCATACAAACACCGTGAGAAACCCTAATGGAACCTTGGCAAGCCGAAATGATGCTGGATTCCCTACGGTTCACCCCGGTTTTGCCAACAGGTCAAACCATGGTGAATCGTAGTAAACCGTAGCTGATCCGTGAATGTGTGACTGGGGCTTAATAGCCTAATCAAACACAATGGATTTACTTATTTGGGGTACTTATGGAGACAGAAAACCCCCATCTTACAGCCAAATAGATACGGTAAATATTCATTTGCCTTACATGATAGTGTTACATCCAATTTAGTTTTATAGTGAACAGCTTATAATGAGGCTCTGTCATCTTTGTAAAACAAAGAGGAGCCTTCATGTTGCTTGGTCACGCTGGTGCTCCATGTAAGAAGGGGTAACAGGAACAAACCAGAGGACCAATGGTCCTGTAGCTCACCTGACACTTGGTCCTGGTATATATTTTAATGCTTTTATACATGTATATAGCACCAGGGCAGGGGCAGATAACCCCCCTCCCTTGGGGATTAATGTTGAGTCCCAATTCTATATACCAAGCCACAAGGTCACTGGGCCTTTGTTTCTGGACAAAGATTTCCGAAGGGTTTTTATCATATATGGGCGTGGTGGCCACCATGTTCATGTGACCATGACCATCTGAACAAACTTTGATTCCTTTGACCCAGTATAAAAGCTACGTATATGAAATACAGTAATCATTTGTATATAAACTATGATGGGCCTGAGTGCCCAATGCTACATACAGGTACCAAGTTTCAAGGTTATAGGCCTTTCGGTTCTCCAGAAAAAGACGTTTGAAGAGCTTTTACCATATATGGGCATGGTGGCCATCTTGGTCAAGTGACCAAGACCATCTGAACAAACTATGGTTCCTTTAAGCCGGTGAAGCTCCATGTGAAATATGGCTTCAATTGACCCCAGTGGCCTCTGAGAAGATGTTTGAAAATGTTGACGGGAGACAGAATCTCAATGACCTTGTACAAAAGTCAAAGAATGACCTTTACCTTTAACGACAAAATATCTTCATCTGGTCATTTTGTCAACCATATACATACCAAATATTGTACCTTACACTTAAATAGTTTCTGAAAAATCCACTGTTTAAGCATTTTCCCATATAAAAACCTACATAATGTACCAAAGTTGACAGTGTCATAAATTAGGTCAAGGTCAAAGCACGATCATTTGTATAAACTATGATGGGCTTGAGTGCCCAAAGCTACATACCAAGTTTCAAGGTCATATGCCTTTTGGTTCTGGAGAAGAAGATTTTGAAGGGTTTTTACCATCTTTGGGCATGGCGGCCATCTTGGTCAAGATCCGGAGAACAAACTTTTATTTCCCGATCACACTTAAGACTCCATATGAAATTTTGCTTCAATCAGACCAGTGGTTTCAGAGGAGAAAATGTTTTGAAAATCTTGATGACGGACAGACAGACAAATTGACCTTGACCTTTAGTGACATAATATCTTCATCTGGTCATTTAGTTGACCATTTATACCATGTATTGTACCTTAGACTTAAATAGTTTCTGAGAAATCCACTGTATAACGGTTTTCCCATATAAAAGCCTAACCTACCAAAGTTGACCATGTCATAAATTAGGTCAAGGTCAATGCAAGCTCATCATTTGTACAAACTATGATAGGCTCGCATGCTCAATGCTACATACCAAGTTTCAAGATCATAGGCCTTTTGGTTCTCGAGCAGAAGATTTTCGAAGGGTTTTTACCATATATGGGCATGGCGGCCATCTTGGTCATGTGACCCAGACCCCGGGTATAAACTTTAGTTACCCTATCCCACTGAGACACCATATGAAATTTGGCTTCAATCTCCCCAGTAGTTTCAGAGGAGAAGATGTTTGAAAATCTTGATGACGGACAGACTGACAAAATGACCTTGACCTTCAGTGACATAATATCTTCATCTGGTCATGTAAATGACCATATATACCACATATTGTACCTTAGACTTAAATAGTTTCTGAGAAATCCACTATATAAGCATTTTCCCATATAAAAGCCTAACAGACCAAAGTTGACCATGTCCTAAATTAGGTCAGGGTCAACGCAAGGTCATCATTTGTATAAACTATAGTGGGCCCATATGCCCAAAGCTACATACCAAGTTTCAAGGTCATAGGCCTTTTGGTTCTGGAGAAAAAGATTTTTGAAAGTTTTTTACCATATATGGGCATGGCGGCCATCTTGGTCATGTGACCCAAATACCGCGAACAAACTTTCGTTCGCTCAACCCATGGAGGCTGAATATGAAATTTGGCTTCAATCGGCCCTATGGTTTCAGAGGAGAAGATGTTTGAAAATCTTGACGACGGATGGTCCGACGGAATGACCTTGACCTTTACTGACATAATATCTTCATCTGGTCATTTAGTCCACCATGTATACCAAGTATTAAACCTTAGACTTAAATAGTTTCTGAGAAATCCTTTGTTTAAGCTTTTTCCCATATAAAAGCGTAACGTACCAAAGTTGACCATGCCGTAAATTAGGTCAAGGTCAACGCAAGGTCATGATTTGTACAAACTATGATGGACCTGCATGCCCAATGCTACATACCAAGTTTCAAGGTCATAGGCCTTTTGGTTCTGGAGAAGAAGATTTTTGAAGGGTTTTTACCATATATGGGCGTGGCGGCCATCTTGGTCATGTGACCCAGATACCGCGAACAAACTTTCATTCCACCAACCCATGGAGGCTGCATATGAAATTTGGCTTAAATCGGCTCAGTGGTTTCAGAGGAGAAGATGTTTGAAAATCTTGACGACGGATGGTCTGACGGAATGACCTTGACCTTTAGTGACATAATATCTTCATCTGGTCATTTAGTCGACCATGTTTACCAAGTATTAAACCTAAGACTTAAATAGTTTCTGAGAAATCCACTGTTTATGCGTTTTCCCATATGAAAGCCTAACGTACCAAAGTTGACCATGCTGTAAATTAGGTCAAGGTCAACGCAAGGTCATGATTTGTACAAACTATGATGGGCCCGCATGCAAACTTTTGTTCCACCAACCAATGGAGGCTGCATATGAAATTTGGCTTCAATCGGCCCAGTGGTTTCAGAGGAGAAGATGTTTGAAAATCTTGACGACGGATGGTCCGACGGAATGACCTTGACCTTGAGTGACATAATACAGTCAAACCTGTCTTAAGGGGTCACCCAAGGGAAGCCCAAAAATTGGCTGCTTAAGACAGGTGACCCCTTAATACAGGTTCCTTTGCACTGTATTTTGGTTCTAAGGACCCGGAAAAGGTGGCTGCTAAAGGCAGGTGACCCCTTAATAGAGGTGACCACATAAGCAGGTTTGACTGTATCTTCATCTGGTCATTTAGTCGACCATGTTTACCAAGTATTAAACCTTAGACTTAAATAGTTTCTGAGAAATCCACTGTTTAAGTGTTTTCCCATATAAAAGCCTAACGTACCAAAGTTGACCATGCCGTAAATTAGGTCAAGGTCAACGCAAGGTCATGATTTGTACAAACTATGATGGACCTGCATGCCCGATGCTACATACCAAGTTTCAAGGTCATAGGCCTTTTGGTTCTGGAGAAGAAGATTTTTGAAGGGTTTTTACCATATATGGGCGTGGCGGCCATCTTGGTCATGTGACCCAGATACCGCAAACAAACTTTTGTTCCCCCGACCTAGGTAGGCTCCATATGAAATATTGCTTCAATCGGCCCAGTGGTTTCAGAGAAGAAGATGTTTGAAAATGTTGACGACGGACGGACAACGGACGACGGATGCCTGGCTATACTATAAGCTCACCTATGAGCCTAAAGGCTCAGGTGAGCTAAAAAAGGATAATTTTCCATATTTATCAATAAAAACATATGAGCCGTGACACGAGAAAACCAACAATGTGGTTGTGCGCCCAGCGCAGACTCAGATCAGCCTGGGCATCCAGCCAGTCTGATCAGAGTCTTCGCTGTCCGCATGGAGGTAGCTTAGACCCTAAGCTATCCTTTGAGCACTTAATGAAGAGTCTGGTCAAACTGGGGGGAAGCCCAGGCTGATCTGAGTCTGCGCTGGGCACACAACCACTTTGTTGGTTTTCTCGTGTCGCGGCTCATATGTTGTAACCTCTTATGAGAACCATCTTGCCCTGATGGACCTAATGAGGGGTCACAACATATATTTTATTTAAAAATCAGGAAAATTATCCCAAAATTATCTTGTTACGTGTTCTTATCTGGAACTTGCATTTACTCTTTTCTCTATGTTTTCCCAGAATTTAAACTACCCAGAACAGAAGGTTGTCACAGTGGGTCAGTTCAGGATTGGGATGTGTCATGGTCATCAAGTGGTTCCCTGGGGCGACACAGAGAGCCTGGCAATGGTTCAGCGACAGTTAGATGTAGATATACTCATATCTGGTCATACACACAAATTTGACGCATTCGAGCATGAGAACAAATTTTATATCAATCCAGGATCAGCCACAGGGGCCTATAATCCATTAGAAAGGTAAGCTGAAACATTTAACCCATTGCATTCTGGGTATTTTTTGTCGTCTGCTGAAATTGTCATCTGCATCAAAATTCAAAAATATTTTGACAATATTGATCTAACTAACTCTTGTAGAAATGATGTCTAGGCAGCAAACAATTTGGATCTCAGATCAGGCCCCACATTTGTGGGGGCTGATCTTGATCCAAACTGTTTACCCAGATACCCCTTTAGGGGTATCCAGAATAGAATGGGTTAATGCTTAATGGATACATCCATTGTCAAAAACAGCTGACATTCTTGATACTGATCTGTCACTTTTCATAACTACTAAAACTGGGAAATTTCATTCAGATATGTTCTGCAGTTATTCCTTCAAGCTTGTCCCCAAACATTACCCAGACCTGGATCATACCTATAAATCCATCCTAAAATGTGAGTGGTCATAAGGAGCTATCATAGCTGTTACTTACCTCTCGAGAGAATGTGGATACACCTCCATGGTTTTGTCACCACTTTTACAAGGGGAACAACTTTAAAGAAAAGCTTACAAAAGTAGATGAATCCATTCTCCAGTGCTGAGTCTAAGATGGGTTCAGTCCCATCTAAAACAAGCCAAAATATCTAGATTCCTCTTATGGGGTTGATTTGGAAGGGACAGAAAACCTCTTATAGCTTAATTAATACCTGCATATTATTTCTGCTTTAGCCATATAACCTTAGTATTGACCTACAGTTTAAGTGTTTCATTGGCCAATATAAATACATTCGGGATTTTGATGTAAGTAACTTACTTTTGCTTTCTCTTTCTTCTTTCAGTTTCATTGACTGTTGGCCTATAAACCTTGTCATGATGAATCTAGATATTTCGGTACAAATTGCTTTTTGGCAAAGAACATTTCACCTGCTATGTTGCCCATGTAAAATATAAAACCAAAAAGATAACTTGACACAGAAATCAAAGACGAAATTAAGAAATTGTTGCTGGCTTAGTTGTTGATGTTGTGTTGGAACTACGACACTTTTAAGGTTATATGTGGGGGTGGTCAGCCAACCAATCCTTATTGTTATGTGCAACACAGACAGACCCCAATCAAAATTTAACAGCATTTCCGAAATCAAAACCCCAACACCAACAACAAATATGCATATCAACATGCGTATCCATACATTCTGATCAGTACATTAGATATCTTACATGTACCTGACTCATACATATAACAATACACACTATATTTAATCTAAGCCAATTATATTTTTTTATAGATATTTCTTGTTTCTGTTCATTTCAGTTCCATTGTGGCTTCCTTTGTCATACTGGATATCCAACAGTCAACAGTTGTGGCTTATGTTTACAAACTGATCAATGATGATGTGAAAGTGGAACGAATAGAGTACAAGAAGAACTAGAGATTGATCTCACAATTTCCAAACTTCATTTATTACAGTTTCACATGTAACCCATTAAGGGTGACCAAAAAAAAAAAAAAAAAAACAGATGAAATTTACATATGCGAAGTTTCATAAAAACATTTTGTTCAAGCTATATCATATTCAAAATTCAAAGCCTAGAGGGCAAGTACTGTAGGGCCAAAGTTTGTGGCTCATTATGAATTGCCCCAGTTTAGATCAATGCTTTTTGCAAATTCAGATATTTTCATCTTATGGCTGTTTAAGTGTTAAGGTCAGTAGGCATATCTTCAGGGGAGGTAATTCCTACTGAGAAAAACGTGTCTCCTGTTTCATTGAGAGCTACTCTTACAGGAAAGAATTTGCTCCCATGGAGCAAATTCCTTCCTTTAATAGAAGTTCTATTTCGAAAGTTTTTTTTAACAAAGGAGTCAAAAAAAGTTGTCCACCTTTTGTAGAAATGGTGTAAATTCATGGAGGAGTACCCATTCACCTTAAGATTTATAGAGATACGCCTCCAAGGGAGATAACTGTATATGTACCTCCCTTTTTCCATAGGGACTACTTTTAAAAGACAGAATTTGCGTTCCTCCAGAAGGGAGCAAAAGTCAGAAGAATCACTGTTTACTTAACATCATGGTAATGGAATGGGACTGTGTAATATTTGTATATATTCTTCATAGTTTTGTTGAGTCTTTTGAATGGGTCCAATGTCACTGTAAGGAAAGAATGGTGGAGCCCAGCAAAACAGCTGGAGGCAGTGCTAGATGGGAAGGCAGTATGGATATTGTGCTGACACATGAAATACACACAATATGATGTACCCCCAATAAAAATTAAAGGTATTGAGACAGTTAGGTTGGAGCAAGCAGTGAAGACCTGGATCAGACTGCCTCTAAAGGAGGGCTCCTATAGGAGCAGTCTTACCATTGTCTACACTTTTTTCATTCCATCTGCATCTTTTGAATGCATTACTGCATAGTAAAAACAAAGTAGTCTGATTTGGATCTGCACTTTTTTCTCAGACCTGTCTGTCCAAATACTTAGAATTTATGGTAATCATAGTATGAATCTTGTCACTGAACTTCTGAACACCTTTTGTTGTCTTGAAATTTGTTGTGTATAATATGTAACTGATATAAAATAAAATTATTGAAATGCCTGTTTTGGGGGTATAGTCTAACTGACCTTCAGCTTTGTAGCGTTGTTGATTAATGGCTGGCATATTTTGCTAGCAGCACTTTGTTTAGATCTTGCCATTCACATAATTCCTTAAAGAAATTACACTGTAAACGGAATTCCATGGTTCAAACTTACACTATTATCATACTGCTGTCTTGATAAGATTGAAAAAAAAAAAAAAACATTGAAAAAAATGTAAAATTCAATAATCTCCATCCATTCAGCCATATATAGGTATAGACTTGAACTGGTAGTAGCTAGCCATAGTAAGATTTTGTCTGTCTTTGAATTTGTGAAAAAAATACTGTCTAAACAATTACTCTTAGTTTATCATAAAGAATATTTGAGTGCAGGTAAAACCATATCCAAAACTATATCCACAGCAAGTCCTGTTGCAATGGCATAAAATAAGCATAAAATATATTTTAGGAACTGCAAGTTTGTCTTCTTACAATGATAAAATATTAGGAACAGGGGGCATGCAGAAATAGTGTTTAATAGTGAGTTACAATATAAGCTCCACAAAAGGCTGAGATATGCTACACAGATTCCTATATTAGCTGTGACACGTGAAAACCATCAAAGTGGCATGTAAGCCCAACGAAAACTCAGTTGAGCCTGGGCATCCGCCCAGTCCGATCAGAGTCTTTGCTTTGCACTTTAAGGATAGCTAAAGGTCTAAGCTACCTCCATGGTGACAGCAAAGACTCTAATTAAACTGAGAGGATGCCCAGACTAAACTGAGTGTGTTGGGCACACGTGCCACTTGTTTTTTTTTTTGGTGTCGCAGCTCATATATATGGAAGCTAATGAACTCTTGAATCAGATTTCAAAACATCCATTTTGCTGTATTCAGCCACTTAACTTATGACAAGAATCTCAACTACCCTATGATCCCTACAATGTCAACCTATTGAGACCTACCTGGTGTATTGGTACATTTCCAGGTTTTTCTGCCATATTATATATGC
Source organism: Ctena decussata (assembly GCA_963989385.1). Classification (NCBI taxonomy): domain Eukaryota; kingdom Metazoa; phylum Mollusca; class Bivalvia; order Lucinida; family Lucinidae; genus Ctena; species Ctena decussata. The sequence goes on from OZ022511.1 coordinate 9,200,934, forward strand.
CCATTTGAAAAAAACGGACATATTATGGCATGGCTCTGTCCGTCCGTCTGTCTGTCAACATACTTGTGCGCGCCATAACTTAGAAACCATTTGGGATATCTTCATGAAATTATTTAGGAATATGTATTAGGTTGGGGGAACATTTCATGTACAAGAATGGTTGCTCCTCCTTTCTAAGTTTCAAAGTTATGCCCCTTTGATGATTTTTTCCCGACTAGTCTTGTGCGTGCCATAACAAGATAACTGTTTGGGATATCTTGATGAAACTTCATAGCAATGTGTATGAAGGTCTGACAACGTGTAGCATATAACAATGGTTGCTCTCGCCTTATTCGTTTTGGAGTTGCATACCTTTGATTAGATTTTTCGGCGTTAGCCTTATAACCTTACAATTGACCTACATTTGAAGTATTTGTTAGGCCAATATAAATACACCCGGGATTTTGTTGTAAGTAGATAACTTTCGCTTTCTCTGTCTACTTTCACTTTCATTTGGCTGTTGGCCTATAAACCGTGTCCTGATGAATCTAGATATATCGGTCCAAATTGCTTTTTGCCAAAGACCATTTTGCTTGTTATGTTGATCATGTAAAATATGAAACCAACAAAATAACTTGACACAGAAATCGAAGACTAAATTAACTAATTGTTGCTGGCTTAGTTATTGATGTTGTGTTGGAACTGCGACGCTTTTAAGGTTGTATGTGGGGCGGTCTGCCAACCAATCCTCATTGTTATGTGCAACACAGACAGACCCCAATCAAAATTCAACAGTATTTCCGAAATATTAACCCCAAGACCAATAACAAATTTGCATATCAACATTCGCATTCAGCACATTCGATATCTTACATGTACCTGACTCATACATATTATAATACATCTATTAATCTAAGCCGATTATTTTTAGCTCGCCTGAGCACGAAGTGCTCAGGGTGAGCTTTTGGGATACCCTGATGTCCGTCGTACGTCCGTCCGTCCGGGCGTCCGTCCGTCAACTTTTGCTTGTGTACACTAGCGGGCACAGTTTTGATCCAATCTTTCTGAAACTTTGTCAGAATGTTTATCTCCATAAAATCTAGGCCAAGTTCGAAACTGGGTCATGTCGGGTCAAAAATAAAAGCATCGCAAACGACTGCGTGATACCCCGCCACTGCAAACCTTTTTCACACACCGATTTTTCCAGATTTATGCATGTGTATAGCCCAATAAGCAGGGGGAAATAACTCCCATGGGGTAAATTTGAGCATCACTGGAGGCTTTCATCACTCTGATCATTTGCTGAAAGTTTCAGAAAAATTGCTTCAAACTCTGATTTTATATGGAATTTTTCATAATTTTATACATGTATATAGTCTCAGGGCAGGGGCAGATAACCCCCAATGATAAAATTTCTGTGCTCATTAAAAGCTTTTGTTACTTCAATCATGTTTGTGAAGTTTCATAATGATACTCCAAGTAGTAAAGGAACTAGAGGCCAAAAACCATTTTTTGTACATTGACAAGTGCCATAACTCTGTCAGAAATTAACGAAAGTTGCCCATTAACAATCCCAAGCCAGACATTCTTGGTACAAATGCATATGCAAAATTTTCTAGATTTATGCATGTGTATAGCCCAATAAGCAGGGGGAAATAACTCCCATGGGGTAAATTTGAGCATCACTGGAGGCTTTCATCACTCTGATCATTTGCTGAAAGTTTCAGAAAAATTGCTTCAAACTCTGATTTTATATGGAATTTTTCATAATTTTATACATGTATATAGTCTCAGGGCAGGGGCAGATAACCCCCAATGATAAAATTTCTGTGCTCATTAAAAGCTTTTGTTACTTCAATCATGTTTGTGAAGTTTCATAATGATACTCCAAGTAGTAAAGGAACTAGAGGCCAAAAACCATTTTTTGTACATTGACAAGTGCCATAACTCTGTCAGAAATTAACGAAAGTTGCCCATTAACAATCCCAAGCCAGACATTCTTGGTACAAATGCATATGCAAAATTTTCTAGATTTATGCATGTGTATAGCCCAATAAGCAGGGGGAAATAACTCCCATGGGGTAAATTTGAGCATCACTGGAGGCTTTCATCACTCTGATCATTTGCTGAAAGTTTCAGAAAAATTGCTTCAAACTCTGATTTTATATGGAATTTTTCATAATTTTATACATGTATATAGTCTCAGGGCAGGGGCAGATAACCCCCAATGATAAAATTTCTGTGCTCATTAAAAGCTTTTGTTACTTCGATCATGTTTGTGAAGTTTCATAATGATACTCCAAGTAGTAAAGGAACTAGAGGCCAAAAACCATTTTTTGTACATTGACAAGTGCCATAACTCTGTCAGAAATTAACGAAAGTTGCCCATTAACAATCCCAAGCCAGACATTCTTAGTACAAATGCATATGCAAAATTTGAAGGAAATCCGTTGATAAATACTTAAGTTATCGAACGGAAACGAAGTGCGGACGGACGTACGTACTACGGACGGACAGACACACGGACGGCCAACGTGAAAACATAATACCCCACCACTAACGTGTGGCGGGGTATAACTAGGTCATTAGGTCAAATCTTAGAAAAACCTTGTGTACACTCTAGAAGGCACAATTTTCATCCAAAGTTCATGAAACTTTGTCAGAATGTTTATCTTTATAATATCTAGGACAAGTTCGAAACTGGGTCACGTCGGGTCAAAAACTAGGTCACTAGGTCAAATCTTAGAAAAACCTTGTGTACGCTCTAGAAGGCACAGTTTTCATCCAAAGTTCATGAAACTTAGTCAGAATGTTTATCCTCATAATATCTAGGACAACTTTGAAACTGAGTCACGTCGGATCAAAAACTAGGTCACTAGGTCAAATCATAGAAAAACCTTGTGTACGCTCTAGAGGACACAGTTTTGATCCAATCTATATGAAACATTGTCAGAATATATATCTCCATAAACTCTAGGCCAAGTTCGAAACTGGGTCATGTCGGGTCAAAAACTAGGTCACTAGGTCAAATCTTAGAAAAACCTTGTGTACACTCTAGAAGGCACAGTTTTCATCCAAAGTTCATGAAACTCTGTGAGAATGTTTATCTTTATAATATCTAGAACAAGTTCGAAACTGGGTCACGTCGGGTCAAAAACTAGGTCACTAGGTCAAATCTTAGAAAAACCTTGTGTACGCTCTAGAAGGCACAGTTTTCATCCAAAGTTCATGAAACTTAGTCAGAATGTTTATCCTCATAATATCTAGGACAAGTTTGAAACTGGGACACATCGGGTCAAAAACTAGGTCACTAGGTCAAATCATAGAAAAACCTTGTGTACGCTCTAGAGGTCACAGTTTTGATCCAATCTATATGAAACATTGTCAGAATATATATCTCCATAAACTCTAGGCCAAGTTTGAAACTGGGTCATGTAGGATCAAAAACTAGGTCACTAGGTCAAATCTTAGAAAAACCTTGTGTACACTCTAGAAGGCACAGTTTTCATCCAAAGTACATGAATTTTTTTCAGAATGTTTATCTTTATAATATCTAGGACAAGTATGAAACTGGGTCATGTTGGGTCAAAAACTAGGTCACTAGGTCAAATCATAGAAAAACCTTGTGTACGCTCTAGAGGACACAGTTTTGATCCAATCTTTATAAAACATTGTCAGAATGTTTATCTCCATAAACTCTAGGCCAAGTTCGAAATTGGGTCATGTCGGGTCAAAAACTAGGTCACTAGGTCAAATCTTAGAAAAACCTTGTGTACGCTGTAGAAGGCACAGTTTTGATCCAAAGTTCATGAAACTTTATCAGAATGTTTATCCTCATAATATGAAGGACAAATTTGAAACTGGGTCATGTAGGGTCAAAAGCTAGGTCACTTGGTCAAATCATAGAAAAACCGTGTGTATGCTCTAGAGGACACAGTTTCGATCCAATCTTTATGAAACTTTGTCAGAATGTTTATCTCCATAAACTCTAGTCCAAGTTTGAAAATAGGTCATGTTAGGTCAAAAACTAGGTCACTAGGTCAAATCTTAGAAAAACCTCGTGTACGCACTAGAAGGAACAGTTTTGATCCAATCTTCATGAAACTATGTCAAAATGTTTATTGTCCATATATATATGCCCCTTATGAAACTGAGTCACGTCAGATCAGAAACTAAGTCTCTAGGTCAAATCTAAGAAAAACTTTGTGTACACCCTAGAGGGCACAGTTTTGATCCAATCTTCATGAAACTCTGTCAGAATGTTAACTTTATGAAATCTAGGTAAGTTTGAAACTGGTTTGTGTCGGATCAAAAACTAGGTCACTAGGTCAAATATAAGAACGACCTTGTATACGCTCCAGAGGGCACAGTTTTGATCCAATCTCAATGAAACTTTGTCAGAATGTTTATTCTTACAATATCCGGTTTGAAACTGGGTCATGTCAGGTCAAAAGCTAGGTCACTAGGTCAAATTTAAATTAAGTTATGTTGCAAGAATCAGAACTAACATTGCAATGATGCCAGCCACAAACTCCTTGGAATACATTACGCACATAGTTTCACCACAGTGAGATAATGATGCTACCATTCTATCATCTGTGTTTGCCTAGTTAGGTCTAGTTCAAATCCATCAAAGGAACTCAACATGAACGGGAACTTTTCGGAGAAGCGACTCTGCCATTTTCAGCTCACCTGATCGAGCCTTACAGTATTGGTGTTAGCTGCCTCTTTCATCCATCCATAAACATTTTCAAACATCTCTGAAACCACTGGGAAGATCAAATTTCATATGGAGCCTGCACATGGGTCAAAGGATTGAAAGTTCTTCAAATGATCTTGGTCACATGACCAAGGTGGCCGCCATTCCCATGTATGGTAAAAACTCTTATAAATCTTCACCAGAGCCAGTGAACTGATTAATGCTCAGGTGAGCGATTCAGGGCCACCATGGCCCTCTTGTTAGTCTATGTGATCTCTAAGTTGCCATAGCAACCAAACTAAAGGGCAGATTTTCATAAAAAACACAAAGTTTTAATCCCCCAGCCCAAGGATGCTACAGATGAAATTTGGGCACAATGGGTCTGGTGGCTTCAAAGAAGATGTCGTTTAAAAGTGTTAACAGACGACAGACAACATACGACAGGCAGTTGTCCATCGTCGTCGTATGTTGTCTAAAAGGCCTGCCCAGGAATAGTGTGGTTAGGTTAACTGACAGTCCCGACATGACAACAGCTGATTACTAAGAATCAATCAATCAATCAATCTCCTAACGACGTTCTCCAGTTGGCACGGTTTCCATAGTTCAATATTAACTGAGCAGCCTTCAGAAGCAGGGAACATGTGTGGTGTCCGATGTTACCGGTAATGACCCTACTGTTTCAAAGGGCCGTTAATTAGAAAAAAAAAACAAAAAAACATACAATCATTCATCTAAAGGTAGAGGGCCCCTGCCCTACTTTGAGCAAATGAGTAGAACGCCGCAGTGCCCAAAGGCTCACCCCAACCCCGCCCTCAGTCCCTGTCCTCGGAGCCAAGTTTAAAAATGTTGAAGCGACAAAACTGGAGTCGAATTAGTCCGCCTCGGCGTGAATGGAAATACTTTGAAATCAAATACAGTTTTTATACAAATAAAAACGAAAAACAGTTGCAAATGAAGAGGCGGATTTACACTGTTTGACCTCAGGCTAGTTTGCCCGCTACATCAGTTTTCAATATGACTTAGCTTAGTCGAAACATTTTCGAGTTTTGAGACAAGCGTAAATTTTCGCGGTCCATTTTTTAGCTCACCTGTCAAGGTGAGCTTATAGTATAGCCTTGGTCCGTCGTCGTCGGCGTCGGTGTCCACACTTTTAAACATCAATATCTCCTAAATCTGCAGGCCAATCTTGATCAAATTTTATGTGCAGCATTGTCGGGGTGGGGGATTGACTGCATTAGGTTTAAAGGCAGATTGGATTGGAACTCTGGTTGCCATGGCAACATATAGCTCCCATAGACTTATAATGGGAAAAACTTCAAAAATCTTCTTCTCTGAAACCATGAGGCCCAGAGCTTACATATTTAGTATGTACCAATGTCTAGTGGTCCCCTACGTAAATCCTGCCAACCATGCCCCTGGGGCCCAAATTGGCCACGCCCCGGGGGTCATTAGCTCCCACAGACTTACAATGGGAAAATCTTCAAAAATCTTCTTCTCTGAAACCACGAGGCCCATAGCTTATATATATAGCATGTATCAATGTCTAGTGCTCCCCCACTAAAGTCCTGCCACCTATGCCCCTGGGGCTCAAATTGGCCACGCCCAAAGGGGGTCATTTGTTTATATATAGCTATATAGCCTAAGAACCTTCAAAAATCTTCTTCTCTGGAACCATGAGGCCCAGAGCTTATATATATAGTACGTAGCAATGTTGAGTAGTCCCCTACATAAATCCTGCCAACCAAGCCCCTGGAGTCCAAATTGGCCATGTCCCAGGGGTCATAAGCTCCCATAGACTCATAATGGGAAAAACTTAAAAAATCTTTTTCTCTAAAACCATGAGGCCCAGACCTTATATATTTGGTATGTAGCAGTGTCTAGTGGTTCCCTACATGAATCCTGCCAACCATGCCCCTGGGGCCCAAATTGGCCACGCCCCGAGGGTCATTAGCTCCAATAGACTTACAATGGGAAAATCTTCAAAAATCTTCTTCTCTGAAACCATGAGGTCCAGAACTTATATATGTAGCATGTAGCAGTGTCTAGTGGTCCCCTACATAAATCCTGCCAACCATGCCCCTTGGGTCCAAATTGGCCATGCCACAGCGGACATTAGCTCCCATAGACTTACAATGGGAAAATCTTCAAAAATCTTCTTCTCTGAAACCATGAGGCCCAGAGCTTATATATGTAGCATGTAGCAATGTCTAGTGGTCCCTTACATGAATCCTGCCAACCATGCCCCAAGGGTCTAAATTGGCCACACCCAAGCAGTCATAAGCTCCCATAGACTTACAATGAGAAAATCTTCAAAAATCTTCTTCTCTGAAACTATGGGGCGCAGAGCTTATATATATAGCATGTGGCAATGTCTAGTGGTCCCCTACATAAATCCTGCCAACCATGCCCCTGGGTCCAAATTGGCCACACCCCTGGGTCATAAGCTCCCATAGACTTACAATGGGAAAATCTTCTCTGAAACCATGAGGCCCATAGCTAATATATATAGCATGTATCAATGTCTAGTGCTCCCCTACAAAAATCCTGCCACCCATGCCCCTGGGGCTCAAATTGGCCATGCCCCAGGGGGTCATTTGTTAGCTCACCTGTCAAGGTGAGCTTATAGTATAGCCATGGTCCGTCTGCGGCGGCGGCGACGTCGTCCACACTTTTAAACATCTTCTCCTCAGAAACCCTTGGGCCGATTGAAGCCAAATTTCATATGGAGCCTTAACAGGATGGGGGAACAAAAGTATATATTTGACCCAGGTCACATGACCAAAATGGCCGCCATGCCCATATATGGTAAAAACCTATAAATATCTTATTCTCCAGAACCACTGAGTCGATTGCCTTGAAACTTGGTATGTAGCATCTTGGACTCCAGTACTACAAAGTTTATATAAATTACGACCTTGGGTTGACCTTGACCTATTTTTGGCAAGGTCAAATTTGGTCCCTTAGGCTTTTGAAAGGGAAAATCTGAAAAAGTGCATTTTCTGTCTCCGTTATGCTCTGTGATATGGAAATGTAGTCAAATTTCAACACCTATGGATATTAGAGGTCAAGGTCATTTAGTGACCTTGACCCAAGGTCATTTGTCCATTGGGTGTCAACAGTTTCAAACATCTTCTCCTCAGAAACCATTGGGCCGATTGAAGATAAATTTCATATAGAAACTTATCAGGATAGGAGAACGAAAGTTTATATATTTGGCCCAGGTCACACGACCAAGATAGCCGCCATGCCCATATATGGTAAAAACCTTAAAAAATCTTCTTCTATGAAATCCACTATGAAAAAGTGCATTTTTCTGTTGCTATTGAGCTCTGTGATATGAAAATTCAGTCAACTTCAACCTCTGTGAATACTAGAGGTCAAGGTCATTTAGTGATTTTATAGAAGTGGCCGTAGTAGACCAGTTTACACACTCACCATCCAATCCTATAGACTTGCAGCCTGTTTATTAGCCTACCTGAGCCCAAAGCTTACATTTTGGCCACTTGACCTGAGCATATTCTGGCAGGTGAGCGATCGTTGCCCTTGGGCGACTTGTTTGGCGTTTCTTAAAGGGTTAAAACTAACTATTATAAAAACAAAACAGCAACATAACAACGGTACCATATCCGATCACATCAGCATGCCCATCCGCCTAGTCTGGTAAGAGTTTCCCTGCCTCGTTTTCATTCACCAGGAATTACTTGTACTATTTGCAAAGTTGGTGCAGGCAGGAAAGGCTCTGACCAGTCTGCGTAAATACAGGCTGATCCGGGCCTGCCCTGTTTGCTAATTTCATACTTTTTCCGGTAACAAGACTTACAACCGTGGACGCCAGAGTCGACCTTGTGATCAACGTAACAAGACTTACAACCGTGGACGCCAGAGTCGACCTTGTGATCAACAGTGTGCGCTCTTGTAGCGAACAGCCAAGATTCCAATCCGCGCGAATCAGCAGAATTGCAGACACCTGGAGGATTGCAGCATTCGGGGTAAAGTATACTTGAAATGAGCTACGACGCGAGAAAACCAACAAAGTGGTTTATGTGCCCAGCGCAGACTCAGATCAGCCTTGGCATCCGCCCAGTCTGATCAGGGTCTTCACTGTCCGCATGGAGGTAGTCTCGACCCCTAGCTACCCTCTGCGCGCCCAGGAAAGAGTCTGATCAGACTGGGCGGATGCCTAGGCCTATCTGAGTCGGCGCTGGGCGCACAACCACTTGGTTGGTTTTCTCGTGTCGCGGCTCACATGTCACGGGCCATCACATTGAGCATGCTTGCTGATTGTCTGGTTTATAATGATATATTGCCCTGTTGGGAGCGTGCGTGTGTGTGTGAGGTGGTGATGGTAGGGGTGGTACGGGGAGGGGGTAGCGGGTTGAGACTGCAAACAGACTGTGATAAGCTTGTCCACAATCTGACCTTGGTTATGCTTGTTTTTCTCCACCAGCAAATGGAGAGTTTAATTATTAATATGCGTACGGCACCGCAGTTTAGATGGGTTCGTCGCCGCAAAGTGTCTATAGACGTGCAAACCGCTAAGGCGTACGACGAATACGGCTTGTGCGAACAGCAAAGACGCAGAACAGCCTGCATCCGTGCAGCCTGATACGAGTATCAGCTTTTGCTCAGTAGATCTCTAGTTATGTTCATGCAAATAGGAAAGATTCTGACCAGACTGCGCGGATGGGCAGGCTGATCTAAGTCTTTTCCGAAGGCCTTAAAATCTTTTCTCGTGAAGCAACCCAGGCACACTAGCCAATGTTCAAGGGCCGTAACCCATATTGGCACAGCTACCCAACTCCACCGATATCGAGAGTGCCACTTTAATCAAGTTGCCAAGGGTGAAAATCTACGCTTCAAAATGGCGGCGGACAGGTGACAATAATCTATAGAAGGTATGAAAAGTTTTAAATACTTATTATTATGCTGTGTAAACTCAACTAAAATTTAAACAAAAGTGTGGATGTATAAATCAAAGTATTTTTATTTGTTCTAAAGCTGGCATACTTCGTTTATAGGAATTGGTATTTTGTTAATAGTTATCTTGTCTTAATGGTTTAAGAATATATCGAATAGCGTGTCAAAAGATTTTAATCAGTAATTGTATTGACTGATCTCTTTTTGTTTTTCGTTATGTTATGTCAACAAATAAAGGTGTTATACTTAACTGCGGTCGTCTTGCCAAAACATGCAGACTTGGTGTGAGATTTATATTAAACTGAGTAAAAACGTCAAGGTTAGTTTAATTATTATGTATATGTTAGGCAGAACTTTAGAATGTTTAAAAGCAGAACTTTAGATGAAAGTGGGTTTTGATTATTATCATGAGAGGATATCAGTCTCCTGAAAACATATGTTGTTATCTCTCAGAGCTAGTTCATTGAGGCGGCTCTAATCAGAGACAAAACTTGTTGTTTGTGGAAAAAACAACAACAAATTTTCATAAAGTAACTTGAAATCCCACCATTTTCTGGAGCACTCAATAATTAAGAAACTCAATTTTTGTCATCAAACGATGACCCATTTGTTGTGAAAAAATGTCCACACCATTCTACTGACCGATTCGACAGCATTCAGTACCGATATTTAAGTAGCACACAATGCAGTAGTCAACTATTCAATATCATCCTGATGATAGTTTCACACATTAATTCACCCAGTGCCATTTACGATATTTTGTTGCACCTGATTCTGTCAGTCAGTACACTGACAGCATTGTATTCATACCAATGTGTCTGCAATATATGTTGCAACAGAATTTTAAGCCAATACTTTTGCACCTTCAGAAACTGTTTTTCTTTTCTTTTATCCGATTTCATGGAACTCCGCCAATTTTCGCTTCCTGCAGAGACTGTCCGTCATATTTTGCTTCCGTCGAGACTGTCCGTGATCTCTTGCTTCCTGCGGAAACTTCAGTACATGATAAATGGCTTCCTGCAGAGACTGTCTGCGTGATTCTGCTTCCTGCCGATGCCATGTTTGCATGGGCAGTCTATGGGCTGGGTATCACGAAAAATAAAGTCTGATCAGTGTGCGCGAGAGCATAGGTTGTTTTGAGTCTTACATAAGGTCACTTTTCTGACGTCCGACGTTTTTATTTGACACCCTAGTAAACGCGCAATTCCATTTCCTACGGCAAATTTACCATTCGTAATTTGGTGATAACCTATCTCCATCAGCAATTTTACTTCCAAACAAATATGGTGCACAAACAAGCTTTGCATACACATGAGCCGTAAAGCATAGCTATACTTTGGCTAGCTATTTGCTGAAGACTGAATGCTGGGAATGGAATTGAGCGTTAAGCAGGCGTGCTTTGGACAGCATTCTATATCAGTACTACACCGCCATTTTTGTTTACATGTTGGCACTCTGGGCGCAAATAGGCAGTGCTCGAATGTCGCATTATAACCTATTATGATCGAAATTGAATAAGTAAGCACTAGCTATTCAGTTTACTAGTTTAACCGTATATTATTTACCCTTCTTTCAATATTTTGTATGAAATAATGGCCTGAATTGTATCTAATCTTTCATTTGTCTGTAAGGTATTGATATTTCTTTTTACACTTTTAATAGTATATACTCTGACAGCGATAATTTGAAAAGCACCATTACACCCGTATGTTGCATGGAGCTACCGGTTACTCCTTCGTTGATAAGAGTAGACACGGACCAGCTTAAAGTGTATTTTATTGTCAGTAACAAACTTGTAATCCTTTTTGTGACACAAGAGTAGCTCAGTGAGTTAAGCGCTGTCCTACTGATCTAGCGGGCCGCGTTCGAATTCCGCTTGAGACGAGAATATTTCCTACCGTAAACGGGGTTCCATTGCACACAGCCTTTCACTATCACCCGCCCATTGTCCTGGTATAGCTGAAATACTGTTGAAAAGGACGTAAAATTACAAGTCATCCATCCATTATCTAATACCGAATCAAAACTGTCCCGGAGGTTATAAAACTTGAGTACATTCTCAAAACTCAAAATAAAGCACACTGATTGGCTGCTTCCAGCCAATCAATGTGTTTTATTTTGAGTTTGAGATTATGCTCGTTTTATAACCTCGGACCCAGATCTTTAGGCAGTTTTAATTGTATCTAAAACCGCTCATAAAAGCTGATAGAAAATGCCTGGCATGGTGCTCCCGACCCTTAGAGTGGGCTACTGTGACCGAGCCAAAATACAAGGATACCTTACCAATTACTACTCATTTAGTTGACTGTTCGAACAAGTGAGAAAAATACTGGCAATGAGTGCAGACACTGATTAGATCGCTTCTCCGAAGTAGCCTGATCAGGGTCTGTGCTGTTTGTTCAGGTACTTTTGTCCCAATGTATAGAGCGATTGGAGTATTCCTTCCAGCAGTAGTGCTCCTCCATGCAGTGGGTAGCTGGGTCAGGGGACGGGTCGGTAAAGGCTGACCCATTCACACAAGGCCATGCGATTGTAAGTTTGTCTTAAGCGGAGACATGTGCGAACAGAAGTTCGTCGAGCCCGCTGGTTGCTTGAAGAAAGATACATGTATCTTTACCCGAGTCTGCCGCTTGATTTTTGTGCGCCAGTCCGACTGTTCATGCATTAGCTTGTCCGTTTGTTCATCCGTCCATGGACATTGGGAAGAGGTCTTCCTAAACTTATAAGGCTGAATCACCTACTAGTAAGTGTATCTCACTACTTTAGGTCTCAGATCGCAAGAGCGCTGACTCTTTGGTTTAAACAATATTTATTTCTTGTTTTGTACAAAATATATATTCACACATACATATAATGTTAGGATCGGAAAACAAGTTCTAAGAACTTATAGGCATCCTCTCCTATGGACCTTGGAGGCCCGCTGTTTGCAGTGTATCACTTGAATTTAGACTTCGCTGACTCTTTAACACAAAGCCTCTAACCGCTTTGGTTTTGAGCTTCGGACAGCGCACATATGAGAAAGCCAAGTTCTGCTTTAGTAAGGCCAGATGTTTTTTTCCCGGAAGCTCCGGATTTCGCACCGGAAAGAACATCCATTCAGGATAACGGTGCCCGCACACATTAATGGTGTCTACGCGGTCCCAAAATGCAATTTTATGCACTATGTAGTCAGCATATAATGCACTACGGTGCAAAGGACTTAAAACTAGACCAAATGATGTTTAAAAAGCCCTTTATAATCTGTCCATCCTTAACTTCCATCCTGTGTTAATGGTTGTATTTCAATTTTGGATCAATGAGTTTGGATTTCTACGCATCATATTCGAATGTCAATCCCTTTTATGGGTACAGCATGCATGTATGTTGTCTGCCGGCGGAGGTCCAAACGTTCCTCGGTTCATGTGAGAGCAGCTGTGCCCATTCGGTCGCAGTCCTCGAGAAACTTATTCACTTGATTTTAGGGACTCAATATTGCTTACAATAAATGCCCCAATTAAAACTGCGTGCATGTTCAAACTATGCAGTGACTTCACTGGGCTGATAGGACACGGTCGTAAGAATATATTTTCCTTGCCCATACCCATCTTATGGGAACAGGTCATCGGTGTAATATATGTATATTTGGCTGATCGGGCGAATTAAAGAATCTGTAGACTTTAAATGGAAAACTGTTGAAGGATTAGAAATGATTGAATCACTCAATGCAAAATCTTGTTACCGTAAACGTGTAGTTAATTTTAAGCAGGATTTAAATGTCTCTACATTCTTTGATTTTAGAAGTTATTTGGTTCAGCTGAGGTCACGTTAAGCGGAAATTCTTTAACTGTCTTGCCTTATATATAAACAGGGACGAATCTGGGCTTCTGCAGTTTACTTGCAATTTTTACTCTCTAGATATTGACTCTCAGAGACTGGAGAAGTTATTGGAATCGAGCCTGGAGGTGAAAGTTATTTTGTATACTGTACGTCTAGTTTATGTTTCAATGAAACTGATTAAAATTTCAGTTGCAGTTAATCTAAAACATAAAGCAGCAAGATATAAGAAATAAACTACACGTATATGAAGATAAATTTTGATGGTGTTCATCAGTCTTATAAAAGACTGAAACAGACAAAATTGTGGGTAGGGTAGAGTCGGGTAACTGCAGACAGCGGGCAAATTCGGACATTCCATTGCAAACAGTGAAAAAAAAAAAACAGATGAGACGGCTCATAATGAGCCGTTTCATCAGGAATTTCACTGTTTGCCCAGTTATTCTTGTTTTAATTCCAAACAACTGACATACAAAGGGAACAATGTCACTGTCCGAAGTTACCCGACTCTACCCTACAGGGTGGGTACAGGTATATGATGATAAAGCTAGATTAGATTTTTCAGGTTATGACCCGTAATGTTGATCTAACTATGATGTCACACTGTAAAATATCCCGTAGATTTTAAGGTAAAAAAACTGGCAACTGGTTGCCAGGTCCTTTGCCGTAAAAAATACGGGATACTGAGTACCATGATCTTTTGGGAGCCGACTGTTTTGTATAAAGACCTTGCTTTGAACCTGCATTTAACTTCTTTATACTCGATAATCAAAAAAAAAAAAAAAAAGAACGAAATGCGGAATCGAAACAAGGTTTTTACAACAATCCAGTCATTTTCTATCATCATTTTCCAATGGGAAACGACTTCATTGTGTTTGTTTTTGTTTTCCTCTGCTTGCTTCCCTCGAAAAAGAAAACTTTCCAAAATGGTGTCTGTTTTCAAAGTATAGAAATTGCTCGTAACAGGTGTATTCTTTCCTTCTAAAGTTGAATCTGTTTAGAACGTAGGAAAAAAGAAAATGGTTAAGTTTCTTTCTCTGAAAGTGAAGTTGATGACCGTAAATGTGTTCTTTATGCAGTGTACTTGAAGAAGGAAACCATTGCATATACTCGTCAAGATGATGAGCAGCCTGGTTCCCGGGAGTCTTTTCTATACTCCCGGGTTGAACAGAAAATCTACGCCTACCCCAGCCACAGTCACTCCGGATGAGCTGAACAAACTTTATGGGAGGTAAGTGTTTAATGTGTTTATTTTCTTCACTTGACTGTCATGTGCATAAATGTGTGCGCGTGCGTGCGTGCGTCATATACTTAATAGTATTAGATTAACAGGGTGAATTTACAGTCTACCATTTGGCCTAACTGTGTCCTCTAATGTGTCGTACACGATAAAAAGAGTACCTTACAGTATACGTGAGTAGCGAATATTCAGATCAGCATACGCAGTCGTTCAGCCCAATCAAACTCTTTGCATTGCATTATATACTTATACGAAGTTATTTTTGCGGGTTCAAATTTCGCGGTTAAGGGTCAAAAACATAAACATTAATTTTCGCGAGTTTTAATTTTTGCGTTAGTTTAAACATATTTTATTGCCAAATAATCTATACAGCAACTGGGTTGGACCACAAGTTCTTACAACATTAATTACGGTCCTCCCCATACATTTGTATAATACAAAGTTACAGGCAATGACATGACATGACATACTATAGGTAAGGTGTAAATTCTATAGAGCTCAAACATACAATAGGAAAGATAGAAAACATGTACAAAGAAAGTAGCAACAACTAATGCAGTAAGCAGCATCCAGTCTAACATCAACAGCAGCCATTATGATATATCAGGCAGGTAAGGAGGGGAGGGGGGGGGGGGGGGAGAGAATGGGTTGGGGACAGGAAATGGAACTGGTCTTTCTGTACCCTCGAACTGGTTCTTCTATTGTTGGGCAGACTCAGGTTTGGTATAGCTTTTCACCTGAAAGAAATAAATGAATATAAGATTACAGCCTGATCATTAAATATATAAAATGTTTATGAAGGATAGCCAGATCGCTAAGCTGATCGTGACAAAACTAAATTTGAAAGCAAATTAATTAATAAAACGTTTTGTCTCTTTGATAAACTGGTGCACATGACCGAAGAAGATAAAATTGTCCTTTATAGAAAGTGCATCGGAGCCATATAATATAAAATGAACTCCTAGAGGATGAAATTTTCTGGTTGCTCGAAATAGGATTAGTCGTTCGTTGCTATACCTTTCACATCTAAAAAAGTAATGTTCAGCATCTTCAATACTATTCCCACAGTCGCATATTGGTGAGTCTTTAAGATGGTTTTGATACAGATCGTTGTTAAGATTACTGCATCTGTTCCTTATTCGACAATGGAATACAGATTCAGTTCTCTTGCCTTGGATAAAGTATTTCGGAATTTGCGGAGAAATATAAATATGCTGTTTTAATTTTAATTTGAATGAGTTAATTGACGTTTCAGATCGAATAGAAAGGGGTAAGTTATTCCACAAAAGTGAACCTGAAGGAATAAAAGATTTAGCAAATATTTCGGTTCTTCTATTCATAATAGTTATATCTTCAGCGTTTCGAAGGTTATATACAGTTCTCTCGGTAACAAGAGGAGGCAACATATTACATAAATATTCCGGTGCAGTACCATTAACAATTTTATACATAGTTATCAACTTCTGAAACTGGCGACGATCGGACAAAGGAAGCCATCCTATTTCGGTCATTAAATTATCTAATGAAACAGAACGGGTTAGCCCGGTGACTATTCGAGCAGCTTCGTACTGAAATCGTTCGAGTTGTTCCTTTTCATACATTGTGCACCCATCCCATACGACAGAAGCATACTCAACCAAGGGTCTCAAATACGAATAGTAAAGTTGATTCAGCGTTTTACGATTAAGCTGAAACTTCAAACTTCGCATAACTCCTAACATTTTTGAAGCAGACGTTAAAATATTGTTGATATGGGCATGCCACTTTCCATCACGACTAAAAGTGAGACCTAAATGTTTATGCTCATCTACAAAATTAACAGGAACTTGATCAAAGTACAGGTTTGGATTATTTGCATTATTCATACAGAATAAGATAGCTTCCGTCTTGTTTGGGTTAAAATCTACCAACCACTGTTTTGCCCAAGCCGTGATAATTGCCAAGTCGTGATTCAAGATACCCTCAATGTCCTGTATATTAGGTGATGTAAACGATAGTGATGTATCGTCAGCAAAAAGACGACTTATACTAACTAAATGTTCTACAATATCATTAACATAGATTAAAAATAACAAAGGTCCGAGTACAGAACCTTGTGGCACCCCTGCAGATAGGGTCTTAGACTCAGACATTGATGAACCTACAAACACTTTTTGACTTCTTCCGGAAAGATAGTGGGAGATCCATTTTAAAACATCCCCTTTGATGCCATTTTGTTCTAATTTAAAAAGAAGGCCTTTATGCCATACTCTATCAAAGGCTTTTGATATGTCACAAAACACCATGCATGTATACTGTTTGGAATCAAAACTTTGGCAAATTTGATTATAGATATCAATAAGTTGGAATACTGTTGAATGACCTGGTAAAAACCCGGACTGCAACTTGTAGATAAGGTTATTACGATGAAAGAAATTATATAAGTGCTTGTAAACAACTCGTTCCATTAATTTTCCAACCGTACTAATCAACGAAATCGGTCTATAATTTGAAGGGGTATCGGGTGAACCCTTCTT
Source organism: Ctena decussata (assembly GCA_963989385.1). Lineage (NCBI taxonomy): Eukaryota > Metazoa > Mollusca > Bivalvia > Lucinida > Lucinidae > Ctena > Ctena decussata. The sequence goes on from OZ022511.1 coordinate 9,218,098, forward strand.
AAAAAGAGGCATCACAATAGCTTTTTTCCATACCGATGGAAATGTACATTCAGTAAGAGATCTATTCATTAAAATATGTAACGGTTGAACAACGGTGTCACAAGTCATCTTAAGCATTTTATGACTAACCAGATCCTGGCTACATGCTTTATTTACATCAAGAACTCTAATGATGTCTTTGATTTCCGACTCTTCTATGTGTATACTTTCTAAAGAATTAGCTGTTTTTGGAACAAAATTTGGGAGCTCAGTATTACCTTCATTAACATTGGAGATAGATTCGAAATACTCGTTTAAAGTATTAGCTTTTTCAAGATCTGTAAATGAGTAAACTTCTTCCCCAGACTCAGAAACTGTTTTTAGAGGGGGTATAACTTCAGCACCTTTATTTGATTTTATAAAGTATTTGACAAGTTTCCAGTATTGCCTCGGATTGGTATTCTTTGCTTCAATAATAGTTGACTCGATGTTACTATAAAACTGTTCTTTTGCGTGAGTTTTAAGATTATTTACCTTATTTCTAAGTTTTTTATAATTTTGCCAATCTTGATTACTACCTGATTTTGAGGCCTTACTTCGTAACCTATCACGTTTTCTTGAAAAAGTTCTGATCTCTGAGTCGTACCAAGGTTTGTCATTTGGTCTTATGGTAACTTCTTTACAGGGTATACATTCTTTGGCAAGATTAATAAACTTTGATGTGAAATTATCACAAGCATTGTCTAAACTATCATTTTTAAGAAATTCCCAGTCAGTGGATGATATTAATCTATTAAATTTACAAAAATCCCCTTTTTTATATTGCCAAACAACCCGTTTAAAAGCTGCGGAATGATTATAACTAATTGGTAAAAACACGTATGTTGCAGAATGGTCACTTATATCAGCTGGTACACTAAGAATGCCAGAATCTAAAACTTTAGTAGTTTCGGAAAGAATTATTGGATCTAACAGAGTTTGGGAAGTATTTGTTACTCGAGTGGGTACATTAATAACATTAACAAGATTATTTAACATTATTATATCTTTCAAGTTATGAATGCGAGGATTTAGTTGATCTTCATTTAAATCTCCGACTATAATGATGTGTTTGGACATTTCTGATGCTCGTTCGATAGCAATATTAAAACGATGCCAAAAATTCATTGGTGTATTTGGAGGTCTATATATATCACAAAGTAAATATGACTCACCTTTATGTTTAATTTCGATCCATATTGATTCCTCCAAATTAGCTTCCAAGTCGGAGAGTCTAACTGCAAGTAAACCTTCTGAAACATATATTAAGAGGCCCGAAGAGTGGGCCGAAACATCTTTTCTAAAAGGCATTTGTTGAAATCCTTCTAAACAAATATCAGAATTTAAAATATTATCACTTAAGTGCGATTCTGTAAAGCAAAGAACATCAAAGTCTGACAAATTATCCTTAACAAATTCTAATTTATTTCTAATACTGCGGATATTTAAGTGAAGTATTGATAAGTTATCGGTTTGATTGCTCTGATCAAGGTCTGGACCAGGATTTTCACTAACATCACCAGACAGAAGAATTAACTGTAGTATTACATATAAAATATTAATATTTAAAACAGTAGTAATATCTTTCAGGCTATTATCCATTAAGGAAATTACCTATCTTACCTTTAAGAAAGTCATATTCAGTGATAAGAAGATACTTACCCAAGAGCACAAACCGAGGGTACAGAACTGACCAGAGGGGTACAAGAAGGGTGGGATGGGGAAGGTTATATAAAAGTGTAAAACAAAAGATTAAGAATCCAAATTCGTACAACATATCTTCCAAATATCGGACAGGATGCATGATTTCCGCACTGACTGAAGCATATTCTTTGGAAATAAATAGAGGATTCTATCTATATACATATACTGGGAAAATCGAATAGAACTTAGGTTTAAAGTAATAATTTTGATACGAAAGGATGACTCACATGGGGCATTGACAATAGCCTTCTATTGCAAATGAATAATCAACTCGATGTGTACCAGCTCCTGTAGCATTACAATGTTATTTTCATCGAGACATACTTAAAACGCATGTTGCTAAAATACTTCTTTGGTACATTTATAGAGAACCCTAAACCAGCAGTGATCCCACATCACAAGTGCTATATATGCTTGACAATACATGGCTGACTATTGTATAACATAAACAAATATTTAAACAAATTAATAAATAACAGAATCATAGTAAGATAATATGAAAGGAGCACGACTGTAAGGTTCCCTGAGATAGAGCACTTAATATCCTTATCCAGCGTCGCAACCCGCCACTAGCAAACAACCAGATGCAACGGAACTGCGCGCCTCTCGGCGTCATGAACAAAGTAATAACTCAATTAGCACAGGACGTGAACACAAGAACAACCGTCCTCCAGAGCGGAAAGCGACGCCAGACATGGTAAATCGCCCATAAAATAGTGCCAAAACCTGCCATGCCACAAAAAAGTAACTACAGACTCGTGATCCTTTCACACAAATTCGTATCAACGTGTCAGGGCCACCAGGAGATAGCAGCAGCTGAGCCAGATATGGATTCGCCCCACGTATAGAGTTTGCTACTCAGTCTCGCAGTAATTACTTCCCATGATAGTGCCAATAGTGGCAGCAGTATAAAAGCAATTATAATTATTTTACCGTTATACAACTAAAAATTTGGGAGCAAGGTCACATCTTGTCGCTTTGCAAGCGTAGAAGGGAAAAAACTAAGTTACTATATATTGTTGCAAAAGTAATATTTACTTCCCTTGGTAACTCATTTATGACCTTTGTAGCCTTAAATTAAGGTGAATCGATACACATTCGGAGAAAGCAACCCTGCTAATTTTGTTTTAATTGTACATTGCCTCTCGACTTTTAAAGGAAACGACCTGCGCCTCCGCGCACAAATCCTATCCTTCAAACGTAGAGCCACTGCCGGAAGGGCTACAAAGGGAAGCAAACAGGAAAACCAAAAAGTTGATACCCCCGCAAAAATGGCATGAAAATATGGAGGTATACCCATTCACCTTATGACGATGCTCATTAAACCTGAGTAAGTTCGCTTATATTCATTTAACAAAAACTGAAGGCTATCTATTTGATACTGAAACTATTTCTTGGTCTCTACATGAATAAAGGAGCCCCTCGGCATGCATGAACAGTGAAAACCATAACAATACTGCATAGCTGTATAGCCCAGCCAATAGCCCATGTTAACAATTCACAGAAGGCAGAGAATAAAAGAGGCAGATAATGCAAGTCACATCATCCATCTGGACATGCGTACTCATGCCGCAAGGCTCTCCGATTCACGAAAAGAGTTTAAATTCATTGCCATGAAATAGACTCGTAACTACAGACTTAAAAACTTAAAAATTAGAGGCGGTTACTCAAAGTACTAGAAATGTGTCAGATAATATCGATAAGTTCTTCAGGTCCTGAAGAGGCTTTAGCACATAAAGTAGCAGGCTGGTCATGGTTACCACCCAGTTGGCACACAACGTCGAATCAGCATCGAATCAAAGCCGATTCAACGCTGAGTGCCTAATGGATACTAATCGCCATTAAGTCTCAGATAACGTGTAAATACAAGTGTGAATACCGCCAAATAAGCTCATTTCAGCACAAAATCATATCATACCTACCAGCCGATTCCAAGACGCGGACAATTCCATTGTCCATGCGTGGGATAACTAAAAGACCATTATCGCCCATAAAAAAACTTAAATCTGGCTGGCCGGGTTGAAAAGTGACAAATGAGCTTATTTAAGCATAATTATACCACAATGTCTGTAATGACATTCAAGATATGCATTGTGTCTATCCAAACCACTAACTATTTCACATTATCATGTTCATGTATGCTTATACATGTGAAAAAAAATCCCATTAAACATGAGCATATCTTATGGAGAAGACAGAGAAAACTATCAAAGTTTTTACATAGACTTGGAGAATAGAAATCACACGGCAACATTTATAGACCACACAAGCCGCGTCACGTGAGAAGGCACACAATAGACCCAGATCAGCCCGCGCATGCGCGGCCTGAATACAGTCATCTTTGTCTACAACACATCATATGTAACCTGAGGACCCTTAACTCCTAAGAACCAAAGACTTCGATCGGTCGATGCAAATTTAAATGCACAGGCTAATCGAAGCCATGACGCGAAGGCCTTGCTCACAACGCGGCCTGTAATAAAAATTATTATTGTGGTATTAACTGTTCTATGTTGATCCGGCAAAAAAAGAAAACAAGCCATGTCACGTGAGACGGCACCAACGTGGCAGACAAGACCTAGACCAGCATGCTCTTCTGCGCAGTCTAAAAAAGAGCATTTTTGTACACAACACAGCGCATGTATCCTGAGGAACCTAAACATCTGAGAATCAAAGACTCCGATAACTCTGTGCAGTATTATGTGCACAGACTATTCCATACCATGTCGTAAGAAGCGGTGTGTAGAAATATAACTGTTTAAATATTCATGAATATGAGTATTGGAAATTAGAACATATAGCATTCAGTATACAGAAGTGGACACGACCCAGCAGGCACACGACGTCATAATGACAACGCATTGTCGTCGATGCGACGTCATCACGTCGAATCGACGTCAATACGACGTCACTCGAACGTCGAGCGCCCGCTGGGGAAGTGAGGGATAATAACTGGATGAGTTCTTTTCAGGCACGTTAATGGTATTTAGCGCCTTTAGCGCCTTTTAAACAATTCCGAAATGTCATTTCCATTGCGAACTCTTACGGGCACATCATCCTTACCTTTCTTTACAAAAATAGTGCCGTCTCTGGTCCAGTAGCTACAAACAGCTCGCTGCAGAAATTTCTCACGGAGCTCCATGACTAAATTATGGTTATATTTAGTCAGGTCCTCACTGAGAAAAATCTTATCAGCGTTCTGTTTAAGGTTAGCTTTGTTCATAAACACTCTACGCTTAGTGTGATAGCGGGAGAACTTAATCAACAGCTGACGTTTACTCCGGCCAGCGTAATGACAACGTTCAATATCAAGAGAAGTTAGGGCTGTAGGATCTGAAGAATTGCTCAGTTTGAGAATGTTACAGTTGATAAATCTCAGGACATGGTCAGTTAACTGTTGCTCGGTGGTAATTTCATCTGGAACTGGCAGATTATACAAACGAAGAGAATTGCGGCGACTATATTGTTCCAACTCGTTTGTTTCAGCAGAGAGAGAATCTACACGGGCATAAACAGATTTGAGCTCCCTCTCGAGTTTATCTATCTGATTGGACTTAGTGTCAAGACACTTCTTCTGCTCTTCGATCGTATCAGACTGGAACTTCACTGTCTCGAGTAGCTCATTATTTGACTCTACAAGAGGTGTTATAACAGATTCCTTCAAAGCACCAACTGCGGCCCCAATACAATCTCGGATGAGAGGACTCATGAGCTCGAACAACATAGGGGTCACGCTCTGAACAAACCCTTTATCATTAAATGTTTTAGTAACCATGTCTGAAAACGCTTTCATATCCATAACCTGGCTACTGTCTGGTACATTCGACTTTTTTAGTTCAGGGCTTTCAGACTGAATTGGAGAGCGGTCATCCATTTTCCTTTTAGACAAGCCTGTGGGTGTACTGACTTCCATAGCACCATCCGTAGAACTGGTGTCTAATGTAACATGAGAAGGTAGGCTAGTAGTCATCGTTAGTATAACGGACTTAACTGTGTATAGTGCCCAATAACATTAAACAGTAACAGCAAATGTCACAATACGCTCTATACCGTTGTATTCTCTGGTAATCTCAGGTAGCCTAAATGGCCTCCGGGCAAAGCTATATGTCAATTTTCAAATTCTTGTAATGTGTAAATATAACTTTCAACAATATTTACGAAATATTCTTTTATATGAGTCACAGTATCAGCATCTACTAAGGTTATGTGTAATGTAGAAAGTTACCTTTTTACACTTTTAAATCCAGAAATCCAGAAATTCGGAAAAAGCCACAATCAGTTCAGTGTAGTTCACAAAGAAATCACAAAGAAGTCAAATGTAAACAAAGGAAATGTAAGAAAATATCTCATATTAAACCACAGAAAGTTACAAGTGAGATTCCAACATCCTACTCGACATCCCCAATCAAAGTACTATCATTTGACAGAAGACTTTAATGATTTTACTCCATATAGCTATAAATTCCAAAGAATTTACTCAAGCGATCTTACACACGTCTATCGGCTAACCGCGCCATTGCCATAGAATTTTTGCGTTAAGCAACAAGCGCGAAAAGCAAAACTACTTCTTTTTCACTTGAGCCAGTTCTTTCATTAACCTGCGGCAGCCCTGCCGCAGGTTAATGAAAGAACTGGCTCAAGTGAAAAGTGCCAGCAATTACCGAAGCAAACAGAAACAAAATATATGAACACTGTATCTACAGAAGATACTTTGTAAGAAACTGGGATTTATTTCGCGGTTTCTAAGTGACCGCGAAATACCGCGAAAAATGGAATACCGCGAAAATTATCTTGTATACGGTATAATGGCAAAGAGAATGTGAAAAGAATTAATGCGATCACGAAAGTCTCTTATCGGACATAACACACAAATATTTTAGTAGGCTCAGTTGAGTCTCAACTTTTCGCACATGCAATAAGTAACAGTTATACCATGGTTCGTCCGCCTGTACGAGGAGATAATCCACGAGCTAAAATGGTTCGTCCGCCTGCACGAGGAGATTATCTCCCGAACAGGCGGACAAACCATGGTATAACTATTTATACCACTCTCACGAACGTAGCCCTTGCACAGTACGAAATATTTTGTGCTAAGGCTTTGCACTTTTTGTGCAAACTCTTTGCACTTTCTTACAAGATGGGTTAAGGGAGCTTTTTCTGATGATATGGCCGAAATGCAAAATTGACTTTCCTTAACATGAACTGTAGTCAATTTTATATTCGAGTATATCTGCGGAAGTCAATTTTGTGAAATAATCAGCCATTGCTAATATACGTGTAAATACCATTATAACCCAAAATCTTGAATGGGTCAGAAGGCCTAAAGCAAACAGTGTAGACCCAGATCAGACTGCTCCTTGTAGTTTGCAGTGGTTGTCACGTTTTCAGCAATAGTTTGACATGGTTCCAGATGCTAAATTAACTTCCAAATTTACGACAAATACATACATGACATGTCGTATAATTGACGATGGTGTCCAAATTTTTACGATAATCACGGTGCTATTTATCTATTGATGTATGCAAAGAAAAGCTTTCAATATTTGCTTACTGATAATGCAAAATCAATTTTTCCATGTTTAATGTTATATTTGGGCCTTTGCCCATCAATAATGGTTTCATTACACGGCAAAGACCAGCCTGCTCATACGTGCACGGTAAACGTAGCATGCCTGACAAACGCGCAACTCTATTCCCACGTGGAAAATTAAAATTACAACCTTCTGCAAATAGTTAAACAAAATAAAAACATATAAAGCTGTTCGACTCGTATGTATCTGGCAAAACCCTCTACTGAAATTACGGTGGCCAAACCGAAATTTCGGTCTGATCATTTTCAGGAGTTTTGTGATACATGTAATGCCGCCATCTCTGTGACTTTAAAGCAAATTTTGTACATATAAATAGGTTTTACATACATATGTATCAATGAATGGATGTGGGATGACTTGCGATTTTACGTCCTTTTCACCAGTATTTCAGTCACATCAGGACGATAGGAGGGTGATAATGAAAGGCTGTGTGCAATGGAAGCCCGTTTACGATTAAGACTTCGGCCTCCAGCGGATCTTGCGCCCGGGACCGCTAGATAAACAGGCCAGCGCTTAGCCTACTTAGCTACCGGGGCGCTTTATGTGTCGAAAGGCATTTTCATATTCTGGCTTTAATTTTGAATTTTTGGGTGAAAATAGAATTGAGCTGCGATACAAGAAAACCAACAAAGTGGTTGTGCGCCCAGCGCAGACTCAGATCGGCCTGGGCATCCGCCTAGTCCGATCAGACTCTTCACTAAGCGCTGAAAGGGTAGCTAAGGGTCTAAGATGCCCAGGCTGATCTGAGTCTGCGCTGGGCGCACAACCACTTTGTTGGTTTTCTCGTGTCGCGGCTCAATTGCGCGTTTACAGGGCGTCGGTAGGTGCTGCAAACTAAAAAAGATAACATAGGTGATAAAGGGTTTGGTGGATGCGTAGACTGATCTGCATGTCCATCTCCATGATTTCTGCAGGGGATTTTTTTTTTCTAACTTTTATTTCACATTTTCCAAATTTTACACAATATACATGTTTATACAATTGGGTTTTCTACATCTATCTATTTCTTATCCTATACAATTTATTTTTCTAACAAATACTTACATTTTAAAGACAAAAAAAAGAAAAAAACAAGTATGATATCATAATAAAAGTGAATAAAATAGCATAATTTGAAAAAGGTTCCTGGTACTTATAAATCCCTCTTCTTCTTCTTTGTTTTTGCTATAGAGCTGTTAGTTAAATCTCATAAAAAAGAAAAAGAAGTGTTTCTATTATTTTGTATCACCCCATCGCCACTCAGAACATCATGTACAGATACAAAACATATGTCCTTCAGAATGTATTAACTGTCTCTCACTAGGAGACTGGAGAAGTTTATTTAGACTGTTGTATGTCGTCGTAGAAATACAATTATAATACACCTTTGTCGATTTTAGGCGTGTATCGTATGATACACCATAGTTGAAATATAGTTAAAGTTCTCGCTTCAGTGAACTGTAGAGGCACTGACGATGCGTGCTATACCTATGTACAATATAACGTGATCTACATTTATTTGAAACGTGGCTTTTGACCTGAGCGCAGAATTGAAGAGGACATATAAAAAATATATATATTTGGAGGCTATATCGCTTATATGTGAGTTTTTATTTATTATTATTTTATACAACATACGAGCCGCGCCACAAGAAAGCCGAGGAAGCGGCTGCGCACAGAGCGCACACCCAGACCAGCATGGGCATCCGGCAAGTCCAATCAGACTCCTCGCTAGACGCCTAAAGGGTAGCTAAGAGTCTCTGCCACCTTCATGCGGACAGCGATGACACTGATCGGGCCGGACGCCCAGGCCGATCCGAGCTCGCGCCAGGCGCACAGCCGCCCTATCGCCTCCTACCCCTCCCCCCCCCCCCCCCCCCCCCCCCCGCCGCGTCGCGGCTCGTATATGATCATATAGTATTGAACCTGCACTAGAAGATACCTCCGCACCTGCGAGCACAGAGGATCCGCATCGGCCCGAGTATCCCCGCAGTCTCGTCTGAGTCTCTCCTGTCCGAGAAATATTAAATTCCTTTATGTTAAAAATAGGCTCTGATCAGTCTGCGGGAACACACAGGCAAAGCTTACGGTCTCCTGTTCGCAGTACGTATACACCAATGTCGAATCAACATTGATTCACCGTCATGACGTTGAATCAACGTTGATTCAGTGTGGACTCATCGTCCTGTGCCAAGTGGAGGGTGCTTATAAGCCGTCTTTATTTTTAAGAAGTAGGATATGCCGAAATAAAAGTGTACTTCCGATCGTTCGCTAAGATGAAAGAACGGCGTCAATTCACCCGTAAACTTCTCAGTATCTTAGTTTAAATGGCTGTAATTTAATTATCTGTCTATATAAAGAGGATTTTGCTATAGCTATATATTAGCACTCTTGTATATTGAGGTCAACACCATAGGAGATTCCTGGCATGAACTGAAACTGGATTATGTTAAATTAAGAACCTCAAACTAAATAGGAGCCATTTTTTGTACAATTGTATAAAAAATATTTTATTTCCAGTTTCCAAATTGGCTAAACATGCTAAAGTACCTAGAAAGCTCATTTAACATACGGACAAGTTTTCATCTAACTTTATACTTGTTTTAGTCTCCTTCTCACAATAGATTAAAACGTTAATATGTGAATGTGAACGAAAAGGGAGAAAAAAAAATACAACTTTTTGATATTTAGTGTTTTTTAAAATAAGAATATATACTCAATGGCTGGTACTAAGTTAGAGTAGTATGATCACATATACCCTACAAAAACGACAGGAATAGCTCACAATATACCTATCATCGCTTATTGAACCTAACCAAATGGCTCTATAGCTCTTATACAAATTTTAAGAACAGGTCTGATGCGGAACGGCCAAGTCCACTTTTTGCTAAGGTTGACTGCCCATTTTAGCACAATTTAAACCTATTCTGCTACAGCTGACTGCTTATGCCTGATATAATACCTTATCATAGCAGCTTTAATATTGACAGAAGCCATCTCTGCAGCAGATGCCATTGTAAACCTAAATTAAGTTGATTTACCTGAAGCTTCACTGATTTGACTATCATCAATTTGGCACAAAGGTGCTGGCAGAATGGGAAATACTATTGCTGTCCCTGAACAGTCTGGTCTTGGTCTACAGTGTTTGCCCAGACATTCCTGTCCCAATATTTAGTGAGGTGGTGCAAGTTTTACAGATCATTTTGGAACTTTATTTGCTTGTAAGACCACATTCACACCTGTGTTTTTATATCACTTTGAGTAAAAATCCAAGTATATGCATGTACATGGTAAACAGTAAAATGAATAAGATGAAGAGGAAAAGATATCAGAATCCAATGATGTCTATGCAGAGAGATATATTGATAAGCATCAGTTCTGCAAAGCCTATACTGCCATGGCGAAAGCCAGTCCAGTTCTTTATAAATAGTTTGAAAACTGTTTCTTAAGACCTTCAGTATTGCATATGTCCTTTATTCAAGGTCTTCTGAATAGCTGTTTTGGGTCCAGTTTCCACAAATATCTAGTTTTAGTTAAGAAACCAGTTCAAATATTTCAACAGTAGAGTATTAGCATTGGAATCATGAAGTTCAGAATTTGGCCTTTTTAAGGAGTCATAGGATGCATGGCTTCTAAGCATGTATTTACGCACAATTAGCCAGGTAAGAGATTTTGAACAGTGCATTGATTGCACATGCATAGTATGCTAAATCAGACAGGTGTGACATCCCTTATTCAGTGAATAAACCTTACCACCACTGAACTAGAAAGTGTAAACAGTTTTTAAAATTCGTAGAAGACCTATACCCTTTAAAGATTAACTCCCTGTCATAATTTCGAGAAGGTTTTCTAAAGGAATGTTTACTTGAAAGCTCTAAAATAGTCCAAATTAACTATTGGCCATAAGTTTAAGACATAAAAAATATTGACACGGAAATGTAACAAAACTGGAATAATCGTGGACCACAGTCAAAGTCATGTTATTTATCCCCATAAAATCAATTGTCACATATTACCGACGTAATATTGCGAAAATTATCTGGCTATCATCAAATGACCGTAAGACCAAATATTGATTTCTCAGTATTTCGTGATTTTGCTAATTAGCATATACGCTTTGAACATATCTTTTTACTCTATAATTATTTTTAACCAAAACATGTTTATTGACTTTCATATAGGATTATAATACAATGTCTATTGGAAATTAGTAAAAGAGAATAAATAAAAGGAAAAAACAAAATCGTAATGGTAAAAGGATGAGGGAGTACAAATTTACTCTCGGTTCACCGTTTTTAACTTTGCCTAGAAATTGAATTTTCAATTACGAGAGACTTTCCTGACAGGAATACAATATTGAAACAAAATTATGTCAATGACCGCTCACTGCCATACTGCAATCGGAACACCGCTCGGCCAATGCCGTGAAACTGGCCGAGGAGTTCCGAATGTGCCATACTGTTGAAACAACGGTAACTAAACACCGATTTCTGCAGGGGATTTTGTTACGAAAAGGGAAAACTTTTGTGCGTTTCTGTTCGATAAAGATTTTTTTTTTCAAAATGAGGTCTTTGAAATGCATTTGCTCCATTAATTTGCTCCTATGTAGTGAAACTTCTTTTCTGAAAAAGTTGACCCACTTTTAAAAAGGAGGCAAATATCAGAGTTGCTTCCCCCTGAAAGTTACCCCATTTGCTTTATCCAGTGCACGTGCTCTAGTTTTACCTTATACAGTAGGGGAGAGTCGGGTAACTTCGGACATGGGGGTAAATTCGGACATACAATTGCAAACAGTGAAAATCCAGATGAGACGGCTCCTAATCAGCCGTCTCATCAGGATTTTCAATGTTTGGCCAGTTTATTTTTGTTTTAGTTCCAAACAACAGACATATAAAGGAAACAATTTCAGTGTCCGAATTTACCCGCTGTCCGAAGTTACCTGACTCTCCCCTATCAACAAAATGAGCATTGTCAAATTAGGTTACACAAAAACTTTAGCATTATTCAGATACTTTAAGATATACTTCCTCGCCATTTCATTTCCAAATAAAATCTTTTTTAATCAATTTCCGTAGATATTATGTCATATCTCAATCCTTCATTAAAATTATAGAAATTAAAAAGATAACTTAATATTGTATATGTAAATTAGCCCATTCATTAGCCAGTAAGAAAATCGATATATAAGATCTTGCGATCACATGATTGTTACGTCAATCCAGGTATTTTTTTCATTCGCGGACACGATTGTTACGCCAGTCGATTCTATTTGCATCAATCACACGATTATGATCGCGGTCCGCGATCCTTCCAGATTTCTTACATATTCTACTGCATTGTCCTAAGCCAATTTGGGCTATTTCAGAGACGTAAAGGAAGTATTTACTAAAACCATGTTTCGTAGTTTAGCCTAGGAGTTAATCTTTAAAATGTATTCCATCTGAAATTAAAACGTATAGTTTTCATACAGAAATTAACACAATTTACACAGGTGCCAAAATATCTCCCTCTTGCCTTTTACATGGGTTTTGAAAAGACACTATATAGCGTAGAAATAATGTGATAAAATATATCCAGTGTCAAAATAATGATTACAGGATTAATGCATATTAAAACATTGCATTTTAAAACTGAATGTAATGCAAATAGCACTTTACCTTTGTTGAATATGAAGTTTTGTTTACTATTTATGGTATAGATTATAGTACGTCTTTGTTATTTTATGAGGTATATACAAAACGAAAATATAATGTTTAATGCTGTCTTGGTGAGGAACATATTTCTCACAGGTTATGCGACTGAATATTAAAGGATTTCAGATACAGGGGCCGTTGTCTGAATGAGGCACACAAGTCGTTAATGTTTTTATCTGAAATATACGCAAACTAGACATTTTACATACACGTATAGCTGGCGCAAATTGACCTGTCTTTCTGACCTTTATGCATGAATATGCAAAATAGCATAATTCATTGCGAAATAGGAGACAAAGCTTTCTAGCCGAACCACACCTACACGTATTTACGCGATTGAATGACTGCCATATCCTAAAGCGGGGTTTTCGTGGAGCGTATTATAGTTGGCTTCAGCGTCGAAACTCTTTTTGCCATGTATTTACCATTTCCGTTTCCAAATGCCAAGGAGTTTCGGCGCGTAACTATGCTGTATGGAAAATCGCCTAAATTTTATCATATAATCATTTTTTATGAATGTTTTATTTCATAGCTAGTTATGAGAGAGAGAGAGAGTATTCAATAGAGAGAGAACGCATTCAATTTTCAGCTTAGATGAATAGAAACGTTGCAAATACGAGCATCATGCAGTAAGTTGAGCCAAGATGCTGAATAAGTTAAGATGCTTACTTTTTCACCCATGGTATAGTTTACCGTATCATGAATCATGACGACGTTGAAATAATATCCAGATACGCAGATGGATGTAATTCACTATACCTGAATCTCTTTATGTATCTTCTGCTACATTGTATTCTCACTTTGGGTAACATGCTATTAAGTTGTAGAATGCAACTCTCTCTCTCTCTCTCTCTCTCTCTCTCTCTCTGTCTGTCTCTCTCTCTCTCTCTCTCTCTCAGACACACGCGTCCAGGAACCCCGGTAGCTCAGTAGGTTAAGCGGTGGTCTGCTGATCTAGTGGCCCCTGGTTCGAGTCCCGCTGGAGACGGGAATCTTTTCGATCGTAAACGGGGTTTCATTGTACACAGCCTTTCATTACCACCCACCCATCGTCCTGATATGACTTAAATATTGTCTAAAAGGAAGTAAAACTGCACGTTATCCATCCATTCCTCCTCTCCCCGCCCAGGTTTTGAACCCTCTTTGAGGCGTACGCTTTTGCAGTTGCTTCTGTTTGCAATTAAGCGATTAAAACGAATTATGGCTTCTGGAATGCATAGCATTATCGGCCCCGAATCAAAAGTCCTATTGAGAAATGATAAACTTTATTTGTACCAACCCCATACAGTTGTGCCCACAGTTAACATGGGCAAGATGTCTATAGGTTTATGCAAGTATATCTGGTAAACTAGTCACAGTTGCATGAGGTAAACTCATTTCTGGTAGAAATCCACGTGAATCTTGAGAAGATTCGTTATGTGTAAGGCCATGATAAAAATTTTGTTTGCTGCATTCCATACTATCCAAGATTTGGCCTTTGTGGCCTTTCTTTCATTTTTTTCGTATGTAGTAATATTCAATCATAATACATGCAATTGTCAACTTTAAATTGGGTAACGGCTGCTGAACGGAGTTACGACTGTCAGTGTAAGATGGCAAACACTGTTGATCATGACCAGACTGCCCTTAAGGAATACTTTGATTCGGGTCTGCACCATTTGCAAATGTATTTTAGTCGCAACCAGTACTTTGTGGCACCCCCCCCCCCCCCCAAAAAAAAAAAAAAAAAAAAAAAAACTTCCTCCCAACCTACCGATCCAGCTAAGTCTGCATTGGAGCACAACAAACATATTTTTAAAGGATGGCCTTAAGTTTGTTTTATAATTCATACACCCCTATCTGTGAAATCAACTGAACCTACTAATTTATTTAAATGAGGGGTCAAAGAGACAGGTCAATTTGCGCCAGCTATATATGTCTAATAGTTACATAAACATTAACACCACTTGACCGCTTGTAGAGATTGCATTCCAAGTGTAAATGGGTTGGCATCAAAGTAGGCCTATGTTCTATACTCTTAAACTCTCTCTCATAACCTTACAAGGTCGTTGGGACACCACAGATGACTTCGACACGATCCCTTTCCACCTTATCCTGTTTTCAGCAGCCCTAGTTGAGCTGGCAAAGTCCATCCGGTCCACTCTTTAGCATTGTCTTCCCTTCTCTTCGGCTGGGCCGCGTAGCGCAGTCGGTAGGGCACCTGACTCATGAGTCAGAGGTCCTGGGTTCGATACCCGGTCTGGCCACATACTTTCGTTTCTCCTTCCGCTGATTCAAGAAGGGCAGTTGTCAGTTACTGGCAAAAGTATGTGCCCTTGGTACTGGTTAACCGCAAAGGAGGCCTAAGCCTGTCCAGGAATAGTGTGGTTAGGTTAACTAACCGTCCCGACATGACTATAGCTGTTTACTTTGGACGTAAAACAACAATTCAGTCAATTAATCTAAACCCACCTCTTCTTCTGTCTACCTCTTCTTCGTTTTCATTTCACTGTGCCCTGTAGAATCGTCTTTGCTACACCAGAAGACCTTGTGGCCAAACCACCTTAGCTTTCTTTTCTTAACCAGCGTCAGGAGTTCATCATATTCTCCAATGGCTGCTTGGATCTTTCTGCGTACCTCCTCATTGGTTATATGGTTCTTGTACGAAATGTTAAGTAGCAACTCATGTCAAAGGCCTGCGTCCTTTTCTCTAACTCTGCTTTCAAGGTCCACGATTCACAGGCATACAGAAATATGGAAATGACAAGGGAGCACCTAAGTTTCATCTTTGATTCGAGAGATATGTTGTTATCTCTCCAAATTGGCCTCAGCTTAGTAAGAGCTGAAGTGGCGTGAATCCTTGAGAGAACCTCCTGTTTAGAGCCATCTGCTCCAAGGTATTTGAAGCTTGTTACAGTACCCAGTTTCTACCCTTTTTCTTTGATCTCCCTCTGGATGCCATTGGTATGAGGCCTAAGCAGGTAGGAAAATTCAATATAGGCTACACTGAATAAACTTACTAGGTGCTTAACTTTTCACGATGTGTATACATTCAGTTTGATGTAGTTGTTCAGATAAGTTTGTAATACCAGCTTAGGGGATATTCCCTTTTCATGTTTGTCTTTGTTTTTCACGATAAGCATGTTCCTGATCATTTATACTTAAAATCTACACAAAATAATTCACGTCGTAAAGTTAAAATAATCTTAGAAATAAGATGGATGGATGGCGCTAATTTACGTCCTTTTCAACAGTATTTCAATCATATCCGGACGACGGGAGGGTGATAAGATTTCATAGGCTGTGTGCTATGAAATCCCGTTAACGGTTGAAAACATTTCCACCGCCAGCTGGATTCGAGCTCAGGGACCAGAGCTTAACCCACAGATTCACTTGTGCTGTTATGATCTACGATGTTCAGTACATATGTTTTTATTCATTCAAACTGAAACAGATATGCGACCAAACCCACCATGATGAATATATGGTCCGTTTTGCGAACAACCATGGGGGCGGGCGATGGTGCTGGGTAACTTTCAGTGCTTGGTATTCTACTTACTTGGATTGTAGTAGGGCTAGGACCTACTGTGCTTGCAGTAGGTGCGGGTGGGTTTTTTTTTCGGATATTTTTTTTCTTTCACTACTGTACCTATTTTCTTTCTCATCCTCTCTGGAAGACGGCTCGACATAGACTGATGTACTGTCTCAGAGAGCTGTTACGCCCAAAACAACTAACCAACGAACAAACATTATACAGTCCGCCCCAGTCTGATGGATTATGTATTGTTCTGAAAGAGCACTGGTACAAGTCGTCCCATGCTGTTGTTGATCGTGTTTGTTTACATTAAATATAGTCGAGTACACTTGGTAGCAAAAGTCCTAATTTCAACTTCTGGCTCATTTAGTTTGTTGCTATTGGTGAATTACATTTTTATTATGTCAGTAATTAACGCTGCAATTTTCCGCTCAGCCTTTTTCCGGTAGTGACAAAGAATTAAATTGGAAATCGACCAAAAAAATGGCAGCGATTTCAGTTCAGTTCAGTATAATTTTAGGGATTTTTATATTTTCTAATTTCTGTTCAAAAACACATATGTTATAATACCTGATACCCTACAGGGCGAGGGGATTCTAATCAGGTCTTACAATATATGTTTGCAGAGAAATAAAAAAAGAAGAATTACCCCAAAATTTTTTACCCTTAGCTAGGGCTCCGATGAATGCTGCATCCGTATTGAGGAAATCGTTATCCCGAACAATGTCACTTGATTCCTGCTTTTAGTGACTGCTGTTGAAGCAAATACTCTATTCGGTAGTCTCAGTCGTAATGTTTCATCATACTTTACTGAGAATAAATCTCCTAAATCTGTAGAACGCGATTTTTTTCTTGTTTATGTTAACTGATGGATGATAGTGACAGGTAGGAATTCTCAACATTATTCATTTATTGAAATTATTTTTGACTTTTTTATCATTTTACTTGATGGCTGCAAATCGTTTTGGAAGGGCTTCGTTGCCCAGAGTCAAAAAACAGTATCTTAAAGCACAAAAATTTGTTCTAAGTCTGGTGTGACATATCAGTTTAATCAGTTAATGTTTAAGAACACTGGCGAAAAAGAGGACAATAATGACAATGATAAAATCGCTAATAAAGTTCAAGAAATACACAAAAACAAATAACCTATACAGAAACGATTTGTAACTTGCCCGTGACTTTACCAGCCACGGCTAGCTCCAGTATAAACGAAACACGAGTTCTGTGAGACAAGTTACAAGTTTACTATTTGAAACTAAAGTTCATGTTCGATGTCCAAGACAATCGAGACGATCAACACTATCCTGACTAAATATTAAAACCATTTACACTTATCCTGACTAAATATTAAAACCATTTACACTTATCCTGACTAAATATTAAAACCATTTACACTTATCCTCTGACTAAATATTAAAACCATTTACACTTATCCTGACTAAATATTAAAACCATTTACACTTATCCTGACTAAATATTTAAACCATTTACACTTATCCTGACTAAATATTAAAACCATTTACACTTATCCTGACTAAATATTAAAACCATTTACGGTGTAGGCCCGAGACTTCAGTTCTTTGTTTCTGTGTAAATTTTACACAGAAATAAAGAACTGAAGTCTCGGGTCTACTCTTGAAGGAATGAATTTGACGTTGTTCCTTTAAGCGTTGATCCCTACCGTGAGAAAGGAGACAAAACATGCATAACTATAGCAAACTGTTTGAGGACCAGGGGCCGTATTTATAAAACGACTTAAGTGGTTGCTATGCTGTTGCTAGGGCTGAATTTCTATAAAGGATATTCCCTACAAGTACAAAATTTGATCTGGAGGAACAGTCTTTTTAGACTGTTCCTCCAGGGCAAATTTCGTTGTTGTAGGGACTCTCCTTCATAGAATTGTAGCCTTTGCAACAGCATAGCAACGATTTAAGTCGTTTTATAAATATGGCCCCTGAGCTTGACAGCAGACCCTGACCGAATGAAACGGTCCTATACATAAAAGCTGTGATGGTAAAGAAGAGCTTTCCTGTTTTCAGACGAGAGTTCGATGGCATACCCTAGCCCTATGAAAATCCTGTACAGTCAAGGGTCAAAAGTATTTCCACAAAAATATTTTCCCATAGACTTTAGTGCATTTGCATGTTTACAAGAAAATGATTTTTGGCAGTTATCCTAAGGCAAGCATATAATAATTACTATGGTTGAAAAGCTAAATGAACAATGCAATAAACATTGTTTACAGAACTAAATTCTGACTCCTCAGTGTGAAGAAACAGCTTGTCAAACATAGTGTAAATTTTGAATTTACCAAGTTGCCATTGACGTTAATGGTGACGTCGCGAAAAATTGGACCAAAATTTCAAACGTTAAAGTGAAAGTCATGCTGTTTTAGAAAAGGGTAAACGACTGAAATGAAACAATTATATTGCATGGTATATTCTTTCAGCTTTCTACCAGTACCAAAATTGTGACAATCCGTATAACAGAAGTGCCAAAATATAATTTCTTGTAAACATGAAAATACACTGAACTCTATGGCAAAATTCATTTTGTGGAATTACTTTTGGTCCTTGACTGTAATATCTATGACGTCAAAAACACATGTAATTTTATGTTTTCAGACAAGAATTTCATGGCAGATCCTGGTCTTATGAATGTCCTGCACATAATATGTATGAGGTCAAAAATATGAGTAACTTTCTGTTTTCAGACACGAGTTTGATGGTAGACCCTGGCCATATGAAAGTCCTGTACATAATATCTATGACGTCAAAAATACCAGCACCAAGATGATTATTCTCAATAATAAATATGGAAAGGTAATTTTTATTTTGTTAATTAGTTTAATAATAACGTGGCTCTCACGGACTGATAAAATCCAAATGTCCCACATCGCGGACTGACCCGGGTACATGTTATATGAATAAGATCTTTTACTCTTCATTTAATTCAAAAAGAAGCAATTTAGAAATAGGTCAGCTTCACAATAGTGCAATTTTATTAATAAGCGAATCATCATGAAAAGAGGTCGTCGTTATTTTCTTAGCCTGGTAATGAAAAATAAAACGCTTGCAAACTTTTAAGAACAATGTCTTTTCTTTCCTTTTTCAGGGGTATACAAGATTGCGAGGATATTATACTGGACCCAATATCAGAAAAAGTGAAAGGTACGACCTAAATAACTTTATAATTTGTAACACCTTAACGCTTTACTGGGTATGGAAATTACTTCTTTGAATTCGGATAAATTCACCTCTCACCAGATCAGACAATTTCACGACTCGCCATATCAGACAAATCCATGACTCACTATATATCAGACGAATCCACAACTCGCCATATCAGATAAATCCACCACTCGCCATGTTAGACATATCTGAAAAAAAATTCACGTCTCGTCATGTTAGGCATATCAGACAAATTCACGACACACGATATCAGACAAGTTCACCACCCACCATATCAGACAAGTCCATGACTCGCCATATCAGACTGATCCACCACTCGACATAACAGACAAATCCACGTCTCGTCATATCAGAAAAATCCACCACTTGTCACATCAGACATATCAGACAAATCCACGCCTCGTCGTATCAGAGAAACCAATCACTCGCCATGTTAGGCGTATTTAGACAAATGCACGACTCATTATATCAATCAAGTTCGCCACCCACCATATCAGACAAATCCACCACCCTCCATATCAGACAAAACACACAACTCGCCATATCAGAGAAATCCACCTCTCACCATATCAGGCAAATCCACCACTAGCCATATCAGACAAATCCACAACTCGCCATATCGGAGAAACCAACTACTCACTATATCGGGCAAATCCACCACTTGAGGTATAATGTTGAATGTATGGGTACACCACTTTCTCAAAGGGGGACAATAGGCGACTTTCTGATTGCTTCTATGGGCAACGAAACCCTTCCAAAATATAATACAGCAGGCACGAAACTATTTTATATTTCTTTTGTTTTCTTGAAATTTTGCAGACGTAAAATTAATATATTTGCACAATAAGGGCTAAAAACAGTGCTTCTTTTTCAGACACATAGACCCTCAAAGACATTCTAGAGGTAAGAAACTTATATTTTAGCTATGAGGATATTACCATCTCACTTTCTCCACATTGTTAGATGAACGGATTTTCAAGAGACAAAAGTGTATTTTTGTTACAGTGTTGAAGCATTTTCTTCTAAATCTTTAAATGTATGTTTCAAATCTCATTGTTAGCGCCTTGCCGAGGTGGATTGTAACGCAGGCTTAAACACGTTTTATTGATAGACATTTCAGGACCGCCTCGCCGACCGAGGAAGAGCTTTTGAGAGCATAGCGTATTTATAGAGAAAATACGTTGTGGCTCTCGGTAGGACTGGCTCGTTGAGGCGATTCTAATGAGAGTTGCAACGTATTTTATAGCAGAAGTGAATGCCACAGAATTGTCATCAATGTCCTACTCAGTGCTCCAGATAAGAAGGGGTAACAGAGATAATTTAGGGATAATTATCATTATTTCTCCACAAAAACATATTTTGTGACCCATCATTAGAACCGTCTCGTCGAGACGGTTCTAATGAGGGGTCACAACATATGTTTTCGTTGAGAAATAAGAAAAATTATCTTTGAATTATCCTCAATACCCCTTCTTATCTGGAGCTCTGCTACTGGACCCATTTACTTATTAACTCGGCAGATCAATGACACCTGCTGATACAATAAGGTAGAATTGTTTCATGTAAACTGATTATTCTGAAATTATTTCAGATGAGGTATTATCTTTTCAAAAAACTATTCTTTACCTTTCATTCCCGTGATATGTCCGTCCATCTGATGACTTTTCCTTTAAACGTGTGTGTGTGTGTGTGTGTGTGTGTGTGTGTGTGTGTGTGTGTGTGTGTGTGTGTGTGTGTGTGTGTGTGTGTCCAAAACTGCAGACCTGAGCTTATGGACACGTGTCTCGGGTTACAGATGATACGCTGCTCCTGACCTAGGGCCAAGCCTACAGCCGGGACATACTTGAACACTTGTTCACATGCTGTATTTTGTCTGTACTCTTTCTTTGTTTTAATATTTGAGCCGCGACACGACAAAACCAACAATGTGGTTGTGCGCCCAGCGAAGACTCAGATCAGCCTGGGCATCCGCCCAGTCTGATCAGAGTCTTCGCTGTCCGCACGAAGGTAGCTTAGACCCTTAGCTACCCTTTGATCTCTTAACGAAGAGTCTGATCAAACTAGGCAGCTAGCCAGGCTGATCTGAGTCTGCGATGGCCGCACAACCACATTGTTGGTTTTCTCATGTCGCGGCTCATTTCAGTAAATAGTCCACGGAACATAAGCCACCATGAAAGATGTTATAACTCCGGTACTCCCTACTTTGAGCCCGACATTAAACCGGATATTGAATGGGCCAATCAGAAAGAGCGACCGCCACAAAGTCTGACAGGTAGGAATGCTGATTTACCCTGATGGATTCCACTATAGGTCGGTCGCGCTATAGTGGCAATGTTTTGTTTACATTTTCAATGTCAACAGTACCTAAACTATCATTACGGTGCAGTTCATGTAACTTCTTGATCTTTGGTTATAATGGAACATTACGGTTAACTGGCAGTTCTAATTTATCTAAATGACACTTTTTGAAAGCTTAAAGACAGGAACTGTCTCTAGTTTAAGAATATCATTGATAACAAAACTGATAGTAACAAAATTATTCAAATTTATTCTTTCATTCCCGTGAGTTGGATAAATTGAACTCTGCTATATAGCCAATCAGTCACCAAATCAAAATAAACACAAAATAATAACATTGCCAACTTATCGCGGCCGGACTATACATGTATTTCGTTGTTACTTTTATTCTTGTAGAAAGTAGAATTGTAAAGGCTAAATCCGGTAAAACTTTAAGCAATGAAACGGCTGTATTGATTTTAAGGGAGACAATAAACTTTGTGTAACAAACAAGAGTTGTCCTTTAACAGTACACACCTGAGTCATCTCAGTGAGTGTACAATGTCGAAACAAGGTCGCATCAACGTCGATGCAATGTGATGTTGCATCGGCATTAATATGACATTTGCTATACTTGATGTACAAGCTGCAATTGTCCCATACGGCGAAGTCTCACTGTCTCACGTGTTCTCGAACAGTTTAAGAGATTCATTATGCGCATGCCAACTTACAATTTGAAAGTTACGTATTACATGTATGTAACTGTATATACAAGTGCCAGTCTGAAGTCAGGCTAATCAAAATGACAAAGAAATGAAATGAAAGCATGATTTCAGATGCATCTGAAGGAGGTGAAGGCGAAACACCGAGAAGGTTGGACCAAGGTACATCTGTTTGTTGTTAAGGCCGTAGCTAGGTGCAGTTTTATGATACCCAAAGCCATCTTTTATGGCTGTTGGGGCTTAAGTTCAGCCCTCGGGTTTACCCTTAGAAGAGTAAATCCGTAGAGTAAAAGGATATTAAGGAACACGTTTTTGTGTATTCTAGAGAGTTCATATTCGAAGATAATTTTTGGGTAAATAAACTCTATACCTAAAGGCAAATACGCATTCATGAATTGAAATTTTGTCACAAACTGACAAATTTCCTTTTATAAATGCGTAATAGCTGCTACGCCCTAATTTTGTCTATAACCAGAATTCTTTTTGAAGATTTAAGATGTATGGGTACAGCTAAATATATTATTTCTGTCATTTCACATACGGGAACAACACTTGTTATTTCCTCTTTACTACCCTGGAGTGTGTAGCGCCTCTAGGATGAGATCTTCACTACCCTTTTAGAATAGGCCCCCATTGAAAATGGATGCAAAAATAAATGGCAGAGTCGCCGAATTTGTACCAAATACACCTTAAATTTTTATTTTTGTGTATTAACTGGAGCTAAAACTTTGAAGAGCCTTATCACATATCAAAGTGTTTGTTTTTCTATGTCAGCAACTTAACCGTATGTGTCTGGTTGTGTTTAACCTTACTAAAGAATGTGACTTGTTCTATACTGTCATATGAGCCACGACATGACAAAACCAACAAAGTGGTTGTGCGCCCGGCGGAGACTCAGATCAGCCTGGGCATCCGCCCAGTCTGATCAGAGTCTTCGCTGTCCGCATGAAGGTATCTTAGGCCCTTAGCTACCCTTTAAGCGCTTAGCAAAGTGTCTGATCAGACTGGGCGGATGTCCAGGTTGATCTAAATCTTCACTGGGCGCTCAACCACATTGTTGGTTCTCTCGTGTCGCGGCTCATATATTTTATTTCTACCAATTTTCACTGATCAGTATCTGTTTGTTTTTTTATTTGTTTCTTTTTTCTCTATTATTTTTATTAATTTTATTATTAACATTGCACTGGTACCGTCACCTACATATTCATTTTAAAGGAGGTGACTCTTGACTTTCTTTTTTCTTTTTTGCAACGATTTGGGATTGTATCAATTAATTAATCTATTTATTAGTAAATACTATTAAAGTACCATTTTTGTAAAGGCGAAGTTTCCAAGTCTGTGCTTTGCTTCAGAAACTAGTCTTCGGCAAGTTAACATTGTGCGTCTAAATGTCTTTCTCTTATTTATTGCAAAATGCAACATTTTACACCAACTAAACAGTTTGTTTCTCTTGACGACATTTAAGGGCTTTTGAGAAACCGGTGCTTTATAAAGCTCAACAGAGTAGTTTATTGTTATTATTATTCTTATCATCATTATAAGTATTATTGTTATTATTATTATTAATATTTTCACTCAGCTAATTTTAGGCTGGCTGACGTGTTTGTTATAAATGAAATTCTCCAGGATTAATAACTGTGTTAAACAAGGTAATGAATGAAGCGGGCGATGGCTGGATGTACAGACAGAAACACATGAAGATAATCCTTGAATATGTCAGCACGATGGTGTGTTCACCAACGAACAAGCTGAACAAGGAAGTGACAACAAATAGGACAATGTCATATTTAACAAGTTACATTGGGACAATTTATTCTCAGATGTTGTCATCTACATATCTAGCTAGAACCTGCATCGTTTATTAAGTTCAGAAATGCAATTATTTTTAAGGGAGAATACTGAATCATGCTCCGGTGTATTTTGACATATATACGATATTCATGAAAATGGAATATTACACCAAACAATTTCAGCTCGTCTTTCCTCACCCACTTAAATTTATCTCGCTTTAAATTGCTATGAACCGCATCAGATGCTCGTTGTCAGAAGTTTTTCTGCTATGTTAAACTTGACATCCTCATGCGAACTAGATGCTACATCATGTCTTTCTCTATCGTTGAAGTTTAAATTCTGAGTAAATGGATGTTCTACATCTTTCAGTAAGGTCCGCAGTCAACCAGCATCGCCACCTACGTTGTCAGATACCCAGCGCTACTACCCACAACTTCGATTCAGCCGGGGAACAGTCGCCACGTCCGGTCAGCCGAATGAGTCGTTCATCACTTCCGCCGCACAGATATTTCAAGGAGTATTCGGATTTAACCGTAGGGGAGAAGTTGTACCTATGGAGCATAGAGAAAATATACAATGTTAAAAATCTGAAGCGACTGAAGCAAGAGCAGTATCAGAAACTACTAGAGCTTGAAGCTAAAAAAGGTTTGTTTTGTCTCGAGATGTGGTTCGAAGGAGGACTTAAACATGTACTGTTTTGATTTGTATTTATGAAAAACTCATATAGTGGAATATTCCTCTGCTGATGTTCAATAACTTCTATATACATCTTACAAGTTTGGCGCCAAAGAGAAAGAAAGGTAACCCCGGTAAAGAGTATACAGCCATCTTAAAACTCAAGTTCCCTTCTGACCAACTTGCATGACTTCTTTATTGCTTTATATATTTCAGAACGATTCCCAATCAGCTATGTATATTAGAAGCAGAGTAAAATAATTCTATCACTGTCTCGGTTTTATATCGCACTATTGGACCTTTGCTATTTTCGTATCTATGACACGTCACAAAACCTGCCGCAGTCCTCGTTCGTTTTTTGCTTGCACATTTTCCTAATTAACAAGGTTCTAAACCGTCCAAACGGTTCCTCTGACTGCAAAGCATTTTGAGTTTGTTTCTGAAAAGGAAGGTAATAAGGATGACGGCTCTTTATTTCAGATAACAACTTGCATCAATGATATTTTCTGTATTTTAGGTCAGTCAATATCGTACAAAGATTATGACAAGTACATGAGATATATACAGAGTGCTAGTACACGTCATTACGGTACCAGGTCGCCAACAAGTTTCAGAACACCGTCAGCACATTCTGGCAGAAGCAAGAGTGCTACAAGAAGTCCAAATAGGACAAACAAGTTAGTATCATATTAGTGGTAAAGGGTGGCACCTTTTACTACTCATATTACAAAGAGACCAAGATAAGATATTTGATTTTAATCGTGTATATTTTTCTTATTTGTTCACAAAAGACATATTGTTACCCCTCTTAGAACCGTCTCGATCTCGATGGGACGGTCCTAATGAAGTTTCATAATACAAGTTTTTTTTGTTTTTGTTTTTCTGTCGAGAATTATCAATAATTATCATAAAATTATCTGCAAATACTCACCATTACTAGACCTCTCATAAATCCATTAGAAACCCACCGTTAAATCCTATCAGCTGACAACCTATCAGCGTCTATACAGTTCCATAACATTGCATCAACGTTTTTAGGGCAACATTTTTTTGCTAATGTTGATTGCCTGCTTTGCATCCACATCTGCACAGCGAGCCAAAAGTCCCAGCTCTAACATGTAGCTTTGTGTTTGTTTAAAAATTAGTGTAGCTAAAAATGATAAACGGTTGCATTAAATAAAACCAGTTTTCTTAGAAAACGCTATGGGAATAGCTATGTTTCTCTCCATGGATGCTTACCTGCTCGGAAAAATGCGTTCAGCATGATTACCTGGGTAAATTAGAGCAATACCGCGATATTCCCCGGGCTACTCAAAAGTATGTACACGTACATATATATCCTCGAGTAGTCCGCAGAATATCTTGGTATGCTCAGGTTAATACCCTAGTAATTATGGCGTATGTGCCCGCTCTATGAATATTTTCGTCCAATCGGAACACCGCTCGGCCAATTCCGTGAATCACGGAATTGGCCGAGCGGTGTTCCGATTGCCTTTTCGTCGTCCCTGATATTATCACTCACAACTCGTATATTTATGTTTCAGAGATGATCAAGACACAGTATTTCGTCCCAGAACAACTAGCAGTCGAACACGTCAAATAAAGAAAGAGGAACCACGGTCGGAAAACAGAAATCAAAATTCTGAAGAGAAAGAAGAAACCAGTAAATCTGAGAGTGAAATTACTACATCTAAATCTGACCAAACAACGACTAAAACTACTTCAAAATCGACCGAAAATACTACTACAACTACTTCCAAGACTGACGATGAAAAGACAGCCAAACAGCCATCGAAAAGGCCCACCTCTAAAACATCTCAAGGTCAAAGACCAAAGTCGTCTGCTTCAAAATCATCAAAAACTCCTACTCCTTCCCCCTACGCCAGTCCCTCCCCCTACGCCAGCCGAACATCGTCTGCTAAATCGTCTCGCTCGTCCCGACCAAGTTCGTACAAATCAATCAAATCAAAAACAGAAAGCACCAAATCTTCAGACAAAGAGAGTACTAAGGGAGGTCACTCTGAAGGATCAGAATTATCTCACCATAAAGAAGGTGTTGACAGGCCAAAATCAAGGCTTGGACATCCCTCACCAAGAGACAAAGGTATGAATAATATCATTTTGTTTTTATGACAAAGGTTTCACGAACAAGTTTATCTTAGATACAAATTTTGGTGATTCAAACTAGATCTGGATACCTGATTCAAGAGAATCAATTCGGAGATATAAATTATTTGTTACATTCAGTTGAAACTTTTGCATCATCCTAGTTTTTCTAGTAGACCTGAAAAAAGCAATCATTTCAACGGTGTATTAGTCACACATCTTTTAAAAAGGCAGACATAATTACTTTAATGGATTAATAGTTTCACTTTCTGTGTCTACATCTAGATGTTAAATTAGTATATATATGCTACATCTTTGGTGCCGTGACCGGGATATGTATTCCACTGATTTTGTTTTTCAAAAGGAAGTTAAATTATATTTTTAGATATGATAAAACAGTAGATTGTTTAATCTTTAATGTTTGGTTATATATAGAGAAAGAATGTTAGAAATAAACATAAGTAAGTATTTCACAATATGCTGAGAGTGATCTGTCTTCAATGTGTGTCAGTTTATTTAAAAATATATAATGTTTGGTTCTGTATAGACAAAGTTGGTTTTGAGTAAGCATAAGTAAGTATTTCACTATCTGCTTTGAGGTGTTGGATATTCTTCACTTTGTATTCTAATAATGTTTTAATTACAGATTGTGCCAT
Source organism: Ctena decussata (assembly GCA_963989385.1). Classification (NCBI taxonomy): domain Eukaryota; kingdom Metazoa; phylum Mollusca; class Bivalvia; order Lucinida; family Lucinidae; genus Ctena; species Ctena decussata. The sequence goes on from OZ022511.1 coordinate 9,246,015, forward strand.
TTTATGAATATTGATATTGTAAGGATTAAATCATTTTAAAAAGTAGCTTACGGACATAAAACTAAACCATTTTACATGTACAACAGACTGCACTATATCATTTCAGTATTAGTTTTTATAAAAGCCTTTTTATAATAGTTGCTTGATGCGAAACATAAAAAGGACACAACTTTAAAACCTTACACGGACTTTGCACGCCCAGACCAGCCTGCACACATGCACAGTCCTTCCGTATAAAGGACAGTTCGACTTTAACCCGCCATACAGCACCAAAAAGACAGATGATAAATGATACATCTGCAAAATTTCAAAAAAAATCGTCCCAGCTATATATCATATTGAGAATTAAAAGACTAGAAGGAAACCAGTGTAGAACCAGTTGAGGCAACTCTTGATTTACGCTGTTTGCAATTCATGTTTTCATTCTCGTCGCTTTAAACTTTAATTCTAACACAGTGCGCCTATAGAAGCAATGGAAAGTTTCCGTGTTTTATTCTGCAACAATTTACTGTTTCGGAGCGCGTGAATATAATTGCTGTCGTAACTGACGTAATTTTGAGACTTTAGACGGTGTAATGTCTTCTTCTTTTTCATGCTAAAATTGCGATAGAAACGTACATTTACCCTAGATACAGTTAAGAATATTGACGGGAGCATGAACGCGCTGCCAGGAAGTTTGGGAGAGTTTTAATGAAAGGAATACCTTTTCAGCCTCTATGAGTGTTAGAATCGGTATGGTTCAGCTCTAGCATAGAATTGTTGAGTAATAATTCACTGTTTGTCGGTCATGATATGATCTACTTTACAACTGACCTCCAAACAGTGAATTATTACTCACCTATTCACTGCTAGAGCTGATCTATTTCTTAAATATATAGTGCTTAAACTGATTATTGTCAGAACGAAGAGTGAATGTTTTGACAAACCTTGTATATGTGCAGACTTAGCTGGGATGCCCTGTTTGCAAGATTCTCAAGAGCTTTATGTATATTAAGTTTAAACTTTAAAAACTTTCGAGCTGAACAACAGTTAACATAACATGGTGTATAATAAAACTTAACAAATTAACAGCACTCTAATGAAGTTTTATTTCGCTTACTTTAACTTTTGCACCATTCTTGCAGCATATATTTTAATTTTACCGTATTTACCATAAATATATTCGGCAAATTCACCCATTTCTACCATTTACTCTCCCATCTTTGAATTTGGACAAAACTATTTTAGCCACGACAAAACAACAAAGTGGCATGTGCGCCCACCGAAGATTCAGATCAGCCAGGACAGTCGCCCAGTCATAACAGGGTCTTGGCTGTTCGCTTAGCGGATAGTTAAGGGTCATTGCTACATGTAGCTCCATGCGGACAGCGAAAACTCTGATCAGATTGGGCCGATGCCCAGACTGATCTGAGTCTTTGCTGGGCGCACATGCCACTTTATTGTTTTTGTCGTGTCGCGGCTAAATTTTGTCTCTCTCAGGTTTTTATGAACAGTCTAATTTGGTCTACACAGTTTGCTCATAAAGGCATTCATTACTGTTGAGTTGTTGAAATGAGTGTGTACAACAACTTTGAAGGAAGAAAAGCAAAGCATAGTTGACAGATAGAGCATGGTTCGTCCGCCAGTACGGAGAGATAATCCACGAGCTTCAGGGAGTGGATTATCGACCGCACTGGCGGATGAACCATGCTCTATCTCTTATAGCACGGTATACAGTGTAGATCTATCATGTTACGAGGTGTCTCATGCTAAAAATTTGGTGTAGCATGGATAATAAGCATTCCCAGTTCGCTTGTTGCCAAATGCACCACCCAACGGTTTTGACTGATTTATTTAAGCTACATTTGAACTATTAGCGATTCTAATGCACTTACGTATGTAACGCGACGTCTGATTGGATAACGTCAAATATTTGCGACAGTATATCCTACAATATACTGTTGGAAACCCGACGTCATTATGTAACGTCGCTTCTCATTGGCTGACGTCTGGTTTTACGTCGCTGAAAGTGTTTTCTATGGGTGCAAATTAGCACATTTTTAAAGGTGAACTGTGAAAAAGTGCATTAGAATGGCGATAATTGTACTCAAAATTGTCATTTGGGGAGGTAAGTTTCTGTTTTATGGTCGCAAATTAGGTTTTACGACTCCGCCGGCGAGTCGCCTTAAAACGAAATTTCCGACCATAAAACTGACGATTTACCTCCCCAAATGACAATTTTGAGTATATTTATCTCCTAAGTATTTCTTAAATTGGTAAATGCGGTAGTTTTCAGGCTTATTTAACTGAAGGATTGTTTTTTATTTTACTTCCTTGCTTGTAATCTTGAGCAATCGAAAACTTTTTATCATATGACGTCGCTGTTATTCAAGGGATAACGCCTTTTCTTTTATACTTTTCCATGGATTATAGAGATTTCTCGGCGAAATCGAAACTGATACTCTCACTGTTTCAAACAGTGAAATTATCACTTTAGATTTCACTGTTTCAAAAAAAAAGAATTTTCGTTAAATAATCTCATTTATTTGTTGGTTAATTGGCTAAACCTTATCCGGCTTGACTTAAATTACGTCACACAATTTTGCACGTCATTACGGCGTTAATGACGTCACTAAAAGCGCCAACGTAATATTGTTAATGCACGCGACGTCTGGCTGCCTAAGTCTCCTATCGACATTCTTTCTTAGCAAGTTTCTCGAGCTTTGTTTGTCTAAATGAGATTTCAAGCTATTTTTCAGTTGCAAACCGTGTTTACAAATCATATCATACCCAGTTAACACGCTGGAAGCATCAAATTTGACGCTAAACCACTAGAATAAAAAGTTGTGTTTCTGTAGTGATGACCGGCACTTTGGAATAAGTGATTTTATGCAATTTTAAAGCATAAACGAAACGAAACAATTTGACTATTTCAGTGTAAGATCGATTTTTATGTCACTCATGAACACCAAAAGTGGTATTTTCACGAAGCCACTCGTGAAAATACTGCTTTTGGTATTCATTTGGGGAAATAAAAATAGATCTTGCACTGAAAAAGGCTCGTTTTATACATTTCATATGAAATGACCACTCATGTAAGATCCTCTATATATATCATATGACCACCTTGTTGTGCAATGACGCACGATCAGATACGTACGGTCAGATACGACAAAATTACAGTGGGTAATATTAGGTCAATTTCTATGAAATTTACAAGATATAGTCATATGATAGACAGAATCTTAAGCTTGCGGTCGTTCGATACGAAATTTATGAAATTAGCCAAAGGGTAATGTCTCATTATTTCATATCAAAGGACCACTTCTTTTTAAGATCCTCAATTTCCGACGGATGGAGAATGTTTTATTGGGTTCAGGGAGTTTTCAAAATCATTTCAGTTATTCCGAAATTCTGGGAAAATGGTTAAGACGATTGTTAGGAGAAGTAATCTTAGGCTATAATGAAATATGTTTGTGTCTTGTCCATAACTTTGTCCTGCATGGTGGGATCACAAAATTATGTAGCATAAATAATTGTCATGACAAGACAGTGTGTCGAGTGCAAAACCCACGCTGCTAGTTCGAAGGTCAAGGTCACAGTCAGCACTTAAGCTTTGTGCATAGGTTGTAGTGAAATTTTGTCCTGCATGATGAGATTTCATAAATAATTATCATAACAAGTTGATGTGTGACATGCAAGAATCATATCGCTAGCTTAAAGGTCTGCACTTAAACTATATGCATAGGCATCAGTGAAACAAGTTTATGTCCTGTCCATAACTGTATCCTGCATGGTGGGATTCAAATTATATTGCATTAATGATCATCATAACAAATGACTATCTTGAAGGTCAAGGTCACACTGCGCATGTAAACTTTATGTATAGGCTATAGACTATAGTGAAAACATTTTTGCGTCCGGCCTATAACTTAGTCCTGCATAGGTCGTTTTGATATTTCGTGGCTCATGATTTGCCATTTATATTGTACAAGTCTGCCTCTATGAACCTAGTTATCCTACAAGTGCCAGTAGCTTAAGGTGCCATCTTACTTCAGGCATTAGGCGGGGGCATCCCTGTCCTATGGACACATTTCTAGTCTTATGTAGATCCTTTTCAGCCTCAACAAGTTCTGCATTTTGGTATTCTGAATTGTGAGAAACAGTATAAAGAAGATAACTGCTAAGTTTTGGAAAGATCTGTTGTATTTTCACCTTTTTATGCAGATTTTTGTTTTCGCCCCAAATCAGTGATTATCACCACCTTAAGTAATCTTTTGAAACCTGTTGGCACAACATAAGAGTTATTATTGCATGACTATAGCTCTGGAATTGTCTTATTATATTGTGATTATATTACTTACTGAAAATAACAAAAATAAACAAAGAGAAATATATATACTGAACGCCAAAAGAAACGCATACAAAGTATATATATCAATTTTGTAAAAGTAGGCAACTGCTACTAGTTTTGGTCTTGTTAGTTTGACTTGTCTTTGTGCGTTGGAGAAAAAGCATATCTGAAACCCTCAATATCTTTTACACTGTAAATGTGATAATCAACACTTTCAGTATGGGGTAAAATTAAAAGTTGCAAAAAAGAAGCAATCTTTCAGAGGTAATATTCTCAACTGCTGAATCTTTGTGAATTACGATTTACCTGTGATTGTGAATCCCTTTATCAGAAGAAAATTTGCTATGATTAATGTAGTTCTTGGGCTGTCCTTTATTCTTGAAAATAAGACAAGGAAACTTAGGTATAAAAAAAAGCGTAAAAGGCATTTCACTTTAACATAGCGTTTTCCATTGAACTTTTTAACTCTGCTATGTTCAAACAGAAAAGTAAAATTTTTGTATTAGTTGTAATACTGTAGTGAAATGCAACATATAAAACATTTGTAAAAGAAACTGCAGCGTGAAACCATTAACAGTGGCGTTATCGGTCTTTAAAAATTACTCTTTGTTTAATACAAAGGGAGGTAATTTGAAATCTGACCGAGTTCATAACGCTGTGGTATAATGAATAACCATAACATTCACATGAATTTAGCGGTTTTCTAACAGTTGCATATCAGAGACCATTTCTGAACACAAAATGCTTTACTGGGAAAGGAAAGATAACTCTAGCAATGGAATTTAATGTTTTTCGAGAAAGTGAGCTAACTCTTTTATGAAAGATTTAAATTATGATAGCTTTATCGTGTACTATGGTCGGATGAAAATCATAGTCTACGCAATAATCAATTGAGAGTTGCCTGGTGACAGAGCCAAGAAGAAAGAACACAAACTTGTAGGCGTTTCTTTTGGCGTTCAGTGTATATGCAGTCACTAGTCTGTGTACCAAATTGCTGTAAATATATCAAGTTTAAATGTAGAATTAGCACTCTCAGGCAGTACCATAAAATTCTAAAAAAATGGGACACCTAATTTGCCCTTAACTGTTTTAAAATTGAAGAGTTTGGCTATTCATTGTAATAAACCGTCTAAAAGATGCAGATAGACTGACAAACAGTGAAGACTCTGATATGACTTCTGTTTCAGAATCTGGGTCTGCACTTTTTGCTCAGCTCTGTCCCAATATTGAGGAATTTATTTCAGTCCAACATTTCATGTACACGTCATTATGTCTCCCCCCTTAAGGGTCGGGAGACATATTGTTTTTCCCCGGGCGTCTGTCTGTCCGTCTGTCTGTCACAAATCGTGTCCGTTCTATAACTTGAAAACCGCTCAAGCTATATTCGCGAAACTTCATATAAATATCAATCAACATGAGACGACGTGCAGAGTGCAAGAATGGTAACTCTGGCATTTATACTTTTTTAGTTATTTCCCTTGGAACTTAGTCCATCACAAAATTGTGTTTCAATTGTGTCCGCTCTATAACTTGAAAACTGCTCAAGCTTTATTCACGAAACTTCATACAAATATCAATCAACATGAGGCGATATGCAGAGTGCACAAATGGTAACTCTGGCATTTATACTTTTTGAGTTATTTCACTTGGAACTTTGTCCATCACAAAATTGCGTCTCAGTCGAGTCCGTCTATAACTTTAAAACCATTCAAGCTATATTCATGAAAGCTCATACAAATATCAATCAACATCAGACGACGTGCAGAATGCACTCTGGCGTTTATCCTTTTTGAGTTATTTCCCTTGGAACTTTGTCCATCACAAAATTGCGTCTCGGTCGAGTCCGTCTATAACCTTAAAACCATTCAAGCTATATTCATGAAAGTTCATACAAATATCAATCAACATCAGACGACGTGCAGAATGCAAGAACCATAACTTTAGCATTTATACTATTTGAGTTATTTCCCTTAGAACTTTGTCAGTCACAAAATTGTGTCTCAGTCGTGTCTGCTCTATAACTTGAAAACCATTCAAGCTATATTCGCGAAACTTCATACAAATATCAATCAACATTAGAAGAATTGCATAGTGCAAGAACCATAACTCTTGCATTTATACTTCTTGAGTTATTTCCCTTGGACCTTTGTCAGTCACAAAATCGTGTCTCAATCGCTTTATTACTTGAAAACCGGACAAGCTATATTCACGAAACTTCATACAAATGTCACTCAACACTAGACAACCTGCGGAGCACAGCATTTATACTATTTGAGTTATTTCCCTTGGAACTTTGTCATTCACAAAATCGTGTCTCAATAGTCTAAGCTCTATAACTTGAAAACCGTTTAAGCTATATTTATGAAACTTCATACAAATATCAGTCAACATATAAATAGACGACGTGCAGAGCACTGTAACTCTTGCATTTATATTTTTTGACAAAAACTAAATATGAATATCAGTCAACATTACATGACATGCAGAGCATAACAACTATAACTCTTGCATTTATACTTTTTACTTATTATGAATCCCTGCTTCAGGGTAGGGAAACATATTGTTTTTCCCTTGGCGTCTGTCTATTAGTCTATCACAAAATATCTTAACTGGATACGAGCTCACTGTTTGCATGAAAAATGACCAGTATTTGCATTAAAAATTGTATTTAAAGTTTCCGTTTGAAATTGTGTTTAATGACTGATCCTTTTGACATCAGAAAGCGGGGAGACATCTGTTTTTTCGTAGAAAAACGATTCTAGTTTTCTTTGATTTTACTACAGGTTACCCTGACCACGACGAAGACAGAAACAGCGATAACAGTGATTTTGATTACTTTACTACAAATAAAACCACAGAACAGATAAAGTCTAGACCTGATTCTGACACATCTAGTACAAAATCAACAGATGACGAGAAACAATCCAGGCAAAGCATTAAAATACACAGAGTACCCAGTGGTAATCATATAGAATACACAGACAATAGCCTCATATCAGAGGCTCCGAAATCAGGTCCAGGTCAAGATCAAGATTATTCAAAAGAAGTCAATTTAAGCAGTGCCAAAGTAACTGAAAACCTAGCTAATGGGAAGCACAGTGAAGCAGATGATGCCACAGTTGATCAAACCGTTAATGAAGTTGAGGATGAAAAGACAGATAATAAAGAAATGGGAAACATGCCCAAAAGGTCAAGGTCATTGGATTCAGATGAGGAGGACTTGGATAGAAGACCAAATACAGATTTGGATAAAATAGAGTATTAGAATCTCCTTCAAGTGAATGAGTGAGTGAGTGAACTCGGGTTTAACGTCCCACCAACACATAGGTCATATGGAGACGGAACCTTGATTTAAAGTCTCATCCGAAAGACCGGAGAAGCTGGGGATCGACCCTGGGACTCCTTGATTGGTAGTCCAGCGTGTTATCAACTTAACTACCGCCGCTCCTCCCTTCAAGTTATAAAAAGGACATGCTGAAATTAAGGTGAATGGGTACATCCAGTGCTCAAGGAAAGAAGGGTTAAAAGAGCTAATTTTCCTCATTTCCCCATAAAAACATACGTTGTGACCCTCATTAGAACCGTCTCGGCGAGACGGTTCAAATGAGGGGTCACAACATAGTTTTTACTGAGAAAGAAGAAAAATTATCTCTGAATTATTCCTGTTACCCCTTCCTATCTGGAGCTCTGTACATCACACCTCATGCTTTTTGTTTGTTTTGCTTTTTTCATTTGGGGGAGGTGGTGGGGGTCGCTATTTTTACAATGGGAAACAACTGTTGTGGCTTCGTGTTTGCTACCCTAGATAACAAACCCCTTCCGAAAGGAGGTCTACTCTTAAATTCACAAGTAGGCAAGGTTGCAAGTAAGATAGGCTCAGATCAGCCTACGTATGCGCGCAGTCCTATTATAGTCACATTGTTTGCAGGTGCCGTAAGCCTCAATTTATCTCTGGGCATGACATTGTATATGTGCTATAAAAATTAGCTATATTTCGTTCATTAGATGATTATCAATATTATTTATTTGAATGGGTGCGAATCCATATGAAAGAGAGTATGTTAGTTTTGCATATGTGAGCGTTGCATTTGTGGATCATATAAGGACCATGAATCATAGATATGGTTAACAGCCTTATTTTTTGTTTGTTTGTTAGAAGGTTATGGTTTAGGACACACACCCTTTTTTTTGCAAATGACTTGCATGTCGCATGGTTGCAAATGCTTACACACGATTAAGTGAAACTCGTAGAAGTTGTTATGACAAAATTGGTTTTACATTCAACCCTGTTTTTGCGGTCACCATTATAAAGAGTCATCTGCGCTTTAAGAAATGCATGTTTTATTAGCCGTAAAGGCAGTGTAACGTTTATACTAAAATTCGAGTGAACTTGAACCATACACCATTATCGATGTACAGAGACAGTTTGAGTGACAATAAACAACAACAACAATTCCATTGATCGTCTTGTGCTTACTTACACAATATTATGTAGATTAATTGCCAGCAATTCTGTGAAAAGTTATAAGATCTTATAAGCATGTAATTGAGATAAATTACACCAAAATTAGTGGCAGCTGAGCTGCCACCAATTTTGGTGTAATGTTTCCTTGTTTACAGTATGTGTTACAGGGTGCTTATACGAAAAGACAGTGCAGATGAACCTCATGAAGAGTACCCTCTCTCAAGTAGCCAGTTTTACTCTTGCTTTTGACGACCGCTAATGCAGTTTTGAATGTAATAAGAAGTTAATGCGTTTTTTAAAGTTGCATATTTGATCAGCATGAGTAGTTATAGTTAATAAATACGAATGTTATAAGCATTGACTTTGAATTACTCCCAGTAGATACATGTAAAAGTCCTCAAAACAGTGCCATGCGCAGTGAATGAAATACGATGGGTGGATGTCTTGCGATTTTACGTCCTTTTAAACAGTAGGTCAGGACGATGGGAATTTGATGATGAACAGCTGTGTCAAATGGAACCTCATTACGATTGAGAAGATTTCCGCTTCCGGCGGGAATCAGTGAAATACGAACCCTATCAAGTCTAGCAAAAAAACATTCTCCCATGCAGATAATGAGGCTTCATCATGGAAATCTCAGGTTAGTTTTCGGGATATTAGTTTCGTGCGAAACGCAGATTAAAGTGACCTGAAAGCAAGCCCGAAAGCTTCCACTCAAGGTGCCGTATTCATAAAGCCACTTAAGTCGTTGCTATGCGGTTGCTAAGGCTGAATATCTATAAAGGAGGTTCCCTACAACTATGAAATTTGGTCTGGAGGAACAGTCTTTGTAAGACTGTTCCTCCAGAGCAAATTTCATAGTTGTAGGGAATCTCCTTCAAAGAAATTAAGCCTTAGCAACAGCATAGCAACCAATTAAGTCGTTTTATGAATACGGCCCAAGGTCTCAACACAATGCAAGTTCGTCATCCGTATATGAGCCGCTACACGACAAAACAAACAAAGTGGCATAAGCGCCCGCAACAACTCAGATCAGCACTGGCATCCACACAGTCTGATTAGAGGCATTACTTTGCACTTAAAGGGTAGCTAGGGGTCCGAACTAGCTCCATGCTGACGGCGAAGACTCTGATCAGACTGGGCGGATGCACAGGTTGATCTGAGTCTTCGCTGGGCGCACATGCCACTTTTTTGGTTTTGTCGTGTAGCGGCTCATTATCGTTTTAGCGATCGGTATAGTAAAAACGAAACACTGAGGAAAAAAAAATGTTCTTTTTTTTCTAGATTGCCTAGCTTTTTCACGCTGGGTAAACTCGTGCGGGGCAGCCAAATGTAATGCACACGAAATCCTCACGGGTTTTCCGGCTATGACTTACGAAAAATGCAAACAAACATGAATGTGCTGTCACATGACTGTTTCATTTTAGTATATATTGCCAAATATCGAAAATCGGGCAATGTGGTTCTCAATACCATTCATTTCCGGATGAAAAGAATGAGTTATGAATTCTAAGAAGCAAATAACCGCTTCGGAAATCATTTTGTCTTTGGTCAGGGTAAGAAGTTTTGATATTTGTGTCGAAAATTGGGTGTTTGGCAGGAGTTTGAAGTTTGAAAAATTATGGCATTTAAATTCCATGTTTTATGAAACTACGCGTGACTGCTTCAGTACCAAGTAATGTTTCAAGTAATACAACGTATGTATAAGGTGCATGGATACACTGGCATTATATTCCGCCATATTCAGGAACCATTTTTGTGACTTCCTGTTTGCTTACCTGAACAGCGTAGCCATTCCAAAACGGGGTCTACTCGGAAAGGAAAAAGGAGAGAACATTTATAAAAGTGATTCCATCTAGGCGGGAGACAAAAATGAAAATGGCAGAGTTGCTTCCTCTGGAAGAATACACAATAACCATAATTCTGGAGAGACAAAAACCCTATCAACCTAGAAAAAAGAGTAAATCTGTCCGTCTTACTTCCGTGCCTCGTTTTACCAATCGCCCGCTGTCGGTGTATTACGGTATTTATTCGGCTCTAACCCATTGCATTCTGGGTATTTTTTGTCGTCTGCTGAAATTGTCGTTTGCATCAAAAATCAAGAATATTTTGACAATATTGGTCTAACTAAATCTTGTAGAAATGATGTCTAGGCAGCAAACAGTTTGGATCTCAGATCAGGCGCCATATTTGTGGGGCCTGATCTGGATCCAAACTGTTTGCCCAGATACCCCTAAAGGGGTATCCCGAATGGAATGGGTTAATTTCCAGGTGGGAATGGAACTGCTGGTTTACCAGGCATGTTTTTACGACAACTCTGGGATAAAATTTCTTATTTCTCAAAAAAACATTATGTTATGGCCTCTTATTAGAACAATCTCAGTGAGGTACTTCTAATGTGAAAGCAACAATATATGTTAAATGCATTTATGGGGAATGAAAAGAAATTTTATCACAGACTTATCACCTAACTCCCTAATCATTAGGGCTCTTTGTGAGATTATTAAAGTAAGGTGTAGATTAATAGCGTTAAATAGGTAAAAGTTATTTTCAGCCGCAACATGACAAAATCAACGAAGTGGCATGTGCACCCAGCTAAGACTCAGATCAGCTTGGGCAGTCTGATCAGGTTCTTTGCTATATGCTTAAAGGGTAGCTAAGGGTCTAAGCTAGGTTCAATGGGACAGCAAAGACTGATCACACCGGGCAGATGCCCAGGCCAATCTGAGTCTTCACTCGGCGCACATGCCACTTTGTTGGTTTTGTTGTGTCACAGCTCATTTAAGTCTGATGTACTAGCAATTTTACCTTAACAGACTGAAAGATAAACATATAAACAAATAACTAACACTTTGTTAAATTTGGTGTTTCATAGGCACAACAACACAATTTTTCTCAAGCACAACTGAACATAATTATGCACAAGTATATGGAAACACAATCCTTCACAGGCATGTCAAAAAACGGGTGTTTACAGGCACAACTAAACATATCATGATCCTTCACAGGTGTATTATTACATTGTTTTCAGTATGCACAGCAAATCAGGTATTTTCATAGGCACAAATAGTAGGGCAGGTCTACTGGCTATGTGCTAAGCTATCATTTGTGGGGTCCATATTTTACCTATTTAGGATACGGTTTAAAGATATGGTCCCTATCTTCATATGACCTTTGTGTTTGTGTAAGATCGAAAACGTGCTCACACACTCACATGCACACATATCCATGAAAACATATATCAAATAATATTAAAAATTAAGTGTTAGTCAGCACAATAGAAGACCACAGATGGGGATGTCCTGCCTGTCTGTGCATTGTCGCAAAAACAAAACTAACCTAGGCAAATCAATGACAATTTAGAATGCACAAAAAATGCTACCAATGTTTCGTGTTCTGCTAGTCTGAGGTGAGACGAAAACAGATTATAACTTTCAAGGGCAGTGTAGGTTTTACAAAGATATTTAAATTTACTTGCTCGTGGCTGTTTTTGTATTGAAAAGGAAAATATTAGGTGTAATGCTATGGCAATAGGTTGTTATCCATCTCATAAACAGCATCATAGGGGTGTGCATCTAATAAAAATTCTAAAGGTTGGGACAGATAGGGCTGGGCAAACAGTGCAGACCCAGATCAGACTGCTCTTAAAAGAGCAGTCTGATCAGGGCCTACACTGTTTGTCATTCAATCTGAGTCTTTTGGACACATTGCTGCACTGTAAAAGCATACTGTTCCATTACAGGACAATAAGGGTAATTACTTAAGGTGTCCCAACTTTTAGAATTTTTATGGGATTAGGTGTACTGATATGGATTGATTGATTTGTTGCTTAACGTCCATGGTAAACTGCTATGGTCATGTCGGGACGGTCAGTTAACCTAACCACACTATTCCTGGGCAGGCTTAGACCTCCTAAGCAGTTAACCAGTACTAAGTGCACATACTTTCGCCAGTAACTGACAACTGCCCTTCTTGAATCAGCGGAAGGAGAAACGAAAGTAAGTGGCCAGACCGGGATTCGAACCCAGGACCTCTGACTTACGAGTCAGGTGCCCTACCGATTGCGCCACCCGGCCCGGCTAATAACTTTGACTTAAAAGGAAAAATAAATAAATGAAATAAAAATACAATAAATCGGAGGTACTAAAGATCAGTATTTTAACCTTTAATCCTTTTCGACAATCAAGGTGATTAGTAAATATAACACGGGTAATAGAAAATGAAAGAAAATAAAATATGAAACTTGTATCCAACGAGAAGTAATGCAACATTAATAAAACATATTGATCTGATTTAGGGATAAGAACATGTAAAAAATAAATAAGTAAATGAACTTATATTCATGACTGCGATTCAAAAGAGGATGTTATAAAACGGTAAAGGATAATTTACACGTAAAAGCAGAGAACCTTCTGTTTTGAAATTACTATCAGTAATTACCACATTATTTAGACCGAGCTCATCACATCTGAACAACAAATTCACTCTGTCTGTTTCTCTCTCTGTCTCCCCCTCTCTCTAATGGTTTGATAAAACGGTAAAGGATAATATATAAACAGAGAATCTTCTCTGTTTTGAAATGCAGTAATTACCATAGTATTTAGTCCGAGCCCATGACATCTAAACAATAAATTTTCTCTCTCTCTCTCTCTCTCTCTCTCTCATTGTTTGCTCTTTATATTTTATTAGCGGACAAGCATATTAATATTAAAATATCATAGATTATAATAATCGAGTTTTATTTGATATTTAAATTAGCCACACTGTCAAAAACAGTTTGTTATACTATACAAATTAATATGACATTGTCACTGTAGGAAACCCGCGGCGTTCTTTGAAATATGATAATTAAAGACAATCCTTATCAAAAGACCCGCTGAATGCCGGATACATTCATTATAAACAATAAACAACCGGTTTAATTTCAAAATGTACACGAGATACAGACACATTTTTAGAGTATCCATGCTAAAGCGTACATCTAAAGGCACTTCATGTGGAACCAATTTAAATGAATTAGGAGAGAAAATAGAACAATATTTCACTCTAAAATACCTACATTTTTCAGCGTTATCATTTATATAAAAATATGCATCATAATGCGCAAGATACACGGCATGATTAATTACATAGTTTAACATCACCCAATAAACGTTCAATATAGCGTGATTGATTATCGACTTTTTGCCAACCAGTTTGGGGAATACCTTGAAAATCCTTATCGATGACGTCACCGCGTTTTCTCCTATATTGGTCTACCTAACTCTTGTAGATGTTGATGTCTAGGCAATAAACAGTCAAGTTGGATCTCAGATCAGGCCACACGAACGTGTGGCCTGTTCTGGATCCAGACTGTTTGCCCAGATTGCCCTAAAGGGGTATCCCGACTAAAATGGGTTAAAACTGATTTTCCTCTAGAATAACCTCAAATACACGGGTGGGAAACTCCATAATCAGAGCCAATGGCTCTGATAAGGAAAGGTTATGGCGGTTTTCTGGAGCACGTGCGGCTATGAATTTACCGGCTGAAATTCGGACTAAGAAAAGATAAGTTTCGTATTCGTGGTATAAATTCGCTTTTACGGCGTGGAATCTCAAAAAATGGAGAATGTAGTTCAATGCTCAGGTCTTTTAACTTCTTTTCTACGCTAAGCTAAGTTGTCATATGCGTACGATTTTGCCTGAATCATTTGTGTCGTGGGGTGACAGAAGGCTCATTTACAGATAGGCAGCTGACAATTGCGTTGAAATTCCTGTTGAAATGATATAAACGTGAAAATTTTGGAGGTCAAAGAGCGTGCACTAATTGTTTGATCATTTCCCATTCACAAAAAGTAAGAATTGAAAGCAAATAAGAGAAATTGAGAATAAATAAATGGAGGCTCTGATTATGTCGAGCGGCTCTGATTATATCGGCCGGCTCTGCCGTAGGACGGCTTTTTGTAAGAGTCGGTTACTACTGAAGTAAATTTCTTGTAGTAGTGCTATTTACTGTATGAGCGTTGTGAAACAAAACAGGCCCCGAGGTTATAAAACTTTTTTCATGCTCAACTCAGCTGAGCATGAAATTTAAAATGCCCATAAATATAAAAATACCGAGAAATTCAGCATTTTTCAGGCTCAGATAAGCCAAGAAGACTATTTTTTCTGCTCATAAATATTAAAATGCCAACAATTGTTGACAATTGTTGGCATTTTAAAATTTATGAGCAGAAAAAATTTCGTGCTCAGCTGAGTTGAGCATGAAATAAGTTTTATAACCTCGGGCCCTGTACTCTACATCACGTTCAGAGACGTGTGTTTATTTTGGGTTTTAAGGGCCGACAAAATGAGTTGCAGTGTTTGATAGATGATTGATTTTCTTTCTTCCTCTCGATACTGCACTCGGTCAGTAACTGGCCATGATGGCAGGCGCGGGGTGTGGCGCATAAGTTCCAAAAAAAAAAAGTATTTACAGAACCTATGACAAAGCCACACAGATTTAAAACTATTTACAAGAAGTCCTCAGAGATAGGCATTACATGATCTATCCCTACCCAACTCGAGGTTTACACTATTTTGGACTTAAACCGTCTCCGCAGAGACAGCTTCAGTTGTAAGCCCATTCTAAGCTGCAATTGACCTGGGGAAGAAGGAATGTTTCAAACCGTCTGAATAAGCAACTGGACGGTGATACTGAAAGGGGTGGGATCTTGTTCTCATCTTCCCTCTACCGGTCTTAGACAGGTACTTAACCTTATCAATTATTGCCTGGTTATTATGAATTTTGTAGAATAGAGATAGAGAAGCCTGTTGCCGCCGTTCCTGCAGATCTGGCCATTCTAGTTCCTCTAGCATGTCGCTTATATTGCTCTGGTTGCGCCAGCGTCTGCAGGCCCAGCGTGCAGCAGTCCTCAGTACTTTCTCTATTCTACCAATCTCAGTCTGATGATGGGGGGGGGGTCCAAACAGGTGCCGCATACTCTAATAATTGGGGCCGGACCACAGCTTTGTATGCAGCAGCCTTGATATCCTTAGGAGCAAAGGCCAGGTTTCGGCGAAGGAAACCTAGAGTCTTCGCGGCTTTGCTGGTAATGTTATTTAAAATATGTTGACCCCATTCGAGGTCATCATTAATCGTGACTCCCAAGTATTTGGCAGAAGGAACGTTCTTCAAAACTTGGTTGTGCGGAACATAGTTATGAATGATCTGCTTGGAAGGGGGATGCTTCGTCACCTTAGATTTCCAAATATCATTAAGACGAGAAAAAGGAGGTTTTAATAAATGCATTAGATTTCAAATTAATTGATGTTGTTGTCCATAGTATACATCTTGTACTGCATTATATATCAGCATATTTTAGGTATGCTTTATTGTCACTCCTGTTTTAGCAAGGAGAGACATGGGCGTCCATTTTTTTCGTCCGTCCGTCATTTCGTCCGTTGTCATATGTGTGCTTTGTCTGAATGCTTTGTGCCTAGGGGTGACCAAAATTGATTTTAATAGATAGGGGCAGCTAACCTTGCCATTGATATTCTTGTTGAATGTATAATCGTAACTATACCAAATTTAGTGCGACAGACGCGCATTTCTGTATTTAACTTCTTCAGTGTCGCTAAACCCCAACAGTTGAAAAAAGTGATGGGCATGTCTCGGAAGGTACGAGCAGTCCTCTCCGAGCCACACTTACTGATATACATGTACTTACGAAATATGAAATAGTTTAATCATGAGGGTTTAGTAGTAACCGACTCTTACAAAAGAAGCCGTCCTACATCAGAGCCGGCAGATATAATCAGAGCCGCTCGACATAATCAGAGCCTCGGTTTATCTATTCTAGGTTTCTCTTATTTGCTTTCAATTCTTACTTTTTGTGAATGGGAAATGATCAGGCAATTAGTGCACGCTCTTTGACCACCAAAATTTTCACGTTTATATCATTTCAACAGGAATTTCAACGCAATTGTCAGCTGCCTATCTGTAAATGAGCCTTCTGTCACCCCACGACACAAATGATTCAGGCAAAATCGTACGCATATGACAACTTAGCTTAGCGTAGAAAAGAAGTTAAAAGACCTGAGCATTGAACTACATTCTCCTGTTTTTGAGATTCCACGCCGTAAAAGCGAATTTATACCACGAATGCGAAACTTACCTTTTCTTAGTCCGAATTTCAGCCGGTATATTCATAGCCGCACGTGCTCCGGAAAACCGCCATAACCTTTCCTTATCAGAGCCATTGGCTCTGATTATGGAGTTTCCCACCCGTGAATATCAAACTCAGTCTTGTGAAATTGTAATGCAAAATGGGGTTTTCAGTCCTACAGATAAGCCCAGAATCTGATGATAAACCTCCTTTTCTGATCACAGTAGGGAGTAATCAGTGGAACCAATTAAACCATTAGTCAATTATGTTCAGCAATTATTTATTGGGCCAGATCTCCAGATGTAGTAGTTTATTGCTCTTACATACATGTATGATTATTAGTGAAAGGTAAAGCACACATTACACAGAATGTGAACAATGAATGGACTACACATAATGTGTTTACAAATGATAAAATATCACACCTGGTACATTACGTCGTAATGACGTCGCTGCAACGTCATCACGTCGCATCGACATTTGTACGGCATGATTTCGATGCCATGTACCTGCTGGGTTAGTTCTCTTGTTGTTAAATTATCATGTACAAACTTTGTCAAAGACAATTCCAGGGTCACCATGGTACATTTAGTGTGTTTCTTATAATAAATGCCTCTTGGGAGGAGCGGGGCTGCAGTACTGGAGTCCTAACAAGACCTGTCCCCGTACAGGATAGCTCACCTGCAATGCCTTGCCCATCTTATAAAAACAATTTAACATACAACTTTAAAGTATGACGCCAACGCCCACCCCGACGACAAAGTGACAACAATAACTCTCTGTACTTTCGTACAGGGGAGTACAATTTTGGTTATCTGAAGTCAGCTTAAAAAGATTTTTGGTCACTTTTTTAACGCACATGAATAAAAGTTCAGGAAAAGCATCAGTGTCCGCCGTCTTGTCTGTATGATTTATGTTAAGGTTTTGTGTAACAGTCAAGGAGACGTCTGGTAAGCTAACCTTGTACGTGGTCAGGGCTTAATCACTTTTTAAAGGAAAATAGTGAGGGGCATTTATTAACAAGAGCTGTCGCCTGACAGCATAGCTTGCCTGAATTGGTGCTTGCCCAATTGCACAGTCGTGGTGTGGACTGCTATGCATAAAACTTCAGGCAAGCATGTCCATAATGACAAAACATTTATAAACAAAAGCTATCTCAGAAAAAAGTCTTAAAATAAAATAAAATCCACATGAAATTTCAGGGTTCATGAACTTGAGGTCGAAGAACTAAGAGGGGGGGTCCAATTATAAGTTCCAACTGAGTCCATCGTGGCACTCTGTGTTCATAAATATAAAACTTGAACCAAACTCTTTCAGACAAAATTCTCTAAGTCGATCATCCGGTGGGGTAAATATATAGTGTTTTGTAAAAACTCAAAAAAGTGTCTAACATCAGTTCAAGTGTGAACTAAATCTATGCCTAGCATTATTAATCAGTATGCAATTAGAAAACTTTAATAAAAACCAAAATTTCCTAAGTCCATGACCTTGACATCAAGGTCACTGAGCGGAGTTGGGGTAGTGCTCTGTAAAACTTTGGACTAATATCTAATTACAGTACAGTGCATAATTAAAAGAATCCATCTATGTGTTCAGGAGATATGGATGTTTAAAAGACTTTAACCAAAACATCCAATCAATAAAAAGACATTTTTCTAAGTCCATGACCTTGACATCAAGGTCACTGAGGGGGTGGGGGTAGTACCTTGGAAAATGTTTGAAAAAATATTGGCCTTACTTTCAGCAATCAACCAAAATTACACACTAGATAAGATTCCTGCAGCAGTCTAACTGAGGTGCTGTGTTTCGTGTTACCAGCTTACATGGTGCGGTACGGGGGTTTTACCTATGGTTCTGGTCGAACGTGTCCTCTAGCAGACGAAAACATAATCTCGATATAAAAAAAATAATAATTTGAAACAAGCACAAATGAATCTGGGTACGATATGAAATGAAACCGCAAAGACATGACAATTTGCACAGTTGTGTAGTGTTTAGTAATATACCTCGAATCTTTTTCACATGATGTGCCCCACATACTTTCTAAACTTTTAGGATAAGATTTTTACTTTCATTTAAAGAGCATATCGCCTGATCTAGTGGATGTGCACGCAAAATACAAAACACACTGAGGTTATTTTCCTAATTTGGGCTGAACGAGCACGACTGGACAAATAAACAAACTACATTTTTTCATTTACCTGATCTGATCCACCATGGTGTAAAATAAAACTATACACACTTGATTTCTCATGTTCTTGGAGTCAATATATGCAGTACCATTTGCTTATCATTCATTGGATTAGTGGAGAGAGATTAACAGCAAGGTGTTAATTGATAATGAGCCTGGTTTATGAGATAAGCAATGCTACCTAGCTGAGTAGATTTCTTGGGCTTTCAGGATGGACTGTTTTCCCTGTAATAAGACGCATCTAGCTTTTTGTTTACACTGTTTACACTGTTTCGAGACCAAATGTGGTTGTCAACACAGGGTATAATCGATTCCCTCAATTTTCGCTTCCAGCAGAGACTGTACATCATATTTGGCTTCCACAGAGACTGTCCGCGAACTCTTGCTTCCTGCCGGGACTTCTGTACATGATAAATGGCTTCCTGCAGAGACTATCCGCGTGATTCTGCTTCCTGCCGCGGCTCTCGGCAGGATGCAGAGTCACGCGGACAGTCTCGGCAGGAAGCCAATTTTCGAGGACAGTAGTCCCTGCAGGAAGCAAGAGTTCGCGGACAGTCTGGGCGGAAGCCAACTATGACGGGCAGTCTCTGCAGGAAGCGAAAATTGGCGGAATCGATTATACCCTGTGGTCAACGACATAAACTAATAGTTTCTTAGGCCCTTTATTATATGCTTTATCAGTCCGGTAGTTTACTAAGTGATAGCTTCCAGATGCTACTAGTTGTAGCAGGATGCACTAAACTTATGGGGATGGGATGACCAATGATTTGTTTAGGCGTGCCTTAAATGAATTAACAGTGGGTGCTGTAACCACTTCCTCTGTAAGAGAGTTCCAGTTTGGAATGGAAAACGCCCGTCTGATAGCCGGAGAAATACGTCAATGAAGTGCATTATTGAGTACATACGCTTTCGTATAATGATGGTTTAGAATTTAGTAAAAAAAATACAAGCATTACTTTCAAGTTGCCAGTCAATGGACGGCTGTTAATAGCGTACGGCATTGCTTTTTATGCAATACTATGCATTCAATGAATGACGTTTTGCACGAGTAACGCCCCTTTTACCATTATAACGTCATCGCCAGGCAACGGCGTCAATAAGAAAACGCCGCATTTCTGGTCAGCTGCATACGAAGGATTAACAATATGTAAAATACAAAAGGTTCTCCAAAACCCAAACCACATCGAGTTGAACCAAGATGATGAGTAGCCTGGTCCCCGGGGGCCTATTCTCGACCCCCGGGCTGAACTGTCACTCAACGCCAACGCATCCAGAAACTACGCCAGAGGAGTTAGACCAACTTTATGCAAGGTATGTAGCCTCAAAGGATAAAGAAAAAAAAATTGAGTGTTAAATAAGATGTCTTGACTTTATCTACATTAATTCTTTTTATATTGTTTACTATAATATCCAGAACAAAACAATTCGCTCTATTATTTCTGGAAATTAAATTGGGTATACAAGAAGCAAATCATGAAAACTGCATTTACTTTGGGTGAAGTTATCGAAGATGCAATAAGGAACTAGAAAATGTGTTTATGAGACACTATGCCCCCAACCATATGCTTGTCTCTAGAGAAGGTTCATCCAATAATGCTTGTACCTTTGTACCATCAAGGGGGTAAATCAATACGTGAAGAGACAACCTAGTCTTGCGTTTCCGGGCGTATTTGGTAAAAGTCTTGCCACGGTGTACTTTCGTTTTTGATGAAACATTATGTCAACACGAGTGTTTAGGTGAAATAAGTACCAATTATAAGCATGACGGGACATTTATAGAAAAAGTGAACTGGTCACGCTTTGGAGGATTCTTTAAAGTTAATATTCGTTAAAAGTGTTTCACGTGAGATGCAGTAGTTAACGTGCCAATTGGGTTCTAGTTTGTCAAGGTAGTGTACATTTTTTGAGGCTGGCTGGTTGAAGGTAGGAATTTTCTTTCTTTTGAATCAATCTGAACTTTTTCGTCTCTTTTTCTGACAAAATTAGCTTCCTCTGTGATTGTTTATATGATACACTCTAAGAACGTGTTGCAGGATGCGTTTCCATGCATAAAAACAACGGTGTACGCACATGATTTCCTAGTATAGACCTGTATATGTCCATTGTTAATAAGTGCAAATACTAGTATTGCTCCAATGATTACTTTTCATTACAAATGAGTACTTAATATATACTTGCTCGAAACTTTGGTAACTGGCAGTCTGAAGGTTAGAATTTTCTTTCCTTTGAATCAATGTGACCGACTTATAGGCTCTTGTTATGATTAAATAATGTACTGTAAGAATGCGTCGCGCCTTGCATTATATTGCCAAAAAAATAACGGCGTAGGCCTACCCCACTTATTTCCAGTAAATGGTAGATGCACGTTGGCATTTCATTATAAAATACTGTTAATGCTACGAAGAACACATAAAATGAGTATTTAACATATAATAGCTGATCAGAAAAAAAACTAATATTTTCGGACTTGAGGTGACTTCCCACCAACTGCGTAATTTCACTGTCTCAATTGTGGTGAATCAAGTATGCCTTTGCCAAACGACTATTGATGTCCTAAAGTTTTACAACGTCTTTGATTTTGCTGTGAGGCGATGTTGTCAAGATTTCTGGCAATGTGGCCAGCAGTGCGGACCCCAATCAGACCAGTAACATCCAAATCACGAGCTGCCGCTGCTAGCCTCAGCAGCAGCTGCTGATAGCCTCGCAGCAGCTGCTGATAGCCTCGCAGCAGCTGATGACGTTTTACCCAAGTAAGTTTGGTTTTAGCCCACTTTCCAGGAAAGATCGGCTCGATATAGGTAAGTGTTCTTGTAAGGGCTGTAAAGCCCGAAATAATAATGACAAATGATGATAATAATAATAATAATAACGTCTGTGTTTAAAATGAATAACTGTAGTTGCAGTTATACAATAATAGGATTTATCTTTCGCAGGCTTCTCCCTTGTGCCTATATATAGTTTACAGACATGTTAACTTAGTTCCTTTGCGAGAATAATATAAACTAGAATGGAATAGCTACAAAAATAAATTAAAAAAAAATAAATAAAAAAAAAAAATAATAAATCTATTTCCTTGGCAAAGATTAAAACATGGTACATATAAGAGACTGAATTGGAATAGTTTGCTTCCCTTACATACCAACAAAATATAATAAGCTTCTAAATTATAAATAAAAAAAATAAAGGTGTACCGTATTCGACCCGTTTAGCGCACTGTGCGCTAAACATTAAATACTTTCAGTAGACATTCTTCCTAATAAACACACATTTCAAAGAATTATTATATATAGAAATAAACTGAATCATTAGAGAAAAGCTGCATATAGTCATGCAGGATGGAGATGCTTTGTAAGTGAAAACTGTAAGATTTTATAGTGTTTTCAGCACTTGTAACAAGCAATCAAAGGGATAAACCAGTAAAAATATGTGCGCTAAAAATCATATGCCTCAGAACTTCCCATGATCTGCGCTTATTGGGTCACGTGCGCTAATAGGGTCGATTACAAAATATAAATTTGGACGGCTGTGTGCAACTATAGTCATAGTTACGTATCGCTGACCACATGGGGAACGTCGTTAGGAGAGAGAAGAGAACAAAACAATATACATAGGACTTAGACGAACACTCGGCGCCAGGGGTGTGCAACTATAGTTACGTACTTGGCGAACGTCGTTAGGAGAACTGAAACAGAACAGTACATAAAATCCAATGTCGTTACGAGAATTGAAATACACATACAATAAAATCCAACAGATGGAAAACGCTTAGCCACTTCGGGAACATCGTTACGAGAGATGAAAAAAAAATCAGCAGTGCGAATGCAGGTTGGGGTGGGGAAGGAGACATTTTCAGCACTCTTTTATTTGGTTGATACATGTAAAAAATGCTGGAAAATAAAGTTTATCATATATCTCACCCTGTCTCGTAGATCACACCTGTAATCTCTTTCATCGGAAATTTGTGTTACAACAATAATTCTGGAGAAGCAAGAAATTTTGCTGGTCTAATAAAAGTATTTGCTTTCCCAGTGCGCAGTGAGCAAGTATAAAATTGTTACATTTGTCAGGTCTTGGTCAGCCCATTATTCAAAGAATGGATATCACAACTTCGAATTATGGATGTCAAATATCCGATTTTATGGATATCACCAATTCGGATTATGATAGCACTAATTCGATTTATGGATAGCCATAATTAGAGTTATTGATAGCTATGGGCAGTATTATGGAAATACATGAGCCGTGACACGAGAAAACCAACAATGTGGTTGTGCACCCAGTGCAGATTCAGATCAGCCTGGGCATTCTCGCCAAGTTTGATCAGACTCTTCCAGGGTCTTAGCTACCTCCATGCGGACAGCGAAGACTCTGATCAGACTGGGCGGATGCGCTGGGTGCACAACCAGATTGTTGGTTTTCCCGTGTCGCGGCTCATATATGTAATTTGAAGTAGGGATATCCATATTTTAAATAAGTTATATCAAGAAATCGGGCTGAATAATTGATATCCATAATTTGAATAGTAAATATCCATAAATAATCGCAGAGCAGTCGTTATTTTAACTTATTATTTGTAACGAAGAATATATGATATCCATAATTCTAATTAGTGTTATACATAAACGGGCCCAAATATTGATATCCGTAACCCGAATTATGGATTTTACTTAATATTTGAATTATGGATATCTGATAATCTTAATGATTAATGGATATCACTAATTCGACATTGGTATCACCTTTTTGATTTATTGATATCCATTAGTAATAAGTGATATCCGATATCCATAATTCGATTTATGACCATCCATAAATCAAATTATGAATATCCAAAAATCGGATTTGTGATATCCATGATACAAATTATATCTATTAATAATTATGATTTTCGGATATCCTGAGTTCGAATTATGGATATCGATAATTCGAATTATGGATATCTATAAAAATATTGATGTTCATAATTCGAATTATCACTAGGATACGTGTACAGTGTTTGAGAGTCCGCGTATTATTTAATGTTATTAATTATTATAAATGAAATAAACTCAGAGTTAAATATGACCATTAACATCTTAAACAGCGTTGAATTTCGGAGTTAAAGTACTTATTACAGAAAACGTATCTTAAAAAAAACATGATAAAGTTGTCTCACAATACCGTAATACCGATATATCGCAAATCCGTTTTCGCTCAGCTTGCAAGTTAATTTAAGGTAGGTCAATAGTACCTCTGGCATCAACTATCAACTGCAGCTGTACAGAAAGAAACAACTGCTGCTGCCTCTGAGACAACACCAGGTCCGCAACTTCAGCTGAGACTCCCGCAGAAGATACTATAATTAGCTATTCAACATGACATTTATTTTTTCTCATCGTTTTTAAATTTTCCTACAGATCTTGGCCACTCTTTTCTCTTTTTCCCTCTCTTCTTATTTGCCTTTTTATTGCTCATTTATCCCCTGTTTTTAGTTTGGCTCTACTTGTTGGGTAAGATCAGCAAGATGTTTGAAACAAAAGACAAGGTCAAAGTTAATTTTCAGAAGTTAATTTTTCAAGTTTATTTATTTAATTACAATTATTTTTTCCTGCATTTAGAGCTTCTAGTGTCATCTCAATGTATGTGTTTGAGGACTAATACTAAACTCCGTTCATTAATTCTGAAACTGGGTTTTTCGCTGCTCATACTTTTATAATCTAATCAATCCAGGTAAGACTGTGCATAGTGATAATGCTAGACTTCCGCCGATTTCTCATCAGTATGTCCTGTGACTCAGCCCTTCGTAGGATGCTGGGCTAACCTGCACAAAACTGCAAATTACAGATTTTCAACCCGAGACTAAGTCCATCGGACAGGTTGGAAACGCCTTTTATTACCATATAAAGTGGTCGCTATTAATAGTTTTGTGTACGGGTGGGGTTAGTAGTCTAACACATGCTCTGCGCGTGCGAAATCAGTCAGCGTGACAACAAGCTTGTCATCTAGATATTTTTTGTCTCAATTTGAAATTGATTACACCGCATAAATTCACACAGGGTATGGTTTTCAGTGTTAATCATCGCCATCGGCAAACAACGTCTAAACGACGTCATGTCGGCGACAGTGCGACGTAATGATGTTCACTGACGTTATTTTAACGCAAATATTACAGCTTTCCCCAGTATGTAATTAAGTTGTAAAGTTACCAATATTGAGTTAAAACTGCAAAGTTAAATAAATACAAGGACAAAAGGACCAAACCGTGCACCTTTCAAACTTATTACAGCTCCCCTTAAACAGAATCTTCCTCCTTCTTACCCAAGCCCATCCCACCCCTACTCTAAAAAGAATAATAAAATAATCTCCCCCATGCACCATTCCTACAACCCCCCCCCCCCCCCCCTCAATTAGTCTACCATCCAGACTCCCACACCTCGACATGACCCCTTCCGAAACACACACCTCCATATTCAATCTACTACACAAACCGCCTTCCTAGTCGTGTAGACACACACCCTACAGCCCCTACCCCACCCCCCACTTCTTTTCAAGAAACTCTTCCCTCGTTTATTCTACCACTCCGACCTCTACCCCGCGACACGAACATATATATGTACGAGAGGAAGACCTTAATGTAAATACTACATCTTTGCACCTTACGGCTTGCGCAAACAGGATGCAGTCTCATCAGAGTCAACCGGAAGTCGAAGTCAGCCTCACGGTATCGAGTTTAAATGAAAAGCTAAGACACATGTAAAAGGTTACTGTTTCGCGATTCAAATGATATATTTGAAAAGGATATTAGGTCATGTGCATATTGTTAATACTCAACTGTACAGGCCAATCATTTTCATATCATCCAAGAATGTTTATGCAAAACTGTAGACTCTGATATGACTGCACGATCTGAGTCTTCCCTGTATGGTACAATACAAGGGTACCTTTTCACAAGCGTGCAAATCTTTTACTTCAAAGAAACTGTATTCGTTGACATTGGCATTCGCCTTCCCGCACGCATGCATGCATGCGATATTTCCTTCCGCATATACGCAAAAGCTGATCTTAGCTTTTGCTTTTCGCACATCTGATGTGTGGTTATGTGGACACAGAGGCACATAGCTGACTGGTTTGAGATTTTCCTGTTCGCAAATACATTATGCCACATTTTTGCGAGAAACGTTGCCGTGAGAAAAATGACAGAAAGGAAGAAATAGATAAATGCAAGGACGTTTATGGTCCTGAAGTTCGCTTCTGAGTCAGATGACACAACTGTCTCGTTATTTATATGCATGCTGTTTTTAATACTTTTCTGAGAAAATATGACACAAAATCAAGTGTTCAAAATATGGTAAAGAAACTGGGTCTGATTTTCAATCCTAAAATCCAGAGTCGTCGAAACTAAAAAATGTAGCTCATGTACCCAGCGGGCACATGGCGTTGGAACGACGTCGTGCTGACGTCGATGCCACGTCATCACGTCCCATCGAAGTCAGTACGACGTTATGTGCCTGCTGGGTAGTAACTTGGTTTTTTTTTTCCTGTATTAAAATCAAACTTCGAAACGCTTTTTTTTTTGTTATTCCTGTGACTTTGTTGGAGGGACAACAGATATTACCCGAATGACCAGCGTGATACCCACGTGGAATGTATCTGAATATGTATGACTTTAGGCTGTCAATTTTCATCAAATGGTCTTAGTTCGCGGACAGGTTTTTGAAAACTACTGTTTCTTGCATATAACTGCAGCATTAGACGTCAGGCTAAGATACATGAGACCTTTATGAGAAATCGGCGGAAGTCGAGCTTAATCACTATGCAGGGTCTTACATAGATTGATTAGATTATAAAAGTATGAGCAGCGAAAAACCCAGTTTCAGAATTAATGAACGGAGTTTAACAGCATGCAAGACCATGGTACTGGTATAAACAGAGAAATAAAAACAACAGAATCCTTGAATATGCAAGGTCGTTAGGGTTGTTCAGAAAGCCATTGTCAGCATCAACGAAAAAAAAATATATAGCAGCTGATGTCCCTCTGCTGCCATATATTTACGTAAGATTTATTTTCTCTTTTTTCCTTCAAATATGTGTTTTCAGTGTAGACACAAAACTGTTTTGTTTGTTTAGGTACTCAAACTGGTGTTTGCTTTTTCACATAGCCACTTTGGGTGTTTTGCATGACAGATATGCGGTATATGTAGTTTAGGGCTCGCAACGAATTAAGTTACCTTTCAAATATCCCTTCGGGCACATGGGGGTTTGATCAGCTTTGAGCCAACGTCGATTCGACGTCATGATATCGAATCGGCGTTGGTTCAATGCTGGCTAATCATAGTGCCCGAAGGGATATTACAAGAAGCGTCACACAGTTCTCTTCAATTCGCATGACAGATGTGCCTTATATGTAGTTTAGGGCTCGCAACGAGTTAAGTTACCTAACAAATATCCCGTCGGGCACATGGGGGTTTGATCAGCTTTGAATCAGCGTCGGTTCGACGTCATGATATCGAATCGACGTTGGTTCAATGCTGGCTAAACATAGTGCCCGAAGGGATATTACAAGAAGAGTCACAAAGTTCTCTCCATTTTGCATAAGAGATGTGCGTTATATGTAGTTTAGGGCTCGCAACGAATTGAGTTACCTTACAAATATCCCGTCGGGCACATGGGGTTTGATCAAGTTTGGACCAGCGTCGGTTCGACGTCATGTTATCGAATCGGAGTTTGGTCAAATGCTGGCTAAGCATAGTGCCGAAGGGATATTACAAGAAGAGTCACACAGTTCTCTCCAATTCGCATGACAGATGTGCCTTATATATAGTTTAGGGCTCGCAACGACTTAAGTTACCTTACAAATAACCCGTCGGGCACATGGGGCTTGATCAGCTTTGGACCAACGTCGATTCGACGTGATGATATCGAATCGACGTTGGTCCGATGCTGGCTAAGCATAGTGCTCGAAGGGATATTACAAGAAGAGTCACACAGTTCTCTCCAATTCGCATGACAGATGTGCCTTATATGTAGTTTAGGGGTCGCAACGAATTAAGTTACCTTACAAATAACCCGTCGGGCACATGGGGTTTGATCAACTTTGAACCGAAGACGATTCGACGTCATGATGTCGAATCGACGTTGGTTCAATGCAGGTTAGGCATAGTGCCCGAAGGGATATTACAAGAAGAGTCACACAGTTTTCACCAAGCAAAGATAAGGTCTAAGTGGGATAGGTTAGGATATAGCTCAGAGGAAAGAAATTAATAGCTTTAAGTATCAATGATTCTTGACTCACATATTATTCTGTATTTATTAAGGTGATATTATGCACTTATTGTACTACCTGTCACACCCTTTATATTTGTATTGCATGTATGTACATGTATATGCTCAAGGGCTACATAACCTATATAGCACTTGAATAAACATTATATGCTACGGGTGTGAAAAGAATTTGTGATGCAACATTTGGTGGTGAGAGAGACACTTCCTGACACTCTTTTTATTGCAAGACTGACATCTTTTGATATTTTGTGCTAGGGCCTAATATTTGTTGTTTCTAGTTGTTGATAGAGAGTGTTGCAACTTTTTCTACTTTGTTGCTGTTACACTGCTGCTTCTGTTCGTGATATGATAGTGACAACTGATGCTGATGTTTTCAATATTCTTTTCTTTTTTTAAGATTGATATATGCTGCCTGTGATAATGGTGTTATTAAAAGTGTCAGCCACTGTTTATAGTAAGGATTTAGGCTTATATTACTGTTTTTGCCGTGTGTAGTATTTGCAGACACTAATGTTGGTGGTTTGACAGGAGTAACATCTGCTGCTCCGCCAGTTTTCATAAGCAGATGCTGATGTTTGTACCAGAGACCACATCATCTGTCGATATTGAAGATCAGAGGGACATCAGGTGCTGCCATTAGTACTGAGAATAACTTTTGCTGCTGCTGTAAGTAAAAGCAATAGCTGCTGATGGAGAAGTCAGTTCCTGATGCTGGTGTCATAAGCAGCTGCTAGTGTTTTTTATAGTTACACCACCATCTGCCGATATCGGAGAACAGAAGGACATCAGCTGCTGCCATAATGTATTCAGGATAACTTTGCTGCTGTTGTTGATGAAATCTTCAGCTGCTGATAATGTAGTCAGTTGCTGATGGTGGTGTCATAAGCAGCTCCTGATGTTGTTTGTTAGTGATAGTGACACCACCATCTTTTGATATTGGAGAACAGCGGGACATTAGCTGCTGCCATAAGTATTTAGAATAACTACTGCTGTTGGTGAAAGCATCAGCTGTTGATGGTGATGTCAGCTGCAAATGGTGGAGTCAGAATGAGCTGCTGATGTTATTATTAGTGACAGTGACCCTACCATCTGCCGATATCGGAGAACAGAGGGGTATCAGCTACTGTCATTAGTATTGAGAATAACCATTACGGATGCTGTTGATTAAGTATTAGCTGCTAATGGTGATGTCAGTTGCTGATGGTGGTGTCATAAGCAGCCGCTGCTTTTAGTAAATGACACTATCATCTGCCTATATCGGAGATCAGAGGAATGTCAGCTGTTGCCACTAGTGTTTAGAGTACATTTTGCTGCTGCTGTAAGTAAAAGCATAGACTGCTGATGGTGGTGTCAGTTACTGATGGTGGTATCATAAGCAGCTGCTGGTGTTGTTTTTAGTGGCACCACCATCTGTCGAAAGCATTAGCTGTTGATGGTGGTTTTTAATTGGTACAATTGCTAATGCCGCAGTTGCAGTTAGTACGGCTTATCGCTTTTGTCTTATTCTTTTCTGATGATAGAAGTAGCAGATTTTATGGGGGGGGGGGGGTTTAATTCACACGCTGCTGCAGCTGGTTGGAAAAGAGCCGCATCCTGCAACCTAGGTGGAGAGTAAGATTTGCTGTTGTTGTCTCAGGGGAGGAATGAAATAACTTCTACTGCTGTTAATTTGAAGATACAACAGCTGCTGCTGTTGTCACAGCAAATATCACAGAAACCATCAGCATCAGTTTTCACTCGTTGATAAACAACAGCACAATATATCACTCTAGTCACGTACACCTCAAGAAGTAGTAACTCTCACTAAAGCTTACTGCATGTATCACTCCGTCCACTGTCAGCAGCAGCTATCACCCTCGTAACAGAAGGCAGCAGCAAAGGTTAGTTTCGTCTCCAGAAGCAGCTCCTGGTATCATGAGTATAACCATCAACAGATGGTAGAAAAAAGATATAATTCAAGCAGCAGCAACTGAAGTCACTCTCACTACTTTCCTTCAACAGCAGACAGTCCACAAACAGATGACATATACAGATATTTAATCCAGCAGAAGCAACACCTGCCATCCTCACTACCTATCTTCACAGCAGGCAGTTCATCAACAGATGGCAGATACAGATATTTAATCCAGCAGCAGCAACAGCTGTCACTCTCACTACCCTTCTTCAAAAGCAGGTAGTTCACAAACAGATGGCAGATACAGATAATTTGTCCAGCAGCAGCAACAGCTGTAACTCAATACCTATCTTCAAAACGGGCAATGCACAACAGATGGCAGATACAGATATTTAATCCAGCAGCAGCAACAGTTGTCACTCTCATTACATATCTTCAACAGCAGGCAGTCCACCAACAGAAGGTAGATACTGATATTTAGTCCAGCAGCAGCAACAACTGTCACCTTCACTACCTATCTTCAACAGCAGACAGTCCACCTACAGATGGTAGATACAGATATTTAATCCAGCAGCAGCAACAGCTGTCGCTCTCACTACCTTTCTTGAACAGCAGGCAGTCCACCAACAGATGGCAGATACAGATATATAATACAGCAGGAGCAACAGATGTAACTCTGACCACCTGTCTTCAACAGCAGGCAGTCCATAAACAGAAGTCAGATACAGATATCTAGTACAGCAGCAGCAACAGCTGTCACCCTCACTACCTATCGTCAACAGCAAGCAGATGGCAGATATATAAATTTAATCCAGCAGCAGCAACAGCTGTCACTCTCACTATCTATCTTCAACAGCAGGCAGTCCACCAACAGATTGCATGAACAAATATTTAATCCAGCAGCAGCAACAGCTGTCACTCTCACTATCTATCTTCAACCGCAGGCAGTCCACCAACTGCTTGCAGATACAGATATTCAATCCAGCAGCAGCAACAGCTGTCACCCTCACTACCCTTCTTCAACAGCAGGCAGTCCACAAACAGATGGCAGATACAGATATTTAATGCAGCAGCGGCAACAGCTGTCATTGTCACCACCTATCTTCAACAGCAGGCAATCCACAAGCTGCTTGCTGATACAGATATTCAATTAAGCAGCAGCAACAGCTGACACTCTCACTACCTATCTTCAACAGCAGGCAGTCCACCAACAGATGGTAGATACAGATATTTAATCCAACAGCAGCAACAGCTGACACTCAGCTGCTGCTATTAGTAGTAAGAATAGCTTCTGCAGATGCGTTTGATAAAAGCATCAGCTGCTGATGGTGGTTTAGCAGTAGCTGATGGTGGTGTCATAAGCAGGTGCTCATTTTCGTATTAATGACAACATCATTTGGCGATATTGCAGAACAATGGGATATCAGCTGCTGCAATCATGAGAAAGAATAGCTTTTGCTGCTTTTTTAATTAAAACATATGCAGCTACTGTTGGTGGTTTGGCAGCTGTTGGTGGTGATATGGTGGTGATGTGATAAGCAGCTGCTGTTGTTAATATCTGCGACAACATCATTTGCCGATATGAAAGAACAAAAGGACACTTGCTACCTATTAGAGTAAAAATAGCTTTTGCTTCATCTTTTGACGAAAGCATCAGCTGCTGATGGTTCTTTGGCAGCTGATGATGGCGGTAACATAAGCAGCTGCTGATGTTACTGTTAATTACACCATCATCTGCCGATATCGGAGAACAAAGGGACATTAGCTGCTGCAATCAGTAATAGGAAAAACTTTTGATGCTGATTTTGATGAAAGCATCAGCTGCTGATGGCGGTTTGGCAGCTGGTGATGGTGGCATAAGCAGCTGCTGCTGTTATTATCAGTGACCACATAATCTGCCAATATGGAAGAACAGAGGGGCATCACCCGCTGCTATTATTAGTAAGAATAGCTTCTGCTGCTATTAGTAGTAAGAATAGCTTCTGCAGTTGCGTATGATAAAAGCATCAGCTGCTAATGGTGGTTTAGCAGTAGCAACAGCTCATCTCAGTATTAATGACTAATTTGCTGATCATTTACTGATATCGGAACAGAGGGACATCAGCTGATGCCATCATGAGTAAGAATAGCTTTTGCTGCTGATATTGATAAAAGCATCAGCAGCTACTGATGGTGGTTTTTGCAGCTGCTGGTGCTGGTGTCATAAGCAACTGCTGATTTTAATATCAGTTGTAAGGGTAGTATATACTTGGCAAGCAGAATTCTCGGTTGGAAAAGAATTAGCACATAAATGGTTTATTAGGTGTGAATCTATAGTTTCCCTTGAAACGAAATACTCAGAAAATTATGTCCGGAAAATGCTATTTATTGTGCAGTCTACAGGTTCAAAAGCCGTTCTTCAATTAACAATATAATCTGCCTGAATTATGTATTATCTCATGTGCTTTCATTTTGTGTTGTTAGTATAATTTAGTTAAAACGGCTGAGAATTGAAAATTATGCTCACGAAGTTGGTATTTGTCTATAATATCTGGTTTATACTTATAATAATTTATATGCTACGATAAAGTGTGATTGTATATTCTGATACAATTAAAAAGTTTTCCAATAGATACCAAGTTTTGCCTAAGAAGTCGTTCTCAGGAACACAAGTAGGTCTACCATGTTTTACTTGATCTCAAATTTCTGAAATCTGATCTTTGCTAAACTCTGGGGTTGGGCTGCAAAATACGTTCACTTAAACTAAAATAAGCTTGCTAGTTAGTGTTAGGCTATAGAGGAAACATTATCTTAAATCAAGCCATCTTTCATTAATGTAAATAAAATCATTGAATACAAATTACTTTTTTTTCATATTCTCAGACAAGCTCAAAAGAAGAACCCGTGGGGAGAAGGTTTGCTAGTGTTCGTCTGTCTGACTGTCCTCGACTGGGACTGGTCGTCCGTCTGTCTGTCCTTATCTGGGTCTGTTCGTCTGTCTGTCTGTCTGTCTGTCTGTAGGTCAGTATTTGTTCGTTAGTCCGTACAACACTATTGTTCGTGTTTAGTGTTAGACAGGGCTATTGACCTGCCCGGGGGTGCTGATTGGGGCTAAACGGACACATACTTATGTGTATAAACTTGTACAAAGCATAAGAGAGCCAATATGATAGAAGAAATAGTGCGATATACTATTTCAGGACAGTTTAATACTTAAGTTGAGAGCTAACCTATTGCGTTTTTTCCCTTTGAATTATTAAAGGGCTCGTCCAGTTACATTTTTGGGGCTCGTCCAGTTACATTTTTGGGGCTCGTCCCGTTACACAGTGCCCAAATTATCTGCCGATATGGAAAAACAGAAGAACACTTGCTGCTGCCATAAGAAGAGAGAATAGCTTTTGCTGCATCTTTTGATGAAGGAAACAGCTGCTGATGGTTCTTCGGCAGCTGCTGATGGCGATAGCATAAGCAGCTGCTGATGTTACTGTTAATGACACCATCATCTGCCGATATCGGAGAACAAAGGGACATAAGCTGCTGCCATCAGTAGTAAGAAAAATCTTTTGATGCTGCTTATGATGAAAGCATCAGCTGCTGATGGTGGTTTGGCAGCTGCTGATGGTTGTGTCATAAGCAGCTGCTGATGTTAATATAAGTGACCACATCGTCTGCCGATGTCGAAGAACAGAGGGACAGCAGCTGCTGCCATTAGAAGTTAGAGTATCTTTTGCCGCTTCTGCTGATTTTGCAGCTGCTGATATTGGTGTACAAAGCAACTGCTGATGATAGTTTTATTGACAACATCATCTGCCGTTATCAGAGAACAGAGGGACATCACCTGCTGCCATCATGAGTAAGAATCGTTTTTTCTGCTGCTTTTGATGAAATCATCAGCTGCTGATGGTGGTTTGGCAGCTGCTGATGTTGGTGGCATAAGCAGCTGCTGCTGTTATCATCAGTGACCACATCATCTGCCGATATGAAAGAACAGAGGGGCATCAACTGCTGCTATTAGTAGTTAGAATAGCTTCTGCAGCTGCGTTTGATAAAAACATCAGCTGCTGATGGTGGTTTGGCAGCTGCTGATGGTGGTGGCATAAGCAGCTGCTGTTGTTATCATCAGTAACCACATCATCTGCCGATAAGGAAGAACAGAGGGGCATCAGCTGCTACTATAAATATAAAGAATAGTTTTTGCTGCACCTTTTGATGAACGCAACAGCTGCTAATGGTTCTTTGGCAGCTACTGATGGTAGTATCATAAGCAGCTGCTGATGTTACTGTTAATGACACCATATATCGGAGAACAAATGGAACATAAGCTGCTGTCATCAGAAGTAGGAAAAACTTTTGATGCTGCTTTTGATGAAAGCATCAGCTTCTGCAGCTGCGTCTGATAAAAGCATCAGCTGCTGATGTTGTTTTAGTAGTTGCTGATGGTGGTTGGCAGCTGCTGATGGTGGTGGCATAAGCTGCTGCTACTGTTATCATCAGCGACCACATCATCTGCTGATATGGAAGAACAGAGGGGCATCAACTGCTTCTATAAGTAAGACTTTCTTTTGCTGCACCTTTTGATGAAAACAACAGCTGCTAATGTTTTTTGGCAGCTGCTGATGGTGGTAACGTAAGCAGCTGCTGATGTTACTGTTAATGACACCATCATCTGCTGATATCTGAGAACAAAAGGGGCATAAGCTGCTGCCATCAGTAGTAGGAAAAACTTTTGATGCTGCTTTGAGGAAAGCATCACCTGCTGATGGCGGTATGGCAGCTGCTGCTGCAGCCGCATCTGATAAAAGCATCAGCTGCTGATGGTGGTTTAGCAGCTGCTGATGGTGTTTTGGCAGCTGCTGGTGGTGCAGGCATAAGCAACTGCTGCTGTTATCAGCAGTGACTACAACATCTGCCCATATGGAAGAACAGAGGGGCATCATCGGCTACTATAAGAAGTAAAAATAGTTTTTGCTGCATCGTTTGATGAAAACCAAGCTGCTTATGGTTCTTTGGCAGCTGCTGATAGTGGTAACGTAAGCAGCTGCTGATGTTGCTGTAAATGTCACCATCATCTGCCGATATCTGAGAACAAAAGGATCATAAGCTGCTGACATCAGTAGTAGGAAAAAAATTTGATGCTGCTTTGAGGAAAGCATCACCTGCTGATGGCGGTATGGCAGCTGCTGCTGCAGCTGCTTTTGAAAAATGCATCAGCTGATGATGGTGGTTGAGCAGCTGCAGATGGTAGTTTGGCAGCTGCTGATGCTGGTGGCATAAGCAGGTGCTGCTGTTATTATCAGTGGTACAATAAGCAGCTTCTGATGTTACTGTTAATCAGTATCAGCTGCTGATGGCGGTATGGCAGCTGCTGCTGCAGCTGCGTCTGATAAAAGCATCAGCTGCTGATGTTGGTTAAGCAGCTGCTGATGAAGGTGTGGCAGGAGCTGATGGAGGTGGCTCTTTGGCAGCTGCTGCTGTTACTTTTAATGACACCATCATCTGCTGATATCGGAGAACAAAAAGGACATAAGCTGCTGCCATCAGTAGTAGGAAAAACTTTTGATGCTGCTTTGGAGAAAAGCATCAGCTGCTGATGGCGGTACGGCAGCTGCTGCTGCAGCTGTGTCTGATAAAAGCAACAGCTGCTGATGGTTGTTTTGCAGCTGCTGATGGTGGTTTTGCAGCTGCTGACGGTGGTGACATAAGCAGCTTTGCTCTTACTGTTAATGACACCATCATCTGCCGATATCGGAGAACAAAAAGGCCATAAGCTGCTGCCATTAGTAGTAGGAAAAACTGTTGATGCTGCTTTTGAGGAAAGCATCAGCTGCTGACGGCGGTATGGCAGCTGCTGCTGCAGCTGCGTCTGATAAAAACATCAGCTGCTGATGGTGGTTTTGCAGCTGCTGATGGTGGTTTGGCAGCTGCTGATGGTGGTGGCATTAGCAGCTCCTGCTGTTATCATAAGTTACCGCATCATCTGACGATATGGAAGAACAGAGGGGCATCATCGGCTACTATAAGTAGTAAGAATAGTTTTTGCTGCATCATTTGATGAAAGCAACAGCTGCTGATGGTTCTTTGGCAGCTGCTGATGGTGGTCAGTAGCACTATCAACGGTAAGTTTTGTTCCAGTAGCAGCCCCTGTTATCATTACCATCACCAGATACAGATATCATTTCAGCAATAAAACTAAAGTCACTCTAATTACCTATATTTTAACAGCAGGCCGTCCACCAACAGATGGCAGATACAGATATCATTACAGCAGTATTAACAGATGTCACTTTCTCTACCTATCTCTAACAGCAGGCCGTCCACCAACAGATGGCAGATACAGATATCATTCCAGTAGTATCAACAGCTGTCACTCGCATTACCTATCTTTAACAGCAAGCAGTCCACCAATAGATGGCAAATACAGATATCATTACAGTAGTAGCAGCAGATACCACTATCACTACCTAACTTCAACAGCAGGCAGTCCACAAATATGGATATCAATAATCCAAAGTGTGGATATCCAATAATCTAAATGAGAAATGGATAGCACTAATTCGAATTATAAATATCACAATTTCGATTTATTGACATCAATAATTTGACTTACTGATATCCATAAATGGGCAAATTTGTTGATATCTATAAATCGATTTATGGATATTCATGAATCGAATCGGTGATATCCATAAAGTAGTTAGACTAGTTGATATTCATACTTCGAATACTGTACATCTATAAGTCGAATCACGGATATTCATGAATAATTATGGATGTCGCTTATTTGTATAGTGGATAGCACTTTTTCACTTATCGATATCATAAAACGATAATGAATAGTTAACCGGCACCCCATAGAATTTCGGCGATATCTATCTTATATTACTTACGTAAGATATAGGAAATCCGCTGGTGACAGACGGACGCATAGACTGGCGGATGGACAAAAGGTGTTGCGGAATATATTGTCATATACCTCAAGAACCCTTAAGCAAGCTTCATAGTCTAGTTGACATGGTGCATTGCTGGAATTGCTTATAATTGTCAATCTTTAAATAAAGACTCTCTCAAAATCAAACTCTTACAACTGTGAGCTCTGGCCAGTTGGACATGATCAGGCGACATAGTTTCAACGTCTAAGTTCTCGCAAAAAAGTCTTTTTTAATCGTAAACGGGGTTCCATAGCCCACAACCTATCATCATCACCCTCCCATCGACCAGATACATGTACATGTATGATTGAAATCTGTTGAACAGATCGTAAAATCGCAGGTCTTTTCTGAGAAAAAAGTGAGAAAAGAATAAAAAATATAACCTGAAAATGTCATTTCTTAAGCAGATGACCCATTCGAACATTCTAAGACTTGTCTCCGAATCAATCCTTGGTCTGTGTTACGTGTATTTATCGCAAAAAGAAAGACAAAAAAATAAATGAAATATATGCCGTGAATCCAACTCGCTGCATTTAGCTTCCCTATACGTTCCGACTGGACAGAAAAGCGTTAGCTGGGCACCGCGCGTTAAATCAACATTGAGACAACCTTGATTCAATGTCACGACGTGGAATCAACGTTGAGTCAGTGTTGATTCAACTCTGTGTGCCTGCTGTGAGGAGACAACCGATGGTAGGATAAACCCTTTCACGGAAGAATTTACAGTTTGAAATTTGCAAACACCCAATGACAACACTACTGAAAATGTTACCTGACGTTTGACTCTCCGTATTTTTTCAGTATTTTCTTGTATATAAATACCATAAATCATTGCAAGATATTGTTTAGCATTAATGCTTCACCCAAGCACTTAGCTGATTAAAAACACACAAAAACTCTTTCCCTACACATTAATTTGTCTTTTAAACGGTATGCCCAATGAGCGTTGGCATTTTTTTTAAAAAGCGAATACTTGTAAAATGAACGAGAACTGCTAATGTCTCACACTTTCTATACATGCAGCTGCACTCTCAAATATCAATAGATTGGCATTTTTGTTTTTGTTTCAAATCCAGGCATGTAGCAATCGTTCATTAGGTAGAATTTGCAATATATTAGAGTATGACGGCTTCACACATACTTTCCTGCATGAATTTTAGTCAAAAACTATAATTTACAGAGAAATCCTCAGCAGCAGCTATTGTCGCAGTAGCAGCTGCTGTTGGGAGATCAGCAGCTGCTGTTGGGGACAGCAGCGGCAGCTCGTGATTTGGACCCCTCTCAATCAGACTGTTCCGGAAGAAAAGTCTATCTTGGGACTACACCGTTTGTTTAGATAACAGTGTCCTAATATTTGTTGTCAAAGTGGTAGGTCACGTCATGTCTATACGGCATCCGGCAGGAGTTTTCGGACAACTCTACCATCGACATGTCTGGTCAGACTGTGTAGACCCGGATCAGTTCGGCCAGGGGGTCCACTGAGAAAACAATTGTTGTGTTAGAACGGTACTGTGTACAAACTAAATCTATAGAAAATTACTATCATACAAACGTTTTGCTTACCGTAAGGTACTGCACCAGATTGTATATTGTACTGTTATGTAACCATGTAGTTTATATTAATACAATATTGTTTAAACAAAATCATCAATCTTATCTGTGCACAGATGAAATTGACAGTTCTTTTGTAAGGACCGACAGAAGTGTAGTGGATAACGCGCTGGACTACCAATTCAGAAGTCGTAAGATCGATTTCCCGCTTCTCCGGTCCTTTCGGATGAGACTTCAAACCGATGTCCTGTCTCCGTATGACCTAGTTGTTGGTGGGACGTTCAACCCAAATTCACTTACTCAGTTCTTTTGTATTCGATTCTACAGCACGTGCAATAATTAGCCCCTCTCATAAAATCCAAAACTTTTGTGAGTAATACCACACTTTCCGTGAATAATTCATTACAGAAATCACAATATCCTTTTTTTTTCGAAAATATCACAATTGTTATATTATCAGAGTAATTTTTATCGGCATAATTTTGTTTGTCTCTCTCCCAGTTTACATGTACATTTCACCAAACTAAAACCTATTTAAATAATAAGGGATAAATAAGCAGATAAGTACTGCACGTGTACTACGTTATCAGACCATACGAGCGTATCATAAACCTGTATTCTCCATATCACTAGTGACAAAATAGTGGCAAGAAATGTGTTTGTAAAACACTGTGCCCCAAGCCTTCCGCCTGGCCCTAAAAGGACACGCCACTAAAGGGAATGGTTTGTTCAAAACGCCAGAACTCTCAAGGAGCCGTAACTCTGTCAAACCGGCTCTTGTACCCACT
Source organism: Ctena decussata (assembly GCA_963989385.1). Taxonomy (NCBI): domain Eukaryota; kingdom Metazoa; phylum Mollusca; class Bivalvia; order Lucinida; family Lucinidae; genus Ctena; species Ctena decussata. Next base: position 9,285,532 of record OZ022511.1, read on the forward strand.
TCTATTAAGGGATCACCCGATTTCTGAAAACACATTTTCAGGGTCCCACTAGCCAAAATACAGTGCAACTGAGCCTGTATAAAGGGGCTACGTGTCTTTAGCAGCCACAATTTGTCCTTCCCTTGGGTGACCCTTTAAGACAGGTTTGGCTATACTATAGTGTTGCATGTATACGAGTTTGAAAGAAAAAATGTTCCGATGCTAACCGACGTCCATTTTTCACTAAGGTTGATTGCCCATTCGGTCACCACAGTATAAATAAGTTCTGAATAGTAAGATCCTTTGGAAGCAAGGAATACATCAAAGAACAGAAAATAGCAGACTCGGTTTAATTGAGTCTGTTCATGACTAGTAATGACTTGTGCGACACGAGCCACGCCTCCTAGCACAGGTTTAAGCGGAACTCTTTTTTTAAGACTCAATGATCCCAAAGGACCAGAAAATATAATCTGCACTATGATGATGTACGGGGAGACGTTTTACGGCCGCCGCACGGCCTTTGTTGCTACAACTGGCTGCTTACTGATACACTTTACCATATGACTGCTTTAGAAATATTGACATAAACCATCTCGGCAGCACTTGCCTCATAAAAAATAAGCTATGCATATTCTGTACCAAGATACAGTGAAGGCTATAAGAAAAGTTTACCATTCTTTATAAAAGGTGGGTGATTACACTTTCAAGGGAAGCAACTCTGCTTTTAATAACTGCACCCTCTTTCAATGAGATCAACTATTAAAGGAAAAACTTTGCTCGTCGAGGAGCGTAAATGACCTCAGGTCCCTTCTAAATTTTATAGTTGTACATACAGCAAATTAGAAAATTGGCATTTCACTGTATTGATTCCACAGGTCTAATGGGTCGTTCATGCAAACAGAATGTCTGTGATGAGACTGTGCCACCGCCCGGCCCACCGCACAAGCTGATTTATGTTGGCATAAGGATGCGGTGGACACCTCTTATATTAAAACCTGCGCATGTTACTGCATTTTTATGTTCAGTATAGATATTCGAAATGTTGACCGCATCCACAGCATACGATTTACATTATAATCTATGGTGACGCAAGGTATTTATTTTTGGCTTAATTTGGTGGGATGGGGCGTGTAAAATGGTAGTGGCAGTACCGACATTTAAAAGAAAAGAAACTAAAAAAATTGTGTAAGACACGCATGATGCCCCCGTGTGATGTCTGTCACAGGGCTGTGTACATCACTAAAATATCCATTAACAGCAAACACTATCGCTTCACATGTATACCTCATTCCATTCAATTACAGCACATGCCTCTTCAAGTGCACATCATAATAATTTCTGAGGCATGTGACTATAAGCGTACATATATTTTGTTTGTTTGTTTGTTTACAAGACCTGAAAATGCTTTTGACTCTTTCAGTTTTCATTCGTTAAGATATTCTATCCTATGATATAAGTAGCTTTTCTCCTATGTTTCAACTTTTGATTTGCTTTCTTAAAAATATATTAATTCGACGTGCGCTTATCAGACAGAAAGGTTTCTACAAGTATTTGCCTCCGTTTCTAAAACGTTTAGCGCACACACTGTAAAAAAAAATCCGTAGATTTTACGGTAAAATAACTGGCAACAAGCTGCCAGTCATTTTACCGTTATTTTTACGGGCGCCCGTAAAAATTGCAGGAATCAGCAAGCAGAGTGGGACAGAATTAGAGCAGGTGTCGTTTTGGTCAGATAGCCCTTCAACAATACAAAGTTATTTTCGAGTGCGGCCAGTTAATATAAAACTTCCATTTCGTGATTTTCAACAATGTCTTACAGGCAAACGCCCGTAAAAATAACGGGAAAAGGACTGGCAGCTGGTTTCCAGTTATTCTACCGTAAAATCAGCAGTTATTATTTACAGTGCATGCGCTCAAACAGTCGTAATTACATAATGTAATCCGTCGGTCCATAAATCTGACTTCCAGTGGCCCTTGAATACTCTAACGGGGGCATAAAAAGGAAAAATGGGACAACGCCATTCGTACATGAGTCAAAAGATACCTCGTATGAACTCTCATTTTTGGCACGTGGAATAATGGCGTATTATCCACTTTCAGGTAAAGCCACCAGACATAGAAATGAAGGGTAGTTGCAGAGTCTCATCCGCTTCATTACAATTGCCGATCGTTTGTGACAATGGTGGTCAGAAAAAAACAAAAACAAAAAACATTTGGTTCTGCTTCGGGTTTACTCTCGTACGGACATGTTTCGTTAAAATTCTAGACTCAACGTATATCTTATATATATGTAGAATGTATACTTTGACTCATACATTTGTGAATCCGCCATATACATGGGTTAAAAGCACGAAGAACTCTGACTATGTCAAAGAAAATGTCACAGCATAAACTGTAAAATTTATCGTACATTAAGCAAAACCGTCAATAAAATGCGTAGTTGTTCTCTTCCTTAAAACGATGAAAAATAATTTGATTACGACCAGAAAGAATATTAAACCGAAGCTTAAATTAACATGAAAAATATAAGCCAAACTTCGCATCTTCTTTGATTCCTTTCTAAATTTGTTCCAAAGTCGCATGTACTTGAAATCAACAGACAGAACGGCATTTGTGACCGAATTAACTCGCATGATTTACATGGAAGTGCCGTTTCTATTGCATATATCTCGAAGTAAATTATTACCACATAGCGTGCGCTCATTGACAACACCATTGCAAACGCGGTTTTTGAAAAAAATGAGATTTTTACTCCGTGAGTCGCAAAACTGTGGCAATACTTACACAAAATTAACGTAATTTTGCAAGACTAGGGTGTCCCTTCACGTATTGATTTACCCCCGTGACCATAGGCTTACAATGCACTAAGTCGAAAAAGGGGAATAACTTGATCAAAAATTCAAGAATTAATCAGGTCATCTACACCTTGGGCATTCTCATCCTGCAAAACCTCATGATCCTAGCATCAGGGGTTCTTGAGATATTTTGTTCACAAGTTTCCACAGGCTAAGTCGAAAAAGGGGCATAACTCTGGAAATACATGACCGGCGGAAAAATAAAAAAATACGGGTCTGCTTATTTTCCATACTGATCATGTGTATAAAGTTTCAAGTTCCTAGCTCTTATTGTTCTTGACTATATGTGAGGGTACCTTTGTACCATAGGCCTCAATGCACTAAGTCGAAAAAGGGGAATAACTCGATCAAAAATTCACAAAGTTTTTTCAAAAGTTAATCAGGTCATCTACACCACAGGCAGTATTTTCCCGCAAAAAATCATGCTCCTAACTTCAGGGGTTCTTGAGATATTTGTTCACAAGGTTCCAAAGGCTTACAATGCTCTAAGTCGAAAAAGGGGCATAACTCGGTCAAAAATTCACGAATTTGTTTCAAAAGTTAATCAGGTCATCTACACCTTGGGCATTCTTATCTTGCAAAGCCTCATGATCCTAGCATCAGGGGTTCTTGAGATATTTTGTTCACAAGGTTCGAAAGGCTAAGTCGAAAAAGGGACATAACTCTGGAAATACATTGCCGGCGGAAAAATAAAAAAATACGGGTCTGCTTGTTTTCCATACTGATCATGTGTATAAAGTTTCAAGTTCCTAGCTCTTATTGTTCTTGACTATATGTAAGGGTACCTTTGTACCATAGGCTTCAATGCACTAAGTCGAAAAAGGGAAATAACTCGATCAAAAATTCACGAATTTTTTTCAAAAGTTAATCAGGTCATCTACACCACAGGCAGTATCTTCCTGCATATAATCATGCTCCTAGCTTCAGGGGTTCTTGAGATATTTTGTTCACAAGGTTCCATAGGCTTACAATGCACTAAGTCGAAAAAGGGGCATAACTCGGTCAAAAATTCACAAATTTGTTTCAAAGGCTTACAATGCACTAAGTCGAAAAAGGGGCATAACTCGGTCAAAAATTCACAAATTTGTTTCAAAAGTTAATCAGGTCATCTACACCTTGGGCATTCTCATCTTGCAAAGCCTCATGATCCTAGCATCAGGGCTTCTTGAGATATTTTGTTCACAAGGTTCTACAGGCTAAGTCGAAAAAGGGGCATGACTCTGGAAATACATTGCCGGCGGAAAAATCAAAAAAATACGGGTCTGCTTATTTTCCATACTGATCGTGTGTATAAAGTTTCAAGTTCCTAGCTCTTATTGTTCTTGACTATATGTGAGGGTACCTTTGTACCATAGGCCTCAATGCACTAAGTCGAAAAAGGGGAATAACTCGATCAAAAATTCACAATTTTTTTTCAAAAGTTAATCAGGTCATCTACACCACAGGCAGTATCTTCCTGCAAAAAATCATGCTCCTAGCTTCAGGGGTTCTTGAGATATTTTGTTCACAAGGTTCCATAGGCTTACAATGCAGTAAATCGAAAAAGGGGCATAACTCGGTCAAAAATTCACAAATTTGTTTCAAAAGTTAATCAGGTCATCTACACCTTGGGCATTCTCATCCTGCAAAACCTCATGATCTTAGCATCAGGGGTTCTTGAGATATTTTGTTCACAAGGGTCCACAGGCTAAGTCGAAAAAGGGGCATAACTCTTGAAATATGTGACCCGCGGAAAAAAGAAAAAACAAATGTTCGCTTATTTTTCATACTGATCATGTGTATAAAGTTTCAAGCTCCTAGCTCTTACGGTTCTTGAGTTATAGATAGAGGACAGACGGACAGACAGACAGACGGACTAGCCCAAACCAATATGCCCCCACAATTTCTCCGAAATTTGGGGCATAAAAAGAGAAAAAAAGCACATGCTTGACAGTTCTTTGTAAGCCATTTGAATATTTTCATGTTCAAATGGAAGTAAATTTTCTATAACGTGTATACCAGAGCGTCTGACTTAGTGAATAGCGTCTTCCCTTTCACAAGCAACATTCTGCAAAAGGCTATACCAACAGTGATAGTCATTAATATGCAAGAAGAAAAGTAAAGAGTCCCATGGCAGTACCCTGCGGCACAACAGGGGCCGTATTCATAAAACGACTTAAGTGGTTGCTATGCTGTTGCTAGGGCTAAAACTTATAAAGGAGATTCCCTACAACTATGAAATTTGCTCTGGAGGAACAGTCTAAAAAGGCTGTTCCTCCAGAGCAAATTTCATAGTTGTAGGGAATCTGGAGGAACAGTCTAAAAAGACTGTTCCTTCAGAACAAATTTCATAGTTGTAGGGAATCTCCTTCAAAGAAATTAAGCCTTAGCAACAGCATAACAACCACTTAAGTCGGTTTATGAATACGGCCCCAGATATCTCAGAGCCTATTCTGACCTAGCTCCCATCACAACAGCCGCCGCTGCCTATGGCCAAGAAATGCATCTCTCCACCTAATGGTTTTACCACTTATATCAAACAGGTTTCTGAGTTATCTGCCCTTAAAGTCTGTGTCCGCCATAAGTCTTGAAGCATAAAGAATTTGATCATGAAACTTAACAGACGGGCTTATCTTATCGCATGGATCTGTCGGAAACAAGGAAAAACGACTTTTCCAGTTGTAGATTTTTTAATTATATGCCCTTGTAAAAAATGCGTTTATGTAATTTAGACATGATACTTAACAGAAGGGTTTATCATAATAAAAAGTGTGTGTCGTGAACAAGGAAGACAACTCTTGTTGTTGTTTTTTTTTTTTTTTTTTTTTTGGGGGGGGGGTGTCTTTTTTTCAGTTTAAATTATATGCCCTTGCCGGAAAACCGCGGTGTATGGGTTATGCCTCCTGAACTGCATAGAACTGAATCATGAAAATTCAGTGACCGACTTTATCTTTCGAGCCAATGTGTCGCAAGCAAGGAACACAACTCTCGCTGTTTTGAAAAAAAAAATCGTCCTAATATCTGTCCTAATAGCCATATTGAATTTAATCATGAACCTTCGCACTTGGATTTATCTTGTTGAGAGGCTTTGACGCAACTAAGGGAGACACTTTTGTTGTTGTATTTTGGTTTTTAGTTGTCTGCCCATGTTCTAGTAGCTGCTATAATGTCCTTAATAATATCAAGATCAATTTACCTGATTAAATTTGACGCACGTCTTACTGTTATATCCAGGCTTATTTGTATGTTTATTTCATTTTTATTCATATCCAGGCAAGACTTTAATGGCAGACCCTGGCCCTGTGATGGTCATGTGGCGAGGATGTACGATGTCCGAAATACAAGCACCAATATGATTATTTTGAACAACAAATACGGAGAGGTATGCCGTTTGTTAAACATTGGGTCACTATATTTTTTTTTTTTGTATAAACAGTTTTATTTAGCAGTGCGTGATATTTATACAAAACGTACTTCAAAAGGTTTGGTGATCTGCTTCCCTACTTATAATTTGGACAGAATGCCTGAACAGTCAGCCTGTACAGCCAGATTAGACGGCTTCCATAAAAAAAACAGGAATTTCTGAGAAATTAAAGGAATAATAACTACTAAATAGGACACTTGTATATTGGAAATGGAGTAATCAAATTGAGAAGAAAAAAAATCTGCTAGGCTAGGGTTTTTTTCTGAATAATTTCAAGTATTATTAATATTCAAACAATAATAATTTAGTGGCCGATTTTTATGTTAACACTCTCTCTCTCTCTCTCTCTCTCTCCAGGGGTTCTCTAGACTAAGAGGATACTATTGTCCAAGTGGTGAAAGGTAAGTACATGTATTTTCCCTTCAGTTTATGCACCGTTATGTTTATGCCCATGTATTTTTTAAGTTCAACCCATGTTTTTTTAAGTTCAAAGGGTGGTAAACATTTTGTTGGAACAGTCATTTTCGTACAGGGTCCACTCTTTTGAGAAATCTGGTCAAGGTATAATTTCCTCATTAGAATCTGTAAGGTTGTACTGACTAGTTTGCGCAAACGCATAGTCTGATCGAAATATCTGTTGTTCGCACAGGGCATAAATTCGTTTAAATTCGTGTATGGTTACGACTCAGTGTTTTCCGCTATTTCTTCAAAGGGGAAGATGAGGCTCTTCTTTCCTCTAAGAGTTGTCCCCTATTGAGCAGAAAGGCGAAAATGAAAATACAGAGTTGCTTCCCCTGAACCTTTGCTAAAGAAACCGTTTACTTACGACTGCGTTTTATAAGCTATGATGGTCTAGGGTCAACTTGCATCAGGAAACCTCTCGCTGTCAACCCTGCAGTAAATTATGGGATAACTGTACTCAAAATTGTCATTTGAGGAGGCAAATCGGTGGTTTTATGGTCGGAAATTTCGTTTTACGGCGACGCGTCAGCGGAGCCGTAAAACGCAATTTGCGACCATAAAACCGACGATTTACCTCCCCAAATGACAATTTTCAATACAGTTTCCCCATTCTAATGCACTTTTTGCATTTTCACCTTTGCAAGTATGCTACTTTGCACCCATAGCAAACACTTTCAGCGACGTAAGACCAATGAGAAGCGACGTTACGTAATTACGTCGGGTTTCCGATAGTATATCGCAGGATATACTGTCGCAAATTTTTGACAATATCCAATCAGACGTCGCGTTACATACGTAAGTGCATTAGAATGAATACTTGTTTCGAATCAGGGAAGGATAATGCAGCGAAAGGGACTGGCTTCGCCTTTCATATGCTGTGTCCAAGATATAGTGGACCTCTAACCCCCACTGCCCCTACGGCAACTTTTTTCGAAACAATTACTTTTTTTTTATTTAAGTGCACGATGTATCTATATTTCCACCGAACTGTACTTCGTCAGCTAAAATATTGTTTCATTTCTAATTTTTTCAGGAATGTAGACATTGAAAGACATTTCGAAGGTAACTCTACTTATTATTTTCTTCTACCATCTATGAAGTAGCTACCTGCAATGAACGAATGAAGTTTCATTGGGGGGAGGTGAACAAAATCCAATCGGCAAACAGTTTTATAAGTGTAAAACCATTAGAAAACAAAAATTGTTGAATTTGCAAACACCATAGATCCAAATGAGGTGGCTCTTAATGAGCCGCCTCATCTGGTTATACATTGTTTGCTTCTAGTCTTTGAAATCTCAGTATGATATAGCTCGGGCTAAAGAGTTTTCGAAAATATGCAGACGTAAATTCAGTTGTGCACATGTTTTTAGCGCTTTAAGGGTTTTAAGTATAACCTAAGGGATATTCCACACGAAGCCCGTGAAGTGACATGTCGCACTTTTTATTAATTCGATATATAGAATTATCGGATTATCACTTCGCCTGTCTTTGATTTAATTTTGCAGACATAAGTTTTGCCGCCTGCTTTTTGGCGCTTTCAGTTACAGCATAAGTTGTCCGCATGTATCAAAGATAATCCATGATCATTTACATGTCGGTTATCTATCGTACAGAGTCTGGCTGCCAACCCATGTTCTTTCCAAGTCCTGTCACCAGCAAGCCTTTGGGAGAGAGAGGGGAGGAGGGGACGGGGTGAGAATAAGTTTTAACTGAAGATCATTTGTGCAACAACTTGTGTTGCTTTTTACTCATATCAAGCCACAATATTTTATTGTTTAGTTTTTAGTTGCTCAGTCATTACCAACTACAGTGGAATTTTATGCTCTCTCTCTCTCTCTCTCTCTCTCTCTCTATTTTTATTTTTTTTTCAGATTCTCTCTCTGTCTCTCTCTCTCTATCTATTTATAATTTTTCAGATAGACCTCGTAACCTATTTTATCATCTGAGATGTTTCGACTCCAGTTTGTCGTCATTTCCGCCGAAGAAAGTCGAAACAGATCTAGAAAGGGCTTATAGAAGCGATAATCCCCCAGATACTTTGGAAGGTAAACATACCGTAAAAAATATAAAGTTAGGGCACCAAAAAACTTACCTTAACTGTCCAAAAATGGAACAGTGTGGTTTACAATGCAGAAATGAGTCCAGAAGATGCAAATGAAATGGCAAACAGTGTAGACCCTGATCAGACTGAACTGTTTGCTTATGCCTGTCTGTCCCAATACTTAAAAATTTTACGGTGTAATTAGTTCGTTCCGCTGCCAGGAAAGTGTGTGACATGGGAAGATTCAGATAGATTAGTAATATAATATCACTAACAGCAAGGATCATGTTCACTATTGAAAGGACCTCTGACGGTTGTAATGTTAATTTGCCTATAAAATCAGTCAAAATTAAATTTTTGATATACCTAAGAATTTCTCTTGAAATTTGTTGTTCTCAACTTCCCCTAACTGGCTATGAATTTAATTTCTGATTTTTTAGCACATAGACTTCAATTTTTGGTGGAAAAAAACAAATTATATCATTAAACGTAATGGAAACAGGAAAAGTTTTTTTAAGATACTTTTCCCCCCGTGCCTTAGACTAGCGCTAGTCTGATAATGAAAAGAAAAAGAATTAACTTTTTTTTTCTTATTTTCTCTGGCTAGTCTATAAAACTTGAATCTGCTCCTTTTCTGATATATACATTATCAGACTAGTACTTTACGAAACCTTCCCATTAGAGTGATTGACATTTATTGCTATCAAATTGCCCCTTCCTAATTCCTCTGCTGGTCAGGTCAGAGAATTTATTTACATAATCATTTTACAGATTCCAGAATGAAAATTTTTTCAATTCTGTCGGAAGAAATACTGCCAGTATCCTGATTTAGAGGTTGAAATATGTTACCATTGGCAATGATTTGCATTTTGTTCTTCTTCTTATTTTTTTTTTTTTTTTTTTTTTTTTTTAACTGTTGGAACATAATTGCCTGAACATAGAGTATTCTGATCAGGGCCTGCAATGCACTGCATTGGTATGGCATTCACTACCGTAATGACCCTAAATGTTGGAACATAATTGCCTGAACATAGAGTATTCTGATCAGGGCCTGCACTGCACTGCATTGGTATGGCATTTACTACCGTAATGACCCTACATGTTGGAACATAATTGCCTGAACATAGAGTATTCTGATCAGGGCCTGCACTGCACTGCATTGGTATGGCATTTACTACTGTAATGACCCTAAATGTTGGAACATAATTGCCTGAGCATAGAGCATTCTGATCTGGGCCTGAACTGCACTGCATTGGTATGGCATTTACTACCATAATGACCCTAAATGTAAGAACATAAGTGCATAAGCATATAGCATTCTGATCAGGGACTGCACTGTCTGCCATTCCATCAATATTCTAGTCAGATAACCTCATTTATACTTAGGATAATTATTGTAATCTATCATGGTGTGGTAATTATGCCAAGAAGGCTTTTATAGTACTTCAGGTACGTTAAAGTAAACTTTTTTGGAATATAATAGATCTGTCTAAATCCTGGGGTCTACATATTTTATAGCAAAGGTCCTATGTGAAGCAGAAAAACACATCCCTGTTATACACTGAACTTGGTAAAATAAGAGCAAATGACAAACTTGGTTAAATATTTTAAAAAGATGAAGACAAAATATTTGGGAATACATATATCTAGGAAAGATGCTTCTGTCGTTTTTTAAGCAGATGCATCAATTTTAGCAGAGGCATAAAATTTCAAATGTTTTGATCACTAGTATAAATTTATCCAATCTAATGTTTCATTTGAATTTGCTAAAAATTTGCAGCAAATTATATGAATGTCCCATGCTTATCTTCCACCCCACATTGCCTTATAACAATAATAATAATAATCCCACCCCTTGCCTTATAGCAATAATGATAATAATAATAATGACTACTTTTAAAGAATAAATCAGTAACGTACGTGGCCCTAAGGTCGTCACTTCAGTGCATTTAAACAAATACCTCATGCATATGGTGACAACTATTTATAGTTGCGTTATGGTACTGGCAAGACAAGCCATTCTGAAGGGATGTTCAATAAAGAAATTGGTCAATTTAACGCAGAAAACATCGAAAAACAGACTGTTTACAGAGGAAGGGTCGGCCTGACGACCTTAGGACCTATGAGACCTTGAGTCGTCATCAGTGCGGCCCTAGTGTCGTCATGGGGTCGTATTGTCATTTTTCATGTTTTTAAAGAAAATGTTCATGTCAAGAAACATATTAACAAATATTTATTGATTTTGCCGTTAAATGATCATCAAACAGAAAGATTCTTATAATAATGTTGAATTAAAAACCTGATTGGCGTATGCAAACACAGAGTCTGGTCCGGGTTCTGGTCAGAGTGTTTTTCTGAAGCAATGGTGGTATTAGGTATATGTTTTAAGATGTCAAAAATATGATCATTGAAGATCCCGATAAGACTGCACACGGATTCTTTTGTGTTAGGTTACTTACTTGTCAAAAGTTATTAATCATTAGGCAGATAACATTGTTGTCGGCGAAAATGGAATATGAAATTATTGGGATGTGGCTGACCAACTGAATTATTTGAGGTTTCATGGCATAAAAGATTCTTTTTATTTTATTTTACTTTTCTATTTTCATTAACAAAATACTTGACTTGCATAAAGAGAAAAAATGTGTTTTTGTATTTCTGTAAGAGGTTAAAAAGTGACAACAAACGGGAAATGCTGTATTTCTGGAACATTTACTAATGGGTGATTTCCTTTTTTCACACCAAATCCGGCACAACTGAAACTGTGCCTGTTTTTATAGACAACTTTTCTAGATTCTCTGCCTTTGGATTTAAATCATTTTTGTTTCATTTGCTCATATGAAGGCAAACCAACATAAAATTGTTAATTTATACTGAAATAATCACAATATATGCTATTCAAACTGGAGTGAAAGACAAGCATATAAGAAGTGGAGAAATAAATTTTTTGTTGCCTAGTAGTATGTGCCCTAGAGTCGTCAGGTATGACCTAAAGTCGTCATCACTGTTCTTTGATGTCTGTTTCGTTTAATTTCCTCTCTGATCGCCAAATGTAAGAAAATCTTGATGGCTGAATGTATAATGTGTTTGGGCGAATGCAAAAATACATCTGAAACTTGAATCTAGCGTGACAATCTTGGTTCGCCAGACCGATACCAAAACCAGCTTGCTCCGTCGACAGACTTTGAGTTTTACGTAAAAATGGGTTACCCTGTTTCCTCTTCGATAGTTGGAACAACATTTAAAACCAGCTTTAAATGTAAGTTGCATAACAAAATTAAGATATTTATCTTTTGAATTTCGCCCGCTTCTAGACATTTCTGTGACCCAGATGGAAAAGAATGAAACAAAAAGACTGATGACGACCTTAGGACCCTGGCGACTTTAGGGCCACGTACGTTACAAGGGTCCATGTCTGTGTATCTAAATACGTTGAATATGTCAATGCTTCTCTGATAAGTGATTTTGGTATTTTGATCGCTTTAACTTGGACAAGTCGAATCTTCCAAAAGGTGTGTCTGCTCAGCATCTAAAATGCATTAAAATCTAGCAATCTGTCACCCTTTATATCCTTGTACAATGTGTGCAATAGAAAAAATAATACTTAACCCCTAGGCTAGAGTGCCAAAAAAGCCTATGACAAAATTTACGTTTGCAAAATTTCAAAAATATTTTAACCAAACTATATCATATTGAGAATTCAAAGACTAAATGGCAAACTGTGTAGACCCAGAAGAGGCGGCTCATGAAGAACTGCCTTATCAAGGTCTACCATGTGTGCTTAATTCACTGCATCAAAATTCATTTCCTAAATCGTTGGTGTCGCATGAAAACGTATTTGGTATGTGCGAGCAGAATAGAATTGGATCAGCCTGCACATCCACACATTGTTCTTTATTCGCATTTACAATTTATAAGTCCGGCGGAATTTATACATAAATAAGTGTAGACTGAACAGTTCACACAGACGCATAGGCTAATTTTGGTATCTATTGTACACATATGGCCTAAGGTTCATGCTCACGTGGTGCCAATAATAGCTCCCTAACTAGAATGTTGGTCTTTGATTTGAACCTTGATAAGTTCATGGTTTTCCCTCCTTCCAGATGTAACAATTATCTGTGTAAACACCAAAACCATTTAAATGGCAATACTTGACAGTGGCTGTGAAGCTGATAAATGCCCTCGCTAGATCTTGCGAGGTACCAATATCGCTCCAAGCTAGGCGAAGAAGTCGACCTATAAGTATAGACTAGCTGTAAGAACACAGTGGTAAGAACTGGGAAAATAGTATGGCTGACTGATATAACTTCTTCGCCTAGTGGCTAGGCTACCCGTGCCTCAGCTAGCCACTTCGCATGTATGTGTGTACTATCATAATACACATTATATGTGAGTGGCTTGCTGAGGCACGGGGGGAAAAGATAGTCTACAGCTGAAAAACTGAAAAAGTGGGTGGGGTACTTACACCCTTTATATCTATAAATAGGCTAAGGTCCTTATTATTGAAAAGATATTGCTTAATACCAGTAATAGTAGTGTGTATGTCAGTTTAAGCATAATTATCAATTAAAATTTCGACATATTGGAAAACCAAAAAAATGGACTTGTTTTCAGAGACTGAAAAAAATCACTTACCCCTCTTGATAAAATCAGTTTAAGTTAGTCATGAGGCATGCTAATTTTTCAAAATCACTCTTAAAATGTCTTTACAGTACACAAGTCTACATATTAATGCCAAATATTTCAACTTTTGCTGCCTGAGGAAGGTGCAATAATTTGTCGAAAAATAGGCAAATTTGCATTGATACTGTCAGAGGTCCTTTCTTTTAAAGGTAAATGGGTACTTTCAGGGGAAGCAAATCTGCCATTTTCATTTGTCCCCCTTCCCAAAGGGGGTCAGCACTTCTAAATTTTATGAACCAGATATATATGAATCATTCTACAAACGACAGTTCTTCATGCAAAATTTAACATACAGTCGACTCTCGATTTCTCTAACACTGATATAGTTTCTACTACTGATATCTCAAAAGTAAATTTTCTGGGACCAGAAAATTTACTTTGAGATGTCAGTAGCTTGGAATGAACTTCGACTTTGAGATATCGAGAGCTGACTGTACAACATTTACTGGCGAGAGTCATTTCTATGAGCACATAGGCCTATACATTTTTTTTAATTCGAAGTCGTGATGTAAGACTTTCAGAGAATGTTTGTTTAAACTTCGGGTACATTTTAATCTATGGTTTCTCGTTCCTCAGATGCTATCAAGGGTCTCCTTCCTGCCGGAAGTACTTATCGGACCTTATATCCACCTCATCTACGCAATCAGTTTCAGAAACATGTTGAGAATCTAAAGAAGAGAAGCCAAAAGTTACCAAAAATAGGTGACAATAAAGGTTTGTATGCATGTAGATGTAGTCTTGTCGATCCATGTAACTTAAATTAAGAATTAACATTTGATTTTTCAGCGCTCATCGCGTGATGAAGCGCGTAGGCGGAGCTAAAATTCCATGAAGCGCGAAGCGTCTTGTAGAATTTTAGCGACGAACACTAGCTTCTTCACACGATGAATGCTGAAAACTCAAATTTTAATTCTTATATTTACACTTTCTTTTAGACCCTTTCTTTGTCGTTTTGGTGGTATTCTAGTGTAACATATGCAAAATATGGGTCGGAAAAAAACTTAGTAATGACGTGTTAGGCCATTACGTTTAACAGCCATGACCACGACGTGGCGTCAATCGAACGTTACGCGGACCAATCAAACCGTTCATGTACCTTAGACGTTGCTTGACGACAACGTCACATATCAACTGTAGTTCATCGGTGTATATTTACACTTGCAACTGACTTCCCATAGGTGAACCCTTTAAAGCAACTGGCTTCATACGCCGATGAAGGACAATTGATAATGTGACGTTGTCGTTCTTGTAACGACCGATTGACGCCACGTCAGGGTGACGGCTGTTTAACGGTATGGCCGAACACGTCGTTATTAACTTTATTTCGATCCATATTTTGCCTATTCTACACTAAACTACCACGAAAACGGCACAGAGAGGTTCACGAATAAAGTGTAAAATATAAGACTAAAAATTTGATTTTTCAGCGTTCATCGTGTGAAGAAGCCAGTGGTCGTCGCTGAAATTCTACAAGAAGCGCTTCGCGCTTCATGGAATTTTAGCTCCGCCCACTGGCGTCATCACACGATGAACGCTGAAAAATCAAATTTCAATTCTTAAATGAAGCCAGTTGGTTTACCTATGGGAAGTCAGTGGTAAGCATGCAATGTTCCATGTGTATCAGAATGCTATGTCATATAGGCACTAAAATACGTTTGAACTCCTTTTAACATATGACGTCGCTGTTATTCAGTGGATGACTTCGTATTATGAAAATCGTATGACCACACGTGTAATAACATTTTGGCGCGAATACGTAACGTCATTGACAACGTCCATGTCAGCAATGCGTTTTCTAATTGAAATAATGTTCAGTTTGAAGGCGTTAAATCCCCATTTTAAAGGGTCATATGACAAACATGTGGTCATTTCATATGAAATTTATGAAACTCGCCGAAGGCTGTTTCATAAATTTCATTAGAAATGACCACTCGTGTAAGATCCTCTATGTCTCAGAATGTACCCGACCACAGCCACAACCCAAGAAAGTATACCAACGCAAGGAGCACTGTCTAAACACAAATCATTTTAATATGCGTTTTGATTGATATGTTAAAGCGAAAGTAGGAGGAACAGGGTTTTTCGTAAAAAAGAAGACAAATCTCTAAATAAAACCGTTTTCCTGGTTCCCTATTGAGTAATGAGATATAAACAAAATCACACCCGTAAATGGATTTTTTTAGCTGTACATTGTGTTTTTAACATAATTTAAAACCAATGATATAGAAGTCAGTCATTTGAGATGCAAGTAAAAAGACCCTGATAGTTTTTCAACTTTTTTTTTTATTACATAAACACTTTCTTCGCCCATCGTGATCTAAACTGTCCCAGCGGGCATATGACGTCGAAATGACGTCGTACTGACGTCGATGCGACGTCATCAAGTCGCATCGACGTAAGTGCGACGTCATTTCGACGTCATGTGCCTGCTCGGGTGAAGCACAACGAAAAGAAGTCCGCTAAGTTTTTGGGAGATCTATCGTATTTCAGCATTTTATTAAGATTTTTATGTGCACGAAAAATTACCACCTTTACCCTAAATCACAGTACTAATAAGAAATTGAAGACTCTGATAAGTCTATATGTGCAGTCTGATCTGTGCCTTTGCTTTCATTCTTATCCCATGACATTAAGTACTTTTTCTGGCAGCATGGCTCAAATAACAGCTTGGTTCGTCGTTTCTTTATAACAGGGGAGCGTAAGTCCTCAACGTACCTCCGTCAGACGTCATCGAACAAGCTAGGTCAAACTTCCTCAACATATGTCCGCCGAACCTCATCAGTAAAGTAAGTACCCAGCGGCCACAACGTTGAAACAACATTGAATCAACGTTGATTTAACATCAGGATGTTGAATCAAATTTGGTTCAATGTTGATTCAACATTGTGTGCTCGGGGTTATACATAGCAGTGTTGCGTACAAAGGCACTTCATGGGAGTTCACAAACAGGGAGGACTATGACCAGTCTGCGCAGCCGCGCAGTCTGGTAAAAGTCTTCCCGGTTTGAAGTCAATGAAATTCTTTCCTATAAGAGTAGATTCCTTAGAAGGGCTTCGTTCTCCAGGGATGCAAAAAGGAGGTCATTAAAGCTGCAAAGTCTGTAACTTTTGATCTTTAATTTTTAGAATTAATGTTTCTAATTTTCAAGAACACATTAATATAGCCAAAATTCGGGTATACATTTCACCAGATTCGTAAACCTTAAAAAATTATCACTATCAAAACAACAGCATTTATGTTAAAAATCAACTGTCTAGCATTTATGGAGGGATGTAAATAATACAAACAAGAGAAAAACACCTGAGCCCATTTGTTCAAAGCATCGTTAGCCTAACAAGTTCGTTAAAAGGTCAACTCGTTAAGTATTTTATGAGTTTATTACTAAATACACTGATATTTTGTTGAAAAATGTGAGAAGCTTTTGCATTGCAAAGGCTGCTCACATATTTCAACAAAAAATATTGGCGTATTTGAGATATTAATGTTTGAAATTTTAACGAAACGTTAACTAACGATGTCGTTAGTTTTGAACAACTGGGCCCAGTTTTATAAAGATTATTCACTTTTTCATGCTGTTTTTGCTGTAGTGAACATATTTATTGTGAAAGCATAACCTAATTCTGCTTTTACAAATGATTTAAAAAGAAACTATTTTTTTTTCGGAAAATGGTCATAATTGCAGACTTAGTCACTTTAAAGTTGCTCCCCTTTAAAAAACTGGCGGAAAAGCATAGTATACCAATATACCTCAAGGTCTCTTTTCAAACGACGCTGATCAAAGCTCAATATAACAAGATCGACATTTTTTTATTTTAACAAAACATACGGTATATTAGATAGATCTGTGTGGTCTCTTCGCAATGACAGCTTTGTATCTTTATTTTTATTATTATTATTATTATTTTTAATCTCTTCTATTCAATTCTATCTCATAACCTTTCAAAGTCTTTGGGGCACCACAGATGGCATCGAAACGATCCCTTTCCACCTTAGCATGCCTTCAGTTGCCCTAGTTGAGCTGGCAACGTCCATACCTTTCCAGTCTTCCAACCTCTTCTTCTGTCTACCTCTTCTTCTTTTCTGTTTCACTGTGCCATGTAGAATCGTCTTTGCTAAACCAGAAAACCTTGAGATCTGGCCAGATCACCTTAGTTTCCGTTTTTTGACCAGGGTCAGGAGTTCATCATAATATTATTGCCCAATGGTTGCTTGGATCTTCCTGCGAACCTCCTCATTGGTTATATAGTTCTTGTACGAAATGTTCAGTAACCTTCGGTGGCATCTCATTTCCAAAGCCCGTGTTCTTTTCTCTAACTCTGCTGTCAAGGTCCACAAGTCACGGGCATGCAGAAGTATAGAAATGATTTTGAATCAGCCTGGTAGATTGGGAATTGCGAAATCAGATTTTTGACAGTTTGATGAATTTTAAATAGTGACTCTTCTGTCGGGCAATATGTTCTTACTAAATTCAGTCTGGGTCTGAGCTTATAAAACTTGAGTATGATCTCAAACTCAAAATAAAGCACACTAATTGGCTGCTTCCGAGCATGTGCTCGGAAGCAGCCCATCAGTGTGCTTTATTTTGAGTTTGAGAATGTACTAAAGTTTTATAACCTCGGGGCCAGGAGACTGAGCACGAGGTTCATAGCGTTTCTCTGTTATCGCAAAACTGCTGCTTGTGGTTAACAATTTTGGTATACATATAGCCTTATCAAGGAACAATTCCATGAATGTTTTCAAGACACTAATTGCCTGCGTAAAATGTGTTTTAAACTTGCTACTTGTGACTTCTGTTCCGAAAACATAAGCTACCTAAGGCTTTTAAAAGCTATCTTTAAACAAGACCTGTCACCGGGACAGGATAGCTCGCCTGACAGCGCCTTGCCCATCACCTAAAAAACTTTAACGTAAAGCTTTAACATTTTGCTAACGCCGACGCCGACGCTAACGCCGACGCCGGGGGTAGTACAATAACTCTTCCTGAACTTCGTTCAGGCGAGCTAATAAAATCAATCCAATAAAATTTTACCTTGTATAGAATTTTCATGCGATGACTATCTGCTGAATATTTCCAGAACTCCCTTGCTGGTTGTCAATCACCGCCGACTGTCTGAATACTCTCCGTCAAGCTTCTATGGGTTTTTTGAATCAACAGAAGACGTCACTGAAGTTTCTGAGAAAGCTGAACCAGCTATCTCAAAAATTTCAGTGACGCCAGCGACGTCATCCTCCAAGTCCGACGAATCAGCTTTCTCAAAGACTTCTTTGACCTCTCCGTCGAAGTCAGGAGAATCAGCTTTCTCAAATACATCACTGACGTCATCGAACAAGTCGGAAGAAATCAAGCTTCCTGATATTGAGTACAGCCATCATAAAGGAGAAGGTATAATCCGGCCTAAATCAAGATTGGGTCGACCTGAAGGCAAGTAGATGTTATAATCCAGGGGCCATATTTATAAAATGACTTAAGTGGTTGCTATGCTGTTGCTAAGGCTTAATTTCTATGAAGGAGGTTTCCTACAACTATGAAATTAGCTCTGGAGGAACAGTCTTTTGCAGACTGTTCCTCCAGAGTAAATTTCATGGTTGCAGGGAATCTCCTTCACAGAAATTTAGCCATAGCAACAGCATAGCAACCACTTAAGTTGTTTTATAAATATGGCCCCAGTAGACAATCCTAAGTAGAAACTTTTTTCCAGGTCTGATGACTGTGGGTAGTTATCTTCGCTGCAGCTAATGACTAGTTCCGTGTGGCGGCGTAAAAGGACTAACCACTACAGTTTTTCAGCTGCTTAATTTCTCACACATCTGTTTTAGGTATACAGTGTAATATATCATGGGCAACGCAGGTGTGACAAAGCATTTTGCGGAATTCTTATATGAAATACTGAGTACAGAAAAAGAAAAAAATGTATATTTGCTAAATAACTTAATAATGTAGTACACATATTGTCAAGTGTAAGCAGTATATCCATTTAAGTTGCTGTTACTTTGGATTTTCATATAGATCTGGGGCCGTATTCATAAAACGACTTCAGTCGTTGCTATGCTGTTGCTAAGGCTAAATTTCTTTGAAGAAGATTCCCTACAACTATGAAATTTGCTCTGGAGGAACAGTCTTACAAAGACTGTTCCTCCAGACCAAATTTCATAGTTGTAGGGAATCTCCTTTATAGATATTTAGCCTTAGCAACCGCATAGCAACGACTTAAGTGACTTTATGAATACGGCCCCTGCTCTTTTATCAGAAACCATCAGGACAAAACCATCAAAGTGGCATGTGGGCCCATGAAGACTCGAATCAGCCTGGGCATCTGCCCAGTCTGATCAGACTCTTTGCTGCTGGCAAAAGGTAGCTTAGAACCTTGGCTACCCTTAAAGTGCACAGCGAAGACTCTATCAGACTGTGCGAATGCCCAGGCTGATCTGAGTCTTTGCTGGGCACTCATGCCACTTTTTTGTTTTGGCGTGTCCCAGGGTCATTTGGGTACACCTCCATGTTATTTTCCACCATTTTTCACAAAGGGGAACAATTTCACGACATCCTGGCCCCGAGGTTATAAAAAATCATGCTCAACTCAGCTGAGCATGGAATTTTCTCTGCTGATAAACATTAAAATGCCAACTAATGTTGGCATTTTCATATTCATAAGCGGAGAAAACTGCATATTTAGCTCAACTGAGCAAAACAACAACTGTGCCTATCAATAATTTGCTATTTATTAGCAGGTAAAATTTCATGCTCAGCTGAGTTGAGCATGAAAAAAGTTTTATAGCCTCGGGGCCTGTTTGCTTCTTCAGACAATGAAACCCTTTCTAAATGGTGTCTACTCTTAAAGGAAAGAATTTGCTCCTTAGAAGCAAATTCTCTTCCTTATAAGAAATGACACTCATCAAGAAATGGGGCAAAACAGTAAATGGTTGAGCTCTATTCCTCAAAGGTGTACCTATTCACCTTTTTTGCGATTCATGCGATAAGCTTAATCACAGGGTATAAACCAGTCTGCCAATTTTCTCTTTATGCAGAGACTGTCCGTCATATTTGGCTTCCGTCGAGACTGTCCGCAAACTCTTGTTTCCTGCAGGGACTACTGTCCTACAAAAATGGCTTCCTGCCGAGACTGTCCGCGTGACTGCGTCTGCCGAGGCTCTCGGCAGGAAGCAGAATCACGCGGACAGTCTCTGCAGGAAGCCATATATCATGTACAGAAGTCTCAGCAGGAAGCAAGAGTTCGAGGATAGTCTCGGTGGAAGCCAAATATGATGTACAGTCTCTGCAGGAAGTGAAAATTAGCGGAATCGATTATATCCTGTGTTAATTGGTGAGTACCTTGTAAATGGAACGTAACTTTTGATGTAGCGTATATTTTACAGAACCAGTAAAGTCACGAAATATTAAGACATCCAGGTCAACAGAAGTTACTTTAATGGTTTTGAAAGAACTGCAGTCAAAAAGTACGGAGAATGTCAAACAGGAAGAACATTTGGAATCGGCTGAGGATGAAAGAAAATCAATTCAAAGTGATGGGCCAGTCAGCGCTGGAAGTAAATCAAGTTGCCAATCAGAGGATGAAAAAGAAACTCAAGACGACGACCTAAAACAAGATGAAGAAATAACGGACCAAACTGATAATATAGACAGGGAGTCAGGCTGTAGTCCTAAATTGAAGGAACATGAAACTGAAGCAAATATCAACCACACAACACATACTACGCATAAAAGTAATGACCAAAGATTGTCAGAGATTTCAACAGAGATACCCAGCATTAATCATACCAAAGATACAGAAGATACTGGTGCTGACAGAAATGAGCCTCATATGGATGAACACCAAACAGCTGAAGGCACAAGTAAATCAAACAATAGCATGGTGCCTGACAGCAATATCATGAAGCCAGATGGGAATGAAACAAAAACATCAGATACTAACAAACCAGATCAAAGTAAGCTTGAATCAACTGATAATTATTTAAATTCTAATCATGCTGACAAAATGGCTGACACAAGTTCGGCGATGAGTTTTCTTGAGGGCTCAAGTGATGGTGAAACCGAAGAGAAACCCGGGATAAGCGGGTTTCAGGCCAAATCTCCAGATTATGCCTCTCAGTCAGAAGACACTGCTAGGGGTTCTAGATCAGCTAGAGATGAAAATAAGGAGGCAGGTAGTAAAGATAAAGAGGGTGCAAAAGATAAGAAATGTTCCGTTTTGTGATGTTGATACTGCTAATAATACAAAAATGCATAGAATACAAAGAATGCCGTTGATTTTCAAATGGTAATGTATACCCAGAAAGTGGCCATAGATGAGCTGCGACATGAGTAAACCAACAAAGTGGTTGTGTGCCTAGTGCAGACTCGGATCAGCCTGGGCATCCCCCCAGTCTGATCAGTCTTCGCTGTCCCCATGCTGGTAACTTAGACCCTTAGCTACCTTTTAAGCGCTTATTGAAGAGCCTAAGCGGATACTCAGGCTGATCTAAGTCTGCGCTGGGCACACAACCTCTTTGTTGGTTTTCTCGTGTGGCGGCTCAGATTATCATCAAATTCCTATTATTTATATCAGAATGGTTGATTTAATTTATTACAAGATGGATAACATGCTTGTTGTTGGCAATGATGTACATGCCATGTCAAAATTAACTTAGTTCTAGCCAGAAACACATATACATGTAGCAAGGTGCAAAACTATTGAGACACTATTGGTAAGCTTTCATTTGAAACTGCATAGAAAAATACCGGTACATGTATATTAATTTTTAATTTCAACTTGAACTGTACCTGCACTGGAAATTTTACAATTTCCAACCTCACCCCTAATGAAGTCCCAAATCGCCCGAGGATGGCAAGGAGTGTATGTGATCCAAGGCAAATGAGCCGCGACAAGAGAAAACCAACAATGTGGTTGTGTGCCCAGTGCAGACTCAAATCAGCCTGGGCATCCGCCCAGTCTGCTCAGACCCTTCGTTCAGTGCTCAAGGGGTATCTAAGGGTCTAAGCTACCTCCTTGCGGACAGCGAAGACTCTGATCAGACTGGGCGGATGCCCAGGCTGATCCGAGTCTGCGCTGGGCGCACAACCACACTGTTGGTTTTGTCGTGTCGCGGCTCAAATGATTGTAGGTCTAGTCAAGCATGCTTGTTTGTTGGCTTTGGTGTTTGTGTGTCTGTCACTTTGCTAGTTTGAGGACATACTGGAAGAATTGTATCCAACAGGGAAGACTTGAGTGCCAAAAAAAACAACCTGAATTTGCAAACAGCATAGATCCAGATACAGATCCACACAGTTTGCTCTCTATCTGTTGAATTTTTAAACTGATATAGCTTGATAAAACTTTTTTTGAAATTTTGCAGGCTATTACCATTCACTGGGTAAAATGACATAAAATACCCTGAAGTGTTTAATATTGGGATACCTAAAACCATTAATTTTTTTCCATTTAGTTTATGGTTTAAGGTGTCTCAATAATTAAGCACATTAGGTTTTTTTTAATGGGCTGTGAACCTTCAATCCATCCATTTGCACAGCACAACAATTGGCATATACTGAAGAAAAGTCAAGTTGGTAAATGATGTTTTTTCTTTATTTCTGTTTTCAATCCAAAATTTGTATAAATGATGAACATGAAAAAAGTAACTATACAAGACTGAGCTGTGATATGGTGAAAGATGACCTTTTGCATTATGCAAAAAGCAAAGGTCATATCTACAAGCCTTTTGATACTCAGCTCTGAAGGTGACTGATTACACCACTAGCGCTGCAGATAAAAAGAGGTTAATTTAATGTAGTGTTACATTTCAATATTTACATTTTTGGTGTATTTACTGAAAAGCCCTATAGTAAACCATTGGAACATAGTGTAGTTTACATTCCAATAATTACATTGAGACACGCAACTTCAATGACGCAAAAATAAACATTGGCTCTCTACAACCTGCAACCTGATTGGGCGTCAGTAACGTCATGACGTCATACATGCTGTTCTGCTGTTAGCAGTAAAAAGTGCGTGTACATGTTTCACTGCTTCAATTTTAGCGCTTATATAAGATTTTTCATGAAAGATTTGATTAAAACAAATGTAAATATAAGCAATGAACCCAATTTTTCTGATGTTTATTGAAGTGTAAACTACATTGGGTCATTATCAAAGTTTACATGAACCCCTTCGGGGTTCATTCACTTTGCATGTGACCCAATGTAGTTTACACTTCGATAAACATCAGAAAAATGAAATTCATTCCTTAAATAATTTTCCTTATTTTTCCATTAAAACATATGTTGTGACCCCTCATAACAGCCCTCTCTCCAAGATGGTTCTAATGAGGGTCACAACATATGTTTTCATTGAGAAATAAGCAAAATAATATGACAATTATCCCTCTTTAAGACCTCTTACCTCTCTTATCTGAAGCACTGCATCTACAGTTTTTTTGTTGCTGTTTTTAAGGAACAACTTTTGTGGCTTCCTGTTTGCTTCCCTGAAGAAAGCCTTTCTGAAATGGGGTCTAATCAAGAATTTTCTTTACTAAGAGCAAATTCTTTCTTTTTAGAAATCCCAATTGCAAATGCAGATCAAAATGAAAACAACAGAGTTGCTTTCCCTGGAAGTAACCTCATTTACCTATTATTCTGCAAACTGTTGTGGTGCTCGATATAGACATATTTTATGGCATCTCAATAGAACACAAAGTGGTTCTAAATAGAGTTGCCACAACAGGGCCCGGTTGTTCAAAACTAACCAGGTCATACGTTAACATGTCGATAAAATTTTAAATGTAAATTTTTCAAATATGCCAATATTTTTTTTCAACAAGCTTCTCACATTTTTTCAACAAAAACTATCGGTGTAATTGGTCCTAAAACACTTAACTAGTTGACATCTTAATGAGCTCATTAGGCTAACAATGCTTTGAACAACTGGGCCCTGGTCTATAAACTCATGCAAGAATTTTTTTTTTCCAAAACTACCTTTACCCTTGCGCTGCTCATAAAGGCTGGTAGGTCTGCTTTTTTTACTATTTGCATATGTCACCTTTCTCCACCGCACAGCTTTTCTTATTAAAAACCAATGTTTCAAATATGTAGGGTGTGTTCCACAAGAATATTGCCTCGTGAGTTGTTACCAGTTATACTTAAGATCTAATTTTATACACAAAATACTCCTTTTTCCCAAACATATATTAGCACATAAAATATGTATTTGGTACTACTATTAATTTCTAAGGGGATAGTTCTCTGTGGGGAAAAATATGAAAATGATTAAACCATATTTACGCTAAATAATCAGACAAAAATATCTATTCTTGATCAAAAGGACCTCCCTAGGCTGGACTGAAGCTTTTTGTGCTGGGTACCACCAAGGAAATTTTTACTTTAAATAAAACAACTTGTTATTACTCATAACGAGAAATGATACAAATTCTTCCTAACTCTTCAACCCCATCACCAAAGCTTCAATATGTTTCAGGTTCTGCCCCCAAAATGTACTCTTTCCTCATAGTGCCCTCAGCAAACTTTACAGACCCCGCTCCAAAGCAGTCTGATCAGGGCTTGCGCAGCTTGCTCACAATTTTATCAAATATTCACAGTTTAGACACGTGGTCTGTTCCATATTCCAACATTGGAAGAGTCCACTATGGAAAAAGGGTGTCTGAATATTTCCAGTAAATACTGAAATGAGCTGCAACATGACAAAACCAACGCAGTGGCATATGCACCAAGCAAAGACTCAATTTAGCCTGGGTATCCACCCAGTCTGATCCAAGTCTTCACTGTCTGCATGGAGCTAGCTCAGACCTGTAGCTCTTTTGAAGCACACAGCAAAGACTCTGATCAGACTGGGCAGCTGCCCAGGCTGATCTGAGTCTTTGCTGGGTGCACATGCCACTTTGTTGATTATGTTGTGTTGTGGCTCAAATATTTGTTAAGGTGAATGAGTACACATTCAAGGGAAGCAACTCTCGGGTTTAAATTTCTGTCTCCCTTTTCAATGGGGGTTAACACAGAATTTGCTCTTTTGTTGTGTTATTGTTTTACATCCACAGTAAACAGCTATGGTCATGTCAGGACGGTCAGTTATCCTAACCACACTCTTCCTTGGCAGGCTTAGACCTCCTAAGCAGTTAACCTGTTCTAAGTGCATTTACTTTCCCCAGTAGCTGACAACTGCCCTTCTTGAATCTGCAGAAGGAGAAACATAATTGGCTGGACCGGGTAGCGAACACGGGACCTCTGGCTCTTAAGTGAGACGTGCTACCAGCTGCTTTTTAAGAGCAAACTCTTTCTTGCTATACACCTTTCCTATAAATCGATAAAGTCGCGCACGAGTTATCTACCCAAGTAGACTGTGACGTCATCTATAGGAACATCCCATATAATTCAGTACAACTGCAAGCACACACAACATGCACAAAGCAGACGTTTTGTAAATATGAGCTGCAAAAATACATTGAAAGACCAAATTAAAGTATAATTGCCTCGTTGTTATGTGAAATGTTTTATTTATACATATTTTTTTATTTTAATATCACACTGAGAATCCCGACAAGTCGCTCATGATTTTCATGACCCTGTGTTTTAACACTCCGGAAATACATTCATGTTTGTTCAATATAAAAGAGCTACATTTCGTATAAATAAATTTCGTAAATCTGTAAAGTTCTTTCCATTTTTCCGACAGGAAAAACGTCAACATTCAGGTGTAACTACGCATTATTACCAGGCAGACTAGCCTATAACGCTGATATTTATGGTTTCTTGTGCGATACACCGATCTAAAAGCATCAGCATCCAGACAGTTTTACGTAAGTTTGAACCCCAGATTGAATTTATATTATTTTTTCCATCTCTTACTTATCTTCAGTATTATTTATTTGATTGTTTCCATTTCACGGCAGGGTGTGACACGTGTCTAGGTAATACACAATCATAGGTGTTTGTTTATTGGGGCAATGCGCGCGATTCGGTGATTACACAAACGAATTCCATGTCAGTACACTTTGTTGTCATTTCTAGCGTGTGTCTGCTTTTTAATCAACTAATCATTCGTTTTGTATATTTTGTAATAACAGTCTGAACATCTTCTGCGATTTTCTTTCTTTTCCTTTGTAAGCTGTACTGGTGATACATGCTCTTGAAGACGGTAATTTTGGGCCGAAATTTTAGTCGGAAATGATCTTTTAATTTTATGTCAAATTCCCATATGCTATAAGTTATAAAGCTTATTTTCCGACAAAGAAAGAGCTAAATATAGCTGGAACAAAATAGTTGTCTTAATTTTAACCGTTGAATGTTAGTTTTGAATATACGGAAAACCGGCATTTATTTGCTTACACAATGAAAAACACTAGCCTATCCTATAGATTACGTCATAGGCGTTGCAAGGGACAAAACTCGAACAGACTCTGAATTATAGGAAAGGTGTATAGCAGACCCTTTTTAAGTGGGTTTTTGTCTTCCAGGAAAGCCAACAAGTCACCAAAGTTGTTGCAACTTGTTAGAATGATGGGGGAAAAAAACAAAAAAAAACGTGAAGGTATACTCATACACCCTAAAACATAAGACTCATTTTTCAAGGTACAGAGTCTCATCTGCTAAAAACATATTACAATTTTACATAAAACAGCACACAAGATATGGGAATGATTTTATCCCAACCCACATGTAGCCATCACTTTGAACAGTAAAGCAGAGTGTTATACTGTATTCACTACTATATGCATGAAATATAATTAATTATATTTGGCGCTAATTTACAACATATAAGCTCTTGAAGCCAATTTTTTACTGAAAATTTTGACTTTCTGATATTTTTTTCCTACACCTCTGCTTATGCTTCAAATTATTATATGGTTAACTTTTTCTCCCACTCAAACTATTTACGGGAAAAGGGAAGACTCTGATCAGACTGCACGGATGTGCAGGCTGACCCTGAGTTTTTCCTGTTCACATGTCCTGTAACCTTACTGTGCATTCATATTTTCTAAAGGAAGTAACTAGAGAAATAATATATTTTACGGAAAATAACTCGAGAAATGACATCTTTCACAGCCAGCTTATTTGATAAGCTTTTAATCAGCATTTATAAGCAAGAAATCATTTAACCATGTAGTAATCAACTTAAAACTGAAAAAGTCGAGCACAGAATTATATTTGTTACTTTGTATATATCTTTTTTTCAAAAATACTGAGATATCGTACTTTAAAATACCAACTGTTTTTGTTTTGTTCTTTTCCAATACTGTAGTATTTCAGGACTACTTTTGTCACTGTTTTAAAACGATAAAGAATCACAGATTTGGAACTCTTGTTACAGAGACTGTATTTCAAAGATCAGTATAGCTGATATGTCTCTTAGTTTAAGACAATCTCCTAGATGCATTCATTGTCCCGGCAACCAGTGTCCAGGCTGGTTTGAGCATGCATGGTTCCCTTTTACCTAAATACAACTAAAAACTTTTTCAATTTTTTCCAGGCTGGTCTGAGCATGCATGGTTCCCTTTTACCTAAACACAACTATAAACTTTTTCAATTTTTTCTAACGAAATATATGTTGTATCCCTTCACTGGACCGCCTCGACACACATGGCAACTTCAATGCGGGGTCACAACCCTTGTTTTAAGGGGCCTTAACCAACTTTTTCTATGAGCATCATAAACTAGAGCACTGGCAGGCCAGTGAAGCTAGCCTAACCCTTTTGCACTCAGAACGGCCAAAACTCCGAGTTTTGCTCGTTTTGAGTGCAAAAGGGTTAATGGTTCTTTTTCCCAACAAATTCGCCAAAACATCCAAATACAGGTGCTGATAAACAGAGCTTCAGATAAGGTGGAGTTTGGAGGATAATTCTGAGATATTTTTCCTTTTTTCTCGACCTAAACATATGTTGTGACCTTCATAAGAACTTCCTTGATGGGACAGTTCTGAGGGGTAACAACATGATTTATGCAGAAACATAGGAAATTATCCCCAAATTATCCCTGGTACTTCTTCGTATCTAGCACTGGATGAACCCAGGTGAACATTTTCTTTGTTTCGCTTAGCTCGATTAACTCCTTTCATCTGGCCCTATCTGGAGTAAAGCAGACTACGTGCATTACACTGCACGGCATTAAGTTTGGCTTAAATAAATATATGTCGAACAACAGTATTTATAAAGTGAAAAGATGCTGTAACCTGATAAACATTAAAAGACACAGACCTCAAGATTGATAAAACTTTGGGTGCAAATTATGAATATTTTTTCACTATTATTTCTTCAGAAAAAAAAATGGAAAAACTTTGAGTGCAAATTATGATTATTTTGTCACTATCATTTCTTCAGAAATAAAAAAAAAATATGCAGAAAACAAAACAAAACAAATATGTATTGTGGGATGTCATTAGGTTCTAACGATCCCCAAGAATATGTTTTGACAGGTAAAGTATAATTCGACCCAACAGTTTCTTCTACCTTGAGCTCCGAGACATGAAACAAATAATTAAGATGTCTAAGCTAAACTATGATGCCGTTTGTTCTTGTGTATGTGCCGAAGAGGAGTCTTGGGGTTTCATCACGTCGGGAAGTTCAGGCGGACTCGACAAGGCTGTAATTTCCAGTGCTTCAAACTCACCACCTGTGGTAAGAAATGAGAAAGCATACTGTACAACACATATCTGGTGGTTTCTATGAATTCTGGCGATACTGGCGGTAAAGGCATACAGCGCTTAAATATAAGTCTGTCAATATTTGAGTTTCAATACACTTATGTGGGAACAGCCAAACCGAGACTCAGAGAATCTGATGAGTATTTGAGCTATTTTCTATACCGTTCTGTGAAACTATACATTGTGGCATCCCATTAGAATCGCCTTGATGAGGTGATTCTGATAGATACCAGAATGTATAGTTGAATAGACAAATAAGAAAAAAAAAAATGTTTGAATTTTACTTCTAATTTTCTGTATTATCTGAAGCTATGGTATATCATGAACACCAAAATTAAAATGCACCTATATGTCATTTTTATAAAACCACAAAATTTTGATACAGCAGATATTAAGTGTTTTACAGTACCGTAATCATATTAATTGCCACATGGGATTTGAATAAACTGAATAATATTAAACTAAATATGATAAACATAATAATAATTTGTAATAATACTCGTAATAATAAGGTGAATGGATATACTTTCAGATGAAGCTTCTAGTTCTACTAATTCCTCTTTTTTGTCTCCCTTCTCAAAAGGAGTCACCTCTTAAAGGAAAGAATTTGCTCCTTTAGGAACAAGTTTTATCCTTGAACAGAGAAGCAAATAGGAATTCATGTTGTTCTGTTTCATAAAACTGATGAAAGCTTTGAGATTAGCTAGTTAATATAACATTATTTCTGGAAAAAAAGACAGGGGGCGTTAAAAGGAGCAGGAGCATTTATTCAAACTCCTTCTGGTAAATGGGTGCACTTTCAGGAAAAGTAACTATGCCATTTACGGTATCGCTTCCCTTCTTACAGGATTTCAACTCTTTAAGGAAAGAATTTTCCTCCCTCAGACAATTTCTTTCATTTAAGAGTAGGTCCCATAATGTAACTATAGAAGGGTTTTGTCACCTAGGGAATCTAACAAGAAGTCACAAAAAGTTGTCTCTTTTTGCAACAATGGTGAGAAAACAAGAGCAACTAAGACTTCAACGAACCTTCATCTTTAAAAGCTAAACCTATAGTTGCTGGGGCTTGCGCCCTTGCCGTGGCACTAGTAAACCCAACATCACCAAGAGTCTTATTGTCATCTAACGGCTGAAATGGAAAAGGATATATTCTTAGTACATTACATCTGACACTTATATCTTCAAGGCTTGCTAAGTAGTGCAATCGGTTACCTGTTACCTGGAGCGAGTTTAAGTGTGAATGCAGTTATTTCCCTTAGACCCGCGAAGCGATACTGGATAGGTATTAATCGATATTAGGAATGTCAAATCGATGTCCATATCCCCGGATCTGTACAGGTGTTGAACTTCTCTGAAGCCGGTTTTTTGTCATCACTGTGTTTGGTATTTTGTCAGCATAATAACAATACGAAGGAGCTGATGGAAACAACAATATGGGTTTTCTTGTTCTCATATCAAATCAATTGACTTTTCTCACTTGCTCACTTTTGTTGTAATAAGTCTCTTTTTTCAACTTTTTTCTTTTGACTTTCTGTTTTGACAAAACTTTTCAAAAGTTTTATGCAAATACCGTCTTTCGGCTTTCTGCTAAGCTGCTAAACATTAACGATTAGTATTTAAAAGTTGCCTTTTCCTGCGAACAAAACAAAACAAAAATAAATGAGAGAGTCTCGACAAAACAAACAAAATGGCATGTGCGCCCTGCGAACACTCAGATCAGCGTGGGAATCTGCCCAGTCTGATCAGATTCTTCTCTGTCCGCGAAGAGGTAGCTTAGCCAATTGGTTATCCTGCCCAGGCTGATCTAAGACTTCGCAGGGCGCTATGGGACTGTGTTCGTTTTGTTGCGACGCTGCTTAAATTACTATTTTTATACGGTTAAAAAAATCATCAGAAGACGATCTTTAATATATATCGGACTGAAAATCGATTTCTGACTTTCATTGCCGTTAGCGAGTGTTAATTGTTTTCACAAGGCATGTGACCGAATTTCACACCTTCAGACAGATGGCGTGATAACAGCGGCTCAGTAGGCTTCTCAGGCGTTGACTTTAGCAAACAATTAAATGAGCCGTGACATGACAAAACACAGCTGCATGTGCGCCAAGCGAATACTCAGATCAGCCTGGGTATCCGCCTAATCTAATCAGAGGCTTCAATATCGGCATGGAGGTAGCTCAGAGTATAAGCTACCCTTTAATCGCACAGCAAAGACTGGCTGGCTGCTTAGGCTGATCTGCATCTTCGCTGGATGCACATTCCACATTGCTGTTTATCGTGTCGCGGCTCGTATGAGGAAAATTATGAAAAATGACCAGACTAAATTTAATTACAACATGGGATCAGCTTGCCAATTTTAAATGGTTTGCGCACAGGCACAGCCTGATTTGATCACACATGTTTAAAATATTTGATCAGAAATTCGGATCAGATCGGTTTGTGCAGAAACGGGTTAGGTTATACAAACTAATACTAAAATTGACAAAAACAAAAATTATCAACTGATCATAAACTCAGACCAGTGCTTCGCAAGTGCATAAACTGGTGTGAGTCAGTTTGCATATTGATCAATCTATATTGTTTAAACTTAAATATATATTGTCAGTCATGCCCGAAACTGTGAACAACTAATTCCATAAATTGAATGTTGCAGCTTTATATTTCTTAGCATTTATCTTTAGTTATTTCATGATGAGTTCACTTCAAACTTTAATGAGATGACAATTACTATAACTGATAGGAGGAAATATCGGATTTTATGATCGATAATCGATTAACGCACGCGTAATAAACATGTTACTTATACTATATACATAGCGTATTATCAACGTATTCCGATCAGCTTGCGCAAACCGTTCAGTCTCTGTTTGGTCTTATCATTTTGCACATATCAGACGCTGATAACATTGCGCAGATGCACAGGCTTAATACGTAAGTACTCATTTTAGCAGAAATACCAAAAATAGCACAAAATTTTTATCTTTTAAATAACCCTTTACCCTTTCTAGCTTCACTTAAAACAGTCATATATTAAAGGGACAAAGTTTCATTATGAAAAGAAATATTACTACTAAAGTGAAACATAAAAAAATGTTACTATAGCCTTGCAAGAAAAATGTTTCATAGCATTATTTCCTTAGCTATGCGTACTATGCTATAGTAAGCGCTCCTTACACAACGTTACGAGGATATCTTTATCATGATTTAGTTTCTTACAGTCAACAGTTTTTCGACAATACTGTATATCTAAAGAGAGCAATACATGTCTCCTAATAATAAATGAGCAAATCTGCCAGTTAGCTAGTCAATAAAAATCTTCTAAGATCCTACCCTGTGATAGACAAAACATATTTCAGTTTCTTTGATAAATACGCCCTACCACACTCGAATAAATTTCAATCAAAACTGTTAGCACAAACACTAGAAATTGTATAATAACTGATAACTAATAGATTAAATTAACATTACCATAAGAATATTTGTTTTCATAGTTGATTTTTTTAGCTTCTTAAGAATTAAAAAAAAAAAAGAAAAAAAAAAAAAAACTACCATTAGCCGATTAACCGTTTTTTTTTTTTTTTTTTTTTTTTTTCACGTTTGAATGTCACGTTTAAGAGTTTATTGACTTCTTTCTCTTTTTTTTTTCCTTTCTTGCGTTCTTCTTTCATTCGATCTTTCTTTCTTTCTTAATCAGACTATATAAATATTGTTCCTTTCTTAATTACATGTAGATCATAAAAAGCACACACGAAATATATAAACAAACACGAATACCAAGAAAGGATGTGGTGTTAGCCTATACGCAATATAGGCGGATTTGAACTTAGACTATTTGAGACATAATTATGAGCGAGGTTTTATCGAAACACGACGTTTTGTATGTTTAGAGATCAATGGAAGATACTTATAGTGTACTTATTTTATAATGAATTACATCCATGTAAACCTTATAAAAATTTCTCGATGGTGATAACTTATAAAAGTTTTATAGAAAATTCTATCATTTTCAAATTTTAGGCTGAACATAGCCTCTGCGGCATTTTCGACATGATTCGTATATAATTTCAAGTGATTGAAGCTTCAAACTTCAAAAGCCGATGGAAGAATCAAAACATGAAGTTATTTTATATATTTTTACACCATATTGACGGACAAAGACTGAAGTTTATGTTCATAACTTATAAAAAATTGTCGTACTATCATAAATGTATTTAATTTAACATTTTACATTCTATTCCTATGTAATTGCATATAGCACTGGACAGAATTTCAACAGGTAAGCTCTTTGATAAACCCGTAAGTCGCAATCGGTAATTTCCGCCGTATTGAAGCATAACGTTCCCTATGAAAAAGCTCAACATTTTTGGTTTGTTTGTTTTTTTGCGTAATGAATAATGTTTGGACTAAGTATAAAATGTAAATTCATTTCTAGCAACCATATCTTCATGTTTCGGCCTAAATATCCTCAAATATGCCCACATTGCTGTGAATAAGTATGAAAATCAAGATTTGTTCATTGGCGTATTATGTAAACACTAAATTTTTTTTGATTAACAATACTGGATAGCCAGTTGATCAGCATTACAGAAAAACCACCAGTAACAAATGCAACAAACTTTTGGGCTCCAGAAAACCTGAAGAAATTTCACATCCAGAATGCCAGCTCTTCAAGTTTCAAAATTAGGGCTAGTGAGTTGTCTAAACTGCCCAAAATTTAGGGAACACGGGCGACTGGGACCCTGTTAGTCTTAATCTATGCAGGGCTTGAAAATTCTTAAAATTTTTACTCGTCCCACATGACCAAAGATATGGTGATTTCTATAATGTACACAAAAACAGTCAAAAATTTCACTCGTCCTTCAGCAAGAGCCACTTGGGCGAGTGGAATTTTCCAGCCCTGCTCTGCCTATACTAAGAGGGAATACGGAATCTGTGAAATCTATTCTGAGCATCTTTAGGCTTCTTAGAGTCCTTATATGTTGTGGGTGATCAGGAAAAGCCCTTACCATACTGTATAGCAGTGCCTTTCACCTTTGTGTTAAGAGACTTTTAGCATGTATGTTACAACTCAAATGTGATCTTTCCCCCTTACCTGATCATCTTTATATAGTCTCTGATCTTCTGTTTTCTGTTTTAATATTCCTTCCACTATCTTTTTAACTTCTAAAACCGTTGTTGATTCTTTAGCATCTGTGAAGATGGTGGTCTTTTTACGTCTGATCATAAGAAACACATCCTGAAACATTTTTTATAATTCGGTCAGATACATAAAACTCCCATACACTGTATTCAGCTAAAAGTAGTTAAAGTACCACAGAAAACTGTTTCTGGCAAAGAATACCACAGTATGGTATACCACAAAGAAAAAAACATGGAAAACTGGAAGACACCCCAGAGCTACAGATAAGAGGGGTATTGAGGATAATTCAAAGATAATTTTTCTTATTTCTCAACTAAAACATATGTTGTGACCCCTCATTAGAACCTTCTCGATGAAATGGTTCTAATGGTGGGTCACAAAATATGTTTTTGCGGAGAAATATGAATAATTATCCCCAAATTATCTCCTTCTTATCTGGAGCACTGCGCGACCCCTACCAACTAAGTTGTGTAATTCTGCTACATGATGGGTTTTTCCCTTTCATAACAATCCTAAAAATCTTGTTCCATCTAACAAGATGTATCTAGATCTAGGGGTTGTTTTGGAAATGCAAAACCCTCTTTTATAACCTAATAAATACATGTATTGTACATAAAACTCATATATAATGATTAAGTACTGGCAGACCAGCTTCCTCCTACTAGTCAAGATGTTAACATGGACCAAGCTTGATGACTCTAGCCCCTATAGTTCCTGAGAAAAGAGGCTAAAAGAGCTCAACCAGAAAACATGATAATGGTTTATGCCGCCAATGCTGAAAAAGCAATACTTATGTCTTGCTTGACAAAAACTATTACATGTACTTTATTATGATGTTTTAAATATTGGCCTCCTCTGGAGTCCTTAAGTAAGGTAGAAGTTTTGTGACATTTTCAGGATTTCTGGGAGAAATGAGCTGTGATGCCATAAGACCAACAAAGCTGCATACTGTGTGTGCGCCCAGCAAAGACTAAGACAGATCAGATGAGCTACCAACATAAATTTATACAAAATACTTTGAAGTACTTCCCAGGACAGTTAATACCGGTAATGGCTGCTGGGAATTCCCACCACCAGTATTTCCTGACCAAGCTTGACCCAGAAAGGGTAGTGACACAGGGTTCTCAAAAAAGAATTGAAATTGCAGGCTCATACTGGAAAGAAGGAGGCAAAGTTTGAGTCCTAGAAGCACGAAGCAAGTGCCTATGGCATGAGTGGGTTGAGAGTATGAGAGGGGCATCAAGCCCCTCTTGCTTTGAATTGTAGGGATACAGGGGCTTCCCCAAGAAATTTTTGAAAATCTAGAAAGCACCAGAAGCAATCAGAGGCAATTTCATTACAATTTTAACACTGAATTTTTCACTGATTTATGACATTTTTTTTTATGTTTCAGGAACGAACATTTGGGTAATCACAAATTTTTGACATGGTATTTTGAATGAATGAGAAATGAGAGTTATTGCTTTTTCAAGTGTTCATACTGACATTACCGCAAATGATATTTTACCTGATTTCTTCAACATTCTTAGTCTATTCTGAGACCTTTTTACCATAATGATAGTTTCGTACCAAAACGTCATGTTTGTTTCATTTTATTTTCATTGAATATTAATAGTTTCAAAATCATAGATATCCGCTGAAAAATACGACAAAACTTGAAAAGCTAAAGTTTTGGAAAAGACATCATGAAAGACGAGCTCACAACTGATGATGCAATATAAAACATGACATCAAAGGGATCAATTAACTTTTGGATGGTGTCATCCATTTAGGGTCGAAGGTTGAATTTACACAGGCTGAGATAGGCAGTAATTCTGTTGGACTGGGCATGGTGATATATTTTATCATATCATATATCAACATTTGACCTTTCCACAGACTGAATTCCAATAATACCAACTACCTCGATCCACAACCAGAGCCTGGACAGCTTCAAGCTGGCTGTCCAGCCCACATAAAGACTGTAAGATGGTGTAGATGTACAGTTTAAATTTATACATGTTGGAAGCTTTACCTAACATTCACACCCAAGTTTTTTTTATTTTATTTGATTTGGAATGCCTGATGACATGCAAGCATAAAGTCTAACCCTTTTCAAGATATCTGCCTAGCGGATTTTGACAAGAACCCTCATCGAAGTTGAAGGAGGTTTTCATGCCCACAGCCATGCCATATTGAAGACACTCTGGTTTTCCAGATATATGTTGAAACAGTGAACCAGTTCAAGGAAAGACATGACTCCCAACTGGAGGCATAATATGTATGACCACCCAGAGACTTTTACTTGAATGAAGTGACAATTTTTATTCAAGAATTCCGCAGAATGCGGTGTCTCGTCTGTCAGCACTTATGACCTAAACGCGAAAAATCGACAAAGTTTACGCCCCCGACAACAACACCGGAAAAGACATTAGTCTCGCCTCTGCTTCGCAGGCAAGACAAAAACCTTCCATCCCCGAAAATACAGTTTAAAGTGCGTATTCTAAGAAGATTGGGTACACAGCCTTTCAACCCGTGAACACAGACAGTGCACTTGTGTACACTCTAGTGTTGCAGAATGAAGCCTACATATTATAGCCATGTAGCTATAGTAGAGATCTTTAACCTGCACCGGGGATGACCATCCCAGCACAGGAGGCCTCCACTTAAAGACCCGATCCGAAGGACGGCACACTTGTTAACATCATCCCTGCAAGTGATGCTAGAAAAACGCATTCAGACCTTGAACCTTGAACTTTTGGGGCTCCAAATGAAGAACATCTGTTCTTTTTAGCCCACCCTCATAGCTTACTGATAAATGCACTCAATTCTTCTCCTGATCTGGTTCACTCGTAAAATAATTTTATCCATAATCACTGATAGTATATAAAACTGTTAAAACTGTTACGTCCGGCACTGTTCACTGTCACTGCCGTTCACATGATACAAATATTTAATACTCATAAATACTGTCGCCGTAGAATTTGTCTAGCTGGGACTTAAATGAATTAACTGTTTTGGCATTCACCACATTGAAAGGTAAGGCATTCCACCGATTTATGACTCTCTGAGAAAACTGGTTTAACCTGAATGTAGTATTACATCTACTCTTCTCCAGTTTATAATTATGACCTCTGGTTCTGCTTTCTGACAACACAAAAAATCTCTCCATTATTGGGATATTTTCAAAGCCGTGTATAATTTTATAAGTCTGAATCATATCTCCTCTTGCTCTCCTGTGGGCTAAGGTTGGAAGTTTCAGTTTCATGAGTCTCTCCTTATATGGTAGATTACGTAATTCTGGCAACAGTTTTGTTGCTCTTCGTTGAACACTTTCGACTGCTTCAATGTCTTTTTTATAGTGAGGGTACCAGACTACGTTGGCATACTCTAAGTGTGGCCTGACAAGGGCCTTAAAAAGTCTCAAAATATATTCTGATCTAAATATTCAAAAGTTCTTTTTACAATGGCAAGCATACTGTTCGCTTTATTGATCTTCTGTGAAATGTGACTACTAAATTTCAAGTCCTTTTGAAACAATACACCTAAATCCTTTTCTTCTGTGACTGCCTCTAGTTCTCTTGAGTTCATATAATATGTATAGTTAGGATTTCCTTTACCATAATGGATAACTTTACATTTTTGGAAGACTTCTCCCCAGGCAGGGATCAAACCCACAACCTCTGGCTTCAGAGTCAAGTGCACTAACCACTGAGCCACCGCTTTTCTCCGTAGCACATCTGATCTGTATCTTAAGGCCATAAGCAGCGATACAATGCTTACAGTTAGACAACAACAACATCTAGAGCTATCAATTAAACTACATAAATATGCAGATACCCACATTATCTATTAATGTTTGGTTGTACCCCATTTGGAGTATGCTGCTTCAGTCTGGCAAGTAGGAGTGTGTGACAAGCTTGAAAAGATTCAAAGAAAGGGCCTAGCACTATGCCTTGGCTGTCCAAGCACTGCAAGCTGTGAAGCACTAGAAGTGCAGGCAGGCGTTCTACCACTGGACTTGAGGAGAGAGGAACTTGCCATAAGAGAATGCACTAAAATTATGGCCAAAGCAAACACAGAGCCAATTAAACAGTGTCTCCTTTCTTGTCAAGTATCAGTGGAGGAGCAGCCTAGAGAAAAAGTTCTTACTCCAATGGGTAAAATGTTGCAACAAATCTCGGACATGACTTCATCAACAAACCTGAATCTAAATGCTATTGAGCCGGAAATGAGCTACCTTGAATACTTGCAGCCTTCCTTGAGAAGACCAGAGTATTGGTCTAATCTAGGATCTTCTAAAAACAGAACAAGTGCTCAGGAGGCAGAATCAAGGAATGTTGTAGAAAACCTGATAAAAGATAACACGAACGTACAAACAGTGATTGCCTTTACAGATGGGTCTTGTAGAGGCAACCCAGGCCAATGTGGTGCAGGTGCATGCGTCTTTCTTCCCAACAATGATGAAATAGAATTGAAACAGCCTGTTTCAAAATTGGCTTCTATTCTCCTTGGTGAGCTTGTTGCTATCCAAATAACCCTCAATTTCCTCGAGGAAAAGAAGGTACGTGATATTGGTACTGTCCTTATTTTGTGACAGCCAGTCTGCAGCTGGAATCCTACAGCTTGGTTGGGATAATAAAAGTTATAAGAAAACTGCTATGGACATTCAACAGTCTCTTAATATACTTGAAAAGGATGGTACACAGGTAAAAATCCAGTGGAGTCCTGGTCACGCAAACATAAGAGGAAATGAGATCGCAGATAGGCTTGCCAAGGAGGCTGCAAAAGAGGCAGAAGAAATGACGGGTGACATAGGGGTTGCAAGTCAGTCTGATGTCAAATCAGCAGCAAGAGAGTCAGTTAGCATCAAATGGCAACGAAGGTGGGAAGTGTCAGAAAAAGGAAGGCAACTGTTTACACACAGACCTGCTGTAAAGTTCAACAGAATTGAGTTTGACAAGCTCAAGAATCAGAGAGTTGTACTGCAGCTCCAAAGTGGGTACTGTAAATTGAAAGAATACCTAAATAAAGTTGGGATATCTGATAGCCCAACATGTGAATGTGGAGCTATAGAAGATGTGCAACATTTTCTACTTGAATGCCCAAACTATAGTGTGCCAAGGGAGACATTGAGACAATCTCTGCTCCTAAGCTGTGGTATTGCAGACTTTGGCACGGAAATACTTCTATCAGTAACAGATGATGAAGATTTAAAAGACATACGTCCACTGATATGGGATCAGCTGGACATATACATTTCCCAAACAAAGAGGTTTTAGTGCAGAATTGGGCTGTATTGAATGGAGAAAATACTTCATACTCATGTCATTAATCTTGTTAGATTACATGTGTTTTGTTGACTTTATTCTGGCCGGTGGGAGGCACAAACGCATCTAACCGAGGAATGAAGCAACAATCGTAGGATGATTATTTTACAGTCAGTTAGGACATGATAGCCTAACTGTAACAAAATAAACAGTTCACCATGACGTTGTTGCTCTTCCCTGCGAGTGTGGACTGTCCGTACAGCGGGAAGGGCGGCAGCGTTGTTGCTGGAGCATGAGGTTGTGTTATTCCAACCAAGGTTGCTTGCAACATTTAAATTCTAAGAATGTAAGGTCTGTGGTTGGCCATAACCATTGATTATAGGCATGAAACCAATTGCGATT
The DNA here is from genome assembly GCA_963989385.1 of Ctena decussata. Taxonomy (NCBI): domain Eukaryota; kingdom Metazoa; phylum Mollusca; class Bivalvia; order Lucinida; family Lucinidae; genus Ctena; species Ctena decussata. Next base: position 9,325,390 of record OZ022511.1, read on the forward strand.
CAATGCTGTCAACGTAAGGTTGGGCCTGCGAAGAGCTTTTTGGTTCTCATCATTCACGGGTATCACAGACTTTACTCTCACTTATAGGAAAAGCAAATTCATCTGATTGAGGAATATGAATGCATATCATGTTTGCTCCATGTTGAATAAAAGCTTGTTGATTTTCATGAAATATATTAGAAGTGGCTGTTTCGGCTACACTTGATATATTGGTATGATGTACAAGTTTCCATGTTGAAAAATCCATCTTTTTTACATTGTATGAGTGTGCCATGTTATGTTTATTTTTTTATTTTGTCATGTTTTGCCAATCTTAATGCAATGTGCTGAGTAATGGTCGTACCGGCCACACTTAGGATTTTGATATGGATGGTTTCATGTTGTTAAGGGAAAACTGAGTACTCCAGACGAATAAATGGGCCCATACAGCAAATTTCATATAAATGTGTATAAAAATTGAAATATAAAAAAAAAAAAAATTACTAACTGCGGGCTATTCTTTACAGGATTTATATGCATGCTTATGCATGTTTTATTATCTGTGACTAAATTAATATATATGCGTTCTATTACAGGATTATACTGTGAGTCATTAATTTGACTTTACTTATAGTAGTTTATACAAGTGAGACAGCACGGCTAATTATGGCCTTGAAACAAACCAAACCAAAGGATCTGAATAATTTCTTCCGTTTTTGTCATATTTTTCCTGATATTTTCCTACAGACTAATTTTCCTCCAGTCACACCCCCTGGTGAAAGATTGTCCATTTTGGTGTATCATCAGTAAACAATTCAGATACAGGCTACACAATGGATCTTTTTTTGGTCGCGAAAGTAGCCGGTAAGGGAAATCGCCAGCTGAATTTGAGAACCCTGGTGAAATAGAAGGAAGATCTGCTTTAGGGGATATATTTGATATATGTTGACCCCAGTGTACCTAGACAGACAGTAGCTCTTTGTCTATGGCTGAGTCATGGACATAAATAGCAAAGAGGGTTGCCTCTCTGACCAGCTTCTTTCCTAGACGTCAATAGATGTCGCAGAGCTAAATGACAAATTTATTAGCATGCCTTCCTTCATAACAGGATGTAGTTTTAACTGCTACACAATGGCGAAATAGAAAAAATTAAGAATTAGACAAAAAGCCTTGGTAACAGGTTCATGAAGTTCCTTGACGGTCAATCTGAGCGTTCGTGTGTTCTGGATCGCTGCCAGCGATCAAATTAACACACGAGTTTCTGGCAATTCTGGGGAGATTATCGCTATAGTTTTTAAGGGCTATTCTTCTGTAAATCAATTTTAATTCCTAATTTTACCATGTCGAAATCCAAGCATTGATCAACACAATACAGACAACGGATGGAACGCCACCTGCAACTCTCGTACAATCTCACCAAATGGAAGTAGAACCGCATGGTGAATAAACTACCGCAATGTATGCGGTACCGAAATAGAATAGAATATTTATAATACATCCTACAGGAACTTTTATCGTTAGCTCTAGGAATGTATGTATCAGATTCAAAGATGAAGACATTTTTGACTCGATAATACGGGGGGGGGGGAGGGGGAGGGGGATTTGTCATTATACTTCGAGGACCTGGACCTGGCAATTTAACTCCAAGGTAAGGTAAGGCAAGGCAAGGCAAGGCAAGGCAAGGCAAGATATGATAAGATAAGATAAGATAAGATAAGATAAGATAAGATAAGATAAGATAAGATAAGATAAGATTTATTTGAAGTCGGCAAGTTACATAACAATACAACATAAGCTCTTGGCGAGCTTTTGAATCAACTGCTAAAACAAGAGTATATGATAAACAATTATAAAAAGAGCTGTAAGAATGAATAATCAGTTAATAAGATTAAATTATTGCATCTGGCCAGGCTGTCTGCATGTTATCAGACCCAAGTGTCTGCACACCATGCAAACAACCATGTCAGACCCAACTACTTGGAGATATAATATGATAATGAAATATATGATTAATCACTAGCCCTAGAAAGAAAGAAAAGCCCTTGATATTAGCACATTAAAGCTTAAGCTTTGATAAACACTTTTATCAGTTAAACAAAGTTCAGCATAAGAAAGGTGGAAAATTCTCAGGAACTGACACATTTCGATTCCAGATCCTCCCAAGACACCGTGTGGGAAAAAGACATCACAAACCTAGTCACCACCAAAGACAACACCAGCGATAGCCATGTGAACAGCCATTTCGCATGTAGGTGGTCAACGGGCTAGCCTGAACATTACAAACAATATATCAATAACAAACATAGCAACTAACAAAACATAAAACAACCAAGAAGAACCAAAATAGAACTGTCATCTTGGGACGGCCAATAATGGAATTACTGGAGGGCGGCGGGGGGGGGGGGAGTAACCGGTTTGTGGTCGACCAACCCTCGTCCTTTGTTCTGCCTCGTTTCATCAGATACTCAGTTGTTCAATCCAACAAAAACAACCACCGCCCACACAACAGTGTCTTACAAAAAGCACCAACCCTGATAATAAGAACAAATTATACGTAAAACATGTTTCATCTATTTTAACCTATTTTCAATTTCATAATCTCAGGACTAACCTTAACACAACAAACCACTTATCAAAACAGTCAAAGCGACAAACAACACACATAAAACAACTAAGAAGAACCAAAACATATGTGCCACCTTGGGACGGCCAGCAATTAAATTACTGCGGGGGTGGGGGGGGGGGGCTTTACCGATTTGCGGTAGAACCCTTGGTTGGTCTTGCATGTCTATGTTAGCAATCTGAAGGTACAGTCATACCATCCACGGAAAATGATGTTCAGGAGTGTGTCAACTCATTGAATTCCAACCAACAACCAGACGTATTTGGCTTGGTCCCAGAGCACCTGAAATACGGCCTTAAAGTACTATTGCCACTTCTTGAGGAATTGTATAATGACATCATTGCCAGTGGTAAAATTCTAGCCAACATTAAGTCAGGCGTTATTCACCCTACCCAGAAAAAGGGAAAGGTTCCAACTAGTATGGACAACTGTAGGGGGATGTCGGTGACCTCAGTGTTTGGTAAACTGTTCGAAACTCTTCTCCTCACAAGAATGACAGAACATAATCAAGATCAGTCAGACCTCCTATTCGGTTTCACCAAGAGCTTGACCCCTACCATGGTCTCGCTGTTATTGACAGAGGCAGAAGCAGATGCAAAGATGTTTGCTGGATACGCAAAAGGCATTTGATGTGGTAGACCACACTATACCCCTGAACAAGCTGTACGAAGACGGAATCATCAAGGAGCTCTGGCTCATTGTTCGATAACTCTTTGCTGGTCTTAATATAAGAATCAAGTGATCTGAGTGACAGTTTCAAGATTTTCCAGGTTGTCGGACAAGGTGGTATCTTATCGACTCATTTCTACAAGGTATATGTTAATAGTTTCCCGGTAGAACTACGTACCAATAGCCTTGGAAAGTATATTGGTTGTATCTATGTGGGGGTTCCTGCCTGTGCGGATGATGTGTTATTCATGCCGGAAGACCCGGAAGAGCTGCAGGTCATGCTTGCCATAGCAAAGTCATACTCTATTGACCATCGATATATAGATCATCCTCAGAAAATCCGAGTAGTGTGTAAGCACTGGTTATCAACACTTTATGACAATGTAAAACAGGACTGGAGCATTTGGCGTTATGTACTACATCTGTCGGATAGAACAACCCTTTTCGGATTACGGAAAACAGATAAAATAACTGTGGAGTGAATGTCACTGATCGAGTTTCTCTTTCTAGGAGAACGGGCTACTCTCTTATAAAGTCTTGCTTCCATGGTTCGAATTGTCTGATTCCCAAAGTTTCATACAGAATGTACCAGACATATGCAATGAGGAGATGGTCTTTACAAGTTTGGAGCTTCCGACCAAATCCTGATTATTTATTCTGTATATTTGTATGTAAAACTTCGTGAAATACATATTGTTTAAACCAAAAGCAGAATTTACGGAGTAAAAAAAGTAGAAGAATTACAACAATTTTAGCCTTTGAAAAAAGCTTGGGAGGTTATCCATCTGTAGGCTAAAAATTGCCTAGTAGAAATCTGGCAGCATTACTATATAATTAGTGTACACTTTGGTATTGTTTAAGCGGTTTCCAGATGTTTAAAAAGATGCACAGAAGCACACAGAGAGAGAACTAGAGAGAGAGAGAGGAGGCAAAAGGACAAAAATATGTGTGCATATTATCCGTATTCAGTAGTTAATGAAAACAAAAATGGAAAAATTGTTTACGCAAATAAACTTGAACCGCACTTAGACAGAGAAGTACCAAATGCCGGTACCCAGACTAAAACACCCACTCATTGTGGTTTGTCTATGTCCATGGAGACTCACAGAGCTGCTGCATGAATGGTTTCCGTCTAATGAATTATATTGTCATTAAAAATGCAAAATGTATAAAACTATAGGAATGGGTTTTCTGATAGCTGATTCATTAGACTGGTGGGATCCAGAAATTCATACAGCAGCATCAGACTGGCTTACCGGTTTATCCAGTTGTAAATGTTGATATGACCCCAGCTGAACATATTCCAATGGTCCAGATTTTGTCAGGGTCACTGATGAGGCTTTATTAGCCGAAACTACGTGGTTCTCTTGCCACTGTTCCTTCTTCTGAATTTGTCCTCTGCTCTTGAAGGAACTCTTTAAGATTTTAATTATATCTCTGCAGAATACAAACATTGAGATGTGTCAACATGTGGTCAGTTGTTACTATTTATCAAACAGTTTTTCTAAAGTCATTTTGTAATGTGTTTTGAAAATTTTAAGTGTTGTATGGAAAACAAGAAAATGTGGCTTTAAGACATACCTGATGCTAGCATTGATAAATTAGAATCTTTATCGGAAGAAAAAAAAACAGATAAGTAAATAAATAAATAGAAGGGTAACAGTGAGTGGTCTCATGAGCAATTCTGCTACTGGTATATGTGAGCTAGCTAAGTCCATCTCATCTTCCCACCTCTTCCTCTGTCTACATCTTCTCCGTTTACCTTCCACTGTGCTCTGCAGTACTCGTTTTGCCAGGCAAGAAGACATTGAGCTGTGACCAAAACACCAGTTTCCTTTCTTGACCAAGGTCAAGAGGTCGTGATATTTTCCAACGGCTGCTTGGATCTTTTTGCGAACACCCTCACTAGTGACATTTTCCCTGTACGAGATGGTCAGTAGCCTTCTATATCATCTCATTTCAAAGGCCAGTGTTCTTTTCGCTAACTCTGTTTGCAAGGTCCATGACTCACAGGCAAACAGAAATATGGATTTGACAAGGAGTTGCGTTTGGTTCACTTTTGATCCAAAAGATACGATTTTATCTCTCCAAACTGAACGAACTGGCCTCAGCTTTATCAGAGCTGCGGTGGATTGTGCAAACCTAGAGAGAACCTCCTGTTTTGAGCCTTCATCTGAGATAAATGCCACAAGGCACTTGAAGCTTGTTATCGTTTTAAACTTCTGAATTTAACCTTAATCTCGCTCTGGATGCTATTGGTGCTGGTTGTCAATTGTTTGGTATTCTCGGCATTTATTTCCATTTGATACTTTGTGTTCAACTAGGGCTTCTAGTCCTGCTATTCCTCAGGAAAAGCGTAAATGTCAACGGCAAACCATAGATGGGTAATTGTTCTGCTATGCTGGGCTTTCGATCATGTTCTTCCAGAGCATCAGACACAATCCGTTTGGGAAAATTGTTGAAGAGAACGGGTGAAAGAAGACACCCTTGCCTAACTCAAACTTTTGTTCTGACCCATTCTTCTTTGTTGCCTTTCATCTAAACTGCTCTTATAGCCTTGACATAGAGGTGCTCAATGGTGCGGACTAGATTTGCATTAATATAGTACTTCCATAGGGTGGCCCATAAGGCTGCATGCCATACCCTGTTAAATATATATATATATATATATATTTCGAAATCTATGTTGAAGGTACCATACACACAGGATTCTGAGGTTGAAGATCTGTTCTATGGTGCTTCTTCCGTGGCTGAGCGCAGCCTGTTCTTCAACGATTATCTCCTCAGCCATGGGTTTGAGCCTGTTCAGGGTGACTTTCAGAATGACAGGGTGACTAATTTTGTGATGTCTTTTTCCCACATGGTGTCTTTGGTGGGATCTAGGACTGAATTGTGTCAGTTTCTGAGAATTTTTATATTTTACTTTTACTCGGATGACTGATGAGGCTGGTGGTTCTGTAGGTCTGGCAGAGCTGTAGGGTGCACTTTTAAAGGGGTGTAATAATTAGTGACCGAGTCCATGGAAATTAAAAAGATAGGCAATGATCAGGAATCAATACAATCAAATCCCACAATCCGCTCTCAAAACCAATAGGGAAGGAAGCAAATACATACAGAAATTAACACAAGTGTACGGGAGACACGCACAGTAAACCGAATGAGCAGTGTTTTCCCCAAACAGATGGTCATTCAGCTACCCCCAAAACAGCATCAACATCTATTTTTACTTATTTTTTATTTCAGTTACAAAACAAAACAAAACAGAAGGCAGATCTGGCAGTAATACAGGTGACCAAACCGCTAGAGACCTTAGACAAGCGGACACAGCACAATATAACATCACATGTATTCGGCTAGTCCCCTGTTCTCCACATCTTATTACAGATCTTTGTCAAAACACCAATTATGTTCTCTCCACTTGAACATGTTCTGCTGGTATATTATCGAAGGCTCGGCTGTAGATCTTCTTCTGGGTGCTGAATGCAGTATATACACATTATTATAATAGTAACTTGATCTGGCGCACTGTATCACGTCCAGTTGATGAGCTCATACCATCGGATCACCCGAGACGCTTGCGTCGAGGGTGATCCGATGGTATGAGCTCATCAACGAGACGTGATACAGTACGCCAGATCAAGTTACTATTATAATAATTTGTTTATTATATACCTTAGTGAACAGCCAACCATTCATACTTGCCAGCGCTAATGCATCGACCCAGATTCGAACCGGTACGGCACAGGTATGTAGCTAGTCGGTAGACAAACGCTACCGACTGAGCGATCGAGGCGCGCCATTTTTACGTGTTTGTTGACGTTACGTCACTAGTCTTGTGACTCTGGTTCTCGTTTCTACGATGCACTCTAAAATGACACACCTTAAGCTGGAACTCAGACATAGCCTCGTTTTAAAGGATAGTGATACGGATTCGGAAAACGTCAGTTTGATACAGCGTTCTGTATCAGGTGGCCAGAAAACAGGCAGTTCAAAGGGTGTATCATTGATAGGTATATAATAAAGAACTGTATCGTCACCACAACTCTCAGCGTTGTATAGATCTGATCTGTCCATCTGCTGTGAATCTCTTGTTATTCTATTTGGCAATTCCCAGCCTTGTCCTGGATGGCTGGGGATCTACCCTGCTTCTCTGAAGTGAGATCCTTTACCAGCCGATATACTCTTTTGCTGTTGGTTTTGTTCAGGCAAGTTTCAATCTGCTTGCACTGGGCATCTATTCAGTCCTCCTTTGCTTTAATCAGGTCCTTCTGCATCCTTTTGTTAGCTTTTCTTTATTCTTTTCCTGCTGCTGTTTCATACCTATATTTCTTCAAATCAATCCTCTCGTCACAGAGTTTGAGAACATCTCTTTGAACAAGGGTTTTATCCTACGCCGTTCCTTCCCTAGTATGTCATTGCTTGTGTCAGTCTCTGTTGCATTTTAGTGGCATCATGCTATTTATGTCTTTGTCATCAGCACTTAGACTGATGAGTGGTGCAAATTTCCCACCTATTGTGACTTTGAACGTGCCTGCCACATCTGGGTTTGGTCAAAGCTCAGTCTTCACTTCAGTTTTACTGATTTTCATTCATTACAGGGGACTGGGAACAGTCTAAACTGCTGTTGAAAAATCACTATCTGAAATGATATGATCAGGGAGGGAGAGAGAGAGAGAGAGAGAGAGAGAGAGTGAGAGAGAGAGAGAGAGAGAGAAAGAGAGAGAGAGAATGCCCCCAACTAACTTGCAAATTGCAACCTGCAAGGTTTTCGGATACACTAGACCAGACTAGAGTTAGTTAGTTAGTTAGTTAGTTAGTTAGTTAGTTAGTTAGTTAGTTAGTTAGTTAGTTAGTTAGTTAGTTAGTTAGTTAGTTAGTTAGTTAGTTAGTTAGTTAGTTAGTTAGTTAGTTAATAATATGAGAAGGTTCAAGGATTTTCAGAAATCCCCTAGAAAATTGATCTACTTGTACCTGTTCTTCATCATTATTTGCAATTCATGGGATACTGAACTCAATCCTGGTCCTACATCCCTTAGTTCCTCACATTTCCCATGTGGTGTATGTGAGGCCAGTGTTGGTTGGGACGACCGGGCTATAGTTTGTGACACATGTAATAAGTGGTATCACATTGACTGTCAGGGTATGGATTCCAATATGTATTCAATTTATAATCAGTCCCTGGATAGGAGTTTGGCATGGGAATGCCTGAACTGTGGCATGCCAAACTTCTCAACTTCTTTGTTTGACACATTAGGCCTGATTGATACGAGTAATCGTTTTGATTCCCTCTCAATTCCTGACAGTCCAATTCCTACTGATCTAGGCACACCAACAGCTACTTCTTCCTCAGTTGGTCTGCAACAATCAAAACCCAAGACAGGCAAGAAGTCTGTCTTAAATCATCCACTTCGAATCCTGATTATGAATTGTCAGTCGATTAAAAATAAGAAACCTGAACTTCAGACCATTGTCGACACAGCCAAACCTGACATTATCTTGGGTTGTGAATCTTGGCTCTCTCCAGACATCGCCAACTCTGAAATATTCCCTGATGGGTATGATGCCATTAGGAAAGACCGGGCGGGTGATGCTCATGGGGGAGTTTTTGTTTGTTTTAAAAAGGATTTGGTTTGTATTGAGGTACCAGAACTTGAGACTGAGTGTGAACTTGTTTGGGTTAAACTTCAAATTGTTGGCTGTAAAACTTTGGAGAACTAGGTCCCACCCATTCCAGTACCACCGTCCAAACGCTTACACGGACGGTTTTAAGAATTCTTTTTTCCCCAGGACAATTGCAACTTGGAATGGCCTTACAACCGAAGCCGTCTCTTCGGAGACAGTTGATGGGTTTAAGGCCAAAATTTAATATCCTAGGGTAGAGCAGGGGTTAGGCATGGAATGCCTGCCCCTGAGGACTTCTTGTAAATAGTTTTAATCTGCTGGTGGCTATGTCACAAATTCATTTATTCATTTTTTTTTTTGTGACAACTTATGCGCCACACCAAAAACCTGTCATCATGGTCAAAATTGACCGAGGACAGTATCGGTAGAAAGAAAGAAAGAAAGTTAGTTAGTTAGTTAGTTATGTTTGTTTGTTTGTTTGTTTGTTTGTTTGAGTATTAAACATTTGCATTATTTACATTAAAAGACTTGTCTTAAAAGTGTTTTGCCAGTAAAACGCATATGATAGACCACTAACTTGCACAGCATGGTGATTTAGGAACTGGGACCATTACACCTTGGAGTGCTACGACAGGAGTGTCTTGGGTGTTTAGTAGCACTCTATTTGCGGTGCCTTGCGTTGCGTTGCGGTTTACAAGCATGAAAAACAATCATGGCCGTCTTGACAGTTATCCTTGTTCCAAGTTTATCAATTCTTACGAATAACTCTAAGAAAAACTTGCTATATGTTGCTTTTTTGTTGCATATTATTTTTATAGCACCCATCCTTGCAGCACAAGAGAAAAATGTCGCGATTGAGCTGAAACGGTTGGATAAAACAGGATTGAAAAAGTTGACAGCTGGTGCTCGGTCAAGCGAGACGGATTCCTCGGATGCTGCAGCAGCCAGAATTTATGGGAAACAGTCGGCTGTAGGAGGTGACAAGAATGCAGAAGGAAAAATACATTTGGTGAGAAGTTAAGAACCTTGTAGCCATCAGCCTGGTGATGATTTTTATATAATTTCTATTCGTTTTTGGGGTCTTCAGTACAGTAGAACCGAATTTCTGTCTCTAGCTGTGTGTTTATTACCCCCTCAGCAGCACTACTGCATCACAGCATACATATCAAATGAGATTAGTCTCCATATGCCTACAAGGGGTTAAAATGTCTCAACACAAATCAGCTCCAACAAGCTTTCCCCACTCTTCAAAGCAAAAATTATGAAAGGCAGACACTGGGACTCTGAGTGGGGCCTCAGCCTGTACATTGTATTTTTACCATTCTATACAAGTTTATAATATTAAAACATCTGCGGTTATGACAAAAAAAAAAACATAAAAAAGTTGTTTTGACAGATAGCTCTTAGCAAACAATGCAGACTCAGATCAGTTTCTAATTCTAAGGAGACATTATTAAAGCAGTCTGACAGGGCCTACACTGTTTGCCATTCCGTCGACAAAGTTTGGACATCTATTTTAAGGACAATAACAGAAATTACTTTAGGTGTCACATTTTTTACATTTGGAGGATCAGGTGCAGTGAGCAGTCATTGCTAATCAATGCTCACTATAGACTAGTCACTGCTTGCTCCAAGTAGTAACAAAAACACTACCATTAGTCGCCACTTCATCCATAAAACCATATCTTGTGACCACCTAGTAGAACCACCTCGCCAAGACAGTCTAAAGAGAGATACGTTTTTTGTAGAGAAATAAGAAAAATTATATTTGAACTTTGATCAGTTATCCTCAATACCCCTTCTTATCTGGTGACTAATTTACTGAAAGCCTGCCAGATGTTCACTTAATACCATAAATATTCAAAGGATTGGGACAGTTTGGTCTGAGCAAACAGTGCAGACCAAGATGAGACTTTCCAAAAGGAACAGTCAGATCTGGGTCTACACTGTTTCCCATTCTATCTGCATCTTTTTGATGCATTGCTGGAGTGTGAAACCAAACTGTTCTATTTTAAGGACAATTAAGGTCATTATTTCAGATGTCCCAATTTTTAGAACTGTTAAGGTGGTCACTTCTCACTCCTATCAGTAATAAACACAGTCAGCAGCCACTGCTGACTGGTGACTTTTAGAAGTGACATCATTTGTCCTGTTGCTAGGAATACCTAAGCAGTGAACGCTCATTGACATTTTGGCATACATAGGACAGTATTAATACTAATAAATGGCCCTGCTCTAATAAACACCCCCTGCCTCTTTTCTGAAAATAATGTTTATATTGCATGAATTATTGTTTGCTTCACTGGATAAGGTAGCTCTTTCAAACGGGGTTCACTCTTAAAGGATAGAAATTGCTCCTAGAGGAGCAAATTCTCTCCTTTAAGAATTGACCCTACTATAAAGGGAGCCAAGAAATAGTAGAATTGCTTCTTTTGAAGTGCCCCTCACCTTTATAGTGCTTATTATACCCCCGACATACGAAGTATGTCAGGGGGTATATAGTTTTTGTCATTCCGTCCGTTCGTCCGTTTGTTCGTTCGTCCATTCGTTCGTTCGTTCGTTTGTTCGTTCGTCCATCCGTTCGTTAACTTTACGTCAAAGTTTTGTGTTAAACCTTTTGGGGTTGCTCATATCTCTGTAACCACACATCAGATTCTTTTCATATTTGGTTCATGATGTCTCTATAGCATTACCTTTGATGTGAACTAGCTAAGCCCCTGGGTCAGGTCCCAGGGTGGGGCCAGGGGTCAATAATTAGGACTTAGGCATTTTCATTATGTCAAAGTTTTGCGTTAAACCTTTTTGATTGCTCATATCTATGTAATTGCATTGAAGGATTCTTCCATATTTGGTTCATGATATCTCTACATCATTGCTTTCTTTATGGACTACCTAAGCTGCAGGGTCAGGCTCATGGGTGGGGCCAGGGGTCAATAACTAGGACTTAGCCATATGCTGTAGGTTTTGGCGAAAGTTCCAATATACTTTAGTGGAGCCTAATGATACATGACTAGGTTTATTTCATACTGGCTTACATCATATGGATGCTGCTGTCCTAAGGTCAAGGTCACAGACTTAGAATTTTGTACAGGTATGACATTTGCATTGAAGTTGTGTGTTAAAGTATGTTTTCATTAGGTGGTGGCACTGGTCGGGGGTAAACGTGAGCCCCTGCTCACTTGCTCTAGTATTAGAGGTATTTTGGTTGTGGCTGATTTACTACAGTTTAGGCTCTAAATAAGTCTCCCCTTTATTAAAATGCAACACCCTCAATGTGTTTAATAGTATTTATATGGTATTATTTATAGCTTCCAGAAGATTGCAATGATGATGAAACTGTAGCTAGATTACCTAAAGATTGGATAGCTTTTATCCACTACTCAGACAAACTGGGCAGTAGTACAGACAATGGAACAGCCAAAGATTGTCCAACAGTGATAGACAGGGTAAATATGATTTGTAAGATTCCATATTGGTTGGAAATGGAAACATGTTTGAGATAAGTTGATACACTTTCATGGGAAGCAACTGCCATTTTCATTTCAAACCCCCTTTTTGCTAGGGGTCAACTCTTAAAGGAAAGAATATGTTTCCCCTGAGAGCAAATTCTTTCCTGTAAGTGGGAGCAAATTCTTTCCTTTAAATGTAGGCCTTTTTGAATGGGTCTCTTCATTTTGGTTTATGGCTGGAAAATTCCATTCCTCTAATTGTCATGAAGGGGTGAGAATTTTTTTTATTGTATCTCACATAAACTGTTGAAATGACTACACATTTAATTAATGCAGCATGGGTGGAAATTCTAAAGGGACTGGACAGACCTCTCTGTTTTTTTGCCATGTTTTAAAAAATAGACAAGTTGTTTTTGCCTCCTTTCTCAATGGGGTTCCACTCTAAAAGGAAAGAATTTTCTACAGTAGGAGAAGACACCTTTATTGGAGGGTTTTATCATCCAAGGAAGTAAAGAGGAAGTCACAGAAGTTGTCCCCCATTTTAAAAATCGCAAAAATGTATGGAGGTGTACCCATACATTTACTGGAAAATAAGAAAACAGTATCAAATTTCAGGTAGGTTTTGAGGATGGCACATTAGTGCAGTTTAGTGAATAGTGCATTCATTATATAGGATACCAACATCTGTCTGATTTTCAAAACATATTTAAAACTGAATATTGGCCAAAGTTTTCTTTGGCCCTTTTATGTCTCAGCTGCCAGCAGCAGCAAAAAGTAGGAAATTACATTGTCTCTTAATATACATGTTCTACAGTAGTTTCTTGGATGTCTGTTTTCAGGTTAGAAAAGCCCTGATGTATGGAGCATCAGCCATTATCATACTCACACTCAATCCAAAGATAATCAAAGAGGTGAGTAGTTTTTGACTAGCCAGCAGTTGGTAGCCAGCAAGACATAGATATTGCTTATCCTGTGAAGGCATTCAGAGCTCTAGATAAGAGGGAGTATTTGGTGATAATTAGGGATAATTTTTTTTTTGTTCTGCATAAAAACATATGTTGTGACCCCTCATCTGAACCGTCTCGACGAGACGGTTCAGATGAGGGGTCACAACATATGGTTTCAATGAGAAATAAGAAAAATTATCCCTAATTATCATCAAATACTCCCTCTTATCTAGAGCTCTGGGCATTAACTTACCACAAGTTTTGTGGATTAGCTCAGTTTGTGACAATGTGCAGGCACCTTTTTTGACCGGCCAGACACAGTGTTCCACAGAAATCTTGTGCATCGTATACACCATACACCTGTACGTGTTTCCATTTTTAACTCTCAATATAACAAAGTCAAAGATCTTCTCAAACAACTGATATCCCAAAGTAAATTTTCTGGTCCCAGATTAGTTGCTTCAAGATTTTGGTAGTTTGAAATAACTGGAGTTGAAATGTAAAGAAAAATAGGAAACATCTCTCCACTATTTTCTTTGATACATGAGGATACTTTTGAGATATCAAGAAGTATCTGTATTTCTGTATTACATGTTAGATATGTCTTACCATGATGATCCTAAATTTTGGACCTCGAAAGTCGGACAGCTATTGTAAAAAAAATCTGAGAAAGTGAATTTTACCCATATTTATGCATGCAAATGATGCTTAGTGAATGGCAAACATAGTAGACTACAAGGTCTACAATGTTTGCTCAGTCCTGTCTGTCCAAATATTTAGGGTCATTACGGTAATCTTGCCATGTATATTTCAGCTCGATATTGCTCAGATGTTCTCTCAGCCTGTGATTCTGGTGGACGTCAAAGAGAATATAACGAATCTCATGTCTCTGTTCGCAAGGTAATCAGACTTTTAGCTGTTACCAATGTTTAATGTATTGCACTTTAATCACAAAATAACCATGCCTGGGACATAATCATATTGCATGGCCCTTGAAAATGGCTTGAGTGCCCTTTTAAAAAGAGGGATGCAGTGAGGTGACTAGGTACACTTTAAGAGGAAGCAAATCTGCCATTATTTTTGCTTCCCTTCCCAATTGGGATTAACTCTTGAAGGAAAGAATTTGCTCCTTGATGAGCAAATTCTTTTCTTCAAGAGTAGACTCCTTTTGAAAGGGTTTAGTTGTCAAGAGAAGGGATGCAAAAATGACATAGCAGAGTTGATTCCTCAGTCACTTTAAGTTTGAATATAATGAACAAGCATGAGCAAGGCAGTCTGTACATTGACAAGATATATTTTGTTGGCTTTCAACAATATGACATTTCACTGAGTATAAAATATTTGTATTTCAGCAGTCAGAATAGGATTAATTACAAGTGAAATATACATCTAAGTTTCATTTCGTGCAGTGAAATAACATATTCATCTTATTAATGGAAACTGGTACATGTATTTGATTATCTTGTATTTCAGTAAGGTGAAGATCAAGGCAAAGGTGTTGTACAATGTCACACAGAATGCAGCGGAGAGGCAGGTAGGGTCAAGGTCAACTGCCCTATATTTTTGTGTGTGTGTGTGGAGGGGGGGGGGGGGTTGTTATAATTTCTACAAAACAGGAGTCTCCAACCCCAAAAATAGTAGTCACAGACACCAAGTATGGAATTATGGAAAGATTCTGGATTTAGTGGTAGTTAAAGGTGTAAACATGTTTACACGTTTCTAAACTGCAAATGAGCCAGTACATGTCACATAGTGAGACAGTGTCTCCAAAGCTTAGCCCGTGCAATCTAATATGGGTGTGGCCTGTTTGCATCACCTATCTATGGATTCTGAGGATCAGCTATTTAGGGGATAACCTTACTCAAAAGTGCCATTTGGGGACTCCAAGGTAAATCAACGGTTTTATGATCTGGAATTCGTTTTATGGTGATGTGTTAACAGAGCCATAAAACACAGTTGCAACCATAAAACTGACAATATACCTCCCCAAATGACACTTTTGAGTGCATTATATTGCACGTTTTACATTTCAACTTTGAAAGCATACTACTTTTCACCCATGTTACTCTTGGGCAACATAAAACCTAGTGACAGTTAATGAGAAGCAACATTTCTTAGTGACCTTGGGCTTGCTACAGTAAAATATACAGTGGACCTCTTTACAATAATGGCATTTGTTCCCAAAAATTTTGATGTTAAACTGAATTTGCTGTTGTAAAGAATGCATATTTAGAACAGTTTAGCCATTTCGTGCAAATCAAAATGACGTTATAAAAATTTTGCTGTTGTAATGAATGCCGTTGTAAAGAGGGTTGACTGTACTGTCGCAATTTTTTTTATGCTGTCCAATCAGACGTCCCATTATATTTGTAAGTACATAAGACTTTTGTATCATCTGCAATTAGCAGAATGACTGACATTGATATTACTTGGCAGCGGGGGTGAAAAGTTTCATTGCGATTTCTAGTGTAGCTCTGTTTATGACAGTGTTTAAGCAGAGGAGACCAAGCTCTCAGCGAATTCTTGTTACAAAGGAAGCCAACTGTTGTGACTTCCTGAATGCTTCCCCTGGCTATGAAACCCTTCCTTGAAGGAGTCTGCTCTTAAAAGAAAGAATTTGCTCCTTCAGGAGCAAATTCTTTCAAGAGTAGACCCCCATAAAAAGGGAGGCAAAAAATGAAAATGTTGACTAATTCCCTGAAAGTGTAGATCTACCTATTTCCTCTAAGTTGTTCGAGTACAAATATTAATTTTGGTAATTTCTTTCCAGAATATATTCACAACAGTGACACTGTGGGGGACATGTGGTAGATATAGTGGCAGAAATTATCATGAGTGGGATGGGGTTGTCTGCCTTGGACAGTCAGAACCAAGTAAAGAGGGAAAGGTACAGTAGAATTATTGGTGTTGGAGCACATTTTTGACAGCTGTTTTGTCTGTAGGTGCCTGTGGCATAATCTTATGAATAATTTTGGACTACTGTTTCTGATAAGAAATATCAGTCTTTGAGATACAGCTGTGCAATCTATAGAGAAAGGAATACACAGTTCCGAGAAGCCGCTAAGCTCCGCCTGCTTAGTTACTGTTACTACGGCTCACAAGCTTACACAAATATGGCGGAAAAACAAATGACAAATGCAAGTGTCTGCTAAATGTTGGCGATCTATCCTCCTCATAACCTACGCATGGGAATCTGCGCATGCATCATGCATTTCCAATGCATTCTGTTCTTGCAGAGCAGGTTAAGTGTATTAAAAGTGGTGTTAGTTTGTTTTCTTTAAACAGTTATACATCCCTCCATTAACTGTAAAGTAAAATCACGGACTTACGTTTGATATTGACCACGTTCGATATGTTTGTGAGACTATGTCACATGCTAAGTTATCATTGCATTGGCCAGATATACGCTATCATGTGATTTTGAGTGACTTTCCGGGTGTGGCTCTGAACTGTGTATTCCTCAAGCTTCCTCGAGCAAATTCTTTGCTGTAAGACTAGTCCATATTTTGGAAGGGGTGCAATGTCCAGAGAGGTAAACAGTAATTTTCAATTTTTAATCCCATATAAAGAAATGGATCCGAAAACTTCACTTGAATTCTAATTCTTTAATTTTAAGTAATATACAGTGTATTTATGCATTGTTGTACTACATTTTATGTGATGTTTATTGTGCTGATGATGCATATATTTTCACTCTATTCATTGCTACAGATTAGAAGGGGTAACAAGGATACTTCAGTGATGATTTTCTATATTTCTCCGTAAAAACATACGTTGTGACCCTCAATAGAACCATCTCACTGAGACGGTTCTATTGAGGGTGACACCATAATTTTTCATTGAGAAGTAAGAAATATTTTCTTTGATTTATCCTCAATACCCCCTCTTATCTGGAGCTCTGTCTATTGCAGGCTGATCCTGGTAATTTCTGGAATATATTTTACACAGTGATGTTTATACTGATGATGTGGTACTTCTACAAGACTAGAAGAAGAAGTGACTGGGACTCGGATGCTGAATTTGAGGTCGGTAAATTATAAAAGAACATTATCTGAATCTTCTGTACTGTACAAATGTACACACTAAATTAATGCATGCAATTCTTGTCAATTTCCAACACTTATAAACAAATTTTAATAGCCGTTTTATATCCATATTCAGATATTGATACAAAAAAGCATAATAAATTGTAATATTAATATTAAATGCAGAGTCTTATACATATATTTGAGCCGTTCTCTGTGAAAACCGGGCTTAATGACATTAGGTAATAATTACATAGTGAACTGATGAAAAACACCAAAATTAATGATTTTTCGGACCTCAATTTATTTCCATGAAAATACCTTGGTGGTTGAGATATAACAGAAAGCCTATTAATTCAGACAAAATCCAGTCATAAATATGACATATGTTGCCATGACAACGCTCATTCCACGGTATCCCCAAAGCCTTGAAAACAGATGGTACACCATCGCAAAGACCTATCATTTGAGAAAAAAAGTTAATTCGTGCAAATTGTCATGATTGTGCTATGAAATACACATTGAAAATGAGAAAACCCACTTTTTGTCCGAGTTATTTTGTGTAACAAGCACAGAAAGCGCATTCAAACAAACGTAATGACGTTGACGTCAAAACATACTTGCATGACGTTAATAACGTCATATAAAGAAACCGCACTACCTGTGTGCTTCTAAAGTCTATATCTCAGTAATAAAAAATGGTAACCATCTCAATTTTTCAGGAAATGTTTAGAAAAGCTAATACTTTTCGTTGATGCAGTTAGTTAATTTTAAATTTTTATGTCATTAAGCCCGGTATTCACAGAGACTGGCTCATTTATTTTTTAATGATAATTGGCAGTAAATTTTGTTTAGTCTCTATTCTTCGTAGATATATATGCCATAAAGCCTGTCTCAAATTTGCAGTAGATATCACCATCTACTTTTATGAAGAAACTTAAAAAAAATTGCAGAATTTTGAGCAGAGTACTCCCTCTTTGTTTTACAGTGCTTCAGATAAGAAGGGGTAACTGAGATATGCATCTAAAAATTATGTAATAATGTAGATGTTGATTGCTATTGTAAAGTAAAAATACACATTTTATATGTATACTTTTTATGGCTGTCTGCATGTTCAAAAGTTTAACCTCTGTGTTTCTCAGTAGTCATACTGATCTTCTGAAAGGCTAGCTGCTATATGGTGAGCTTCATTGTCATCTAAAAGTTCTTGCTTTGAAATAGTTGTGTGTAATTTTTCAGCATTCACTGAGGCAGTTAGCCTACCAAGCATTAGCTGTGATGAAGATTAAACGATATCAATATGACGGCAGTCAGGATATATGTGCAATTTGCCTAGATAAATACCTCACAAAACAGGTAAATCAAGATATATACCAAACAAAAAAAGAAAAGCACACAGTAATATTTTGGCATTTTCTTGGAAATTAAAAACAGTTTTAAAAAAATAAATTATACAGTGTTGGAGGTAGACAATCTGACAGTTCAACCCGAAAATTTCATTTAATTGTGTCAATTCAGTACTTTGTGAGGCATCTCTGAACAAGGCAGGGGTCAGTTTTCATCACAGTTTTCAATAAGGGGCCATTGTCAACAATTTCATTAATGCGTTTTTTTTCATGCATTTGGAAGGTGAAGATACTGGATTACGCCATGATAAAGTTTGAGCAAGATTTGATCAGGAATATGGATTTTTAGGCATTTTCTAATCATGCTATAAAAGGTAAATTAACCAGGAAAATCTTACTGTGTACTTTTCTTTCTTTTTTTGGTATATGTGCAATATGCCTAGATAAATACCTCACAAAACAGGTAATTAATAGAGCCACGACACTACAAAACCAAAAAGGTAGCATGTGCTCAACGTGTAGACTTAGATCAGCTTGGGATCTGCCCAGTCTGATCAGACTCTTCGCTGTGGGCATGGAGGAAGCTTTGACCCTAAGCTACCCTTTAAGTACACAGCAAAGACTGATCAGACTGGGCAGATGCCCAGACTGATCTGAGTCTTCAATGGGTGCACATGCCACTTTGTTGGTTCATTAACTGATATGAGCCGCGACACGAGAAAACCAACAATGTGGTTGTGCGCCCAGCACAGACTCAGATCAGCCTGGGCATCCGCCCAGTCTGGCCAGACTCTTCTCTAAGCGCTTAAAGGGTAGCTAAGCGTCTAAGCGGATGCCCAGGCTGATCTGAGTCTGCGCTGGACGCATGGCCACATTGTTGGTTTTCTCACGTCCCGGCTCATATCTCCTTAACCTATAGATAGGTTTAATAAATACTTGGACTTTGTTAGGTATTGGTCCAAAGTTTTATAGATTACCATCCCCACTAAGAGGTCCAGGTATTGGACAAAGACATGTTATGTAAATACGGATTTAATTTATACTTTGAATGGATATTAAATACTTAAAAAAAATATTGCAGTTTGAAATTTTACAATATACTATACTTTTTGCACTCTGTGATCTTGAAGTGTAGATCATGAATTTGAAATGCAATGATGGATTTAATTGATATTTGAACTGCTGTTAGCTACTGGTCCAGAGTTGTAATAATACCTGCCCAATGGACTGCGAACTTTTATTTGTAAAGTAAAGGCTTATTGCTTTTATAAATTGAGTTAATACATTTGTTGACAATACATGCTTGCCTAAAGTTGTATGTGGTGCAAGCTACACCTTACCAGTGACCTTCAGGGCAAGGTCATTGACTTGGAACTTTTTCTGCATGATGAGCAAGCATGGTTTAAGGTGAGCTATGTTGTTTGGCAACAACTCTTGCTATAACTATCCCTAGGGGACATGTAGGTGGTACTATGATTAGGTTGTCTCTTGACCTTGGATATGACCTTGACTTAATGACAAATGATGTACATAATATAACAGCTGTGCTCACAGTGCTTAATACCTTATCATAAGATTCATGCCATATTTTTAAACTCTATTAAAATACGTTACATTAGTATGGATCATGAGACTAGTTTCATATCTTTATCGTCAAAACGTGTATAGTGTCATATGTGAACAATAAAGGCGTAGCCCAGCTTATTTATAGGCTTATGCTGATCAATGCCTATGTTATCTGCTGCATGTAGGTAAATTATTCTTGTTGATATCCAAAGTACCAGTAACACAAATAGCCTTAGAAAACTGTTTAGAGACTTCCCAAGTCTTAGATCTCAGAAGGCACATTTTCCCATATTTTGGCTTATATTATGTTTATATTATGTCATGACCTTTAATATCACCTTGACCTTGTTGCATATAATACCTTGATAGTATGTTTGCTTTGTGACAAAGGATGGTCAAATGATTTACCTGCATATACATTGAAAAGGTGATATCAAAATAAGAAATATATGTAGGATTTGTTTCAATTTTAATCAGTATTTGACATGCTTGATGAATGTCAACGTCAATATCCCCACAGTTATGGCGCAAAATGCATTCATAAGTCAACAAACTATAACTATTAATACTGAAGTTAATCAACATATATAAAAATTTGCTCTGTTCAGCAAGACTTTTACAATAATTGTGAAAAAAGGCGGTAAAATGAAGATTTTTCCCCAAACAAATAAATTTGACCTTGAAAATGACCTTGACCTTGTTCAACAGCAATCCACAATATACTTTCTTCAAATGTTGGTTTATGTTACATAAATATTAAGTCATTTCCTTTTCTGTGTTTTCCATCTGTTAAATTTTACAGCAAGATACAAATATCTAGTGTCCTATTCTAGACAGGGCGGCCATCTTGGACGCCATCTTGGATTTCTCAGTCCGCACCAACATCTGCCACTGGATCCCGGCGATTTCATAAACTACAAGGTGTGACAAACATTTTGGCATATAGCATTGCTTGTAGTATTTTTATGACTACCCCACCTTCATTTCACCTCTGAAAGTCACCCTACTATTAATAATCCTTTAATCTTATAAAATTTATGACTGCAGACTTAAGTTGATATAGTTTTGCAGGTGTAAAAACCACAAGTAGTAATGCATCATTAACATACATGTATATACAGTTACAATATGTGAAGGAGTGACGTTTGAAGATTGCATCGCAACTCAGTTTCTTGAAAGTTTTATTGTAAATTTTGCAGACATATTTTTTTATATTACAGAAACTGCGAGTCCTTCCATGTAATCATTACTTCCATACAAGATGTGTTGACCCATGGCTTGTTCGCAATCAGACATGTCCTCTTTGTAAGCTTAATATCATTGGTATGTAAATTGTTTATCCGATAGTTTGTTAACAAGAAGATGAATAAAAGAGTCATTTCAGTCAAAGAAAGGAGCGGTGGAATTGTAGTGACTAACATGCTGGACTACCAATCCAAGGGTTGCAAGATCGATCCCCAACTTCTCTGGTCTTTCTGTTGAGACTTTAACGGTTGAGACTTTCAACTGAGGTCCCGTCTCTGTATGACCGTGTTGGTGGTGAGATTTTAAACCTGAGTCTACTCACTAATTCAGTCAAAGATCATACAGTTTAGACGAGGGGCGGGAGAAGTGGTTCCAGTATAACAGGAACAACTGACTTAAGCATATCATTGAGATTTGAATTGATGTAGGACCAGCATTTTCAAGGGCACCACATAATTTATTTTAAACTCTGATTGCCAGTATGCCTAAAGCTTCTCTTTAAATGGCATGTATGTATATTGAGAGGTAGAAACACCTGTTCCTGTGGCTTAAGGTAATGGATGTAAATCAGAGGAGATCACTGACATGAGCTTATTTGTTTTCTTTCTCAAAATCTGACAGCACTTCATGAAAAGAATTCGCTCTTTTGGGAGCAAATTCTATTCCGAAAGTGTTATCACTTTAAGAGTAGTTTAAAAATAGTGGCATATGAGAGGAGATTCAGACATCAAGGAAACAAATTCTTTTCTGCTAGATTTGCATTCTTCTGAAAAGGGAGACAAAAATGTACAGTCTAGAGTTCTCCCTCTTTGATTTACAGTGCTTCAGATAAGAAGGGGTAACAGAGATAATCTAATGATAATTTTTCAGATTTCTCCATTTAAACATACAATGTATGTTGTGACCCCTTATTAGAACCGTCTCACTGAGACGGTTCTAATGAGGGGTCACAATATATGTTTTAATAAGAAATAAGGAAAGTTATCTCCGATTAGCCAAAAAGCTCACCTGATCTGGAGTTCTGAGGTGTATCCATTCAGTTTCATCTTTATTTTTTCTTTCATTTTCAGAGGAACTTGGTTGTGCTTTAAACAATGATTGAATGATCTGAGAGAGAAGAGAATCTTTTTTACAGTCATATAGCTAGTCATTAATTGTTTTGTTGGGACTCTTTTTTTAAGAAAACTACAGTCAACTTTTGATGTCTCAAAGTCAAATTTTATTCCAAACTACTGATATCTCAAAGTAAATTTTCCGGTCCCTCAAAATTTACTGTGATATCAGTAGATTGAGATGACAAGAGTCAAAAAGTAAAGAAAAAATGGAATTATGTCCAAACTATATTCTGTGATATAGGAGGGTACTTTGAGGTCTCAGTGTTTGAGATATCGAGAGTAGACTGTATTTAAGACAGTTCTCAGACAATTTTGATGGTTTTTACATAAAAAAGTGTTTTTGGATCATCATTGGATCTGCTTTGCTGTTGTGATATGCTATAAGAATGGACCCCTTTGAAAGGGAGGATAAAATGAAAATGGCAGAGTTGCCTCCCCAGAAAGTACCCATTCCCCTTAAACCTGGGTAAAGTAAGTGCACTTAGTACTGGTTATCTGCCTAAGAGGTCTAAGCCTGCCCAGGAATAATGTGGTTAGGTTAACTAACTGTCCTGACATGACCACAGCTGTTTACCAACGTAAAGCAACAACGACAACATTAAAGGTAGGTTCCTGTACTTTAGAATGCATCATAATTTTGATGATTTTTATCCAAGTTGTTGGAAAGCACTTATAAAGAGGAAATTAATAAGTTTCACTAAAAAGTGTAAATAAAAAACTCGTAGAAAAGTCGTTTTGCAAGGGATTTCCTAACTCTGCTTCGCACACCAGTTAGCGCTATTTTTAGTTCGCACCAAATATAGATAACATAGCTAACGTCATGCTACATTGCATTTCGGGATAGTTTTAACCCATCCGCCATGCCAGGACCTCTGGAAGAGCTCACGGCAAGAGATAATTAACCGTTGGCAAATGACATCAGAAACTGCGGACTTGTAGACATTATATACATATTTATTTTTAGAACTGGAATTCCAACAAAAGAAAATAAACCAAAGGGAAAACGACAATTTTCTACAACATCTGACGATTTTCTCAGTAGCAATAGTTTCGGAAAAATAAGAGAATTCAATACTACCCAGAAAAAGACAAAATTATTTTGTGAACATAATTGTTATCGCTAGGCCAGGAACCTACCTTTAACCAAGAATTGAGAATAATCATCCAAAAAACACCTTAACAGGAGCTCTGTTTGTCATATACTGTAATAAGAAAAGTTTTCCAGGAATAATCAATAAATACTCATCTCATCTAGAGCCCAGGGGTCCTATTTATAAAACGACTTAGGTGGTTGTTATGGTGTTACTAAGGCTAAATTTCTTTGAAGGAGATTCCCTACAACTATGAAACTTGCTATGGAGGAACAGTCTGAAAAAGACTGTTCCTCCAGAGCAAATTTCATAGTTGTAGGGAACCTCCTTCATAGAAATTTAGCAACGATTTAAGTCGTTTTATGAATACGGCGCTAGTTCTATATATTTTGATAAATTGGACTGATTATTATTGACCTGAATGAGTTTAGAGATTGAGCTAGGGATCTAAGGGATGAAAGAGTAGTTTTTCTGATTTTAGAGAAGTTTCCGCCGGTCTTTCATTTTTTTATTGTATTTTTTTTTTTTTTTATTATGTTCAATACATTTAAACATGCAGAGCACCAGACTGAAAGGGAAGATGGATGTTGATGATAGCTGGGGGACAATTAATTGTCTTGTTTCAGCATAAAACCTTTCACTGTGGCCTTAAAGTGGAATAGCCTCAGGTGTAATGGTAGGTTACAACTTACTGTATTTATTTGGTAATAGAATGGCATTTTCCTTATAAAACAACATTTTATAAGCCAGATCTAGATTAAGGGTTTGTTTTTGGGGAGGAAAAAACATATAGCAGAGTTGTTAGATATGAATAGAAGTTATTCCACATTTATCATGGAAAGAATTTATCTCATTTCTGGAAGTGATATGAATTAGATATTAGATAAAAACAAATGTATGAAATATATGCAGTGAACTGTGAAGACTAGTCATAATGCACAAGTATACTGGCTAACCTGAGCATTTATTGTTTGCATTTGAGAGAGGGACCACGTTTAGATAGTACTTGGTATGATTTAAGGTTAATGGGTACACTCCCAGGGGAAGCAACTCTTTTTACTTCCTTGTCAATTTGGGTCAGTACTTACAGGAAAGAATTTGCTCCTGTAGGAGCAAATTCTTTCCTTTAAGGACTGACCCAATTTTGGAAGGGCTATGTCATCCAGAGAAGCAAACAGGAAGTCACATATATAGTTTCCCTTGGTAAAAATGATGGAAAAACATGGAAGTGTATCCATTCACCTTAAAAAAGTCTTGTAATAATCATAACTACTGTACCAAGAATGTAGCCCGTTTTTAGACAAAAGAAATATTGTAGTAAATCCTTACTATTATTTCTGCTATCATCTAGAATACAGTATGTCACTAAATTCATTCAAAAAGGTGTGCTA
This sequence comes from Ctena decussata, assembly GCA_963989385.1. Taxonomy (NCBI): domain Eukaryota; kingdom Metazoa; phylum Mollusca; class Bivalvia; order Lucinida; family Lucinidae; genus Ctena; species Ctena decussata. Next base: position 9,350,458 of record OZ022511.1, read on the forward strand.
ACTCCAATTATACCAAATTTTGATTTGAATTAAAGAAAACAATGGTCTAGGCCATGAGATTTTTTTTTTTAGCTGAACATGTTGCCCAGGGTTGCCAAGGTCAGGGAAAAACATCTGGCAAATGATTTTATTCCAGGCCAGGGAAAAGGAATTTTGTGATTGTTCAGAGTTCAGTTCAGTTCAGTTCAATTCTTTTATCGATGTTACCCAAGTGGCTCAACAGTACAGAGAAGTTCGGAAAGGACTTAAATAATCAGGGAAATTGAAAATCAATGGCTATTGCAGTCCTTGGAAAATACTTTTATTCTGCTCTAGGGGAGAGAATATGCTTAAAGGGAGGATTATCCATTTTCTCCCACCTTATTAGGGATACTCATGAAGGAAAATTATATTTTTCCTCATTTCTCAACAAAAGTGTGTAATTCTTACTGACTTCCCTGTGCATATATTATCTCATTGCATTCTGGGTATTTTTTGTTGTCTGCTGAAATTGTCGTCTGCTTCAAAAATCAAGAATATTTTGACAATATTGGTCTAACCAACTCTTTTAGATATGATGTCTAGGCAGCAAACAGTTTGGATCTCAGATCAGGCCGCACATTTGTGGGGCCTGATCCGGATCCAAACTGAAAATGTGGGGCCTGATCTGAGATCCAAATCGTTTGCCTAGATACCCCTAAAGGGTATTCCGAATGGAATGGGTTATAATATCAAAAGGTAAAAATTCTCAGTTTTAATCCCCACAAAATATGCATGTCTGGAGTTTTATAAACTGTTCATAAAAATGTACTATGATGTAAGCTATATACTGCCATACTATAAGTCTCTACCCTTATGCTACACATTGTGTAAAAATGTATGTTTCTGTCCAAAGGCTAATGTGAATCATATTGACTGTCATAGCAGGCTTGTCTTATTTCAAGTAAACTGAAGAGCAATAAAAGCACTGCATTGAAAAACAGATTTTGCTAGTTTGTTTAAAAACAAAGCCAGAATTTTATGATATGAGTCTTTACATCAGCACTGTATACATAATGGGCATTGTTCTACAAAACAAAGGAAATAGCTTATGGAATACCTGTTGTTTGCATGAATGTACACATAATCAGCTGTTTCTACCACGGCATATCTGCATATAAGTCAGTTTCTCAATTGTCACAAAGGCCCTTTTACCCTTTTAGAAGAAAGAATCCCTATGGTGTGCTAAATTGCCTTCATGCAATATTAATGAGCCGCGACATGAGAAAACCAACAATGTGGTTGTGCGCCCACCGCAGACTCAGATCAGTCTGGGCATCTGCCCAGTTTGATCAGACCCTTCGTTAAGTGCTTAAAAGGTAGCTAAGGGTCTAAGCTACCTCCCTGCGAGCATCAAAGACTCTGGTCAGACACGGCGGATGCCCAGGCTGATCTGAGTCTGTGCTGGACGCACAACCACATTGTTTGTTTTGTCGTGTTGTGGCTCATTTGTTTTTGCTATGTATGACTGCTTAGTGTGTGATATTTGTTATGGAGTTGTGTGTTGATTCCAGTATTTTACAATATTTATCATTGTTGTTAAGAAAAAATGCATTTTGCATGTACATGTATATTTTACATTACCTGTAGTTAGACTCTGATTATGTTCCTTTTATGAAGTAACCCAGTTATCCTAGATATTGGGACAGTAGTGGCTTAGTTAAAAGTGTGTGTAGACCCAGAGCAGTCAGGGATCAGTTGTTCAGAGTATCTTTAGCTGAATGATGTCATCATTGAAACTTCTAGAACCTATAAAATCAAGTACCCTAATATGGGACTTAATACCATTAATTTTCATTTAATGGTTTTAGGTATCCCACTACTTAAGGACTTTATCATATGCTAGTATTTGTTTCATAAAAATGTAAGTAGCTTTTGCTATGCAAGAGTTCCTCATATTTTTGGCAAATAAATGGCCTTATTTTTGTATACAATACATTTGAAAGTGTATCTGTATCTGTATCTGCCAGGTACTCCAAACGCCTCTAAAAGAGTATTACATGGAGTGCATGCCTCAATGGCCGGAATCACAACAAGAGAGATAAAAAAAAAAAGGAAGAAAAAGAAAAATATAATGATAAAAATAATTGATGTTGTTGTTGTCATGTTAAATGACTTCATTTTAGTTTGTAATATTTGGGCCCTGGTTTGGTCTGGGTCTACACTGTCCAACAGTCCAACAACAAGTTTTAACTCATCACCAGAAAAAAAAAATAACTTGCTGTCTTTGAGGTAAATGGGTACACCTCCATGTCATTCTGCCAGTTTTACTGGCAAAGGGAAACAACTTTTGTGACTTCCTGTTTGCTCCCCCTTTCAAAACGTGGTCTACTTTTAAATGAAAGAATTTGCTCCTTCAGGAGCAAATTCTTTCATTTAAGAGTAGACCACGATTTGAAGGAGCAAATTCTTTCATTTAAGAGTAGACCACGTTTGAAAAGGGAGGCAAAAATGAAAATAGCAGAGTTGCTTCCCCTGAAAGTGTACACATTCAACTTAAGGATAGTTACTTAAGCAGTCCCAATATTAGGGTAATTACCGTAGTATAGAAATACCCCGAAGTCAAAATAAATGCTTGTAAATCAGATTTGTGTTTTTGGTTTATTTTTCCCTGAAAAGGACCAACTTTCTTAGAACACCGAACAGAAGCTTATGAGGTGTCTGTTTAAAGCAGGTTGTTGCACATCAGAGAGCTTTTTCATTTTTACCAGAAAGATAGGGTATGTCCCGAAATCCCTTAATCATTGTGCAAATGCTTTCTAAATGGTCGAGTCCAGTAACTTCGTACAGCAGGTAAATTCGGACATACCATTGCAAACCGAAAATCCAGATGAGAGGGCTCATAATGAGCCGACTCATAAGGATTTCCCTGTTTGTCTAGTTGGTTTAAACATATTTATTTAGCTTATTCTTTTAACATATATATATATGTATACGTACATAAACAAGTAAGATATCAGTACAAGCTATGGGATTAGAACGGAAGCAATGTGCTTATCAAGTTCTTCTCCCTAAAGAACTGATAGCCCTGTTTCACAACTACACAAAATAAACGTGCAATACAGTCGGAGACTTGTTTTCACTGCTTAGATTCCCTGAGACGCATAGACAACAGATGCAAACTCTGTTTAGACTGCACAGAGGTGCAGGCTGATCGGTGTCTTCACTTGTCGCTCACTCCGTAAGGTATTTTTCCCCGAAGTGCAATCTATAGCTGGATTATTATATATGGTCGACAACTTTGATCATTAATGGTGTAAAAGTTAGGCATGTTTGTCTAGTTATTTTTGTTTTAATTCCAAACAACTGTCATATAAATGAAACAATGTCACTTCCACAAATTTACCTGCTGTCTGGATTTACCCGATGACCCTAATAGTGAGTAAGTGAGTGAACTTAGCTTTAACGTCCAACCAACAACTAGGTCATAGGGAGACAGAACCTCGGTTTAAAGTCTCATCTGAAGAAGCGGGGGATCGATCTTGAGACCCCAGGATTGGTAGTCTAGTGTGTGTTGTCGAACCTAATAGAGCTGCTGCATTCAAATATGCCATATCAGGGGAGGCTTTGAAACTCTTATGGCCATATGGCATGTTTTTTCATCCCAGTACATAAGATTATTACATGGTAAAAATGCCTCTGAAATGGTCGCTGTAGAATTCGGGTTTGCTTTCCAGGTCCCCAGATAAGTAGCTTTGGCGTTTTAGACACTCTGATGGCTTCGGGAAAGATGACTGTCTAGTTTAGTCTATCCCATAACCTGGTGAGGTCGTTGGGGCACCACAGATGACTCTACAACAATCCCTTTCCACCTAGTCCTGTCTTCAGCTGCCCTGGCTGAGCTAGCAAAATCCATCCTTGTCCGTTCCTTAATATTGTCTTTCCACCTCTTCTTCTCTCTACCCCTCTTTCTCTTTCTTTTCTCTTTGCCCTGCAGAATTGTCTTTGCTAAACCAGAAGATCTTGAGGCGTGGCCAAACCGCCTCAGTTTCCGTTTCTTGAACAAGGTCAGAAGTTCGTCATAATGTCCAATAGCTGCTTGGATCTTCCTGCGAACCTCCTCATTGGTTACATGGTCCTGACAAATAGACAGATGACTAGATTGTGGAATATCCCCACCTCTAGAGCTACTTTTCCCACATAGTCCTTTCCCCCCACTGGAAAAATGGTTATTAGAGTATATAATTTGGCATATACAGTGGACTCGACAGTATCGGATCATCGACAGTGTCGGATCACTCGTAAGTTATCACCCATTTTTCTCACATATGAAGCAATTATTTTTTACCATTATATTACAGTCATCAAGTTAAATCAATGGCAAAGTACAGGGTGAAAAATTCGATCGAAATCTGCGGCTGTGAAGCAAATCAGAGTTGTTGAAAAGCTTGGCCCCTCTTCAGCGGCGCTTGCATTTTGCCTGTTGCTCGTTAACCCCAAAATAGATTTCGGTTATTTAAACTACATTGTATTTTATCATTAGGCGATTGAAACCGATTTGCTTTGCAATCTGTCCTAGCATCCCTAAAATTGCAGACAGTCATTATTTTTGTGACATCCCAGTATTTGATGATACTTAAGACTTGAAAAGTGGGGCATCGAAGTGCGACAGTAACGGATCATTATATAATTTGAACTGAAATACAGGCCTCAGCTGGAAAACTGCATGTTGGATGTATGGTCTGATGCTGAAAGACAAGTCATAAATCATGTACCTCAGTGGCTGTGTGTCAGAACAGTATAAAATTAAGACAACAACATTTTTGTAAAACACCCCCCCCCCCCCCCATCCCACGCCCAACGTGCTAGCATATAATAATGAAGGTTGTGCATAGCACAACCAAGCTTCTGCTAAACATTCTGAAGAAGAAACATTCGAGATCAGCTCGCATGTGTGTCGAGAACCCTATAATGACTGACGTTCATCGGATGGACATCTGTACACTGTTTAGAATCAGATTAATGCCAGAGAACTCGTTGAATGACCATGTAGTGTCTATACACTGATTGCACTGAAATATCGTTAAGGCGAAAAATCACAGTAAATTTGTTGATCCTGATCAGACACTACGTTCTTATTAGGGTTTACACTTTGCAAAGGCAGATTATGATCATTATTGTTTGAGTAGTTCCGTGCTATGGTACGCAGGGGATTACTGAGTTAAGAATATTTGGCATGCTTGTAGGCTACTTTGTATACATTTAACTTTTATTTAACAGACATAACCGTTGCTGGTGAAGGACCACATGAAAAATATCGTTGAAAGGCCGTAAAAGTTTTCTCTTAGAGTTTAATAGGTCAAACTGTTTATGTAGCAAAATTATTGAAACTAAGAAGGTTGGCAGAATGCCCTCCGAGAAACTCTCCTATAAAATAATAGCATACGATCCGATACTGTCGCACCTGATTCGTTACTGTCGTAAGACCCTCCTGTAAGTCTCGATAGGTTATCTGTCCTTACAGGAATAAATTTCGTAAATGTTTTGACATGAGTAGATAGAAGGGATATTTTGCAGTTGTTATGTCATAACATACACACTTTTAGCATTCTCATGCAACAAAACAGGAGTTTTATTGAACTTGATCCGATACTGTCGAGTCCACTGTATATAGTTTAATTTTCAGTTCCCAGTATAGCTGAATACACATACACACCGACATACACAAACACACACGCACGCAAATTGTCACGCACATAAGAACGCCATTACGTGTATTCACACCCGCAATGCGTATGAAGACAAGGAAATCGTGGCATTGCTTTCTCGAATCGCAATACTGTAAAACACTTAATATCTGCAGTATCAAAATTTCGCGGTTAAAAGAAAATGACTTTTGCGCATATTAATTTTGGCGGCCTTGATTTACCATGGCTCCAAATAAAAAAAAGAAAGCTGATGTAATTTTTTGTCAATTTTCTTATTATTCTCTTAACTATACATTGTGGCATTTATTAGAATCGCCTCATCGAGGCGATTCTAATGGGATGCCACAATGTATAGTTTACCTTGACGGAAAGGTATAAGAAATCTAAAATACTCATCAAATACTCCTTTTCATGTAGACCTCTGTTATGCTGTGCCTATGTATATTTATTAAATCTATGTAATATTGGCGGACTTATATTTTAGCGCTCTTTGCCTTAACCGCCAATATCGTCAAAATTCAGTAACCGCCCAAAATAAGTGTTTTACAGTGTGTGCAAAAGAAAAAAAAACTGAAAGCACTTTTGATCTTTTCTTCATCCTTATTTCTTCCCAGATAGACATGCGGTCAGGCATACGAAAACATTACCTTTTTGTGTGATTTCTCGCCATCACTATTAATGCACTTAGAAACCCATACACATGCAGATAAACACAGAAATACGTACGCATGCAAGCTTGAAGGAAGATGTGCAAACGCATGCAGATGAACGCTGGTACATGCGTATGCGCACAACCACCTATACATCATTCCTTTCCTGGCAAACATGGGGAGACGTGTGCCTTTTACAATATTGGCAAGAAAATCAGACAGTGATAGTTTTAGCTTCTCTTATCCAGTGGTATTTTTCGGACTGATACTCGCATTTCTGTTTCACATTAGGAGAGGAGAGAGAGCAAATTCAACCATATAGCGCGTTTTCCTGCATCCATGTTACCATCCACTACAGGGGGTGGAGGGAGCGGGGGACAGCTATGCAAAAACAGGTACAGTAAGTTTTCCCCGAGAAAAAATGTCTATATAGTTATATACTAGAATTGGCCGCTGTACATAGCCACTTTTCTGGTAGGAAATTTTACTATGAAAAAAATCAAAGCTTATTTTGCTGCGATTTGGGTGGGTGGGGGGGGGGACGAGAAGGACTTCTCTCTGACAATATCAGCACAGCCTGAAATGAACAAAAATAAAATACTCTGTCAACTGCATTAATCACAGGGTATAATCGATTCCGCTAATTTTCGCTTCCTGCAGAGACTGTACAGAGGCTCTCGGCAGGAAGCAGAGTCACGCGGACAGTCTCGGCAGGAAGCCATTTTTTGAGGACAGTAGTTCCTGCAGGAAGCAAGAGTTCGCGGACAGTCTCGGCGGAAGCCAAATATGACGGACAGTCTCTGCAGGAAGCGAAAATTGGTGGACTGGTTTATACCCTGTGTTAATTGGCATATGACCTGTGGGTTTATTACAATACATGTACATATACACATGTATTTATTTTGAAAATGAAGATATTGTTCCATACTCTGCTTTAAATACAGAACTCTAATGACAGACGAACAGACTACATATACATCCACGTTGTGCTGGGGAAGATGGGCGGGTTGGGGGTGGGGGAGGGGGCAACGCCCTGTGGCTGACTTGTGGACTTGTAAAGACAATCTGAGGCCGTAGCCCTAGAAAGAGCCATTGTGGAGGAAGGAGAGCCTAACAGAGTGCTGTAACTTCCGCCACTAAGAATACCAAGAGAACACAACGCTGGAACTCCCTTTGCGTGGTATTTTATTTGTAACATTTTGGCGACCTGAGACATTTCTGCATTAGTCGGAGTTGACCGAGTCGGTTTTCACTAAGCCCACTTTCCACCGACAGTTCTAAATTTTCTTGTCTCCGCACTTTATTTCATGGTCTTGGCAAGATGTGAAAGGTCAAATTAGGTCTAAACTCCGTTCATCAATTCTGAAACTGGGTTTTCCGCCGCTCATACTTTTATAATCTATTATAATCAATCCACGTAAGACTATGCATAGTGATAAAGCTCGACTTCCGCCGATTTCTCATTAAGGTCTCATATATCTTAGCCTGGCGCCTGATGCTGCAGTTACGTGCTCGAAACAGCAAATTTCAAAAACCTGTCCGCAAACTAAGACCATTTGATGAAAATTGACAGCCTAAAGTCATACATATTCAGATATATTCCACGTGGGTATCACGCTGGTCATTTGGGTAATAACTGTGGTACCCAGTCCGCCAACCTAGTCTCTAAACACATCCTACAGCTACCCCCCACCCCGCCCCCACTTCTTTTCAACAAACTATTCCCTCGATTATTCTACCACTCCGACCTCTACTCTGCGACACGAACATATATATATATGCAAAAAGACCTTTATAGAAGGACGAAAAAAATATTTGCAGGGATGTTTATAGGCCTGAAGTTCGCTTCTGAGTCGGATGATACAACTGTCCCGTTGTTTATATGTAGATCTATACTACTTTTGATAGTTTCCTGAGAAAATATGACAAAAACAAATACAAGTATTCAAAATAAGGTAAAGAAACTGGATCTGATTTTAATCCTAAAATCCTAAAACTGAATAAGGTAGCTCACGTAGTGACTTGGTATTTTTCCACTAAAGACGATTTCCTTTACTGGCTGCCGTCGAGCGATTCAAGATAAACAGAAGCGGAACAGTGAACGGGGCACCACTCTTGTACATTTTTAGCTCGCCTGAACGAAAGTTCAGGAAGAGCTATTGTTGTCACCACGGCGTCGGCGTCAGCGTCCGCGTCCGCGTCCGCGTCAGCGTCCGCGTCCGCGTCGGCGTTCGGATTGGATGTTTTGGTTAAAGTTTTTTAAAGACCTATATCTCCTTAACCCATGGATGGATTCTTTTGATACTTGCGCTGTAGTTAGATATTGGTCTAAGGTTTAACAGGGTACCACCCCCACCCCACTCCGTGACCTTGATGTCAAGGTCATGGACTTAGAAAATTGGTATTTTTTTTTGACTGGATGTTTTGGTTAAAGTTTTATAAAGCCCAATATCTCCTTAACCCATGGATGGATTCCTTTGATACTTGCACTAAAGTTAGATATTGGTCTAAAGTTTTGGAAGGTACTACCCCCACCCCCCTCTGTGACCTTGATGTCAAGGTCATGGACTTAGAATATTGTCTTTTTATTGATTGGATGTTTTGGTTAAAGTTTTTTAAAGACACATATCTCCTGAACCCATAGATGAATTCTTTTTATATTTGCACTGTTGTTAGATCTACAGAGTACTACTCCAACCCCGCTCAGTGATCTTGATGTCAAGGTCAGGGACTTGAAAATTTTTTGTCTTTTTTAAAGTTTTGTAATTGCATACTGATTCATAATGCTTTGCAGAGATTTAGTTTATACTTGAACTGATGTTAGACTCTTTTTTGAGTTTTTACAAAACACTTTATACTTACCCCACTGGATGACCTTGAAGACTTAGAATTTTGTCTTAAAGATTTTGGTTAAAGTTTTATATTTATGAAGACATAATTTCACAGTGCCACGATGATGGACTCAGTTGATACTAATACTTGGACTGATGTTAGATAATGTCTCAGGGTTTTGATACATCCTAGTAGCCCTCCTCCCTCCCCCCTACCCGTCAGTTTTTTTTACCTCAAGCTCATGGACTTTGAAATTTCATTTCATTTTCTTTTTATTTTGATTTTATTTTTAAGTTAGCTTTTGTTTATAAATGTGTTTCCATTATGGACATGCTTGCCTGAAGTTTTATGCATAGCAGTCCACATAGCCCCCCCCCCTCCCCCCCCTCCCCCTACCCGTCAGTTTTTTTTACCTCAAGCTTGTGGACTTTGAAATTTCATTTCATTTTTTTATTTTAATTTTATTTTAAGAGTTATTTCTGAGATAGCTTTTGTTTATAAATGTGTTTTCATTATGGACATGCTTGCCTGAAGTTTTATGCATAGAGTGCACACCACCATAGATGCTGTGTCATGGGCAAGCACCAATTCAGGCGAGCTATGCTGTCAGGCGACAGCTCTTGTATTTTTTACCAACGAATTCAAGTTTATGAAATCGAAAGTTGTTCATTTAAGTTGCCGACTAAAATGACCCAAATAATTTTTAAAACATTTTTATATGAAACTCAAAACATTTTAAAACATTTGAAACTCAAGGAAGTTTTACATAATTAAACCTGGAAAATAGCGGTCATCCTGTAGTGATAAGCTTACAGCCATACCGCTCCACACACTTTTTTATGGCATACATTTTTTACCATTGAAAGAGCAATGGGGCCTTTAAAAATTAGCCGAACTTTTTTTCTTATTCCTGTGATTTATTGGAGGGGGGTAGATTGAATAAGGAGGTTTGGGAAGGGGTCATGCCGAGAGGTGGGAGTCTGGATGGTAGCCTAATTGAGGGGATAGGTTTAAAGTTGTGTGTGGGGGTTATTTTATTATTCTTTAGAAGGGGGGGGGGGGGCGGTAAGAAGGAGGAATAGACTGATTAAGGGGAGCTGTAATAAGTTTGAGAGGTGCACGGTTGGTCCTTTTGTCCTTGTATTTCAGTTTGCAGTTTTAACGCAACATTGGTAATAAATGCTTTGGAACTTAATAACTTTTTATCATGCATCTGCTACGAAATACACCTGATAACAGGGGTATGATAACATGATGTGACATCATGTCACTGTACCACTGCGCTTGCGCGAATGCTATCAGGCGATGTCTTTAGGAGCGATCTCTGAAGATGGTTGGCTACATACTGAGTTGGCCGTGATAACAACGTTCGATTGGTTAAATGACGTCACCGACTTGCGTCATAACGCATTCGCGACGTCAACAAGTTCAAATAAAACTGCGTTTACCTTTCTTTTGTTTGACGCTCTTGACACCTGAAAATCTGATGATGCATGATAAATAGAAAACCATGTAAGTGTCTTTTGATATCAAGTTTATCAGGCTCAACCAGAAACACGTCGGAATGGCTCGGCAAGCCTCGCCATTCCTACGCTGTTTCTGGTCTCGCCTGATAAACTTGGTATCAAAAGACACTAACATGGTATTCTCTATATTACATACTGCGGAAAGCTGTAATATTTACGTTAAAATAAAGCCAGTGAACATCGTTACGTCGCACTGACGCTGATATGACGTCGTGAAGACGTTGTTTGCCGGTGGCGATACTATGATGAAACGCTGAAAACCTTGTCCAGTATGAATTTTTGCGGTGTAATCAATTACAAATTGAGAAAAAATTATCTGGATGACAAGCTTGTTGTCACGCTGACTGATTTCGCACGCGCAGAGCATGTGTTAGAATACTAACCCCACCCGTACTTGAAACTATTTATAGCGACCACTTTATATGGTATTAAAAGGCGTTTCCAACCTGTCCGATGGACTTAGTCTCGGGTTGAAAATCTGTCTTTCGCACTTTTGTGCAGGTTAGCCCAGCATCCTACGAAGGACAGAGTCATAGGACACATTGATGAGAAATCGGCGGAAGTCGAGTTTTATCACTATTCACAGTCTAACCTGGATTGATTAGATTATAAAAGTATGAGCAGCGAAAAACCCAGTTTCAGAATTAATGAACGGAGTTTAGAAGCGTTTGGAAACCCTTGAGCGCTATAACTAATCCGGTTGGTCCAGCGTAGCCTCCATGTGCTTAATGAAGTGGCTGGGTGGATAGAGCTTCCGACCGGGTCACGGGGTCGCGGGTTCGAGTCCTGTTGGTGGCGAAATTCTCTCCGAATCTAAACGGTGTTACATTGCGCAGGGCCTTTCATAATCGCCCTCCCTACTCGCCCTCCCATAGTCCTGGTGTAATTGAAATACTGTTGAGAAGGGCGTAAAATCGCAAGTCAGTAAGCTATATATGTAGTGCTTGACTACCTTAAAAATCAGAAACTTTGCCTTAATTGTAAAATACCAAGGCTTTGTTATGACACAAATTAACCGTAAAATATTGAAAGTTGGGACATTTTTTTTCGGGGGGGGGGGGGGGCTGGGGGGGGGGGGGGTTGTGGCAAATTAACGTCATATGACATGAGAAATCCAGGGACAGGAAACAAACGTTGAATGGATTATGACCCCTTACAAACTTAAAAAATGATCTACAGAAATGCATGTTTACTGATAGCTTTTATTGTTCTTGAGAATTGCTTCGTAATCCGAAACACATAAAGAATTCGTAGGACAAGTAATATCATTTTGCTGTGCGTGACCCGAAACACACAAAGAGTTCATAGAATAAGTAATGCCATTCTGTTATGCATTTTGCATTGAACCTAGCCCCTTTCGACATGTTCCACTCTCATGCATTTTGGAATTTTGTTTTGAAACTTAAGACAGTGCTTTACTTTACTTGACAGAGAGGATTAAAGTCCCTTGTGAACTAAGTAACTTATAAATGGGCAAATGAGTATTGGCCTGCTTTCGATATCTTCTTTATCTGTGTATGGTCCAAGTCTTTATTCAGCTTGTTTCTGGAAGTGGTTTCAGCAGGCGCAGGGCGATAAGACTGTGTCCTGTTAGCACTGACTCAGTGCTACGACGTTGAGCTGGTGCTGATATGTCACAGTTGTCCGCTGCGTGCCAGCTGTTTTGATTCATTCAATTGGTCAATATCATCTGTTGGCCACTAAAGCGCTATTTAATGGTTTAAAATATGAAAGAAATCCTCTTATGATTAAAAACAAAGGTAAATATATAATAAACGTGAATTAAGGCTTATTAAAGCTGGCAGTAATAATGTCTGTTTAAATGACACTTTTCCCCAAATATACGCAATGTTTATATTTCTTTCCTTTGTCTGTCTTTTCACTTTTTCCTCTGTCTTTCTACATTTTTTTTTCTGTCAATCTATAACATGAATTGTTTGCTATGCCATGAATTGTATGATCTGTTTGTTTAAATTGTTTCTCATATGTCACTTTATGTGACCTGGGAGTGAAATAAAGATTTGTTGAGTTGAGTTGAGTTGAGTAATTTTACCTTGTATCTCAGACCCGAACTCCCTGCATATTTTACATGTTTTACCGTAACTTGTGTTTTATGCATTATGTCGATGTTTCATATAAGCCCTTTGTTATTGTTGGCTCTTGGGTTGGGACAGATTTGCACACAGGTACATGTAGTTTTAATTCATTCCTAATTGAAAGTTCTGTTTCAGTCTAATAAGGTATGACCATGTTACATAACATTACGCATTTATATAAGGCATTCATAATACTTCCAAGAGGAAATGATTTGCTTTGTTGAGATTTTGACAACTGGACATACGGCAAAATGTATCAAATAAATTAACGACACGTATAAATTCTTATGGTTTTGCAGTATTTTCAGTTAAATTTTGACAGGTCTCGGAAGTTGGTTTGATTGATTATGTCAATCAAGGGCTCGATATATTAGACCAACCCTTCAGATCATGTGGGTATTACTTTCTAAACAGTGGAAGGAACAGGTAAGATTAAATTTTATACTTTCTTTGAATTTCTAATTTCGATAGAAACTTTACAATTTTTTGCGAGTTATTATTATTACTATTATTATTATTCATTTTCATTACATTTCAGTAATTTCCTTTCACCTGCTTCTCTTCTTTTTCGTAAATTACTGAATTATACATAGATCTACTTTTTAAAGAATTGCTTCTGCAACTTCGCAGATCTGATCACGCTTTGCACTATTTGCCAGTATTTATGTTCTGCGCAAGGTAGGAATCGGTACTATTCCGGAATTGTACTGCGCAAAGTTGGAATCATCACTTTGTTGCGCAAAGTGGGAATTCTTACCTTGCGCAAGACAATTCCAGAATTGGAGAACCGGGACAAAGTGAGAATAATGTTTAGTTTTAGATTACTATGGATCCGTTCCCTTGGAGAACATAGTTATGGGAATCAGAAAAGAAACAACGAAAGAAAGAAAAAAAAAACTGAAAAGAAGAAGCAGTTAAAGAAGATAATGGAAGATGCTTAAATGAATTTACAATGTATTAACGATACACTGATGCAAATATTTGGAAAAAAAAAAGTTAAAAGAAAAAGAAAAATCGTCATCTCAGGTTTTTAGTAATATATGTATCATCCCCATACATTGTGTATTTCTCTTTCAATAAAACATTCGATTCTCACTTTGTCCCGAAGATTTCCACTTTGCGCAGAGACATTTACCTGTTCAATAAACCAACCGAATCCCTTGTGCAATTCTACGTAGAATTGTACCGGCACAATTCCGGAATTGTTACACAAAGTGAGAATTCCTACTTTGCGCAGAACGATTCCGGAATTGTACCAATTCTTACTTTGCGCAGAACATATATACTTTTATACCATTTCTCGATAGCTGAAACGATCATCATAGAAATTTGCATGTTTGTGCAATTTTGTACCCATTTTCTACAATATTTGAACATTTTTCTAAATTTGTTTCGCCTGCATTTATAATTTTTCTCCGCTCGTCCTCGGCATCTTTCTTGTCTGGTCACTACAATGCGCTTGCCCTGAAAATTCCATCCTTTTGAATTTAGCAAGTATGCAGAAGTGCTAGATGTGGTTTCACGTTTCTTTCTCTTCATTTATGATACAAAAAAAGCATTATCTACTTGAGCAGCATGAAAAGTAAACATTTTTCAAACACTGAACTGCATTATTATTCTGACAAAAATATGCAAACGAATTTGAGTCACGACACGACAAAACAATCAAAGTGGCATGTGCGCCAAGCGAAGACTCAGATCAGCCTGGGCATCCGCCAAGTCTGATCAGATTTTTCGCATATGCCCAGGCTGATCTAAGCCTGGGCGCACATGCCACTTAGCTGATTTTGTCGTGTCAATTATATTTAAGTGAATGGATACGCGTTCAGAGGAAGCAACCCTGGTTATTTCAATCTTGCGTCCCTTAACAGAATGAGATTAAAACTCTTAAAACATAGAATATGCTCCTTTCCTTAATAATAGACTAAATTTTGAAAGCCAATTATTCCATTTTAATATGACATAATTTATATTTATCTATAATTAATCGTACCATTTTATTCATTTTTTTCTTATAATTGTTATATATCATAACTTACATTGTATCATTGTGTTAGGATAAGTATGCTGACTTTTAATTTTTTTTTCTCTTCCAGACATGAAGACCGCTGTGATAATTCTAGGGGCCCTCGTGGCAACAGCCCTGGCTGGTAAGGAATTCGCATTTTTTCCTCGCTTGTATTTTTATTTCGAGAAGGAAAACATTAATAATGAGCCGCGACACGAGAAAACCAACAAAGTGGTTGTGCGCCCAGCGGAGACTCAGATCAGCCTGGGCATGCGCCCAGTCTGATCAGAATCTTCGCTAAGCGCTTAAATGGTAGCAAAGGGTCTAAGCTACCTCAATGCGCACAGTTAAGACTCTGGTCAGACTGGGCGCACAACCACTTTGTTGGTTTTGTCGTGTCGCGGCTCAAATTTTCATTAACCCGTAAGTAACGATTACTTTCATGCAAATGTCGCAATATAGGTTTCTTGGCGAACAGTGTGTGTAGACCAAGACAAGATGTTGCAAAAGGCTTCGTCTGATCAGGATCTATACTATTTGCATATACCCAGAAATTTCTAAAAATAAAACATATGAGCCTCGACCGCAGAAAGAGTACTTAACGCATATGTGAACAACAAGGCTTAGGCCAGCCAAAGCCTTTGCTGCAGGCGCACATTAAGTAGAGACTCTATGAAATTTACAGATACAAAATGACGGCTCTGAATAGACTGCACGTGAGCAAAGAAAAAATTATAACAATAATAATATTAAATAAAATGCAGACATCATGGGACGACTCTTCTCTGGATCTGCACTGTTTGCAAAGTTTTAAGTCAGCCTATTGTTGCCTAGTGGTCATGTGCGCTTCTTCGCATTTTGTTCAAATAGCAGTCTAGAATTAAATTGCATTAAAATTTAGCCGCGTCACGCAAAAAGGATGATTAATGTATTTGTGAACATTGTGAACATGTGTGATACGCCCATGTAAGGCTTTTCTACAGGTCTACGTAATATTCATTTTGAGAAATAGAACTGTCAAAATTTGCAGCAATTTAATTTACATGTACATTAATTGAAACCTTTCAAATTTTACAAATTCTAAATGTGTATCGTCTCAGATACATGTACCTCAGCTGTCATTTTAGCTTAATTTAGAATTAAAAGTCGCTTTCGGCAATAAATTAGTTTACATGTTTCATGTAACCCGGAAGTGTTGTGTATTTCCTACCAACTGATTGACAGTAACGAGTGTCGCAAGGTGGCACGGTAGCTTTAAGGCGTAGTCAATAAAATGATCTCAGGGCATTTTGTGTATTGAAAAAAAAGAAGAAAAAACAGAAACACAGAGAAAATGACTTATGCCTTGTGTGGGAAAATGCACGTACACATACAACTTAATGAGAAGGAACGATGACCCTACAACTCCCGACATATTGGCCAAACCCGAAACCATGGCCAGGTCACATGAAATCAGTATTCAACCTCATTTATTGCAAAATTATTTTCTTCAGTTCACAAATATCACACAGATATTGAGTAGATATGACAAAATTTATAAACGCTAATAAACAAGGTAATTATAATTTCAGCCAGACCATATAATTTTGTTTGCTTATAGTCTATTAGAACAGAACACAACTTTTATTTCTCTCAGATTGTGACAAAACAACATAAGAGGAAACGAATACTGATCGTATAGACATACATAGTAATTTGTGAAACATTGCGTGCGATTTCTATTTCTTTCCGAGTTTCTTTCGTTTTTTCCCCAATAATGTCACTCAAAACGACCGAAAACAGTAATGATTTGATCAGCACTTACTCTGGCTTATTAGGTGTTGACAACGTTTTCAGCCAAGAAAGCCAGTTTGCGATAACAATAACGATTATAATCGCTGCAGTCGCGAAGTTTCGCAAGAAAAGAAAACAGAGTTTACGAATCGAATACCGGCGGAATTTTCCCGATCTTCAAACTAACACTAGAGCTTATCTCTTACAGGGCCTCAGATGCCAAAAATGCCAAACTTAAACATGTTGAACAATCTGAAGAATCAGATGCCCCAGATGCCCCCGGGCATGAAATTGGATGACCTGAAGGACGCCTTCCACAATATGCCTTCATCAATGAAAGACAGACTCTCTGACATGGCTAAATGTATGTATACAGTCAAACCTGTATTAAGCAAGCACCTAAGGGATAATCAAAGACTGCTTGCTAACAACATGTGCTTGCTTATTACAGGTACATTTCAATGCATTTGCCTGTTTTGGGAACTGAATACATGCTTGCTTAATACAGGTTGCTTGCTTAATAGAGGTGGCCACTAAGACAGGTTTGACTGTAGATTCGTTTTCCCCACCCATTATGAGCCGCATCGTGAGTATCCGCAGGCACAAGCGCAATTTGGACTGAGATGCCTGCTATATAAATTCGCTTTTGATTGAAAATGCACAAAGGAAGACGCAAAGTCTCGGTGAAATGCATTTTCTCAAGCCAAGGATACTAAGTCTACTTTGTTCCTTACGGCACATAAGGAACAAAGTGGACATAGTAACCATGGCTTGCGAAGATGAGTGAAATGTTGCCCTATCACATATATACGCAGGCTGATAAAGGCATATGCATTTTATACTTAAATCATGATGTGTATGGCTCATCAGTTTGTTAATGAATATGTCGAGCAGAAAAAACAAAATGATTTAAACTTAAAAAAATGTTTGAGATTATACCTCGAAACTGTATTTTGTAGTGTCTCATTCGGCGATTGTTATATGTAATTACGTATATGAATTTTCAGTGCTATACGGCCCGACATCCCGCCTCTCTGCCCGTTTTACCAGCAGATGCATACATAAAATGCCAGTAGATTCAAATTCCTTTTTCATACTCAAACACGGTACTTGAGATTTAGTGTTGTCGGAGTTTTAACACAAACGTTTGTCGCTTTATAAACGCCCTGTTCATGAAGAAAATGAATAACCCCTGTTTACAATTTATTTTCATTATTCTGTTGTATTGCAGCTTTCGGTATGGAACTTGATGACGTAGAAGATGCTCTCAACAACCCACCCCAACAGTTGAAAGATTACTTTGAAAAGACCAGTAAGTAAATGTAGATGTTCTATGAAATTTTGCTTGCATTTTGCTCTGTATAACTGTCACAGGGGAGGAAAAATCGTGGCCCGATAGGGCCTCGAACCCAGAGCCTCTCGTTATCCGTGCGAGCACTCTGCCAACTGAGCTAGCGAGCCATATGGTCGGTCCTTGACATAAAATTCTCAAAGGCAGCTTTGTCTAGTCTCTCACTGCTTTTGAAACACATTTTATTTACTACGAAACAAAATATGACATAGCTATACGATGCAAAAGAAAATGCGATCGGGCCGGTCCCTTCTTACGTTAAATCGGTCTACAGTGCAATGCAACATTACATTACTGCACATGACCAGACTCAGTTAAACCGAGTCTGCTATAGGCTATTCGTTTATTTGGCGTGTTCTTCAAAGTTTGTTTTATAAAGGCCTACAAGTACATGAACGAGATATTTGATATATTAAAAAGACAAAGTAGCTTTTTAAAGAGTTGACCCTATGATGAAGGGAGGCAAAAATGTAAGTGGCGAAGTTGCTTCCCTTGAAAGTGTATCCACATACTTTAATTCTTGTTACAGCTGATGATAAGGCTTCAAAAAACGACGGGACCTTTAAGGTGCCAACCACTGACGACGCAACTGTCGAGGACGAAGATGAGGGACCCAGAATGCCAAATTTAGGTGGCCTTGACCTTGGTGATATGCTTAAAAATGTTGACATTGACTCTATCATGCAGAATATGGATCTTGGAGCCGTTGGAGACATGATGAAAGGTAAGACTCAAGTTTATTCTGAGTCAAGGGCATTCAGATCAAAAGCAATTACACAAAAAACAATGCTGTATGCTTTTATCATGTTTGAAGAATTCAAGAGTTCAATCTGTTAAGTTTAAATGACTGATAACCTATCCTTGTCTAGTGCGAATATAATCTTAATCCAGATCCATGTTTGTCTTTTTGGGCTAGTTTAACATTTCGAAGCTATTTACTGAATATTTGCGACTTTGATGTCCAAGCAAAAAATATTCACGCCAAGTAATTAAAAGATCTGACAAAATCTGGCAGAAATATTATGGGAAAAGTGTAAGGAAAATCAAGCAAATTAAAAAAAACTTGGAGTCTTTTTTTTTTATACCGGACTATATTTTAATAGAACAGCACAGTATGTAAAAGTGGACTTCATAATATATTTAAGGTATGGACATTGGCTCCATGATGAAAAACGTTGACATGGGCGCCATCGGCAACATGATGAAGAATGTCGACATCGGAAGCTTGATGCAAAATATGGACATGGGCGCCATGGGTGACATCATGAAAAACATGGACATGGGCGCCATGGGAAACATCATGAAGAATATGGACATGGGCGCTATGGGTGATATGATGAAGAACATGGACATGGGCGCCATGGGGAATATCATGAAAAACATGGGTGGTCCAATGGGAGATATGTTGAAGAATGTTGATATCGGGGCCATCTCTAAGATGATGGGTGGAAAACTGCCAGATCTCAAGAATGTCATGGGCATGGTCGGAATACCAGGTAATTTAGACTTACTCTTAAATATTTCAACCAGACAGATTAACACTTACAGACGGCCAGAACTGAAAAAAGTTGGATTTCCAAACATCGAACATCCAGATAAGGCGAATTATGAGACTGAGGCTAAATGCGAAAAATCAAACTGAATAAATCTGCATAGACTCATTAAATAAAAAGGAGGTATTTTAACTACACACAAGTCTGCATAAAACAACACTCCATTACTCTTTTCTATTTTCTCTTTTTAATTTTCGTTTAATTGAAAGACAACATAACTGTGAACAGGGGTTTTCTCCTTCCGTGCTTCTGTTGATTGATTGATTGATTGATTGATTGATTTTTTACAGAGGATGCATCACCCGCTGATATCATGAACACAATCAAGGACAAGGTTAAAGGAATCGGTAAGTGTTACCACAAATAAAAAATTTATTTCAAGTTTGTACATTTTGTTTAAACTTTACTTTGTGAATGTTTTTTTAGTTTTTTTTCTTTCTTTTTTTGCATTATGTACGGTTGGTATTCTGATATCACTTAATTTGGTTTAAAGACAGGACTTCTCTGCCGGGGGGGTCTGGTTCCCATCTCACAGCATATTTACCTGTACAGGTAAAGGTGTGAAAGTGAATTCAACCAATCAGTGGACCAGAATTACCAGATATGATAAATCTATTAGCTGACTGGAGGTGTCGACACTATGTGATCAAGAGACAGAATGACACTTTTGAAGTTAATCCTCCTTATATAGTACCATCCCTGTCTTTAAACGATATTTTATTAACTATAACATTGTATAAATTACATACATATACTACAATACAATTTCAGAAGTAACAGGATTTGACTGTAAGCAAAGTGCTTATATATAAAGTCATTTCCTTAATTTGAAGACAGTTCTACTTAAATATATATAGCTAGATGTCTTGCTTCCAGTAACTTCCCGAAATTTTAATGGGTCATTAGGTCGAAAAAAATATTTATTTATTTTTTTCAGTATGGACAATGAAAGCAGAATATGATAATATGATACTCTGACTCTGTTTTAACTCTTTCGGCGCCAAATTTTTCAGACGACAAATTTTCGTCTGCTCAAATCATCAGACGACAGATTTGTAATTGGAAGTTTCAACAATCTAAAGACATTTTTCATAAAATCAGGCTTTTTAAGTTCATATTTGAATGGCAAACAGTGTAGATCCTGATCAGACGGCTCTTTTAAGAGCCGGCTGATCTGGATATACGCTGTTTGCAAAGTCGCATTTTTGCGACTTTGGCGCCGAAAGAGTTAATGTTTTAACGTAAACACTGGAGTTTTCATAAGAAATTAAGTTTTATTATTATTATTATTATTATTATTATTAAATAATATTTTCCAGTCACTCTAATCCGATTTTAAAATGAATACATGTTGTTCTTTTAAATTTGTCTGGCAACTTTCTTGTCAAGAAATGTTGTTGTGATTTTTTTTCTTTAAGCTTGACGAGCATAATTATCAGTCTGGTCAAGATTTATTCTGCTTGAAAACTGTAACATTTTCTGACTCGACAAGCGGACAACATGTCTCAACATTTAGTATTTTTTTTACTTTTTCAGCCGCTAACCCCATGGAGACCCTACAGTGGGCCAAGGAAAAACTGAGCCACCTGGAACTTCCCGAGGGCATGGAAATCACCGACCTTCTAAATATGGCTCATGGTCAACTCGAGGCTATGGGAATCCCAGCTGATCCAGAAAAGATCAAGGAAATGCTCGGACTTGAGGGCCTCAACATGGAAGACCTTAGTAAGTGACAACTTGTAATATGGAAAAAGGCTAGTCTGATCAGACTTCTCACTCAGCGCTTAAAGGGTAGCGAAACATCCGCCTAGTCTGATCATAGTCTTCGCTCAGAGCTTTAAGGGTAGCTAAGAGTCGAAGCTACCTCCATCCGGACAGCGAAGGCTCTGCTCAGACTGGGCGGATGTTATGCCACATGTGCAACACTTTGTTGGTTTTCTCGTGTCGCGGCTCATTAATAAAACTGTTTGCCTCTGTCAGAGAGTAGCTTTTCCCCCCTAGTAGTTTTTCCCCCCGGAAAAATGACTATGATTTTTCCATAGTAGAATTTCCCACCGGAAAAATGGCTATATAGTACAATTTCCCCCCGGAAAAATGACTATATAGCCAATTTTTTCCCGGGGAAAATCTACTATACGTGTTTTTGCATAGCCGTTTTTCCCCTCTATAGTGGATTTTCCCCCTGGTAATATGATTGCAGGAAAACACGCTACATAGTGGAATTTGCTCCTTCTCCGATCATAATAATGAGTTTCATAACTGAAACAGAAATACGAGCATCTGCCTGTAAAATATCGATGGATAACAGATTCTAAAACCCCATGCATGTGTCCATCAGTTTGTCTTATTTTTGTTTTGAGGTAGGCATTTGCTTTTCCGTGTTAGCCAAAAACGGCTATGAGTGTACGTGTTTGTGTACATAAATTTGTATAATTTTGTGCTTGCAAAAGCGCTCATCTGTGCGTGCGCGCAGCGGAGTGCCTAGGCTAGTGTTCGTTTTTCATGCAGGAGTCGTGGGCTCGACTCCCATCTGGACACACGTCCGTTTATTATTTTCAATGTAATAAACTCCCTACTGAATCACACATGACTGGAAAAAGTGCCAATTCGTAAATCTTCCTGTAAGTGTGCATGCGTATGTGCACGTGTATAAATATCCATGATGAGAGGAAATTACCCCATCTTCGTTCCATAAATTAATAATTATTGATTCTTATAAAAATATGGTTGCTAAATTTGCATATTGATTTTTTTAATTAATCACGTTGATTACCTCCCTTGAAGAACTGATGCATTTCTTATGCGATTAATTCTGTAAAATGTCTCTGTTCCATTCCGTTCCGTTTCGTTCCGTTCCGCAAAATAACAACAGCCAGATCAAATTCACTAATAGCCAATTTCCGGTGGGGGGAAAAGGGCTATGGTGGAAAAGTGGCTCTATGAGGTCCGGACAATCCACTATATAGCCGATCTTCCTATAGCCATCTTTCCGGGGGAAAGGGGGAAAAACCACTCTCTGACAGCCTCCACTGAAAGTGTTGTGTAACCATTCGCCTGAACAGAAAAATCTAAGTAAGGTATCAGTACTGGTTATATCATGATGAAAAATCTAAGTATAAACTGCATAATGTGTATTAATACTTTCTTATGGCTACATAAAATAGAAATAGTTGTAGCTAATTTTTCATTCTGCTTGCAGAGGACCCACAAGCCATCGCAGAAATTCTCAGAAAGAGAGCCTTCCGTATGATGGGACTGGACGGTAAGAATCTAGCCAAATTAAAAAAGAAGTTCTGGAAAAAAAATCGAAGTGAACAAAAAATAAATAAATAAATAAAATAAACAGTTTTTGGAGGTTATAAGGTCTAAATAAAAGCATGGCCTTAATTGAGCTCATAATTATTAAACGATACATGCGATGAAGGTACGTTATAGAGTATCAGCCGCAGGTCAGCGTTCGCAGCCTAAAATGGATTCCGGTGGGTCACTCGTATGGAAAACGTGCGGCCTAGAGTTCAGATATAATTTGAGTGAAAACTATCAAATTAAAGAGTGTTGTAAGAAATGAAACAATTAAGTAAAAAGGAGAGAACAATAAACAGTTTTATCTTTCTCGCAACTATCGCATCCCCTTACCCCACTGTTCGTTTTCGTGGAATTTTATATTTCCACTACAACTGTGTACAATCGAATCCCGATATCTCGAACATTGACATCTCAAAACATCTCCTTGTATCAAAGAATATATTTTCTATTCTTATTAACATTTCAACTCCTGCTATCTCAAACTACTGATATCTCAAAGTAAATTTTCTGGTACCAGAAAATTTACTTTGAGATATCAGTAGTTTGGGCTGAAATTTGACTTAGAGATATCGAGTGTTGACTGTATTACGTATTTACAGAAAACGAGGATCCCATGACTATTAAGAAGAGAATTGAGGAGCAATTGTTGGAGGAGGCACAGAAAATGGGAGCTGAACTTAGCCCTGGTAAGTCAGTGTGACCAACTATATAGGCTATTCAAAACAAAATAAAACATTGCTAATGTGAAAAAAAAAAAAAAAAAACAAGAGGACCGACTGGTTTTGAATTGCTAACAGATTTATTCATTATTTAATTTGGTAACCCAGTAGGACAGAGTTTGCGAAAATTGCTCATTTGTACCCACCTAGGTACATTCTTGACATTTCGTTATATGTTTTATTTATTTTCAAGTCGATATAACTCCAGAACTATTCAAGTTTTCGGCATTTCTTGGTAAATGTGTGAAATTCAAAGTGTTGTTGCACAGGTGTTAAAGTTGGCATTTTCCGGATGAGCCTTATTGTCCATCAAAATAACAAGAGACACTATTATGACTTTTACAGATAGTACCCCAGAACAAGTCAAGGCTGAACTCGACAAGACAATGACTAAGCAACTTAAGAATATGGGTCTAGAGGTCGATTCTTTTACACCCCACGGACTCCAAGGGGCCGTCAAAACAGCACTGTCTGGAATGGGATTTCCCATGCGTAAGTAAAACTGACCCAAGACTGAGGCTTTCATGATAATTATTTATAGATCTGCCTAGCCTAGCAAGGGCGTAACTGCCTATACGCAAATACGCAAGTGCGTATCGAAATTTTGTCATACTGACAAAATTTCAACGCGCACCTGCATATTTGATGATGCCGAAGTCTTTAAATTGACTAGATTTCAATAGTAACTGCAAATAGACGCGACTACATGAAATATCACATTTATGCCTCCGTTATAACATGTATCACAGTATTCCTGATGTTGCCATTGTATGGACTGAGATGACAATAAAGAGATTTGTATTGTATTGTATAGTGTTATAGGCCTGTACTCTTATTCTTGCCCTCTAGGGGTATGAAACATAATTGTGCGTAACTAGTTACGCCTTTGCCTATGCTAGAATTCTGTTAGTCCTTTGATGACCTGCTATTCAAAAGCCTATTACACTAATGTCTTAAACATATTTCTGCCTTTGTCTTATGCCATTTCAAACGCTATTCAAAATATTTATCCAAATGATTAAAAAGGGTAACAAGAATTTCCATGTAAATATATCCGATCAGGATCAAAGTTTCTTTTCAAGACTGAGGGTTTGCAGATTCGAGTAACACTATTTCCTTTTTACTCATGGAATTGCAGTGTCAGTATTAAAAGTAAACTATCGTTCTTTTAGAATTTTTACAACACATGTTTAACGCCAATTTCCATACAATAGGCTAAAACTTCTGTTTCTGTTCTTTCAGATGACCTTGGTGCACTTAAGGGTCACGTGATGAAGATGGTGATGAAAAAGTTGATGTCCAAAGGTAAATGGAAGAAGCAACACAGCGAGCTTTAACTGCATGTTTTGTTATGTTTTAGTTATATCATCCATAGCTTTATAGACATTTCTTAGAATATGGTCACTATTTTGTTCAACACCTCATATTCTTGTCAAAAAAGAAACGTCACCGCCATTTTTATTTCATTATGATAGAATTACTTAAGCATATTTTCACTGAGCACATAGCCTTAAAACAGCGTCGTCTCATCACCAATGCAACGTCACTACGTCGTATCGATATTTGCAGTAGGTGACGTTTTTACGTTGCATCGAAGTAGACTCAATGTTGTTACAGCCCGTTGAGAATATTCTAAGAAACAATAAAAAGAGAAAGAAAATCAAAATGTGGCGCTTCTATTTTAGGACAAGGTACATTTGCGCCTGACGAATATGAATGACTTTTCACTGCTAACTTTATGTGTTTTTATCTGTATCGCTGAAACATGCAACCGCGCAAGACACAAGTCTATGCCCCCACTCTAGCCATACAGCACCGAATGAGTACAAGATGTAAAGGCTTGGAATACTTAAGGTAAATGGGTACGCTTCCATGTTTTTACGTCATTTTTGCAAAGGCTTACAAGTTTTTACTCACCCTGTTTGCTTCCCTTTATGACAAAAGCCTTCTAAAAAGGTTTTACTCTTAAAGGAAAGAATTTGCTCCTATAGGAGCATGTTCTTTTCTTTAAGAGTTGACCCCACCCCATCACCTCCATTGAAAAGGGAAGGGAAATAAAAGTGATAGTTATTTTCCGTCGAAGTGTAACCATTCATCTTAAGATCGTTTAATTCTGTGAAACGGATTATAAGATTACTCTTCTGCTTCAAGACAAGCTTTACTAAGACTTGCATGCATTTATTTTTTGCAAAACAGACAACCTTTTCAAGGATGAAATATTTGTGATACTGTGCTAGAACTATTTAAATTATTTAAGTTATTTCAGTTACTAGATGCCCACAGGTGTCCATCTTTTTGTGTGTTCAGTAACGTGCCAAAATATTTTCCTTTCCTTTTCCCGCAATGCTATTTTCTACATTTTCTTCTTCAAAGTAATCAGCGGTTCGAATGATATTTGAAGGATAATAAGAAGTTTTCATATCTTAAAACAAGATCGAAATTTACAGATGCTGTGTCGCCAATCGACGAATAATAAATATAACTATACCGGTGAATAAGGGAATTAACTAGCTATATCCGAAACTGCTTATTATCTTTCTTGTGTCCGAAATACCGAAACAGACTTTAGCTGGGTATGGTTTTGCATTTATTCCTAACTGATTTTTTTTGGCACGTCACTGTACACTGTTTATTAGGCAATAGCTTCTTTTTCTTAGAATTTGTCCAAACATAAAGAGTTCTGAACAAATAAACCGTACATGAGGAAATATATGTTACGTTTAGCTATGATTTTTTTCTTTCATGCTAGTCTTTTCGGAGGCTGTTTCATTAACATTTTCCCCGTTATCGATAAAATTCTGAGAAAGTGAAACTAAAAACATCCGCCTTATTATTGTTATTGTTCATTTTGTTCTTGCATGTTGTTCTACAAAATATTTATCTGTATGTGTGAACAAATTTGTTCAGCGAAGTTAATTTATTAAAATAAGAGAAAATTTAATATAATGTTCGTGTTCTCTTTCGGTATGTTCCTATAACAAATCAAGGGCGAAATGGAAACATATGAAAATAATAAATACATACAGATAAATGTTTTCTATTTTTATTTGGTGCTGGATTCTTTTATTTTTTCGCTTACGCTTTTAGTGTTTTAGACTGAATCAAACTAAATCCCCATATTTCACATCCGTGTAATATTGATCTGTATGTATTCATTACTTCATTGCTTCCAAGTTTTGCAATTTTCCGGTATTTCCCAGCTGGCACACAACGTCCAAATGACCTCGTACTGACATCTACATCAGTATGACGTTATTATGAAGTTATGTACCTGCTGGCCAGCACAAATGCTTGAGCAAACAGTGTAACAAACAGTGTAGACCAGGATCAGACAGCTCAAACTAAGCAATCTGATAGGGTCTGTGCTGCTTACCAACTGTTATTGCGAAACGTCCCTTAAAATGACAAAATGGAAGATGGTTGAGTGCATTACTATTACATGCATGGTGATTGGGTTCGCGTGAAAAGGGACCTTAAGCCATGTGGATACTGTAAAATACTCAAATCATCCTGCGCATATGCACAAGTGCGCAGTCTTTACTTTATAGCTCTTTAGATCGCTCAGAATTCATAGACGATACATGCAGAAACGAAAGACTCTAATCAGACTGCGAGTATGCGCAGGCTGATCTGAGTTTTACTGTTCCCGCTTGCCCGAAGGTGCCTTTTCTTGCGATACCAACCATGGTAAAAGTATCCGAATAGTAACGATTCAGTTGTGAGTTTGCGTAGTCTGCATAGCCCTGAACACAGTTACTGTGTCAAACCATGAAAAAGGTGCTTTATTGACAGCATTCCAAACCAGTCGGCACTTCGTGCACTTCTCGCGGAGAAGCTGGGGCATTTTCATTCAGTTCCCTTCGACGGGTGTTGTCCGCTATCTTTATCAAAAACTGGATAATACCCATAAGTCAATGTGCCAACGGATGTAAGAACAGCAAAAAAATCTCATACTTGATCCGAGTCTTCCCTGTTTACACAAATACTCTATGGATCCTGAAAAATCTGTTTATAGTTCGTGAATCGCCGCCATTGTTACCAAAGAAAACAACATTTGTGACTAAAGATTTCCTGGGCGATAAAACCCGCTTATAAAGGGGCTACTCTTAATAGAAAGACTTTGCTCCGAGCAAATTCTTCCCTTTAAGAGTTGACCGCCTTTGAGAAGGGAGACAATGTATATGGCAGAGTTGTTTCCCCTGAAAGTGTACCTATTTATCTCTAAGAAATGCTAAACACTTTGACTAGACTGTGTGGATGCACAGCCTGATATGAGTACACATATTCCCGTGGGAAGAATCACAGCAAGTATATGCGAAATGCGAATGCCCAGATGGCCGCATACAGAACTACGCAGTGTCAGGTTAAAACAGGTTAAGCTCAAAACGCGCAGATTCTGACCTGGCAGTACATAAGCAATACTATTATGTTTTAACATTAAAACACGGTGTCACGGCTAACGGCGTGTTGAAAATTGTGAAAGAAACCATATGCAGCTTTTCATGGCAAGCTTGTAACAAACTATTTTCATATGGGTTATAGAGATGTATTGACGAATGCCTGTCACAACGAGGTTCTCAGACGCCTGTGGTGTGCACATTTTTAGAGCACTTAAGAAATGTAACCGTGCATAATGAAGCTTCAGAAACCTGATTGTGCATGATCACATTTCAAAAAGTGCTCTAAAAGCGCCCAGCCTCATTCTGCATGGTTGCATTTCTAAAAATTATCTAAAAGCGTCCAGTCTCATTGCGCATGGCTACAGTTTCAAAAGTTATTAAAAAGTGTCCAGCCTCATTGTGAATGGTTACATTTCTAAAGTGTTCTAAAAGTGACCAGCCTCATTGTAAATGGTTACGTTTCTACATTTCCAGCCTCATTAAGTGCTTTAAAAATGTCCAGCCTCTCTAAAATTGTCTAGCCTCCTTGTACATAGTTACATTTCTTAAAGTGTTCAGTCTAAAAGTGCTCTTAAAATGCCCAGCCTCTTTGCACATGGTTACATTTCTGAAAGAGCTCTAAGAGTGTCCAGCCTCTTTGTGCATGGTTACATTTCTAACAGTGCTCTAAAGGTTGCAGCCTCAATGTGCATGGTCACATTTCTAGAAGTACTGTAAAAGTGTTCAGCCTTTTTGTGCATGGTGACATTTTTAAAAGTGCTCTAAATGGGTCCAGCCTCACTGTGCATACTTAAATTTCTAAAAGTGTTCTAAAAGTGTCCGCCTCCTTGTACATAGTTACATTTCTTAAAGTGTTCAGTCTAAAAGTGCTCTTAAAAGGCCCAGCCTCTTTGCACATGGTTACATTTCTGAAAGAGCTCTAAGAGTGTCCAGCCTCTTTGTGCATGGTTACATTTCTAACAGTGCTCTAAAGGTTGCAGCCTCAATGTGCATGGTCACATTTCTAGAAGTACTGTAAAAGTGTTCAGCCTTTTTGTGCATGGTGACATTTTTAAAAGTGCTCTAAATGGGTCCAGCCTCACTGTGCATACTTAAATTTCTAAAAGTGTTCTAAAAGTGTCCAGCGTTGTTGTGCATGGTTACATTTCTAAGTGCTCTAATAGGTTCCAGCCTAATTGTGCATGGTGACATTTCTAAAAATGCTCTAAAAGTTTCCAACCTCATTGCGCATACTCACATTTCTAAAATTGTCCTAAAAGGGTTCACTTTTTTGTGCATGGTTACATTTAAAAAGGTTATCTAAAAGTTTCAAGCCTCATTGTTCATGGTTACATTTCTATTAATGATCTGAAAGTGCTCCCAAAGGGTTCAGCCTCTTTGTGCATGGTTACATTTCTAAATGTGATCTGAAAGGATCCAGCCTCATTGTGCACACTTAGTTTCTAAAGGTGCTCTAAAAGGGTACAGTCCTTTTGTGTATAGTTACATTTCTCAAAGTGATCTATAAATGTTTTAAAAGGGCTCGGCTTCTTTGTGCTTGGTTACATTGCTAAAAGTGCTCGTAAAGAGTCCAGCCTCATTGTGTGTGATGACACTTCTAAAAGTGCTCTGAACGGGTCCAGCCTCTTTGTGCATAGTTACATTTCTCAAAGTGATCTAAAAGTGCTCTTAGAGAGTCCAGCCTCTTTGTGCATAGTTACATTTCTTAAAGTGATCTAAAAGTGCTCTTAAAGAGTCTAACCTCTTTGTGCATGGCTACATTCTCAAAGTGCTCTAAAAGGGTCCAGCCTCATTGTGCATACTTACGTTTCTAAAAGTGCTGTTTAAGGGTCTAGCCTCTTTGTGTATACTTACATTTCTAAAAGTGCTAAAAGTTATCTTAAAGTGTTCAGCCTTATTGTGGTTGATTGCATTTCTAAAAGTGCTCTTAAAGTATCCAGCCCCATAAAATGTCAAGCTTCATCGTGAACGCTTACAAGAAAATTTTCGATTTCTTACGTCAGAATATGTCACCATGCAAATAATAAACAGTCTCTCCTTTATAAGTTTATACATGTG
This sequence comes from Ctena decussata, assembly GCA_963989385.1. Classification (NCBI taxonomy): domain Eukaryota; kingdom Metazoa; phylum Mollusca; class Bivalvia; order Lucinida; family Lucinidae; genus Ctena; species Ctena decussata. The sequence continues at coordinate 9,380,396 of OZ022511.1, forward strand.
TTTCTCGGAAGAGGTGACTTGAAATTATGTTATTTTTCTCTCCATACTTCCTTATACAGTTTCAAAATAGGATTTTTGCGTCAAGTTTAATTAACTTTCTTGTTACCTTAGAAGGGATTGTAAATTATTAATATGTGTATTTGCGTGACTCATATAAGTATATACAAATACCTGTTATATGTGCGTTCATATATGCGCCATACAGCAAGAAAATTCCTAACAGCCGTCCCATGAATTTTAGTAGAATTATCCCGTCTTCCTTTACAGTGTCCTAATTACTATTTGTCTTCGACTTTCTAAGCACATTTTCAATTACCCGAATCCATATCAACGTATGTAAAGTTATCTGCGGTTGTATAAATCACCATTTAATAAATGGTACAGTGGACTCGACAGTATCGGATCATCGACAGTATCGGATCAGTCATAAGTTATCACCCATTTTTCTCACAAATGAAGCAAATATTTTTTACCATTATATTAAAGTCATCAAGTTAAACCAATGACAAAGTGCAGGGTGAAAAATTCGATCGGAATGTGCGGCTGTGAAACGAATCTGAGTTGTTGAAAAGCTTGGTCCCTCTTCAGCGACGCTTTCATTTCGTCTGTTGCTCGTTACCCCAGGAATAGATTTCGGTTATTTAATCTATTTTATCATTAGACGATTGAAACCAATTTTTCTTTCTAATGTGCCTTGGCATCCCTAAAATTGCAGACAGTCATTATTTTTTGTGACATCCTAGTATATGATGAAACTAAAGACTTTGAAAGTGGGGCAACAATGTGCGACAGTAACGGATCATTATATAATTTGAACTGAAATACAGGTATCAGCTGGAAAACTTTATGTTCGATGCATGGTCTGATGCTGAAAGCAAGTCATAAATCAACTACCTGAGTGGCTGCTGCGTCTACTTTCAAAGAAGATCAGTATAAAAATAAGACAACGTTCTTTTCGTTAAATAACCCCCATCCCACGTCCCACACACTAGCGTATGATAGTGAAGGTTATGCGTAGCAAACTAAGCTTCTGCTAAACATTCTGAAGAAACATTTGAGATCGGCTCCCGTGTGTGTGAACCCATCAATGGCTTTCATCAGATGGGTATTTGTACACTGTGTAGACTCAGATTAATACCACAGAACTCGTTGAATGATCATGTAGTGTTTATAGACTAATTGCATTGAAGTATCAATGTTAAGGCGGAAAATCACCGTAAATTTGTTGATCCTGATCAGACACTACGATCTTATATGGGTCTACACTTCGCAGAGGCAGATTATGGTCTTTACTGTTTGAATAGTTCCGTGATGTTTAGTGAGTTAAGCATTTTTGGCATGCTTGTACATTTGTATACATTCAACTGTTATTTAACAGACATAACAATTGCTAGTGAAGGACCACATGAAAAATATCGTTGAAAGGCCGTAAAAGTTTTCTCTGAGAGTTTAATATGTCCAACTGTTTATGTAGCAAAATTATTGAAGCTAATAAGGTTGGCAGAATGCCTCGGAGGAACTCTGCTCTAAAATAATATCATATGATCCGATACTGTCGCACCTGATTCGTTACTGTCGTAAGACCCTCCTGAAAGTCAGGGTAGATTATCTGCCCTTAAAGGAATAAATTTCGTCAATATTTTGACCTGGATAGACAGAAGGGATATTTTGCAATTGCTATGTATCATAACATGCATAACTTTAGCATTTATATTCAATAAAACAGGAGTTTTATTGAACTTGATCCGATACTGTCGAGGCCACTGTATCCCAAGACTCAAGCGATGTTTGATTAGATATTGCTTCAACATATTTTCAATTTCTTCTTCTCCTTCTTCTCATTTTTACCATCGTCATTATTTTCAAGGCCGTAAATAACTATACGCAAATATTTGCGTAGGAATAAATTTCGTCAATATTTTGACCTGGATAGACAGAAGGGATATTTTGCAATTGCTATGTATCATAACATGCATAACTTTAGCATTTATATTCAATAAAACAGGAGTTTTATTGAACTTGATCCGATACTGTCGAGGCCACTGTATCCCAAGACTCAAGCGATGTTTGATTAGATATTGCTTCAACATATTTTCAATTTCTTCTTCTCCTTCTTCTCATTTTTACCATCGTCATTATTTTCAAGGCCGTAAATAACTATACGCAAATATTTGCGTAGGCCTATAGTTATTTACGCCAATGTAAATAATGTTTTAAAATTCTGTAACAACATGCATCTGCATATTCGCATATCAAAACTTTGCGAATTAAAAAATAATTGCATTAACAGCAGCATACAGACATGCCAATCTGAAAATTTCATGCAGGTGCTAAACCTGTATTCTTTCCTTCTAGGAGTGAAAAAACAACAACACATGATTGTGTGATTGTGCGTATCAAGAAATTGGCCATGGATGATATTACATTTATTATCATTATTTTTATTATTATTACTATTACATGTATTATTATAATTTTATTACAAATGTTGCTTTTATTATTATTATTGTTGTTGTTATTATTATTATTATTATTATTATTATTATCATTATTATTATTGTATTCATTATTATTATAAGATCTATTTGTATTATCAAGTATTACATTGTATTATTATTATCATTATCATTATTATAAGCCTAATTTTACCTTTCAGTGACTCCAATGATTATCAACATGTTCATGCCCCACCCAAGACCACAAAGGCCACCCATGATGCCACAGCGACCACCAATGATGCCACGCCCACCAATGATGCGTAAGTTTCTATTTTATGTCTTACCACCCTCGCTCTTGAAACGGAATTTTATTGATCGTATTAACTGTTGAGGATTCGAATTTACAGCGTGTTTATACCCTATGTTGTTCTGTCTTCCAGCACTGGACTTGAACATTGAAGTGAATGTTGAACAGCCTCAGCCCCGTGTTGTCCCAGTACCAATGCCAGGATACCTCCGAGGTAAGATGCAACTGACTTTTAGCGCAAGAAGGCCCCGAGTGATTCTTCAAGGATAGCATGCATGGCAGCAAAGAATTTGCTTTGTATCTTCATCTATAATTTACATAAAGTATAGTCTCTCTGTGAACCCAGCAGTACCTTTTCGAAACGAGAAAGGTTATATGAGCCGCGACACGACAAAACCAACAAAGTGGCATGTATGCCCAGCGAACACTCAGATCAACATAGGTATCCGTCTAGTCTGCCCAGACACTTTGCTTTCCGCTTAGAGGTTAGCTAAGGTTCTAAGCTAGTTCCATGCGGACAGCGAAGTTCTGATCACACTCGGTGGATGCCCAGGCTGATCTGAGTCTTCGCTGGGTGCACATGCCACTTTGTTGGTTTTGTCGTGTCGCGGCTCATATGCAGCGAGCGGATAGAGATTGACTTCGTCTTTCGTATGTTGTGCCCAAGATGAGATGGGATTCAAACACCGCCCTTATTAGTTATATCTTCTTATGCGGCTGTGTCCTTTTCTAGAATAAGTGTTTACAGATACATGTACATGTATTGTGAAACATAATAAAAATTGTTTATTGCTTTAAAATTTTTGATTTTGTAAACTGTCCCCCAAAACTAGGTGAAAGTTTTTTTTAATGTAATTTAAGCTTGTCTTATATTCACTAAAGTATTCAGGTTTGCATCGAAGTACCAATCTTTGACGATGTTCCCTAGAGGGCTCAAAGGAATGATCTATAACTTGCACTCCCTGCTTAATCTTGATCTTAAAAGCCAATTTGATCTTACTCTGGCCAAGTTTGACAGGGTAAACGGATATGTGGAGAACTATTTGTGACACGTAACTACTTGATGAAAAAATACTGTTAACGTTGAAAAGAAAAAGGAAGTTATTAAAAAAAAAAAGACATTGGTCACTTAGATAAATCGAGAAGCAACTTATAGCGCACGTCTCAAAAAATGAGTATATATTTTACCACGCTTTACATTTCTCCCTGCAGGTGCCGAGGTCGCTCTCCATGATGACATCGAGTCATTCGACAGTGACGAGAGTGTCTTCCACCACATCATGGCTGTCCGTGAGGCCCTCAGGACTGGGGAGATGCCAGATGATGCTCTTGAAGAAATGATTGAGGATCTAATGAATGCGTAAGTATGCGTATCGGAAAACTACGCATTGTTAATGTAAATATTAGACAAGACAAATACTCAGTATATGTTTATATATTAGCAAATATCATCATTATACCTGTAGATAAGAAGAATATGAATTAATATAAAGAAGAAAAAAAGTTAGAAATCCATGATAATTTTGAGGCTATTTCTGTAAACACAAAACATATGATTTTAATTGAAGAGAAAGACAAAAACCTTTTACATACAAGTTATTATTACATATCACTCACCTTGTCTGGAGGACTGTCTGTGAAAATATTAGCAAATACGCATTGAATGCGTAAATACTACGATTTGCATCATAAGAAACAATATCCCATATGTAGCGGGCACACCGAGTATCAACGTCGATGCCTTCTGAATATATCCCAAGATTCAACAGATAATAATACTTAATATGAACGGGTACACTTCCAGGGGAAGCAATTTTGTTTCATTTTGCCATCCTTCTCAAAGGGGGTCTACTCTTAAAGGAAAAAACGCTATCATAGGAACAAATTCTTTCCTTGTAGAATAGACCCTCTCTAAGAAAGGTTTCTCGCCCAGGGATGCAAGCAGGAGGTGCAGAAAGTTGTTTCCCTTCATAGAAATAGCAGACAAATATGTAGGTGTACCCACACACCTTTGATCAATAGATATCTACAAAACACTAACTAAACACAGTCTAATATTCCATGAAAAAAAAAATGACTCAGATTTACCTTTGATTTTCATTTAAAACTTACTTTTTTGCCTTTTTCAGTCGCCTTAAAGCTCGAGTTCTCGGTGTCAAGAATATGTTCTTGAGAGATCGTCTGCAGTCCATGGAACAGGAAATGGAAATGCTGGAACGTGACTCTCGCCCAGTGCGCATGCCCGCTCGCATGCCAGTGCGCCAGGAATCCCGCAGAAGCAGCGTCATGGACAGTCCTATTCTGAAAGCTCTTAAAGGAATGAGAGTATTGTAAAAGTTAGCTAAAAGGAGAAAAGGATATCTTACATTCAGTTGGTGCCTCTAAGTAACTGGCTGTAATTACATTGAGAATGAGGTTTTTAAAAGAAAGAATAAAGACATATTAAAAATTAGAATGACTGAGTGTATGTACCGGAATCTTGAGGCTTACATCAACAAATGACGGAATTCAACTATGTTTTTTTTTTCGATCTGCTTCATTAAAGTTTCACCATGAAGTTCGCGTAATGACACAAATTTATAATTTCGATGAATACAAGATTTGGATGACATTTTTCTCGTCATTCTAGTATTTTATTTTATAAGACACAAAATGAGTTTTCTGACAACAAACGATCAGTGCTTGAATGTATAATAATCCAGACAATCATATATGAGCCGCGACGCGAGAAAACCAACAAAGTGGTCGTGCGCCCAGTGCAGACTCCGATCAGCCTGGACATCCGACAAGTTTGATCAGACTCTTTGCTAAGCGCTTAAAGGGTAGCTAAGGGTCTAAGCTACCTCCATGCGGACAGCGAAGACTCTGATCAGACTGGGCGGATGCCCAGGCTGATCTGAGTCTGCGCTGGGCGCACAACCACTTTGTTGGTTTTCTCACGTCGCGGCTCATATTGCACTAAATATGCAGAAATCTTAGCCATTTCTATTATAAACGAGTCCATCTTAAATTTAGACAGGCTCTTAGAGCAGCTGATCTGGATTTAGCAGTTCTGTCTGAATATTCAGAATAAAGATATTAGTTTAAAATATTGACATACTGTCTCAGTCTTATAGCATAGATTTGTAGGTAGCATAAACTTATAGTCTAGCATGCCGTACTGTTTATGTTGACAATAAAGACCAATTTGAACTTTCATTTGGTTCTTTTTAATCATATTCCCTGCAAATCCTTGCAGCATTTACATCCTAGTTCGATAAGCAGCGCAACTCGTGACGCAAGAATATATATCTGTAAAATTGGGTTAATTCCCTTGATTGATCTCTCTAGCAGCATGTTTGAAAAAGTTCAGGTTGAATTTTCGACTGTTTTCTGGAAACTATTATTGCTTCCCTGGAGGCAAAGCCCTTCCTAAAGGGGTCTACTCTAAAAAGCAAGAATTCAATGCCACAGGAGCTTCAGAGCTGACCTCCACTGATAAAGGAGGCAAAAATGAAAATAGACAAGTGGCATCCCCTGTACCCATTCATCCTAAGAACAGTAAATGTCAAATGGCAGAACCCAAATATCTATGCTTATCACTAATGGCCCAATAGCCTTGAACACGTAATTTGTGTTTTGCTAAGGGAAATCAATATTAAGTGGCTTTGATGTAAAATGAAAGACATCATATCAAGTCGGCCACTTCCGAAATCTTGAAATCAGGATTACGGCATTGGCCGAAGTGTTACGATATCGAATGTCTAGTTGGCATCATATTTCCTTACGGAGCTTTCTCATCAAATACCGTTGTTTCGAGTTTTCGTGGTGAGAACACGTTTTTGTTTGCGTATATGCAATAAAATTACTCATTTTAATCTTGTATGTCTATTCCTTATTTCGAGTCCATCTTCCTCCAGTTCCAAGAACATATGCCAACTCCTTGATATACTTACATGAAAAACTGACGCCATGAGCCGCGTCAGATAGCGGCGGTGTTGGAAAAGGGGGTTACAATCTGGACTCATTGTCAAGAGTCGCGGATTCGAGTCCGGTCAGTTTCGCCTCACTCTTTCCCCATTGGCTGGAATTCCTGAAATACTGTTGAAATCAGAGGACTAATTGTCCTCTATCCTATATTCCTCACCTGAACACTGAGGTTATACTGATAAAAGTAAAAAGTATGCAAAGACCAGGAACTGAAACAATCAAAATCCAAATCCAGCCCTCAAACCATAGTTGGAAACAACTAAGATTACAAATAATCAAGATACAGAGAACATATGGCCAACCGAGCCACATGCGCATCAGCAATGAACTTTAAGCTGTCACAGCAACTAAGCCACATACGCAACAGCAATGAATGAAAAGTATGCTAGTTCTTCATTGAAAACCATGAGGTGTGCGAGAATACAAGTATCTGTCATGGATGTATGGTGCTGATGGAAAAATCTGTCACTCCGGATCACTGTTCGGAATCATTCAGCAAGCCTCTGATCCGATCAGTGACCCTCGTGACGAATTTTTCGCTAACACCATACACCCATGAAAGAGTATAAGTATCTACATGGATGTGTGGTGGGGTAAGAAAAATCCGTCACGGGGGTCACTGTTCGGCATCATGAGGCTTGTTGAGTGATACCGAACAGTGATCCCGAGTGACGGGATTTTCTGTCCGTACCTCACACTCATGACAGATACTTTTTCTTGCACACCTTTTGGTTTTCAAGGAAACACTTGTTCAACGGGTCACAATTTTAGCGCTTCTAGTATGTCTTGAAAAAATCCGATGCCAAAGACTGACGTTTGGCTCTTTACGGCAATGCCTGATGTAGTATAAGCTGCCTGAATTTTCCGTCTTCTTGACGTCATCACATGATAAATCAACGTTACCACTGGTACTTGACATCATTCTACACCCAATGCAGTGACTAAACATGATTTTTATCCGGTCCCTGGTGAGATAACGTGGGTGAGATAAAGTTTGTAGGTACAGCTGAAACACGCAGATATCATCTCTGGGTTTTCAAGGAAGAACTTGAATAATTTCAACGCTTCAGAGGTTTCTAGTATGTATTGAAAGAAGACAAGTCGACACTATCTACACTGAAGTTCCGCTCTTTACGGCAATGCCCGACGGTGGCATTAGCTGCCTTAATTTTCCGTCTTTCTGACATCATGATCTCAAAAACCAACGTCTCTTGATGCAGGTACGGCGGCTCCTATACATCTAATGCACTGACTACACGCGAGCTTCTAGTATCCGGTCCTGGGTGAGGCGGCATGGGTGAAATTTAATAAGTATCTTTCATGGGTATGAGGTGTGGATAGAAAACTCCCGCCCGAGAGTCACTGTTCAGGGTCGGCATCACGACGGTGACTGTGTTTACTGAAATAGTTACGATGCAGATATGTGATCTCCAATACAACCAATGCATTGAATTCTCGTGATTTTTATCCGATCTTGGCTGAGATAACATGGGTGAGATAACATGGGTGAGATAAGATTTGTAGGTACAGGTGAAGCATGCAGATATCCTTATCTGGTGTGCAAGGAAAGATTTGTAGGTACAGGTGAAACAGCTGATTCCTTATCTGGCATGCAAGAAAATTGTCTCCCCCAACATTAGCCCCTATCTTGGGGAGACATATTCTTTTTTCCCATAGTTGTCTGTCTGTCAGTCTGTCTGTCACAAGTTTTGTCCGCTCAATAAGTTTGAAGCCCTTTGAGATATTTTCACGAAACTCGGTTCAAGCAATGTGCAGAGATGTACCGCAATTCCACTTACATTTCTTACAGAATTATACCCCAAAGGGAAATCTTGTCGGCTCCATAACTCTGAAACCCTTTGAGCTATTTCACAAAACTTGGTACAACATATAGTGCATGATCAGATGATGTGCAAGGAACAAGAACCATAACTCCATTTACATTTTTATGGAATTATGCCCCTTTGTAATTTTCAAAATGGAAAACGTGTCCACACTGTGACTTTGAAACCATATAATATATTTCTATGAAACTTGGTAAGAACATAAAGCATTATCATACAATGCATGGAATAAGAACCATAACTCTACCTGCATGTTATATGGAATTATGCTGCTTTGTAAATTTTACTATAGAAATTTTGTCCACTTCATAAAATTGACAACGTTCGAGATATTTTTGCAAAACTTGATCTGAATATAAAGCATGATGATAGGATATGCTGAAAACAAAAACCATGACTCCTCTTACAAATTTATGAAATAATATTCTTGGTAACTTTTAGTATGAGAATCATGTCCACCCTATAACTTTAAAACCATGAAGGATATTTTCATTAAACTGGGTATAAATATATACCATCATCAGATAATGTGCGGGAAACAAGAACCAGACCTCTAACTATATTATTGACAGAATTATGCCCCTTTGTAGTTTTTGTACAGATATCATGTCTACTCAATACCTTTTAAACCATGACAGATATTTTTATCAAACTTTGTACAAATATAAAGCATCATCAGACAATATTCAGAGAACAAGAGCCTTAACTCCACCTACATTGTTTTCAGAATTTTGTCCCTTTATAATTTTTGGTCCTCTCTATAACTTTAAAACCATTGCACATACCGTACTTTCACAAAATTTGGTACAAATATAAAGCATTGTCAGTTGCTGTTCAGAGAATAAGAACCATAACTTCACTCAAGTCTTGATGGGTTGGGGTGGAATAGTGGGATGGAGGGAGGCATCTGTTTCTGTTTTAAAAAAACAGACATCTGGTTGGAACTTGTCTATTTTAAAAGCCAGTTACAATTTCTAGATTGTTCTAGCCATATTATGTATCTGCTTTGCAGTTTGCATTTGGCCCAAAAGCAGATCTCCACACAACCTTGCACTATGGTGTGGATGAATTGATATGTGTTAATGATTTGTACATCTCTTTTTCAACAGTATTTCAGTCATATTGGGACAATGGTACATGTAGTAATAATTAAAAGCTGCGTGCAACAGAGCCTCCCTCTGCAAGCCTTGCTATTCCTATACTGATTCTGGTCTCACCTGATAGGCTGGATACCAAAAACACTAATATGGTATTCTCTATTTATCTGGTCCCGATTTTTCAAAGCTTCCTTAACTTGATGAAGCAATTAGTCAAGGATTTCTTAGTCTTAAAGTACACATAAAATCAATTGTGCTCATATATTTTGCCAAAATTTGAGCTTTTTTTGGCAAAAAATGGCAGTGTTTTTATGTAAAATACTTTTGAAAATTCAACATCTTGATAATGATGACATTGTCAGTTTAGAGCCACCAGGCCCTGGTTAATATGAAACATTCAGGAATTTTCTCACTTTTATAGCATTTTGAACTCAGAACCATATGAGCCGCGACGCGAGAAAACCAACAATGTGGTTGTGCGCCCAGCGCAGACTCAGATTAGCCTGGGCATCTGCCAAGTCTGATCACCAACAAAGTGGCTGTGCGGTCAGCAGAGACTAAGATCATCCTGAGCATCCGCCCAGTCTGATCAGAGTCTTCGCTGTCCACATGGAGGCAGCTAAGACCCTTAGCTACCCTTTAAGTGCTTAGCGAAGAATCTAATCAGACTGGGCTGATGCCCAAGCTGATCTGAGTCTGCACTGGGCGCACAACCACATTGTTGGTTTTCTCGTGTCATGGCTCACATATATTTGGGTATAAGATGGGGCTTTTGCCTCCAAAATACCCTTAAAATTCTAGATGTTGTTTAAGTCAGAATTTTGGGACTCACTGTTTTTTGCAAGGGGAAAAAATCAACACAAGACTGATTCAGATATATGCAGTCATACTAGGAGGGAACCGTCATTTGGGTGAGTCATAATGGTTAAACTTGTGCAACTCTTTCTACTATGTTTTAGTAATCATTATGAAACCCTAAGACATTCCAAGAATGGCAAAATACTGGAATGGATGAGCTGTTCAATTTTATATGGGATTTATCTTTTGCTTCGGTGAATGACAATATTCTCCACTTTTCAGGATCCACACAATAGTTGTTGACACAAAACTGGAAAAACTCTAACTGTAGGCTAATCAGAATCTACACTACGAAAATACTAAGGGACACAATTTTGCTGTCAAGTGAAAAGTTATAGCAATAGGAAAGTTGTAGAAACTAAAACCATAATATAACACAATTATGCATCTATTAATTTTTATTTTCTTCCAATTATACATCAAGAGTGTAACTTTTTTCCTTGTCTGTATAACAAAAAAAAAGGCCAGCATTTGTTTCAATTTTTCTTTAAGTCTTAATGCGCCAAAAAGCAGACGACAAAATTCAGGTCTGCAGAATTTCAAAAAATGTCTCATCCAAGCGATATCACATTGAGAATTTGAACACTAGAGGGCAAACAGTGTAGATTCAGATGAGGTGGCTCATTATGAGCCACCTCATCTTGATCTACACTGTTTGCCAAAACAACAATTTTAATTTTTGGCGCTTTGAGGGTTAACTTCAGGATTTTTCTCTCTTTTTTTCCATAAACCCTCTTTTCTTCACCTAAGCCACAACATGAGAAAATCAACAAAGTTGGCATGTACACTCAGTGGACTCAGATCAGCTGGGCACCTGCCCAGTCTTTTCCGATTCTTTGCTGTCAATATGGAGATAGCTTAGATCTCTAGCTACCCTTGAAGCGCACAGTGAAGGCTCAGATCAGACTTGGCGGATGCCCAGGCTGATCTGAGTCTTCACTGGGCACACATACCACTTTGTTGGTTTTATTATGTCATGGCTCACCTAATAATGATATCACTTTTCAAACAACTAAATTTTCTGGTGATCTGATCCAGAAAAACAGATTATTGGAAGTCAATTTTTCCAGTTCCATATCTTGTCCTCTCAAAATAGGCTAGTTTATGTCAATATCATCAACTCACACTGTAAAGCACTTTTTCTTCCCGCAAGTTTCACTGTGTCAAATGTAAAAGCAGTGTGATGTGATGCCAAAAACTGATACATAATTCAAGTTCAATGATTCAGTTTTGCTTCCATTCAATAAATACTAGGTACACAATAAACGAACCATTACTACAGTAACTTGATCTGATGTTTAGTATAAGTTCTTGTGGATGTTTACGGATCTGTGGATTACACAAAATGCTTGCATCTCATGTGATCTAGAGATCCACAGTTCCATGGATCTGTGGATCACACAAGATGCAAGCATCTGACCTAACAAAGAGCACCAGATCCAGTTACAGTTGTAATGATGTGCATTCATTGCAGGGTCTCATCAGAACCATTTTAAATGTTTAATAAGACTGTTTGTAGTAAATTCCAATGTCTTGTCCTGGTATTAATGGCACTACTTAATTCCTCAGGAGAACATTTTGCGGTACACATAAAGTAGTCATTTGGGAATAAGTTAGGAATCCTTCATCCACATGAATTTCATATTCTGAAACAAAGCAAACGACATAAGCTTTGAATTAATATAAAACTATAATGATCATTCATCAATGTATATTAGAACAATTTGAGTGAGAATTCTTTCTTCAAAACAGAGATAACAATGATCCTTTCCCTGAACTGTGTCAAGTGTATCAAAAGTGATTTTGTACCACCCAGTTGACTTTTAATAACTTTAAATCTCTTTATAGTCACAAGAGTTTTCAGAGCTCCAAATAAGGTGTTTTAAGGATAAATCTGAGAGAATTGGTCTTGTTTCTTAACATAAACATTCTGTTGACACAGTTCTACTTAGGGGTCACATCATATGTTGTTATGAATAAATATTGAATATTAATCCTAATTTATCCATGTTTCCCCTTCTTATCTGAAGCACTGGTTTCATTATACACTTAGATTTATAAATCTACTGGCTTGCAAATTCAAGAATCTTGCCAATGCTTTCCCAGCTGGCAACCAAATGGAAATTCCCGACCAACGGTTACTTGGCTGTGAATTCAAGAATTTGCAAATAATTCCAAAACTGACAAACAGAGCTCTAGATAAGAGGGGTATTTGATGATAATTGAAGGATAATTATTTTTATTTCTCATTGAAACCATATGTTGTGACCCCTCATCTGAACCGTCTCGTTGAGACGGTTCAGATGAAGGGTCACCCTCATCTGAACCGTCTCGTTGAGATGGTTCAGATGAAGGGTCACAACATATGTTTTTTTATAGAAATAACAAAAATTATCCTAAATTATCACCAAATACTCCCTCTTATCTAGGGCTCTGCTGACAAACCAGGAAATAAAACGCTTTACAGTGTCTAAATTTGACTGGTCCATTCATCATTCTGAGAAAATGAATGGGATGACCTTTCTGGAAAGACCTTTTAATCTTCAGAAAGTAATAGAAAACAGTTTAGACCCAAATTGAAATTATCTGAGTTAACTGTCAAAAAGCTGCTGATGCATCTTTTGCAGGAAGATCCAAGCTTTTATGAAAGCTTGTACTTGTATCCAGTATAACTGTAGGTACATGACTAAAAGCAATAATTCCGCAGACGGCAGTATCCCCCTTAGCTGTCTGCACATCGTCACAAAACAGAGCTAACTCAGAAAACTAGGAAGTTCCTGGCAATGATGACAACGGAAATATAATAGCTATATTTTGCATTCCTCTAGTCAAAGGCGAGACGAAAACTTACTTTTTTACGATCTGTACAACATCTTCATCATTTAGCACATGGTCTTTGCCAACTTTCTGAGGCTGATGTTTTACTGAAGATCCCCATACCAGGGCACTGAAAGACAGAAATCAAAACACGAATATAATGACTTGAGATAGTTATTTGTTTGAGAAAATCTGAAATTTTTGTTTAAAGAATTATAGTATGTAATGTCATTTAAAAATTGGCGGAGCATGGCGAACATTGTTTGACATGCTCCTATACCAATGACGTCACAGATATGTTACCATAGCAAACATGGAATAACCATCTCTTATGCCTAGTACCTAAGCAGAATGGCACCTTGATGATGTCACTTTGACATCAATATGGCCTCCTAGTTGCTATGGTAACAGATATGAAATCATTGGTATAAGAGCATGGCAAACAATGTTTGCCACTCTCCCTCAATTTTCAATGACTTTACATTATGAAATTCTTTGAATAGAAATTTCAGATTTTCTCAAACAAATAATTATTCTCAAGGCATTTAATTCTGTTGAAGGTTTTTAATCATTTATACAAAGTCATTTTCATTGAGTTGTCTTTTTCTATAATTTATGATGGATACAACTGAGCTGCGACACAAAAAAACAACTAAGTAGCATGTACTCCCAGCGAAGACTCAGATCAGACTGGGTTGATCAGAGTTTTTGCTGTCTGCTTGGAAGTAGCTTAGACAATCAGCAACCCTTTAAGCGCACAGTGAAGACTGATCAGACTGGGCAGACGTCCAGGCTCATCTGAGTCTTTGTGTGGCTCAAATGCCACTTTGTTGGTTTTGTTGTGTTGTAGCTCAATTATATGTGTCATAATTCTCTTCATCCTTATTAACAGTCGATGAGCCAGAGTTCCAGATTAAAGATGGGGATTTTGAGGGTAATTCAGGAAGAATTTTTCTCATTTCTCTCTGAAAACATATATTGTGACCCCTCATTAGGACCGTCTCAACAAGACGGTTCAAATGAGGGATTACAAAATATGTTTTTATGCAGAAATATAGATTGTTTTCCAGACAACAAAACTTTCCAAATTGGGGTCTACTCTTAAAAGAAATAGTTTGCTCCTAAGGGAGCAAATTATTTCTTTTAAGGGTTGACCCCACTAAGAAAAGTGGCAAATAAGTTGCCTCCCCTGACAGTGTAACCATTCAACTTCACACCTTAACTATTACCTTGCTAATTTTGCTAAATCAAGTCTTCAATCTCCAATTTTGTACCACTCTGACATGCACACTTATGTGCATCCTGTGAATAAAGTGCGCATGCATGTGTACACATTCAAGCGCTACGGCATGCTTGCATCTGAGCTCTTGGTTTAACATAACTTTCAGCATCTGTTTCTAGAGCTGTTTTGGTTTTTCTCCCCTACCAGACCTAGCAATGTTTGGTTTATGGGTACATCTTCATGTGAGCCCCGACGCGACAAAACCAACAATGTGGTTGTGCGCCCAGCGCAGACTCAGATCAGCCTGGGCATCCCCCCAGTCTCATCAGAGTCTTCCCTGTCTGCATGGATGTAGTTTAGGCCCTAAGCTACCTTTTGAGCACTTAACGAAGAGTCTGATCAAATTTGGCGGATGCCCAGGCTGATCTGAGTCTGCGCTGGGCGCACAACCACATTGTTGGTTTTGTTGCGTAGCGGCTCATGTTTTTTTCCAAATTTATTCAAAGCAAAACAACTTTTATGAGTTCCTGTTTGCTTCCCTGTATGACAAAACATTTCCAAATGGAGCAAATTCTTTTCATTACAAGTTGATCCCAATTCAGAAGGAAGGAAAAAGTGCAACTGGCAAAGCCACTTCCCCTGAAACTCTAACCATTCACTTTAACACTGCTGGGCTATGTTTTCATGGATACAATTTCAAGACAATCAAAATTTTGACACAAAATGGCCTTCAAGTCTCCAGAGCTCCAGATAAGGTGAGGGTTTTTTTCAGGACAATTCTCATTGAAAACGTACATTGTGACCCCTCATAAGTACCCTCTCGGCGAGACATTCTAGTGAAGGGTCACAACATATGTTTTTATGGAGAAATACCATGATCGACCATATTAGCGCATATGCCCCAATAAGCCGCATCATGGGAATTTCTGAAAAACATGAATATAAGTGCACATTTTTTTACTGGTTTATCCCCTTGACCGCCTGCCCACAAATGCTGAAAACACTATCAAATCTTTCAGTTGTCACTTACAAAGCTTCTCCATCCTACATGACAATAAGCAACTTTCTCTGAAGCTTTAAACATTAAATTCTGTTTCTTTCTATATATAATAATTCTTTGAAATGTGCGCTTATTAGGAAGAAAGTCTACTGCAAGTATTTAATGCCATTTTGAAAATGTTAAGCGCACAGTGCACTAAAAGGGTCGAATACGGTATGAGAAAATTATCCCTAAAGTTTCCCTGTTACACATGCTTATCTGGAGCTCTGAACGGTCTAACTTACTATTTGAATTCTTTGATGATGTTTCGATGGACTTTATTACAGAAATCCTCCACCGAAGTTTTCTCCCCCTTTAATACAATAGGAGCTGTGTAGTCTGGTAGCTGACCTTTTGGTTTGGTATATCTGTAAAATACACAATGAAAATATGTAACAATAGGCAGGATCATTCAAATAAATAAATTTCTAATGCACTGCTGCAGAGCAAATTACTGCACTGTAAAACCAAACTGCTCCATTTTAGTACTATTATATATGGTAATTATTATAAGTGTCAGTGCTCTAGATAAGAAGGGGTAACTGGGATAATTTAGGGATAATTTCCCTTATTTTTCCAGAGAAACATACTTTGTGACCCCTCATTAGAACCGTCTCAGCAAGACGGTTCTAATGAGGGGTCACAAGGTATGTTTTTATTGAGAAATAAGAAAAATTATCTCTGAATTATCCCTGTTACCCCTTCTTATCTGGCACTCTGAAGTGTTTCGGTTTTTGAAATTTAGTATTTTTACAGTACTTCAACATTGTGAACATGCTGTCTCCAAGGCCACTGATAATGTTGCTGCCAATATCTCCAAGTACTTTGTCCATGTAATTCAAAGGTATACTCCCTTGTATTTCATTATGAAATCATCACAAATGAATGCAACTGGTTTAAAGTATGCCATAAAATCAAGAGTTCTGCAAATAATCTTCAGCTTTAACATATTTGTTACGGAAGTAGAGATGATTTACTAGTACATATTTGTATATATGCACATGGTCCTTATGGCTTACAAACAATATATTTTGCAGATAAGGTAATTCTAATGTCGATCATTATCATGCATCTGATACAATTTTTAGAGAGAAATATAAAATTTATTAAAATATGTGCAGACGTATATCTTTAAAAGCTAAAATCTTAGTTTATCAGACAGTCTGAACTTACATTCTGCTGAGTTGTAAATATTCCCACATCTTCTCCAGCAGGTCGTCAAAGTTCCATTTATGGTGAGCTGAGATAGGAACACAGTGAGGAACCTTGTATATAATGTCTAATTCCTGCAATAATATTGCACAGTCTTAGTGCTCTATGTACGGGTGAATTTTGATGGATTGATGGATGGCTTGCAATTTTATTATTTTTCAACAGTATTTCAGTCTTATCAGGACAATGGGAGAGAGACAATGAAAGGCTTGTGCAACCAAAGGAACCCCCTAAGCGTTTGAATGGTTTGCTACCCCCAGCCGGAATCAAACCAGAGACCGCTACATCAGCAAGCCAGCCCTTAACCTACTAAGCTAGAGCTCAGTGAATGTTGATGAAATCTGGTACATTTCTTTACCTAAATAAAAGCACTTCAGTCTACCTGTATACTACAATTAAATAGATATCATCTGTACTATCAACAGCAAAAGTAACTAGAAAATGTGTTTATGAAACACTATGCCCCCAACCATATGCTTGTCTCTAGAGAAGGTTCATCCAATAATGCTTGTACCTTTGTACCATAGGCTTACAATGCACTAAGTCTAAAAAGGGGCTTAACTCAGTCAAAAATTTACGAATTGTTTTCGAAAGTTAATCAGGTCATCTACACCTTGGGCAATATCAACCTGCAAAAATCATGATCCTAGCATCAGGGGTTCTCCAGATATTTTGTTCACAAGCTTCCATAGGCAAATAATGCACTAAGTTGAAAAAGGGGCATAACTCAATCCAAAATTTACAAATTATTTTCAAAAGTTAATCAGGTCATCTACACCACAGGCAGTATCTTCCTGCATAAAATCATGCTCCTAGCATCAGGTGTTCTTGAGATATTTTGTTCACAAGGTTCCATAGACTTACAATGCACTAAGTCGAAAAAGGGGCGTAACTCAATAAAAAATTCATGATTTCTTTTCAAAAGTTACTCAGGTCATCTACACCACAGGCAGTATCTTCCTGCAAAAAATCATGCTCCTAACATCTGGGGTTCTTGAGATATTTTGTTCACAAGGTTCCATAAGCTTACAATGCACTAAGTCGAAAAAGGGGCATAACTTTGTCAAAAATTCACGAATTTGTTTCAAAAGTTAATCAGGTCATCTACACATTGGGCATTCTCATCCTGCAAAACCTCATGATGCTAGCATCAGGGGTTCTTGAGATATTTTGTTCACAAGGTTCCACAGGCTAAGTCGAAAAAGGGGCATAACTCTGGAAATACACGACCGGCGGAAAAATAAAAAAATACGGTTCTGCTTATTTTCCATACTGATCATGTGTATAAAGTTTCAAGTTCCTAGCTCTTATTGTTCATGACTATATGTAAGGGTACCTTTGTACCATAGGCTTCATTGCACTAAGTCGAAAAAGGGGAATAACTTGATCAAAAAGTCACATTTTTTTTTCAAAAGTTAACCAGGTCATCTACACCACAGGCAGTATCTTCCTGCAAAAAATCATGCTCCTAGCTTCAGGGGTTCTTGAGATATTTTGTTCACAAGGTTCCATAGGCTTACAATGCACTAAGTCGAAAAAGGGGCATAACTCGGTCAAAAATTCACTAATTTGTTTCAAAAGTTAATCAGGTCATCTACACCTTGGGCATTCTCATCTTGCAAAGCCTCATGATCCTAGCATCAGGGGTTCTTGAGATATTTTGTTCACAAGGTTCCACAGGCTAAGTCAAACAAGAGCTGTCGTCTGACAGCATAGCTCGCCTGAATTGGTGCTTGCCCATCACACAGTCACTACGGTGGTGTGGACTGCTATGCATAAAACTTCAGGCAAGCATGTCCATAATGACAACACGTTTATAAACAAAAGCTATCTCAGAAATAAGTGTTAAAATAAAATTAAAATAAAAAAAAAGTCCACATGAAATTTCAAAGTCCATGAGCTTAAGGTCAAAGAACCTTAGGTAGGGGGTGGGGGGAGGGGGAGGCAGGATGTATCAAAACCCTGAACCATTATCTAACATCAGTCCAAGTATTAGTATCAACTGAGTCCATCGTGGCACTGTGAAATTATGTCTTCATAAATATAAAACTTTAACCAAAATCTTTAAGACAAAATTCTAAGTCGATGACCTCGACTTAAAGGTCATCCAATGGGGTAAGTATATAGTATTTTGTAAAAACTCAAAAAAAGTGTCTAACATCAGTTCCAGTGTAAACTAGATCTCTGCCAAGCATTATGAATCAGTATGAAATTAGAAAACTTTAATAAAGACAAAAATTTCCTAAGTCCCTGACCTTGACATCAAGATCACTAAGCGGAGTTGGGGTAGTACTCAGTAAAACTTTGAACTAATATCTAACTACAGTGCAAGTATCAAAAGAATTCATTCATGGGTTCAGGAGATATGGGTCTTTAAAGTTTTAATAAAGACAAAAATTTCCTAAGTCCCTGACCTTGACATCAAGGTCACTGAGCGGGGTTGGGGTAGTACTCTATAAAACTTTGAACTAATATCTAACTACAGTGCAAATATCAAAAGAATTCATTTATGGGTTCAGGAGATATGGGTCTTTAAAAAACTTTAACCAAAACAATCAATCAATAAAAAGACAATATTCTAAGTCCATGACCTTCACACCAAGGTCACTGAGGGGGGTGGGGGTAATATCTTGGAAAACATTAGACCAATATCTAACTACAGTGCAAGTATCAAAGGAATCCATCTATGGGTTAAGAAGATATAGAGCTTTAAAAAACTTTAACCAAAACATCCAGTCCAAAAAACTCCAAATTTTCTAAGTCCATGACCTTGACATCAAGGTCACTGAGTTGGGTGGGGGTGGTACCATGTTTAACTTCGGACTAATATCTAACTACAGTGCAAGTATCAAAAGAATCCATCCATGGGTTAGGGAGATATAGGTCTTTAAAAAACTTTAACCAAAACATCCAATCCGGACGCGGACGCGGACACGGACGCGGACGCGGATGCAAACGCCGACGCCGTGGTGACAACAATAGCTCTTCCTGAACTTTTCGTTCAGGCAAGCTAAAAAGAATTCATCTATGGGTTCAGGAGATATGTGTCTTTAAAAAACTTTAACCAAAACATCCAATCAATAAAAAGACAATATTCTAAGTCCATGACCTTGACATCAAGGTACAGAGGGGGGTGGGGGTAGTACCTTTGAAAACTTTAGACCAATATCTAACTTTAGTGTAAGTATCAAAGGAATCCATCCATGGCTTAAGGAGATATTGGGCTTTATAAAACTTTAACCAAAACATCCAGTCCAAAAAAACTACAAATTTTCTAAGTCCATGACCTTGACATCAAGGTCACGGAGTGGGGTGGGGGTGGTACCCTGTTAAACCTTAGACCAATATCTAACTACAGTGCAAGTATCAAAAGAATCCATCCATGGGTTAAAAGGAGATATAGGTCTTTAAAAAACTTTAACCAAAACATCCAATCCGAACGCCGACGCTGACGCGGACACGGACGCGGACGCAGACGCTGACGCTGACGCGGACGCCGACGCCGTGGTGACAACAATAGCTCTTCCTGAACTTTCGTTCAGGCGAGCTAAAAAGGGGCATAACTCTGGAAATACATTGCCAGCGGAAAAATAAAAAAATACGGGTCTGCTTATTTTCCATACTGATCATGTGTATAAAGTTTCAAGTTCCTAGCTCTTATTGTTCTTGACTATATGTAAGGGTACGTTTGTACCATAGGCCTCAATGCACTAAGTCGAAAAAGGGGAATAACTCGATCAAAAATTCACAAATTTTTTTCAAAAGTTAATCAGGTCATCTACACCACAGGCAGTATCTTCCTGCAAAAAATCATGCTCCTAGCTGCAGGGGTTCTTGAGATATTTTGTTCACAAGGTTCCACAGGCTAAGTCGAAAAAGGGGCATAACTCTGAAAATACATTGCCGGCGGAAAAATAAAAAAATACGGGTCTGCTTATTTTCCATACTGATCATGTGTATAAAGTTTCAAGTTCCTAGCTCTTATTGTTCTTGACTATATGTAAGGGTACGTTTGTACCATAGGCCTCAATGCACTAAGTCGAAAAAGGGGAATAACTCGATCAAAAATTCACAATTTTTTTTCAAAAGTTAATCAGGTCATCTACACCACAGGCAGTATCTTCCTGCAAATAATCATGCTCCTAGCTTCAGGGGTTCTTGAGATATTTTGTTCACAAGGTTCCATAGGCTTACAATGCACTAAGTCGAAAAAGGGGCATAACTCAGTCAAAAATTCACGAATTTGTTTCAAAAGTTAATCAGGTCATCTACACCTTGGGCATTCTCATCCTGCAAAACCTCATGATCCTAGCATCAGGGGTTCTTGAGATATTTTGTTCACAAGGTTCCACAGGCTAAGTCGAAAAAGGGGCATAACTCTTGAAATATGTGACCCGCGGAAAAAAGAAAAAACCCGTGTTTGCTTATTTTTCATACTGATCATGTGTATAAAGTTTCAAGCTCCTAGCTCTTACGGTTCTTGAGTTAGAGGACAGACTGACAGACGGACAGGCCCAAACCAATATGCCCCCACAATTTCTCCGAAATTGGGGGCATAAAAACTTTTTAAACTGCCAAAATAAGCAGACCACATAATCTACATCTGCAAAATTTCAAAAAATATTTCATCCAAGCTATATTGTCTTGAGAATTCAAATGCAAATGAAATTGTGAGGATACACAAACAAGGGCTTCGCAAGCAATGCATAATACTTCTGTTTTAGTGTCATGAAGGAGTTACAGAATGAACAAGATTTTTAACAAAAGAATGGACAGGCAGAAAACAGGAGCAACAACTCTGTAATTAATGACTGCAACATTATTTAAACATTTAAAACATCAAAAACTGTTTGTATGCCAAAAATCAGCTTCCAGGATGAGCAGCTCAGAAGTTGGTAAAGGTAAAGGTAAAGGTTTCCCATAGCCTAATAGCCGTAGGGGCAGTGGGGGTTAGAGACCCACTGTATCTTGGGCACAGCTGATGAAAGGCGGACCCCATCCCTCTCCTTTCGCTGCCTTATCCTTCCCTGATTCGAAAAAGGTACCCATTTACTGCTGGGTTGACAGAGAGAGTTTTCCAGTCATCGTATGGCGACAGTGAGCCGCGAACTCACGACCTTACGGTGACTTTCTGCACAGTAGCCGAGCCACTCTAACCACTCGACTACCGCGCCTCTCGTTGAGAAGTTGAGAAATGCCAAAGTCAAGCAAGGGAGATAATTCTAAATAGACTTTTCATTCTTGGCCCTAATACATTCCCTTGACAAATACACATCACAATTAAGTTGTGTTAAAATATTTTAAACGGTTAAGGAGTTACAAAGTAAACAGGAAATTTATGCAATGGCAGATAATTAAAGAATTAAGTAAGCCATAGTTGTGGTTCTTGCTCAGGATACAAACTACTGAGGGGAGCAACCATTCTTATATGCGACACACTGTCTTGAGTTCATGCACTTTGCTATAAATTTTCATCAAGATTTTTCATATGGTTACCAAGTTATGGTATGCAAAAGATTAATATACAAATAAACAGCCTTAAAAATCTAATCAAAGGGATGTAACTCTAAAACAAAGTAATGGAGAGCAACCATTGTTGTACGCGACACATAAATGGGACTTCATACAAATTGCTATGAAGTTTCATCAAGATGTCCCAAACAGTTATCTGGTTATGGTACACACAAGACCAGTCAGGAAAAAATAATCAAAGGGGCATAACTAAGTTGGTTGGTTGGTTGATTTGGTGCTTAACGTCCATGGTAAACAACTAAGGTCATGTCGGGACGGTCAGTTAACCTAACCACACTATTCCTGGGCAGGCTTAGACCTCCTAAGCGGTTAACCAGTACTAAGTGCACATACTTTCGCCAGTAACTGACAACTGCCCTTCTTGAATCAGCGGAAGGAGAAACGAAAGTATGTGGCCAGACCGGGATTCAAACCCAGGACCTCTGACTTACGAGTCAGGTGCCCTACCGATTGCGCTACCCGGCCCGGCATAACTAAGAAAGGGGGAGCAACCACTATTGTACGTGACACATTGCCCCAACCTTATACATATTCCTACAAAATTTCATGAAGATATCCCAAATGGTTACTGAGTTATGGCACGCACAAAAATGTTTAAGGATGGACAGCACCATGACATAATACGATCATTTTTTCAAAACGGGCCTACAGCATAATACCACCATTTTTTCCAAAACGGGCGTATAACTAGAAGGCAAGCTGTGTAGATCCAGATGAGGCAGCTCATCATGAGCCACCTCATCTCCATCTGCACTGTTTACAAATTCAAATATTTTCATTTTTAGTGCTTTAAGTGTTAAAATTCTGCTATCTTACCTCTATAGAAATCTGATCAATTTTATTCAGCACATATATACTGGGTATGTAAACCCTATTGCCTTCAACAATGTCTATCAAATCCTCTGATGTACAATCTTCTCGGAGTGTAATATCGGCATTGTGTATCTTGTACTCGCTAAGAATTGTCTTCACAAGGTCGAGGTCTAACTCTGACTGGGCTACCTAAAATAAAAAGAAACTAGAAATGTTTTTCAGAGAAAAACTGATGTCCCCCCACCAGCCCATTTCCCATCCCCTCTAATGAATAAAAAGCCTGTACAAATATAATATCTACCGGTATGCAAGTTTGGAGAAAATCCATCCACTGGTTCTAAAGATATCCTACATATAAGACTATGTCCTTGAAAAATGGGTCATGGTCACCAACTGCTAAACATGTCTTAAACCTGTCAAACGATATATTCATGCAAGCCTGATGAATATCCGTCAACTGGTTCAAGGTATAACTCATTTAAGAGAAAAAAAAATAAGCATTTGTAAGTTTAGCTTTTGACCTCGAAAATAAGGTCAAGGTAATTAAAACATAGTAGACTCTTGAGATTGTCCCAAAGGTATATCTGTGAAAGTAAAGTGGAAATCAAGCCAAAGGCTAATGAGACATATCAATTTTAGTGAAATTTATCATATCTAACTCATCCTGCTATCTTGAAAATGAGGTCAAGGTCACAAAAATATGATCAGCTCTTTAGCTAGTCCTGGTAATGTATTCATGCAAGTTTGGTAAAATTCCATCTACAGGTTCAAGAGATATCATGGGTACAAGAAACTGCATTTAAGTCCTCCAGTGACCTTTAAAATAAGGTCAAGGTCACCAAAATCTAAATAGCTCGTAAACTTGTCCCAATGATGTATCCATGAAAGTTTGGTGAAATTCCATCCATTAGTTTAGGGGTCATTGTGGGTATAAGAAATTGTCATTTAAGTCCTCCAGTGACCTTGAAAATGAGGTCGGGGTCACCAAAACCTAATCAGCCATTAAATGTGTCCCAATGATGTATCCATGCAAGTTTTGTGAAATTCCATCAATTAGTTTACGAGATATCATGCATACAAGAAATTGTCATCTAAGTCCTCCAGTGACCTTATAAATGAGGTCAAGGTCACCAAAATGTCATCAGCTCTTAAACTTGTCCAAATGATGTATCCATGAAAATTTGGCCAAATACTATTCATTGGTTCAGGAGATATTGTGGGTACAAGAAATTGTCATATTAGTCCTCCAGTGACCTTCAAAAATAAGGTCAAGGTCACTAAGATCTAAACAGCTCATAAACTTGTCCCAATCATGTATCCAAAAAGGTTTGGTGAAATTCCATCCATTGGTTTAGGAGATATTGTGGGTACAAGAAACTGTCATGTAAGTCCTCCAGTGACCTTGAAAATAAGGTCAAGGTCACCAAAATCTAATCAGCTCTTAAATTTGTCCTAATGATATATCCATGCAAGTTTGGTGAAATTCCATCCATTGGTTCAGGAGATATCATGCATACAAGAAATTGTCATGTAAGTCATCCAGTGACCTTGAAAATAAGGTCAAGGTCACCAAAATCTAATCAGCTCTTAAGTTTGTCCCAATGATATATCCATGCAAGTTTGGTGAAATTCCATCGATTGGTTCAAGAGATATCGCCCATACAAGAAATTTCATCTAAGTCCTCCAGTGACCTTGAAAATGAGGTCAAGGTCACCAAAATCTAATCAGCTCTTACGTTTGTCCCAATGATATATCTGTGCAAGTTTGGTGAAATTCCATCAATTGGTTCAGGAGATATCGCGCATACAAGAAACTGTCACGCCGACGCCGACCCTGACGGGATCCGCACTGAAAACAATATGTCCCCCCTCACCTTTGGTGGGGGGACATAATCATTAAGTACCTATGCAGCTTACAACAGCATTCTGTAGCTGTGTCCAGGATCAGGTATAAATGTCCCAATATTTCTGAAATAATTTTTCCTTTGCTGTGAATTACTACTGACTACATAAATGGGGTTTCATTGCACACAGCTTTTCATTATCATCCTCCCATCTTCCTTATATGACTGAAATACTGTTGAAAAATGATGTAAAAATCACAAGTCACAAAGAATCAAATGAAGCAGCATCTTATATGCTCAGTGGGGAAAATATTAGCATCATACTATATCTATGCCATTATTTCTTCTAAGGTTTTCATTGTTGGAGATCTTTAACAAGGTCAGGACAGTCTCTCTCAGCTGCACTCTGACAGTTTACCATTCAGGAAAATAGATAGATTCCCATCTTTTCCGGTCATTTTTCCAAAGGGAGACATTTTCATGACTTCCTGTTTGCTCTCCTGGATAATGCAGCCCTTCCAAAATAGGTCTACTCTTAAAGGAAAGAATTTGCTCCTTGGGAGCAAATTCTTTCCTTTATGCGTTGACCCACATAAAGAAGGGAGGCAAAAATGAAAATAGCAGAGTTGCTTACCCACAAACTGTACCCTTTCACCTTAATAGTTCTTACCGTAGATGTAAGATTTAGCCCTCCTTTGTCTTTCTTCTTGAATCCAATATTTGGAGGCTTTTTATTAAGTCTGATGCCGAAACCTTCCAACTCATACTCTATAAGTCTTTTATGTTGTAATGGTTTTAATACATCCAGCACTATGAAAATAACACTACAGGTTCTTGCCACTGAAATGAAATAATAGAATTATGGTGAAAGAATACAACTTAAAAGGAGAAATAACTGGCCTGAAAAAGGAGGAGGGATATTCTTAAAGGACAAAACCTGACTCCACAAGGCAGCAGTTCTTTCCTTTACGAGCACTCACCTCTCCTCTCAGGCCACTCAAGAAGCAGATCTTTAAGAATGGAGCAAATTCTTTCCCTAAAGAGCTGTCCTCTCTCTCTATCATCAAATAAGAGTAGCCCCTCTTGCAGCAACTAAACTGTATGCTGTGACCTCATTACAAGAACCTTCTTTAAAGGGGTCACAACATATGTTTTTATGGACAGATTTGCCAAAAATCCCAAAAATGTCATTTTGAAAACAAAATTTGGGCCATAAATAATCATTCAGTTGTGGTGGTCTAAAGCCAAAGGACGAGTTGCGTTAAGGTGCGATAACGGCCCAATTTTTTCGCGAAATTTCAAAACGGAGTAATTGAAAAAACAAAGACAGTTTTAAACAGGCCAATCCTTATATTTTGAAGATCTGTTCATGTATTTTTGACTATCTTCCTAGAAATACATCATTTTTTTGCCTCAATCTATCCTAGAAATGGCCAAAACAGCAAAAAGTGACCAGTTTGCGAACTTTAACATCAGCGAAAAGTATCAGCGCAGGCGAGACCCAACTTAAAATTTTGACAAAAGGCGTCTTTTAATAAAACAAACATACTATCAAAATATCTACTTGGGTCTTGGCTGCGCTGGGTTTCAAAAATTAACTTTTCCGAAAAAAATATCGCTGAAGTTGGCATGTCTACTTTTTAGCTACGGCACCGGCGGTGCGTTTGTTTACATCAAAGCGGCACGTTGTGTACACATGTAACCTCTTCAGACTGTTTTAAATCAGATTGTTTTGTCACATGGGTGGGAAATTTTTATTGATGAGCGTTATTTATCATTTTGCTTTTGTTTATCATAAGTTTAAAACAAAATAAATGCAGAAGAGAAATCGATAAATCTGTAGTACTGTTGGTGTTAAAGTTTATATAATTTAAAATAATGGTCTATAAATAGAATCACGGGTTGGGTGAGCGGTTTAAGGGACTGTTCTATAACGCAAGTTTCTTTTAAGTTGAGAGATCGATCCCTACTTGGGGCTCTTCATCTTTTTTTTTTTTTCATGATGAAGCCCACTGGTCTACCGCCCCTCGCACCTTCCACAAATTCGCAAGGCCCATGCAGCTGAAGTAATGTCTTCACACTTAACACCAAAACAATGCTATAGGGCCATGTCAAGAAGACCTACCTGGGAAAGGGACAGCTTATTACTGAAGACATAAATACATAGGCGTAGAAAAAAGGTGTGTGTGGGTGGAGGCCCTCCAGTAAATCAGTAAATGCATGACACCCCAACCCTCATGCCCTGCCCCCTTCCCTTTAAACAATGGTTGTCTACGGTTTGCCGGGGGCTGCCCCTTCCCCCCAATAATTTTGAAATGCATAGTGCCCCCCGCCCCCGCCCCCCCCCCCCCCCCCCCCCCCCCCCCCCCGAAAAAAAAGAAAAATTGGTTGTTTACGGTTTGCAACCCGCTCCCTTCTGCTCTCTCCCCCCTACCCTACCCCCCCCCCCTCCCCCCAATACCACTTTAAGAAATTATACGAAGTTCATGAAAAAAATATACCTCCTGAAATACATCAATCACATATAACCAGGGCTGTGGAAAAATTAAAAATTGCACTGATTGTACTTATCCTGGGACAAGTAAATGGTCAGGCTTTACTTGTCTAAATAGAACTTGAGTTGTACCAATGAAATAACAGAAGCTACATCTCTGTGTTATTCAGGGGAATAAATAAGGGGAGTATTTTGTGACATCATTTCGACAAAATTACCAGCTTTTCGTTTCCTCTTTCATAGACCTACTCTTAAAGGAAAGAATTTGATACCTCTGGGAGCAAATTCTTGAAGTGAAGAGTAGCGTCTATTGGGAAAGGGTTTCAGAAACAGGGAAGCCACCCTCTGTTTCCAAAAGTAAGCTCCATTTAAAATATGGCAGTTGTATTCAGTCGACTTAAAAGAGATTTATGTATATTTATATAGAATACATGGCATCTATAATATATAACTGCATGATATACTTGTCTATGGACAAGTAAATTTTTCACTTGTCCTTAGTAAAATGGGGCAACTAGGACAAGTCGGTCACAGTATTTCCACAACCTTCATGTAACACAAAACTTTGCTATGATCAGAGAGTAATCTGAAAAGAAAACTCATTGGAAGGTACTCAGGTAACAAATATTTTATTAGAAAAAAAATAATTTGATATCATTTTCCGTCCCATTGTCAATCACAAAGACTTCCTTAAGCGTACGAAAACAGAAACGCATATACACCCTAACACACAACAGGACTGCAAGAAGCTCGTTTTCTCTGGGTGAGTCAATGTTCCTGTGTGGCTGGAATGAACAAGGATTCTTCTTCCTGCCCATCCTGATGAACGCAATGCGGCTGTGATTACACCTAAGGTAGCATTACATGTAAAAGTAAGTCGGACAGGCATTGGCGTTTTACAGAAAATGTCGTGATGTGAGCTTGTGTTAATTCTCATCACAAAAGTTCTTTGAGTCTCTTTAAATGTAGCTATGAATGCAATGAGAAGAGGCAAGCTTTGAGGTAGCTTTGCAATAAATATAGGGTAAAAAATGATTAGCAGTTTTATTGCCCGAGGGGAGCCGTAATGAATATAGAACCACACTGTCCACCTGAAAGTTTGTTAGAAATAAACCGATGGATAAGCAGAGCTAGCAACTTATAACCAAAAAGGTACGCAGCCTGAAAAGGGTGCATGGGTATTAACCGTAGTGTCCGCCTTTTTTACACGTAGGGACAAGTTTCGTGACTTCCTGTTTCATTCTATGGAATAATAATAATAATAATAATAATAACAATAATAAACATCCAAAATGTTTCTACTTTGAAAGGAAAAATTTGCTCGTGTTGGTGCAAATTTTCCCAAATTGCCCCGTTTTAGCAGGGTGGTACAAAAGTAAATAGAATCTATGGTGATCAGGACTTACCGAGGATAATCAAATATACTTAGGCTATGCTTGGGCGAATGTGATTTTTTTGTGTTTTTTTTTCGTTTGAAGTTGAGTTTGAGAGAAAGCACCAAACAGCATATGTGGAAAGCGAAAGCTGAGATGAGCTTATTCATTCAAGCAGTCCCGTCCAAAGTAACGCATGTAGTCATCGAAAGTGAAGGGTCCAGTCTAAATGAACTGCCCGTAACTACAGGCAGATCTGAGTCTTAAGTTCGTTTTTGCACATAAGGTGCACAGAGGAGTGAAAAAGGTAAAGGTTTCTCATAGCCCAGTGGCCGCAGGAGCAGTGGCGGTAACAGGCCCACTCTATCTTGGGCACAGCATGAAAGGCGGAGCCCATCTCTCTTCTAATGCTGCTTTCTTCTTCCCTACTTCGATACACGTGCGAATGTGAACATGCGCGGACCCATATGAACCATGTGGGCGCGGGCGTTTAATCACAGAAGTCTGTAGAGAAAACATATCACAGAGGTGTTCAAGTTGGTTACTTATCTGAGGGAAACAAGTAAGCGAAATGTGCAGGGCCTCAGTCAATACAACACATATTAAGCAATATTAAACCATACAGTATATTTATGCAAGTTGTCTGTCATTATTGACAACACAATCAATCATTTTATCCATTTTCGGAATACCTGCTCGGGTACTATTCAATCTATCAGTGGGCTATAATTCTCTCAAAGTAGGGCAATGGTAACTTCAGGTTGCCATGACAACCTACGTTCTGGCCGGTTCATAGACGACCAAGAAAACAGAGGGGAAAATGGACAAAACCCTGCTTGTTTACACACTGAGCAGGCAACCAAGCAGTTGCCTTGTTATCTCATGATCTAGGTTTTATGGACGGACAAATGAACAGAAAGACGGTGTGGCTGATGGATGAATAACAATAATACATCCTAATCTGGTCGAATATCTGAAGGACACTAATAATGGATTGCCTTGTTGGATTTATTCTAAAAATGTAGCTGACAAATATCATCAAAATTAGAATAGGTAAGTATCCAGTATCCATTTTTGATGAGGGTCGGTTTGCAAAAGCTATAAGAATTTAATAAAAGTGATGAATCATCAATATATTATTTTTTTATTTTCGTTTTTTTTTTTTTTTTTTTTTTGTTTGTTTGTTTTTTTTTTTTTTTTTTTTTTTTTTTTTTTGTTAATTCGTTCAATCTTATCCCATTAATGGCCTCAGCAGTGTATTAATTAAGGTATTAAGGTATTCCCAAGTGAATTAAAAAATTTGTGGCATAAACAAAATACTAAAACAAAATTGATTGATTTATTGCTTAACGTCCACGGTAAACAACTATGGTCATGTCGGGACGGTCAGTTAAACTAACCACACTATTCCTGGGCAGGCTTAGACCTCCTAAGCGGTTAACCAGTTCTAAGTGCACATACTTCGCCAGTAACTGACAACTGCCCTTCTTGAATCAGCGGAAGGAGAAACGAAAGTATGTGGCCAGACCGGGTTTTGAACCCAGGACCTCTGACTTATGAGTCAGGTGCCCTACCGATTCCGCTAAGCGGCCCGGCTAAAAAAATAATAATCTAAAAAAATGAGTAAGATTGAAAATTTAAAGAGTAACTACACTTAAGGAACTGACTGAATCAGATCCCAAACCCTATCCCCAACATCAAAGGGAAAGTTGTTGCCATGGCAACGTCAATCATAACACGTTAATATATTAAAACATATCTGTGACTATCACATGTAAACATCATATAACAGTTTAAACAAGTCAAATAAAGAATAAAATGCAGAAATACTGCGAAATACGTTAAAAATGTTTTAGATTTGTGAAAGTTTTGAGGTTGTTACCATGGCAACGGCAACCATAACGCGCTTTAGATATTATGTAAATTATATATTCTTTAAATACTTCCAATAATAGATGTTACAAATCAAATCAAGAAAATCCAGCATGAAATACTGCAAAAAATAAATTTAATTAAACGCTTTAAAAATGTGTCATTAGAAGTTGTTGCCATGGCAACAACAAATATACCACGCTTATATTATTACTTTTTTCGGTAATTATTACAGTCATACATCCTATAATAATTTAAACATTTATCTTTTATATGCTACAAAAGTTTTTATATTTGATTTACAATGGTGTTACTTTGACTATTTCTGTGTGTATTTTGGTTGTAAAAGGCTGAGTTATTGCCCTTTAGTACTCAGTAGTCTGATGTCATCATTGTCAAATATGCACAAGCATAAACACTAATTAATATTGTCATAGTTTAACTTCATAAATACTCGATGCATAGCCCAGAGGAAAAAAAAACGCTATTAAATTCTTCCCCACTCCCTTTTTTTACCCAAATTTCCTGCTTGCTACCACACATTACAAATGACAGATTTTCTCAGAAATGAGCATCAGTACAGGAATAAAAATTATACTTCTTTTAATTAGAGTTACCTAACTAAATTTTTATGACAACAAAATTCATTTCTGACATGGGGCCAAAATCGGCCCTTATTGCACCTCGTCCTTTGGTAGAATTTTGGCCTTTTTTTCAACAGAAAAGAGTGTGGGTGCGTTTATTAGAGATGGGCCATTTACTGAAAGAAATACAGTTATACAGAATAGTTTATACCTGCAATAACCTGTTTTCCTCTTCCTTTCCCATCTTTTGCTCCTTCAATGATACCGGGAAGATCAAGTAACTGCAAAAATAGGAAAATATTGTACAATGACTGTACAGTAAAAATTCTTAAAATTGGGACATTTAAAATAATTACCATAACTGTCCTGAAAAGGAGTTTTGTTTTACAATGCAGTTAACTGCATTGTAAAACAAAACTCCTTTTCAGGACAGTTATGATGCAGATGGCATGGCAAGCACTGCAGATCCCAATCAGACTGCTCCAGTCTGATCTGGGTCTACACTAGTTTCTCAGATCTATCGTTCCCAATACTTGAATTTTTATGGTATCTTTCGTAAGCTAGATTTTTTAAATTTTAATTTGAGATTTTCTGTTTAGTTTGACTGAAAATATTCATAAAAAAATAGAACTTAACATCTTAAGTTATTGTTATCTAGCGATAAAAAGAATGAGAATTCCACCTATTGGTGTATAATGCTTGCTGTGCACTTATACAAAAGCATCCTGAGATAAACCAGAAACCAAAAGTTTCAGCCGACATAAAAGCAATACTCATGCTTGGCTTTCTACTTACCGCCAGCAAGACGATGCAACCTACATTCTGTATATGAATTTTGTATGAATAACAAGAATTCCGCAGAATGCTATGTCGCACCTGCCTTGCTCTTCCACAGTAGCAGAGACCATGGCTAGATTAGGCTTGATCAATTCATGTATAAAAATTTGAGCGAACTGGCCTTGCAAGCTAAGAAGGATGCAAATTCTGGACATAAAATTCAAGTCAACAGAGTATGAAATAATCATTAAAAATATAAAGAACTTAAACAATCTAAGAGACCAGCTTAAGAAAACATTTTATGCCATGTCTGATGATGGTAAGTGGATTAGTTTGTGAGAAATGTACT
Source organism: Ctena decussata (assembly GCA_963989385.1). NCBI lineage: Eukaryota > Metazoa > Mollusca > Bivalvia > Lucinida > Lucinidae > Ctena > Ctena decussata. Next base: position 9,412,837 of record OZ022511.1, read on the forward strand.
TTAATGCTAGAGTTCATACAAATGTGGATGCCAGGTTGACCTACAAATTTCCAAAGCCAACAGAACACATGAAATATACATAAAGCATAAATGTTTGATTTTTAAACCGCTGTGTTTAAAGAGAAATGGGCTTACATGCTAGGGTCAATGCCATGTTGGACGCAAAATTTTACAAAGTCAGCAGCCCTTGAAATAAAGGCCAAGGGCAGAAGGAAGTGCAGCAACCCTTGAGACCTTTTTTATGAAGAGATAATTCTAGGTATCATACTTTGAGAGAAATGGACTTAAATGCTAGGGTCGATGTAATATTTTACGCGAAATTTAAATTTATGAAGTCAGCAGAGGGTTAAATATAGGTCAAGGGGAGAAAAAAGTGTCACCTGCCTTAGGAACATTATAAGAAGAAACTAAGTACCAGGTTTATAATGACTGCAGGTATCATAGATTGAGAGAAATGGATTTAAACACTAGGGCCAAGATAATTTTGAACATTAAATTTTACGAGGTCAGCAGAGCATGAAACATAGGTCAAGGGTATAAAAAAGTGCAACATACCTTGAGAACATTCTAAGAAGAAACTTTATACCAGGTTTGACAATTGTAGGTATCATAGCTTGAGAGAAATGGACTTAAACACTAGGGTCCAGGTAATTTTCGAAATTGAATATTACAGTCAGCAGAGCATGAAATATAGGTCAAGGGTAGAAAAAAGTGCAACATACCTTGAGAACATTCTAAGAAGAAACTTTATGCCAAGTTTCACCATTGTAGGTATCATAGTTTGAGAGAAATGGACTTAAACACTAGGGTCGAGGTAACTGTGGACGGACGGACTAACAGACAGAAAAGTGAACTCCTATATCGCACCTTGCTAAAGCAGGTGCGACAAAAAGTGATCTCCGCTTCTCTAAAAGCAGTTTGTCCAAGTTCTCATTTCAGAATCATTAAGAGGAAATTTCTTAATTATGCACATAGAAAAAGCACTGCTTTGTACCCAATAAATGGCCTCTCTGAAAGTTTGCTGCCATCATTATTCATTCTATCACACCTTAAGCATTGTTATACTGACTTGGCCTCAAACTTCTTTAGTATGCAATGTTGAGACCCACTCTTTCAAAAAATTATTTTTGGCTTTAACTGTTGTTAGTAAAATAAACTAAAGCTACATCTCAGCAGTCACAGTTTCCATTTTTTTTTTCACCCCATCAAGTTTGGGTTTTCCAATCCATGATTATTTTTCCACTAAAATCAAGTCTAGGTAATTTTTCCATCTATCCACTTTATTTTAAAATTTCTACATTTCCAATATTTTCCCACTTCATCATGAAGTGGAAAAATATGCAAAAATTACCTCATACAGCTGAAAAACAGAAAATTGTGGAAAATTACCCAAATCTGCTGATTGGGAAAATGTGGAAAATTACCCAGTCTCTGCCTTTAATATCTGGAACTTTACCTGACCAACAGCAAAGGTCTTCGCCCCCTTTTTTACAGGCAAGTGTCACACTGCCATATACATACCTGAACTTTAGCACCTTTGTACCTGATGACCCCTGGCACAGTTGTGAGAGTTGTAAATTCATAGGCTGCTACCTCAGAGTAAACTCCTGCTAGGTTACTTAACAGTGTTGACTTTCCTACTGATGGAAATCCTATAAAAGCAAAGACACACTTATTTCTTAATATCCTACATTTTCAGAACTCTAGATAAGAGGGAGTATTTGGTATAATTAGGGATAATTTTTGTTAATTCTGGATAAAAACATATGTTGTGACCCCTCATCTGAACCGTCTCGGTGAGACGGTTCAGGTGAGGGGTCACAACATATGGTTTCAATGAGAAGTAAAGAAAATTATCTCCCAATTATCATCAAATACCCCTCTAATCTAGAGCTCTGCACTTTATTGCATGCAATACTTATAATGGAAAGATCTAATACATGTATTTTTATATGAATGCATTTTCTTGTAATTCCATTGGTTATTTTTAGTTCAATTCCTACGGAAGTGAAATAAGTTCAGCAAAGTGTAACAGATTTTGTATATATGCGAAATTTAATCTAAAGTGACGCCAAAGAGCATCAAAGTGTCAAGGATAACTGAGCCACAACATGACAAAACCAACAATGTGGCATGTGCCCCAGGTGAAGACTCAGATCAGCCAGGGCATCCGCCCAGTCTGATCAGAGTCTTTGCTGTGAGCTTAAAGGGTAGCTAGGGATCTAAGATAGCTTCATGCGGACAGCGAAGACTCTGATCAGACTGGGCGGATGCACAGGCGGAGTTTTTGATGGGCATGCATGCACCTTTATTGGATCTGTCGTGTCGCAATTAGCTCAATTAGGGACCGACCATTTGATATTCTGGGGGGGGGGGGGGGGGGGGGGGGGGGGGCCTGGTATATTTATCAAAAAAATTCCCTGTCTTTGGATATGCAAGAAAAAAATAACCTGTCTCATAAGGGGGTTCAAAAAAATAATCTGGCCTCAAAAGTGAGAGAAAAAAATAACCTGTCTCCACCCAAAATTTCAACAAAAAAAAATATAGTCTGCAGATAATTCCAATGGAATTGAGTATTTATAATGTCTCTGGCTTCTGGGGGGCTGCGCCCCCCAGACCCCCATATTTATAGTAATATTTTCATATTATCTACAATTGGTTGACAAACAGCGGGCACGCATGAGCATACATTTACAAAAACATCCTATACAATGCAACATTCACATACATGTATTAATGATCTGCCACATTACTAAGTAAATGTTTCCACTAAAACTGAATTGCAAAAGAGTCACTAGCTTATGGGAGACAAAACCATAATGGCAAAATAAACTTTCTAAAAGGCAAAAGTCCTAATATAAAAACCCTTATTTTTATCATCATTCCTAGTTTTTCTCTATAGTTTCCAGTCTTAAAATTGCCATTGAAATTGCTTTAGCTTCTGGGGGGCGTTGCCCCACAGACCCCCCTTTGTTAACTTCCTAGCACATAACTTTCAGCCATTTTATTAATGCCCCCCATGCATGTATAATGTGACTCTATCAGTAAGTATTTATCAAACTTTGTCAAGTACGAATAAAGCATGTTTGGGCATATACTGGGATAGAAAAAAAAACCTTAAAATCCTAATGTTAGCCCTAAAACTTTGCCAAAATAGCCCTAAATTTTGGCCAAAATATCCCTAATTTAAGGCCTAATTTTTTTCTAAACTCATACAGGGATGTTTGTATCTGTACCTTAGATGAAAGTAACATGCTCCAGGCACTGGTTTGCAAAAGCAAGCTAAGCAATGCCCTTGGCCTGGTTAAAGACAGCACCTAGTTCTTTTTGTGAGAAAAAAAGGTGTAAAAAATACTGATGTGAGTAAAACAAAAGGATATTATGGTCAAGTAAACAAGGGTCTGATAGTTCACTTCAGCTATAGAATAATAAAAAAAAATAACCTGTTTGAGTTAGTTTGTAAAAAAAATAAATTAGCTCCCACAAGGTGAAAAAAAAGAGAAATTGTTTCCAGAGGCCAGTGAAATAAAATGTTGTGTCTCCATCAAGAATACCAGCCCCCCCCCAGAATATCAAATGGTCGGTCCCTTAGCTTTACTTTACATGGCTGTATAACTAAATTCTCAAATCTTACCAACAAAGCCAATCCTGGCATCTCCTGTTTTGGCGACATCAAAACCCTCTCCAGTTCCTCCTCCACCGCCCTTGGGTTCTATCAGTTCTCGACGCAGCTTTGCAAGCCTTGCTTTCAAGAGACCAAGATGACCCATAGTGGCCTTGTTCCTTTGTGTACGGGCCATCTACAAAAAAGCATTTGAGCTGTGACGTGAGAAAACCAACAAATTGATTGTGGGCCCAGTGCAGACTCAGATCAGCCTGGGCATCCTCACAGACTGATCAGACTCTACGTAAGTGCTTAAAGGGTAGCTAAGGGTCTAAGCTACCTCCATGCGGACAGCAAAAACTATGATCAGACTGGGCGGATGCCCAGGCTGGTCTGAGTCTCTGCTAGGTGCACAACCACTTTGTTGGTTTTCTCATGTCACGGCTCATTTGCCTTTCAATCACTGATACCTGACAGTTTGTTCTAGATAAGAAATAGGCTATAATGGCTGTAATTTGCATAACAGCAAACAAAGTGAGACGCGGCTCATTATCATGCTATTTCTGCCCATTTACAGAAATTTTCTTGCCTCAGGAAAAAATATCAGAAGCCTGTACCTCAACACACCTCAAGATATGGACAGTACATGTATTTGACAATACATAGCAATTTTTGCATAGTTTCAGTTTCTGTATTAATGCATGCGTGTTTATAGCATTAACATCTCGTGTCCGTAGCAAAAAGAGATAAAATTATCGTACCAGTAACTTACAAAGTCAAAAAAAAGAACGGATATTTTGAGTATTATCATAAATATCAACTCATTCCAGGGTTTCACTCTGTTCTATATCTTGACAACGCACCGGTTAAGGAAATATGTCCGCTGGTAAGATTGTTTATTCTCAATTTTACATGTACTGAATGCGTCATTTTTGACAGTTGGTGGGAAAGGATTGAGATGTTTAATGGATGAATGAGCTAGACTAATTGGCAGCACTTGCATCTATTGCATTCATGCAAATCCATGACAAAAACAATGACCGGTGTCATGATTACGAAGCTGTGATGCAGTAAAAGTCATTTACTCTCGGTAAAAGTTACCTGTTATTACAGTTAGATTAGGTACCTTTATTGATGCGTGAGCCAATTTAACACCTGGCTGCATCTTATCAGCGAATACCCCTCGGAATGGAACAACCAATATTGCACCCTGTTAGGTAATTAGGTCATAGAAAAGTAATCCTTTTGACTTGCCACCAGTTAAGTAGATACTGCAAAATCGAGTACGGTTCAGAAAAAAAGATATAAAAAAATTCAGCATCTGGGAGATTCTGCAAACTTCCCTGGAGCACGCAAGATGGGCTTCATTTCCAGGAGACTCCTGGATGACCCGGGACACATCACATGTATGAGCCAATCAAATGAAAAGGCGTTAGAAGTTCAGTGTCAAAACAGGCTTCATTTATGTCATATGCAGGAATGAAATTGCAAAGTGTGCCATCCTTCGGAATGAGACATTAATTGGAATTTAGAGGCCTCCCGTGCAGATAGAGACATCTATCCCCTCTGTAGTTGCATGGCTACAAAGGGGCTCATCTTATAAAACTGGAGTGGGATGTATTGTGCACCTGCTGATATTCCTTGAAAGGGTGAAGCAGTATAGGTATAATATGTAATAAGCTAAGTTCAGGGCTCAGCCTACAGGGCGATTTGGGAGAAAAAGTTTACCTTAGATGGCTAACTTTTCCCTATTTTGAGCTGAGGGAGAAGCGAAAATGTATGGAACATATATGGAAATCCAAAATTTGGACCAAGTTCAGAAAATGTAAAGAAAACTTCTCCCTGTCTGAAAGCTGTAGGCTGACCCCTGTGAGTTTGGTGTATATTTTGCGTAATGGCACAGAGTTAGCAGACACTCTTTCACCAGGATTACGCTTTCATGTAATGTAGAGATCAAACATGGTTTTTCATGCATAAACATTTGCAAGGTCCCTCGGGAGATGTTAAAAACCTCCGCCAATGTTGAAAACCAAGGCCAAAGGCCGAGGTTTCTAATCATCTTCCGAGGGACCTTTTAATGCATTAAAAAAAATGTTTGATCGCTATTACTGCATAAATTCTACATCTACCAATTGAGCGCACGGCCAATATTGGCATAGTCACACTGTGTATACAGCGAAAATGTTGGCGAACTATTTTTCGGCCTCATTGCCATTACCTTGCTGATTCCTACACACACCATGCATGTCTATAAAAATCCTCACTGCAGTCTTGCCGCTCGTTTCTGTACTGAGTGTTGCCCTGCAACTTGCATACAAAGTCGTTAATGTGGTCATTATCGGCACGTGAAAACGCACGTTAATACATGGTTTTGTGTTCGTTAAAACATGCCTATTAATAGTGTGTGCCTCCTCTATTTCTGCAAAAATGACATATACTATCTGTGCACGAATGTTATGTTGTTGTGCAACTGCCGATTACTGATACTGTCTGGTAACTGCGCCTTTTCATAACCGTATGCTGTTTTGTTTACATGTATGACCCAAAAATCAATATTTGTAGTTTATACCTCAGCCTCTATTTCGGATATTTTTTCAAGAATTCCCATAATGAAGAAAGAATTTCAGGCTTTAACTCTTTTCAAATGTTTTTAGATCTTGTCAAGAAACGTGAAAGTGCTCCAACATCTTCCTATAAGCGCTTGCACGGTTACTAGAAATACCGGAATACACTTAATTACCGGAATATACCAAAATACACCGGAATATACCGGAATCTACCGGAATATACCAAAATACACATTTGTATTTACCGAAATACACTATAATATTACCAGAATAAATGTAATGTTATCCAAAATATGTCGTTTAGTAACAGATGCATGTAAAAACCGATAAGTGAATGACCCATACAAAGACCCTAACCAGCTTGCACTCTGCACAGTGATACCTATCCAAAGCCAGTACCCTGGTCCATTTATTCTCACTACAGATGCAAAAATAGCATTTTCTGAGCTGGAAATAGTTCTTATTTACCTACTATTCTACCATTATTTAAGTTCATTTTGATAATAAAAATGTTTATTTTGGTGTATTCCGGTATATTCCGGTATATTCCGGTAATAAGGTGTATTCCGGTAATTCTAGTAACCCGCGCTTGCATGCTCGGTTGGTAAAAGCTAGAACTGGGTTCCGGAACGTTTCGTGCCAAACCAGTTCGTACCGGGACGTTTCGTCCGAGACGATTCGTATCAATTTTTCGTCCGGGACGTTTCGTCCCACTTTTTGGGACGATTCGTCCCATGCATTTTTGATGCCAAAAGTATATTTTTATGCATTATTTCATTGACTTCTGAATTTTGGAATACCATGCGACATGTGTTTGTTAATTTAAGATTTCCCTGAAAAAGTATACCCAAATCTTTTCCCTGAGTATCACTCTGTACCATACATGTACATGTATGTATCCTACATTGTGACTTTGCCAAGCTTTAGGCTACGGTGAACTTTGGCATGGTCCTTGCGCTGGAATCTGTTAGAAGGACTTGATATAGTGATGTACACAAACTGCACAATAACATTGTATCTGCTGCTTTTTAATTGCAAATAAAGTTAATTTAAATGTGTTTCTTCGTATTTTTAACACGCTCTTATATCAAATATTTAAGATCATTATTTTGTAAATATTTCTGGTTAAATTAAAGTTACTGCATGGCAGATCTTCAATATTTTAATAAATTTCAATACTCTATAATAGTGTGCAATAAATTTTGATATGAAAAAAAGTGTATTTCATTTTGTACTATGACGTCGCGCACGGTATTGGGGAACAAAACGTAACGTCAAACTGTCAAGCGGCTACAATTTTTCGCATTATGAGAATGTTAATCGCGGGGCTCAATTGTCTTATACCGAAAGTAGTGAAACAAACACGCCACGGAAAAAAAGAAACCCGGTCCGATCCTTTAAACATGTTGTAAGGACGACATCAATGAGAATTTATTTACAGTTTTGCTTATTCATTTGCTTTTTCAGTATAGGACGGATCTATTTGCATTTATGAACACGATATGAATTGAGTTTGTAGTACAAATTCTATCGGAAGCTGCAAATATAAACCATACTTTATCCCTGTACGGTAGCTTTTAGCCGTTTCACGATAATTTATTTCGTTATACTTTACTATCCTCTGTATTCGTGTCTAGAACGAATTATATTTCTTGCGTCACCTTTCCCGTTTCTTTTTTCAGCTAGTCATCTTGCCACTGGAAAGACTTTTTATGCCGGTGACATATCATATACATGTATTTATATATTTATGGGCTTCAAACTTTGAGAAAATTTTTTACCGATGGCAAGAGAAAGTATTGCTGTATAGCCGAACCTGTCTTAAGCAAGCAGCCAAGGGAGGTGCAAACCCGCTTGCTTAAGACAGGTGCTTGCTTAATACAGGTCAATTTGTAATGAAAATGGAATTTTTGTAAATATTTTTTTTTTGCCTTTAAATACAGTTATTTGCTTCACAGAGCTGACCTTTAAGACGTGTTTGGCTATAATGACGTAGACCTAAAAATTTCTAGTCAGCCGCGTATAACAATAAGGTTTCACATGCATGAAACGTTTGAATTTCTATATTTGTCGCCGCGTTACAAAATTTAAGACCGATGTAAATGCGCATAACAATTTTATTATTCAACTGTATTTAATCCCAATTTAGCAGATAATACAAACAGACAATGTACATTTTAGAAATTTGCTTTTAGCACAGATTGCTGTACGTATTTTGTCCAAATCAGCTTAATAACATACATAGGTGTAAGAGTTTGGTATCAAATTTGAAATTTGTTACAAAAATTAAGACCGCGGATTTTTTAATTTCTTTCCGCATCTGTAGAGAAAAAGTAATTATTCTTATATAGCTCATAAGTGATGCATAAGTACATTTGAATCATGTACATATATTTTCAAAATTTCTTTACTCTGATGTAATAAATACTGTCCGAAGAAACGAGCCCTGCAATTTTGACGTTAATTTGAGCGTGAGTTACACTATTTTACTTTTAACAATAAATTCATAAAATGGCGATTGTTGAAGAATAAACAATAAAAGCGATATGGAGTTAATCTAGAAAATTTCCTCTTTTTCGTAAGCAAATTTTCACAAAAATTCACATCGATATTTCTGTGTAGCATTTCTTGGAGTATGCCCACCATGCCGACTTTGTTACAGAGTTACACGCATTTTAGCGTAAAACCCAACCGTTTTGCGCCCGCATGAGGATTTACATAGTTTCAAATCCAATTTTTATTGACCCGAAAATAAATTTAATAACAATTCACGATTTTAGAATAGTTTATGGCATAAAATTCGAAAATGCACTTCCCCCACAGAGCCAATTTCATATCTGTCCGTGAATGTACCCCAATACCGTGCGCGACGTCTATATGTTCAGAATCAGAATCAGAATTGTTTACTGGTGATACGTCCAAAGACAATCATTCACTAGGACCTGTGAATCAGGGAAGCTAGTCCCTAGCCCTTATAAGAGAAGTAAACTTAGTAACTGAATCCTCTGCACACTCAGCAGCAGAAATAAGTGAATCTTCCAGGGAATTCCAATCTCTAATAGTCTGGGGGAAGAAACTGGACTTGTAAATGTCAGTCCCAGCCAATGGGGTTTGAAATGTCAGGGAATGATGATTCCTGGTACGCCTATTTGGGGGAACAAGGTCATTTATGGGTATAGTGCCTGCACCCCTCAGACCTTTGTAAAGCATTATAAGTCTACTATCTTTCCTTCTCTTTTTTAGGGATTCCCACTTAAGTTTCTCCAGAATGCCAGTCATACTCCCAGTTTCATATGTGTAATTTCCCGTTACAAATCTAGCTGCCCTTTTCTGCACCTTCTCAAGTTCATCTTGAAGAAGAATACTTTGAGGGTCCCAAACTGAACTGCCATACTCCAGGACTGGACGTACCAGAAGATTTTCTATAAAATACGGGACGAATTTCTCAGACGAACCCCCCCAGGTAAAACAACATTCTGGATATATATTCGATCAGAATCAGAATCAGAATTGTTTACTGGTGATACGTCCAAAGACAATCATTCACCAGGACCTGTGAATCAGGGAAGCTAGTCCCTAGCCCTTATAAGAGAAGTAAACTTAGTAACTGAATCCTCTGCACACTCAGCAGCAGAAATAAGTGAATCTTCCAGGGAATTCCAATCTCTAATAGTCTGGGGGAAGAAACTGGACTTGTAAATGTCAGTCCCAGCCAATGGGGTTTGAAATGTCAGGGAATGATGATTCCTGGTACGCCTATTTGGGGGAACAAGGTCATTTATGGGTATAGTGCCTGCACCCCTCAGACCTTTGTAAAGCATTATAAGTCTACTATCTTTCCTTCTCTTTTTTAGGGATTCCCACTTAAGTTTCTCCAGAATGCCAGTCATACTCCCAGTTTCATATGTGTAATTTCCCGTTACAAATCTAGCTGCACTTTTCTGCACCTTCTCAAGTTCATCTTGAAGAAGTATACTTTGAGGGTCCCAAACTGAACTGCCATACTCCAGGACTGGACGCACCAGTCCCTTGTATGCTGACTCCTTAACATCTTGTGGACATGCTGCAAAGTTACGTCTGAGGAAGCCGAGGGTCCTATTAGCCTTTGTGCAAATATTACTGACATGTGTGTTCCATTTCAAATCATTGGCAATGGTTATGCCGAGATACTTGATAGTTTCTACATTACTGAGGACCGTTCCCTCTAAGGTATAGGAAGCATTGATCATCTTGATCCGTTTCCTTGTAATTTGCATTATATTGCATTTAACAGGTTGAAATCTCAAGCCCCAACTCCTTGCCCCACAACCTAAATGACATATATCCTCCTGAAGTTTCACAGTGTCTTCAATATCTCTGATTTCGCGATAGCAAACACAGTCGTCAGCAAAATGTCTTAATTCCGAGTCAATATTTTCTGTTATATCGTTAATGTATAACGAGGACAACAATGGTCCAAGCACAGTGCCCTGGGGGACACCTGACAAAACCGGGGCCCAATCCGACTTAACTCCATTTACCACCACACGCTGCTGCCTGTAACAGAGAAAAGAATCTACCCATTTCAGAGTTTTCCCACCAATACCATAGCCGTATAGCTTATATTTAAGTAATTCATGAGGGGGAGTCTCAAAAGCTTTCTCGAAGTCCAAGATAAAAGTGTCAACCTGACCGCCCTTATCCAAGATTTTAGCCCAGTCATTTATAACCGTGATCAATTGAGTTTCAGAGCTATGTTTCTTACGGAAAGCATGTTGTCTGTCTGACAAAAGTTTATGTTCATCCAAATGTGCCATAATATTAGAGCAGACAATGTGTTCGAGTAACTTGCATGGTACACAAGTTAGAGAAACCGGTCGGTAATTGCAAGCCAAAGACCTATCTCCTTTTTTGAAGAGTGGGCATATATTTGCAAGAGACCATTCCTTGGGGATTTCACCCGAGGCAATAGATTGTTGGAAGAGATGAGCGAACATTGGGACTAATTCAGATGCTAGTTCTTTTAAGACTCTGGGATGCAATTCATCAGGTCCTAAAGCTTTCGATGGGTGCAAGCCCTTAAGAAGTTTCGTTACACCTTCTGCCGAAACAAGAATGTCCTCCATGAAAGGAGCCGAGCGATTAGGAAGGGGGACTTGGGTGTGCTCACTTTTGTTAAACACATCCGAAAACTGACCGTTAAATTCATCAGCCTGTTCCAACTCTGACTCGGCAACACCACCACCATTTTTCTTCTTTAGGGGTGGGAAACCTTGAGTATCTTTCTTTTGACTATTAATGTACCTGTAGAAGTCTCTGGGATTAGCCTTTATGGTTTGAGGGCTGGATTTGGATTTTGATTGTTTCAGTTCCTGGTCTTTGCATACTTTTTACTTTTATGTCACCAACCAAGTTATTGACATACAAATCATGTTGCTCTTTCACATCAGCTTTAATTTCCCTTCTCAAAGATTCAAATTTTGACCTAAGTTTGCTACTGCCAGTCTTATTGGCCTTCGCATGTGTCTTATTTCATCTACGAATCTTCCTTCTTATCTCAGGGGTTATCCAAGGAACAGAAGAGGTTGACCTACTGGTTTTTGAGGGGATATGCTTTTCAGCAGACTCCTGAATAAAGGAGGTTATCAAGTCAAATTTTTCCTGAACTGAGCGATTGTCCGAGTAACCATTGAAAGTAAAAAGTATGCAAAGACCAGGAACTGAAACAATCAAAATCCAAATTCAGCCCTCAAACCATAGTTGGAAACAACTAAGATTACAAATAATCAAGATACAGAGAACATATGGCCAACCGAGTGAGCAGCTTGTTCCCAAAAGGTGGCCACTCAGCAACCCAACCGAACCAAAAATAATAAGAACATACATAAGGTAAAACATCACAGAAACTCTGACACCAAAAAACAGGCAACAGAGAACCACAACAGAACTACCGCCTTGGAACGGTCAGTAATGAATTACTGGGGGGGCTTAAATCGATTTTACAGGCCCAACCTCACCCTCAGTTTCTGAAGTGGAACAAAACATTTAGTTGGTTGTTCGGTTCGCATGATAACCCTCTAACTCGTCAATGAATCATCACGGTAAACACATAAATCAAATTTCAACACCATGAAGAAGCAAAGACGAGGACTCAACAGGTACAACGGTCCGTCTGACAGGTGGAGATCCCTGTCCTGCCAAACGACCCCACTGGAAATCTGAAGCAAAAGAAGGTCACCAGTTTTGCGAAGTCTGACGCTTCTTTCCTCATTGATTCAAAATCTCCCTTTTGGTACAAAAACACTTTCCTCCGAGGTTTCTTTTTATGGGGGGACATAAATTTTCAATGTTCCTGATATCACATCATGATCACTAAGTTTGTCCGGGGAATGTAGTTCTTGAAACTGACCAGGAAGCGAAGTGAGAATTAAATCCAATGTGTTTTTTCCCGAGTCGGGAAATTCACCAGTTGTTCTAAACCATGGTCATTCATGACATCAATCAACATTTGTCCCTCTGACTGACTTAACACTGATCCTGACTTATTAAGTCGGTCTGGCCAATCAATATCTTTGAAGTTGAAATCCCCTGTGATCTGTGTAATATTTAAATAAGTTTTAATGCCATTTAAAAGTGTGTAATTAATGAGACTGAAACTGAGCAGAATAATTGTATTCTTTCGTTACCAAATCATTATTGTATCAAAATATTCTCAATTTAAGTGTGGGACGAAACGTCCCGGACGAAACGTCCCAATAAAAAAATGACGTTTGGGACGAAACGTCCCGGTACGAACTGGTTTTGGCACGAACCGTCCGTAACCGTAGAACTGAGCCCCGTAAACACCGAAAATTCCAACAGAACTACAACACCAGAAGAGATGTTTTCAATTCGAGGCTATATTTAGACACCAATTCGGAATGCTGTTGAAAAATTTTGATAACAATGTTATCAAAAAAAATTGCTGCACAAACTAAGTTTTACTTTTCTCACTAACACACCTTGCATGGTCAAGTCCAAATAGTACTCTCAAGGGGTTAGATAGGTAGCTACCGTAGGTAGGTAACGTAGATAAGGCAGGTAGGGTTAGGTAAGGTTAGGTAATTTAATGTAATATAGTGTAGGGGAGGGGAGGAGAGGAGAGGGGTGTGGAGGGGTGGTTAGCTAGCTAAAGGCCATAGAAAATGAGATATTGTTTACCCTGCTTTTATCTCATTATTTAGCTAACAATACTTACTCTCTCATATTTTTTTCTATCTCACTATCATACTTTTAGTTCTCACAATCACTTTTTTTACTTTTATTCTTATTAACCCTGTGCATAACACTCAGTAGAGGGTGAAGCAGTAGATAGATAGATAGATAGATAGATAGATAGATAGATAGATAGATAGATAGATAGATAGATAGATAGATAGATAGATAAATAGATAGACAGACAGACAGACAGACAGATAGATAGATAGATAGATAGATAGATAGATAGATAGATAGATAGATAGATAGATAGATAGATTTACTGACTGCAAGGCAGAGTGTTGGGCGGAGGTTAAAACACTCAAATAAAACATGTATTAATTTGTTATTGTCGTTGTTGTCACTCTTTTCTCTTTTTTTCAAATAATATTCCTTCAGTGTCTTACATTATGCATAATTCTTTTTGGATAGTATCTGCTGATTTAAAAAGCTACTGAATGTTTTTTTACTTACTTCAGAAACATTCTTAATCAACAGATATTTATGAGAGGAACAGATAGCTGAAAACCCATCGAAAAAAATCTAATCCACACCATAGTTATTGACAATTAAAGTTTATGTTGGTTGATTGTTTTGGGTTTGAAGGCTCTTTGAGACAGTATTGCAGTCTATATTGAGCCGTCACCCAGAAAGAGGAAGAAAGCAAAGAGATAACAGAGAGGGAAAATAGTCCAAACAACCCCACCCGCACAGTAGGCCCTTGCCCTACCATAATCAAATCAGTGGGATGCCCCGGCACTTAAAATAACCCAGCACTATCGCCCGACCATGACCATCCCCACTTAAGTTTATGCAAATACAACAAAAACGTGCCAGCTGCACATCAAAATTTGCCTGCAAATATTTTGTATGGGTCTGTCGTCATTCATCCTCTTCTGCTACTTCAGAAAGGAAGTATTGAAGTATTGAAATACTGCCTTGTTGGCCGATTCTCTCATTGTTCTCAGTGACCCATATGCCGACAACAGAGTCTCTTCTTGAAACAAAACGGTTTTGAATATTAAAAAAAATTATTGGTATGCAATGATTCAGTGGTACCAAAACAATATTTATGTCTGGATGTCTGTGCCCCTCTCTTAAGCCCATTCCTCTTTTTACTGTTCAAATTGTATTACTTATTTTTGTCAAGCAATGTATGCAGAGCTGTAGACGTGTGGGATTATGTGACGGTTCCGAGATGTTTTCTGTTTGTTCTCCGGACAGACACATGCTGTGGCAATCGGGACACCGCTCGGCCAATTCCATGAAATTCACGGAATTGGCCGAGCTCCGATTGATGCTGTGGCTGTAACTGGTCTCCTCGGTTAGGAGGTCGGGTGAGAAGCCATGGTTTGTGTTTGTTTAGGAGGGGTTGGAGATAGTCCCAAGGCGGTTCTTTCGTTGCGGTTGTATTTATTTTATGTTCGGTGCTGTTTAATTTATTGTGTTCTCATTTTAACCCTTTTATAATAAAAATAGAAAGTAGGTAAAAATAGTTGTTAAATGTTTTTCGTATAATTTGCTTAGTCTGTTGTATCCCTTCTGATGGTCTAAATTATTTAGTTCAGTAAAGATAGCTGAGTTGCCACCTATTTGGGAAAGAGCTGCTGACTCGGCTTATCACTTGTAATTTATTGTTTGTTGGGATGTCTTTATCAGTCTTTCCCTTTGATGTTGGGGATAGGATTTGGGATCTGATTCAGTCAGTTCCTGAAGTGTAGTTACTCTTTAAATTTGGAGAGACTGTCATGTGATCGTTTTCAAAAACTCTTTCTCTAGATCTGTGTGTGTCTATATATGTTGTGATAATCTACAAGGGAATATCTTAAAATGTTGTCTAGTCCCCCATCAAAGATACAAACTATTCATATTTACAAATAAGACCTCGATAAGCTGAAGCTTCCGTTCTGATCATTTAAATGTTCACGTTATCCATATATGTACTGGAATATTAGGAAATAAAGAAAGTAAGTAGGAAAATTCTCGAGAACTGACACAATTTAATCCCAGACCCACCCAAGACACCATGTGGGAAAAAGACAACACATAATTAGTAACAACCAAACACTTCACCAGCGACAGCCATAAAAAATGTTGAAACCAACAGATTGTGTACATATGTTATCAAAACTAAATATCTTCGGTATATATAGTTAAGTAAAAAAGAATCTTGCTCCGCTCTTTGCTGGAGCATGTTTTTCAACACAAAAAATATTATGTTAAAATGCATCCTTCCAATATACAGCGACAGTATCCAAAGTCCATGACTTAATTTCCACGGTTGATTTAACAGAGAAAAAATATTCACTGTTTTGCTTAGCACAATTTCTGAGGAACCGCAAGGGCATGAGTCTTCAGACTTGCTCCATTGAAACGTCTTGGAAAGATCTACTAAAAGCAACGATGCATCCTGGGCCATGACTTATATTTCTCGGTTGTTTGAACATAGAAAAAAAAATACTCACCTGTTGCGTTAAGCGCAGTTTCTAAGTAATCGTTAGGGCTAGAGTCTTAAAACTTGCTTCATAGAACGTCTAAGGAAGATTTGCAGAAAGCAGCAATGCATATTGGGCTGTGACCTATATTAAACAGTTGAAAAATATTCACCTGTTTAGCTCAGTTTCTAAGAAACCGTAAGGGCTAGGGTCTTTAAACTTGCTCCATAGATACGTCTCGAAGAATCTACTAAAAACAGCAATGCATGCTGGGTTATGACGTTTATTTCACGGTTTACTAAACATAGAAAAATACTCACCTGTTGCGTTCAGCTCAGTTTCTAAGTAACCACAAGGGCTAGAGACTTCAAATCTGTTCCATTGATACTTCAAGGAAATAACTATTGGAATCAGCGATGCATATCGGGCCATGAACTATATTTCACGGTCAATTGAACAGATAAAAATATTCACCTGTTGGGTTTAGCTCAGTTTTCTCTTATATCTTGAAGACTGTTTGATGAATGAACATTATTGCTTGGGTGAATGACTCAGTATGACCAAAAGTATAACCTCAAGCTAACAAGGTCACATAGACCTATTTTTCATGTTCCAGTGATTTGCCTTATATCTTGAAGAATTTTAGATATAAGAACATGATTCCTTCTGACAATGACTCAGTTTAATCCAAATTTTGACCACATATAAACAGTAGGTCACAGTGACCCATATTTTATGGACCAGTGGTTTTTGCCTTATTTCTTGAGGACTTTGAGATATTCGAACATAATAGGATGTTTGACCTCAAAATAAAAGTAGGTCACGTTGACCTATATTTCATGGTCCAGTGATATTGCCACATATTTCTAAGTTGAAAGACAGTGTGACCTATATTTCGTTGGCTTAATCTCCGCAAATGTAGTTCGTAGGTTGTCCTTCCTAGGACGGTAAAGATTACAGATAACGGTGTTTACCAATACCGCTTTTTTATTCACGCAAGCGTCTAGAGGCTGAAGAATATTTGACCCGGAAGTAAAAATTAACTTTGCTAACTTCATTTGATTTTTGCCTAAAAGTTACTCCAAATACTTAAAACTTGAAGCTGTAAGTTTTATCAAACAATTTAGACGCACTATGCCCCTAAACTAACCATACTTTCTTAAAATTTGATTACAGAGCGACTCAATTTTTTTTCACCAAAGGTCATGGATTTTTGCGCATGCTCAAATCCGGGCACTTGATCAGCAAAATTTTCATCAAATGTTGTGCATCAGTTTGACGATAACGATTCTTCAATTATCTCTTTCGGACAAATTGCAATTTCTTCCAAACAGCCTTTATCATACCGACATTGAATAATATTTAATGGTCCTGGGTGCTTTTTCTGCACTTTTACCTTATTCTCTGGAATCTTTGCTGCTGAAAGAAGGAACAGTCACCAAAATTATTTTCAACAACAACAAAAAGTGCAACCACTCAAAATAAAGACCTGTGAATTTAAAGTAACAGCAGGGAATATCTGTTGTTAACTAAACTATCATAATTTTGTCATAGGTATGTATGATACGAGCTGGTCGGCTTTTTTGTTCTTACTTCACGTCACTTCCAAGTCATTCTGGATATTTGCAGACCTATACAGTGCTGTACAGTGGAGTCTTTTTTTTGTTGGGCAGCTGGTGTTGTGCCAAACACCCTAATACAACTGCAGATTACTGTTAAGAACGCAAGGACCAATTCTTGTACCATGTGCTAAATTGCGTATCGGATTCATGGAAGCCACAAATTTCAGTAGTGCGATGACCAGATGACAGGCTGCTCCATTAATCGCAAAGGCATATATGACAATTATAGTAGCTGGTTGTCTATAGGGCTGGCTAATCGAAGCCAAAATGGTAATCGATTATCAGTCCGGTCGTTTCGATAATTAACCGATTAGTAATCGCTGAACGAGGCAAATTGAAAATGGGTATGTTTAGAAGCTTCGGTGGCACAGATTTGTGCTAAAACGTTTTGACAAGGTTAATTAACAAACAATACAGTTGATAATATTCAAATTATCAATTACCTTTGATTAAATCTTGTCTTCTGATACGCCAATCCATGCTAATTGGCTTCCTAATTGGCAATAACAAAACAAGAGACCATCTTGTTCTATTCAGATAACCAACCTTCGGTAGTTGGTAGTACCTACATTCAGTACAACTACCGGGACAATACAGCCCTTTTCTAAAATACGTGAAATCTGTGCGTCTGCAACGTTTACTTTCTATAGACGATTTAACGGGTCAGTGACAGACATAACTGTAACATCTCAAAGACCTGTGACTCTTGTATTGAGTACACATGACAATATAACGGTAGAGAGATGTAATCAGTAGCCGGAAGTGTCAATCAATTTCTGCGCTTGAAAAGATGTTTAGCTGCTTTGACTAGCTAACAAATTCGGATCTGCTACCTTTATTAGATTAATTTGTTGAAAATCAAACCTATAAATTTTTGTCGATGGTGGATGAATAAAGATTTTACGCCCTTTTTAACATAATTTCAACTATATCAGGACGATGGGTTGGTGATAATGAAGGGCTGTTTATGACTGAAAAGATACTGAAAAGATACCCGCTTCCAACGCGTCTCGAGCCCGGGATTTATGTACGAATGCAGAGTCTAATCCCAGACTTGGCAGCTCGCTAATTTCCCATCGCCCCTTTCACCGACGCGTAAAAGGGCGTTAGGGCATATGTGGGCATTGGTGACTCAGACCAACCTGTGTTTTGTGCACAACAGCTAAAGCGTTACTGTTAGCCTGACGACTCTCAAGTGTGTTACCGGTGTGGTTGGGTGGTGCGATGCTGCTGGGTATAACTTCCAATTCCTTGGCGTCCTACTGATTTGGATAATGGTGGGGCAAGGGCCTAGTGTGCTTGCAGTAGGTGCGGGTGGGGCTGTTTGGACATTTTTCTCTCGCTATCACATCTCTCTTCTTTCTTCCTCTCTTTGGGAGACGGCCCGATATAGACTGAAATACTGTCTCAAAGGGCCGTGAAACTCAAAACAAACAACCAACGTGTGTTACTAGAGTTACAGACTTTTGGACTGCACAGTTTTCTAGTGATTTGTGTGTCACGCCGTAGAGCGCATAGCTATAGCACAGAAAGTCGCGGCCCGGCCAACGATTGAAAAATTTTGTCAACCAAGAGTAAAAAATTAACCTCTTGATGCATGACTGCATGCAGCTGAGCTGATGACTTCGACTATGGACAACACACTCGCGATATGATAGGCCTCGCCTAAAAATGCAAGCTATGCCATCACGGTATGCAGCCCGGCATTCAAATCTGTGTAAAGTGATCAAACTGAATCCTCCGGTCTAGTTTGTTTCCCGAATTGGAAGTATTTCACCATTGGGCACCTCTTTTCCGCACGGTTTGTGCACCTCAGTTTATATCTCTAAAAACTACGTTAATTTTCCTACAATTTGTCCGAGTCGGACCTTTTATCGCTGAAATTATTCTGAGATTAATTTGATATCACCTGTACCCATCAGAAATATTTCACTTTTGTTCCGGCTCACTCATCTTGCTCGTCGCTGTTACGTAAGTTCGAATCAGTTCATAAGTGATGTCACGAGAAAGACGATTGTGCGACATCAACGAACAGCAGGGACTCAGCTAAGCCTGTACCTGCCCAAAGCTGATTTTTAGGCTGTTCATTCAAACAAAAAAACGTTTGATCTGGTACATGTCATACGATTTCTTTTCACTCAGTTTGCATCATATCATGTATCGTATTACGAAACATCTGGGGTAATAAATAACTAACTAAATACACAAAAAGTAAGCTAATCGGTAAATAAATTCCTGATAAAAGTCCAGTCAGCTTCTTACGGTTGAACACATTAATTAACATTGACAGGTCAATTATGCAAAATGACCCTCTGATACTTAAGAGGGATTCTTTAGCTGCATTGAATCATTTTTGTAGTACCTAGCATTACAATCTTATGCAGCCAGAACAAAATAACTAATTGGGATTATACGTTACAAGACAGAAATAACACTTTGTTCAGAATGGATGAAGCTAATAAATTTCATTATTCAAGCCAAATATTCTGCTAATTTTCACTCCATGAACTGAATGAAGTTGGGTTTTAAACTCATACAACTCGCAAACTATTTCGGATTAAAAACAATGTAAGTATAATCAAGGGAGTGCATTAGGACATGTGCGAACAGCGAAGACTCAGATAATCCTGTCTTGTCAGCGTTACTCATGTCCTCATTTGAGAGTCAAGGAAAATGTAGAGCAAATTTGAGTCGGCTATGTCAGTCTCAGCTTTATATTTTTCGTCGCGCTGCTCAGATACTGATACATTTGAGCCGCGACACGAGAAAACCAACAATGTGGTTGTGCGCCCAGCGCAGACTCCGATCAGCCTGGGTATCCCCCCAGTCCGATCAGACTCTTCGTTTAGGGCTTGAAGGGTCTAAGCTACCGCCATGCGGACAGCGAAGACTCTGATCAGAGTGGGCGGATGCCCAGGCTGATCTGAGTCTGCGCTGGCCGCACAACCACATTGTTGGTTTTCTCGTGTCGCGGCTCATTTGTACTTCGACACATTTTTTTTCGTTTGGCAAGATTAACAACCCCTTAATATTTTGTCCCGGTTCACGCTTGAGCTTGGGGCTCCCATTATCATGAAATACGAGCATTTTTCACCACCATTTGAAATTAGTTATAGCTACAAGAAAAGAGGAAAATTCGAACCAACTTTACATAGTTATGCCTTAGATATATTTTCATTCGCAGTATTGTGATCCTTACTACATGCAGAGACATGCACACTGTCAAGTTCCCAGCAGACACATAACGTTGAAACACAACTGGCTCGGAAACAGCCAGTCAGTGTGCTTTATTTTGAGTTTGAGATTATTCTCAAGATTTATAACCTCGAACCCTGACGTTGTAGTGACGTTGATATGACGCTGTTTCGATATTTCTTGCCTGCTGGGTTACGTCCTGGGCCAGGTGGTTCAAAGCGTCCCGGTAACATCAAGAGTGTTGCTCCAAAAAGAAAAAAAATGTGAATAACTTTTGAAAAGCTTGTCAGATTTTTTTTTCATCAAGAGCAGCAACGTTTTTGCGAAGGCCTATCATATATTTGCAAATCTTACGCCTCGTTCACCAACGCCATCGTTGGTTTTCAACAATCGGACCCTGGAGAAATGATGCCACCAGCCTACTATAGACGACAGTCATAGCCAACCCATTATTTAATGATATGTTCTGTACTTCGAAACAATATATGAATACTGATTACACAGCTGGGTGGCATTTTTGGCCCTTCTGCACAGTTATTAAGTAGTTTTGGTAAAACAACAACAACAACAAAAAAACCCAGCAACAATAACAATACCATCATCCCTGCCTATTGCGACCTTGACTTTGTTAGTGTCTCAGCAGAAGATGCACAGAAAACAAAGGTCGCAGAAAGAGTTCCATCAAACAAACAAATGAATTTTTAAACTATGGATCAATGCTCCACATAAGAAGAGGTAATAGGGATAATCGAGGGATAATTATCCTCCGTTCTCCGCAAAAGCATGTGTTGTGACCTCTCAGTAGAACCGTCTCTGCGAGACGATTCTAACGAGGGGTCAAAATGACTTGGCGAGGGGTCACAACGTATTTTTATTGATAAATACGAAAAAAAATCTCAGAATTATCGAATTATTTTAAAATGTTGTCTGACTCAAAGTACATTGTTTGACTCAGCGTACATTTTCCTGCCAAAAGTTCCGACGGTCATGTCTCTTACGAGACAGCAGATTGACGGTTTGTGTGGTTTACAGGTCAAGTTCTGCCGCTATGATAAGATCATATTCACTCATGATCGGTTTCCACAGCTTTTTATCCACGAGTTGGTTTTCAACACCCAAATGTTGGCATACAAATTAAACAATGCCAGGACGAAAATGGAGACTACACTAAAAGGCAAGAATTCGCCAGGAAAGCAACTTCTATTCTTCAAAAATCCTTTTGAGAAGAATACCGAAACGAAACTACGTCAATGGCGTACTCCTGCACTGTCTGAGGTTGAACAGAGCCTTCGTTGTTCGCATTTTTGCCAACAGCAAAACTTCATATCAGACTTGAGTGAATGCTCAGGCTGAGTTCATTCTTCACAGTTTGCACACTTATCCCAGATAGCTGTTTTCGGCGAAGTTAAGCCCCAGTGATGTATGCAAAACGGTGCTCATGTCATACACAACAAAAACAGACTCAGTTATATAAGCCTGCGCAGCGGCACAGTCTGATTAGAACTCTGTCGTCCATACACACCATGTATGGTTTTTGATGAAACTGAAGGCTATATGCAAAGCTATGGTCAGACAGCACTGATCCAGACTGGTTTGAGTCTTGTGTGTTAGCAGATACGTTAAGCACCCATTTTGCTTGTTGCAGCTCAGTTTATATCGGACGGTAACAGGACAATGCACAAGACGTGCTTTGGTATGGATTTAACTGCTCTTGCAAGAGTATTTCTCATACATCTAGTCCATCGGTAGGCACGGGAGAAAACTGATCTTCTGGTAGCGGAGCAGGTCCACCAGAAGCACGACGTCAAAATGACATCATACCAACGTCGCTGTGACATTGCGACGTCACATCGACGTCGGGATGACGTCAATTGGACGCTATGTGCCAGCTGGGGGGCGGGGCATTTCGACGACACACGGGCGAGACTCGCATCACAACACTTTACCACTAAGCCGAGGGCTCGCTGACAAGACAGAATTGCTTTTGCTTTAGTTGCCACAGACGAGTTTACTTCGTATGACAACTCGTCGTTGTACTGACAATCAAGGGAAAAAAGAGAGAAAGAGAAAGAGTTTGTGTCATTCAGTTTTTGGGAGAGACTTTGGCTTCGCTTGAAACTTCACTAATCATTCATTTCAAATAGAGAATAAGAGAGAGAGGGAGAGAGAGGGAGAAAAGAAAGCGTGGCATCACGGGCTTAAAAAGTATTAATTCTGAAATAACAAAACATTCCTTCGGAAGCTTAATTCCACTCACTTTACGATATTGATTATAACACCATTTTAGGTATTTTTGCCTCAAGCGATATCGGGAACGACCTGTCTTAAGGTGAATGGGCACACTTTTCGGGGAAGCAACACTGTCATTTTCATTTTTACATCCCTTTCAGAATGGGGCAAATTCTTTTCTTAAATTGTTGACCCTATGAAAATGACATCATTTGGATTCAAGCCGCGTCGTTGCCGAAACAAGCCTATATGTAAAAACAGCATGCTCATGATAGGCACATGTTGCAGGATAGGCGAATCATACGGTGCATACTGCATACTCTTGCAGGATAGGCGAATCATACGGTGCATACTCTGACCAGACTGTACAGTAAACTGCGCAAATACACATAACATGCAAACCTTTTTAATAACGTTCCAAAAGTTGAGTCGTCTTCCCCGACGGGTAAAATATAAATGCTCTCTTATTCATAATGAAGAAGTCGGGGTATCGAATCCAGCCGAGTTCGTGACTCTCCTTGGATTGTTACTTTATAATCCAATCAATTAAAATGACAGCTCACTGACAGGTAGGGGTATTCACCAGTATTACCAGTATGTACACGGGCGGCGAATTATGTTATCTTTATTGCCCGAGTGTCTTATTCTTGCAGATTGTTTCATCCTTACCCATTACTGCTAAACTATCACCCCCGTTTTAAACCACCAGGAACTCTGCACTTTTCTATCAAATAATAATAATAATAATAACAATGCCTTTTCTCATTTTATAGCGCATTATTTACGCAGTCGGGCTTGACTCTTATCCTTTTTCACTATTATTATTCGATTGATTTCATCGTATGTTGAAGAGCATTGCCACGTGTTTTGTGATTTAACAGTTAATAATACAGCTGACAGGTACCGTTAAGTTTGTGACAAGACGGTTTGCTTTGAAGCTAAAATACCGTTGTACACCTGCACTTTAGTAGCGGAGAAACCCGTTATCCTGTCTAATTCAGTCTAAAAAGAGAAACATTTCAGACAGTCGTATTTTTCGAATTAATGAAAACTGCCATATCTATCAATTTGCATGTTAATAACAGTCTTCACGAAACCCCGTCTGACCGCCTGACATGTCTGGTAAAAATTCATTCGGTCTGGTAAAAATATTCAGAATTTTCAAGTGCATTTTAATCATTTTACCAGATTCGGTCATGTAAACTCTGGTAGACTTTCGTGAACTCTGTAATAAGGACCTAAATTCTAATCATTTTATTAAAAAGACTGGATTAAAATTATAAGCGAGGCTACTGAACTGATAAGATGTTCCGGGTTTTGCGGAAAGCATTAACTTGGACGTCTGAACTGACCAGAACACAACGGGTTTGTGCTATTCGTTACAACCTATTCACCCTATCACAAATACTCTTCAACGTTTCCGGTTGGTCTCCGAGACTTCCGTTTTCGTTTGAAAGGAAATAAGAAGTGAATAACGAGAGATATTTCTAATATTTTATTGCAGAAAGTGACAGGACATTTTCAGCAGGTAATCGATTACTTAATTTCGTCGATCGATAATTGTTTTCATTTTGCTTATCGACCAATTAACCGATATTTCGATTAATCGTGCCAGCCCTAGTTGTCTATAAATTTTCCCCCAAAAGACTCCTCTCATTCCAACCCAAATGAGCCTGTTTATATTTATGGGGTGCTGCAGTAAGCTTGATGTTAGTTCACTTGACTGGTGTTGTCAGAATAAATCTGCATCTGACTTGTCAGTTTTAAGTGAACTCGGAGATCTTCCTTTGGTAGCTGATGGCAGCATTGGTAACCATTTGTAATTTTTGTGTTGGAACCAATGGCATTGATCTGTATCATAAAGGATGGATGGTTATTGCATACATGTTGCAAAGGTAATTTGAAGAAGAAAGCATGTTGCTAGCGACATGCCTTAATGGTCTGAGGACAGTCTTTGCGAAACCCTCTGAAGAGTTGCAGGACAGCTGTCAGACAGTCTAAAAATTATTGCTGGACAGAACAGAAATTTGCAGGACAGAAAAAAAAACAAAAAAACAATCAAGCCAACAAAATCTTGTTGTGATTATTTCCCTTGGTTCAGCCTTGCACGAGTCGCAAATTTCGGCGATAACAAATTCACTACCAGTGTTTCTGACAAGCAGCAAAATACAGTAACAGTAAGCAGAAAAATAACCTGGCGCAGCAGTTATTAAACAGATAATATGGATAAATAGTTTTAAAGCTCATTTCATTTTAGCTGTCATCGGAATTAAAATAAAAGAAATGAAGATGAGATTAATCTACATTCCGAGACCAAAACCAACCGTTGGGAACACTCTCTGGGCCGAAAACTGTAACGCTCGAAATAATTGGTTGTATATAAATAGCAAGGCATATACTGACCGAGATGTCGCTTTGCATAAGCGCTGTTGTAAATATGAAATGGCGAAACTTTTGTTTTTGTTTCGGCCAAAAGAGGACTCGATGATGAATTCGATTTTACCGAGTTGAAAACTGCTAACTTTTGTCAGTGTCGGACAGTGGGACCGGCGCCCTGGCGAAAATCACTGGACATTTTCCAAATTTGCCGGTTTTGTCCAATTGACCTACGGTTTTCGTGAAGACTGTGAGGAGATCACTGCCACCATAGTTTCGGTTTGTACCAATCATCAGCATGCTTACCTGTCAAGGAGGTAACTCTGAACACAAGCAGTTGTGTGGGACACATCCAACACCTGTGTTTATCTCTATATACTACCACAGGCCCTAGCGGACATTCTATACAGTTGTTCTTTAAAGAGTGATAAAAGATTCTGTCTGAACCCAGGGCTGTGGTTTCAAAATTTTCTTCTTGTCCATGAACAAGTTAATAGACAAAATTAACTTGTCCAAACAAATATTTACTTGCCCAGCAAAGGAGGAATATATGAAATAAGGAAGGAACAATGAATAGAGGAAGAGTTGATGATAGTTTTTGGCTAACTCGCAAAGTTTCATATAAGAACATATGATATGGGCACCTGTTAGAATCGCTTCGATGAAGCGATTCTAATGGGAACCCACAACATATGTTTTCAAGAGAAAATATGAAAAGTATCTCAGAATTATTCTAAAACACTTCCACTGATGAAACTTTGAATACTTGTCCCAGGGCAAGTAAAATGAAATTTTTTACTTGTCCAGAGTCAAAAAGGACATGTAGGACAAGTCGGGCATAGTATTTCCACAGCTGAACCTGCTGAACCTCAATGGCACTTCATTGCACAGAGCCTTTCATAATCACCCACTCATCATCCTGAAAAGACTGAAATGCTGTTGAATGCCAATTCATCCACCCATCCTTTGATTCTAGAATAATCTGAAAAGAACCATATTGAAAGGTATACAGATAACAAATATTGTTTAGAAGGGACCACCCTGGATCCAGACAATTTGACTTTGCCCTCCAGCTGAAACACAGCAACCTTTCTTGATACTGAGCACAGTGAGAAAATTGTATACCATGCATGCTTTAAAGGTTAATACAGTATGTGCAGAATTATAGGGAAGATACGGATAGCATGCACATCCTAAAAGTCTGATATTAAATCATCTTTGTACGATGGATGAACAATCCAAAAATCCTCTGGAATCTAAAAACTTGAAAACTGAAAACGAATCAGTTTTCACAGATGAGCTGCCCGTCTTGATTAAGCAAAAAAAAAAAAAAAAAAAAATCACTACCAGTAACCCAATCTACCCCAGTATCTTGCCATAGGCAACTAAAGTTTGTTTTTTTATCCATATGTTCAAAAGATTGATATTTTTGGCAACCCTTTCTGAAATTTTTGCCATTCCTTCCTTCCATTTCCACCATTTCTTTCTTCCATGTTCACTGCCATCAAACCTGACTATATGCCCTGCAAAGTTTCTACTGGCATAAGAAGGCATTACAGGGAATAATTTGGGATAATTTTCCATATTCCTGTTTAAAAACTCATGTTGTAACCCTTCATTAGAAGTTCTAATAAAAGGTTCTAATAGAACTGTCTTGCAAAGATGGTTCTAACAACATATGTTTCTGTTGAGAAATAAGAAAAGTTATCTCAGGGTTATTCGCAAAAACCTCGCCTTATTTGGATATCTGACTGATATTCATGTATTACTGTAATGCCCCTTAAATTTTGGATGTGGATTTTACATTATGTTAATGCATCCAGATGATGCTTAGCGAATGGCAAACGTTGTACCCCCTGATCAAACTGCTCCTTGAGCAGTAAAAAGAGCAGTTTGATCTGGATCTACAATGTTGGCTTAGACCTGTCTGTCCGGATATTTAGGGTCATTACGATAGGCTGTGCTGACTGTAATTGGATCTTGTTTGTTTCAGTATTATGGATAGAGAGTCTGATGTTGGAAGCAGTGAGAATGGTAGTGGAAGGGACACACCCCGGTCCCTTGTCGATCAGGAGTCCTTCAGACCTGACACCCCGGGGCCCATGCCAACATATCAGTACTCTAAGGTAAGAAATCTCTGCTTAGCAGGATAAGACTCAGTAAAATATTGAACTTACATGGGTACACCTCCTAACAATGAGCTGACAGGCGAGACATAGGATTCCTTGGCTTGTTTTCGAAGATGGACAACATTTGTGACTTCTGTTAGTTTCCTTGGACAACAAAACTTTCAGAACAAGAGGTCAACTCCTACAGGAAAGAACTTTTCCCCCCCTTAAGAACTGACTCCTACTGAGAAGAGAGGCAATTATGAAAATGGCAGTCGCTATTCCTGGCCCCGAGGTTGTAAAACTTTTTTCATGCTCAACTCAGCTGAGCATGAAATTTTACCTGCTAATAAATAGCAAATTACTAGTCAGTACAGTTTTTTTCATGCTCTGTTTAGCTGAGTACGAAATTTTCTCTGCTTATGAATATGAAAATGCCAACACTAGTTGGCATTTTCATATTTATCAGCAGAGAAAATTTCATGCTCAGCTGAGTTGAGCACAAAAAACGTTTAAGTATACCAAAGTCAGTATTTAGTCCTGTTCGCTTTAAGATAGTTTGTGTTGCATCCTCATAAAGTTGTCTATGAAAGAGTATACCGTCAATTGTTTTCACTTGCTTTAGCAGTAATGCATCCAAAAACAGTGTCAGAAACTTGGAAGATTAATTTGGTGGCCTAAAAGCTAAACAGGCTAAACTTTCAGTGGCCCAAACTGTCTACAGGTTAAGATCCCATTCTTTTATTATTGCCACAAGATAAATTCGCCCCCATCGAAGACCCAGATCACCTTAGGTAGTCGCCCAGTATGATCAGAGTCCTTGCTGTGTACTTAAACGGTAGCTAAGGGTCTAAGCTAGCCCACGCGGACAGCAAAGACTCTGATCAGACTGGGCGATGCCCAGGCTATCTGAGTCTTTCCAGAGAGCACATTCTTCTGCCTGTTTTTGGTGTCAGAGTTTCTGTGATGTTTTACCTTATGTATGTTCTTATTATTTTTGGTTCGGTTTGGGTTGCTGAGTGGCCACCTTTTGGGAACAAGCTGCTCACTCGGTTGGCCATATGTTCTCTGTATCTTGATTATTTGTAATCTTAGTTGTTTCCAACTATGGTTTGAGGGCTGGATTTGGATTTTGATTGTTTCAGTTCCTGGTCTTTGCATACTTTTTACTTTTCTTTCAGTGTTGGTTTTGTTGTGTCGCGATTCATTTGTCATATTGCTTATAAATAAAACTCACCAAATGGTGCAGACCCTAATTAGAATGCTCCCTGAGCAGGTTCTTTTAATATTTCTGTATGTTAAGGGTAATCAGAGCCCTAGATAAGTGGGAGTATTTGGTGATAGTTGAAGGATAATTTTTCTTTTTTCTCATTGAAACTGTATGTTGTGACCCCTCATCTGAACCGTCTCGTCAAGAAGGCTTGGATAAGGGGTCACAAGGTCGAGACGGTTCAGATGAGGGGTCACAACGTATGGTTTCAGTGAGAAATAAGAAAAATTATCCCTCAATTATCATCAAATACTGCCTCTTATCTAGAGCTCAGATAATGCCTTATTTTACTATTTCAGGATGATCTATACGAAATAGAGAGGTTGCCAGGTTCAAAGGTCATACCAAAATGTCTTGCCAAGGAATTCATGTAAGTAATAAAAATCAAGTTATCCATAAGAAGGTAAAGGTTTCTCGTGGCAGTAGGGGCAGTAGGTTGCAGCCTGTAAGAGGCCCTCTGCAGAGCTCTAGATAAGAGGGAGTATTTGGTGATAATTAGGGATAATTTTTGTTAATTCTGCATAAAAACATATGTTGTGACCCCTCATCTGAACCGTCTCGTCGAGACAGTTCAGATGAGGGGTCACAACATACGGTTTCAATGAGAAATAAAAAAATTATCCCTCAATTATCATCAAATACCCCTCTTATCTACAGCTCTGCTCTGTCTTTCGCACAGCACATGAAAGACAGATTCTATCCATTTCATATTGCTGCCTTAAACCATCCGTGATAATTAGAATCAGGTACCCATTTTCTGCTGGTTGACACAGAGTTTTACATTTGTCCTGTTGGGATTTGAACCCGCAACATTCTGCCTCAAACACAAACACACTAACCACTTGACTCAATAATTCTTGTTAATAATGAGGAGAACAATAATGATATTCTGTAAACTAATCCGAGTGCTCCATAAAATACATGTATGTAAGTCCTGCTTCATTACAGACATGGTTAGAAATTCAAATATACTTCCTTCTTCACATGTACTCAGCTTAAGTTTCTGAGGAGTCACTTTACTTTGTTAGATAAAGAGAGTAGACCTCATCACTCCTGGTAAATGGCTGTCTGCTTAGTGCTAGATGCATCACTAGTAAACTATTCAGACTCAAGAATCAGAAGTAGTCCAGGTAGCTCAGTAGGCTGTGCCCTGGCCTGCTCATCTAGCAGTCCCAGGTTTGAGCTGAGCTGTAGGCAGGAATCTTTTCCATTGTAGACAAGGTTCTATTGCACACAGCCTTCCATTATCACCCACCCATTGTCCTGATATGACAAGGGCCTGACAAATCCATTGTCCGGCTGTCCAGGACAAGTGAAACTTTTTGCTGGGCAAGCAAATTATTTTCTTACTTGCCCAGAATATTGTATAAGTTATATAGGGAAAACAGATGTATTTTAGCATTTTCTTGTAGAAGCTATTTTCCAGACAAGTGGATCAAATTTTGATTTGTCAAGTCCTGTATGACTGAAATACAGTTAAAAGGGATGTAAAATCACATATCATCCATTCAAATAAAAACCAGGATACACAAGTACAAGTGAAAAGTATATTCATATGTGTATCTGTTACAGGTTTGATGGTGTCTGGGACCCTGAAAGATGGCACCGAGGGGACACTGGCTCCAGGGGTCCTTCTCCTCTGACCTTAGGAGACATCAGGGAGAGAAGAATTGAGAGAGATGGTATAAGGAGAGCCTCTGGTAAATATTTTGATGCTGCAGTATGCCAGGTGGATTTTGCAGGGCTCGAGATAAGGATGGGACATTCATATATGAGCCACGACACAACAAAACCAACTAAGTGGTTGTGCACCCGGCGCAGACTCAGATCAGCCTGGGCATCCACCCAGTCTGATCAGAGTCTTCCCTTAGTGTTCGCATGTCGGTAGCTTAGACCCTTAGCTTGCCATAGCAAAGAGTCTGATCAGGCTGGGTAGATGCCCAGGCTGATCTGAGTCTTTGCTGGGCACAGAACCACTTTGTTGGGTTTCTCATGTAGCGGCTCATATGTTGTATCCTGTCAGCTAAGCAGTTTGTTGAGACAGTTTTGCCAAGGGATTATAGCAAATGTTGTTTGTAAAAAAGTGAATTTTTCTAAAATTATCCTCCAAACTTACATGTAGCCCATATACAATACTCCCTATCTATTTTTACTTCAGTAACTTGCAGAATCGAGAAAATTACTGTTTTGATTAAGTGAAGAGGTAAACTTCCAGGGGAAACACTACTATTTTCATTCTAGCCTCCCTTTTCATTGGGGTCAACTCTTAAAAGAAAGAATTTGCCACTCTGATCATAGAGGCTGTTCCCCTTAGTAATACAATAGCAGAAAAAACATGGGGCTGTAGCTATATACCATAAATAAGTGTAATATGAAATAGATACAACTTTGTAATGACCCAAATGTTGAGAAAAAGTACATGTACATCTGTGGCAACCCAGACTCTGGCTTGAGTAGTCTTTATAATGGCACTAGCAAAATGAAGGGTCTGCATGGCAGAGTGGTCTGAGTGGGGTTTAAAGTTTAAGCTGGAGCCAAGATTCTCTATGATCCTAAATGGTCCTTCATTGCACAGAAGCCTTCATAATTACCCTCACGTTGTCCTGAACTGACAGAAATATTGTTTAAAAGAACATAAAAGCACCAAGTCATCCTTCTGTGTATGCCAGCAAATTTTGACACAATGCTGGATGGCAAAACTCAGCTTGTTCAAAACTGAGGATCATAGAAATTGGTTTGGACATCTCATATACATGTACTTAGTAAACGCTTAAAGTGCCAAAAATGAAAATAGTTGAACCAGATGAGGCTCCTCATAATGAGCAGCCTCATCTGAATCTACACTGTTTACCCTCTAGTCTTCCAATTCTTAATATGATATAGCTTGGTTGAAACATTTTTCTCCTGCTTTTTGGCGCTAAAAGAGTTAAGAGTTTGGATGTTCAATGTATTACTTAATTTAAGTATGTTGTTACCATATGTTTTGTAGCTAGCGCCAGCTTAGATCCAAAAGAGCGCTTGAAAGAAGAGAAAGATGGTATTGTGTTGAGTCCACAGCGGCGGAGCTTCGGAACAGGCTGTCATGTGACACATCAGCCCCTCCTCCAACGAGCCATGAGCAGCACAGTCGATTATAAAGATTCTGATAGAGAGAGGTAAGAGGGGAATATCTAGGTTTTATTTTGATCCAAACAGAGCTCTTTGACGATAATTAAGGATAATTTTCTTATTTCTCATTCAAACCATTTGTTGTGACCCCTCATCTGAACCGTCTAGTCGAGACGGTTCAGATGATGGGTAACAACATATGAGCCGCGACGCGAGAAAACCAACAATGTGGTTGTGCGCCCAGCGCATACTCAGATCAGCCTGGGCATCTGCCAAGTCCGATCAGACTCTTCGCTAAGCGCTTATAAGGTAGCTAAGGGTCTCAGCTACCTCCATGCGGACAGCAAAGACACTGATCAGACTGGGCGGATGCCCAGGCTGATCTGAGTCTGCGCTGGTCGCACAACCACATTGTTGGTTTTGTCGTGTCGCGGCTCATATGTTTTTATGTAGAATTAACAAAAATTATCCCTAATTATCACCAAATACTCCTTCTTATCTAGAGCTTTGGAAATACCTAGGTTTTAAGATTATGCCCATCTAGTTAGGCTGTAGAATATGCAAAAGAACACTATCCATTCAAAAACAGTTTCAAAAATCTGTATCATTACAAGACAAATCTAGATTTTGGGATTCGTTTTAAAGAGGGAAAGCCCTCTTAAAACCAAATAAGAGTGGTGCACTGAAAAGTCTTTTTTGAAGTTTTGAAAAAGACTAAAGCCTTAAAAATAGGTATTTTATGAAGATTCACAATTTAGAGCAAATGTGCAAATGTGTTTGCGGACGAAGTTACAAAGTTGCATGACATAGATTGAATTTTATACTGTAAAATGCTATATTTTTGCATATTCCTTATTTCATGATCGTTTGGTTTTGGGTTTTTTATGACTTTTCCTTTTTTGTCATCAGATGATAAAATGTTATCAAGATAACTGAATTTGTGAACTAGTAGTAGTAGCGAAAAAAACTTCTCAGGAAAATTAAAATTATTTGCAGTACATGCACAGTTATTTTTACAAACTCAGTTGTAATTTTTAGCTCACCTGAGCCAGAGGCTCCGGGGGAGCTTATAGGATGGTAAGGCTCCGTCGTCCGTCCGTCGTCCGTCCGTCCACAATTTCAAACGACATCTCCTCTGAAACCGCTGGGCCGATTGTAACCAAATTTCATACAGAGCCTCCTGGGACCTTAGGAACGAATAGTTGTTCAAACGGTCCTGGTCACATTACCAACATGGCCACCATGCCCATATATGGTAAAAATCTGAAAAAATCTTCTTCTCCAGAACCAATAGGTCGATGGTCTTGAAACTTGGTATGTAGCATCGGGTACACGAGTACTACCAAGATTGTTCAAATTATGACCTTGGGTTGACCTTGACCTTTTATACGGTAAGGTCAAATTTGCTTACTCATGCTTTTATATGGCAAAATGCTGCAACATAAGATATCTTGGAAACTGTTGAAGATTTTGGCCTAAAAATTGGTACATACAGTCATCTTGATGACTACATGAAGATTTATGAGTACAAGAGGTCAAGGTCATTCTTTGACCTTTGACCCAGAACTCATATATTTTGACAATATCAAACAATCTCCTCAAAAACCACTGGGCCAATTGTAACCAAATTTCATATAGATCCTCCAGGGGTTGAGGGAATGAAAATTTGTGCATACGGTCCAGGTCACATGACCAACATGGCCACCACGCCCATCCAGAACCAGCAGACCGATGGCCTTGAAACTCGGTATGTAGTATTGGGTACTCAAGTACTATCAAGATTGTTCAAATTATGACCCTGGGTTGACCTTGACCTTTTTTACGGCAAGGTCAAATATGGGAAAATGCTAGAACATGAGATTTCATGGTAAGTTTTGAAGATTTTGGCCTAAAAATTGGTACATTGAATCATCTTAATGAGTACATGAAGATTTTTGAGTACAAGAGGTCAAGGTCATTCTTTGACCTTTGACCCAGAAATCTCAAATTTTGACAATTTCAAACAATCTGCTCTAAAACCACTGGGCCAATTGAAACCAAATTTCATATAGAGCCTCGAGGGGTTGATGGAATGAAAATATTTTCTAACGGTCCTGGACACATGACCAACATGGCCGCCACGCCCATATATGGTAAATACCTTTAAAAATCTTCTTCTCCAGAACTAATTGACCGATGGCCTTGAAATTTTGTAAGTAGCATTGGGTACTTGAGTGCTAACAAGGTTGTTTAAATTATGACCTTGTGTTGACCTTGACCTTTTGCAGCAAGGTCAAATATGGGAAAATGGTAGAACATAAGGTTTCATGGAAAGTTTTAAGATATTGACCTAAAAAATTGGTATATACGGTTGTCTTAATGAGTTCATGAAGAATTATGAGTACAAGAGGTCAAGGTCATTTTTTTACATTTGATCCAGATTGCTCATATT
Source organism: Ctena decussata (assembly GCA_963989385.1). Lineage (NCBI taxonomy): Eukaryota > Metazoa > Mollusca > Bivalvia > Lucinida > Lucinidae > Ctena > Ctena decussata. The sequence continues at coordinate 9,446,997 of OZ022511.1, forward strand.
TTGACATTTTCAACCATTTCCTCAAAAGCCAAAGGGCCAGTTGTGAACACATTTCATATAGAGCCTCCAGGGGTTGATTGAATGAAAATTTGTTCAAACGGTCCAGGTCACATGACCAACTTGGCCGCCATTTTACTTACGGGATAAATCTTTAATATTTTTCTTCCCCAGAACCTATACACCTATGGCCCTGAAACTTGGTAAATAGCATGGAGTACTAGAGTACCACCAATACTGTTCAAATGGTGACCTTGGGTTTACCTTGACCTTTTTTGCCGCATGGTCAACTATGGGAAAATGCTAGAACATAAAATTTCATGGAAAGTTTTGGAGATTTTGGCCTAAAAATGGTATATATGGTTGTCTAATGAGTACATGAAGATTTATGAGTACAAGTGGTCATGGTCATTCTTTGACTTTTGACCCAAAACTCATATTTTGACAATTTCAGACATAAGTATAAGCCACCTTGCCAATTGTTCAGGTGAGCGTTTCAGGGCCTCATGGCCCTCTTGTTTTAAGCATTAAAGTCTAACAAATAAATCTGTATTACAGTAATTTTTTACTGCATTCAAAAGAAAATCAATTGAAATAAAGGGCCATTTAGTTGTAAATATAAAATCATTTTCAGGCCTGACAGAAGAGACCAAAGAAGGATTGGTAGCGGGAGAATACAACTAGACCGCGGTAGTGAGAGGGACAGAGACTTCCGTAACAATAGAGAAAATGATCGTGGTGTAGAGCGGGACTTCAGAAACCACAGAGAAGGAGATCGAGTGATTGAGAGAGACTTCCGTAGCAGCAGGGACAGTGACAGGGGCCCTGACAGCCAGAGGGATTACCGTGGATCTCGTGACCCAAGAGACAGGTTTGAGAGAGAAGACCGGGATAGAGATAGGAGATATGAAGGAGGGAGAGACAGAATCTTTATTAGTCGGCGAGATGTTGATGATAGAGTAAGTTTAGCCACTGGTCTATATAGTGGGCTTTTGACAATATTTCTGGGATTCTCACCCATACCATGTTGTATCTCCTCATAAGAACTGCCTCATTGAGGTATTTCTAATCAGGTCAACGTAAGTTTTAAGGCAGTTACCCAAAATTATCTTGTTTCTACCCTGATCTGTACTTATGAATAATTTTAGTGTTTACTGCTGTTTTGAATGTGAAACAAGAACAGCCATGGTTGAGATGAGATCAAGCAACATATCTGTGTAGTCAAATTCTGATCACAGAGCTCTAGATAAGAAAGAGTATTTGAAAAAAGTGAGGGTAATTTTTCTCATTTAAGCCAAATGTTGTGAACCTTCTCGTTAAGACAGTTCTGAGGGGTCAACACATTCATTTTTATGCAGAATTAATAAAAATTATTGAGCGTCTATAAATGGCTTAAACATTTATAACAAAAATTATCACTAAATACTCCCTCTTATCTAGAGGTTTGTCAGATCAGTCTCCCATGTTGGTACAACAATCAGTAGATTCTACAGAATCTGCACAATAAACAGTGAGAACTCTGATCAGACAGCAGATGTGTAGTTGAGCTTTCTTTTAATCCTAAGCATGTATTGCATCTCCCTTCCCGCACCCTTCTCATCAGGCGGTGCAACTCTGATAGCATCTAATTAATTTTGACATGTGGCTTTATGGATGGCTTTTTGTGAACTGTGTACCAATATAAAGAAATGAAGAGTAGTGGAAACAGTCAAAACAAAATACAAAGCCAAGTTAACAATGAACCAGAGCAGAAGCTTTTTATGGAGAATTTATAGCAATTATCTCAACTTGCCATGAATTAATAACCTAGTCAAAAGTGCTGGGCCTATTTGTTGAAAGGAAATGAAGAAACAATGTGGTTAGTTAATGGAATATTATTTGTCAAATGCAATGTATGCAAAACATTGCTATTTTTGCGAAAATATGAGGAGCTTTTTCAAATAGCAGCTCACAGTTTTGTCGTACCTGCTTTAGCAAGGTGCGACATAAGTGTCTGGTTTTCTGTCCTTCCTTCCGTCAGTCCATCCATCCATTCACAATTTAGTTTTTTTTTTAGCAAAACAAAGAACTAGCACAGTTGGTTTAATAAGTACTAGGAGACTTTATGAATCCTTGACTGATGACATCCTAAAGCTACATGTATATGCTGTGAACAACAGGGCTCACAGGTTTTCATAACACTTTATTTAATATTTTCAGCCACGAGAGAGAGATTTCCGAGACTTCAGTAACAGACACAGTAAGTAAATAAAGAATGTTCAGTGAGTTTGCTGGGTCTGAAACTTTTGGTATGGAGAAGAGTGATTTGGTATTATCTAAGAAATTATCTTCATGTTGCCTGCCGCTAAGCATTGCAAAAGCTTCTCACATATTTGCAGCAAAAAATATCAGTTTATTTGGCTATAAAGTCATAAAATACTTGACCAGTTGATCTCTTATCGAGCTTGTTAGGCTAACGATGCTTTGAACAACACGGCCTTGGACAGCCAGACAGTGAATTTACCAGGCCATTGTTGCTGCCTAACACATAGATAGGTGTTCTAAAAGTTACAATAACAAGTTTTGGCCTGTTTTATAGCAGCTGTAATTTAGGTGTAATTACTCGATTTTGAGTTTGACTCCAGCTTTAAGACAGATCCATTTACCAATTTCCTTTGTGTTTTTGCTGTGTTTGGCTTGGTTTGAGCATCCAAAATATCGTCTGCGATTTATTCATGTTAACCACTGACATAAAGCGGAGGTCATGCAAGAAATGTTTCCTTACCCATGAATTGTCGCTGATTATTAACACACATGTTGAAGGACAGATCATGAAATATTAATTCACGATGGCAAAGCCAAAGTGAATTAATATTCGTATCTGCCTGACAACACATGTTAATCTGCAATAATTCACGGGTAAGGAAAAAATACATGATGAAAATGCAAGTATATTACAACGTTTTCTAAAGGACTTATTTTCGAGGTGGACGTCAACAGAAGCAAATGTTTACATTCATCAAAGCGTGAAATTGGCACGTCTTGATGTTAGCAAGGTGAATTATCACAAATTTTCATATGACGCCGCTCCATGTGTTCAATCATGACAATGTTGTCATGCTAGAATAAGAGATGATGAGAACAAAACAATCCAAAGGCCAGACAATACTCACACATGGGCCAGAATCAAACCCATTACCCTTCGGCTATCATGACCAGATAAGATTTGATGGAAGCCAGGCCTATATTCATACTCTTCTCAACTTAACCCTTTTGCACCCTGAAAAGCCAAAACTCTGGTTTGCACCCAGAAAAGCCAAAACTCTATGGAGTTTTGATTGTTCTGAGTGCAATAGGGTTATTGTTCTCTATCATCATCTCATGCCATTCCTCCCTAACAGCCTGACAGACTAGTTTTGAAAAGGCCATAAAATCTTACCATCCATCCATCTGTATATAGTGCATGTGTACACATCCTGAAAGTGTATATCAAATCACTAAATTACACATGAATAAAGGTTAGCATTGTTTGAAAAGGTACTTTAGGGCTTGTGCAGACAGGGAGGACTCAGATCAGCCTTTGCATCCATGCAGTCTGGTTAGAGTCTTCCCTTTTGGCATAGGCTATCAATGGATCCTGGTGAATCTTAGAAATGAAAAGTGCTGACTCTGGACAAGTTGCACAGATGAGCAGGATGATCTGAATATTTACACATATGGCTTAAGGTCCATTTTGTCCTGGCACCAACCATATAATAGCCGTGACACGAGACAACTAACAAAATGGCGTGTGCCCAGCGAAGATTCAGATCAGCCTAGGCATCTGTCCAGTCTGATCAGAGTCTTTGCTGTACGCTTTAAGGGTAGCTAAGGGCCTAAGCTAGCTCCATGCAGGCAGCAAAGAGTCTGATCAGACTGGGCAGATGCCCAGGCTGATCTTAATCTTAGCTGGGTGCACATGCCACTTTGTTGGTTTTGTCCTTGCGGCTCATATATAATCATGTTTCCAGGTAATCGTAGAGACCGTCACGACTCCATGGGCAGGAGAGAGGAAGAACCAGAGTGGTTCAGCACAGGACCAATCAGCAAGTATGACACAATAGAACTTCGCGGGTTTGAGAAAATAGGAAGTTCGAGGGATCGGAAAGACAGTGAAGAAAAACATGAAGAGGTCTTTGAGGAGGAAGAGAGTCATGAAGAAGAAAAGGAAAATGACAAAGACGGTAAGAATCTTGCATATTTGGTAAGGTACATTATTGTAAACCATGAAATTTCTGTGAATGCCTACTATCACAAATTATGGTAAAGGAAATTATTGAGGAGTCACGAATTTGTGACTGTCATATTGTTAATTGGACAGTTACTGGCCATTAGCATTTTACAATAGATCTATTTTCACATATCTATGCACTCACAAAGTTTCATATTCAAAGTTGTGAATATTACCCGATTTATAGTAATTTGGGAATATTAGCTGACAATACATTTTCACAAAGTCTGTAAGTTTGAAAAATAAAGATGGCTTTTAGGAGTAGATCTACAGATAACTCACATGAGAAAGACAAATTGAAAACTTTGTGAAAATTTTCCTGGGCAGCTTGCGGTTACTGAATTTGAGAAAGTTGGGGGTTTAAAAAAAGACAAATTAAAAAATGTCAAAAAAAAATCAGAACTTTGTCGTACAGCTTATTGGGCTCTTTATGGTCTAATAGTGCCATTATTGTGGTCCCATTGTTTAGTAGGAGAATTCATCTCAGAAGTTTGAAATGTAAATCGTGTATTTTTCATTGCAGCAATAAACATAGCTGATAGAAATGGCAGTTTGGAGACCAACGAGTCGAGTTCTCCAGAGACAAATCAGTCAGACCTCGAGCAGAAACCTACTAGAACACCACCTCTCAATACACTGTTTGACTTCAATGAGTTCTTTCAAATTGACAACATTCCAGGTCTCAATGTAAGTGCCACAGAAAGCTGTGTGAGTGTTCAAATGAATTGGTATACTTAATATTAAGCAACTCTGCCATTTTCTTGTTTGCCCCCCATTCTGAATAGCCGGGCGGCTTAGCCCAGTCGGTAGCGCATCTGACTCAAGAGCGGCCGGGCCACGAAGCACAATCGGTAGGGCACCTGACTCATAAGTCAGAGGTCCTGGGTTCGATACCCGGTCTGGCCACATACTTTCGTTTCTCCTTCCACTGATTCAAGAAGGGCAGTTGTCAGCTACTGGCGAAAGTATGTGTGTAAATTTTGTTAATTCTGCATAAAACCATATGTTGTGACCCCTCATCTGAACCGTCTCATCGAGACTGTTCAGATGAGGGGTCACAACGTATGGTTTCAATGAAAAATAAAGAAAATTATCCCTCAATTATCATCAAATACCCCTCTTATCTAGGGCTCTGAAAAATGATCTTCTGTGCAAAACATGGAGTTTGTGTATAATCCCATGCATTTAAATCTTTTGCAAGTAAGTGACTACATAGCTAGGTTGAGGAGGGGTAGAATATTCATCTCATAAAATCTTCTTTTAGGATGAGCCGGTAGTGGATCCTGAACTGACAACGAGCAGTATTGGAGGGAGTAGATTCTACCAGCTGTTTAATGTCGGCCGGGGCAACCAGAGTGGGAGTCAGGAGCATAGTAGAAGATCATCATTGAACAATGAGTTTGGCTATCTTGATGGTAAGTTTTGGTAATGCTTAAAGCGCCAGTGCAGTTGAATTTGCAAACAGTGTAGATTCAGCCTTCTAGTCTTTGAATTCTCAATATGAGGTAACTTGAAACAGTTTTCAAACATTGCAGATGTAAATTTTGTTCTGCTTTTTCTTGGTGCTTAAGGAATTAAAATACAAAAAATGTAGTTGATAGTCAGTAGAATGCACCTTACCTTAAACTTGATGACAATAATATCTCATTGGAGTAGACTCCTATGACAGTTTTTCACTTGTAGAATTGCTTTTCTAAACTGATCCCTGGCTGTTTAACCAGTCAGTAACATATTAGGAAGTGTTCCACTAACACCAAGTTATAATAAAAGCTGAACAAATTGTCAGTTCCTGAAATTCATTGCAGGTTTAAAAAATCATTTTATTTTTTTTGTGGAAAAAAATCAGGTTTGTGTGTGGTTTTGCTCTGACCTTAATTTGCACAATTCTCATTTCAGATCTTCTAAATGGTTCCAAAAGTCCCATAATACCCTCACCACCTCCGCCGTCAGCCAACTCACTGTTTGATCACAGTCATTTTCTAACTCCTTTCGCTGGCAGTGACAAACAGCAGAATATTGAATTTGGAACTGTAGGGCAGAAAATGAACAACAATCCTTTCGTAACAGCCCTCATTAATAATGCGGCTTCTCTGGAAAAGAATAGAAACAGTCGTAAGTAGTTACAATTTACAAGCAGTCTTCTGTCAGAAATTTGGACACCTAAAATAGTTATAGTAATTGTCCTGAAAATGGAACAGTCTGGTTCTACAGTGCATTAATGCTACCAAAAGGTGATGCCCGTCAGACAGCAGTCTAAGGGTGATTGCATGAACAATCCCCTTCTTTCTAACAGAAGGGAATTTCGGCCATTAAACATCATTGGTTGACATCAGTGGCTACTATGTGAAGAAAGAAGACATGATTGGGCTGGTTGAGAATTGCCTTTAATTGTAGGTCCCATGAGAAAAAAAATTAATCTTTAAATTTATTTTGCTCTATCCTATGAAAGCTTGGGTTGTGTGGTATCGCAAATTAAGGGTAATGGATACAACTTATGTTTTTCCACCAATTTTACAAAGGGGAACAACTTTTGTCACTTCCTGTTAGCATGCTTTTCTGGACATGTGTCCATCCACCTTATAGTCCTCATTGAGGTGACTGACAGTTTGTGTATATTTGCTCTAGAAATAATAAAAAAAAGACAGGAAAATTTCATTTCCAAGAATTTTTGCTTAATTTGAGCTTTCTGTTTGCAGCAACTGGTAATAGAAGCACTCTTGAGACAGAAGCTAAACTGAAGGCTCTCATATTTGGCAATGCTGACTCCAACCCCAGCAGTGGTACTGCCAGCCCAGGATTCTCGTCACCATTAAGTAAGTGCCAATGTCTCTTAAGTTTTAAAAGGATCAAGGTTCCTTTATAGAGCTCCAGATAAATGTTTGATGCTAAGTATCTGATATTTTTATGCTCCCCTGTGGAGGCAAGTTGCACTGTCCTTCAAAGGATCTGATTTTCTGTATCAAATAGTGTCCCTGTGAGTACTCAAAAAAAAAAGACGAAATTAGCCCCCTCCCATAAAAAAAAAATTAGCCCCCCCCCCCAAAAAAAAATGACAAAAAATAAAGAAAGGAAAGGGGAAAAAAAGGAGCCATCTGATCAGTTGAGTGAGTGATTGAACTCTGGTTTAACATCCCACCAACAACTAGGTCCTATGGAGACAGGACTGCTTTTTAAAGTCTCATCTGAAAGACGAGAAGTGGGGGATCAATCTTGCGACCCCTGGGTTGATAGTGGGTCTAATCTTCTGATAATTCCACTCTCAGAGTGTTAGGCTGGTGCATCAGCATGCTTCAGGCACATTTGTACTGTGTGTTATAATTTGTCAAGTTTCTTTGTAAATAGAACTGTTTGAATTTTTACAGATGTACCTGGAAGAGTTAAGACCCTTGCTGAGTTAGAGGCTGATCTTCAGATTGGAGGGAAACCTGGTCCTCCAGCGGGGATAAGACGTATGACGCCACCTAACGTACCAAACCAGCCCATTCCACAAATGCAAAGAAGCAAAAGCCCTGAGGAAAATGATTTAACGGCATTCAATAAACTTATCAGCCTAATGAAAGCAGGGGCTGCAACTCCAATGGAATCCCCAAAGGTATTTCTTTTGTACATGTAAATGTATGGATCTAGCAGAACAATAGACAAATGGTGGGATTTGATGAAGATAATTCCTAAATAAAATTGATTAAAGCTGGCTTATCAGCTGTGGAGACCACAGCATCCTCCATAGAAGAAATAAGAAAACCTATTCAATCATTATCGTCAAACATACCATCTAAACTAAAGCTGAGGCTATGGTAAACAGATCTTCAGTTTTATGGTTATAGGTGAAACAATTTCAGGGGAAGTAACTATGCCATTTTCATTTTGCCCTTTATATCAATAGGGTCTCCTCTGAAAGGAAAGAAAGTAAAGAGTATAGCCTCTTCAAAGGGTTTTGCGGCTTAGGGAGGCAAATAGAAAGTCGCAAAAGTTGTTTCCCTTTGAAAATGTTAAAGAAGAACATGGAGTACTACCCATTCACCATATTGTCAGCCTGTCCAGTGTCATATGTGAGAAAGCCAAGTTTTGCTAGCGGGAGGTCGGATGGTTTTTTTTTTGGGATACTTAGATAATGCCCACCAGTAATGATTTTGGTTGGTTGATTTGATGCTTAACGTCCTCGGTAAACAACTAAGGTCATGTCGGGACGGTCAGTTAACCTAACCACACTATTCCTGGGCAGGCTTAGACCTCCTAAGCGGTTAACCAGTACTTAGTGCACATACTTTCGCCAGTAACTGACAACTGCCCTTCTTGAATCAGCGGAAGGAGAAACGAAAGTATGTGGCCAGACCGGGATTCGAACCCAGGACCTCTGACTTACGAGTCAGGTGCACTACCGATTGCGCTACCCGGCCCGGCCACCAGTAATGAATAATTGCTGTTTTTGCACACTGGATAGAAAATGCCATTCTTTTCACCTTGGGTAGAAAATCTTATCTTACCCAGGTGTTCTTACCCAGGACTGGATAAAAATCACGAGCATTCAATACATTGGTTGTATAGGAGCTCCTATACCTGTGTCGTCAAGTGACGTTGGCATTTTAGATGATGACGTCACGAAGACGGCAAAAATGACATCAGTTTATGCACACCAGTCGTTGACTTAGAGAGCCAAATGACGGTCGTTGAAAGCGGCGCCTTCTTTCAAAATCAAATTGAAACCTCTCAAGCACTAGAATTACGCATGTTAACAAGTGCTGAAATTAAAACAAAACGTGGTGTGCAAGAAAAAGTATCTATCATGGGTGTGAGGTGTGGATAGAAAAATCTGTCACTCAGGATCACTTTGCGGCATCACTCGGCAAGCCTCTTGATGCTGAACAGTGACAGATTTTTCTTTCCACACCTTACACCCATGATAGATACTTATACTATAGTCCTGAAAGGGCCATAATATCCATTGCTAAAAAGAGATATTAGCTCCCTTTTTGTGTTTCACAACCTTGTTATACCCCCAGTATACGAAGTATATAGGGGGTATATAGTTTTTGGTCTTTCCGTTAATATGTTTGTGTGTGTGTTAACATTTTTTCTGTCACAGATTTCTCAGGAACCACTAAAGCTAGGACTTTGAAATTTGGTACAAACGTTGGGTATGACTAGTTGTACCGTGTAAGAGAGAATCAGCCTTCTCCTGCTTATCAGTCCCTTTGTTTATCCATTTTTTCTTTCTCTCCAATTAATTTTTAGAAGCAGCTGTAGTGTAGTGGATAACACTCCTGACTACCAACCCAGGGATCGCAAGATCGAACCCCCGCTTCTCCGGTCTTTCGGATGAGACTTTAAACCGAGGTCCCGTCTCCATATGACCTCGATGTTGGTGGGACGTTAAACCCGAGTTCACTCACTCACCCAATTAATTTTTTGTCACAGATTTCTCAGGAACCGCTATAGCTAGGACTTTGAAATTTGGTACAAACATTGGGTATGACTAGTTGTACCGTGTAAGAGAATATTAGCCTTCTCCTGCTTATCAGTCCCTTTGTTTGTCCATTTTTTCTTTCTCTCTAATTAAATTTTTGTCACAGATTTCTCAGGAACCTCTACAGCCAGGACTTTGAAATTTGGTACAAATGTTGGGTATGACTAGTTGTACTGTGTAAGAGAGAATCAGCCTTCTCCTGCTTATCATTCCCTTTGTTTGTCCATTTTTTCTTTCTCTCCAATTAAATTTTTGTCACAGACTTCTCAGGAACCACCACAGCTAGGACTTTGAAATTTGGTACAAACGTTGGGTATGACTAGTTGTACCGTGTAAGAGAGAATCAGCCTTCTCCTTCTTATCAGTCCCTTTTTTGTCCGTTTTTTCTTTCTCTCCAATTAAAGTTTTGTCACAGACTTCTCAGGAACCACTACAGCTAGGACTTTGAAATTCGGTACAAATGTTGGGTGTGAATAGCTGTATCATGTAAGAGAGAATCAGCTTCTTCCTGCTTATCATTCTCTTTGTTTGTCCATTTTTTCTTTCTCTCCAATAAAAATTCTGTCAAAGATTTCTTAGGAACCACTTTAGCTTGGATTTTGAAATTTGGTTCAAATGTTGTGTATGACAAGTACTGTGTAAGAGAGAATCAGCCTCCTCCTGCTTTTCACTCCCTTTGTCCTTTTTTCTTTCTCTCTAATTTTTTGTCACAGATTTCTCTGTTTTCATGAATCCACAGTCTTCAAATTTTGTATACATCTTGAGAATGGCCATACATATTGGTGGAAAGAAAATCAAGATGCTCAGATTTCTTTTGGCCTTCTTTTTCTTTTTTCTTTTCCCATCTCTCACTCCAATGCAATAAATTGGAAAATTTATGTCAAAAATTTCTCAGATTGCTATGTTATTAGGTTTACATCTAGCTTTAAACTGATTAGTTGACATCATTTGGATGCTGCTGCTGTCTTTAGGTCAAGGTTGCAGACATAGAAGTTTATGTAAACTTACGTTGAAATTTTAATAACATAATTTGCATTTATTTTAATGGAACCTTTTGGTATTTGTTTATAGGCCTTTCACTGGATTTGTAATAGATTGTCCATCTGTCTGTCTGTCTCTTAGTTAACATTTTCTTGTATTAAATGTGTTTTTATTTTGCTGTGGCGCTGGCCGGGGGTATACGTGAGCCCCTGCTCACATGCTCTAGTTCCATCCAATTTAATTTTCAACTTGTAGCTGAAGCCTGAAGAACGACCCATGTCTCCAATACAGTCTCACCACCTTCAGCAGCATTTACAACAACAACAGCAACAGTTACAACACAAACCAGAGGCTGTCCCTATGAATAATCAGTTCATGCAGGTAGGCGAAACTCAAATGTAATGTGATTGTATATTATTGTATGTAGATATGGATGCATGATGTATATACATAAATATGAAATTTGTTATTAATGCATCCACAAGTCAGGTGAAGAGTTTTACTTCTTGAACAACTGATACTGAGAGCTGTTTTCCTCACCAGACGGCCTAGAACCTTGGTTGCTATGAGAACTAAAGTCATAATGTACTTAGATGGGAAAATGGAAAATTGGCTGTAGCTACCTTAAATTATAATAATCTATTATCAGAAAGTTTCTTTTGAAAGTTGCTCATCAGACATATGCTTTTGGTATCAGTTGCTTAATAATTGGCTTGGTTGTCATGGCGACCAAAATGCTGAAAATGAGAAAATACTCACAAATCAACTCCTCGGTAGCCATAATGATTGAAAAGCTGGAACATTGCAGAAACGAGCCGCGACACAACAAAACCATGTTTTTCATGCCACTTGGGCCAGAACAGTGGTTGATTTTATAAAATTGGCTCTTACTGCCTTAGCAGTGCAGATACAATGATAAATCTTTTTAAAAAAAAACAACGAAAAATGATATTCACTATACTCATCCTTCAGATATATGGGTTTTGTACCTTATAGGGCATATTAACATCCAAATTCTTGAAAGGCTTTGATGTCTACTGTTTACAGTCACCTTAGATATTTGTTAACCTCTTTTATAGAATGGGCGGCCAGGTCCAGGAGATCTTCAGTTTAATGAGTACCTTGCGCAGTTGGGCCAGTCAGGACCCCAACCTGGTCAGGGCCAAGGTCAGACCCAGGATGCTTTACTGGATTCAACAACAGCCCAGAAACAGTTTCTGCAGGTAGGCTGGAGGAGCAGACCTCCATCGCTTATTGGTTAAGAGGGCTTGATATATTAAAAGTGAGATGTTCTTGAAACCTGTAAAATGCAAAGCAAAATAAAGGAAAAATAAAAGAAGAGAAGCATTCTGTTTTCCAGTGTATACAGTTTTATTGCAGATTCAGCAATGCTCCAGATAAGAAAGAGTAACAGGGATAATTTAGGGATAATTTTTCATATTTCTTCATAAAGACATATGTTTTGACCACTCAATTAGAACCGTCTCGGGGAGACAGTTCTAATGAGGGTTGGTTGTTTTGGGTTTAACGGCCCTTTGAGGCAGTATTTCAGTCTATATCGGGCCGTCTCCCAGAGAGAGGGAGAAAGAAGGGAGAAGTGATAGACAAGAGAAAAAAATGTTCAAACAACCCCCACCCTCACCTACTGCAAGCACAGAAGGCCCTTGCCCTACTATTATCCAAATTAGTAGGACGCCCAGGCACTGGAAGTTACACGCAGCACCATCACACCACCCGACCACCCCCGTTCTAATGAGGGGTCACAACGTGTGTTTTCATTGAGAAATAAGAAAAATCATATTTGAATTCTCATCAATACCCCCTCGTATTTTGAGCACTGAGATTGATAAATTGGAGGCAGTTGCACTTGTTTAAGGTATATATTAGATAGACATGGTTAAGGTATATAGGTACACTTTCAGGGATAAGCGATCTTTTTATACCTCGCTTCACAATTTGTTCCATGCTAATTTCGGGTCCCTATTCCCTCTACTGAATCTAGAAGTGTAAGAGGTGGACAGACCTTTTTGAAACATAATTTCTAGGAATATACTTACTTTTATAGGAATAAAAAGAAATAGCATATTGTTCTGTGTGTTACAATGAAATGACATTTTTCTAGGCATTACAAAGAAATAAGATAATTTCTTACACAATACTTACTTTATAGGAATAACAAGAAATAGCATATTATTCTAGCATATTACATTGAAATGACATTTTTCTAGACATTACAAAGAAATAAGATAATTTGCTAAGACAATACTTACTTTATAGGAATAACAAGAAATAGCATATTAATCTGTGCATTACACTGAAATGACATTTTTCCAGGCATTACAAAGAAATAAGATAATTTCTAAGAATATACTTAATTTTATAGGCATAACAAAAAACAGCTAATCATTCTGTGCATTACAATAAAATATTTTTCTAGGCATTACAAAGAAATAAGATAATTTCTAAGAATGTACTTAATTTTATAGGCATAACAAGAAATAGCATATTATTCTGTGCATTACAAGCAGATTATTCTGTGCATTACAATGAAATGACATATTTTCTAGGCGTTACAGAGAAATAAGGAGCAGCAACTGCAGATTCGTCAAGCTGCGATTGAGAACATGCGGCTACAACAGCAACAGCAAGCCCCCTCTGGAACCCCACAAGCTACCCAGCCCTCCCTGCAACCCCAGATCAGTCAGCTGTCAGTTAATCAAACACAGGTAATTGTTGATGGTGCACCCTTTTAAGATCAGCGATATGTAAGAATATATCAGCCATAGCATTGTTCAGCGGTCTGCTATAAAGTAGATCATATTATAAGCACTGAATGTGAGTGATAAATCTACTTACAACTGACTGACAAAATGAATTATTACTCAAAAATTCACTGCTAAAGTTTAACTATTTCCATTTTAATGCTCAAAAACACTGAAAATAACAATCTGGTCCTTTCTTCTCAATTTTCCGTTTCTGGGCAAATGATCCCGCCAATATTCTACTCTGCAATACCAATTAATGCACCTTGCCTAATCAAAATTTCACAAAAAACATCACTAGTTGCCAGTGATGTCAGCAATTAGACTTGTGTGCTCTGAAACAATGATTTATTGCAGAACAAAACACATTTTGCATTGCCTGTACAGGCGCACTGTGTTAGAATACATAACGAGAGGTGTTGCTGGACCCACTCCCAGGCTTAGGTTTTTGCATCAAGGTCAACAAACATTAAAGCATTGGATGTTATTGAGAAGCACAAGTTAAGACAAGCTGTCCTGCTATGAGACAGGTCTTTTATCCTGTATTTATTTGTTTAGAAGACAACCCCAAAGATATTGGCTGTGTTGTAAGATGGTTCTAGATTTTTTCTCGCCTGTGACTACCAGAAGCAAGACATTACTTTTCCGGTGTCGTCGTTGAAGTCAGTGGTGTAAACTTTGTCAGGTTTACATGAATTACTTTATTTTGTGACAATGCACTGATAGGGGAGACATCTCATTCTGCAGAATTCTTGTTTGGGATTTCAAGCTCTGGTTCCTAATCTAGAAATTACAGAGTTTTAATGAAATAACCGTAACATTTAGAGAGTGGTTTCATAGGTAATATGCAAGTGCAAATTAGGTAAGCTAATCTTCACCTGGACAGATTGTGTTCCCATAAGATAATATGTTGTGGCCCCTCATTAAAGGTTCTGATGAGGAGCCACATCATGTTTCCTCAAAATTGAGATAATGGAATTATCTGATAATCATTCTTGGATACACTTTCTTATTTCTCCATGAAAACATTTGTTGTGACCACTCATTAGAATTGTCTCAGCAAGACGGTTCTAATGAGGGGTCACAACATAGGTTTTGATGAAGAATAGAAAAAAAATATCCCTAAATTATCAAGTTAATCACCTTATCTCTAGCTGTGGTTCCTTGCATAGAAATGTCAGAATTAGGATTTACATTAGGACTGACTTAGTTTCAGTTAGAAGTTTCATACTCCTTACAGTTGAGCATGAAATAAATTTTTCCCCTAAGAAAATATGTTGTTGCCCCATATTAGAGGTCCTCATGAAGAGCCACATCATGTGTCTTCAAAGCCGGAGATACGGGGACTATTTGATCACAATTTTGGGACATTCTTTCTTATTTCTTCATTAAAAAACATATGTTGTGACCACTCATTAGAACCGTCTCAGCGAGACAGTTCTAATGAGGGGTCACAACATATGTTTTGATCAAGAACTGAAAATGAATTATCCCTAAATTATTACCATTTAATTTCCTCATCTCCATCTCCGACTCCTTGTGTAGAAATGTCATATTTATCATTAGATAGCAGCTATATCTGGAGCTGTGTTTCGTTCATGTATTTTCAGATGCAAGAAGCTCGGAGGGTGTCAGCAGATGAGCCAGTGTTCCTCCAAGCCAACACAGTTTCCCAGGCCCAGGAACTGAGACGTGTCTCCTCTGGGGACCCTGTCATGAACTTCTTAAAAGCCAATCCAACAATAATCACAAAGCCAGCTTCCCCCACCCCTCCACCTCAGCAACCCCAGCAACCCATGGTAAACATCGTCGAGCCTCCAGCATCGACTCCCCGGGTACCCACTCCCCGGAGACAGTCGTCAGTGTCACCTATTCTTCAACAAGCTTTTTTTCCTCAACAGACCCCAGGATCACCTAGAGTTCCATCCCCTATCAGTAAGTTATCTTTTCTCTGCTTGTTCTCTTTCATATGAGCTGCGAAACGACAAAACCAACAAAGTGGCATGTGCACCCAGTGAAGCCTCAGATCAGCCTGGGCATCCGCCCACTCTGATCAGATTCTTCACTGTCAGCATGGAGCTAGCTTAGACCCTTAGCTACACTTTAAGTGCAAAGCAGACTATGATTAGAATGGACGCTGCCAAAACTGAGCTGAGTCTTTGCTGAGTACACACGCCACCTTGTTGGTTTTGTCGAGGTGCGGCTCATATCAGCTATGCCATGTGGAAAGGTAACTGTAGGAGTATGGATACTTGCCCATGGCATGGTAGTCATTAACTGGGAGCCAATTTTGGAGAATGATCTTTGCTTCCCTGTTATAGGGAGCTCTTCTCCAAGGGGCCTCTCTTAATGGAAAAAAATTGCTTTCTATAGGACTGTTTTCTCATGGCATGACTACAGTTTTTGTGTATTCTTTTATTTGACTTGTCAGACCAAGAAATGCCACATTCTTTTATAACTTATTCAATATTGCCAGTAAGCACAGAACATAGAAGCAACATGAATCAAACTTTAAACAACATCATTTGAGCTGCGACACGAGAAAACCAACAAAGTGGTTGTGTGCACAGTGCAGACACAGATCAGCCTGGGCATCTGCCCAGTCTGATCAGAGTCTATCTCCATGCGGACAGCAAAGACTGACTGGGCGGATGCCCAGGCTGAGCTGAGTGCTTTAAAGGCATAACCATTTTGTTTGTTTTCTCAAGTCATGGCTCATTTCTATGTTGTTGCATTGTTGTGATAAGACGTTGTGTTATAATATTGATATGGTGTTGTGCCGCTGGAAAAAAGAAATAAGAAAAAAATAAGAAGGAATAAGAAAAAAAAATGAGATTGCTGCATTTCTTCTGTCTACAAGTGTATGTAGTTTATAGCTGGCTTTATGTTAAAAATGTAATATCATAATGTTGGGGAGTAGCTGATGATACTTCTTGAATTCTAGGTTAATTTTAAGTATTTCTGGGTCCAGTTGTTTGAAGTATTGTTAGGTTAAAGTCATTAATTAAGGATTTGTTAAGTCTTCTTGTAATAATAAAATCGGGTGTGCTAATTAAAGAAGCTCCCTTTTTAAACTAAAAAATATTTTCAAAGAAATATTTACCTGACAGCTCTGAAATAGTCCAAACTGATATAAGCATAAGTTTAGGGCATAAAATTGCGGTGGCATATATTTAATAAAGAAAATAATAAATCCGAAGAATCGCAGACCTGGATTGAAATTGTGTGATTTGTCAAAAAAAAAAAAAAAAAAAATGATTAGCATAGCAAACACATGTGCAAGTGAGACAGTTATCTGGGTATCATCACATGTTTCCAAGACCTAGTATTGATTTTCTACTGGCTCCCAATTTGCTAATTTGCATATATATCTTCAATTAAACTTATCCTTTTAATTTATAATCTTTTTATACCTAGACTTTTTGTGAACTTTCACCCAGGACTTAGACATAATAATATGATATCTAAAGAAATTTAGTAAAACGATGCTATCATCAGTTACTCTTTATATCAAGTGCTTGGTTCTCTTGACTTTGCCTGAAATTTTGCTCACTTATGTAAATAGCAAGCTTTATTTGCATTTTACTTTTGTCTTGTAGCAAGTAGACATATTTAGTCATCATTGTGTTAAAGTAGCCCCAAGTCATAAACATAGGAACACAAAAAATTAGACATTTAAGTATCAAATCCTAAGGCTTTTATGGCAAAATTTTAATTTGCATGACTGTTTATCTAGATAGATCTAAGAATTAATTATCTGAATTTGAACCACAACATGAGAAAACCAACAAAGTGGTTGTGCACCCAGCACAGACTCAGATCAGCCTGGGCATTTGCCCAGTCTGATCAGAGTCTTCTTTGTTGGCATTGAAGCAGCTCATGACCCTTTGAGCACTTAGCAAAGACTCTGATCAGACTGGGCAGATGCCCAGGCTGATCTGAGTCTGCGCTGGGCGTACAACCACATTGTTGGTTTTGTCGTGTTGAGGCTCATTCGTCCCATTTTCCCATCAGCTGTGATCACCAGGGCAACATCACCAAGAGCTAGACTTGAGAAACATGTCGTCAACTTGGTACAGCCGTCAGCTACCGCTCCCTTAAGGAGACATTCTTCAGTGTCCCCTGTCAATATTCAGAACCTTCTTCCCCAGCAGGCAGTGGGATCACTTAAAATCCTGTCGCCACATACAGTCCCGTCAACATGTGGCATTGCATCGCCACGTAGAATCTCGTCTCCTATTAGTAAGTCTGACTGTTGTCTTGAACCCAGCTGGTGAAAATGTATTTTTCCTGAATATTGTCGTTTGTGGAATGTCTTTTCTAATCCCTTGTATTGTAAATCATTATACAATGGTATATGTACATTGATAATATATGGTCGTAGTTTTTTATGCCCCCGCATCATTTGATGTCGGGGGCATATAGCGTTTCATTTGTGCGTACGTGTGTATGTTATGTATGTCTGTCTATATGTCTGTCCGTACATATGTACATTCGTATGTACGTGATCCTGTTAGACTCAGGTTAAAATTTTTGTAAGAGGTAGATTTCAGGGTTCCTATTATTGTAGCAACTTGAAATTTTGTATGAGGATTACTATCTATAAGTACAACAGGAATATACAAGAATCGGGTCATGATGATCCTTATGTCACGGTCCACTGACTTCGGACTTAGGCCAAAGTTGCAAGGTTAAGATTTTTGTAAGAGGTAGATTTTAGAGTTCCTATTAATGTAGCAACTTGAAATTTTGTATGAGGATTTTTATCTATAAGTACAACAGGAATTCACAAGAATCAGGTCATGATGATCCTTATGTCACGGTCCACTGACTTGGTTTCTAACCAGGGTCTGTAATAATCAATATTTTTTATTTTGGCCATACAGCGACTCTGAAACTGTATAAAGGGCTGCAGTTTGTGGCACATTTCAAATGTTGGGCAAGGCTTTAGCTATGGCCTTTTATATTATACAAGTCTGCCTCTATGAACTAGTTATCCTCCAAGTACCATTACCTTAAGGCGCCATCTTACTCAAGGCACTAGGCGGGGACATCTGTTTACTATGGACACATTTCTAGGTTTTTTTTCTGTTTTTTTTTTCTTCTTTTTTTTGTGTGCAAAAAATTAGCAAATATTACTTTATCTCACTCTTAGTATAAACAGTATAGGGACAAACACCATAACCAGCACACAAGGTTAAAATGTCTTACCAACATCAGTGTAAGTTTGCATCAATGTTAATGCAACTGTCTCAACATTGTGTGTCCGTCTTTGCATCAGTGTTAATACAAGGTTGTTCAGACTTGTGTGCTACTGTACTTATTTGTCTATAAAACAGTGTTTTTTTTCCTGGCATCTCTTGAATGACCCCAAATATCTAAATCTGTCTTTCAAAATTGAGCTATGATATGAGCCGCGACACGAGAAAACCAACAATGTGGTTGTTTACCCAGCGCAGACTTAGATCAGCCTGGGCATCCACCCAGGCTGATCAGACTCTTTGCTAAGCGCTTAAAGGGTAGCTAAGGGTCTAAGCTACCTCCATGCGGACAGCGAAGACTCTGATCAGACTGGGCAGATGCCCAGGCTGATCTGAGTCTGCGCTGGCAGCACAACCACATTGTTGGTTTTCTTGTGTCGTGGCTCATATGGGTTTTTCTCGTCTAAGATCAGTAAGTCTGACAGTTGTGTAACTTGTGTTGATCCCAACTGGTGTCGAACATGTTTTATGAAGATTTCTGTGTTTGGAATGTATGTCCGTAGTCCAATGGCTGCAAAATATTTTTTGTAAGTTTTGTATGTATTATAAGTTTGTGGAATTCTTTCGTTTCATGGTTATACAGAATCTCATATAAGTATTAATATTAAGGTGAATGGGTAAGTAATCTTGTGGTATATTGTCAATATTAAGGTGCAGTGGTCTCAAATCTCTTCATCACATACAATCCCGTTGACTTGACATCGTGGCACTGGATTGATGCTGGAAACTCATCTCTGATTAGTGAGTCTTGCTGTTGTCTTGAGCCCAGTTGGTGAAAAAAGAGTGTTTTTTGTTAAAATGGTTATATTTTTGTCTTGCCTGGGACTAGCATGATGCCAGATGTAGGTGTTTCTTTTCTGTTGTTGGTGTCAACAGTGTAAACTTTGCCGAGAGTTTTCTGGTTAGCTCAGATTTCTGACAATGGGTAGTTAGAAGAGAGAGAGGTGTGGCCATAGTATAGTAGATAACATGCTGGACTACCAATGCAGGGGTCGCAAGATCGATCCTCCGCTTCTCCAGTCTTTTGGATGAGACTTTAAACCAAGGACCCGTCTTTGTATGACTTAGTTGTTGTGGGACATTAAACCCAAGTTCAACCCGAGTTCAATCTTTCACTCAGGTAGGAGAGACACTGCCTTCTTAAGATAGATCTAGATTTTTGGGATGTTTTAGAAGGTAAAAAAAAAAACAGTCTTATTTTTGAGAGGAAAAACGTCCCACCGGATAGCTGAACAAATATGGTAATAAAGAACAGACCAAAATACATGTATAGGTCGTTTGTGAAAAGTGGAGGGCAAAAAAAAGTGACATGACTTAATTTCTTTACTGCTCAATAAATTTTCATGAAACTGCACATACCTTAATCTATTACCTATACAAACTCAGGCAAGGAAATTCATAATTTTCTGACTAGTAAATAAAAAATTGTCAGATCAACTACATGTTAAAAAATGCCTCTAATCTTTGAGATCTTACGCTTGATTGGTGCAGTTTTTGGAACAGCCACTGTTGTACAGACTATAAATATGCATCCTTTATATGGGTGTTTACTCCATATTAGGGAGAAACATATAAGAAAATCTTTTTCAAGTGATTGGTCCATTATTGCTAAAACCTCTTGTTTACCTAGTAGTGAGTGAACACTTTTCAGACCACATGGTAATTTGTGAATGAATAATAGTTGATTGGTTGGTTGATTTGATGCTTAACGTCCACGGTAAACAACTAAGGTCATGTCGGGACGGTCAGTTAACCTAACCACACTATTCCTGGGCAGGCTTAGACCTCCTAAGCGGTTAACCAGTACTAAGTGCACATACTTTCGCAAGAAACTGACAACTGCCCTTCTTGAATCAGCGGAAGGAGAAACGAAAGTATGTGGCCAGACCGGGATTCGAACCCAGGACCTCTGACTTACGAGTCAGGTGTCCTACCGATTGCGCTACCCGGCCCGGCATGAATAATAGTATTAGTATAGGCAACAATGGCTGTTGTACCTCATGAATAATAGTATTAGTATAGGCAACAATGGCTGTTGTACCTTTATGGTTAACTCCCATGTAAGAATGGCATAAAGTTTAGAAGAAAAATTGTAAGAATTAATAAAGTAACTTTTTATTTTAAAGTCAAAAAATCCTGAATTTCCTTGCCTGAGTCTGTATGGGTAATAGATTGCGGTATGCAAAGCTTCATGAACATTTATTCATTGATAAAAAAATAAAATCAATTTTTTTGCCCTCCACTTTTTCACAAACGACCTATAAAGTGTCTCATAATATGTGAGTCGCGACACTAGAAAACCAACAAAGTGGCACGTGCGCCTTGCCAAGACTCAGATTAGCCTGAACAACCATCCAATGTGATTGCGATTGAAGCGTAGCTTAGGATCTAAGCTAGCTTCATAAGGACAGTGAAGACTGTTCAAACTGGGTGAATGCCCAGGCTGGTCTAAGTCTTTGCTGGGCGCACATGCCACTTTGTTGGTTTTGTCATGTTGCGGCTCAGAGTGTGCAGCTGCAGTGACCAGTGTACAGAGCTTCTGATAAGATGGAATTTTGAGGATTATTCCAAGATAATTTTTCGTATTTCTCAGTGCAAACATACTTTGTGACCTCTCATTAGAACCGTCTCTTTCAGGCGGTTCTAATGAGGGGGTCACAACTTATGTTTCTATGGAGGAATATAGAAAATTATCCCTGTTACCCGGAGCACTGGACTGTATATCATTGTATATACCAGTAGCTACTAGTAATTAAAGTGCTCCAGATAAGAAGGGGTAACAGGTATAATTGAAGGACGTTTCTCCAGTAAGCATATGTTGTGTCTCCTCATTAGAACCATCTCCATGAGATGGTTCTAATGAGGGGTCACAACACATATCTTCACAGAGGAATGAGAAAAATTATTTAAGCCATGTCTGATCAGGCTCTGCGCTAAACGCTTAAAGGGTAGCTAAGGGTCTCAACTACCTCCATGCGGACAGCAAAGACTCTGATCAGACTGGGTGGCTGCCCAGGCTGATCTGAGTCTGCGCTGGGCGCACAACCACTTTGTTGGTTGTCTCGTGTCGGGGCTCATATTATGAACTATCCTCAAAAACCCACCTTATCTGGATCTCTGCTAATTGTGATAAACCTAACTAGTGCTCATATCTATTTTCAGTGTTTAGTCAACAGCCACCCATGCATCTCAGCGCCCCATCACCTATTCATCCTAGCCAGTCAGGCTCTCTGTCTCAATCACCAACTAATCAACCTAGTAGCACAAATGTGAGTATACTAAGTTACTATGCCAAAAACTCTAAGAGCATTTAATCCTGGGGTAGCAAGATCCACCCCCCACTTCTCCGGTCTTTCGGATGAGACTTTAAACTGAGGTCCCATCTCCATATGACCTCGTTGTTGGTGGGACGTTAAACCCGAGTTCACTCCCTCTCTCACTAAGAACATCTAAATTAATATTCAAAATTGTCTGAAATATGGAACTGTTTGGGCTTACAGACAGAGCTCTAGATAAGAGGGAGTATTTGGTGATAATTTTTATTAATTTTGCATATAACCATATGTTGTGACCCCTCATCTGAACCGTCTCAACGAGGGGTCACAATATATGGTTTCAATGAGAAATAAAAAAAGATATCCCTCAATTATCATCAAATACCCCTCTTATCTAGAGCTGTGTTTCAGTGTAGTAATGGGTCTAAAAGATGATGATGGGATGGCAGCTAGTGTAGACTCTGATCATACAGCAGTCTGATTTGAGTCTGCACTGTTTGCTTAGACCTCTCTGTCCCTATTCTTAGAATTTTACCTTGTGCATATTCCAGGAAAGGTAATTTATGCAAATACACAGCCTATGTGGCTCTCTGATCCAGATTTTGTTGTTTATATGATAAGCAAGCATGGACATTTGCTGCAAGCATTTCTTTTTAAACAGGATTTTAACATGAAATGTGACTTCATATATAAAACTTGGAGAATCACTTGGAAATTAGGACCGTACTGAAACCCAACTTGTATCTGCAACATTGAATGAAATTGTCCTGATGTTTAATTGGAAAGAGGTCAGTTGTACAATATATATCAAGAAACTATTCATTATAAATTATTAAACTATTTGAGAAATTGTGGGGTTTTTGGAGGGTGAGTGTAACACAATTCCATAGAACCTGTGTAAAGCACTCCTTCCAAGAACTCAAAATCTGTGCATATAGGCATTTTCATTCAATATTGCAGCATGAAGCTGAGTTTCAGGAAATAGCTAATCTCCAAGTAATTCTCAGATTTCACATTTTAAGTCACATTCCATCAGGGTTTGCCACTGTCAGGGAAAAACATCTGGAAAGTGAATTTTTTTCCAGGTCAGGGAAAAGTCAGAGAATTTAGTGGTTAGTCAGGGAAATTTGAAAAGGACTTGAAAAATCAGGGATGAGTCAGGAAATTTGAAAGTAATGGCTACAGCATTCTCCAGAAAACATACTTACTTTGTTCAAGAGGAAAGGATCTACTTTCTAGAGAGATAGTCCCAGTCAGAGGTCTAGATAAGAGGGGTATTTGATGATAATTGAAGGATAATTTTTTTATTTCTCATTGAAACCATATATTGTGACCCCTTACTGAACCGTCTCGTTGAGGACGAGACGGTTCAGACGAAGGGTCACAACATATGGTGATATGCAAAATTAACAAAAATTATCCCTAATTATCACCAAATACTCCCTCTTATCTAGAGCTCTGCCCAGTACATATTGTTCCTCATTTAGGGCTACTCTTAAAGGGAGGAATTTGCTCCCAATTTTAAAGTGATACACTAAGCACTGTTGAAGTAGACTAAAATTAACTTTTTGATCCGTAAATAGGGTATAGAAAACTGCAAAATGTCATGGAAAATTCAGGGAATTTTGAATTGGAGGATAAGTGACATCTTTTTAACATTCGTTTGCAGACTACAGCCAGCATTAGACCTCCATCAGTTCCCCGTGTCCCCAGCCCCCAGGAGTTGGTGATGCATACACAAGCCATCTTACAGAACGCTCTCATCAAGAAACAACTCGAAGATCAAAAAGAACGATTCTACAAAAAACAACAAGAAAGGTACGACGTGACTTTGGAAACTCTACTGAAAGCTGAAAGTAATAGAGTAAAAATGATTAATCCAAAAGTTGTAATAACTAGCCAAACATTAGTGCTGTGCTACATACTTCCGTCCATCTGTACACTTTATTTCCATTTGATAACTTGAGTACATTGTATTTATTGATTGATTTCTTTTAAATTGTGCATATGCATTTGTACCTAGAATGTCTTGGGATTGTTAATGGGAAAAGTTCAATCTTTCTGACAGTCAACTGTTTAAGGTAAATGGGTACTATTTCAGAGGGAAGAAATTTGTCATTCTCTTTTTTGCCCCCTGTCAACTCTTAAAGGAAAGAATTTGCTCCTTCAGGAGCAAATTCTTTCTTTTAAGGGTTGACCCTATTTAGAAAGGTTTTGTTGGCAAGGAAGCAAAGAGGAAATCAAGAAAAATGCAGGAAAAATATGGTGTATCCAGTCACCTTAAAATCTTTTTATGCATGCTATAACCAGACTGCACAGCTGTGCAGACTGATCTTGGCATGAGCGTTTCTCAAGTTCTTACAATGTGACACATTCTATTATATAGAGTGAAGTCCCCTAACCCTGTTCCACCTGGGGTACAACAGTTGCCACAAAGCAGACCAGATATATTAACCTCAGCACCTCCTGCAGCTTCTATGGTAAGTTATGTTTTAATCTTCATATTTACGCTTATATCAGACCGCCAGTTATGGCTAACTCAGGGCTCCTCATCTATAAAAAAAATCAGAACTGCCTCAGTGTATCTATGCGCATGCACTCCCCTCTCCCAATCCCCCCCCCCCCTCTTCTAACACGGACACAACCTTTTGTCAGTGTGAACTCATGTCCTTCAGGAATGCAGCAATTTTCACAGTAGATTCCAAAAACTATAGGTTGGGGAAGGACAAATAAAGAAGACCCTGATTTTAGACGCAGTCTCAAGGTCAACTTTGTTTTCCTTCGCAGTTTTGATGCCTCATAATCTTTATGAATTTTTAAGTCACAGTATTACGATTGGCTGGGCATAAGTTGAATATTCTTCAAAGGACTGTAAAACTTGTTTATAAAATTAAAATAATCCTCCTTTAAGTGCTGATCCCCATTTGGAAGGGAGGCAGTAAATGAAATTGCAGAATTTGTCATAATTCTATATTGATTTAAAGCAATAATGCAGGCAAACTTATGTTTTATCAAAAGAAATTCCATGTCTCACTTAGGTAATGAGTCTAATGACATGGATAGATGACCTGGGGTTTTACGCCTTTTCAGCAGTATTTTAGTGTCGTGCAGATGGAAGGGTGACAATGAAAGACTGTGCAATGGTTGGAAAGAAATCTGTATCCAGTGGGATTTAAACTCAGATTGCTGGTCTAGCAGGCTGGCGCTGTACTCACTCAACTACATGTACCTGGGCTGCAGGTAATAACATAACATGGTCATAAAATAATCGTCAAGACACAGTAGAGAACAGGTTTTGGTGGCTGTTTTTACAAAGGGAAACAACTTTAGTTACTTATTAGTTGCTTCGCTGAATGATGGAAGCCATGCAAAATGGAAGCTGCTCTTAAAGGAAAGAATTTGCTCCCCAAGGAAGCAAATTCTTTTCTATAAGAGAAACCACCATTGAAATGGTATACAAGAATTACTTCCCCAGTCTAAACACATCTGAAGGTAATGAGAAAGTTTTGCCTTATATGTAGTACATGTAAGTAGAAAGAATTATATAAGACATTAGCAAAGAGCATGCTCAGTGGAATAGGTTAAAATATATATAGCATGCATAGGATTGTGAGGTATACGGTGGGATGGTCCCCGACCCACAATATACCAATTCACGGGGAAAATAAAATTTAATACCAAAAAAAAAAGAAAAAAGAATTACTTCCCCTGTATGTGTTCATCTTAATGATCTGAGCCACATCCTGTGGCTTCCAACAATGTGGCAGTTTTGTCATGTGATATTCCGATAACCCTTATCATTTACACAGGGTCTATAGAGCCCTCACTGTTGGCTGTATGCTTTGGGCCAATTCCATAGATGGCTGATGTGACAAGTAAAGGCTCTGATCAGACTGCACTTGAGTGCAGTCTGATCAGAGCCTTTACTTGTAACCAATGCCACATTGTTTGAAATCACATGATATGGCTCATATGTCTTTTTCAGACTCCTGTGTCTGTAGCATTTACTCCAACTTCAGTGATAAGGAAAATGCATTCTGAAAAAGCGAGTGAGAAAGAGAAACAGAAAACGGAATCTTCATCCGAGTCAGACACACAAGGTACGTAATAGAGATGTTGTTTATGTCCCTTTTATTGTTTTCTGGAATAGTCATCTGGTACCCTGCAGATTTGTAAAAAATTTGCTGGTGAAGATGGTATACAGTTAACTGAAGCTATCTAAGGAATATGGTCAGAAGTTGTATGTACTTTTAAATGATAGGAAGTTCAAACTTGGTTTTAGCAAAATTCCCACATTAATACATATAGCTTTGACTGCTACATAAATTAGCTCTATTATTTTTACAGATCAGCAAAGGTTTGCTCCAGTGAAGTCAATAGGTCAGGATGGTAATGAGCAACAAAAGGTTGACATCAACAGGCAGGAGATACCCATTGTGCCACTACCACTGAGAACAGATGTCCCACCTCCGATGCTGCAAGGGATCCCTCCACCTCCTCTTCCTAATCAGGTCCTGCCTAACATGATTTCCATCTCGTGCACACCTGCGGTGCTAGCGGGGCAGATGTCTCACGTACCCCCTCCACCACTACCCATAGTCTCCACCCATCTGCCGCCACCGCCGTTACTCAGCCCACCCCAGAGTGGCGTGACGCTAAGCGGCGTGCCCCTAACCAATCTAGTCACTGCCGATCAGGTACGATGGAGTGTACCGTCACTGTATCTAACCCTGCTAGACTCTGCTTGCTGTGGTGTGTGAGACGTAGCCAATCACTAGATTTCATTTTACACCTCGTTAACACTTTCATTTGGTACTTTATGCCACCTTAGAGATCCAGATATGGAGGGTTTTGGATGATGATGTCTAGTCAAATTTTATATTGCTGACAAAACCATAGGTTTGGCCCTTTAATAGATTTGCATATGCAGTTCCTTGGTTTATGAGCAGCCCTAGCAGCTCTCCAGTTCCTTGGTTATGAGGAGCCCTAGTAGCTCAGAGGTTTAAGCACTGGCCTGCTAAGCTAACTAGGTTTGAATCCCGCTGGATTTGGAATTTTTTCCAAACGTAAAAGGATTTCATTGCACTGAGCCATACATTATCACCATTTCATCCAGTATGACTAAAATACTGTTGAATGGGCTATAAAACAAAAGTCATCTATCCATCTATCCCATATTTTTAGCTCACCTGAGCCGAAGGCTCACAGGTGAGCTTATAGTATAGGCAGGCATCCGTCGTCCGTCGTCCGTCGTCTGTCGTCCGTCGTCCGTCGTCCGTCTGTCAATATTTTCAAACGACATCTCCTCTGGAACTACAAGGCCCATTGTTACCAAATTTCATATACAGCATCTATAGGCAGGGGGAACCAATAATACTGTTTTTTATCCAAATCCCTTTGGAACTTTGGTTGCTATGGCAACTTAAAGTTTCCATTGACTTGTATGGGAAAAATTGAAAATTTGCATTTATTGCTATGTCACTGTAGATATTTTGACAAATGTTTTACAGAAATGTTCCTTGAGTAGTCCTCTATCAACCATGTGAAATTTCTATAAATTACACAATTTGGCTGGTTGCCATGGCAACCAAATGGTTTAAAAATTCAAAAATCTTCTCCTCAGAAACTATGTAACCAATAAAGCTTAAGCTTCACAGAAAGGATCTTGGTACTACCTTCTATAAAAATACTGTTTTTCTTGGCAATTGCTCCAGCAGTTTGGTTGCAATGGCAACTTAAAGTTGCCATTGACTTATAATGGGAAAATGGAAAATTTGCATTTATTGCTATGTCATTGCAGATATTCCGACAAAACTTTCATAGAAATGTTCCTTGAGTAGTCCCCAACCAGCCATATCAAATTTATGCAAATTGAGCTATTTGGCTGATTGCCATTGCAACCGAATGGTTAAAAATAGAAAGAATATTCAAAAATCATCTCCTCAGAAACTATGCAACCAATAAAGCTCAAACTTCACAGTAAGGATCTTGGTACTACCTTCTATAAAAATACTGTTTTTCTTGGCAATTGCCCCAGCAGTTTGGTTGCTATGGCAACTTAAAGTTGCCATTGGCTTATAATGGGAAAAATGGAAATCCGCAATTTTTGCTATCTGACTGCAGTTATTTGGATTTTTTTCCTACAGAAATGTTTCTTGAGTAGTCCTCTATGATTCATATTCATATTAATTTTGTCCAAATCACCGAATTTGATTAGTTGCCATGATGGCAACATAAAGGAAAAAAAAATTGAAAAAATATTCAAAATTTTTTTCTTCAAAAACTATATAGGGGGATGAAGCTGATTCTTTGCATCCATGTTCATGACATTAGCCACTACATAAATATTGTTTTATATTATTGTTGCCCACGTGGTTTCATTGCTATGGCATTTTAAAGTTTCCATAGACTAACAACTCAGTCAACGTTGAAATTAGGCCACATTGTACAATTTACTTTAGAGTTACCTACCCTTGAGTGCTGAGGATGAATGGACTCAGGTGAGCTACAGGACCAATGGTCCTCTGGTTTTATCAGGGAAAGCAACTGTCATTTATTCATTTGCTTCCCTTTCTGGTGGGAGTCAGCTCCTAAAGAAAGAAATTTGCTCCTGTAACTTTACTTTATTGCGCATTCTCCACTTTTGAATGAGGGCTGTTCTTAAAAAGAAACAGATAGTAAACCCTAAAAGTTATCTTTCTTTGAAAAAATGCCAGTAAAAACTATGAGGGCCACGCCAAGACAAAACCAACAAGTGGCGTGTGTGCCCAGCCAAGAATCGGATCAGCCTGGGCATCCGCCCGGTCTAATAAGAGTCTTAGCTGTTGGCACAGAGGTAGCTTAGACCCTTAGGTACACTTTACGTAAGTGCACAGAAAAGACTCTGAACAGACTGGGTGTATGCCCAGGCTGATCTGAGTCTTTGCTTGGTGCACATGCCACTTTGATGGTTTTGGCGTGTCGCAGCTGGCGTTACATCTCAAAACCTTCCTTATCTTGGGCACCTCCGTGCTTTGTGCATTTTAAAATACAACACTTTTATGCATCTTGCATTCCCTGTTGTGCCGATAGAACTTAGAAAAGAAGCTGTTCAGTCCCATTTTTGGATGTTATAATGGAGTCCTGTATACGTGTGTGCATCATGTTTATCTTAAGTAAGTGAACAGATCTCCCTTTGACAGAAGTGTTGACCCACATCGCCGTCCCATTTTCCTGATATGACTGAAATATTGTTGAAAAGGATGTAAAATGGCTTCATCCATCCATCCGAAGATAGATTAATACTGTTATCACTACGTTGCGCATCATACGGCTTATCATTAGGGACACCTCCAGGGTTGACACGGTCTTGGGAAAACATCAGGAAAATGAATTTTTTCCAGGTCAGGGAAAAGTCAGGGAACTCTGTGGTTGGTCAGGGAAACTTGGAAAGGACTGGATAAGTCAGGGAATTTGAATATTAATGGCTACAGCAGTCTTCAGAAAATATTCTTACTATGTTCAAGTAGAAAGGATGTGAGCCACGACACGAGAAAACCAACAAAGTGGTTGTGCGCCCAGCTCAGACTCAGATCAGCCTGGGCATCCACCTAGTCTGACCAGAGTCTTCACTTAGCGCTTTAAGGGTAGCTAAGGGTCTGATCTACCGCCATGCGGACAGCGGAGACTCTGATCAGATTGGGCGGACGCCCAGGTTGAGCTGAGTCTGCGCTGGGCGCACAACCATTTTGTTGGTTTTGTCGTGTCGTGGCTCATGTACTTTCTAGAGAGATTGTCCAAGCACATCTTTTTCATCATTGGGTGCTACAATTTAAAAAAAAAAGAAGAATTTTATCCCCCAAGGGAGCAAATTATTTCCTTTAAGAGTAACCCCAATTTTCAAGTGATACACCTCGCACTGTGAAAGAGTAAGATCAATTTTTAGATCCAGAAAAGGGTATGGAAAAGCGTAAAATGTCGGTGAAAACTCAGGGAAAAGCCAGGGAAGTTTGAAGTGGAGGATAAGTGGCAGCCCTGGGGTGACCAGTCCATCCATCCGTCATTGTATGCATAAACACTCAGAACTCTAGATAAGAGGGGTATTTGATGATAATTGAGGGATAATTTCTTTATTTCTCATTGAAACCATATGTTGTGACCCCTCATCTGAGCTGTCTCGTTGAGAAGATTCAGATGAGGGGTCACAACGTATGTTTTTATGCAGAATTAACAAAAATTATCCCTACTTATCACCAAATACTCCCTCTTATCAAGAGCTCTGACACTTTCTAAAACAAGGACCACTCCCACTGAAATGACAGTCCATGAGTCTCAGTCAGAGAGGCAGTTTTAAGGAGAGTGTTGTGTACCGTTTACATGGTAATTTTTGCGGTGTTCCATTTTTCGCAGTATTTCGTGGTCACTTAGAAACAGTGAATATTTAAATCGCGAAAAATTTCCTGTTTCTTACAAAGTGTCCTCTGTAGATTTTGTTTGTGTTTGCTTAGGTAGTGGCTGGTACTTTTCACTTGAGCCAGTTCTTTCATTAACCTGCGGCGGCCCTTCCGCAGGCTAATGAAAGAACTGACTCAAATGAAAAAAAAATAGTTTTGCTTTTTGAGCATGCTGTGAACCGCAAAAATTAAAAATCGCGAAAATTAATCATGTTTTTGGCCCTTAACCGCGAATATTTGAACCCGCGAAAAATATTGCATATACGGTATGTTTTTGAGGAAATGTAAGAAAAAAATCCCCAGAATTTTCATTGACTACCCTCTGTTATCTGAAGGTCTGAATTTTCTTTAAAAAAATGTATACTACACAGAATTAAATAGTGCTTGTTGTGGTGTCTAGAAGTAGCTTAACAAGATTTATTAGAACAGATCCTAGATGTTATTCAGAGCTTTAGATAAGAGGGGTATTTGATGATAATTGAGGGATAATTTTCTTTAATTCTGGATAAAAACATATGTTGTGACCCCTCATCTGAACCGTCTCGTCGAGACGGTTCAGATGAGGGGTCACAACATACGTTTTTATCTGGAAGTAACAAAAATTATCCCTAATTATCACCAAATACTCCCTCTTATCTAGGGCTCTGGTTATTGCCTGCACTTCCTGTATCAGTCTTAAGATCAGGGGCCATATTTATAAAACAACTTCAGTGGTTGCTATGCTGTTGCTAAGGCTGAATATCTATAAAGGAGATTCCCTACAACTATGAAATTTGGTCTTGAGGAACAGTCTGAAAGACTGTTCCTCCAGAGCAAATTTCATAGTTGTAGGGAATCTCCTTCACATAAATTTAGCCTTAGCAACAGCATAGCAACCACTTAAGTCGTTTTATAAATAAGGCCCCTGGATAAGAACTTTAATCAGAATCTTTTGGGTTAAAGGGTCAGCCAAAAAAGTGTTTGAATTCTAGTAAAAATACAGCACTGTTTATATTTGCCGTTGGGCAGTGTGTGTTCAGATTTTCTACTCTTTGCATATTTGTTAGGCTTGTCTTTTTAATGTATCTTTTATACATGTATTTTATACTACTAAAGCACATATCTAACCATTGTATCATTGTGGACAGCTTGCTTGGGGGAAAAACTTGTTTGGTTTTAATATCGGATTTTTAATGCACAATAATAGTCAAATTAGACAAAAAATACACCAGATGATAACAAAACTACATATTTTTGTGATTTATATGCTTTCAAAGATAAGAGTTCTGGGAGAGGGATGGCCATCTGATGATAATTTTTTTAAAGATTTTTTTTCTGATTAGTCACTGAGGTGACTGTGTACACTTTCAGGGGAAGCAACCCTACCATATTCTTTCTTGCCTTTCTTGATGGGTCAGCTTTTAAAGGAAAGGAGCAGATTCTTTCTTTTAAGAGTAGAATCCATTTTGGAAGGGCTGCTTTGTCCAGGGAAGCAAACAGGAAGTCATAAATGAGCCGCGACACGACAAAACTAACAATGTGGCTGTGCGGCCAGCGCAGACTCGGATCAGCCTGATCTGATCAACTCTGATCAGAGTCTTAGCTGTCCGCATGGAGGTTGCTTGGACCCTTACCTACCTTTTGAGCACTTTAACAAAAAGTCTGACAAACTAGGTGGATGCCCAGGCTGATCTAAGTCTGCGCTGGGCGCACAACCACATTGTTGGTTTTGTCGCGTCGCGGCTCAAATATTGTTTTCCTTTGTAAGGTATAAACAGAGGTATACCCAGTCACTTTTAAAAACAAGCCACATAGAGTTCTAAACAGAATGACTCTTTGTCCTGTTGAGTCAGTTCCATGAGTCTCGCCGGGCTGCGTAGCGCAATCGCTAGGGCACCTGACTCATAAGTCAGAGGTCCTGGGTTCGAAACCCAGTCTGGCCACATACTTTTGTTTCTCCTTCCGCTGATTCAAGAAGGGCAGTTGTCAGTTACTGGCGAAAGTATGTGCACTTAGTACTGGTTAACCGCTTAGGAGGTCTAAGCCTGCCGAGGAAAAGTGTAGTTAGGTTAACTGACCGTCCCGACATGACCATAGCTGTTTACCGTGGACATTAAGCATCAAATCAATCCATCAGTCCCTGAGTCTCATCTAAGATGTATAATGTAACATGTTGGATACAAAATTGATACTTTATTAACTTTGGCTAGTGAGCTACTAAGGGATGTACATGTACAAGAAAGTACAAAGCTAATATTTTGTAATGCATAACAACAAATCAAAGTTTTATTAAGAATTTTAATTGTTCTTTTACGCAGAAACATAAATTGTTTAAAGAAATGAAAAGTTTCATTCAAGATAAAATACTAAATTTTGTAACTATTGGCAATGTTAACTTTGAAAATTTCAGGTGTTCAAATTGCTTCAGGTGACTACACATTTTCCAACTTTTTCTTCCTCTTTCATGTTAGTTTTGTCTTTTAATCTTATGCATGTTTATTAGACAGTATTGTCGTTAATTTTAAATTTTCTACATTTGTGCTGGATTAGATATGCTCATAAAATCTTATTTTAACGTTTGAATTAATGAAAACAACTGGAAGTTTCCTTAAAGTGAGCATTAAGTAATCTAAAGTGGAGAATAAATATATTTTGGTGGCGAGACTGTTTTAGCTTTTTGAATTTACAAATTGTCATATTTTAGTGATAGACAGTTGTGAATTGTTAATTCAGTATAAACATTTTCTACATGTGTATTTCAATTTCATACAAGTTATATGAAGGTTGCATATAGTGTACAATAGCAAAATGATTTGAACTGAAGCCAGATGCATATCTAGTTAATCTCCCACATTGTTAGTATCGGTATATGCCAAGCTGTATTGTGAGGAACTGGCCTTTCACAAAAAGAGCCTTGCACCCAGACTGTCTGTTTTCAGTTTTGCACCCAGAATTTGCTGATGGCAGATAACTAAAATATATGAGCCTAAGAGTGTAAGCTAGCTCCATGCTTAGACTCTGATCAGACTGGTGCAAATCAGACTGCTGTATTGGTATTGGTTGAGATGTCTAAACATTTACTCTGAATATGATATCATATTTCTTTGATTATAAGAAGGGTTTTTTCTCTTCCAAATCAAGTTCAAAGATATAGATCCATCTTTGAAGATGGATCTAGATCTTTGCGATTGTTTTCCAAAACAATCTGAAAGATCAAGAGCCATCTCTAAGATGGATCTAGACCATTGGGATTGTTTGGAAGGGGAAATCCCATTTTATGGCTGAATTATACAAGACTGATATACATATTTATGGTAATTTTGAAATTATAAACTGTCTTATAATATAATAATGACAGCAGTAATGGAACTTAAATGTTGCAAGTATATATGAAATAGTTTTACATTTATCACACAGACATCTTCTATTACATTTGTCATAAGTAAATTGTTCTTACAATAATAATTTGGCTATACGACGGAATTTCCCCCTCTATAATGACCCCAAAGCTAAATCAGTCATGTAATTCTGCTATAAGAAGGGATTTTTTCTTCCCAAAACAACCACAAAAATCTGGATCCATCTTATTAGATATTATAAGATGGCTGTAGATTTTTGGGATTGTAGAAGGGAAAAAAGTAAATATAGCAGAATTACACATGATTGGTTTAGATTTTTGGGACAATTCCAGAGGGAGAAAAACTATTAGCCAAATTATTACGGAAAGGTGGCCAGTATTAGGCAATTTTGATATTTATAGACGTGTATCTTACAGTCTGAAGCTGGTAAAGCCCAAATCCGAGCCCTGATGGGTCAGGGGTCATTACAGGCTGTTCCTGTTCAACTTCAAAATGTGCCAACGTCCTTGCAGACTCCGGGAAGACCAATTTTGAAAGGTGAGCAGTAAAGCACGAAATTTAAACTGTATTTCATATTTTACATAAAAATTTTAGACGCTGTATGCCCTTATCTGGATTGAGCATCTATAAATAGCTTAAACATTTTTTTTTACATAAAAATTATATCCGCTTTTCCTGAGTCATCATTCTAGGATAATGTTAATATTGCTGGTGGTATTTCAACCCACATGAATACACCCTGATGTGCTTAAAAAATTAGGACACCTAAAACCATTTATTTTCCATTTAGGACAAATGGAAAATTAATGGTTTTAGATGTCCCATTACTTAAGCACATTAGGGCAGTTACAGTGCATAGCACTGCTAGAATCATCAGCTTTAACCATTGAGCTACAGAGATGTGTGTGTGTCACACAGAGGGTCATTTGGCCCAACAAGTACTAAATGATATGCAAATGTCAATGAACAAACCATGTTCATATTGACCACCTTAGTTACAAACAAAAGAGTATTATTTGAAAATAATTCTGACATTTTATTTTTACCGATCAAAATAAAAGGTTTCAGCTCGATAAATAAAAAGCAAAATATGATTTATAAATGATCATCAGCACATCATTAATATCTGTCATTCATTTAATACTAGGAGTTGGTGTTTCTGCTGCCAATAGCATAGCTATCACTCAGCAGATGCCGCCACCCCTGACCAATCAACAGCGACCATTGCTAGGTGGAGGTGGGACTGCGACGACACCTGTAACTGGGTCAGTGGACCTCAACAAACTTCTACAGCTACAGCAACAAAGACAATTGAATACATCGCCAAACTTCGCCAACCGTGCCCCGGTAACTCCCACAACACCTTACGGCATTCCATTGACGGGAAGGTTACCACTGGCCTCTACACCTGTAGTTGGACCAGTCAGCCCACAGCCGTTGCCAACAGCAACAAATCCATTCCTGGTTCAGCAGATGATGCAGACAGGAAACCCTAGAGGTAAATATTATTCCAGCGGAGCTCTAGATAAGAGGGGTATTTGATGATAATTGAAGGATTATTTTCTTTAGTTCTCATTGAAACCATACGTTGTGACCTCTCATCTGAACCGTCTCGTCGAGACGGTTCAGATGAGGGGTCACAACATATGTTTTTATGCAGAATTAACAAAAATTATCCGTAATTATTACCAAATACTCCCTCTTATCTAGGGCTCTGTTCCAGGCTTGAACTCTTTTGTGAAGGCTTATGTTTTGCAATTTTAAACCATGCAGAATTATTTGTAACATTGAAATAATTCACCAGATTCAAGCTGATTGCTGCTGTTAGTTATCAGCACACGTCAGTTCAACTGAATTTTTTTAGCATTTTGCTTACCGTCAAATCCTGATACTTTTGGAATTGTATTGTAGTATATGTATGTAATTTATAGTTAATAAAATATCGTTTAAACCAACTGATTTTTGGCTGTTATTAAGACATGTTCCTGACACTTGATAAGTGAAAAAACAGAACAAAGAACACTTGTTATGGCTGGCCATAAGTGAAATATTTTTGATTGGGCCGTCAAAGGCATAGAGTTAAAAACAACAGTACATTAAAACATATTTTCTTACCATTCAAGGAAAGTACATTTTAGAAGCAGCTCTCAAGAGTGGTCATAATGTATCTTATCATGTAGAAATGATAAAACATACCAGAGTTATTATCAAAATACCGTAGTATTATTATCAAAATAATGAATGAACTCTGGTTTAACATCCCACCAACAAGACTCTTATATGGCATTGAAGACCTCATTTTAATGTCTCATCCATCTGGCAGATTGGTGCTGTTGGACAGAGCCCAAGATAAGAGGGGGTATTTGATGATGATTAGGGATAATTTTTGTTTATTCTGGATAAAAACATATGTTGTGACCCCTCATCTGAACCATCTCGACGAGATGGTTCAGATGAGGGGTCACAACATATGGTTTCAATGAGAAATAAAGAAAATTATCCCTCAATTATCATCAAATACCTCTCTTATCTAGAGCTCTGATTGGGATTTGATAACTGGATCCAGTGTCCAATGCCGCTTCTTCACTTACCTGGAAGCTTACTTTTTCTCTTGTTTTCAGGGATTGGTCAGATCTCACAGTTAGCTGCCATACAAGTTCAACAGCAGAGAATGTTGGACCCCAGGTTACAGGCCAGCATACGACCTCCAGTGCCTAGGGTTGTACCCCAGATGTTGAGCCCGAGGAATGCCATTAACACACCCACACCTTTCAACCCTCGTCCCTTCAATCCACCTGTGGCTCTTCAGAAAACTAGTAAGTTATGACAGTTCTGTATATAGACGATCTTACATCAGTGCTCATGTATTATTGAATTTATTAAACGAGTTGGGGAAAACAATAAAATGTGAGGCTCTGCCGACTCAATAAATTCAATAATACAGGAGCACGAATGCAAGATTCAATTTATCATATGACACTAAAATCACATTTTATTAGCAAATTTTGCACTAAAATGTCATGATTTTGCCATTCGAAAACGCAACGTTTTATGGACGTGAAAGCATAACGTTACGACGTAATTTGCATATTTAATCCACTAGTGGATTATTGTTTTTAATGCATGGCTTTAGTACACTCTCAGATGTGACGTCATATGATAAAATAGCAGTATCTTATAACTATTCTGGAATAATCTTTACATGCCTAGAGGAAGTGCAGATGAGCTATTGTTGTCACCCAACCATTGGAAACGGTGTTAAATCGAGGTTACAAACTTAAAATTTTTTCTCTTAAAATTTTTGAAGGCTAATTGTTTCACAGTGCCTGGATGTAAATAGTATGATTGATTACAGATCCTGCTCCAGAGGCTTGCTCAGTACCATTATCACCTCTTCTTGTTGACCTTGAAGGTCAAGGTCAAATACTTTGCACATACTTTGAACTTTGTCTTCTTGATGAGCAAGTATTGGGTCAGATGAGCTGTTCTGTTCAGCTACAACTCTTTTCTTTTGGTTCTTCATTTGAACTATCTGAAATGGGATTAACTTTTAAAGGAAAGAATTTGCTCCTAGGGAAGCAAATTCTTTCATTTGAAAGTTGATACCCATGGACAAGGGAGGCAAAAATTAAATTTGATAGAGTTGCTTCCCTTGAAAGTGTACCCATGCACCTTAAGATCTCGATTAGAAGAATCTCCAATGCTTGTGCTGGAATGGCCGTATTAATCCTAATAAACGCCCCCTGCCTCTTTTCTGAAAATAATGTTACATTAACTTGCATGAATTCCTATTTGCTACTTCTGATGATGTAATTCTTTAAAATGGGGTCTACTCTTAAAGGAAAGAATTTGCAGATTCTTTCCTACATGTATAAGAGTTGACCTGGACTGAGAAAGGAAGCAAATAGTAGAGTAGTTTTGTCTGAAAGTATACCCATTCACCTTAATACTGCTAATAAGAGTTTTTTTGGAGTGGGTGATTTACTTCAGTTCAGTTCAGTTCAATTCTCCTAACGACGTTCCCCAAGTGGCTCAGCTGTACATAACCAAAGTTGCACACACTTGGCGCCATGTGGGTGATTTACTACACTTTAGGCTCTATATATAACACCCCAGCTTTCATGAAATGCAACACCCCTGGATTGTTTATTGGATTAATACAGTATTTATTGCAGATCTGTAATTTCATTCTATTGTTTCAGATGTTTCTGCTGGATTTACACCAGTTTCCATGGTAACTGCCCTAAATGGCAATAACAACTTCAAACAGGATGCCAACTTGATAAAATGGTTTGGAACCGATATGCTCAAAACTCAACTTCCCAATATGCCCCCGCTGCCTGCTCAGGGCCAGAGGGTTATGACAGTGGATGAAATAGAACGTAGTTAGCGTGTAACATATGTACATAAACCTTGATCATGTTCAGCAAAAGATTCGTTGATTTCAGTTATGATTTATTATTTGAAAACATGTAAATATCATTTCCTTTAGTGCTATTTAAATGTCTATTATATGTGTGACAAAAGACATAAAATGAAACTGTTGTATATGTGTATTATATGTCAAATGTATGTATAAGTTACATGGTTCAAACTTCAAATGTATATATGTTTTGTATATATGTTATATATATATGTTATTTCACCACTGTTATGATTATTGTCCTAAAGTTTGTGATATTGTGATACTAAAAAAATTGCTGTGGTTCTGTGTTTACTGTAAATGAGCCGCGACACGACAAAACCAACAATGTGGTTGTGCGCCCAGCGCAGACTCAGATCAGCCTGGGCATCCGCCCAGTCTGATCAGAGTCTTCGCTGTCCGCATGGGGGTAGCCTAGACCCTTAGCTACCCTTTGAGCACTAAGCGAAGAGTCTGATCAAACTGGGCGGATGTCCAGGCTGATCTGAGTCTACGTTCGGCGCACAACCACATTGTTGGTTTTGTCGTGTCGCGGCTCAAATATTTGGAAAAAAATCAATAATGACCCAGATCAGACTGCTTATGTAAGAACAGTCTGATAAAAAGCGTAAAATGTATGAACAGAATTTGTTAGAAAATTGTATTGTCAGGAGCAGTATGATTAGGATCTGCACCAGATAACATTGCTTGCTAAGAAAATAAACCCTTAAAGCTCCAAAAAGCAGACAAAATTTTCATCTGCAATATTCCCAAAAATGTTTCAGCCAAGCGCCAAGCTGCATGCTATTAAGAATTCAAAGAATAGATGGCAAACAGTGTAGATCCATTATGAGCCACCACATCAGGCTCTTTCGTGTTTGCAAGTTCAACTATTTTTATTGTTAGTGCTTTAAGGGTTAACCTGTTCAAGTTTGAAGCTGGAAGGATCCATCACAGGTATTATTGATAAGGCCAGATATCTACAGTAAATTAGGCCTCTACAGCTTTGTACAAAATGAGAAGGATCTGGAGCTGGTTTCATGATTGGATAATGGAGAGAAAGAATCTGATTGGCTTAGAACAGCTGCAGTTTGAAAAGGCAAGCAAGACTGATTGGCAGGAGGAAACTAAAGAGGAACATGATTGGCTGCAGTTTGAAGAGACAAGGAAGAATTTGATTGGCTAGAGGAAACTAAAGAAGAACATGCTTGGATGGAAGCACAAGTCACTGGAATCATTTAAAAGAGAATATTAGTGGAAACATATGTATGTATTAATATGTTATCATATTGCCTTGGGAAAGAAATTGAAAGCTATACACAGTTGACTGAGGATACCGGATGAATATATCTAATACGAAAAATGTTGATTAGTGTTTTAACTTTTACTATGGAAAAATAAGAATATGAACAACAAAACTAAAAAGATGTTTTTTATCATTTTATTGTAGCGAAAAATGGTGAAAGAAAAATGAATTTTGATTTTATAATTTGTAGTTTTAAGTATAAAGGCAGAAAAAAATAACAGAAAAAAATGTAAATTGTGTAAAATAGATTTTAACAAAAAAGAGGAAGAAAAAAAAAATCATTTTTAGAGTGATAAGAGTTAAATACCTGGAAGTATGGAATTCACTGTGTTTGGTTACAGTTCAAAAGAAAACTGTGGTGTATTTACTTGGTTACAAGACAGGATTATTTCCCTTCCAAAATAACTTTGATTTTGATTGTTTTGGAAGTGAAAAAAAAAAAAAAAACATCTGAGCAGGGACAAAACCAACAAAGTGGCATGTGCACCCCTCAGTGTCTCAGTTCAGCCTGGGCATCAGCTACCTTTTCAGCACACAGCAGACTCTGATCAGACAAGGATGCTCAGACTGATCTGAGTCTTCGCTGGTGGCACATTCCACTTTGTTGGTTTTGTCGTGTCATGGCTCATTTGCAGTTGGAAGGTATGAGGAACCAGTTTAGATAACAAATAGTGCAGGCCTTATCCAGCAGCATATTCTTTTCATCTGATCAGTGCCTGCTTGTTAGCAAATACCTCTTGGACTTCCGACTTCAATGAGTGAATAGAAAAAAATCATGGATCCAGGATATGGATAAGGCAAGATTTACAAAATGAGAATAAAAATATGTTGTTGAATAGAATTGGTGAAAATTGTCGGTTTGATCCTAAATTTCAGTGTTCCAGGATATTTGCTGTTTCCTACAAAAAACATTAAAAACACTTCTAGACTAGTATTCCTTCGCTGTTACTAAATATAGATCAGTCAAACTGACCTCTGATTGCTATGTAAATAGTTGTTGATCTGTTTTATTAACCTTGGGCATGCAGAATTTAAATAGCAGCAGATGACTTTATCTCGTTGCAGTTGACTTTGATTCAAATTGTTTCATCAGGGGTCAATATCTGCTTTCTGGGGGAAATTCTCCCCAGAAAGCAGGGCTCAACATGGTATGGCTAAGCATGCTAAAGGTTAAAATTTTGCAGTGGAACCTGTAGAGCTTCAGATAAAGTAGGTTAATTGGATGACAATTTTCATAGGATGACAATTTTTAATAGGATGACAATTTTTGTGTGGCCTGCAACTGGCATAACTAAGACTAAGGTATTTCCAATCTGATATTTACTGCGTATGCGGCAAAAACTTTTCTTGAGTTTCCTAGTTGAACTCTTTCATGTGATAATGTGCAGTCAGGTGAGGCACGACCTTGCACGAAATTCTTGTTGGGAAAAAGTTCTACTTCTCTGTGGAAGCATAGCAGATACAGAGAACCAGTGGAGTGTGAGTGGATTTTTCAGGGTAATTACGAAATTATTTCTGGTCATACTCGGTAAAAACAAACTTTGAGATGTTGGAGCTCCAGATGAGGTTGGATTTTGAGGATAATTCTGAGATAATTTTTGTTATTTCTCAACGAAAACATATTGTGACCCCTCGATAGAACTGTCTCAATGAGATGTCACAACATTAGAAAAATTATCCTTATTACCGCTTCTTATCTGGAGCTCTGGGGCCGTATTCATAAAGCCACTTAAGTGGTTGCTATGCTGTTGCTAAGGCTAAATATCTATAAAGATTCCCAACAACTATGAAATTTGGTCTGGAGGAACAGTCTTTGTAAGACTGTTCCTCAAGAGCAAATTTCATAGTTGTAGGGAATCTCCTTCAAAGAAATTTAGCCTTAGCAACAGCATAGCAACCACTTAAGTCGCTTTATGAATACAGCCCCTGGATGTTATCAGAACCCCCTTTGCGAAGCACTTCTAATGAGGAGCTTTCTTTGAGATCTGAGAATTGTCCACAATAACCCACTTTGTTTGGAGCTTTCAGATATAGACATTATGGACCAAAAAGTTTGCATTTTGCTGTATAGTTAACACTTAGAAGTCGTACATGTATGTATATTTTGTAAATAGATATTTCTTTTGTTTGATATGTTAAATGGCCGGTTGTACAGATATATGTTAAAAAGTTATGTAAAATTTGTTGAAACGTTTTGTAAATACATGTACTTACACATTTTGACCATGTAAACCTTGTTAAATGGTTTGTCAGAGCTCTAGATAAAAGATGTATTTGATGATAATTTAGGGATAATTTTCTTTATTCCTCATCGAAACCATATGTTGTGACCCTTCATCTGAACCGTCTCGTCAAGACGGTTCAGATAAGGGTTCACAACATATGTTTTTATCCAGAATTAGCAAAAATTATCCCTAATTATCATCAAATACTCCCTTATCTAGGGCTCTGGTTTGTAAATATATTCTGTTACAGTTTTTGTCTCTTCTGTAACTAGCAGGTGAGAGTACCGTGAGACAAAGGTATTCCTCTTCCTGGAACGTTGACAGCATGACTTTTGTTGAGTTTTGATACTCTGTGAAAGTTTGAACCAGAGCCCTTATTAAGAGGGAGTGATAATTAAGGATAATTTTTGTTATTTCTACATAAAAATATATGTTGTGACCCCTCATCTGAACCGTCTCGACGAGACGGTTCAGATGAGGGATCACAACATATGGTTTCAATGGGAAATAAAAAAAATTATCCCTCAACGAGACGGTTCAGATGAGGGGTCACAACATATGGTTTCAATGAGAAATAAAAAAATTATCCCTCAATTATCGTCAAATACCCCTCTTATCTAGGGCTATGGAAAGTATCGCAACTAGAAAGGAATGTCCAAGCTCTAGATAAGAAGGAGTATTTGATGGTTTTGGTTAACTTTATAAGTAAATAGGGACCTCCTTGTGACCAGCCACACCATTTGAGACACAGTTCCGTG
This sequence comes from Ctena decussata, assembly GCA_963989385.1. Lineage (NCBI taxonomy): Eukaryota > Metazoa > Mollusca > Bivalvia > Lucinida > Lucinidae > Ctena > Ctena decussata. The sequence continues at coordinate 9,489,447 of OZ022511.1, forward strand.
AAATTCTTGTTGTTCCTGTATTTACTGTATTTGCTGCAAGTAATTGGAGAACAGATTGTTCCATTTTTGAAGTTGAGAAGTCTGTTTATCCTTGCAGGTGGTTATATAGAATAATCGACAAACAGATAAGACGTTTATCTTATTGCTCAGACCTTGAGCAGTCTCCTAAGGAGCAGTCTGATTTTGGTCTATTCTTTTGCTCTGACAGGCATAGCTTTCCAAATATTTACAGTAAATACAGTAACTCATGTAATATTTGCCATTCAAAATGACTACATGTATTGTGTGGACATGTTAAGTTAGCAATGTTATGGTAAAGTGTTTATGTTAGATTCGGTGAAATCACTGGTTACATACTGCAGAGCTCAGCTGATCTACATAAAGAAAAAGAAAGTAAAAAAACGGAATGAGTTTGATTAGGAAATTTCCTTTTCCTTATCATAAACATAATTGGAACTGACACAGTTAGGAGTTTAAAGTCTTAAGAGGGGCTAGAACTGCCAGAAAATCATACGTTATCTTCTGTATCCCTATGAAATAACACTGACAATAGCATGAACTCTGCTGTAAGCATAACACAGCTCTATTATTGCCACACCTTATGTAGTGCAGATGGCATAGACTGCAATCAGTCTGCTCATTTGCCACTGTATTATGACACAAATTCTAATAGTTCGCTGGTTGCCATAGCAAAACTCATTCTTGTATTTTGTTTTGAAAGTAGTATTGCTTTTTGCCCTAAATATTTGGATAGATGTATGTTTGCAGTGCACAGTATGAGCCTGGATAGGATGCTGCTGGGGCCAGAGTCTGCATCCCATAACCAACACCCATATCACCTTGCCTGTCATACATGCTTGGCATAAGCTTTGGAATGCATTATGTGAGATCTGATAGATTTTCAGTGAAATTTGATAAAATTATGTGAGATTTTCACAAAATAATCTAATCCAGAAAGTTAAAAACCTTTCCTGTTGTGCTTTAATGCAAGAAACAAATATAATAGTATCATGGGTTCTTTGTTTAGTTTTTCTTAAAATGTAAAATTGGGTGAGTACTTCATCCAATTTAACATTTTTAGAAAACACAGAACAAGAGTGCATTCTGAAAAGTAAGATTTGAAAAGCTTATGGCAGTCTGGGTTCGAGGTTATAAAACTTGAGTATAATCTCAAACTCAAAATAAAGCACACTGATTGGCTGCTTCCGTGCTCGGAAGCAGCCAGTCAGTGTGCTTTATTTTGAGTTTGAGAATGTACTCAAGTTTTATAACCTCCAGGCCTGGGTTTGAGGTTATAAAACTTGAGAATAATCTCAAACTCAAAGCACACTGATTGGCTGCTTCAGAGCACATGCTTGGAAGCAGCCAATCAGTGTGCTTTATTTTGAGTTTGAGAATGTACTCAAGTTTTATAACCTTGGGGACCAGGTCTCAGAAATGCAAAATTTTGATTGAGACTTTGTGAGACATAACATGTACATAGAGCATCCCATTGGGTAAGAAAATTTCTGGTTACAAATGGACTTGTCAAAATTGCAGGCTAGAGTAGTATTTGGGCTGCGACATGACGAAATCAACAAACTGGCATATGCATCCAATGAAGACTCAGATCAGCCTGGGCATGAGCCCAGTCTGATCAGAGTCTTTGCTGTTAGCATGGAGCTACCATAGATGTTTAGCTATCCATTAAGGGCACAGCAAAGACTAAGATCAGACTGAGCTGATGTCCAGGCTGATCTGAGTCTTTGCTGAGCGCTCTTGCTACTTCGTTGGTTTTGTCATATCACAGCTCATTTTAACAAATACAGTTCAGATGTCCAACTATTTAGGGTAAACACCGTGGTATAGTTAATGACATTATTGTAAAGATTGATACATGTTTGTAAATGTGTAAATAGTTAAAACAAAAGATATTTAAATTATGTTATTACGATGAAAAATAGCTGAATTATTTTGTTTGCTGTCAGGTTATTTATTTACTGTTATAAATGAATAAAGATAAATAAATGTATGTTACGTGTATATATTACATGCATACGTGTATAATGTCCCTATGTGTTTTGATGTTGAACTTCTGTAAATAGTCTTTTCATTACATGTGTTTATTTTTGGAATCACATCTGTCTCTTTCATGTTATAAATAACTGCTTTAATATTGAGAATTCTTATATTTGAGCCGGGACATGAGAAAACCAACAAAGTGGTTGTGCGCCCAACGCAGACTCAGATCAGCCTGGGCATCCGCCCAGGCTGATCAGAGTCTTCGCTGTCCGCATAATGGTAGCTTAGACTCTTAGCTACCCTGTAAGTGCTTAGCGAAGAGTCTGATCAGACCAAGCGGAGGCCCAGGCTGATCCGAGTCTGTGCTGGGCGAACAACCACTTTGTTGGTTTTCTCTTGTCCCTGCTCATTTCATTTATGCACATAATTCATGTTATATATATCATACCTTAGGGCCAATGGATACATCTGAAGAAGAGAGGTCTAAAAATTTAAGGTGAATAGATGGGCTTTCAGAGGAAGCAACTCTGCCATTTTCATTTTTGCTTCCCTTCTCAGTGAAGAGGGGCTAACTCTTAAAGGAAAGAATTCGCTCCTACTGAGCAAATTCTTTCCTTGAAGAGTTGACCCCTTTTGAAAGGGTTCTGTTGTCCAGTGAAGCAAACAGGATGTTACAAAGTTCTATCCCTTCAACAAAATTACAGAAACAATTCAGATGTAATAATGCACCTTAAGTGTTACCTCCCTTTTCATGGAGGAAAGGGGCTGTAGCTATACATTGCTTTAAAGAGCAGCTCCCTATAAAAATTTAGAAATGCTTTCAGGTGTGATCTCCCTTGGAGGTGTATCAATTCACTTATGTGCTGTGTAATTCATTCCTTTAGTAAAATATAACTCATGCTGAGCCTTAGATAAGAGGGAGTATTTGGTGATAATTAGGGATAATTTTTGTTTATTCTGGATAAAACCATATGTTGTGACCCCTCATCTGAACCGTCTCAACATATGGTTTCAATGAGAAATAAAGAAAATTATCCCACAATTATCATCAAATACCCCTCTTATCTAGAGCTCTGCTCATGTCATGTGTATGTTAAAACCTTGAGCTCTTGAACTAAATGTAATATTTTTTTGTGTCTACGGTTCTAAGTTTTCTGCTAGTGCTGATATTTTCTTCTATAATCCAAACTCAAAATATTCACACTAATGAAGAGTTTAAGGCTCTTTAAATTTTTGCACAAATGAAGAGTTGTAGGACATACTTTTGAGTCTTAATTTGTGATTCTTGTAATGGACCTATAATTGGTTTAGGCCATAATCCTGTGATGATAGTCTACTTTGTGAGACTTCATGAAACTAGAACTTTTGCAGATATTTTGCAATTTACAGATGATATCAGTGATTTGTATGTAAATGCTGCATAGCAAATGGGTATGTAAAATAGTTGATCATTGATTATATATATATCACAGTGATATCTGATTTCACATGTATTCATTAGTGCTACATGCGTCACTAAATGGGTTTGTGCTGTTGAAATGATTTTCTAAATAAGTTTCGTATGTAATATAGTAACTCATGCTTTTGTTGTTTGTATTTCTTACATGGGTTTAAAATGTCATTTCCCGTATATTTTCCCCTTAGATATACTATTGCAGCTCTGAGCTGTTCCGAGAAAAAAGGATTCACAGCATATGATTAATTAAGTTGAAGTTCACCATGCAGTATGAGCAGTCTTTCCTGTTTGCATTACGATGACTTGTACCAGGAGAAACTGGATCTTACAGTGTGTTTACCCTAAAATGCTTAAATAATTGGACACCTAAAACCATCAATTTTCCATTTGTTCCAAATTGAAAATTAATGGTTTTTAGATGTCGCAATATTTAATGGACACCTAAAACCATAAATTTTTCATTTGTTCCAAATGGAAAATTCATGGTTTTTAGATGTCCCAATATTTAAGCACTTTAGTAAACAGTGAAAGTGCATATCAGTCAACTTATCTTCCATGTTCGTTCAGCAGTCTGTGTGTCCTGTGTACATATTCATAGCAAAATAAATATACCAGGACTGGTTGTTCAGAACATTGTAAGCTTAACAATGTTGTTAGTCAAAGATTCTTTCGTTTCTAGCATGCATAAAATCAAGTAAATCAAGTTTATATTTTTTGCAGAAAAGAAATTGATGAGGCACTTTTGCACCAACAAACCTATTTTTTTCAGCAAAAACTGGCAGTGTTTTTGCAAACACTTTAGTTGAAAATATAACATCCAGTTAAATAACAACATTGTTAGTTTTGAACAACCAGGCCGGGTATGTGTATAAGTGCAGGCTGATCAAGTTTCCCTGCTTGCTGTAAGACATGGTTTCTCCTGGTGGGACATTTTCATCAATGTGGTTAGCAAATTAGTGTTATTAAGTAATACTGTAGACAGCAATAGGTGAAGAATGGGCTTTATCTTTCATGTTCTGTGCGCAAGACACAGTGGGCCTCAACCCCACACTGCCCCTACAGCTACTAGGCTATGGCAAACCTTTACCTTTACCTGTTGTAGACATAGATATATGACTAGATATACGAAGGGGAAGTACTGATTACTGAACTTGGAAATGTACATGATAATTGGTTCGTAAACTGTAGCATGTTTTTTTTGCATTTGTGTAAAACATGTATCTGTGTAAAACATTTTTGAGTTTAATGGGTGCAATATTTGTTTTATGTGTAAAAGAACTAGTTTTCCTGTCATATCATCATATTCATATCAAAATAGTGTATATCCCCTGTGCCCTAAATATTTTGGACAGTCTGCCTGGACAGTGAAGAATCAGATCAGACTGCTCTTTAAGTGCCATCTGCAGAGGGTCTGCTCTGTAAGACAATTTTTTCTCTCTCCAAAAATCTAGATACATCTTGTAAGACAGATCTAGATTTCAAAGGTTGTTTCAGGAAGTGAAAAAATTTCATATTCCCTATTTACCGTGATAAGCGCACCTTGTTCTTAGAAATTCCATTATTACCATAAAATGGTCAGTAAATAATGGTTCTAGTTAGCACACAGTCAAGTACAAACAGAATCAGCCTCACAATAGTTGGTTGCTAGATAAAAATATAGTTGTCTCCACCAACAGGTGACTACAACACCAAAACCTAAAGTATCAGTAAAAAGTAAGAAAATATCCAGAATACCCAGAAACTATTTGTGCTTAAGACATAAAGAATGGTTCTCAAAAACAGCAAAGGTGTGCGCTTATTAGAGCATGTGGGCTTATTATGGCGAATACGGTATGGGGACATTTTCGGAGGAGAAAAAACGCTTGCCTATAGCCAAATTAGTTGGATACTTCCAAAATCCAAAACATGGAGCAGTCCATTAAGAAATTGTTGTCTAGAGCTGTAGATAAGAGGGAGTATTTGGTGATAATTACAGATAATTTGTTGTTATTTAAAAACATACTTTGTCTTTGTGAACCTTCATCTGAAGCGTCTCTATGAGACGGTCCAGATGAGGGGCCACAACGTATGAGACGGTCCAGATGAAGGGTCAAATACATATGGTTTCAGTGAGAAATAAGAAAAATTATCCCTCAATTATCCTCAGATACTCCCACTTAAGAGCTCTGGAATTTGTCAGAATATTTAGTGGAAATAGGGCATATGGTTTTCTCTGTTTTATTTAGCTGTAGCAGGATGCTTACATCATTCTATCTGTTCATTTCTTTTCGTTTATCATGTATCATAGTGTTTGAAATTTTGCTTCACTTTATTTATGTATCGGAATGCCATAATTTCCAATAGAAAGGTGAGTCCATTTTTGGCTGCAGTATCCATAGCAACCTGGGATCATTTTATGGTGTTAATAATTATGGGCATTCACCTTTCACATTTAGGTCAACCCTCTTCATTGAGCTATGTTGGCAACACTATCATGTATGCACTGTAAACGAGTGATGTCACATGAACTTAGAACTTGGAAAGTCCACAAAACCTGTGTCTCTTGATAGCTATATCCAACATAATGGGCTTGATTTATTGCAGTTGGTAGCCTTTCATGCAGTTCTTGTACATGTATATAAATTTCATGTAATTTGTACCTCTCGTTGTGGTATGATAACACCCTTAAGGTTTATGGGCACACTGCCATGTTTTTGGTGCCATTTTTCAAAGGGAAATAACTTATATGATTGCCTATTTGCTTCGTTAGGCAATGAAACCCTGTCAGAAAGGATTCTTCTTGCCAAGGAAAGAATAGCTCTATAGAGGATTAAATTTTTTTCATTATTTGACCCTATTGAAATGGAGGCATAAATGGAAGTAGTAGAGTTGCTTCCCCTGAAAGTGTACTCATTCACCTTAAATATTTGATATCATATTTTGGATGTATTGGACTAGTTGTTACAATCTGTCAGGGTTCCAGGAAATGAGTGGTTTTGATAACTCTGGGTTAAATTTTCATATTACTCCATAAACAAATACAATGTAAGTATAGTGTGGAGTTTCTTCTGAGTGTGAACAAAAAGTATCAAAACATAGTGATATGTGCATCTCTCGTTGCTGTTAACAAAGTTGTATGATATAAACAGTTACATTCAGATCTCTACATCAGTACGCACAATCGCATGAAAAGAGTTTTTCCTTCTTGTTTATCTATGATTTTCATTATGTTCATAACCCCCCCTTTCCCTCCCCCTCCTTTCCTCCCCTATTCACCCAACCACCATTGCCACCACCATTCAAATACATAATTTAGGCATGCATTTTATATGAGATTACCAATTACCATGCATCATTCAAATATTAATACATACAATTTTCAGTTGGGCATTTCCATCATGTTTTTATTATTAATGGTCAAAACAGCTATGGTCTGGCAGAACCTTGAATAAGCCAAAATTGAATGGTTCAAATTAAAGGGAAAAAACAACAAAAGGTGTTTTGGTAATGCGCTAAATTAAAACATGGTGAGAATGTGTTTTCCTTTTATAATGCTAACAGCAATTATTGATTTAAGTTGCGTTGAATTCAAAAGCATAGCATTTGTCGAAAATTTATGAAAGTAAAAGAAAAAAAGAAAAAAAAAAAGTTTTTTATCACAGAAGTCTGCAGAAAACTTATTGTGTATCTCCTTACAAAGCTGGCAAAAGCAATTCTAATGGATTCCACAGCATTATATAAAAGAAAATATTGTCTTTCCAAAACCCTTGGCTGTGCCAGAGCTATTTTGCTTAAGTTGGAATTCATACTTCTTACATCTTTTTGCTGCATACATGTACAATTTATTATCATTAAGTTTTAAAATTTGAAACCAGTATCCATATTTCTGTTGTTTTGCATTTCAAAAAACTTAATTCATAATTCTATAAATGTACCATGCATTTTGAAGTACAAGTAATACTTAGGATTTTCTTTTGCTTATGTATAAATTGATATGTATTGTGCTATTGTTGTAAATATTGTTTGAAGACACTTTTGTTAATTTCTTTTCTTGATCAGTATGTATTGTATTTGTAGAGTTGTTAATATAATGTGTGTAAATATAGCGGGATGATTATTTTTGGTCATGGTGACCAGTTGCTAAAAATATTTCATATGTGAGTAGAGCCTTTTGCTGGATCGATGGATGGATGACTTGAAATTTTTACATACTTTTCAACAGCATTTCAGTCATATCAGGAAGGTGGAAGGGTGATGATGAAAGGCTGTGTGCAATGGAATCCCATGCACAGTTGAAAAGATTTGTGGCATCATTGGAACTGCTCACTCATTAGAATTGCCTCGTTGAGGCAGTTCTTATGAGTAAGGCAGATCTTATATGAAGAGTCACAATTTATGTTTTGGAGATAAAGAAAGACTTATCCCATGATTGTCATCAAATAATCACCTTGTGTAGAGTTCTGTGATTATTTGAGCCACGACATGACAAAACCAACAATATGGATGTGAATCCAGCAATGACTCAGATCAGCCTGGGCATCTGCCCAGTCTGATCAGAGTCTTCGCTGTCCACAAAGACGTTGCTAAGTTACTTAGCTACAGTATAAGTACACAGCCAAGACTGATCAGACTGGGCGGATGCCCAGGCGGATCTGAGTCTTCACTGGGCGCACATGCCACTTTGTTGGTTTTATCATGTTGCAGCTCGGTGGATGATTCTTGATACTCTGTAATATTAGGTTATATCATATACCAAGGCAGGGCTGGAATTTCACTTGACCATGACGAGAGGGAGGGGCTCTTGTTGAAGGAGGGGTAAAAATTGTTTTGTATGTAAGATATTGAGACCGCCATGCCTTTGGTCGAGTATGACAAGTGAGACTTTTAATGCTTTTCCAGCTCTGCAAGGAGCATAAGTTGCAAATAGAGACATTTCAGCACCTTTGGTCGAAGGGGTAGGATAGCTTACCCTGTCATGATTGAAAGTTTTCTCAGTACCGGGTAATTAATATTATAATAGTACCTTTTGTGAAGGGTGTATTCCAGGCATGGGTTCTTATGGCAAAAACTGTGCAGACCTTGATCAGGTGGCACAATTCTGTTTATCTGATTTTAAATGTTTTGCAAATACAACTTTGATGGCCATGAGGCTTTGATGTGTGAATACAGTAAGAATTCCCCAAAATAGACGCCTGAAATTCCTAAGAAAGGACCAGCTCATGACATTGTCAGATGCAGTTCAGTTTTTCATAAGACATTTACATGGTACTGCAGATACTGGAAATACACCCTGTAAAAGGTCATGCCCCAGGGGCCGTATTCATAAAACAACTTAAGTGGTTGCTATGCTGTTGCTAAGGCTAAATTTCTTTGAAGGAGATTCCCTACAACTATGAAATTTGCTCTGGAGGAACAGTCTTTGTAAGACTGTTCCTCCAGACCAAATTTCATAGTTGTAGGGAATCTCCTTTATAGATATTTAGCCTTAGCAACCGCATAGCAACGACTTAAGTGGCTTTATGAATACGGCCCCAGATATTCTTGGTGCATTTTACAATTTCTATACTGTATGTGTAATGTTTGTTAGATGGTACATATTTGATTTATGGCTTTGCATTGACAAAAAAGTGCAAGTAACATGGGAATGCTGTCAGCCTAGACTTATCTGAACAGACAGGCAGATAGTCTGATGACACCTGCCTGGTTGCTGGATATTTGTATGTTCCTGGTTTGCTGGAAAACAACAGACAGATTTGGAAGAGGCTGTCAAACATGCAGTCATGCTCATGCATTTTCCCCAGGCAAAGCCTTATTTCGGGAATGAAAGTGGAGATTGTGAGTGTGTTTAATCCACAAATTGTTGCAGGAAAGTCTCCCCTAATTTGGGGCTTTAAAGATGTGCATGTTTGTGGTATGTTGGCATAATAGGGTTAACTTCCTATGTATCTAATACCATAAGTTTGTATCAGAAACTTTGTATCAGAAACTTAAGGGTTTTTTTTAAATTAAAAAGTATGAGAAGAGATTATGTAGATTACGACTTTAATGAAAAGAATTGAATTTGCAAATAGCTTAGATGTAGGCAGGTTATCATGAGTGGCCACATCTGGACCTACTCTGTTTGCTCTTTAGTCTTTGAATTATCTGTATGATATAGCTTGGAGGGAACATTTTTGACATTTTGCAGACTTTAATTTTGTTGTCTACTGTTTTTTCTCTTAGGGCTTACGTCAGTAGTACTTAAACAATGCACATCCATTGTGATCAAACTGCTCCACAGGAGTAGTCCGATGAAGAGCTGCAGTATATGCCATACCTAGCAGGGGTCAGCCTAGGATTCTCCAAAAGGGAGAAGTTTTGGGACTTTTTCTGAATTTCAGGGAGAAGTTTTATCCCCAATTTTGGATTCTCTCTGTTTTATACATTTTGACTTCTCCCTCAGCTCAAAATAGGGAGAAGTCAGTCAGCTTAGGGAGACTGTTTCTTAGGGTCCCCCTGATGTTGTTACATTCTCTAAGGTATTGTAAGTAAAATTGCTGTCATTTTATTGATGAGTGAATGGGAAGAGTCTTTAGCACCGCACAAAAAATATTAGAACACAGGGGCGTAACTAGGGGCAATTTCATAATACCCACAACCATGTTTTATTCTCTACTTCTTGAAGAGAAAGCTGGTATTTCAGCCACTTTGGTAATTGGTATTGAAATCTTGTCTAATTTATAAATATTAAGCATGCAAATATGCAGGTGTGTTTTGAAATTTTGTCAATTTTAACAAAATTTCAATACGTATTTGCCGTATAGGTAGCTACGCCCTTGGAACATAGATGTTATGTGAACTCAAAAACTTACGAAATCCTTGATTAAATGTCTTTGTTAAGCTAATGACGTTTTGAACAACTTGGCCTAGCCCGCCAAATATTCATAGTAGCTGCAGTACCGAAGTTTTTGTGAGAGTAAATGGCTCTAAATGATTAGAGTATATGAAACTAGTCTAACTGCTACCTACTTGTATGAAATGTCAGTATTTTGAGTATTTTGATGTGACATACTTTCTTTCCTTATTTCATTTGTCTGTGTTGAATATGTGAAAATATGTCACTTGAATTTATGCTTTGAAAAAAATTAATTAAAAATGTGAAGTTGAAAAAGTCGTTTGCTGTTGGGTTTTCTTTCCTTTTCCTTGATTTTCAACGTAAGTTGGTTTAAGGATTGTAAAACATCTGAAATGTACTATCCTTTTGATATCTGCAAAGAGAGTCGTGCACATCAGCACCAAACAGCTATTTTGCAATAAAAGGTATTCACTCTGAACTATACACAAACACAAAACCCACAGGCAAGATGATAGTAAGAGAAGTAGGAGAAAATGCAACTACGAATGCCATTACATTCCATCTTAAATGTGACCCACATAAAGTTGGTCTATTAGTTGTCAAGATATAGTGCAATAGATCTAGTTGCAGCCACAAAATTGAAAGTTGTGTCGTTCTGAACATCCGTTTGACTATGGGTGGTATGACCACTGCTGTTAGCCAGTAAGACAACCCAGGCAAAAATATTCACATCTTGAACGAAAGTTTTTTTTCGTAAATCTTAGTGTCTGATATAAAAAGACAAGGGCAAACAGTGCAGATCAGGGTAAACACCGTTTGCTTGTTTGCAGTCCAATTCGAGTAAGATAAAATGATACCAGGCGCCAGCTCCCTGAAAATAATGGCCTTTCTCCCTATGCAGCTCCCCAAAACCCCTGAAAGGGCCTCCTTATTGTCAAATGTCTAGCACAGTTCAACAGTCGTGTCCCTCAACACACACGTCTACAATAAGTATATTATTCAATTCATATGGATTTGCAGGCTGATCTGAGCAATTCCTGCTCGCACGTCATAATGCAGTGACTGTCATAAGGTACATTTCACGTGACACCAACCCTTTTTATTTATTTATGTGTTAGTGTTCTTGCTTTTGCTACATCTGTTGGTGAAGTAAATTATCGTCTGAAATGGTGACACGTTGAAAAAGAGTGTCATGCGCAGACGAATCTGTTCGGCTAAAGCCCATTTCAATACCCACATAGTGCGCGGTGTAAGCACAATCCAAAATGGCAGCCATGAGGTTGCTGACGTTGATGTCGGTGTTTATTTTTGCGTTTTGTGACGATGACAGTGATAAAACGATAGTAAAAGCCCGAGTTGTTGTAAGTATGAATGTTTATACAAAGTTCAATTGTCTGCATTTGCTTGAACAAGGTTGCATTCAGCATTTATTTGGGACAAAATCATGTACAAGGGATATACTCGGTGCCCGTGATGTAACTAGTTGTCGACATAGGGGTCGTACTAAATACCGAAAATAGCACGTTCAGTAAGGTAGCTCTACATTTTGCAGAGTAATACATTTATTACTTTCTCTTCACACTGGTCTGGCATTCAACACAGGTAACGAAGACCACGTACAAGGAACCTGCTTGTTCTGCTCATCAGGATAAGTTTGTTTCAGAAGTATAGTCTCACGGACCATCCGACCCCTTACTCTTTAAATAGGACTCAAAAGTTTTACTGAATTGATATGCATATTCAAGAAATGCTTGAAAACAATTTTTGGGCTACAACGACCAGCCAACGATTTGGAAAAAACCTTATTCAAGCACTGCATTTATACTAGACGGAAATTCTTCGAAAATCTGGTCTAACTATGAGGTCTAGTAAACTGCCGGGTCCGTAAGAATGATAGTTTGAAATTAATGTAAGAAGTATGCGAAAACGATCGTGTTTTAAAGTACGTTGCCTCGTTGCCTGTGTTGAATGCCAGACCAGCGTGCTCTTGCAGCACCCCCTAGTGAGGGTTGCAGGCAGGTGAATGCTTCTTACTACCAGGATGCTAAAGTATTTATTGATTTATTTTAGTCTTTCAATGTTTACATGGGTTGGTCAGTTTCTGGACAAGCCCATAATCTACTAGCGTAAGGGTACCACCATCAGACACCTAAGAATTGCTTTTTTCAAATAAATTTTCAAATTGTAAAGTCAAAAGTCTATCGACTTGATGTGACTTGCAAAATGCATACCACATGTATCATTTGTATGGATTTGGTAAACATCAGCTGTCGTATGATGTCATACGGAGGAACCAGGGAGTATTCATTATCTTATAGGTAAATGGTGTAAAATCTTGGTTAGGGGTACCCCCATCGGACACCTGTATTTTCTGCACATGTAAACTAACTATGCATAACAAATTTAATGTAACAATGTAAAGACATCTACTTGTTTAAGATAAGTAGACAAAATCAGTTCTGAATCAAAACTTAAAGACGTGAAACAGTTATTAAAAAAAAGCTTATCAGAAAATCGGCATGATCAAACGATGTTTTACAAATTTTACTCCAGTGAAACTCAAAGTCACTACATTGTATAATAAGACTATTATTAGACCCGACTTGAATATGTGTCACCTTCATGGAACCGGTGGATGAAAACAGATATAGAAAAACTTGAAAAAGTACAAAGGAAATGTCTGAACAATATGTGCACAGAACCAATTGGATACATTACAATTCCGTAGAAATTTTTATAGACTTAGTGGAAATATACAAGTATATGAATACCTTGTATCCCAGCAAGTTGTTACTTCTCTAAACCCCCTAGGAGCCTTCCAAGAAGCTTCAAGTACAGTTTAATTGAACAGAGGAAAAATTTCTTCAGCAATAGAGCTATAATGCTGTGGAATTCTCTGCTGAAAAGTACAGTTCAGCCTACCAGTATTGATGCTTTTAAGCAGAAATTGAGGGCTGACCTTCCTGAGTTGGCCTATCTACCAAGTATTACCAAGTAACTCAGTTTAAGTAAAATAATATGCACTCCCTCTGAATGATTACATTTGTTAAGTTGAACTATAGAATTTAGCTGGTGTCATGATGCAGACAAGTCTGCATTTTTCTCTATTTTTTTTGGAAAACTAGATCGCATTGGAATACAAGCCTTACATTATTTGTTAGATGACTAAAATCTCCATCCAATGTTGTTGGTTAGATAATGGAACTGCATTTAGGTACATGTAGGAAGAAATCACTGTGCTTATATTCACTGAAATGTTTCTGACATTTACTCCTGTTTGGTAAAATATTAATACCGTCTGAAAATTAAGTTAACCCTCCCGAGATGAGAAAGTAAATTGAAAGGCATGCGACAGTGTCAATAAAATGATCACAAAACATTATAATAATTGAAATTAAATTGGGAGAGGTGCTACTCCTTTAAAACAAGAAAAGAGCATAAAGCTGTCCGATGGGGGTACCCTGTCTGATGGGGGTACCCTGTCTGATGGGGGTCCCTTCACGCTATCTATCTTCCTTTACGTCCTAACCCCCTAGGGGGATATCAGATGGGTTCCGGTAAATCAACTGCTGAAGGTGGTTAGCTGAAATTAAAGCTAACTTAAAGATAAAGGGGGTGAAATGAGTTTGTACAGTGCGAGAAAAGTGTTTCTGGGAAATCTGTAATAATTATTTTAGATTGGTTTAGACTCTTGTTCAAGATCAGCGTCTTTTATGTTATTTGGACCCTTTTGATACTAATCAGTCTTTGAATCGACTGCCCAGTTATAGTTATGAAATTACAGTATGCTTTTCCCTGGTTTCATCACGAGATGTTGTTAGGGTCACTGATGAGGCTTTATTAGCCGAAACTACGTAGTCTGGCCCATGTATCCTCTTCTGAATGTAATCTATTCTCTTGAACAAACTCTTTAAGATTTTAATTTTTCCTCACTGCAGCTGGTGTTGTGCTGTGTGGCAGCCGTAAAACGTCTCCCCGTACTTCATCCATAGTGCAGATTATATTTCATTTTCGCCCTTTGAAATCATATTTGAGGATATTCTGAGAAATCTGGAATTTTAGATTGGTTTAGCCTCAAGTTCTAGCTCAGCGTCTTTTATATTATTTGGACCCTTTTGATACTTATCAGTCTTTGAAATTAAAATTATGAAATTACAGTATGCTTTTCTCTGGTTTCGTCACCAGATGTTGTTAGGGTCACTGATGAAGTATCCTCTTCTGAATGTAATCTATTCTCTTGAACGAACTCTTTAAGATTTTTATTTTAGTATAGTTAAAAGAATAAAAACAGAAGCTGGTGTTTAGGGAGAGACATGGGTCACCTGGCAGACAGGCTCGGCTGAACTGCGCCTAGGTTGGAAGGACAGGTGTATGTGCTGGTAGGGCATTCCAATGAATAATAGTCTTTAAGAGAGGGAATCTGTCTATATGAAAGTGGATGGATATGAGCTGCGACACGACAAAACCAACAATGTGGTTGTGCGCCCAGCGCAGACTCAGATCAGCCTGAGCATCCGCCCAGTCTGATCAGAGTCTTACCTGTCTGCATGAAGGTAGCATAGACCCTTAGCTACCCTTTGAGTGCCAAGCAGAGAGTGTGCTCAGACTAGGTGGATGCCCAGGCTGATCTGAGTCTGCCCAGGGTGCACAACCACATTGTTGGTGTTCTCATGTCGCGGCTCATAAGTCTTTACTAGAGTCTTGGCAATGTTTGATGAAGATCGAGGCACCCAAACACCCAAGGTACCCAAACTCCCGAGGCACCCAAACTCCCAGTTTCTGTTCATCTGCACAGGGTATAATCGATTCCGCTAATTTTCGCTTCCTGCAGAGACTGTACATCATATTTGGCTTCCGCGAGACTGTCCGCGATATCTTGCTTCCTGCCGAGACTTCTGTACATGATAAATGGTTTCCTGCAGAGACTGTCTGCATGATTCTGCTTCCTGCCAAGGCTCTCAGCAGGAAGCAGAGTCACGTGGACAGTCTCGGCAGGAAGCCATTCTTCGAGGACATTAGTCTTGGCAGGAAGCAAGAGATCGAGGACAGTCTTGGCAGAAGCCAAATATGATGTTCAGTCTCTGCAGGAAGTGAAAATTGGCGGAATCGATTATACCCTGTGATCTGAGTTTAATTTAGCTAGGTGAGGGCATTTGTGTGCAATCAACCATGTAGGACAGTGATCTACATTTTCTTGCTTTGAACACTGACCTTATGTAAATTTCTCAGTCCTATAAGGGTTATTTAAAGTCATGATACTTTGCAGACTCTTATGTATGACAAAGACTTTACACTTCACTGACTTAATGATACTCGGCACACACTTATATATGGACAAGATCATTTCAACACCACCATCCACTTATTGGTGTGACCTAAATTTGCATCATTTTGACTTTTGATATGCTTCATTGAATTTATGATATTGCTCAGTCCTCATATGGGATAGGGCCATGATACTTGATACGCTTTTACACATAGACGATCATTTCAACATCAACCATGTGTGGTTTTGTCAGACCTACCGTAATCGACCCATTTACCGCACATGCCCCTATAACCACACACCAAGGCCATTTCTGGACAAATTGCACAAGCGCACACTGCTTTTTCTTTGAAACTCTCACAAAACCCAATAATTAACAGGGAACTCATGAAAAGTATAAACACAAAGTATTTCCAGCCCTACCCATGTTGCCTCTTTCCAGTCACCCTGCATTTCATTGTTCTGAGTGTGCGATTATTAAATACATTTTAACCACATCTTTTTGTTGCAATTTTGAAAAAGTTAAGTGCACGGTGCAGTAAATGGGTCGATTACGGTATATTTTTGGTTCATTGACTTTTTAGCTCGCCTGAACGAAAGTTCAGGAAGAGCTATTGTTTTCACCCTGGCGTCGGCGTCCGCGTCCGCGTCCGCGTCTGCGTCTGTGTCGGGGTCCGGATTGGATGTTTTGGTTAAAGTTTTTTAAAGACCTATATCTCCTTAACCCATGGATGGATTCATTTGATACTTGCACTGTAGTTAGATATTGGTCCAAGGTTTAACAAGGTACCACTCCCACCCCACTCCGTGACCTTGATGTCAAGGTCATGGACTTAGAAAATTAGAAGTGTTTTTGTATTGGATTTTCTGGTTAAAGTTTTATAAAGCCCAATATCTCCTTAACCCCTAGATGGATTTATTTTATACTTGCATTGTAGTAAGATATTGGTCCAAAGTTTTCCAAGGTACTACCCCCACCCCCCTCAGTGACCTTGATGTCAAGGTCATGGACTTAGAAAATTTATTGCTTGGATGTTTTGGTTAAAGTTTTTTAAAGACACATATCTCCTGAACCCATTGATGAATTCTTTTTATATTATGCACTGTACCTAAATATTAGTCCAAAGTTTTACAGAGTACTACCCCAACCCCACTCAGTGACCTTGATGTTGAGGTCAGGGACTTAGGAAATCTGGTCTTTATTAAAGTTTTCTAATTGCTTACTGATTCATAATGCTTGACAGAGATTTAGTTTACACTTGAACTGATGTTAGACAATTTTTTGAGATTTTACAAAACACTATATACTTACCCCACTGGATGACCTTGAAGTCAAGGTCATCGACTTTGAATTTTGTCTTAAAGATTTTGGTTAAAGTTTTATATTTATGAAGACATAATTTCACAGTGCCACGATGGACTCAGTTGATACGGTACTTATACTTGGACTGATGTTAGATAATGGTTCAAAGTTTTGATACATCCTAGCCCCCTCCCCCCCACCCCACCCCCACCCCTTAGTTCTTTGAGCTCAAGCTCATGGACTTTGAAATTTCATGTGGATTTTTTTATTCTAATTTCATTTTAAACTTATTTCTGAGATAGTTTTTGTTTATAAATGTGTTGTCATTATGGACATGCTTGCCTGAAGTTTTATGCATAGCCGTCCTTACCACCATAGCGACTGTGTGATGGGCAAGCACCTATTCAGGCGAGCTATGCTGTCAGGCGACAGCTCTTGTTATATGCTTCACTGACTTTATGATATTTCTTGTTCCCTAAAAAGGTTAGGGTCATTTAATTCTTGGCACACATTTACATGTGGACAAGAACATTTCAGAACCATCATCCATTAATGGATTTGTTGATCTGTAATATTTGCTTCATTGACTTTATGATCTTTCTCAGTCCTTGTATGGGTTGAGGCTGTGATACTTGGTAGGGTAAAGTCTGGTAAATTCAGACAGCGGGTAAATTCCAACAGTGACATTGTTTCCTTTATATGTCAGTTGTTTGGAATTCAAAATAACTGGGCAAACAGTGAAAATCCAGATGAGACAGCTCATGATGAGCCATCTCATCTGGATTTTCACTGTTTGCAATGGTATGTCCTAATTTACTGGCTGTCGGAAGTTACTCTACTTGACCCTACACACTTCTTAATGCTTTGTGGCTGTTAAAGTCAAGCTCCCATAAGGTCCTATGTTAGAATTTTTACCATATTTTTTGCCATTGGGAACCTTATTTAATTATGGCCCTAGAAAATGGCCTAAAAGGAACACTGTCCAGCCTGGTACCCAGCATTGACAGGGTAGGATAGTAATGGAGAAAACCATTTACCTTTGATAGGGTTTACCAGAACAGAACAGAACTTTATTGCTAAACATCTGGCCACTCTATGATGGCATAAGAGCAAACAATACAAACAAATGTAAAAACATGCACATATAAGAATATGTAAAATGATGTACAAGGCAATGAAAACAATGACTTGGACAATACACTGAAAAGAATTTCATGAGTATGAATAGGAGCATGCAGTTTCTATGAAAATGTATTCACTATTCATAATGATTTTAACAAATTGTGAGAGTTCTGCAAAAACTTTTCAATTTGTACTTGTCAACAACGATTTAAATATGAGCATATTAGGTCTTTGGTAGTAGAACAATTTAAGTAAATTACATGTCGGCCTGAAAAAAAGGACAAATGAAAAGATAATGGAACTCATCTCCTATGTCATTTTTGTTACATATGGGGCATTTTCTTTTTTCAAAGGGTATATTTTCCCATCTGCCTATTTCTACTGGTAGCTTGTGATTTGAAGTTCTGAATTTTATCAGTGGAATATACAGTTTTCTAGGTAAAAGCTTAAGATAATTTTCAAATTCTATGGTTTCCTTGAAGACATGGTAATTTTTTGCTTTTGAAGATTTTGGTATGTGAGTGTTCCATTCCTGTGTGAATAGATCATGTAATGTTTTTGTTATGTATCCTTTGACAGCTTTTGGGTTATTTATTACATTTAAACTCAGTAAAATACCTATCCAAGGTAGATGGCAGGTATGGTAGAGGACAAAAAAGGTAGATGAGCCATGACACGAGAAAACAAACGATGTGGTTGTTCACCTAGCCCAGACTCAGATCAGCCTGGGCATCTGCCCAGTTTGATCAGATTCTTTATTAAGTGCTCAAAGAATAGCTAAGGGTCTAAGCTACCTCCATGCGGACAGCGAAGACTCTGATCAGACTGGGCGGATGCCCAGGCTGATCTGAGTCAGCACTGGGCGCACAGCCACTTTGTTGGTTTTCTCGTGTCGCAGCTCAGATGGTTTTCTCCAGGTGTTGCAGATTCCTGCCCCCAAAATAGACCACAGAATGATGAATTCATATTGATCAGGGGAAAAGCAATAACTTAGATCAGCTTAATATAATATAGAACAGATGCACAGGTTGGTCTGTGTCCTGGCTGATTGGATATGCTGCACTGGAAGGGGCTCAGCATAGAGCTGTTAGCCAAGGAAATGTTATATGACATTTTTAGGGGATCAGCGAGGAGATTTTGACCAAATATTTTACTTCCCTATCCTTCAGTAACATGCTGTATTCTTTTAACCCATTATGGCCTAGCATCCTATAAATAGGACATAGGCAAATAGTACAGATCTAGATTAGATGCCACAAAACATGGCATCTGATCAGGGTCCATTTGCATAAGACAAATAGGTATTTGTCCTAAAAATGAAATAAAAATGATCAAAATAAACTAAACCAGACACCCCTCAATCAACAATTTAACTCCTCCATTTGATGAGGATAGAACAGTCCACTGGGCATTAATTGGTTAATTTAGAATTTCAAATTTAGCTCAAAATCAGAAGTTTGTCAGTTGAAGGAGAATTTTTCTCCCTAACTGCCCCCACCCGACAACCCAATGATTGTTGGGTCATCCATAAACAATGTTGGTTTGCTGTGCTATTACATGCCCAAGAAATTTTGTCATACCTGAACTGGAAAATATTTTTTAAATCACTGGATAGGGAATAATTTTCTGACTTTCAAAAACTAAACAAAAAACTAAAAAAAAAAAAATTTACTCAACCTACTGACCCATGAGTAGGAAAACAGCAAACACTAGATTATTTTACAGCCTTATACATGTATACGGCATTATTTACCCTGACTATTCATCAATATTTATCATTCTAATGCACTTATAAATATAACGCCACGTCTGATTGGATAACATCAAAAATTTGCATCAGTATATTCCACAATATACTGTCTCAAATCCGACGTAATTATAAAACGTCCCTTCTCATTGGCTGACCTTTCATTTTACGCTGCTGAAAGCACTTTCAGTGGGTGCAGAGAAGTACACTTTGAAAGGGGAAATGTGAAAAGGTGCATTAGAATGGGGATAACTATATTCAAAATTGTCATTTGGGGAGGTAAATCGTCAGTTTTATGGTCGCAAATTCCGTTTTACGGCGACGCGCCAGCAGAGCCGTAAAACGGAATTTGCGACCATAAAACCGACAATTTACCTCCCCAAATGACAGTTTTCAATACCGTTATCCCCATTCTAACGCACTTTTCACATTTTCACCGTTAAAAGGGTGCTACTTTGCATCCGTTTCAAGCGCTTTCAGATGCGTAAAACCATACAACAGCCAATGAGAAACGATGTTTATTAGTGACGTCGGATTTGCGACAGTATATCGCAGAATATACTGTCACACATTTTTGACGTTATCCAATCAGACGTCACGTTACATTTGTAAGTGCATTAGAATGCATTATTTCCCCTGAATATTCATAAATATTTATCAATTATTGCATCTTAGATTATTGATGATCTTGAGCAGCCAGAGCTACAGCTAGGCTGATTAGAGTTTTGCTGCTCCCATATTGGGCCATGGGACCTTTTCTCCTGGAGTGGCACAGTTCCATACATAAAGGTTTTTTTATGATCATTTCTGTTTGCATCCATTTATAGATTGTTTTCATTAACACAGAGCTCTAGATAAGAGGGGTATTTGATGATAATTGAGGGATAATTTTTTTTATTTCTCATTGAAACCATATGTTGTGACCCCTCATCTGAACCGTCTCGTCGAGACGAGACGGTTCAGATGAAGGGTCACAACGTATGTTTTTATGCAGAATTAGCAAAAAATATCCCTAATTATCATCAAATACCTCTCTTATCTAGAGCTCTGACAGTTCTCTCTTTGTTTCAGAGCTGTTCAGGATGACGCTTGAATCGTTTACCAGAGGTTAAGAGGTTCATCTATGATGACATCCCTCTGTTGTATCCTTCAGCTTCATTACATAATTGGCATTTGCCTGGTGCACAGAGCTCATTCTTATGCCGTTTTATTCTGTTTAGCTTTAAATTTTAACTAGAATATTTTGGGGGGAAATTCCTCTTATCCACTTGCTATGATGAGTGGCTGTGCCTGATGCTGGAGGACAACTGAAAATTTTGGACTGCTTCATGCGTTAACTGTTGAAACCACAATACATTTTGGCATGCAGGATGATTGAAAATTTTAAGAATTTTCCTGCTTTGAGCACAGTTGTTTCATGAACACACTTTGAATAATAATCTTGTTCAACATCTGTTAAACCCTAAACAGCTGAGTTCATCAGATCAACCTTACATGTATTTGTTTTTCGTCCATGTCATAAAATAATAATGTATGTAGAAATGTGCCTGGAGTTTTGTTTTAGTATCGGTAATATAAATAAATTTGAAAGTGTGTTATAAAATATTTTGATAGTACATGTATTTATTTTGCTTTAGGACACAGCCATGTTGTTTTAACTTTCTTGACATTTGAACCACATCAAAGAAAAGATGCACTATGTATATTGAGTTAACCTTTTAAGCTCCAGAAAAGCAGACCACAAAATTTATGCCTGCAAATATTTTTGAGAAATGGTTCATCAAACTACAGCTACATGTATATTCATGTTTAGAATTCAAAGACCAGAGGACAGACAGTGTAGATGCAGATGCGATGGCTCATAATGAGCAACCACATCTTGATCTACACTGCTTGCCCTGTATTCTTTGAATTGTTAATATGATATAGCTTGGACAATTTTTTTTTTTCAACGAATTTTGTTGTCTGCCTTTATGGTGCTTTAAGGGTTAAAAAGAATACCCCTTAACCAACAATTCCAGTCTTTGCTATGTATACCAATATTATCCTTAACTGATGTACAGTCACGATGTTGAATTCAAGGCCAAACCTGGAGCAAACCCAGATCTCTATTTTCTCGGTGAAGATGATGAAGAAATAGAGGTTTGTTCTTTTAGTTACATGCATAGAACCTGAGTCAGGTGCCAAATAATTGTTCACAAAATATAAACTTTCCATAGATATTCATGCAAATTTACTATTTGCAAGGAAATCGATAAGACATCTACATGTATTACAGAATGAAAGATAACAGACCCTGGCAATTTTTGGCCCAGTTGTTCAAAAATAACATTATTTAGTTAATGAGACGTTGATTTTTGAAATGTAATTTATATAAAAAGGCTGCCATCTATTGCTGAAAAAATGTGAGAAGCTTTTGCTTTTACCAGTTGATTTTGTCAGTACTGTAAGACATACCGGTAATGAATCCTCGACTAATGACATCCTTAAGCTAATGATACTTTGAACAACTGGGCCCTGTTGTCCAGATGTTTGGTATGAGTAAAACTTTTGGCCAGGCAAGTTAAATGTACTTTAAAGATAGCGAAAACAATGATGTGAAACCATTTTGAAGGCATACTTTTTACCAGGCAAGTAGCCAAATTTTTTATTAGTTGGGCACTTTAATAGTAAAAAGTTATATTTGGAAAGGCGAGTATTTCAACAACTACTGTCACTTCGAACGCATTATGTTTGCTGAAACCGGTTTAGGAACTTGGGGTCATTCTAGAGAATGGGGGGAAGGGAACTTACATATTAAAACTGAATAAATACATGCCACAAAGCTCTAGATAAGAAGGGGTAACAGAGATAATTAAGATAATTTTTTAAAACTTTCCTCATAAAAGCATTATTGTGACCCCTCATTAAAATTGTCTCTTCAAGACGGTTCTAATGAGGGCGTCACAATATTGGTTATCACAAAGTAATAAAAAAAAGTATCCCCTAATTATTCCTCATTCCCCTTCTTGCCTGGAGCTCTGAATTATCAGTAATTGGTTATGGTGTTCCAATATATTTTTAATTTGTGCATATACAGTTCTTGATTGTTAATTTCAGAAAATTGATTTAAGTAAAATGAATCGTGAGGAATGCAACCAGCTCTTGAGGGATCGTGGGTTCTTCAAGAAAGAAGAGAAAGACGACGATGTGCCGGAAGATATTATAGACACGCTTTATTATAAAAGAGCTGATGAATTATAATGGTCATTTACTGGCATTATATTTAGTTATAATTTATTGATATCATTCTTTTATGTTTGTAGCAGCTGAGAGAAAGGTTAGGGGCAGATTCAGAATAGGGTTAACTTGCAAACTTTCCCATAGGAGCAGGCACGGAAAGTAGGTCCCTGTAATAAAAGCTACTACACTGAGAAAGTAGAATGCTGTAACTAATACTGAAGTGTTAGTTAGCTGTCATAGGGGTATATCTTTTAAGTGAAGGAAAGTTTGTGACTGGTTTCTATAATTTTCCATAATGCATATTTCATCCTTTGGATGAATCCATTATTTCAAATGGGAGAAATAATAATGACACAGTGTAGATTTTGAGCAGTCTTGTTTAGAAACAGCACCTGTCACCCCAAGAGAACTAAGGTTATATATGGTAAACATTTCCGCTTTCCACATTCACTTTCAGTTCTAATATGCAAATCCTGTTCTTCCAGATACCTGAATCTGTCCCTGAGACACATTTGAGCTGTGACACGACAAAACCATCAAAGTGGCATGTGCCCCCAACGAGGACTCAGATCAGCCTGGGCATCCACCCAGTTTGATCTGTCTTGGCTGTACCTTTATAGTCTGAGTGTCTAAGCTACCACCATGCTGACAGCAAAGACTGATCAGGCTGGGTGGCTGCCCAGGCTGATCTAAGTCTTTGCTGGGCACACATGCCACTTTGTTGGTTTTCTCATGTTGTGGCTCATTTTACTCTTGTTAGATGGATGTAAATACTTTTTTATGTGCATGCATGTGTATTGAAGGTAAATGGATAGTTTTTCAGGGGAGTCAACTGCCGTTATCATTTTTAGCTCGCCTGAACGAAGTTCAGGGAGAGCTATTGCGCTACCCCCGGCGTCGGCGTTAGCAAAATGTTAAAGTTTTATGTTAAAGTTTTTTATGTGATGGGCAAGGCGCTATCAGGCGAGCTATCCTGGCCCTGTGACAGGTCTTGTTGCTCAGGTCATCCCTTCCAGAAAAGATTTACTCCCCAAGGAGCAAATTCGATCCTTTAAGAGTAGAATAATTTTTAGGAAGGGCATTTCTAATTAAGGAGGCCAGTATATCCCCCAAAAGCTGTCTGTCTTTGAAAAGGTGGCAGAAAAACAGGGGAGCATACCAAATCAACTTAAAATGGTATAAAAGGGTAAGATCTGTATAATTTTTACCTCAGCCTCAACAAAAACTGACATTATCTATTTGTTGAGAGTGGGTTTGGCTGATAATTGGGTGTTTTATTTTTATTTTTTTTATATTTTTCCATCAAACATATGTTATCTCATTAAAACTCTCTCGGTGAGGCAATTATAACGAGATGTCACAGTTATGGAGAAGTAAGATCTAAGAATTCCCATTTAAACCCACTGTTTTCTGGAGTTGTTCAGAGTGTTTACAGGGGCATAAAAGGTTAAAGATTTGTGTGGATGCTTACTTTCTCAAGCTCAATGAAGTCTGACAGGCACCAGTCAGAGCTCTAGATAAGAGGGGTATTTGATGATAATTGAGGGATAATTTTCTTTATTTCTCATTGAAACCATATGTTGTGACCCCTCATCTGAACCGTCTCGTCGAGACGGTTCAGATGAGGGGTCACAGCATATGTTTTTATGCAGAATTTACAAAAATTATCCCTAATTATCACCAAATACTCCCTCTTATCTAGGGCTCTGCCAGTGTTGTTTTGCTGTTAACCTTGCTGTCCAATTTGTGTCCTTTGTGTCTGTGAATAAGGTAGAATCATCACTGTGAGAAAGCTGCAGTTGTCTTGTGAAAAAAGCTTGATTATTTTGACACCCATTTTAATGTCAGTCATTAGTTTATCATTTACAAGATACATTTTCTTGATGAGTGAACTGTAAATGTCATTTCCCGAGTCTGCTTATATCTTGGCTTTAAAATCTATCACACATAGTTCTAAATATTCCATCTTTTGTTGAATGCATCTGAGTTTCCTCCTGTAAAATTTATGTACCCGATATGCAAGAGAAAGCAGTGTAGACTCCGATCAGACTGCTCTTAGAGGAGCTTTTGCAGTCTGATCAAGGTCTGCACTGTTTGCTCTCACATAACAGCTGATAAAGCTAATGCACTTGAACAGAGTTCTAGATAAGAGGGCGTATTTGATGATAATTAGGGATAATTTTTCTTATTTCTCATTCAAACCATATGTTGTGACCCCTCATCTGAACCGTCTCGAGACGGTTCAGATGAGGGGTCACAACAAATGTTTTTGTGCAGAATTAACAAAAATTATCCCTATTTATCACCAAATACTCCCTCTTATCTAGAGCTCTGGTATTTTGTCACATATTTTAATGTCTGACATAAGATTATCATTTATAAGATACATTTTCTAGATAAGTAAACTGTTAATGTCAGTCTCCTAAAAAAAATTGGCATTGTGTTTAAATCTGATAATTGTTTAACTTTCTGAATCTTGCATATGAGACCCACAGGTGTAGATTTTATGTTATGAACTCAGATATATGGAAATAGAAATAGTTGATGCTTATATATTGGCTCTAAAATCTATCTTGTTTAAACCTAAGAATAGTTCTAAAAATTCCCTTTTGTTGAATGCATATAAGATTCCTTCTGTGAAAAGGCTATATACTTGGACAAACATGCAACAAAAAACAGAGTAGACGCAGTTCACACTGCTCCTAGAACTGCTCACAGATTTGCTGGTTCTCAGCTCAATATTTTCAGACTTTCATATCTTTCTTTATTAATAATTTAAAGCCCAATTTTCCTTGGAGCGGTGGTAGTGTAGCGGATAATATGTTGGACTACCAATCCAGGGGATTTAAGATCGATCTCCTGCTTCTCTGGTCTTTCAGATGAGACTTTAAACCAAGGACCCGTCTCCATATGACCTCGTTGTTGGTGGGACGTTAAACCCAAGTTCACTCACTCACTGTAATAGTCACTCCATAGAAATACAATATTTCTTATAAACATTCCCGCTCTACTAAACTCTCCTCTCACCAAAAGGTGGCCAGATTCCTCTAAGATTGGATTTAGGCCACCATTATGTTTTATTTTATTGCCATAAACTTCTGTGTCACAAGAATGCCATTTATAAGACTTGTACATTGCAATGCCTCCCACCCCCACAGTGTTTATTTGAAGAAATACTGTAAGCTGGTAGTTAGGGTGTCTCAATACATAGAGTTTTTATGGTAAATCCTTATTGTACAAAGTGTTCATTTTGCTCAAACAGATATTGTTGTGAAATATACTTTCTCTCAGCTGTTGCTCCATCATTTCATTTGCATATTCAACCATCATTATGTTGTAATTGCTTGTACATGGCACACCAGCTGTTCAGTGATATTAACAGAGCCCTGGATAAGTGATATATTTGAGTTTATTTTTTTTTTAACAAGTAAAAACTGCCTCAATGACAATTCTATTAAGATTCCAGAAAGCAAAAAATGCTTTCTGGAATCTTAATAGAATTGTCATTGAGG
Organism: Ctena decussata; assembly: GCA_963989385.1. NCBI lineage: Eukaryota > Metazoa > Mollusca > Bivalvia > Lucinida > Lucinidae > Ctena > Ctena decussata. Next base: position 9,515,890 of record OZ022511.1, read on the forward strand.
CAGTTTTATGAGATTACATAACATAGGTTTTCATGGAGAAATAGAAAGAGTATCAAATTTTAAACACCAAACTTGTGGCTTTCTCTCGAGGCTGAGCCAGATGTTTTAAAAACATATTCAAACTGTGCTTTAGTGTATTGTTTCCAAGCAAAAGCTGTCTCATCTTATATGAATGTTTTTTTTCCTTTGGAACCTTATATCCATTCCGTGTTCAGTGTAAATTTTATGGAAAAGAAAAAATTACCACAGAGTTCATTTGCCATGGACAATTTTTTGTGACCTTTTATTACTGTATTTTTCTCCTTATTAGGCAGGCTTTTTCCCTACAGAAAAATCTCAAAGATCTAGATCTGTCTTGTAAGATGGATCTAGATCTGGGAGAAAAAAACAAAAAAAAAACATTTTGTAGCTGAATTACATGACTGATTTACGTATCGCGGGTAATTTTAGAAGGATAAACTCCCGTTTTGTATAGAGGATCTTACATGAGTGTTCATGTATTATTGAATTTATTAAATGAGTTGGGGGAAAAAGATAAGATGCGAGGCTTTGCCGAGCATCTTATCGGTTTTCCCCAACGAGTTTTATAAATTCATTAATACAGGAGCATGAATGCAAGATTCTGTTTATCATATGACACTAAAATCACATTTTATTAGCAAAATTTGCACTAATACGTCACGATTTCGACATTAGAAAACGCTACGTTTTTATGGATATCAACATATAATGTTACGCCGTAATATGCATATTTAATCCACTAGTGAATTATCGTTTTTAATGCATGGCTTTATTATACTCTCAGATGCGACGTCATATGATAAAATCAAATAAACATGGTACAGCCTCAATGCGGCAGTGAATTTTATTTTTCATTGAAAAATCAAGTTGATTATTGTTTTCATGGAAAAATGCCAATTTTCCTAGAGTATTATCAAATACTCTATTTTTTTTCCTAGAGTATTACTCAAATACTCAATTATGACATTTTAAAAATTTGTGATAGTGCTGGTCACATGGTGCTTGTTTATGTACTGCTTGTCGTCAAACTACTCAATTTTATTCCCTTTTATTTCTTCCAAGTGTAGTCTCCGTTATTTTCCATGCTAAATTATGACCCAAGCATGACCCCTTCAGAAAGTGTTAATGATGTCATCAGTGTAAAATTAGGTCATTGTTGATGGAAGATTCCACTTTTACCTGGAGGGTTCACAGGGTTGTAACTGACCATGGATGTTGTGGGTAAGCTACAAGTATTAATTTATTTATAAAATGAAATAAAATTTAAATTAAAATCTGGCTCATTGTCTTTTAGCGCTACTCTGAATGTAAAAAGGAGTTTTGGGTGGGATAAGTTTAGTTTAATGAATTGTGAATGTCACAGGGCCTCACAGCAGTAATATGTGACAGACATAAATGAGCAACACAAAAAAGATGGTCACAGTTGGGCAGTCTGGTCAGAGCCTTTGCTGTTTGCACACTAAAGGTATGGACTCTAATGAATATACACATGGAAAGCGTGGCACGGATTGATTGATTCTTTTGGGTTTAACGGCCCTTTGAGACAGTATTTCAATCTATATCAAGCCGTCTCCCAAAGAGAGGGAGAAAGAAAAGAGATATGATAGACGAGAGAAAAATGTCCAAACAACCCCCAACCGCACCTACTGACAGCACAGTAGGCCCTTGTCCTACTTTATCCAAATCGGTAGGACGCCCCGGCACTGTAAGTTATACCCAGCACCATCTCACCACCCAACCACCCCCGTGTGGCACGGTTCTCAGAGTGGTTTCCATCTACACTTTCCATAGATATCATGCAGGGTTACCATGGTCAAGGCAAAACATCTGGAAAAGCATTTTTTGTAGGTCAGAGAAAATCAGGAATTGTGTGATTGGTAAGGGAAACTTGGAAAGCACTTGAAAATTAATGGCTACAGCAGTTTTCAGAAAATATACTTATCTGTTCAATGGGAACGGATGAACTTCCTAGAGACTAGTCCACCCACATCTAATTTCCCAGTGGGCGCTACTCTTAAAGGAAAGAATTTGCTCCCAGAAGGAGCAAATTCTTTCCCTTAAGAGTACCCCCCTCCTCCCCCCACAAATTTCCAAGTGATATCATTAGCTCTGTTGAAGTAAAATCAACTTCAGGATTCTTAAAACTGTAAAATGTCAGGGAAAAATCAGGAAAAAAGTCATGGAATTTTGAAGTGAAGGATAAGCGGTAAGCCCCTTTTTGTTTGATGCAGCTCATATTACACTTGCACACCTTATTACTACTGCCCATCATCCTAATTTTGTCTGATTTATGCAGCAAAATTTACTAATATTCTGTACATGGTTTAAATTTTACCCCTTGGCAATCAAGTTCATCAATTTTATCAACTTCCTAATTCTGGTCAAAGAACTTAATTTACTTTTTTGTAAGGTTGAACAACCTATTTCACTGAAAAAACAAACTACACCTTAAACTAAAGTTGTCATGAGACAGGCTAGTTTGCTTAATTCTTTAAGCACCCAAAAGCAGACGACAAATTTACGTCTGCAAAAATTTAAAAAATGCCTTGTCCAAGACATTTCATATTGAGAATTCAAAGATTAGAGGGCAAACAGTGTAGATCTAGATGAGGCGGCTCATACACTGTTTGCAAATTTAGCTAATTTTGTCACTGGGGCTTAAAGAACATACTGAAATACCTTAAACCAAAACCTGCAGATGCTGATGTGGATACTAAGCAGACAGTAGCTCCCTGTGCTTTTGAACAGGCAGACTAAAAATAGTGCATCACAGTGTGTGCCTTCAGTGGAGACTCGGACCAACCTGAACATTAGAAGTTTAAGGACTGTCTTTTTAGCATCAGCAACCTTGAGGATTGCCTTATGCAGGGAGAAAACATCTGAAAAAGTTGGTCACGGAAATTTGGGAAGGACTTGAAAATTCAGAGCATTTGGCCAGTTAATGGATAAAGATTACTTATTCTGCAAAAGAGGAAAATACATACCCTCAGGAAAGATAATCCATACACAGCAGTATCCCTGACTGGGTGGAAGGATGACATGCAATTTTACATCCTTTTCAACTGTATTTCAGTAATACCAAGACGATGGGAGCACGATAATGAAAGCCTGTGTGCAAATAAGTCCCGTTTACAGTAGGAAAGATTCCTGCCTCAATCGGGGTTTGAACCCGGTCCGCTAGATCAGTAGTCCAGCACTAAATCCACTGAGGAACTGGGGCTCCTCCCTCACTGGAGGCTTCTCATCAAAGAATTTGCTTTTTAGGGGAGCAACTTCTTTCCCTTCAGAGTAACCCACGGCTTTAAGTGTGTTCAAGAGTGCTATCAACTTTTGGATTTATAAAAGGGTACAGCACATGAATTTTAAAGTGGAAGACAATTCCTTGGAATGTATTGAAAAGCGAAGACTTAGATCAGTGATTCTTGAAAAAAGGGTACAATTGTGGATGAAAAAAATCTAAAAAATGAACTTCGTTGCATCGTTTCAAAAATATGAATTTTTGACAGTAGACAGGCCCTTGTTTATGTATGCAAAATATTACCCACACCAATTAAACAGTAAAAAAGTGGTTTTAGGTCAAAATATGGCGTTAAAATCGTCGTTACGGAGGTGAGATATAACCACACAAGGCATACAGCCGCAGGTTTGGCAGGTCTAAAATGTATGTAGTTGGCAGTATAGTTTCTCTTTTCGCAGTGTTAACCTAAAACTGTAATTTCTCTATGACATTGATCACTTTGAGTATCCTATAGAAATAATTCATTAAAATGAAAACAGAAGGCTTTCTTTAAACGAACAATTTAATAAAACCCCTATTTGCTTTCAAGCAATAAACAAATTAGCCAAGCCATTAAAAGCGCCAGTGACTGAAACAGCTCACGAACCTATCAATGATAACTTTGTATGACACTTTTAGTGATATATGGTATTTGTAAGTGTATTGTGAACATTTTCTCAAACTACCGTTTTCGTTATGGAGGGGAGTGCATTTAGCATATGCAAAAATGCATTTTTATTTTCACAAAAATTCCTTAGAAGTGGGGCGTATCTTCTTAATTTCAACCTTTTTCTTATAAATACAGATCAGTTGATATTATACTAATACAATGACTCTGCTATTTTAAGCAAATTATATATCATTAAGAGCAATGAATTCGAAATATTACCCTCCATCATAGCTAAAAAAGTAAATAATGAGAACCAAAAATTATCCAGAGCTGGTCAGTGCTGTCGACATTTTGAACACCTACAGATACCGGTAGTACCTAATCATAATCTGCCCTGTCTACCATTCTTTTGTAATTTTCGACAATGATTTTCGTTACGGAGGGTAGAAAGTTTAACGTGCGTCATACGTTATCTTATTTATTACCGATAACTCTTTAAGGGCCCAAGACAAGTTGTAATTCCAGTATCTTTCCCGACTTCGTAAATTTCGGTAACTTTGAAAAGTCATTATTGATACGCATTCTTGGAGTTGTCATGTAGTAATTCCTGTTTTGGATATCAGTGATAATAATAGGAAATATGTGGTTCAACTGGTCTACTGAAATATGGCATCTTTACAAACCTCATATGGATTTAGTATGAGCACTTTCGGCATGACCCCTTAAGTGTGAACTAGGGTGGTGCCCGGGTGCTCCTTGGGCTATTCGAGGACATGTATACGTTAATGTATATCTCCGGGCGGCCCCTGGAAAGTCTACGTGTTGCTCTGGTTTGCCCGTGTATTTATGCAGAAAAAGCTTTATTTTGTCTGGCTTTACATGATGTGCAATATTGAATTGCTATTATCTGTTATCTCTAAGGTTTATTCCCTTAAACCTGTTCTCTTCTGTCGTTTTTCTTTTGTACCTTTTTGCGGGGTGTGGGTGGGGAGGGAGGGTTGTGTAGTGACGGGTGTCGGAGGGGAATACGGCGGGGGGGGGGGGGGGGGGGGGGGGCAGGAGAGGAGAGAGGAGCTCCGATAGCTAAGTAGGTTACGTGCCGGCCGGCTGTTCTAGTGGAACCAGCTCGAGACCCCCTGGAGGCGGAAATCTTCCAAAACGAAAAAGGGGTTCCATTGCACAAGCTTTTCAATATCACCCTTCCAAAGTCCTGATATGACTGAAATACTGTTATAAAGGACATAAAATCACTTTCTTCAGGCCTTATGAAGCTGATCTGAGTCTTTGTTTGCGCAACAGACAACGTTCTTGACTTTCTCACAAATCGGCTTTATTTTCGTTCCTATAAACTGTCTGTGATGCTAAAATTTATAGATCTTAAAATAACATTCCCGAGGTAAGTTCTGGGATACATGTTACTTTAATAGCATTCAGCTGCCTTTCATTAAAATTTGCACATCATGACACTAGAAGGTTTTTTTTTAACATAGTGGACGTATTTTAAGAACAAAATTACAGTTTCATAGTAAAGACTCAGACAGAACATGTTTATAACCGCCCATGCAACTGGACACTTATAACCGCTGTTTTAAGCGCCTGAATTCCTCTCCGTAACGATTTTCTACCCTCCGTATCGTACTTGTTTATTGAAAAGTGTTCATGCCTCATCTGTATAATTTGTAAAGGCGTTTATCTTACAGGAAGTCTGATTTATTCTACCAGCTTATTCCAGTACCAGTTACCAAATTCTGATTTTTTCGCATATCGATCGATCGAATTAACCAGCTCCCCTCCATAACGGAGCAGCCAAAATAATTTTCATAATTATTTATTCAAAAACGGTTGTATCTATTTAAGCATAGCAGGTTCAATACTAGAACGTGTTCACTTGGACTTTCCACCTACCAGTGACCATAAGAATGCATTTCGTTTGTGAATTGTCAGTTTATGGAGTTTTTCTCCCCTCCGTAACGACACAATTTGGTCGGTCATTTCTGCACTGAATGACCGCAAGTTCACATTTTATATGGTTTATCCCTACCTCCTATCTATACTAACTAGAGTATACAAAAATCGGGAAATAAATGTATAGTTTTCCGTTGATCACACGCTAAGTAGATATATTGGTCAAAATATACTACCTGGAATCGATTATATACTGAACGTCAAAAGAAACGCATACAATGTATACGCCCAATTTATTTAAAGGTATAGGTATATACTCTTATTTAGACATTTTGAGTTACTCTGTTTATGATATTCCGACAGAATGAGCACCTTAACGCATCGATATTCCATAAACTTTAGAGACCAGAACGCTTGCTTTTGTGATGGGGTTAAACTTAAAGTCACCATACTTTCAGAAGCTGAATTTTAAATTCCATATAATGCTCAGCTGATTATTTTCTCCAGACATAATGTCCGCGGCAAGGGTAAGAAACAGCGAAAAAATCAAAGCAGTCGAGCCTTGCGATTTAGAGAAACAATCAGGTAAAAGTTGGCAGTAGAAACAGTAACACTGACTTACCACTGGATTTCCATAGACCTTTTCACACCCTGTATTTCTTGAAAAGAGCAGAAATCATTCATACGAAGAGGTTAAATGAATTAACAAGAGTAAAATAAAAAGATTCGCAAAGAAATTATTCGTAGCACTGCAGAACTTTTGGTGTTATTGGACTTCCCAATTTGCTATATGTTTAATTACAAGGGAGGTAATTTGACAATTGTTCAACTTCAAACTGCTGTCATGTTCCTAAGGAGAATACCATGGTAATAAAACCGACGTTTTTGTCATTACCACACATCAGAGTCGTGTTTTGGAAACAATTTGTTATGCCGCGAAAGGAAAGACAACTCTTACAACAACTTTGAATGTTTCACGATAAATTGAGATACCTCTTTAATCCAAGTTTAATTTTGCAAGAAGATAAGTTTATATTGTTGGCAGACGTCAGTAGTGTTTTCTGCTATATATGATTTAAAACCATAAATCAGTTGACAGAAGAAAACTGCACCTAAACTTGTATGCATTTCTTTTGGCGTTCAGTATATATCTGAAAAATTCTGAAACTCAAATGACAGAAATCGTTCTTTTCTGCTTTCTGTTGTTTTAAAGAAAAGTATATTCCATTTGACTGTGGTACTTACTTCAAAATCACAACGGTGGTTTGGGTCAAAGATTTAGTTATGGAAGGGAGCCGTTACGGAGGGGAGAGGACATGGGACAAATCAGGTAGTGTACAATAAGGTATGAATCACAAAAGGATGAAATTGGTTTTTATAAACCACATCCTTGTTACACAGTCGCAAACTAATAGAGAATAGTTTGCAAAAGACCTAATGTTTCAGAAAAGGACAGTTACGGAGGGGAGGCTGTGAAAAGTGACGAATGAAAATGTGAACTTAAAGCTGCTTACTCAGATTTTAGTGTAACAAGTGAATTGGTTCTTATCCTTTTTATTTCAATGGATATCCTGGTACTAAAATAGACTCATTTTCCATCACGATATCTATTCACTGTTGTTTATAGGTGGGGCTTAGAAATCGTTATGGTAGATGAGTAGCATTTTGGCAACAAGGAACTTTTTCAATTATTTTTGTAAATGAACGGATTAGAAACTGAATGGAACTACACGAGACATCGGTCAACCTGGGATTTCTATATGGTAAAGAAATTCGATCTTGCTTTTAGCAATAACCTTGTTTATCAAAGGTGTTTATTATAGCTACTCTGCTTGCGACAGTCGAAAAAAGCATACCCCAACACAAAAGCATCGTAAAAAATTCAAGGCTTAGCGTCTTAAATCCTACTGGGAATACCACACGGTTTGCATATATATATTACACTGCCAAAATAACAATATGTCACCTATTTAGTCTAAAGCATGTTCGTGTGTGTGTGTCTGTTTAACATCGGCGACATGTTTTTTTCACAATTGTGCCCTTTTTTCAAGAATCACTGAGATAACTGACAGGTATTTGTCTTGCAGATGTGCAGGCTGAGCTGTGTCCTGAACATACATACCCCAGGGCAACTTTTGGTTTATCAGGTCAAAAGCATAAAAATGAAGGAAGAACAGTATGTTTGACAGTTTATTCTGACAGTTACCATATTTATTTGGCTATAAAACAGGATTCCCCCACCCCCTCCAAAATGACTAAATATTTAAATTAGTCATTAATTCTGCTATATCCCGCCCTCCCCCCACCTCACTTCCAAAACATTCCAAAAAATCTAGATCTGTCTTGCAAGACAGATCTAAATTTTATGAGATGTTTTGGAGCCAAAAATATCCCATCTTGTAGCCAAATAAAATATGGTATCTCATTATGTCCTATTTATACAAACACCACCATCCTTGTACTTATAACCCTTAGCATTGGGACATCTTGACTAATTACATGTACCATAATTATCCCAACACTTAAAACACCAAAAACGAATATAGTTGAACTTGCAAACAGCCTAGATCCAGATGAGGTGGCTCATAATGAGCCACCTCATCTGGATCTACACTGTTTGCTCTCGTCTTTGAATTCTCAATAAGATACAGCAAGGATGCAACATTTTTTTTTAAATTTTGCAGACCTAAAGTTTGTTATCTGCTTTTTTGGTGCTCTAAGGGTTAAACTTGGAGTGTGTGAACTCAGGTTTAATGTCCCACCAACAATGAAGTCATATGGAGATGGGATCTTGGTTTAAAGTCACATCCTAAAGACCAGAGAAGCGGGGATTGATCTTCCGATCCCTGGACTTGATTAGCCCAGTGTGTTATCCACTACACTACCGCCGCTCCTGCTACACTTGGAAACAGCTGAGTTTACTATCAATGTGTCAATAACGCTGTAGTATGAGTGAGTGATATGGGTTTTTAGGCACATCAGCACCAAAAAGGCTATTTCGTGCCCTTTTTTGTGCTCATGAGCCATAAAACCCATATCACTCACTCGTATTTCAGCTTTGTTTTGACATAGCTGCAGTATGATCTGGGTCTATTATGTTTGGTCAGGCATTTCTGTCCCAATAACTAAGGTTTTATATGGTAGAGCACACCAAATTACTAGAAGATCTTTTTGTTTTCAAACAGAAAAGCCAATAAATACAGAACAAGCATATGATACAAAGCTATCAACCATATTTATTCAACCACAAGGAAAAGTTTTTCCCCCTTCAAAACAACCCAAAAGTCTAGATCCATCTTGCATGACAGATTTAGACTTCGAAATTGTTTTGGAAGGAAAAAATAAAAAGATGTTTTAAAGCTGAATTAGTATGACTGCTTTAAATATATAAGCCGGGACACAAGAAAACCAACAAAGTGGTTGTGTGGCCAGCGCAGACTCAGATAAGCCTAGGCATCCACCCAGTCTGATCAGACTCTTCCCTAAGCGCTTAAAGGGTTGCTAAGGGTCTAAGCTACCTCCATGCGGACAGCAAAGACTTTGATCAGACCGGGTGGATGCCCAGGCTGATCTGAGTCTGTGCCGGGCGCACAACCACTTTGTTGGTTTTCCTGGTCGTCGCTCAATTATAAGGTCATTTTGAAGGCGGAAAAATGTCCAGTCTTATAGCTGAATAAATACGGTATTTACAGCAGAGCTCTAGAAAAGAGGTCATATATGATGATAATTAAGGACAATTTTCCTTATTTCTCATCAAAACCATATGTTGTGACCCCTCATCTGAACCGTCTTGTTGAGACGGTTCAGATGACGGGTCACAACATGTGTTTTTATGCAGAATTAACAAAAATAATTTTTCTTATTTCTCATAGAAACCATATGTTGTGACCCCTCATCTGAACTGTCTCGTCGAGGCATTCAGATGAGGGGTCACAACATATGTTTTTATGCAGAATTTACAAAAATCATCCCTAATTATCACCAGATACTCCCTCTTATCTACAGCTCTGTACATGAATGTTTAGTGCAAATACACAAACCGAAATTACACTAAATATTGGGACAGGAATAACTCAGCAGCCTGTAGACTTCCTATATGCACTTTTTTTTTATTCCAACTGCAGATTATTCAACACTGAACAGTAAAATTAATTTTATCCCTCAAAGCACCAAAAACAGAAGACAAAATTTAGGTCTGCAAATTTAAAAAAAACTGTTTTGTCCAAGCTTCCAAGTTTCATCATACTTAGAATTCAAAGACTAGAGGGCAAACAGTGTAGATCCAGATCAGGAAGCTCATTATGAGTTGCCTCATCTGGCAGCTATGGTGTTTGCGAATTCAACCTTTTTCAGTTTTGGTCCTCTAAGTGTTAAATATTTAGGTAACTTAAGGTAACTTATATTGGTGTGTCACAACATTAAGAGTAATCACAATATATTAATTCACTTTCGATCCATGCAAATACAGCAAAAAGAGCGATGTAAATCAAAACCAACAGCTGAGTTTCCATAATGGATACCATCTGCCTTTGAAGCTGGGTTGGTGCATTATATGCCAGTATAGAGGAAGGTCAAAACAAATTAACAGGGTACAGCCTGATCCAACCAGTCCTAAGCAGCAGTCTGACTTGAGTCTGAACTTTTTCAAATATCTCACTATACATATCCAGCATATTACAGGTTGGAGACCCATACATCCAGCAAGATATCAACGCAATTGAAAAAGTACGACGACAAGCTGCGCACTTCATAACAAAAGATTACAGATCCCGTGAATCCGGCTGTGTCACCAACATGCTAGATCGTCTAAATCTGCCAACACTGCAACAGCGCCGAGAAATCGACCGACTGGTTTACATGTTTAGAATCCTGGGCGGTACGGTACCGGCTATAAATGCTGACGAGTATTTTATCCATCAAAGGGCCAAAAGACACATTAAAGCTAGACAATTTGAAAACTTTCAATCATCAAATATAGTAGAAAAATCTGCGTTAAATCACTCAAAAGGGTATAAAGTGCCAAATTCCAACACAGAACAATTTAGGAACTCGTTCTTTGTAAAAACTGTCATTCAGTGGAACCACCTGGAAGAAAGTGTTGTGACCGCAGAGACAGTAGGGGGCTTCAGAACAGCTCTCCAGAATTGCTACTAAGTAATTAAGCGCACTCTCTCCGGAAGTATTTATGCCAGTATTGGTGCTACTTCGACAATATACAGATACAGATTTTATAATTTACCCTCCTTATCTTAGCACTAAAATGCCCACCTTATCTTAGCACTATCATGGACTTCTGTCATCATCTTGTAACAATAATCTAGAAACAGCAACATTTACATGTATTATACAAAGCATATATCCTAATTTTTCACCCTTTCACACACTGGCGATATGCCTTCAGCTCACCTATGAAACTTTTAAATTTCATTTATCATAGCAACTTTTCTTTTATTGTTTATCAGCAACAGGATTTTTCGATTTTTTATTAGCATCAGGTCTATTTTAAAAGGGGAAAATGGACATGAAAGAAATGAGGGTGACGTTTGACAGATCCAACTTTTAATGCCATCCCTAAAAGCTGTTCCTTGACATCATTACCAACATGCTCACAATTTTTAAGAGGCTAAGCTGCATTTTATGAAAAAAAAAGGTCACCAAATCTTATTTTCCCATTATTTTCAAGGTGTTTAGATATTGTTTGCACCTGTGTTTAGACCTTACAAACACACTGGGCTGCTCAAAATTTACAACTGATCCCAGGTTAAGAAGTAAGAATTTTGCTGGAAGCTTGCGATTTGAGATTATAAGTTCGCTAAAAATGCAAGAAAAATAATCCATCATGCGCAAGTATATGTAGAATAGGCAAGTCTCTCCCTTGGAGTTCAAATATCAACAAGGGACTCGACAAACTTCGTCCCTGGTAAAAAGTCTGACTCCTTGGATGAGATTTCCATGTCCTACATGTAACTCATGATGGTTTCTTAAAATATTTACAGTAAAAAGACACAAAAAGACAGCACTCTAAATTGTAAACATTTTTGCCACCTTTTCAAAGAAAGGTTTTAAATCCTTTCTTAGAGGGCCTACTCTTAATGGAAAGAATTTGCTCCTATTGGGGAAGAAATTCTTTGCCTTAAGAACAGCTCCCTAAGGGAAGAGAGGCAAACACTTTGAGAACAGAGTGACTTCCCTTCAACATTCCAGTAACTTAAGGTCCATGGGTACACCATGTTTTTTCAAACCAATTTGGCAAAGGGGAACAACTTTTTGACCCCGTTTGCTTCCCTAGATTATGCAGCCTTTCCAAAATGGAGTCAACTCTTAGTGGAAAGAATTTGCTCCTATCGGAGCAAATTCTCTTCATTAAGAGTAGACTCCTGTTTAGAAGGGAGGCAAGAAATAAAATGGCAGAGTTGCTTCCCTTGAAAGTGTACTATTCATCTTAATACTCTTCTTAGCACTGTCAAGAAATGCATCAACTCATAATGTTAATAGAAGCCCACCAACTCACAAATTTAATAATTGCCCGCCAACTTATTATTTTAATACAAGTGCACCAACTGATAATATTAACACCAGTGCACCAACTTATAATTTTTATACAAGCGCACCAATTTATAACTGTAATACAGGTAAAAATGTCAGGTAATAGTAACATCTGATATAAAGAAAAGTTTTTATAGTGACATATATTAATGCCACTAGCGTCCCGCTAAATGAGGATGGTATCGTCAATTTGATCTTTTGGTGGTTCCGGCTGGCTGCATAGTTTCCGTAGTGACTTAGAAATCAGCTCTTGCAGTGGGGCTTGCATACCAGGATCAACTAATGGCTGTACTGTCTGAAAACAGATTACAAGACAGATAGTCAGGTTCTGTACAGTAAGAAGCTTAAAGACAGGACTTCTTTGCCGGGCGGTCTGGTTCCCATCTCACAGCAGATTTACCTGTGCAGGTAAAGGTGTGAAAATTTATTCAACCAATCAATTAACCAGAATTATCAGTTATGACCATTTTATTGGCTGACTGGAGGTGTTGACACTATGTGAGCAAGAGACAGAATGACACTCATCAGTTCAGTTCAATTCTCCTAACAACGTTCCCCCAAGTGGCTCAGGGGCTCAGTGGCTCACACACTTGGCACTGTGTGTCCTTCCAAGAATGACACTGTTGAAGTTAATCCTCATTATATAGTACCACCCCTGTCTTTGACCAATTGCATTCTGGGTATTTTTTGTCGTCTGCAGAAATTGTCGTCTGCATCAAAAATTAAAAATAGCCATCAGAGGAGATGGCAAATCCCCCGACCAAAGGCCCCTTCTGCCTTGGTAAACAGGACGCACTTCAAAACATATATAAGTAATATAATGTCATTCTACTATGCTTCTGATTGACATTATCTGTTTAACAGATGTACGATTATCTAACACTCAGACCAAAACAGTATGCCAGACTGCTAAAAAGAGGTGAAATCTCAAACAGCCACCATGTACACAATGTATAGCATATGATACATTCAACATCTCAAAATGCGTGAAGAACTTCTAAAGTACAAGCCATACAAATCTAATTTTGAGCTCTCTAGTAAGTGAATTTGGTAAAAGAATCCAAATCTGGAAAAAAAAAAGTTCTTGTTCGTGACACATCGTCATGACCTTGTCTACATATCTGTGAAGTATCATGAAAATATTTCAAAAGGTATTCAAGTTATAGAGCCGACAGGAAATCACACCTAAAACCATCAAGGGGAAATAACACAAAAAGTAAGAAAGCAAGAGTTGTCATTTTTGTTCGCGACACATCATCATGACCTGTTCTAAATATCTGTGAAGTATCATGAAAATATTTCAGAAGGTATTCAAGTTATAGAGCGGACACGAAACAACACAAAATCACAGCTAAAACCATCAAGGGGAAATAACTCAAAAAGTAAGAATGCAAGAGTTGTCATTCTTGTTCGCGACACATCGTCATGACCTGTTCTATATATCTGTAAAGTATCATGAAAATATTTCAAAGGGTATTCAAGTTACAGAGCGGACACGAATCTGCCAAAAATTCACCAAAGGGAAGATAACTCAAAAAGTACAATAGCAAGAGTTACCATTCTTGTACGCGACACTTCGTCATGTCCTGTTCTACATAACTGTGAAGTACCATGAAAATATTCTAAAGGGTATTCAAGATATAGAGCGGACAAGAAAAATGTTTACGGACGGACGGACAGACGGACGGACGGACGCCAGGCTCATCGCTATATCCCCCGAACCTTTCGGTCGGGGGATATCCCCCGAACCTTTCGGTCGGGGGATAAAAATATTTTGACAATATTGGTATAACTAACTCTTGTAGAAATGATGTCTAGGCAGCAAACAGTTTGGATCTCAGTTCAGGCCCCACGTTTGTGGGGCCTGATCTGGATCCAAACTGTTTGCCCAGATACCCCTAAAGGGGTTTCCCGAATGGAATCGGTTAGGGATGAGAAAACAAGGAATCACAAGTGAAACATGTATCCAGCCCTTGCTTTTCTTGTTGTTGTTTTGTTGCTTTACGTCCATAATAAACAGCTATGGTCCTGTCAGGAACCTAACCACACTATTCCTGGACTGGCTTAGACCTCCTAAGCGGTTAACCAGTCTAACTGCATATACTTTTGCCATTAACTGACATCTGCCCTTCTTGAACCAGCGGGAGGAGAAACGAAAGTATGTGGCCAGACTGGGTTTCAAACCCGGGACCTCTGGCTCTTGAGTCAGACATGCTACCACTTGCACTACGTGGCCAGGCCCATGCCCTTGCAACAGATTGTTCACCTTTATACTGATTCAGAGCTCTAGATAAGAAGGGTATTTGAGTGTGAACTCGGGTTTAACGTCCCGCCAACAACGAGGTCATATGGAGACAGGACCTCGGTTTAAAGTCTCATCCGAAAGACTGGAGAAGCGGGGATCGAACCTGCGTCCCCTGGATTGGTAGTCTGGAGTGTTATCCACTACGCTACAGCCCTCAATTATCATCAAATACCCATCAAAGGGTATTTGATGATAATTGAGGGAGAATTTTCTTTATTTCTCGTTGAAACCATATGTTGTGACCCCTCATCTGAATCGTCTCGTCGAGATGGTTCAGATGAGGGGTCACAACATATGTTTTAATCCAGATTTAACAAAAATTATCCCTAATTATCACCAAATACTCACTCTCATCTAGGGCTCTGCTGATTTCAATGCTGGATGGATACCAATTTTTACAATACAGTAATATAGCCATAAGATGTAGATGGAATGGCAAATAGTGCAGTCCCTGATCAGACTGCTCCTTTAGGAGCAGTTTGACCTGGGTCTGCACTGTTTGCTAAAATCTATCCATCCCTATGCTAAGAATTTTTATGATAATTTGGTTTCAACATTCAAAGCCCAGTAATAAAGAAAAAAATAAAGTATCAATGTGGATGATTCTGGTGTGTGTTGAAAAATTATAAATAACGTAATATCTGTTGTAGTTGTGTAAATGTTTAACATCCACGGTAAACAGCAAAAGTCATGTCGGGATTGATTGATTGATTTCTTGCTTTATGTCCACAGTAAACAACTACATGTATGGTCATGTCGGGATGGTCAGTTAACCTTACCACACTATTCCTGGGCAGGCATAGACCTCCTAGGTGGTTAACCAGTACTAATAGTCCAGGCAAACTGGCGATTTTTTCCCGAAACCCAAAACAAATTGCAACAAAAGCTTTTTTTGCATTTTTGTTGAGGACTAACATTCACATATGACATATTAAAAGTAGGATAAAATCGGATAATGCAAAACATATTTTTTCTGCATTTTTATATTCGCCTATTTGCGTCTTAAATAAACCAATTATTTTTAATGTTTTATATGACATAACATTATTGCTGTGAGTTTTATTTCTAAGAACCCATTCTGCCTCTGCCAGAATTAAATCTAGAAGCTTAAGATTGAATTTGACACAGTTTGTTGTTGAATGTAAAGCCATCTAAGTCTTAAAATGGTATAAATTACCCCACCCACTTTATTCTGCCTTAAAATCTGACGTGGATTTTTGAAGGTCAGTAACTGAACTGCAACAAGAAATATGTCATACTGATGACTTAGCTTAGACTAAACATGCTTCAATTTAGAATACTGATCTGAAGGCATGAGAAGCCCGAAACAAAGGCACAAAGAGCAGAATACTGCATGCATAATAACACAAACAGTGCAACATACTTATGAATAGTCTTTGGAAATCTCCTCAGCAGGATTTGTGAAGGGGACCACTAAACATTGCTACGTACTAAATATGTAAGCTCTGGACCTCATGGTTTCAGGGAAGATGGTTTTTAAAGTTTTTTTCCCAATTATAAGTCTATGGGAGCTAATGAACCCTGGGGCGTGGCCAATTTGGACCCAAGGCATGGTCGGCAGGATTTATGTACGTGACAACTAACCATTGCTAAATACTAAATATGTAAGCTCTGGGTCTCATGGTATCAGAGAAGAAGATTTTTGAAGGTTCTTCAGCGAAATAGCTCTATATAAACAAATGACCCCCTGTGGTGGGGCCAGTTTGGACCCCCAGGGGCTTGGTTGGCAGGAGTTATGGGACACTAAACATTGTTATATACTAAGTAAATATGTAAGCTCTAGGTCTCATGGTTTCACAGAAGAAATTTTTTCAAGTTTTTCCCATTATAAGTCTATGGGAGCCATTGCTTGATCCCGGGAGGGGGACAATTTGGAATTTGGATCCCAGAGGCATGGTTGGCAGGATTTATGTGCGTGACCACTAACCATTGCTAACCACTGCTACATACTAAATAATACGTAAGCTCTGGGCCTTATGGTTTCAGAGAAAAGATTTTTGAAGGTTCTCAGCTACATAGCCCTATATTAACAAATGGGTGGGGCCAGTTTGGACCACATGGGCATGGTTGACAGGATTTATGCAGGGTACCACTAAACATTGCTACATACTAAATGTTTAAGCTCTGGACCTCATGGTTTCAGTGAAGATTTTTTTAAGTTTTTCACTTCATAAGACTATGGGTGCTATTGCCCTTGGGGCGTTGCCAATTTGGACCATAGGGGAATGGTTGGCAGAATTAATGTAGGTGACCCCTAACCATTGCTACATACTAAATATGTAAGCTCTGGGCCTCATGGTTTCAGAGAGGAAAAATTTGAAGGTTATTTAGCTATATAGCCCTATATAAACAAATAAACCCCCTTGGATGGGGCCCTTTGGACTTCAGGGGCATGTTTGGCAGGATATTTGTAGGGAACCACTAAACACTGATACATGCTAAATACATCAGCTCTGGTCCTCATGGTTTCAAAAACGAAGATTCTTTAAGTTTTTCTCGTCATAACTCGGTGGGAGCTAATGATCCCTGGGGGTGGCAAATTTGGATCCCAGAGGCATGGTTAACAGGGTTTATGTATGTGACAAATACCATTGCAACATACTGAATATGTAAGCTCTGGACCACATGGTTTCATAGTGGAAAATTTTTGAAGGTTCTTTAGCTATACAGCCCTATATAAAGCAGTGGGCCCCTAGGATGGGGCCAGTTTGGACCCCAGGGGATGAATTGGCAGGAGTGATGTAGGGGACCATAAAACATTGCTAAGTACTAAATATATAAGCTCCGGGCGTCATGCTTTTTTTAAAAAAAAAGATTTTTAAAGTTTTTCCCATTATAAGTCTATAGGAGCTTTATGTTGCCATGGCAACCAGAGTTCCAATCGGATCTGCCCTTTAACTTTATGCAGTCAGTCCTAACCCCAACAATGCTACACACAAAATTTGATCAAGATTGGGCAGATGGTTGAGGAGGTATGTTTTAAAGTGTGGAAGATGACGACTGACTATGGACCAAGGCTATACAATAAGCTCACCTTGACAGATGAGATAAAACCTTACAGAACATCCCATATTTTAACATAATATGGGTGTTTTAATATAACCTATATCACCCAAAAGGTGGGCATGGACATGTGTGTAAACGCGGAGGCCGACACCGAGGTGACAACAATAGCTCTTCCTGAAGGTCGTTCAGGCGAGCTAGAACAATTTCTTTCCAGAGAAGTGGGCGGAGTGGGGAGGTTGGTTGTTAGGCGGAAAGGAGGTAGAGCCAGAGGTCCTGTGTTCGATACCCGGTCCGGCTACTTACTTCCGTTTCTCCTTCCGCTGATTCAAGAAGGACAGTTGTCAGTTATTGGCGAAAGTATGTTCACTTAGTAGTGCTTAACCGCATAGGAGGTCTAAGCCGGCCTAAGAATAGTGTCGTAAGGTTAACTGACCGTCCCGACATGGCCATGGCCGTTACCGTGGACGTGAAGCAACAAAACAACACTCTCAGATGTCCCATCATTTGACAAATAGGAGTTACATCAAGCTGTTTTCTTCTATTGTTCTGTCACAGTCTTCATTTAAAAACATTGATTCTGTTTACTATTTCATTACCATCCATATTGTCCATCTGAATAGGGGTTATGGTAAAAGCAAAATTTGCACTGGTGGGTGGGGTAAACCAATAGCAATATACTATGTAATCGACCGGTTATGCATAATCAGCAAATTTAATGGTAGGCAAAAGCTAAACAACAGTATATAACTGCTTTATCAATGACTTCTATGGATTTAACTTGTCTAGAAATGATGTTTAGAAGTGTGTTTCCGACCGAAAGTAGTTGTGTGGTTTAAATCCTTCGAAAACAAGACATATGAAAAAATCAAGTTTCGCATTCTCCGATTTTGTCCTACTTTTAGTATGTTCAAAATGTAGGTCTTATGAGCTTATTACTGCAAAGAAACCTTTTGTTGCAATTTGTTTTAGGTTCTCCCACAATTTGACTGGACTATAAGTGCACTTACTCTCACCAGTAACTGACAACTGTCCTTCTTGAATCAGCGGAAGGAGAAATGAAAGTAAGTGGCCTGACCGGGTATGGAACCCAGGACCTCTGGCTTATAAGTCAGGGGCCCTACAGATTGGGCTATGCGGCCCGGCAATATCTGTTGTATCTACACTCTCATGACACCGCATACTACGGTAACACTAATTTCGGGACACGAACAACATTGTACTGCTTCTTTTCCCAGACATTTTATTAGTTGCGAGTCGACTGATATAAACCTTTGCACATTAAAGTACCATAACTGCTTATACAAGCCAAAAATGTTACCTTTAAATATGAGTCTCCATCCCGTAGGTGTAACAGCGATATTAGAGCATACTCTGAATTAGACTTCACAAGTGTATTTCTCTCTTTCGTACCCATGACAAGTCCGGGAATAAATATTTTACTAAGGTTAGAATTTAATAATTTATCAGTAGATGTAACATAAGATACAAGCTGTCCAATCAACTGTTTAACATCATTAGAGTCCTGTTTCATTCCCTGAAAGAAAACAAACAAAACAAATGAGCCGCGACACGACAAAACCAACAATGTGGTTGTGCGACCAGCGCAGACTCAGATCAGCCTGGGCATCCGCCCAGTCTGATCAGAGTCTACGCTTTCCGCATGAAGGTAGCTTAGTCCCTCAGCTACCCTTTAAGCGCTTAGCAAAGAGTCTGATCAGACTGTGCGGATGCCCAGGCTGATCTGAGTCTGTGCAGGGCGCATAACCACATTGTTGGTTTTCTCGTGTCGCGGCTCAAATATACTTGTCAAGAGAAAACATATATATGCTAGCATACCTCAAATGAAATGATGTCATGACACTACATCTATGCTGACATGACACAGTCTGACACTGCATAACAAGATGTAATGTCGACAAATGCAATGTCAGGACATTGCATCTCCATTGACATGACATTGTTTGATTGCATGAAATGATGTCATGTCAACACAGATGCAATGTCAGGACACTGAATCTATGTGACGACATTGTTTGACACTGCATGAAATGATGTAATTATGATGTATGTATGCTGACATGGTGTTGTTTAAAACTGACTGAAACTCAAAGTATACTCATTACAAATATACTATGACACTTTAAATATTTGCAAAAAGCTCATCTTTATTATTAAACAAGGGCTTCGCAAGCGGCGCATAATACGCCCGTTTCAATGTCCTAAAGGAGTTACAGAATGAACAAGATTGTTTACAAAATGATAGACAGGCAGACAAACAGAGGCAACCACTCTATAATTAAGTAGAACTGTTGGCGAATCAGACTATACCCCCGCTTAACTGCTTAAATCAAGTGGTGTTATTTTCGTAACAAAAAGCATAGAGAGAGACAGAAATCATTGTTACCATGTATACCAAATATGAATGGTTGCTGTGAAATCTGTTACAAAAAATTACATTATTCAAAGTAAAGAGAGAAAGAAAATCAGACAAATACAGGGAAGAAAAAGAGGAGAAGGCTAGTTATCAATCCCATGATACAGATAGTCATCATTAACCTGCATACCAAATATGACTACTCTAGCTTGCAAGGTTGTGGAGAAATCTTTGACAAAAAATTTCATTATTCAAAGTATGGAAAGACAGAAAATTGGACATATACAGGGAAGAATAAGCAGGAGAAGGCTGTTTCTCATTCCCACGATACAACATATCGTCATCAACCTACGTACCAAATATGACTACTCTAGCTTGCTTGGTTGTGGAGAAATCTTTGACAAAAAATTTCATTATTCAAAGTAGGGAAAGAAAGAAAATCAGACAAATGCAGGGAAGAATAAGCAGGAGAAAGCTGGTTTTCAATCCCATGATACAGCATGTTGTCATCAACCTGCATACCAAACATGACTACTCTAGCTTGCATGGTTGTGGAGAAATCTTTGACGAAAATTTCATTATTCAAAGTATGGAAAGAAATAAAATCTGACAAATACAGGGAAGAATAAGCAGGAGAAGGCTGGTTCTCAATCCCACAGTACAACATGTCGTCATCAACCTGTATGCCAAATATGACTAGTCTAGCTTGTATGGTTGTGAAGAAATCTTTGATGAAAAATTTAATTAAAAGGGGATGGAAGGACAGACGGACAGATGGAAGGACGGACAGATGTAAACCTTTATGCCCCCCCCCCCCCAATTTTTTCAAAGCGGGGGTATAATGACTGCAACATTATTTAAATATTTAACTCATCAAATACTGTTGTATTAGTTGCTTGTCAAAGTTGACCAAGGGAGATAACCTAAATATACAAGATATACCATTTTTTGTTCTACTTTTTTCCCCTGACAATATATTGTACAAGATAAATATACACAAAATAGCCTATAAGAATGAATGAAAGGGATTAACTCCAAAACGAAGAAACGGAGAGCAGCCATTGTTGAACGTGACACACCGTTGGGACTTCATACACATTGCTATGAAGTATCATGAAGATATCTTGAACGGTTATCTATTTATTGCGTGCACAAGACTTGCAGGATAATAATTAATCAAAGGGGCATAACTTGGAAACTAAGGAAGAGGGAGGAACCATTCTTGTACGCAACACGTTCCCCCAACCTAATACATATGCCTACCAAATTTCATGAAGATATCCCAAATGGTTACTGAGTTATGGCGCGCACAAGAATGTTTACGGACGGACTGACGGACAGCACCATGACATGATACGTCCGTTTTTTCAAAACGGTGTATATAAAAATATATTTTCTTTTCATCTGTACATGTATTTCATATTAAACAAAATAAACAATGCTTTTTCACCAAAACAGCTGACCTCTTCATACCACTGTTTCTTATAACATGATTCAGAATATATAGAAATTTCATAGACTCAAAACTGTATTTGTTCAAACCATATACAAGTATGATCATTTTTGTTTGAAGGAAACTCACTTTGTGAACATGCACGATCAGACCCTACTACAGTTTTAGCGAACTCAGCCTTTTACAAAAAAAGTTCAAAATATGAAAGCTTTGTCTTACTTTCAATCAACCTATTCCATGACATCAGTTATTACCATGCCGTAGTGGGCAATAATAAAGTAACCTAGCCATCTTTTTTTTTCTCTAATACATAGATACACCATGTGACTGAACTACAGAATAGGCCATAATCACCCCACCCCCACCTGAACACAGTGTTCCAGACAAGTAGGAATAATAGATATTATTTGAAACAGTTCTAGTGAGGAGTCACTGCATATGTTTTTGTGAGAAATAAAAAATAAGAAAATATATCCCAGAATAATCCTCAAAATCACTCTACTGGCATGGTATAAGGACTAGTTAGCCTATAGCTCACCTTCATTAGCATAATACAATATTCCGTTGAGTCTTCATCTGACTGTATCAGGTAGCTTATCAAATAACCTAGGCATCGGTATCCACACAGACATAACGGGATCTGAAAATCAAATTGGAGTTGTGAATATGAGAATTTTGTGAAAAGAAATGTCAGTGGTGGAATTTTAGACCAAGTGGAACTCTTTCAATAACCAGAAACATTTCTGGTTTTTTTTGGACAAAGAACAAATTCCCAACCGCACAAACACATTACCCCAACTGCCACTCCTCCCCAACCCACCATAGTAACGAATATTAATGCTGTTAAGTACAAGCATTTAGCTTTAAAACTATTGGAGTGGTTACACATCTAATAATTTCTGACACAGGGCTTAACTCATAGAAACATCAGTGAAAGCATAACAATACACAAAAAAGGTCAACTTCATACCAAGATTTTTATGAAAAGACACATGGACAAAGATTTCTACAGAATACTGTTTCTCCCAATCTGTTAATCCAGAAAACTTGATGAAAGTACATGCTGCATCATCCCCCCCCATATACCTAGTGGAGTTGTTCTGACCCATCTGTCCCAATATTTAGAATTTTCACAGCCAAAAAAAAGGCACCTCCAGGATTTCTGCAATAACCTTTTCCATTTTCAGATGTAGACAGTTCCAGGCCCAGAGGTTATAAAACTTGAGTACATTCTCAAACTCAAAATAAAGCACACTGATTGGCTGCTTCCGAGCACATGCTCGGAAGCAGCCAATCAGTGTGCTTTATTTTGAGTTTGAGATTATTCTCAAGTTTTATAACCTCAAACCCAGTTTGTCCTACTTGCCACTATTTTACAGAAATGTGAACATGATTTGACTGCTATTAAATAGCTGTTTTATTTGGATCTACCATGTCTGCTCTCTAGTTTCAGTCCGAACATTAAAATATGATACATGTATGCCCGGATTTACTATTTCTAAGTAGAATCTAAGTCAACTTACCCTATCAGACTCCACCAGGGCCCCTATAGTACTCTTTACGCTCACCCTATACTGGTCTGTCCAAATCTTTTCCGCACCTTCCTTTAATGCTATACCCAAAGCAATACCCCGCCCATGTCTCAAACTTAAAGCCACACTAGTGTTTGCATCTACAAGAATATAAACACAGGTCTAAACAAGTTGGGATCTGGAGGATAATTCTATGAAAATCTTCTTACTTCTCACCCACACTGTAAGTAGTTACAAAATAAAGTGGGGTCACAATAAACGGAGGCTATTCTAATTGGCAATCACAACAAACATTTGTACAGATGATGAACAGAAATTCTCAAAACCCATCAACCTCTGTAGCAATGATGAACTATACTTGTACCTAGCTCAGAGCTCTTGATAAGAGGGAGTATTTGGTGATAATTAGGGATAATTTTTGTTAATTCTGCATAAAAACATATGTTGTGACCCCTCATCTGAACCGTCTCATCGAGACGGTTCAGATGAAGGGTCACAACACATGGTTACAATGAGAAATAAAAATAATTATCCCTCAATTATCATCAAATACCCCTCTTATCTAGAGCTCTGACCTAGATGTATTC
This sequence comes from Ctena decussata, assembly GCA_963989385.1. NCBI lineage: Eukaryota > Metazoa > Mollusca > Bivalvia > Lucinida > Lucinidae > Ctena > Ctena decussata. The sequence goes on from OZ022511.1 coordinate 9,539,527, forward strand.
CTTCACCTCCAGGCCCTGGTTGTTCAAAGCTTTGTTCACTTTACTAAGTTATTAGCAAAGGATTTTAATTCTAGTTGTATACGTAAAACCAAGTATGCTAATATGTATTGCCAAAAATTGTGAGGTGCTTTTGCACTGCAAAATCTCCTTGAATTTTTTTAGCCAAAAAAGGAAACATCTGTTCAAACTCAAACTGAAATTTCCTTGTCTTTGCCTTAGCCCAATGGGCACATGACATCAGAATGACGTCATACTGACGCATCAACATCAGTGAGATGTCATTACGACGTCATGTGCCTGCTGCCCATCAAAGATTCTATTATTCTAAATAATCAAGATTTTCATAAATTTATATTGGTTCAATAAATGGATGCTCCATATGAAGTTTTGTTTAAATTTTCCCAATGGTCACAAGGGAGAAGTTGTCTGAAGCTGTTGACCTACTACAACAGGTGAAACCATTAACAAATGAGCCGCGACAAGAAAAAATCAACAAAGTGGTTGTGCGCCCAGCGCAGACTCAGATCAGCCTGGGCATCTGCTTAATCTCACCAGGCTATTTGCTAAGCCCTTAAAGGGAAGATAAGGGTCTAAGCTACCTCCATGCAGACAGCTAAGACTGATAATACTGGGCAGATGCCCCACGCTGATCTGTGTGCCCTGGGTGCACAACCACTTTGTTGGTTTTGTTGTGTCATGGCTCCAATGATTCTATTAATCCTACCTAGTAAGTGCTGAATCAACAAGTCAGTTAATTCCTCCTCTGGTAATGACCGACACAGTACTCCTGTACAAGCTGACGCAACAGACCTTGTGGCATCCTCCGAACTCCCTATCAAGCCTAACAATATAGGGGTCAGTTGTTTCCTTGTTTCTGCTGACATCTTAGCCCCTGCCCCACTCAGACAGAACCTTAGGGACTGCAGCATCGTCTCTCTGGAATCATAAATCAAGTTAAGTTGAACTACCAAGTATAGACTGTGATCAATATTGCCTTATTTCACCAAAATAACAAGAGGCCCAAATGGGCCTGATATCATTCACCTGGCTATTTTGCCACAAGACCATTCTGATATATAATTGGTCCAATTCCACTGAGGTTTTCTCATTTTCAAATTTTGCCTTTTTTAGTAACAGTGGCCAACTTGACTGGTCTATATTCAGCTATTTTTGAAACACCTTAATGCAAGAATCAATTTGCCACAAAGGCTTTCGTCAAAATCCATTCAGTGGTTACTGAGATATTGTCATTTTCATGTTTTGTGCTATTTTTAGTAATGGCAGCCATCTTGGAATGCCAAAATGCAAAAAATCGAAAAGGCTCCATGAAAGGACCATTCTGACACAAATTCGTCCAATTCCATTGAGATTTTCTAATTTTCACATTTTGCAATTTTAAGTAACAGAGACGAACATGACTGGTCTATATTTAGTTACGTTTAAAACACTTCAATGCAAGAATCATTTTGCCACAAATTTCGTCAAAATCCATTCAGCGGTTAACGAGATATTGTATTTTTCATGTTTCAGGCTATTTTTAGAAACGGCAGATGGTGGCCATCTTGGATTGCCAAATTGCAATTAATCAAAATGGCTTCATGCAAGGAACATTCTCACACAAAGTTGGTCCAATTCCATTTAAGGGTTTTGTGAAATTGTCATTTTTCTGTTTGTGCTATTTTTAGTAACAGTCCCCCTGGAGGCCATCTTGGATAGTCAAATGGCATAAATTTGAAACTAGAAATGTTTTTCAGAGAAAAAATGATGTCCCCCCACCAGCCCATTTCCCATCCCCTCTAATAAATAAAAAGCCTGTACAAATAAAATATCTATGCAAGTTTGGACACAAGAGGCCCAAATGGGCCTGATATCGCTCACCTGGCTATTGTGCGACAGAACCATTCTGATACAAAATTGGTCCAATTCCACTGAGAATTTCTCATTTTCACATTTTGCTACTTTTAGTAACAGAGGCCAACTTGCCTGGTCTTTATATATTTACTTTTGAAACACCTCAATGCAAGAATCATTTTGCCACAAATTTCATCAAAATCCATTCAGGGGTTACAGAGATATTGCCAGTTTCATGTTTTTTGCTATTTTTAGTAACGGCAGATGGCGGCCATCTTGGATTGCTAAAATGCAAAAAATCGAAAAGCCTTCATGCAAGGACCATTTTGACACAAATTTGGTCCAATTCCATTGAGATTTTCTGATTTTCACATTTTTCTATTTTTAGTAACAGAGGCCAATATGACTGGTCTTACAGTTAGATATTTTTGAAACATCTCAATGCAAGAATCATTTTGACACAAATTTCGTCAAAATCCATTCAGCGGTTACTGAGATATTGTCATTTTTATGTTTTGTGCTATTTTTAGTAACGGCAAATGGCTGCCATCTTGGAATGCCAAAATGCAAAAAATCGGAAAAGCTTAATGAAAGGACCATTCTGACACAAAATTAATCCATCTCCATTGAGATTTTCTAATTTTCACATTTTTCTATTTTTAGTAACAGAGGCCAATATGAATGGTCTACAGTGAGATATTTTTGAAACATCTCTATGCAAGAATCATTTTGACACAAATTTCGTCAAAATCCATTCAGCGGTTACTGAGATATTGTCATTTTCATGTTTTGTGCTATTTTTAGTAACGGCAGATGGCGGCCATCTTTGATGCCAAATTGCAATTAATCAAAACAACTTCATGCAAGGAACATTCTGACACAAAATTGGTCCAATTCCATTCAGTTCTTGAGTAATTGTCATTTTTATGTTTGTGCTATTTTTAGTAACACCAGATGGCGGCCATCTTGGAATGCCAAATTGCAATTAATCGAAACGGCTTCATGCAAGGAACATTCTGACACAAAATTAGTCCAATTCCATTCAAGGGTTCTTGAGTAATTGTCATTTTTATGTTTGTGCTATTTTTAGTAACGGCCCCCATGGTGGCCATCTTGGATAGTCAACTGGCACAAAATTGAAATAATTCCATTCAAGAACCAATTCTGACCAAATCTGGTCAGAATTGGTTGCATTTTCTTTAGATATTGACATTTGAGCAAAATCGGCCTTGTAAATGCTAAGTAGGTCACTGTGACCTAATTCCGCTATAGATTTTTTTTATTTTTATAATTTTTACTACCAAGGTCCCACTTATGTTCCATGCAAACTTTCAACCAAATATACCAAATGGTTCTGGAGAAGAAGTTGATTTTGTTGTTTTTGCTATTTTTAGTAACAGCAGCCATCTTGGATTCTTGACCTGACCCAATTTTACAATTTTGAAACCCTGCAGTCTGGTCATGCTCCATGTGAAACTTGAGATCCATGGGCTCAGTGGTTTTAGAGAAGAAGTTGTTTGAAGTTGTTTAAATAGGTCATTTTTTGATATTGGCATTTGAGCAAAATTACACACGTAAACAGGAAGTAGGTCACTGTGACAAAACTCCGCTACAGATTTTTTTCATTTTTACAATTTTGAATACCAAGGTTTCACTGATGTTCCATGCCAAAATTCAGACAAATATACCCAGTGGTTCTGGAGAAGAAGTTTATTTTGTTGTTTTTGCTATTTTTAGTAACGGCGGCCATCTTGGATTTTCAACCTGACCCAATTTTACAATTCTGAGACCCTGGAGTCAGGTCATGCTCCATGTGAAATTTGAGAACCATGGGACCAGTAGTTTTACAGAAGAAGATGTTTGAATATTTGTTTTTAGGTGTTGACGGACAAATTCCGTGACGACGACAACGCACGCTGGACGCATTGGTAGGACAATAGCTCACTATGGCCCTTCGGGCCAGGTGAGCTAAAAATACATCCGCTGGTTCTAAAGATATCCTACATAGAAGACTATGTCCTTCAAAAATGGGTCAAGGTCACCAACTACTAAACATGTCTTAAACCTGTCCCAACGATACATTCATGCAAGTCTGAGGAATATCCATCCACTGGTTCAAGATATCTCATTTTTAAGAGAGAAAAATACGCATTTGTAAGATAGCTTTTGACCTTGAAAATGGGGTCAAGGTCATCAAAACACAGTACACTCTTGAGACTGTCCCATAGGTATATCTATGAAAGTAAAGTGGAAATCAAGCCAAAGGCTAAAGAGATACATCAATTTTAGTGAAATTTTCACATATCTAAATCCTCCTGTGACCTTGAAAATGAGGTCAAGGTCACCAAAATTTTGTTCAGCTCTTAAACTTGTCCAAATCATGTATCCACGAAAGTTTGGTGAAATTCCATCCATTGGTTCAGGAGATATTGTGGGTACAAGAAATTGCCATGTTAGTCCTCCAGTGACCTTTAAAATACGGTCAAAGTCACCAAAATCTAAACAGCTCATAAACTTGTCCCAATCATGTATCCAGGAAAGTTTGGTGAAATTCCATCCATTGGTTCAGGAGATATAGTGGGTACAAGAAACTGTCATCCAAGTCCTCCAGTGACCTTGAAAATGAGGTCAAGGTCACCAAAATCTAATCAGCTCAAAAACTTGTCCCAATAATGTATCCATGCAAGTTTTGTGAAATTCCATCCATTGGTTCAGGAGATGTAGTGGGTACAAGAAATTGTCATCTAAGTCCTCCAGGAACCTTGAAAATGAGGTCAAGGTCACCAAAATCTAACCAGCTCTTACACTTGTCCCAATGATATATCCATGCAAGTTTGGTGAAATTCCATCCATTGGTTCAAGAGATATTGCGCATACAAGAAATTGGGTACAAGAAATTGTCATCTAAGTCATCCAGTGACCTTGAAAATGAGGTCAAGGTCACCAAAATCTAATCAGCTCTTACACTTGTCCCAATGATGTATCCATGCAAGTTTAATGAAATTCCATCCATTGTTTCAAATGATATCTCGCATACAAGAAATTGTCATCTAAGTCCTCCTGGGACCTTGAAAATGAGGTCAAGGTCACCCAAATCTAATCAGCTCATAAGCTTGTCCCAATGATATATCCATGCAAGTTTGGTGAAATTCCATCCCTTGGAAAGAGATATCGCGCATACAAGAATCTGTCACGCCGATGCCGACGGGATCCGCACTGAAAACAATAAGTCCCCCCTCACCTTTGGTGGGGGGACATATGGCAAATTTCATATTTTTGCGAAATATGAGCGTCTACAACGTTTACTTTCTCTAGACGATTTAACGGGTCAGTGACAGACATAACTGTAACGTCTCAAAGACCTGTGACTCTTGTATTGAGTACACATGACAATATAACGGTAGAGAGATGTAATCAGTAGCCGGAAGTGTCAATCAATTTCTGCGCTTGAAAAGATGTTTAGCTGCTTTGACTAGCTAACAAATTCAGATCTGCTACCTTTATCAGATTAATTTGTTGAAAATCAAACCTATAAATTTTTGTCGATGGTGAATGAATCACGATTTTACGCCCTTTTAAACATAATTTCAGCCATATCAGGACGATGGGTTTGTGATAATGAAAGGCTGTTTATGACTGAAAAGATACCCGCTTCCAACGCGTCTCGAGCCCGGGATTTATGTACGAATGCAGAGTCTAATCCCAGACTGGGCAGCTCGCTAATTTCCCATCGTCCCTTTTACCGACGCGTAGGGCGTTAGGGCATATGTGGGCTTTGGTGACTCAGACCAACCTGTGTTTTGTGCACAACAGCTAAAGCATTACTTTTAGCCTGACGACTCTCACGTGTGTTACCGGGGTGATTTGGTGGTGCGATGGTGCTGGGTATAACTTCCAATTCCGTGGCGTCCTTGCTTGCAGTAGGTGCAGGTGGGCTGTTTGGACATTTTTCTCGAGCTATCACACCTCTCTTCTTTCTCCCTCTCTTTGGGAGACGGCCCGATATAGACTGAAATACTGTCTCAAAGGGCCGTTAAACCCAAAACAACCAACCAACGTGTGTTACCAGAGTTACAGACTTTTGGACTGCACAGTTTTCTAGTGATTTGTGTGTCACGCCATAGTCCATTTGTTAGAGCGCATAGCTATTGCACAGAAAGTCGCGGCTTCGAAACCCGGCCCGGTCAACGACTGAAAATTTTGTCAACCCAGCAGTAAAAGATTAACCTCTTGATGCATGACTGCATGCAGCTGAGCTGATGACTTCGACTATGGACAACACACTCGCGATATGATATGCCTCGCCTAAAAATGCAAGCTATGCCATCACGCTGTGTAATGTGATCAAACTGAATCCTCACTTTTATTCCCCAGTATCAGATTATCTAAGCAATCAGACTGCGCGGAAGCACAGGCTGATCTTTACCTTCCCTATTCCCCCATTCGTTTTAAGGTTCAGTTTCAGGTGATGTTATGCCCAATGTTGCTTCGTCTTATTTATTATGGTTTCTTTACACTAACTTACAGTTTCTGATTTCATTTAACAGCTCTTTCCCAAATAGGTGGTCATCAAAAACAACAGTAACATTTACTTTTACCTATTTTCTATTATAAATCACACACACACACACAGACACACACACACAGAGTGAGAGAGGGAGAGCAAAGTGGGCAGCTTCACAGGTGACCATATCGCCAGAAGACCACAGACAAGCGGACCTAAGAACACCTAAAATTGAAGAACCACAACAGAAGTACCGCCTTGGAACGGTCAGTAAATGTTCTTGAACACAACAAAAGAACTAGACTTCAAATCCATTTGGGAAGAGCCGCATTGTCAGGATCCACATTAAGCCCGTGGTCAAGATACCGTAAACAAAGCTATTACGGTTGTGTTGAACTAACTTTTTATGTCTGTCAAAATTTATTTAGTCAGCTTAAAGTACATCAGTCTTATTGGTAGTCTCATAATTATTATTGATCCATATGACCCGCCTCCCTTTCACCCTATTATCAAATGCAATTGAACTGAACTGAAATATGTACAAAATGCGACCTTCTTATTTGACATGATGTTAATGATATAGTCATTGGCAAGCTTAAAAACAGAAAAAAGAAAACCAGTGTTTAATTAAGGTCAAGAATACGTAAATGGCACATACATAGAATTTTTTAAAATTTTGCACAGGGGTGCATTTTCATGTGTTACATCGAATTGTGCAATAAAAAAGATAGGTCACCGAGTTCGTTTAGTCGCTAGATCAGATTGAAAAACATAAAATTTTTAGGCCGTTTCCATTGACTGCAATGGGAATGCAATGAAAAAATTTAAACGTACACAGCTTGTTTAGCACTACATAGATTTTTTTCAAAAACTGATATTTTATGTCACAGGATCTGTCGATTAAAATGAGGTAAGAAAAGTCCTTGACTACCGAGCTCGTTTTTCAAGTAGCGCTTGATAAGCAAGCATAGGTGTGTATAAATTTTTCGCCATTCCGCGACGTCATTTATAAGCGACGTTGCAGTCGTTTACTGGCGACGTTATAAGACATGCTAAGACCGTTATGAGAATACGGAAAGATGAGGACTAATAGGGTTCTCAGAATGAATTCCTTAAGCTTCGTTCATACGGGCAAAGTTTCTGTGACAAAGTAGGTTTGGAAAAGAAAAAAATGCTCGTGTGAATGAAAAAATGTGCCACATTATCATTGCCAAGCCAAATTTATATGGGAAAGTTTTTATGACAAACAAAATTTGTCCGTGTGAACAGAAAATTTGCCATAGAATACATGTATGTAACAAAGAAACTAGCTATGGAGATAAGCACAGAAAACTTTGCTCATAATCAAATTGGTTTAATTTTGAACAAAGTATATTCAACAAAGAAAATGTGGCATGGTTGGCCGTTCATACGGGCAAAGTTTATTTGTCCAGGTAACCTTGACAAATAATGTTCGATCGTTTGAACACAGCAGCAAATATTTCCTTGCCAAAGTTTATTTGACAAAAATTCCACGCCACAGTTTTCTTCACAAATAATTTGCTCCATGTTAACGCAAAATTTTTGGCAAACTTTCTTTGTTAAAGATCCTGTGACAAAGAAACTTTATGTCGTGAAAGAGGCTAAAGTGAAAGAATTTATTTTTCAGACCATAAACAAAAAATAGTACAAATTGCAAACACACTTCTAACAGTAATATAGTTACTGCAGCCGACACGACTGATCCGCACATAAAAAACTGCGTTACCCTAAATCACAAAATGCGCCGTGCCATGATAAAATGGGTGCTTTGGGGCATATACGGTCGGTGGAAGCTCAGATCAGTGAGCGCACCCGCCCAACCTTACCAGAGCCTTTGTTGTCCTCTGGTACAATGATTCCGTGAGGAACAGCGAAGAGAATTATTAGTCTGTGCGTATGCGCAGACAGATCTGTGTGCATGTACCATATTACTGACGACTCGTGTTCTGTCGGTGTGGCCCATGGAAGTCAGATAAAATTGACTTTTTGGACAGTATTTTAGTCATATCGAGATGATGGTAAGTTACATGGTCAACTTCCAAATCCACCGTCGGCGGGATAGGTAAAGGCAAAGACTTCTTGTAGCGTAGTGGCCGTAGGGCGGTGTGAGTAAGAGGCCCGCTATATCTTTGGCAACGGCATACAACAAGTGGAAGAAATATTGTACCATTCAAGATTATTTTGTAATCAAAATAAAATTTTCGATGTCCAGAAAATCGCAAAAATTGGCATTATAATAAATATTACATTCCGATCCCTAAAGCTCTAAAATCAGCTGGCATACATTTACTTGGTTTATTAATTATTTCGGATGCATAATCCCACCGGCGCCGCGGACGTTCGGTTATGACGCAGACGGTTGCGGGTTCGAATCCGGATTCGGCCAGCTTGCAAGCGACTGGAAAAGTCTCTTTGTCAAGCCAGCAATAAATGGGTAGCTTTTTCAAATCAGGGAAAAATAACGCAGAGAAAGGAGAAAGATGGGCTCCGCCTTTCATATGTGTGTCTGAAAAGTCCTGTAAGCCCTGAAAGCAGGAAGGGAACATGTATTCCGGCCAGCCTTAAATTGTTATACATATGAAACTTTGTCTGTCTGTCAGTCTCTCTCTCTCTCTCTCTCTCTCTCTCATTAATTTTGTATGAATACACTTGTGTTGATGAAATAACTTCAAACATACAGGGAAAGAAAAGAACATTGCAATATCAGCAAAAGGCTTGAATAAACAATGACAACAACTCCGTTTTCCCCATGTTTGACGTTATTATTATATGTCCGAAGGGGCTGCCATATTGAAAATTACACTGACTAGGAAGTATTTCGTGACGTAACGTCCTTCGCGACGCACATAATTAATTGCGCCAGTCATATACGTATTCTTGACCTTAACACTGAGGCCCTTTTAATAGCCAAAACCGGAGCTCATGGGAAAAACTCCTGACGTTTAGCAAGCAGAGCTGTTGTCGGCCTGTGCGCTGAGCGAGGCTCGAACCCACAGCAGTCACAGAGGTAACGTATAAGAGCCAGCGCTCTTTCCCACCAGGTCACTGGAGCAATGAACAGAATTTGTGCGATTATTTTTTAACTTTTGTGGTCCATGTAAGTGTTAATTTGTGCGTGCCGATTTTCCCTTTAGCGATTTTAACAAAAACAAATGAGCCGCGACACGAGAAAACCAACAATGTGGTTGTGCGCCCAGGGTAGACTCAGATCAGACTGGGCATCCGCCCAGTTTACTCAGTCTCTTCTTTATGTGCTCAAAGGGTAGCTTAGGGTCTAAGCTACCTCCATGCGGTCAGCGAAGGCTCTGATCAGACTGGGCGGATGCCCAGGCTGATCTGAGTCTGCGCTGGCCGCACAACCACATTGTTGGTTTTGTCGTGTCGCGGCTCAAATGCCTTTGCAAATGTAAAACTTCGTATTTTGATAAGCCCCCGGACAAGTAAGCATAGACTTTCTGGTGTAAGAACTGTCAAGTTTTACCTTCGATTGTATCACTAAACCTGCACGCGACAATGATAAGTGGCGTGTCTTGATTAGCGAACACTGCAACAGGGCAGTCTCAAAGGTGATTGACGTGTACTGAATTGACTATCTTAGATATGCAAATCCGTAAAACTGTTGGTTTGATAGCTAAAAGATATACGTCACAGCTTATTAATTAGTTCATTCATGAAATATAGAAAACATGATTTTGCCGCACGGATCAATAATCAAATGTTCGGACTTTAAAAGATGCATCGAAATGAAGGAAAAATAAGAGGTGAGAAGTTTGTTTTATAAATCAGAACTCCGCATGGCAAAATCACAGAACTTGTATTTACATGAAAACGAAACTGACTCTGCCGCGCGGATAAATTCTCAAAGTTTTCGGACTATTAAACATTAGGCCTACAGCTCATACATGTAACAGTTTTCCCTCGTTTTGCTGCGTGTTCGAATATCTTATTTTTTCTTTTCAAAGTTGTTTCCCAGGAAGCCAAGGAAGAATCATTGATGTGTATCTTCTATCTGAGCCCGGCACTGAGTCTGATGGCGTCCTTTCAGAATCGGAGAAATGATTTCTGTGATTGAAAATTTTACCTAAATACCCTATGTGTAAAATGGTCGCCTTTACTATAACAAACTTTTAATGTGTGTGGGTACACCTGCATATGAGCCACGACACGAGAAAACCAGCAATGTGGTTGTGCGCCAAGCGCAGACTCAGATCAGATTGGCCAGTTTGTTTTGGTTAAGAGTTGATCTTATAATGTATTTGATCAAACTTTAGAAGTGAAAAGGATACATGGTATGTCCCGTATTGGTTGATATCGGGAAAGATCTGTCTTAAGGTGAATGGGCACACTTTTCGGGGAAGCAACACTGCCATTTTCATTTTTACATCCCTTTCTGAATGGAGCAAATCCTTTTCTTATTAAAAGTGTTGACCCTATGAAAATGACATCATTTGGATTCAAGCCGCGTCGTTGCCCAAACAAGCCTATATACTAATATGTAAAAACAGCATGATAGGCACATGTTGCAGGATAGGTGAATCATACGGTGTATGCTCTGACCAGACTGTACAGTAAACTGCGCAGATACACATAACACGCGGATCTTTTTTATAATAGCGTCCCAAAAGCCGAGTCGTCTTCCCCTGTCGACTGAGTAGATCCTTTTATAGACTGTCTCGAACGACAGCCACTTTTGCACGTATATAATGATTATTCGATCAAACTCGGATCAGCCTGTGCATATGCAATGTTAGCAAAATCTTCTCGTTCCTGATCAACAATAAATGAAGTCTTCAGCAAATAGCGAACACTCTGCTCAGATCAGACTTGCAGGCTGTTCTTAATATTCGCTATTTGCCCGTGTCTAAAGGTACTTCTTTCTCACGTCGCGACTCAATTAAAATGACAGCTCAGGTAGGGGTATTGACCAGTATTACCAGTATGTACACGGGCGGCGAATTATGTTATCTTTATTGCCTGAGTGTCGTATACTTGCAGATTGTCTCATCTTTACCCCTTAGTGCTAAACTATCACCGCCGTTTTAAACCACCAGGAACTCTGCACTTTTCTATCAAATAATAATAATAACAATGCCTTATCTCATTTATATAGCGCATTATTTACGCAGTCGGGCTTGACTGCTTATCCTTTTTTACTATTATTATTCGATTGATTTCACCGTATTTTGTAACTTCACAGTTGAAGAGCATTGCCACGTGCTTGGTGATTTATGCGTTAATAATACCGCTGACAGGTGCCGTTAAGTTTGTGACAAGACGGTTTGCTTTGAAGCTAAACTACCGTTGTACACCTGCACTTTAGTAGCGGAGAAAACCGTTACCCTGTCTAATTCAGTTTAAAAAGAGGAACATTTCAGACAGTCAGATTTCGCGTAAATATGAAACGGGCTGTAATAATTTTATTCAACGACCATTTGTGACCAAATCTGACCAGAATCCATGTAAGATTTCTTGAAATATTGGCGTTTGAGCAAAATCGGTCTTGTAAACGCTAAGTAGGTCACTGTGACCTAATTCGGCTATAGATTTTTTCCTTTTTTATAATTTTTAATTCCAAGGTCCCACTTATGTTCCTAGCAAACTTTTAACCGAATATACCAATGGTTCTGGAGAAAAAGTTGATTTTGTTGTTTTTGCTATTTTTAGAAATGGCAGCCATCTTGGATTCTCGACCTGACCCAATTTTCAATTTTGAAACTTTGCAGTCTGGTCATGCTCCATGTGAAAATTGGGACCCATGGGTACAGGGGTTTTAGAGCAGAAGTTGTTTGAAGTTGTTCAAATTAGTTGTTTTTGGATATTGGCAACTGAGCAAAAATACACCCGTAAACAGAAAGTAGGTCACTGCGACAAAACTCAGCTACAGATTTTTTTCATTTTACAATTCGGAATACCAATGTTCCACTGATGTTTCATGCCAAATTTCGGACAAATATACCCAGTGGTTCTGGAGAAGAACATGATTTTGATATTTTTGCTATTTTTAGTAACAGCTGCCATCTTGGATATTCAACCTGACCCAATTTTACAATTCTGAGACCTTGGAGTCAGGTAATGCTCCATGTGAAATTTGAGAACACCATGGGTCCAGTAGTTTTATAGATGTTTGAATAACTTGTTTTCAATTGTTGAAGGACGACGCACGACACACAACCCACAGCACTTTGGTATGACAATAGCTCACTATGGCCCTTTGGGCCAGGTGAGCTAAAAACCAATAGGGGCTGTCACTGGACAGGAAAGCACTTCTGAGCTCATGGTTTTCCATCATATTGAAAATTTCAATGCAAAACTTTTACGAAAATGATGCTAGGGAAGTGCAAAGCTATTCCTGTGCTTTTTATTATCAGTAAATTGCAACTGAGAGAAACATGGAGCACATATGTGGTTAGATACAGTAGGTTTAGTTAAGGATAAACCTTTATCCGTAGTGCACTGCTTGTTAGAAGAGCCTGAAATAGCTTTAATGTAAATGAGAATGCTTTCAGAAAAGGTAATTCTTACTTCCAATACCATTGGGGTTTTCTCTTTTGTTTCCATTTTAAAAGGGCGTTATCATCTATAGAAGCCATGAGGAGTCATGAAAATTCAAGTCCTTTGAAAAAATGGCAGAAAAACCTTGGGGTGTATCAATTCACCTTAACATCCTTGTTATCAGGGCTCAGGTCAAGAAAGGTAGCAGGGATAATTTGGGGATAATTTTCTGAATTCAGAGCTCTAGATAAGAGGGAGTATTTGGTGATAATTAAGGATAAATTTTGTTAATTCTGCTTAAAAACATATGTTGTGACCCCTCATCTGAACCGTCTAATCGAGACGGTTCAGATGTGGGGTCACAACATATGGTTTCGATGAGAAATAAGAAAAATTATCCTTAATTATCATCTAATACTCACCCTTAACTAGAGCTCTGGAATTTCTGTATGAAAACATATATTGTGACCCTCATCAGAATCGTCTCACTGAGACCTTATCTGGAGCTATGCCAAATCTCACCTCACACTAGGGTCCTCTGCACTTTTAATGCCTGTAAATAACTCTGAAAACAGTGGGTCAACCCTTGTGTGTATCACTATAAGCTTTCCTAGTGCTGCTGCAGCCTTCAATCGTACTGGCCTGTTGGGGTCATTGAGTGCTTTTACAAATGTCGTTTGCAGCTGGGGTAAGAATGGTTTCAATAACACTCCAACCTGGTGAAAAAAAAAAAGTAAAACGTTTTTTACATATTAATCATTTTTCAAAGTATCTTAACCCTTGGAGCACAAGAAAAGCAGAAGATAGAATTTACATCTGAAAATTCAAGAACATTTCATCTAAGCTACACCATACTGAGAATAATTCAAAGACTAAAGGGAAGAAAGTGAAGACCTAGATGAGGTGGCTCATTTAATATGAGCCATCTCATCTGGATCTACACTGTTTGCAAACGCAAATTCAGCTATTTTCGTTTTTGGCCATTCAAGCATTATAAGTATATTGACTTCAAAATGATATATGCAATACAGGAATGGAGCTGCCTGATCAGTAGCTACACTGCTTGCTCATGCACGTCCAACACCACAGATCTCAAAATAGCCTATGATTCAATCAAAGCCTACGTACGATACAAGACCTGTCTGCTCACAGGATAGCTTGCCTAGCATCCCTTTGCCCATCACATAAAAAAGAATTAACCAAAATACCCAATGGAAACTGATGCAAATGCCAAGGTTACATCAGTAGCTCTTCCGTACTTTCGTACATGCAAGCTAAAAATCGCCAACTTCAAAAACAAGTATTTTATCTCATTTCTTCACAAGAATATGTTGTGTCCTTCATTATAATAGCCTTTATGAGACAACTTCTAATAAGTTCCCACACTATATCTTTTGCAGAGATGTCAACTCTAAATATATCACATTTTCAGTCCTAAAATGTGCTCACTGTAAACCAACTTTCTTTCACAGATAGAAAACGTAGTGCTTTGCAGAAGCTCAATGAACTTTTCATACAAAAGACCTGCCTGAATAGCTGTCTGTAATGTTTTCTCATTAAATGTATCCTATTTATAGCAGGAAATGTTTCCTAGTCTGCAAATGTTGCAAGTTTTTTTGTGCACCAAACAAAGGTTTCTGTTTCAGAATCTATTTTTAAGGTATAAGGATATACCACCTTGGTTTCACCATCATTTTTACATGGGAACAACTTCAGATTTATGATATTTGCTCCCTCGGAAGGTTAATCCTCTCTCCATTTGGGGCTAGTCTTAAAGGAAAGAATTTGCTTTCTTCAGAAAGCAAATTCTTTCCTTTAAGAGTAGCCCCAAGTCAACAAGGGAGACAAATCTCTTCCTGATCAGTAATTTCCCTTGGTGGCTATACCCAACATCTTAATTTCTTGCCATTTATGTTTGATAATGACACAGGATTCCCCTACAAAACAATCCCCAAACTCTAGATTACAAGATGGATCTAAATCTATCTTACAAGATGGATCTCGAGATTTTTAAAGGATTTTTTGGAGTAAAAGATATCTAATAGCCAATTAATAGCCAATTATACACAACTGATTTACATATTTGGAGTACTTTTAAAGAGAGAAAACTCCATCTTTTTAAGGAATAAATGTTATTTTTTAAACGTTTACTGAAGTATAAACAACATTGGGTCAATATCAAAGTAAGTGAACCCTGAAGGGGTTTACGTAAACTTTGCTTGTGACCCAATGTAGTTTATACTTCAGCAAAAGTTTAAAAAATAACATTTATTCCTTGTATTTATATTATTAAACGATGCTTTTCATCAATAAAAAAGATCAACAAAAATAAGAAATACACATATAAGAATCATTTTAGAAACATTACCGGCCGAATTTTGCTTGTTTGGAACAGTGCATAGTCACCCCCTACCACTAAATCCACTTCCTGCTGTAGATTTCACGTGGAAGTAGGCATAGCGAGCTGTCACTCTATGTTTGCTATCCATTCAAGTACATGGAATGCTGTAGATTCCATGTGCTGGTTAGTGAGGTCAGCTGTCACTCAAAACCACGTGGGACAATGTAATTATTGACTTGTAAACAACATTGACTCCCGCATCACTTAAATGGGTTTATAGAAAGCTTTACACTGAAAATGTAAATATAGCCGAATAAATATGGTACTTACCTTAGCTAAGAGAATAGTGAGAGTTTCCAATACAGCTGTTTTAACATTGTATACAAATCTATCACCAAGGATCCTGATCAGGGGCCCAGTAATATTGACCACAGATGGTTTCAGGGCTTCCGCACTTGTCAAGTTGATTAACTCCCCTAGCGCAACTGCTGCCTGCTCTTTAATGTCCTGAGATCCATTTAGTATACCTTCACGAAATATTGGTAGCACTGGTATAATTCCCTGTAGAAATAAATCACATTATTTCACTAGAAATACAATGTACTTATACTATGAAATAAACTTAATATACACGTAAATATTAGATATCCATACACATTTCAAACATATTTCATATAACAAATATCCTCCCACACCATCCCCCTCTAATAAATGCTTCCCCCCTCCCCCACCCTTTTCTGTGAAAAAGTGGCCAGTATTCCACCAAAATTGGCTTAATACTGCCAAAATTTGTCATTTACTACCCAATTTTTTTCAAAATGCAATTTTCAGGTCTTGTGAATTGCTGCCCCTGAGTGTTCATCAGCAGGTACATGGTATCTATTTCTGATACACTTTTCAAACTGCCTGCCATCAGACCCATATCCACCAAATGACATATCCTCATTTCATACCATCAGTCCTAACAATAAAGTCATTACCTGACATCCTGTTTCAAATGTATCTTTGCCTACAACTGAGGTTCATAATGTAATGTCAACAAACAAGATGAAAAGATAACATTCCTACAATTTTTACTAGATGTTTGACTTACAAGGTGACAACTTTTGTGACTTCCAATTTGCTTCCCTGGACCCCATTGCCATTTTGGAAAGGTCTACTCTTAAAAGAATCAATTCGCTGACGCTGACGCCGACGCCGGGGGTAGTGCAATAGCTCTTCCTGAACTTTGTTCAGGCGAGCTAAAAATGAAAGTGGCAGAGTCACTCCTCCTGAAAGCATACAAACTCGCATTTGATACAGCCTTTTTCTCACCTTCTTTGGGATGCTAAATCCTGGCAACTCCTGTCCTTTAAGATCTGAGGCAGCAAATCGTATTGCCTGTCTAACATTGTGGATGTGGTCTAACATCTCTGATGTGTCCAATTTCTGTAATAAAAGAAGAGTTTTTTTCCTACTCATATGTTTAAGACTCTGCCTGTATGGGATTAGCAAGAAATGTGTCCATAGTGAAGAAAAATCTGCTTCATACATGTACTTGTTGTAAAACTCGATACCTCTTACAAGAAGAAGTGACAAAAGTCTTCAATTTAATACATGTACTTTGGTCACAGTTGTACATGTGCACTAATGAAGTACCCACATACCTTAACAAACTGTGAGCCACGACATGAAGAAACCAACAAACTGGAATGTGCCCCCTAGCGAAGATTCAGAGCAGCCTGGGTAACCACCCAGTCTGATCAGTCTTTGCTATCCGCATGGGGCTAGCTTAGACTTTTAGCTACTTTTTGGTTATAGCTTTTAGAGTTTTACAGTTACCTATCTTAGTTACTGCATTAAAAGATTCACTTTTACAGTTACCTACCTTAGTTATTGCATTCAAACATTCCCATGATGCCAAGAGTACTTCCTGTTCAGATCTAACAAACAGTCCAATCAAGCCTTTGAACAACTGTGGCAAATAATCATCATACTCTGCTTTTGTATTCTCACAGAAGGCATGTAATATCAACACTGATGCCCGGCATTCTGCAGGCACCTTGGATTGGGAACCAGACAACAGCTCCTCCATAATTGTCCTCACACCAATGTCGTCTGTTACTGACAGAACGACAGTTTTGCAGTATTCCTGCTCCTGCGCAAGGGAGAAAAGAGAAAATATTGGTGAAAATGATTTTATTATCTTACAATAAAAGATCTAAGTATTCAGACAGATAGGTGTCAGCAAACAGTGCAAACCCAGATCAGACTGTTACCAAAGGAGCAGTCTGATCAGGTTGAGTACTGTTTGCCATTCCAACTCCATCTGTTGGACACATTACTGCATTGTAAAACCTGTCTCATTTTTATGACAATTAATTAGGGGATAACTGTATTCAAAATTGTCATTTGGGGAAGTAAATCGTCAGTTTTATGGTCGCAAATTTTGTTTTACGGCGACGCACCAGCGGTGCAGTAAAACGGAATTTGCGACCATAAAACCGACGATTTACCTCCCCAAATGACAATTTTCAATATAGTTATCCCCATTCTAACGCACATATTCACATTTTCACCTTTCAAAGTGTACTGCTTTGCACACATTGCAAGCGCATTCAGCAGGGTAAACCAAATGCAGCCAATGAGAAGTGACGTGTTATAATGACGTCAAGTTTGCGACAGTATATCGCAGAATATACTGTCGCAAATTTTTGACGTTATCCAATCAGACGTCTGGTTATATTCGTAAGTGTATTAGAAGGTATTTTAGCTGTCCCAATATTTTGAATTTTCAGGGTAATCATTTTACATTTGAACAAGCTGATTTAATATTTAGCATAATGATAATCGTAGAAAATCTTCGTTAGACTGCCAAGTCTGATCTGAGGCTTTGCTTTTTGCTCTGTTCTTGTTCATTCTGCCGTATCTAAGAACACACTGTACATGCACACTGATACTGCTTAGAGCTACAATGACAATTTTGGGACAATACTGGGTACTTAAGTTGACAGGGGATGGGGTGAGCTGGAACCCAGTCCGAGTTACAGTGAGATGGCTATTGTGGCAGGCAAGCAAAGCAAACTGCCTTACCATAGTCATTTGGTAATAAGAGAAAACCAGATAATAGGAGTATTTGTTGCTAATAAGACAGGTCATGATGTTAAGTTACGTTTGAAAGTCAATCTCAATGCTTAGAAAAGTTCCAGGACTTATCAACAAATATCCCTATTATCTGGTTTTCTCAAAACCAAGGCATGTGAGTGATGTATATCCCCAGAAATTACCATCCTAATTCAATGCAAACTTTAAGTGAATGGATACAAGTTTAAGGGGAGCAACAACCTCTCAGCCACTGCTATTTAATCCCACCCTCCTCTCCCACAAATTCGTAACTAAGCACAGATAATAATTTGAGCCACGACACGAAAAAACCAACAATGTGGATGTGCGCCCAGTGCAGACTCAGATCAGCCTGGGCAACTGCCCAGTCTGATCAGAGTCTTCCCTGTCCGCATGGAGGTAGCTCAGTCCTTTAGCTACCCTTTAAGCACTTAGCGAAGAGTCTGACCAGACTGGGCGGATACCCATGCTGATCTGAGTCTGCGCAGGGCACACAACCACATTGTTGGTTTTCTCATGCCATGGCTCAATTTTATCTTACTGGACAGAGTAGACCCAGTCTGAAGGGGCTGAGGCACCCAAGAAATTTTTATGTCACTAAAGTTATTTTCTATTGCAACAATGGTGGCAAAACATGCATTTTAAAAATAAAAAGAACAATGAAATGAATGGCTGTATATATGGCTGGGATGACAATATTATACTGTCTGACATATGTTTTTTTTTTGTTTTTTTTTATTGATTTGTTGCTTGACGTCCATGGTAAACAGTTATGATCATGTAGGGACGGTCAGTTAACCTAACCACACTATTCCTGGGCAGGTTTAGACCTCCTAAGCGTTAACCAGTACTAAGTGAACACATTTTCGCCAGTAACTGACAACCGCCCTTTTTGAATCAGCGAAGGGAGAAACGAAAGTATGTGGCCTGCCACGGTATCGAATCCAGAATCTCTGACTTATAAGTCAGGTGACCTACTGACTGCGCTATGCGGCGAGGCTGACATATGTTGTAATCAGTGGATATACATATTTCTAAGAAGGTAACAAAACACACCAGTACCAACCTGTCCTTCTTCAGGGCTACCAGATTTTCCACTGAGAGACATCAGCAATGCTGGTAGTATCTTTGGTAAATGTTTGGTTAATGAGTCTCCAGCTACCACCGACAGGAACGACAGGGCACGGGTATTGACGGGTGGGGTAATTAACTTAGGCACAAGGTAGGGCAGAACCTCTCGACTTTTCACTGTCATGACTTGTTTTAAACCATCTAAAGCTCTCTCTGACATCTCTTCATCACCCTGCAAACATTATAAAGATACTGTACATTACTTATGGTTTATGGATACATCTCCATTTTTTACAAAGGGAAACAATTTTTGTGACTTCCTGTTTGCTATCCTAGGTAACATACTTCTTCCAAAACAGGGTCTACTTTTAAAGGAAAGAATCCCAGAGGAGTAAATTCTTCCAAAACAGGGTCTACTTTTAAAGGAAAGAATCCCAGAGGAGTAAATTCTTCCAAAACAGGGTCTACTTTTAAAGGAAAGAATCCCAGAGGAGTAAATTCTTCCAAAACAGGGTCTACTTTTAAAGGAAAGAATCCCAGAGGAGTAAATTCTTCCAAAACAGGGTCTATTTTAAAGGAAAGAATCCCAGAGGAGTAAATTCTTCCGAAACAGGGTCTACTTTTAAAGGAAAGGATCCCAGATGAGTAAATTCTTTTCTTTAAGGAGTTGACCCCTTTTGAAAAGGGAAGCAAATATGAATGCTGCAGCTGCTATCCCTGGAAGTGCCCCATTCACTTAATATCAGCTAGACTTTCATTTTCACTTTTTGTGTCCAGCCTTCTGACTAATGAAATCTTTATTTAAACATAATTGAGCCGCGACATGACAAAACCAACAATGTGGTTGTGCGCCCAGCGCAGACTCAGATCAGCCTGGGCATCCGCCCAGTCTGATCATAGTCTTCGCTGTCTGCATGGAGATAGCTTAGACCCTTAACTACCCTTTGAGCACTAAACAAAGAGTCTGGTCAAACTGGGCGGATGCCCAGGCTGATATGAGTGTTGGTTTTCTCGTGTCACGGCTCATATACTTTTATCTTAATATGTACATGTATTGTATTGTGACACCACCTAGAAGGCATCCATACAGTGGACCCTCTTTACAAGGACAGCATTTGTTCCAAAACAATTTGCTATTAAACTGAGTTTGCTGTTGTAAAGAATACATATTTATAACAATATGAACATTCCGTGAATATCAAAATGACTTTACATGTATAAAGAATTTTGCTGTAGTAATGTGTGCCGTTATAAAGAGGGTTGACTGTACTTGAAACATCATTGCACTAATATCAGTAATATCTCACCAGTTTCTCCAGAAGATTCGGTAAAATTTCATCAAGTGCCCTGGAGCCAATGTTAGCATGTAGACTGTTGAATGTATTGGCCGCGGCCGCTCTGACCTCGGGCAGTGTGTCCGTCAATGCTCGCCGAACAGTAGGTATCAAACTGTCAGCATAGACTATCACCTGAAAGATATTTGAGAACAAGGGATGTATATAAAATCAATATTACCAAATGTCTAATTCCACTCTGTTGGAATATTATGGCCAAAGGCCTTCTTCAGTAAAATGGAACTGTAGAGAATTACCTGTTAGCAGCCATTATGCTAGACAAACATTCCGGTTTGTCTAGCATAATGGCTGTTAACAGAAACTTAGTAGAGAATTAGCAACCTGTTAATGGCTGCTAGCAGGTAATTCTCTACCTAGTTTTACTTTACTGAAGAGGGCCTTTGGCCGAAATATTTAGACGGAGTGGAATTAGACATAGCTTATTTCTTTCCCTATAGACATTGTTTCTTTCTTTCCCGCTTGGATAACATTTACAAGTTGCAATATTACGAAGCTGGCAGTACTAACTGCTTGTCCATATGGACAGTACTGAGTGATATAGATCATGTCAAAAAAACATTAGTTTCACCTACTCATCAATAAAATCTCTCATATTTGTATGAAACACCTGGGGCCGTATTCATAAAACGACTTAAGTCGTTGCTATGCTGTTGCTAAGGGTAAATTTATATGTTGGAGATTCCCTACAACAATGAAATTTGCTCTGGAGGAACAGTCTTACAAAGACTGTTCCTCCAGAGCAAATTTCATGGCTGTAGGGAATCTCCTTTATCGAAATTCAGCCTTAGCAACATCATAGCAACAATGATAAACATATGAGCATCTTCGAACTACACTATCTGATAATTTTAAGCATGCAATATTACAAATTTAGATAGTCAGTATATTATTATTATTTTTTGAAAAACATGACACAGACTTTTTATTTAGGATTAATATGATTATATATGAGCATATTCAAACTACACTATCTGACAATCTTAAGCATGCAATTTTACAGATTTAGATAGTCAGTTTAATATCATTTTTGGAAAAAGATGACAGAGAATGTTTATTTCAGCAGAGTAATTTTTAGAGATTAACATGTTATTTCCAAATTCTTTTGTTTAAGAAATAGATTCTTGCTTACACTGATTTCTTGTCCAATATATCACTGGTTGGAGGTCAGTCTGGAAGTGGATATATCACGGGCGTGAAGTGTGAGTGATACACTGACGACTCACCGAAAACCAGTGACATATTGGGCAACAAATCACTTATTAGCAAGAAACGACGAAAACGCAAGTGTTTCCTTCAGATATTTCCAGTTTTCCGCCATGATTGCAAAAAGAAATCCCGCCAACAACTCTGACTGCAACAGAGGCCTTTAAGTGTATTTCGTAAGTTTTTGATGCAAGAAAACGTTACACCATCTTTCCATGGAAATGCAAACTGACGTCACCAAACGAATCAAAATGGCGTCTGAATCTCTCTAAATAATGTCACGCTAGTATGCCCAGTGATTTGTCACGCAATTTATAACTAGATTTTACTATTAACTACATGTATATAGGCGGCCAGTGTTAAAATTATTTTCAACTTTAAGATTCTGCAGTATAATTTACTGCATGACCAGACTCAATTAAACTGAGTCTGTTGTTTTTAATTACTTGATGTGTTCCCTGTTTCCAGGAGATATTCCTTCAGAATATATTTTAATTCTATTGTTAAAATAAACCTTCAAATATATGGAGCTAAACCTTTGTTACTCCATATTTCTACAGTATGTAATGCAAAAATAGGGAACTTACATGATCTTTCTGAGTGGAGGCCATGATTTCACTGAGGCCAATACAGACTCCTTGTCTCTGGTCACTCTGTCCCGAGTCCAGACCCTTGTTTAATATCGGTATAATCTCAGGTAAAACCCGCTCTCCTAGTTTCCTCACAAGATCTCCTAATGTACGAGCTGCAACCTAAAATAAGGTATACTACAAGGATTAACCTTAACATACAGATATCATAACCAATTAAGCATGAATCCCGATATTTGCCAGCAGGAGATGCCTTGGCATTTTTTGGCATATGACCAAAAGTGTAGACCCTTTATGCACAAGTGTCTCAATATTTATGTAATTTTAGATTAGAAAAAAAAAGTTTGCTCCTTTGAACATACTCAAGATTATTTAAGTCTGTTACCCTGTTTTGTAAAGTGCACTTGTCCATCCTTATAATTTGGATGAGACCATTTCTGATTTGACAGGGTTCTGGTGGATGTTTTCATTTTTATTGTTTTTTTTTTTGCATAGAAATTCCTGTAAGCAAATAGTATTGACCCTGATTAGAAATCTGAACTGGGCCGGCACTGCTTGCATATGTCCCCAAAATGGGTTTCCATTCTTGGCAGGGTCAATTATTATTCCTTCATGAAATCATCATATTTGTTAATAAGGTTCATTGTGTAACATCTTGGACATTTAAACACCACAATACCGTATACGCGGTAATTTTTGCAGGTTCAAATTTTCGCGGTTAAGGGTCAAAAACATGATTATTAATTTTCGCGATTTTTAATTTTCGCGGTAAGCAACATGCTCAAAAAGCAACACTATTTTTTTCACTTGAGTCAGTTCTTTCATTAACCTGCGGCAGGGCCGCCGCAGGTTAATGAAAGAACTGGCTAAAGTGAAAAGTACCAGCCACTACCTAAGCCAACACAAAAAAAAAATATGAACACTGTGTCTACAGAAGACACTTTGTAAGAACTAGGAAATTTTTCTCGATTTAAATATTCACAGTTTCTAAGTGACCCCGAAATACCGCGAAAAATGGAACACCGCGAAAATTACCATATATACGGTATCTGTATCATTACAAATAGTGATGGACAAAAAGGTTAAATTTCCACTTACTGTCCGTTTATCGTGACTAGTACTGGCGAGACAGGTGAGCAACAGTTCAAACAAAGTTCCGAGTATTTCTCTGAGGGTTCTGGGAGTGTTGGCGACAATGACCTTCCATACATGCAGAGCAGCTTGCCGAACAAGTAGAGCTGTGTCTGACCGTCCCATGTACAAACCAGACAATACTCTGTTCCTTCTCTCTGCTCCCAAAATTTTGAGAATCAACTGAAAGAGATGATTTAAATGATATATTTAAATTCATATTTCCTTAACAATAAATAAATTCATTTTCATACTCAAACAGATATTTTCAACACAGTTTTCACAACAGTTATCACTTCACACTAGTATGCCAGGGTGACAAGAAGAAGTCTTCCATATACAGTTGTATCAATAAAGGTGATGGTTGGTTGATTTGATGCTTAATGTCCACGGTAAACAACTAAGGTCATGTCGGGACGGTCAGTTAACCTAACCACACTATTCCTGGGCAGGCTTAGACCTCCTAAGCTGTTAACCAGTACTAAGTGCACAAACTTTCGCCAGTAACTGACAACTGCCCTTCTTGAATCAGCGGAAGGAGAAACGAAAGTATGTGGCCAGACCGGGATTCGAACCCAAGACCTCTGACTAATGAGTCAGGTGCCCTACCGATTGCGCTACCCGGCCCGGCCATTAATAAAGGTGAGCCAAAATTTCTTTTGTTATCTTAACAAATTGCAAGTAGCCCAACTTTAGCCTGCATTAACATTAACTTCTGCCTTATCTCTCCATGTGATGAAACTAAGTTTTGTTAAAAGCTGACTCTTTGGCAATGCTGAACAAATTTTAAATGGACATATAGAGGATCTTGCATGAGTGCTCATGTATTATTGAATTTATTAAACCAGTTGGGGAAAAAGATAAGAGGCGAGGCTTTGCCGAGCATCTTATCGGTTTACCCCAACGAGTATAATAAATTTAATAATACAGGAGCACAAATCCAAAATTCTATTTATCATATGACACTAAAAGTGCATTGGCAAAATTTGCACTAAAACGGCATGATTTCACCATTAGAAAACGCGATGCTTTTATGGACGTCAACGTATAACGTTACGACGTAATTTGCATATCTAATCCACTAGTGGATTATTGTTTATAATGCATGGCTTTATTACACTCTCAGATGCGACGTCATATGATAAAATAGAAATAAAAGTTCCTTCCTTAACAGAAGCTGAAGTTCATCTTTTCTTACTGATATCAAGCCCCTTGTTCTGAAGATGCTTTCTAAACTTTGTATTTCTCCACAAATCATATCTTATCGTATCAAAGAATGGCGGCACAAAGTTTATTTTTGCACAGAAACTGGCAAACATACCACTTTTGATCTGCACAATTCAGAACCCAGTGATCTGGGGCCGTATTCATAAAACGACTTTAGTTGCTATGCTGTTGCTAGGGCTAAATTTCTTTGAAGGAGATTCCCTACAACTATGAAATTTGGTCTGGAGGAACAGTCTTACAAAGACTGTTCCTCCAGACCAAATTTCATAGTTGTAAGGAATCTCCTTTATAGATATTTAGCCTTAGCAACAGCATAGCAATGACTTAAGTGGCTTTATGAATACGGCCCCTGTTTCATAAACCATACCTGTTGTGAGCTTTCCGTTCCAAAATTGTCATCTTCTCCTGCACTTTCTGTTGACATCTTACCAGATACTCCTGGAAAATTCATACAAACATTAGCTCTAGACTAGCAGGAATTTGATTACTTAAAAAGTGACAAATGAAAATAGCTGAATTTGCCTTGATTCAGATGAGGGTGCTCATAAAGAGTCGCCTCATCTGATCTACACTGTTTGCCCTCTAGTCTTTAAATTTTCAATATGATATAGACTGGATGAAACATTTTTTTGAAATTTTGCACACATTTTCCTTTTTGGTGCCTTAGGAATTAATAATTATTCTGGGAAAACATTTCTTACTTCTCCATACAAACTTATGTTTTGACCCCTCGTTGGAACCACCTCAGCAAGACAATTCTAATGACAGGTCTTTCTTTTTATGGGGATTATCAAAAATTATTTCTAGCAGCCCTTAATTCATTTATCTGTATGAAATGCTGTTATACATAGGTCCATACATTAATAAGTCATCAATTATGTAATCACTAATAAAAGTTTTACATAGGTTCATTGTTTAATCTACTGGCTAATGACACACTGTACAGAAGATCACCAAGTAGCTATGAGAGCTGTATCTATTTCTCCAGCTATCACTGAATACAATATTTACCCACCTGCTACACTGTACAGTAGATCACAAGTAACTGTACAGAAAACACCATAATACAGGCACCTGACACACTTACAGTAGATCACTAAGAAGCTGTACAGAACTGTATCTTTTCACCAATGTCATCAATTATAATATTTACCCACCTGACACACTGTACAGTAGATCACCCAGGAACTGTACAGAACTATCTTATCCTCTAGATGTCATCAAACACAATATATACTCACCTGACACACTGTACAGTAGATCACCAAGTAGCTGTACAGAGCTGTATCTTATTCTCCAGTTGTCATCAAACAGTCCTCTCTCCAACTCTGGAAGCAGTAGTTCTATTGCAGTGCTGGCGTACATGCTGATTATCCTCTGACCAGCCCGTAATGCAGTGTCTCTAACATACTCTGACTCATCTGATAAAGCCTGAAGATAAATAGAATAAGTATCATGGGTATGAGGTGAGGATAAAACTGTATGTCCATCAAAATCCCTGTTTGGCGTCACTCAATCTGTAACTCGATATGACTCGGCAACACTCTTGGTTGCGGAGTGATGCCCAACAGCGACCCAAAGTGACAATTTTTTCTGTTCACACCAAACACCCATGACAGATACATGTACTTTCTCTTACATCTTTTAATTTAAAGCAATTTACTTTCAAGGGAGAAGTTGTAAATAAACATAATTTTAATGTTTGAGAGGTTTTTATTGAAATCTGAAAGAAGTCAACACTATTAACAACCAACTTTCAGGGCCCAGTTGTGCAAAACTAACTGTGTCGTTAGTTAACGTGACATTAAAATTTCAAATGCTAATAACTCAAATATGCCAAATTTTGTTGTTGAAAAAAATGTGAGAAGCTTTTGCATTGCAAAAGCTTCTCAGATTTTTTCAACAAAAAATATCAGTGTATTTGGTAATAAAGTCATAAAACACTTAACGAGTTGACCTCTTAACAAACTTGTTAGGCTAACGATGCTTTGAACAACTGGGCCCAGTTCTTTACATTAACCTCCAATGTGGCATACACTGACGTTATGACCTGAAAAACTAAAATCACTTGATGATGCAGACTCATGATCAATGCATTGACTACACCTGATCTTTTCTTGATTTTCTGTTGATCCTGGCTGAGATAACATGAATGAAAGTATCTATCATGGGAGTGAGGTGTGGATAGAAAAATCAGTCACGAGGGTCACTGTTCGGCATCACGAGGCTTGCCGAGTGATGCCGAACAGTGATCCCGAGTAACGGATTTTTCTATCCGCACCTCACACCCAGTGTTCTCCCCAGAAATTTCAGAAGGCATGTCGCTTTTCGCACAAAAAACAGATTTTGACTTGTTGATCAAGTTTTTAAATCCTTAATATAGCAATATTTTGTCAAAATCAGCCTTAATTTACATTGTAAATAATTTATTGATGACCCTTAATGCATTTTAAACAACTTTACTGGCTAAGAAATGAAAATAATAGCACTTTAATAAATTTTCATTGGAAATTAAGGCATGTTGCAAAGGTAATTTGCAGAGGAAGGCATGTTGCAAGTGACATGCCTTAATGGTCTGGGGAGATCCCTGCTCACACCCATGATAGATACTTTTTCTTGCACACCACGTTTTGTATTATCTTTAGAACTTGTTAAAATGCGTAATTTTAGTGCCGCAGAGGTTGCTATTTGATTTTAAAAGAAGGCGCCGCTTTCAACGACCGTCGTTCGGTTCTTTACGTCAACGTCTGGCATGCATAAACTGACGTCATTTTGCCGTCTTCGTGACGTAATCATCTACATGTAAAAAGCCAACGTCACTTGACGACGCAGATACGTGTCCTCCATTACAACCAATGCATTGAATGCTCCTGATTTTTATCCGGTCCTGGGTGAGATAACATTGGTGAGATAAGATTTGTAGGTACAGGTAAAGCACGCGGATATCCTTATCCGGTGAGCAAGAAAAGAACAGCAGGTACAAGTGAAACTGCTGATATTTTTATCTGGTGTGCAAGTAGATCAGTGTTCAAACAGTTCAAGATTATAGCTTCAGTAAGTGAGAACCATTTGTGTCAGCAATAGAAACATCTTTCTAAGTTAAATGTACATGTAATGTTTATCCATTATATAATTTCCTTTTATGAGAAAAACTATAAACAAGACCTGTCCGCGTACAGGAAAGCTCGCCGGCAGTGCCTTGCCCATCATATAAAAAAACTTAAACATAAAACTTTAAAGTGTGATGCCCACGCCAATGTCCAAGTGACAACAATAGCTCTCTGTACTTTCGTTCAGGCGAGCTAAAAACAATTCATGCTCATCTGAAATTTAACATTTCTATAAGATATTAACATGTTCACCTACCTGTAAAATGGATGGGAGAATAGGACCAATATACTGTTTAAAATCCTCTTTGAAGACAACAGGCAGGAAGATGTACATCATGATATAACCGTCTCTGACATGGGCAGGAATGTCTTGACGTTCTGCAGTCTGTATCACAGTTCCCATTAATTTCTCCAAATCTGCTAGTCCCAGTCCACCAATAACCTCACTTAAACCTGCAACATGTTACAAGAAAATTTTAAGGTAAATAGGAACACTTCATAATTGAGCCGTGACACGAGAAAACCAACAAAGTGGTTGTGCACAAAGCACAGACTCAGATCAGCCTGGGCATCTACCAAGTCTGATCAGATTCTTTCCTAAGCCCTTAAAGGGTAGCTATGAGTCTAAGCTACTTCCATGTGGACAGTGAAGACTCTGATCAGACTGGGTGGATTCCCAGGCTGATCTGCGTCTGCGCTGGATGCACAACCACTTTGTTGGTTTTCTCCTGTCGCGGCTCACGTCTTTCATTTTTGCCTCCCTCCTCCATGTTTTTATACATTATAATGTGAATATTATGTGATACTTGAATTCTTACTGTTATGGTTGTTACTTATATCATGTGCAAATTTTCTCTTGGTTTATCAGAAAGCTAGCCTCGATGGATTGTAAATAATGTACCAACCCTAAATGAAGATTTTTTGTATTTTGCATCATTTTTTTTTCATACACAGCCAAGCTTGCTGATACAGTAAGTCACAGTTCAGCTGTGTTTGATCATTGTTTTTGTTCATTTTATCAGGGTTCTCACCAGCAGTTTCACAACAGGAGTCACACTATGTAATTTTGATAATTGAGCTGCAACACGACAAAACCAACAATGTGGTTGTGTGCCCAGTGCAGACTCAGATCAGCCACCTAGTTTTATCAGACTCTTTGTTAAGTGCTCAAACGGTAGCTAAGGGTCTTAGCTACCTTCATGCGGACAGTGAAGACTCTGATCAGACTGGGCGGATGCCCAGGCTGATCTGAGTCTGCGCTGGGCGCACAACCACATTGTTGGTTTTGTCGTGTCGCTGCTCAATTTTTTCTGAAAATTTGGAGTCCCAGACCAAATATAGGAATCTGGGACTCCTAATTTTGAGTCGAAGGAGAATCCTGTTTGTTCATACGAAGTCAATGTTCTGTGGTATAATCTAACCTTGGGCAGCCCCTGATCTGTCAACAGAACTTCCCTCTGACTTCAAAGTCTCCATTAACCAATTCATGAGTTCATCAAACTTGTTACTGCCCATCCCCTTCACCATAGCACCAAGGGCTCGTGCTGATACTGTACGAACCTCTGGGACAGGGTCCAGTAATGACTGTTTCAGACCTGGGATGACCTTTTCTATGTAAGGGTCAAGATCCTGGAATAAACAAAATGGAAGTGTTTTAGTAACACTGCGTGGCCTCCATAGCAAACTTTAATTATGTAGAGTAGAAGAAAAGTATATTTGTCTAATTTGCAAGAAGTTAAATAAAGTGAATGGATACTTCTATGGATAAGGTGCCATTTTTACAAGGGTGATAACTTCAACAGAATAATATATCTTTCCCTGGTAGGTGAACCCCTTCTTAACAGGGGCATCTCTTAAGGCAACAAATTTGCTCTCTCTCAGAAAGAGAGTAAGTTGTTTTGCAAGAGTAACCCCCTATGAGAAAGGGGGCAATATTTTCATGTCAGAGCCATCCCTCAACAAATCATGGATGAATACACCTGAAAGGCAATCAGTACCATTTCTTTCCTGTCTACAATGTCAATTGGGCTGGAAAATTATGCTGTCATGTTGCCCAGGACAATTGACAAGAAAGGCAATTCTAATATGGTGTTAACATTTTCCCAACTGAATGTATAAGAAGTGGCGTAGTGTCAAAATTTGAATAATCAAGTTGCTAATGTTGCAGCATGCTAATTTTGCAACTTTATGACATCAAATGTAAACATTTACTTCTGTCCCTGTCCACCTCAAATAGTCCTTTGGAAAATATCACACTACCCTTGCATTTTGATTCCATATAATGTGAGAATACTTTTCCCTCACCCAAAAATTATCACTGATTTACACACGTTATCGGGCAGATACGAATATCAAATCACTCTGGCTTTGCCATTGTGAATTAACATTTCGTGAACTGCCCTCTAATAACATGTGTTAATCAGAGATAAGTCATGGGTTAGGAATATTTAATTCTTAAATGAATTGATTTAGATTTTTTTTCAGTGTTTAAACTTCATTTAGTATATTTTCCAACTGTGTTTAACTTAAAGTATCTTATTTTTGAAATTTTGCTTATCCACAGCTCAATATTATCATGAAGCTATACCTTCTGATCTGTCAGAGAATACATGTTGCCAATAATCTGTGCCGCCATCTTCCGTGTCTCTGTTACTCTGTCTAAGAATGCTCTCTCGACTACCGGCATAATCAAGGCCAGGGACGGGGCATCAATAAAGTGGACAAATTTAGTCTCTAGTAGACTCTGGAGTGAAATACATGTCTTCTTGGCTGGATCTTGTAAAGCTTCTAATAATACTGGTACAATAGCTGAAAAGATGGGAATACAGTCAACTCTCTATATCTCGAATTCGAAGCTCATCTTAAACTTCTTATATCTCAAAGTAAATTGTCTGATCCCAGAAAATTTACATTTGAGATACAAGTAGTCTGAGATAAAAAGAGTGGAATTTAAAGAAAAATGCATCCAGTACTTCACTTTCCCAAGCAAACAGCTGATAAAATCTGGTAAGCACACATATCAAATACACATAATTACTTCCACGATTTGGAAGTAAACATAGGGGAGAGTGATAAACTGAATCCAAACTACAGTCTTTGATATAACACAGTACTTTGAGATATCAGTGTTTGAGATAATGAGAGTCAACTGTATACGGAAGGAGACAACGTACTGCACCAGCACTGCGCAATCTGATCAAATTATTCCCCAATTACACTGACAATCAATGGATCCTTTGGGATAAATTAATATCCAAAAACAGATTCAGGTGGATGATCATGTGGGTTTCATGTCACACAAAATGCAGGAAATTCCAGTAAACTGACTTGAATCTTGGAAAAATTTTCCAAGATACACATGTAACTTCTATCTGAATATATGTAAGAAGAGTATAGCACAGAAAAGACAAAGACATGCTCATGAAGTCTTTAAGAAGCTACATGTATGGTTGTTTTTACTGCGAATTAACCAGTTTCTCCCCCAGTTTTGAAGCAATTCATAAATCATGAAGTTTTGAGCTATATCCCCAAGGTTGGGGAGAAAGATAAGATGCGAGGCTTTGCCGAGCATCTTGTCGGTTTTCCCCAACGAGTTTAATAAATTCAGTAATGCATAAGCACGAATGCAGGATTCTATTTATCATATGACACTAAAATCGCATTTTATGAGCAAAATTTGCACTAAAACGTCACGGTTTCGCCATTATAAAACGCGAGGTTTTAATGGACGTCAACGTATAACGTTACGACTTAATTTGCATATTTAATCCACTAGTGGATTATCGTTTTTAATGCATGGCTTTATTACACTCTCAGATGCGACGTCGTATGATAAAACGTAAATAAGCTCTGAACTGTTGCCGGAAACCTGTGGTCGGGGGTCAAATCAGGACTTCGTAAATATGATTTGAGCCACATCATAGGAAAGCTTGCACTTGTAGAGTCTAAACAATACAGATGTAGATTAGCCTGCGCATGTACGCAGTCTAATTAATGCATCGAATATTCTTTATAGCTGTAACGTTTCTAGTAAATTGCTATACTTGTATATTTTTGGACAGCTGACTTCAGAAAAGTAACTAAATTCATTATGGTCTAAAATTCAGAATAGGATTCTTTTACGCTGGTCATTCCGCAATCTATTGTATTACTTGTTTACTTCAGGTCGCTTTAGCACAGACCGGAAAATGATTTCTTTTACGGTAAGATCTCCTTCCTTTCTTCCTATCCTTCTTCTTGTCAGTCTATCACTTTGTAAAGCAGGTTTATTAACACTTATGATAGTTATATATAATCTAGTATTCATGTGTAAGTTGTACTTTTTTGTTTGTGCCGCTCTGGATAGGTTTGGTTTGCGGGATAAAGGTTCTAAAATAACTCGAATCAATGCCGGATAATATAACAATTTTTTCGCAAAACTGTCAGGGACTTGGGAACCCGCAAAAGCGACGAGCCGTTTTCAGACATGTCAGAGCAAAGAAGTATAATATAGTTTGTCTACAAGATGTGCATTTTCAGAGTCAGCAGGAGTCTTATATTAAAGCTGAATGGGGAGGCGATGCATATTTTAGTTGTTTTAACAGTTCCAGTCGAGGCGTTTTGATTTTAATAAATAATAACTTCGAATATAAAGTAGAAAAAGTAAATACATAAACGGAAACTACATAATATTAGATATAAATATTGATGGTAAAAATTTTACTCTTATTAACCTATATGGTCCTAATGAGGACAAGCCTAAGTTTTACAAAGAATTAAGACAGAAGTATAAATCATGGAATAATGACAATATTATTATGTGTGGTGACTGGAACCTAGTAATCGATCCAGACCTTGATACTAATAACTATTTGCATATAAATAACCCTCGGGCAAGAAATGAAATTTTAGATAATATAATTGAAGAAGACGGATTTTTGGATATATATAGAATATTTCATGAAGAAAAGAGAGAATATACTTGGAGTAGGAGAAATCCTGTACGAAAACAAGCAAGATTGGATTTCTTTTTAATTAACTTTGAATGTTTTTTATATACATCTGCAACGAGTATTACTCCTGGTTATAGATCAGATCACAGTGGTGTCACATTAGACCTTACATTAAATTATAACGAACATGGGAGGGGGTATTGGAAATTTAACAATTCATTACTTAAGGACCAAAGTTATATAAAAATCGTAAAAGAAACAATATCAGAGGTTAAGCAAACTTATTCAGCAAATAATGATGATGACTTAGACACCCAACAAACAGAATTCAATATTAATGATCAGCTTTTTTTAGAAACACTTTTGCTTAGGATTCGTGGAAATACAATAAAGTATAGTTCGTTTAAAAAGAAACAACAACAACAACAAGAAATACAACTAGAACAAGAAATCAAAATAATTGAAGACGAAGTAAACATAAATTTTATTAATATGTCAGATGAAATTTTAAATAACTTAGAAATAAAGAAAACAATGTTGAACGATATTCAAAAAGAAAAAATTGAAGGAATGATGTTGCGGTCAAGAAGTCGATACGAAGATTTGGGAGAAAAACCCAGTCAATATTTTTTTAATTTGGAAAAAAGAAATTATACAAGCAAAGTAATAAATAAATTGGTTAATGCAGATGGGGAAGAATTTACAGAAACAGCTGATATTTTAAAATGCCAAAGTGATTTTTATAAAGATTTATATAAACAAATTAGTTCTGAAGATAATATTTCAATCCATTCAGTATTAGGTGAAAATGACAACAAATTATCAGATAAGGAATCACAAGATTTGGAAGGTGCGATTTTGTATTCTGAATTGGGATTTGCATTAAAGAATATGAAAAACAATAAAAGTCCCGGCTTAGATGGCTTCACTGTGGAGTTTTTTAAATTCTTTTGGGTTGATATTGGGCATTTTATCTTAAGGTCTTTAAATTATGGGTATCGCACTGGGTCGTTAAGTATTACACAAAAACAGGGGGTTATTACTTGCATTCCAAAGCCAAATAAATCTAGAGTTAACTTAAAAAACTGGAGACCTATTTCATTATTGAACGTGATATATAAACTTGCATCAGCAGTAATATCAAATAGATTAAAGAAAGTATTAGATAGTTTGATAAACGAAAATCAAAAAGGCTTCATAGCAGGTAGGTTTTTAGGAGAAAATGTAAGGCTAATTTATGATGTACTGTTTGAGTCTAAAAAACAAAATATACCTGGTTTGTTATTATCTATTGATTTTGAAAAAGCATTTGATACTGTCTCATGGAGTATTATTTCAGAGGTTTTGGATTATTTTAATTTTGGAAATTCAATTAAGACATGGGTAGGTTTATTTCAAAAAGGATCTGAAACATGTATTTTACAAAACGGTTTTATGTCAGATTTTTTTAATTTAAGACGAGGGTGTAGACAGGGGGATCCAATATCTCCATATTTATTTATTTTATGTGCGGAAAATTTAGGAAAGATGATAAGAAGAAACACTGATATTAAGGGTATATCTATTAATGGAAAAGAGTATAAACTATCGCAGTATGCTGACGACACTCAGTTAATATTAGATGGTACTGAGAAATCTTTAAAAGCAGCTCTGAATTTGCTTAAACAATATTATACAATGTCGGGATTAAAAATTAATGTGGACAAAACAAGGGCATTATGGATCGACTCGTCATGCGGCTCTTCAGAAACACTATGTAAAGAATTGGCATTAGATTGGTCCCAAGAACCTTTAAAAATCTTAGGTGTTACTTTCTCGCCCCTAGTTTTCAACATATGGGACTTAAATTCTCAAGAAATATTATTAAAAGTTAAAAATATACTTAATCATTGGTCGAAAAGAAGACTAAGTCTTTCTGGAAGAATTATAATTATTAAATCCCTTGCAGTGTCTAAGTTTGTCCCCCTTTTTACTTCATTGCCAGCCCCGCCGAATGGACTAATAAAGGATTTAGAAAATCTATTTCATAAATTTTTATGGAATTTTGGTCCCGACAGGATAAAAAGAAAGATTATAGTAAAAAATATTGCTTACGCTGGTCTCAGAATGGTAGAACTTAAATCATTTATTAAAGCTTTAAAGGTATCTTGGCTTAGAAGAATACTCCAACAGTCGAAACCAAATGATTGGACAAACTTATCTCTAATCAATTTTCATAAACTCTTCTCCATAGGTGGTGTCTATGCAGCTAAAGTAAGTTGTGACCTACAAAATCCATTTTGGAAGGACCTAATGCACATTTGGGCAGAATTTTGTAAAATTATACCTGTTGAGAATATAGGTCAAATTCTTGAATCCCCGCTATGGTATAATGAAAATATAGGACGAGGAAAAGTGTTTTTTAAAGATTGGCACGAAAAAGGCATTAGAGTAGTATATGATATTGTAGCCGAAAATGGCGAGTTTTATTCTTTTGAACAATTGAAAGCAATGTATAATATAAAAGGTACCTTTTTAGATTACCAACATCTTATAAACAATATATCCCAATCATGGAAAACTCAAATAAATGATAACTTCGTTTTTATTTTAGAAAACAAAAGAAACGTCATATGTAATATTTATGTTAAGAAACTGATTAAGGCTAAAAAAGGAAGTAGAGTATTCTATGACACTTTTGTAGGTGTAGATGAATATATTTCACAGGGTAAATGGCAGGCAGAAATAGGTGACATTAATGAAAATGAATGGAAAGTATATTTTTTGAATATAAAACAATGGCATGAAGTTAAACTTCGGGATTTTCAATATAAAATAAACAATAAAATTCTAGTTACAAATTCTTTTCTCTCTAAAATTAATAAAATTGATAGTGAAGTATGCTCTTATTGTAAGGAACACCCAGAAAAAATATACCATCTGTTTCTTTCATGTCCAGTGGTTAGAGTATTTTGGAACGATCTTAAAGCATGGCTATATACGAACGTTAAAATAGAAATCTCTTTAGATGATAGGGAAATACTTTTTTCATACACTGGTAAAAAAGAACTCGTAAATTACATATATGTGTTAGCAAAATATTGTGCCAACCCGACGGTCTATCCCTCAAGTCGGAACCCAAGGGGTAGTGGTTGCACAGATCCGATTGTGTTAAAATAAGAACCAAGGCCGAGCTTCTTCAACACATTTTTATTTAAACATCATGTTATTTTAACTCTTGGGTACTGGCTGAGCTATGACGATGTACACTTCACTATAAACACAAGGTAACACAAGGGGAAAGGGGAAACAGTGTGGCTACAGGAGTGGGTGGGGAAAGTTGGGGGGACAAATTCTGCAGAATTTGTTAAAGTGCAGAATTAATGCATTTTTATACAACTTCTCAGGGTTTTATTTTATTTCTAATAATTTTATAAGTTTCTCACCAAAAGTAAGTTGATCTAAAACTCAGAGGAGAATGACAGATCTTCAATATTGGGATTTCTAAAATACTTGAAATGGCGTGGATGCGGCTGTCCAGACGTTTTCGGAGACACAACCCCCGGAACGCTGGAGGTGACCCCATATATAGTATCGTGACCCTGGTCGTTGTGGGTCGTTTGGGTCGCAAGCCCAGCGCGCGGGGTCATATGAGGTCGTCGTGACCCGGAAGTGGTTACGGTATCTCAAGCGAGACGTGCGCAGAAGGACCACGCTACAAATTGACAAGCTCGAAACAATTACGAATTTAAAAACGTTAATTCTGGCCAAAATAATCGGAATGAATTGCAAACTAACGAAGAGAGAGTTGAAACTAAAGTTATTCTACTTGGGACTCGGCGGTCAATGAACAACAATGACCCGAAATGTACAAAAATTGACTCGGAAGCGGCGACGAATTAAGAAAGCCATGTGACCGTAATGAACCAAACAGGTGAAAGTAAACCTCAAGCCTTAACTCGCCACACTATTCCCCCCTTCGGACAAAGTTCGCCCTCGAACTTAAAGGACAACAATATTTTTACGAAAAGAACGTAAAAAGGTGGAATTTTAGCTCTTAAACAAAACAATGAAATTTTTTGTCTAGCTGCACAGACGTCGTGCAACCCCCCCCCCACCTTCAGACAATTACATGACTGAAATACCTATTCTATAGCAAATTGTAACATGGAAACTGATAGTTAATCTGACTTTATATTCTCAGAAACTGGAGAGGAAATCCAAACCGAAAAACATTTTACTTATTGAGAATGGACAAAATTTAAGAACAAAAAAATTAAATAGGTCAAACAGTAATTGTACAATATACTGGTAGACTATGCCTAACAATATTGAGAGACATTTCTTAAAAATCCATACATGCCTCAGTTATGGGTTTCCGCCAAGAGATATGCAAGTCCATACATTGGACTATAGTGCCATAGACCCAACATAGAAACTTACACTCCTCCTGGCTATCGCAAACTTTGAAACCTGAATGAAATATGATGTTATCCCACTATGGCATGCATGTCGTCATAGACTCAGCCAATACAATCAAAGCAACAGCATAAAAAGACAGATCACTCAGACTCACACCCATAAGATTTTAAATTAGAAAAGAAACTTGATTAGACTTGATTAGAGACAGTATGAGGTTAAGCGAATATTTTCACATTACACAGTCTGCACTGCAAAAAGATTCACAGGAAGAAAAAAAAATATCGAAATCTTCTCAAAACTCTGCAACCAGCCAAAACGCAGAGGACTAAGGTTCTCTGATAATTTGGTAACATTTAATGCTCCAATTATGCCACAAGAAAAGAAATTCCTCAGAGGCTTTTTATGATAACTATAGCAATACACCAAGACTATAAGAACGTGAAAAATATAACGAGTAATGATAATGAGGAGTGAATTAATTAATGTATGATGATGTCTGTTAAATGGGATGCACTGGTAAAAATATAGTGACTCAGTATTCTTGGTGATGTACCATATTTAACATTTTCTTAAAGGAAAAAAAAAAAAATCTCTACAATATGAATCCCACTCACACTAACACACAATCATCAAAAACAATTACTACATAAGAGTGCGCCATTACGTTTACACATTTATGATTTAAATTATGACAAACTCTGCACAAACAACAGCCGTACCTGTCCGTACAAAGTTCGAAATATTTAAATTGTGCTTCCATAGATCATCAATATTATGGCACATCTACAACTGACCACAGCGAACAGTTCTTTATTAAATCTTTAATTTACAAGGCAAATTCTATCCGTTTCACCGGGTATTCATTCGTTAATACCATATAATGCTGATGGATTTATTTGAAAACAAAATTTATGGAAGCTCAGTAAAGACTAGAACACAAATTTACACTACATAACCACCTGACTGTAATTGCCCTACCAGTTCTACACAGTCATTCTGAGCCAATTGCATGAAATTATGTTAAAGCATGTTGACAAATATAGTGTTTGGAAAAAAAAATATATCTGTCATAACGTGAAAGCTCAATATGACTAGACTTAATAAATATACACCAAATTCAAAGCAGTCATTCAGAGCCAGTGGCAAGAAAATTATGTTGGAATATATTGCGGAATATAACTTTTACTGATGGGCAATCCTGAGTTAGCAATTTAGCACCATGAGGTATACCGGTAGCGTTAAAATGATAATCCCTAATCACTTGCTTGGAAAATGGAAAAAAAAAAAAAAAAAAAAAAATATTTGAGCTGTCATCTTATTGCAAAGTGGACGGATAGAACACATTTGAAATATCACATCGAACACAGTTGGCTATCACAGAAATATAATATCAACAGTACATAATGGAAGTTGTACATGTAATCCAATGAGGATGAAATGACTACAGGTGCTGTTTGGTCCTTAAATTTTAAATATGTGAAGAAAAAAAACAACAAATAAACAGAGCTGCCGTTACAAAAAAAAAAGAAAAAGAAATCCTTCACAACTATAACTGGACTGCCAACTTATAAATGATGGATGAGGATGACTTAATTTTATGAAGACAACATGTATAGGGTAAATGAAAATGTGAAGGCTCATAATTTAATTTGTACTTCAAAGTACCAACTCTGAAGAAAACAACAACTGATTATGCAATTAATCCAACCATCTCATATGGATTTCAAACAAATTTGTGGCATGTGGCAATGTATAGAACTATATATATTAAAAAAAAAAAATACTGTTATATTTTCTCTCTTGACTCAGTACATCATTATTACACAGTTCTACCACAATCTCGAAGTAAAATGACGAGAGAAAATCTCAACACCTGTAGTCTTACAGTGTACATGTACATTACAAACTCATAATTATATACAAAGGAAATAGTATGGAACAACTGCACACCACCAACACCCCTAAAAATTTGTAAGGAAACAGACCATAGATAGAACATGTTATGAAAAGGAAAGAACTATATTACTCTACCTCGCCGATATGGGAAGAGAAGAAAAATATATAGATTCACAGTTTTGAGAAAACAGAGAGGCTTGGACAAACTGCACTGGCTATAAAACCAAACTAGACATAAATTGGACTATATCTCATGAGCAGCATCACATTTCAAAACCCTTCAGGGAACAATTCTAATCATGCTACGCCTAAATGAAATGCAATGCGTCTCAGAGAGAGGAAAGAGAAACCAAAACAAAAAAATGGAAGTTGAACTTCAAGAAAAAAAAAATGTAAACCTCTCATAAGGAGAAGGATAGGGAAAGAAGGGGGAGAAGGCCACATTTGGGGAGGGGGGGGGGGATTGCTGGAGGAAAGAAGGGTTTTTTTTTTTTTTTTTTTTTTTATGAAGGAAAGAGATAGCATTACAGCAGGATAGCAAAGAACAGCAATGTAAGTACAGCCAGACGAAAACAGAGAAATAGAAAAATAGTTAAAAGTAAATAGACATTTTAATGTTACCACATAGACTCCAAGTATTAGGACAGCACAGCATTTTCCATTACAATACAGACTCAGATCAGAATGCTCCAGGATGAGCAGTCCAATCAGGATCTGCATTGAATATCTCGTGTAAATTTATCCAACATGTCCCAGTATTTAGAGTAATGACAGTAACAGACTAGAAAATATGTCCTCGAAACAGGTAATGAAATATGATGTATGATAACTTAAATCAGTACCGGTAAATATAATTAGCCTTAATATTCAAACTTCTTCGACCATTTTGATCCTATTTTGTAAATAAAGAAAATAAAACTATATCTTCAAGTGAAAGTGATCAGAAATTTTTAAATGTCATCTTCTTCTAGGAGCTTCCCGCATTCCTCACAGTATGAAGTTTGGGGGACATCTGTCTGGCTGCTGGTAGATAGAAATCGTCTTCTCTTCGGCAAGGGGGTCAAAGTAGAGGTCATCTCATAGAAGAAACTGTCTTTCTTCACAGTCTCCGTCTTGGTTATAGTATACCCATCAGCACAGTAAGATACATCTGCAGGCTTGGTTCCAATCTGGAGAGCTTTCTTTCGTAACCGAGATGCATACTTAGCATCTCGGCCAGGAAAGAAAGAAGAAGGGGCTCCAGCAAAAAGGGTACGGGGGTCATGTAAGAGGTAGTCATACCGGTTCCTAGACTTCTGGAGAGGAATGTTGATAGGCGGAGGAGGAAACTGAGGTTTTCTGTCTACACGACGCTTCTTGGTCGGCACATACTCTGTTGTAGATTCAGGACTCCCTGGCGAATAGCATGGCATGGAAGGGGAATACAGAGGCATAGATGGAGAATATAAAGGACTGTCTGAAGACGGAGACTGAGGAGACTGTATAGAAGGCTCTACCACTGTAGATGTAGTTTTCTCAGTGGTAGAACTAGAACTGGAGCTGGAGGCAGAATGAGGCGGTAGTGAAACACAAGAAGTGGTCACTACCGGTTCAGGATCTGGCTCATCAACGTCCATAGGAGCTGGCACATCAGCCTCTCGTGGAGGGTCTTCCTGTACAGGAGATGGTGATGCAGGTGATCTGTTGGTGTCCCCAGGAGGATGATCAGCAAACTCAGCAGGTGGTGGCAGCAAACTGTCAGAAAACTCAGCTGGTGGAGGGAGGGGAGACTCTGGACTGGGTGGGAGAGAAGACTCTGACACTGGAGGGGGGATAGACTTGGGAGCTGGTATAGGCTGAGGAGGGACAGAAGATTCCGGCTGTGGTAGAGGCACAGAAGGCTCTGGTTGACTAGAAGGTAAAGAGGACTCAGATAACAAAGAGGGGTTATACTCTGCAACGGGTACAGGTGGGGAAAAGAAGAAAAACACTGGCTGGGGTGGAGGGACAGAAGATTCCGGCTGCATTGGAGGCACAGAAGACTTTGGCTGTGGAAGGGGAGGCTCAGCTGGCTTAAGGCGAGGAGGCATGGGAATAGCCAGACAATTAACATCATCAGGAAGACTTCCCATCCATAATTCGGGTGGTGGTGGTGGCAGGCTGGTATCATACCCATCTAAGAAACATGGCCCTGTAGCTTGAACAGTACTAGTAGCTGTCGAACTAACAAGTTGAACGACAGTACTAGTAGCTGTTGAAACTACAGAGGAAGACATGGTAGCTGCAGAAGAAAAATTCAGATCTGTAAACATATTGACAACCTCAGGCTCTTGGTCATACAGACCAAAATCTGAGGGACTTAAGCAGATAAGTTGAGTTTCACTGAAATCTGTCTCTGGAAATATCAGCTGGTCTGTGGAGGGCGTTGAAGGAGCAACGGTACAAGCTGGTTGAGGAGCAACCGTACAAGCTGGTTGAGGAGCAACGGTACAAGCTGGTTGAGGCTCCTGATCTTTGATGTGAGCTGGTGGGGCACTCTGAGTGAAAGCAGGTGGTTGAGGCTCCGGATCTTTGATGTAAGCTGGTGGGGCACTCTGAGTGAAAGCAGGTGAGGGTTGAAGATTCAGCGATAACAAAGATGGAGGAGGTGGGTGACTTGATCTAGGAAGGGCTCGGCAGACTCTCTGATGTTCTACCAACTTGTACCTTCTAGAGCATGGAAAGTCAATGCCACACTGGCAATACAGCTTAGGTCCATGGTGGTCCCTATTGTGTCGTAGAATTTGGCGTCGGTTATCATACCGGATGCCACAAGGCCCACACTCAAAGGTGAACATGTTTGATATGGCTGATGGTGGAGAGGAATCGACTGATCTCTGGTTACTCTGTTGCTGAGTGGTTTCTACAGCATGCACCTCT
Organism: Ctena decussata; assembly: GCA_963989385.1. NCBI lineage: Eukaryota > Metazoa > Mollusca > Bivalvia > Lucinida > Lucinidae > Ctena > Ctena decussata. The sequence goes on from OZ022511.1 coordinate 9,581,651, forward strand.
GACCTAACCGTGACCTTCCTTTTGGACATTGTGTAAGTCTGAAAAACACAATAAATAACCCACCTCTAGCATGGTATCGCAAATTTATGATCAGTTACTTCCAATTGCAGCCACAGTTTTGCAGTTTAGTTAAACTGTCTCTTTGGATCCATAGGCTAACCGGTCAGACACAATAACCTTGCAAAGAGACTTACTGCATAAAAAAAAACAAGTTGCTGTGTTTTCCAATAGCCTTATGTCTGTAAAAGCATTTTATCAATGATAGCCTTACATCCATAATGGCATTGTATCCATGATGGCCTTATATCCAGAATGGCATTATATCCAAAAATTTAAATTAAAAGTGTACTGTGGTTAGGTATCATCAGAGACATGTCTGCAACAAATTTTCTGGTGTAATTTAAACAGGAAGTCCGTCATTTTTACTCAGTTTGTGGCATTCCTTCGTAATAGCATAACAGATAATCAGACATAAAATATTTTGGTCTGTAAATTGAAAAATATTGCTTTCAGTGCACATCAGCTTCTATTTCTTAATAAATGGCACAATTCTGTTATGATGTACTATCTTTTTGCTTCTTGGCTTATTTGGCTTTTCAATTTCAACCAATAGGTCTGAAATTTTCCTCTTTATTTCATAGGGTCCCTCCCACCGTGGTTGGAGTTTTGGGCAGCAGCCTTTGGTTTTGGTCAGGAGATGTAGCCACACTAGATCGCCCTCGCGGAAAGGTATCAAGTTTACTCTATGATCATACTTTTTCTTCTGACGGTCACTCGCGAGTGCCATTTCATTTCTTGCAATGTCATGAACATTTCGTAATCTTTGTTGTAATGTCTGCACATATGCATGACTGGTCATTTGTATTTCAGAATTTGGAGGGATACAAACAAGGTCAATGGGAAGAAGGGCGTGACGACCAAACATCATCATGTATGGCGTCTGACCAGTACTCTCGTGTACAGAGGATCTATAGGCTAGAAGTAATAGTGGTAAGTATTCGTCCCATTCTTTTTGAGTTTTTGATATGTATTTGCTAAGCATATCTTCAATGGTACGGTTGAATCTCTCTTGGATTCCATTGGTCTGTGGATGGAAACTGCTACTCCTCTTCTTATCAATATCAAGTAAACAGCAGATTTCTTGAAAAAGTTTTGATTCAAACTGTTTACCCTGGTCAGTCAGAATCTGTCGACACACACCATATCGCGATACAAATTCTTCAACAAAAATCTTAGCTACCGTTATTGCTTCCATATTCTGAATTGGGTATAACTCTATCCATCTTGTAAATTGGTCACATATTGACAGAATATATTTGTTGTGATTTTTTCTACTTTCAGGAAATGGTCCTAACAGGTCGAGGCTGACACGTTCCATGGGTACTCCTACACGGTTCTGTTTCATTGGTGCTAAAGGGCGAAGTTTTGGAAGCCGTCGTGATTGACATTGCACACACTGTTTACACCAGTTTTCAATGTGTTCTTTATAATTGCACCAGTAAAACCTTTTTCGTACCTTATCCATGGTCTTAGTGCTACCTAAATGACCACCAGTCACATGGTCATGCAATTCTGTTAGTATTTCGTCGCGCATGCCACTTGGAACTAAAATCTGGGAAAAATAAGTGTCGGTTTTAGTGTCCAAATATTTTCTGCATATAACATCCTTATGCAGAAACAAATTGGACCACTGTGATAGGTACGTTTTCGTCTCACTGTCCAAATCTGAAATATATTCCCAGTCTGGACGTTTATTTAATTTCAACCACTTGTACAGGACTGATAACACAGGATCCAGGACCTGGGCTTTCCTCCATTTTTCCATTTCAAGGTCGATTTCACAATTAGTCTGACTATTTCCGTCGGAACAACGGACATCTCTCACATAACCATTAGTAACACATTCTTGAACACACTTAAAAGAATTGGCATTCTCAGCTGCTGAATCCCTATTCTTAACTACTGTCGACGTAGGAGGCTCAGTTGGTAAACATCTGGGCACTCCATATGTCTCCTGCTCGGTAGGCCTTCTCGTAATGTTCGAGAGAGGTGTCCCCATTGAGGACTCCTCCACACGCTCACTTTCAGCTGAGGGACAACTGGCATATCCCTCACAATCGGTTTCCTCTACTGGTCTGTCTGGAGTTGTCTCCCTTTCATCTACAAATTTCATTTTCTGGTCCATGTAGCCACTTACATCTGCTATTTCAGCTTTAGTCAGTCGGCATTGACCTAGATCTGCCTCTTTCATCTGTTCATCTCTTTCTTCTTGTTCTCGTCTCTCACACTGAATGCAAGAGGAACATGGACGTCTTGAAAGCCCGTCAGCATTCTGATGCCGATTTCCGGCACGAAATTGGATGACAAATCTGTATGTACTTAAAACTTCTAGCCATCTTGCTAATTGGCCTGTGGGATTTTTGAACTTCATTAACCAGGACAGGGCTCCATGGTCTGTTCTTACAATAAATGATACACCATACAAATAATGGTGAAAATGCTTTACAGCCTCTACAATAGCCAAAAGCTCACGTCTTGTTACGCAGTATTGGCGCTGGGTTTTGGTTAGACTTTTGCTAAAGTATGCTACGACTCTTTCTTGTCCGTTCTGAAACTGGGAAAGGACGGACCCTGTTCCGACAGCACTCGCATCACAGTCGAGGTAAAACTGATCAGTGGCATTAGGATAACCTAAAACGGAGGCGGAAGATAAGGCTTCTTTTAATGTGTCAAATGCTGTCTGGCACTCTGGGGTCCATTTAAAAGATACACCCTTTTCGGTCAGTTTGTGTAGAGGGGCACATATACTACTAAAGGATTTAACATATCTACGGTAATACGAAGCTAGACCGACAAAGCTCCGTACTTCTTTTACACAGGTGGGTGTTGGCCATTCTTTTATTGCTTTAACCTTGTCGTCACATGTGGCCACACCTGCGGCTGACACTACATGGCCCAAAAATTTTACTTCCTTCTTTAGTAAATGACATTTTTTCGGGGAGAACTTCAGGTTGGCTTCACCAGTACGAATAAGCACGTCATCTAATCTTTGAATATGCTCCTCAAACGTCTTTGAGTAAACGATACAATCGTCTAGATAAATAAGACAGGTTTCATACTGTAAACCGGCCATAATGTGTTCCATCAGTCTCTGGTAGGTGGCAGGCGAGTTTATTAAACCCATCGGCAACACACGGAATGCAAATAAACCTTTCTGGCATACAAACGCAGTCTTGTCCATGTCATCTGGATGATTTTGAACTTGGAAATATCCAGATGTGCAGTCAAGGGTAGAAAACCATTTAGCATCTTGCAAGGCATCTAAGCAGTCTTGGACCCTAGGCAACGGGTACGAGTCTGGGAGAGTAACCTCATTTAGTTTTCTGTAATCAACACATATTCTAATACTGTTATCTTTCTTCTTGATGGGTACTAGTGGAAATGCCCAAGCACTTTTGCTTTTTACCACTAAGTTGTTATCTATAAGTCGCTGCACCTCCGCATCTACTGCATCTTTCATGGCCATAGGGACCCGGCGTGGGGGTAATCGTATAGGTGGGGCCAAACCAGTATTAATGCGGTGCTGTATAATACCGGTGTTTCCTAGGTCAGATTTTGATTTAGAAAAGACAGAAGTATGTTTCAGTAAAAGTTGTTTGACCGCTCTGGACTCATTGGGTGAAAGGTCACTTATACAGTTTTCATACATTTCTTGCATATGCTCAGGAATTGGTGTATTGTCAGGGTTTTGTGGGGTTATGTTACGAATCTTCCCTTTGGGTCCAGGCCTGGCTTCGGGCTCATTGGAGATGGGCTCAGACAGGACGGTCACTGGGTCACAAATGGCTGCAGTCTCACTTTTATACAGCTTGGTCGGGAAACTGTTTAGGTTTATTAAACGAAGGGGAATTTTGTTATAATTGGTGTCAATGACTGCATGTGCAAGGAGAATTCCCTTTTCAGAGAGGTGGTGGTCATATTCTTCTATCATGGCTGTAGAAAAATATGGCAGATCGCCTGAAAACATGCCACAGGTCACCATTTCGCTGCTAGCTGGGATCTCAATGGTTTCCTGCAATGCAATTTTGAAAATAGTAGGCATTTGACTTTCCAAGGTACATTGTATGGTCTGATTTTCAAAACTGAGAAGGCCTTGCCTTATGTCCAGCTGGCAGTTATTTTGGTAAAGAAAATCATAGCCCAAAACAAAAGGTGCATCAATATCTGCAATTAAAACATCTTGCTGATAAACTTGATTTCCTATGTTCAGTGGAATTTTGACAACGCCTTTGCAGGGAATAGGACCACCATCTGCCATTTTCAAGAAATATTTTACGGGCTGTACCACAGCTTGCATATTATCTGACAGAAGTTTGAATTTTTGTGTGTGAATGATGGTAATGGTGCTGCCAGTGTCAATCAAAGCATTTAAAGGCATATTTTCAATATTAATTTGCAAATATAAACCATCATTTAATGTCTGGGCGTTTTCAGGGTCGATAGATTCAGAAAAATCCACTGACGCTTGACCCGCAGCATCAGTTAATGAAAGTTTCCCTGTCGGTTGTTTAACTGTTGATTTGCACTAGGGCCATAACCGTTCCTGTCTCTCTGCCTTGCATTATGGTAGCGGTTAAATGGGTGGTTTTCAGGTGCCTTGTTATTTGGGCATCTCCGCTGAAAATGGCCTGGTTTCCCACAACTGTAACAAACAATGTCTCTGCTTTTCATACTGGCTAATTCCTTTTCCATTTTCTCTAGCCTGGTACTTATTTGGTTTAATGGGTCTGTGGCAGGATTATCCCCCTTAGAACACTGGCGAACTGTGATTGAACGTTTTCTACCGGCCTGAAAAGCTTCAAACTCTAAAGCTAGTTGCGTAGCCTCATTTACACTCTTGGGCTTGCCTTGGTAAACAAACCATTCTAACTCATGCTCATTAAGTGAGTCAATAAAACAATCCTTAGCTATTTGATCTCTTAAATCACTGCTTGCTTGTGGGTAGGCTCTACGTACAAGTCGATTAATGTCCTGTGCAAGCTCTTGCACAGTTTCAGATTTCTTTCTTAACCTTCCTTTAATTTGGGCCCTGTAAAGCTCAGTTTGATTTGTGGGTTCAAATCGTGCAGTTAGAGCTTTTACTAGTTGGTCGTAATCGCTTCTTTGTTCAGGCTTTAAATCGCTTAAAATACTCTGTGCTGCCCCTCTTAAGCTAGTAGCCAATTCCATGGCTTTCACGGTTTTGTCCCATCGATTTAATGTGCTGGTCATATCAAACTGGACTAAATAGTCTAGAAAGCTACTGGTCCCATCATAATTTGCTGGCTTCTTATGGGAAGTTCTATGGTCAAATGTCACATCCCTCTCTGGGTTGGTCCCAGACGTCCTGTACAAAAGTGGTTGGTTGCCTGTCCCTACTCCCTTGCTAGGCTGCCTACTTTCATTCGACTGCATCCCAGTGTCCAGAGGGCTTATCTTCTGAACAGATGCATAATTCTGTCGGTCCTCACCCCGATTCGGTAAGCCTTGTTGAATCGAGAACTCAGGAGATACTCCAACCCCCGATGCAGGGTTCCGCGCCAGCCCACAGCTCCCCTCTGCTTCTCCGGGTAAAGGCGGTGGCATCTCAGCTCCAGCATGACCAACCACTCGTCTCATGATTGGTGAACTTGACCTTTCACCTCGGATAGGCTGGTTTTCCCCATCACCTACCCCTACATAGCGAGTAGCCTCACGTCTAGATCCTCCCGTCAAAGTGGCCATCTCCGTTATGATGTTTTCTTTTAAGGTCCCAGCAGAAGCTAGCATTTCCTTTAAAATGCCCATTCTGTGACTCCATGGAGACTTCCTAGACCCAGGGGCTTCTTCGGCAGATGACAACCTGGGTGATTTCCCGCCAAGAGGTAGGACTTCTTGGCCTTCAGCTATATCATCTTGGTTTTGACGCCTAAAATTAAAAACAACCTCCCCACTTGGGGTCCCTAATTCGGCAAGGGAATAGGACAGGCGGGGTTGTGTCCCCGAAAATGGCCTGGGGGTTTGAACGGAAGTAGAGCTTTGAGGTTCTGGTTCCTGTGGCTCTTGGTCTGTCATTTTGGTGAGATAAAAGGTAACAAAAGGGTATTTCTGAGAGAGAAGTTGGAGATGTCACTTAACCTCTGGTTACATAAATAGTTCAGTGAGACAAAAATGTATCTGATTTACAGTACAAATTTAGTGAGACGGAAGATGGATTGAATAGTCTATTGAGACTTTACAAAAAGTTCAGTTTTATAAAGTGGTTTAGTGAAACCACATTCAATAGTTCAGTGAAACATTTACTTTAATAGTTAATTGAGACTGGGACATATGAGACATAATGAGACTTGCTGGTGAGACACTATGAGACTGTTTTGTGATAAACTACGAAATTACAAATGCCTGCTGCAGGCAGTCAGCAAAAGAATTACATACAGAACAATTTGTTCCTCGAAATAAATTTCTTCTTCAAATTCATTGGATGGAATTACTAAATCATCACAGTATAACATTTTCTTATGTCAAGAATTTAGACAAATAACAATAATCAAACAGAATTGAGTAACACAAGGAAACTGGAGGTTTTCACTGGAAACGTGAAAATCTAGGCAGTCTCACTGGAAACGTGAGACCCAAATCTCACTGGAAATGTGAGACTGATATGGCAAATCTCACTGGAAATGTGAGCTATAGGACCTCTCACTGGGGATGTGAGACCATTTTGTACCAGGCTCAATTCTGTTCTATATATTGTTATTTCACCCCAAAATTTTGGCTTATATTTGGCCCTGAAGAAAATCAGCCATTCAAGGGAGATAAACTATCTGGGAAGTGCATACAGAAATAACTGGCTTTATTTCCCTTACTTCACTGTAAACAACTGATGTCTCTTGGTAGCAGAGGCTCCAAAGTTATTCAGAATTTTGAAACATCTTTACATTTTTTTTTTCAACTTATTAATTAATATATTTATTTATTTATTATTTTTATTATTAACCAGAGGCAACTGACAAAAAGAAATTGATACTCACAAAACTCTATACTTTTGGAAAATGTCAACAATCCACTGGTAACATGGATAACCACAGGAAAACACAATCGGATGGAAAAAATATGAAAAGGAACTGGAATGAATATTCGATCCCACCACGCTGCCACCAGTGTGCCAACCCGACGGTCTATCCCTCAAGTCGGAACCCAAGGGGTAGTGGTTGCACAGATCCGATTGTGTTAAAATAAGAACCAAGGCCGAGCTTCTTCAACACATTTTTATTTAAACATCATGTTATTTTAACTCTTGGGTACTGGCTGAGCTATGACGATGTACACTTCACTATAAACACAAGGTAACACAAGGGGAAAGGGGAAACAGTGTGGCTACAGGAGTGGGTGGGGAAAGTTGGGGGGACAAATTCTGCAGAATTTGTTAAAGTGCAGAATTAATGCATTTTTATACAACTTCTCAGGGTTTTATTTTATTTCTAATAATTTTATAAGTTTCTCACCAAAAGTAAGTTGATCTAAAACTCAGAGGAGAATGACAGATCTTCAATATTGGGATTTCTAAAATACTTGAAATGGCGTGGATGCGGCTGTCCAGACGTTTTCGGAGACACAACCCCCGGAACGCTGGAGGTGACCCCATATATAGTATCGTGACCCTGGTCGTTGTGGGTCGTTTGGGTCGCAAGCCCAGCGCGCGGGGTCATATGAGGTCGTCGTGACCCGGAAGTGGTTACGGTATCTCAAGCGAGACGTGCGCAGAAGGACCACGCTACAAATTGACAAGCTCGAAACAATTACGAATTTAAAAACGTTAATTCTGGCCAAAATAATCGGAATGAATTGCAAACTAACGAAGAGAGAGTTGAAACTAAAGTTATTCTACTTGGGACTCGGCGGTCAATGAACAACAATGACCCGAAATGTACAAAAATTGACTCGGAAGCGGCGACGAATTAAGAAAGCCATGTGACCGTAATGAACCAAACAGGTGAAAGTAAACCTCAAGCCTTAACTCGCCACAATATTATATCTTCCAAAATAAATTCATATCTAGAACCATCAATATTCAAGGCTTTATAAGCCTTTTAAAGAAACAAGAGGCCCAAATGGGCCTGATATCGCTCACCTGGCTATTGTGCAACGGGACCATTCTGATACAAAATTGGTCCAATTCCACTGAGAATTTCTCATTTTCACATTTTGTTACTTTTAGTAACAGAGGCCAACTTGCCTGGTCTTTATATATTTACTTTTGAAACACCTCAATGCAAGAATCATTTTGCCACAAATTTCATCAAAATCCATTCAGGGGTTACTGAGATATTGCCAGTTTCATGTTTTGTGCTATTTTTAGTAACGGCAGATGGCGGCCATCTTGGATTGCTAAAATGCAAAAAATCGAAAAGCCTTCATGCAAGGACCATTTTGACACAAATTTGGTCCAGTTCCATTGAGATTTTCTGATTTTCACATTTTTCTATTTTTAGTAACAGAGGCCAATATGACTGGTCTACAGTTAGATATTTTTGAAACATCTCAATGCAAGAATCATTTTGACACAAATTTCATCAAAATCAATTCAGCAGTTACTGAGATATTGTCATTTTCATGTTTTGTGCTATTTTTAGTAACGGCAAATGGCGGCCATCTTGGAATGCCAAAATGCAAAAAATCGAAAAAGCTTAATTAAAGGACCATTCTGACACAAAATTAATCCAACTCCATTGAGATTTACTAATTTTCACATTTTTCTATTTTTAGTAACAGAGGCCAATATGAATGGTCTACAGTTAGATATTTTTTGAAACAGCTCGATGCAAGAATCATTTTGACACAAATTTCGTCAAAATCCATTCAGCGGTTACTGAGATATTGTCATTTTCATGTTTTGTGCTATTTTTAGTAACGGCAGATGGCGGCCATCTTGGAATGCCAAATTGCAATTAATCAAAGCGACTTCATGCAAGGAACATTCTGACACAAAATTGGTCCAATTCCATTAAAGGGTTCTTGAGTAATTGTCATTTTTATGTTTGTGCTATTTTTAGTAACACCAGATGGCGGCCATCTTGGAATGCCGAATTGCAATAAATCGAAACGGCTTCATGCAAGGAACATTCTGACACAAAATTGGTCCAATTCCATTCAAGGGTTCTTGAGTAATCGTCATTTTTATGTTTGTGCTATTTTTAGTAACGGCCCCCATGGTGGCCATCTTGGATAGTCAACTGGCACAAAATTGAAATAATTCCATTCAAGAACCATTTCTGACCAAATCTTGTCAGAATTGGTTGCATTTTCTTTAGATATTGACATTTGAGCAAAATCGGCCTTGTAAACGCTAAGTAGGTCACTGTGACCTAATTCCGCTATAGATTTTTTTTATTTTTACAATTTTCAATATCAAGGTCCCACCTATGTTCCATGCAAACTTTCAACCAAATATACCAAATGGTTCTGGAGAAGAAGTTGATTTTGTTGTTTTTGCTATTTTTAGTAACGGTGGCCATCTTGGATTTTCAACCTGACCCAATTTTACAATTCTGAGACCCTGGAGTCAGGTCATGCTCCATGTGAAATTTGAGAACCATGGGATCAGTAGTTTTAGAGAAGAAGTTGTTTGAAGTTGTTTAAATAGGTCATTTTTTGACATTGGCATTTGAGCAAAATTACACACGTAAACAGAAAGTAGGTCACTGTGACAAAACTCCGCTACAGATTTTTTTCATTTTTACAATTTTGAATACCAAGGTTTCACTGATGTTCCATGCCAAAATTCAGACAAATATACCCAGTGGTTCTGGATAAGAAGTTTATTTTGTTGTTTTTGCTATTTTTAGTAACGGCGGCCATCTTGGATTTTCAACCTGACCCAATTTTACAATTCTGAGACCCTGGAGTCAGGTCATGCTCCATGTGAAATTTGAGAACCATGGGACCAGTAGTTTTACAGAAGAAGATGTTTGAATATTTGTTTTTAGGTGTTGACGGACACAATCCGTGACGACGCACGACGCACGACGCACGACGCACGCCGGACGCATTGGTATGACAATAGCTCACTATGGCCCTTCGGGCCAGGTGAGCTAAAAAATGCTAAGTGAGAGATATATTTCCTACATTAACAATAGGGTAAGTAATTTTTTAAAGAAATGGTCTCCTCTGTATAATTATTTCTTTCCAAATAGTGATTTTGAGTGAGTTTCGATGTCCCTGATCGGTTTTGATTCCCATTTGTTTTCACGCCGGCCTTCTACCAGAGTGGCTAACATACTTCAGAACGGAAGTTATGCGTGGATATTCAGCCACATGCAGAGCTTCTGTTCTCTTGTATAGGACATTTCAATTACTCTATCTGAGATATATGGTACTTGACAAACTTCAAGCTGTCTATTTAAAATTGTTGAGGAAAACACACACACAAACCTGCATATACCATTCTATTAACTCTCAGGCTCTTTGCCTGCTCATCTCTCTTTTCTTTTCTCTCAAATAGTTCAGGAATAGTATTCGCTGTTAAATGACATTTATATCTATATGTTCTTATTACAATGTTGTATGAATATGTTTGCATATGTATTATTGAACAATGTTTATTCTAAATAAAAAAAAAAAAAAAAAAAAAAGTTTTGAGCTATATTTCCAACAAACTGCACCATGTTAAGGTCTTCCTTCAAAAGGTAAACAATTAGTGAGAACAAATGAATATTGTGGAAAAGATACCTAATATTTCTGGGTTTCTGATGACATTTCCAATTTGTTTCAGCGCCTGGGCCCCGGCTTTCTGTACTCTCACGTGTGAGTCTGTGAGCACCTCTGTGAGCTTGGGTACGATACTGGGTAGACAGGCTGATAGCTGCTTTGGAGCACAATATGCCATTGACCCCAGAAGTTCCACAGCACCTGAAAGTATCAGTAATAGTTTTAATTGGATTTGTCCATGAATTATAATAGCTTCCAGAATAAAAAATGTTTTATCATTATTTCTTTTATTTTTTTAATTTTGACATGAAAATTGACAAAATTTTAAATTCTTCATGGAAGCACTGCCATTAAAATCACCATAGCAAGTCAATTCAAATGAGATAACACATATTAAGGTGACATACTGTGTCCACTTTGTCCAAAACTACAGTCTGGTACACATACTAAATCAATTACAGCCAACATTTTGGCGGTAACTTAAAGTTTGAGTGAGCTCATTTTACTATAATAATTACTTGGTAGGCCCACTACAGCGGACTGTCAACCTGACCATTATACGCTGAGTGAGCTTATCTTGTGCTAATAGATATTTGGTAGGCTATTACTGACTGCTCTGTCGGTAATCATCATAATGCAGTAGCAGAAGTATAAAGTGGCTGTTGGATTCTTGCTCAAAATTTGACAATGTTGTTGTAGTAGTATAGTGTCAAACTTAAGGCAGTTTCTAAGCCTCAAAATAAAGTGTTGTTGTCTTGCTGCAGTAACATTAAATGATAAATGCGTACTTTATCGTCTCTCCTCTGCGGGAATTTAAGCTTATGTCACAATCCGGAGCTGGTGCTTATCCTGATGTGACAACATTGTGGCCGTAGTTCATTCCACTATTTAGCTCAGGTCATTATATAATTAGTCAAACAAATTATATAGTCATTGTTTTTATTTGTTTTTATCTCATGCGAGTCAATTGAATAATACATAATGTCTGGAGCTTACCAGCTTTGGTTCTCCAGGAGTCCTCTTCCAAACCCTTCAACAGGGATGGCAGAACCAGCTTGACACCATGTGCCGTCAACATTCCCATCACAGCTTTGGAGGTCTCATCTGCTGCCTATGATAAAGAGACAGTGTGTTATGGCATAATTTTCCATAAATATGGTACTTTCATGAGCCCAGACTGACAAATTTTGTATTCATATAAATGGGAATACCTCCAAGGATGTTAATTCTTATCAAGAAGAATCTGTCAATCATTTTAAAGAAGAAAGAATGTGCCCCACACAGGAAAAAATTCTTTCTTTAAGAGTAGCTCCCATTTCAAATTTGCTCCATACAGAAGCAAACTGCCCAATAAAACTTTGGCCCTGCATCTGTTATCATGCATAATATGAACCATATACATCATTTGGTTTGGAAATTGTGAGCTCTTTGGAAACTTCCATGTAAAACTTTAATGTAAAATTTCCAAGTCCATGACCATGACGTTGACCTTCAGATCATGGGCTTGGGCTGGGGTATTGCTGAGCTATATCTATTATCAAACTAAATATGAACCAAATCTATCATATGGATTGGAAAAATTGAGCTGTTAAAAAACTTTAACTTAAATGTGGACGCCGACTCCAACTGCAACACCGACGCCAAGGCCGATGGCAGGGCTAGTGCAATAGCTCTTCCTGGACTTTGTCCAAGCGAGCTAAAAATGTGGAGCTTTTGCAGTGCCAAAGCTCCACAGTTGTTTTTTTTTCACCAAAAAAAATATGGGCACAGTTGAATGTACAAGAAGAGTATTAGAATCCTTGGCTTATGCTCTGTCAAGCTAACAATGCTTTAAACAGCCAGGCCCTGGTCTATTTACCTCTCTAACATACTGGTTGGCATCACCAAAGCAGAGTAGGAGATGTGGCAATATATGTACAACATACGGCTCAAAAAGTTTTCCCAGCATAGTACACATCATCTCGTATGCAAACAGGGCCCCTGTAAATGCAGTAATGTGGTTTTAGAAGAAATACGTCTCAATAATGAAATCGTAGCAGTATTGGCAGTTTACTTAATTTAGATTCCTTGCCCTCTGCGACTCTGTAGGAACTGAAGTAGAGTGGGAACACTTTCTGTAGAGGTCATTTGAGCCAGAAAGAATTTGCAATTTTTGCGGTCACAAATTGCATTTTACAGCTCCGTTGACATGTTGCCAATAAAAAAATTTACAACTATAAAAGTGATTATTTACCTATCCAAATGACAATTTTGAGAACAGTTAACCTCTAAAGGGTTGTAAACTCATCAGTTTTTGTCTGTGCATTGTGAAGGATACACCAGGGTTGCCACTTATCCTCCACTTCAAATTATCCTGACTTTTCCCTGACATTTTACAGTTTTCCATACCCTTTTTACAGATCCAAAAGTTAATTTTACTTTTTACCTCAACAGTGCCAACTGTATCACTTGAAAAAGGGGTGGTGTACCCTTTGAGGAAAGAATAATGCTTCCTCAGAGCCAATACACAGTTCCGAGAATAGCCTCTAAGCTCCGCCTGCTTAGTTACTGTTACTACGTCTCACAAGCTTACACAAATATGGCGGAAAAACAAATGACAAATGCAAGTGTCTGCTAAATCTTGGCGATATACATGTATGGCAAAAAATCAGCCTCCTCATGACCTACACATGGCAGTTGGCACATCATGCATTTCCGATGCGTTCTGTTCTTGCAGAGCAAGGTAAGTTTATTAAAAGTGGTGTTATTTTGTTTTCTTTAAACAGATATACATCCCTTCATTGACTGTAAGGTAGAATCACAGACTTATGTTGGATATTAACAACATGCGATTTGTTTGTGAGACTATGTCACATGCTAAGTTATCATTGCATTGGCCAGGTATACCCTATCATGTGATTTTGAGTGACATTCTGGGTGTGGCTCAGAATTGTGTATTCTTGCACACCAGATAAGAGAATCCGCATGCTTCACCTGTACCTACAAATCTTATCTCACTCATGTTATCTCACCCAGGACCGGATAAAAATCACGAGCTGTCAATGCATTAGTTGTATTGGAGCTCACGTACCTGCGTCGCCAAGTGACATTGGCTTTTTTGATAATGACGTCAGTTTATGCACGCAAGGTGTTGACGTAAAGAGCCGAATGGCGGTCGTTGAAAGCGGTGCCTTCTTTCAAAATCAAATTGAAACCTCTCAAGCACTAGAATTACGCATTTAAACAAGTTCTAAAGTTAAAACGAAATGTGGTGTGCAAGAAAGTATCTATTATGGATGTGAGTTGCTGATAGAAAAATTCGTCAATGGGGATCACTGTTCGGCATCACTCGGCAAGCCTCGTGATGCCGAACAGTGACCCTCGTGACGGATTTTTCTATCCACACCTCACACCCATGAAAGATACTTATATTCTTTCCTTTAAAAGTAGCCTCCAATGAGGAGGGAGATGTGCCTCGACTATCTCTCTAGAAAGTACATCCTTTCCCTTTCAACAGAATAAGTAATATAAGCCGCGACACGACAAAACCAACAATGTGGTTGTGCGCCCTACACAGACTCAGATCTGCCTGGGCATCTGCCCTTTGCGATCAGACTCTTCGCTAGGCGCGAGAGAGGTAGCTAAGAGTCTAAGCTATGTCCATGCGGACAGGGAAGACTCTGATCAGACTGGGCAGATGCCCAGGCTGATCTGAGACTGCACTGAGTGCACAACCACATTGTTGATTTTGTCTTGTCGCGGCTGGTATATTTTCTAAAGACTGTCGTAGCTATTTGCTGTCCAATTTCCTGACTTTCCAAGTTTCCCTGACCAACCACAAAGTTCATTTTCCACATGTTTTTCCCTGGCCATGGCAACCCTGTAGACTTGCTTCAAAATATGAACAGTTGAGGTGTCACAATATTTAGGGTAAATACAGTACCTTCTCTTCTACGAGGGTTCTTCTTATCTTTCACAGCCTCCTCCAGTGTCGTCATGATCTCTAACTGTTTAAGGGCTGTAATTCCCAGACCCCTGACCAGTCCAGCCAGGCCGTAGGCTGCCCCCTTCCTCTCTCCGTAGTTCTCTGATTCTAGAAGCAAGTCTAGAAGTTTCTGTACTAGTTCTGGGGCACCAGATTTGATAGCAGGCACCAGTGGGGGTAGACAGTTGGCTACAGACTGTTGAACCTACAACAGAGACAGAGACCTCCAGATAACAGGAATATTTCACACAGGGTATAATCGGTTCCGCTAATTTTTGCTTCCTGCAGAGACTGTACATAATATTTGGCCTCTGCCGAGACTGTCCGCGATCTCTTGCTTCCTGCCGAGACTTCTGTACATGATAAATGGCTTCCTGCAGAGACTGTCCGCATGATTCTGCTTCCTGCCGAGGCTCTCGGCAAGAAGCAGAGTCACGTGGACAGTCTCGGCAGGAAGCAGAATCATGCGGACAGTAGTCTCTGCAGTAAGCAAGAGTTTGCGGACAGTCTCGGCGGATGCCAAATATGACGGACAGTCTCTGCAGGAAGCAAAAATTGGCGGAATCAATTATACCCTGTGTTTCATGGTAATTCTGAGATATTTTTTTTTTTATTTCTCAATGAAAACAAGTACTGACCCCATATCAGAACCGTCTTACCAAGATGAGGGATCATAACATATGTTTTTATGGAGAAATATGGAAAACTATTCCTAATTCATATCTGTTGCCCTTCTTATTAGGAGTACTGCATACAAACAATTTAAAAACGCCTCCAATATCTAAATCAAAGGTATAGATACACATAAAAATTTTCATGCAAATTCTAGTTTTGTTGATGTTTGAAAAACAAGAATTCCATGGAAGTTGGTGTCTTGCCTGTCAGTGCATTTACACAAAATGGAGCTAAACCACAAAATTCCACAAAAGTTTACACAATGCCACCACTGCCAACAATGATACTAACAAACTGGAAAGGTAATATCTGTCCTGTATCAGAGCTCCAGATAAGAGGGGGTACTGAGGATAATTCAAAGATAATTTTTTTTAATTCTCGACGAAAACATATGTTGTGACCCCTCATTAGAACCGTCTTGACAAGACGGTTCTAATGATGGGTCAAAAAATATGATTTTGTGGAGAAATATGGATAAATATCCCCAAATTATCTCTGTTACCCCTTCTTATCTGGAGCACTGCCTGCATTCTGCTACTTTTTAATACAGGCTAGACAAACACTGTGAGTGATATATGAACTTACATGATATAAGCCCCGACACGACAAAACCAATAAAGTGGCATGTGTGTCCAGCGCATACTCAGATCAGCCTGGGCATCTGCCCAGTCTGATCAGAGTCTTTGCTTGGCCCTTAAAGGGTAGCCAAGGATCTAAGCTAGGTCCATGCGGACAGGGAAGACTGATCAGACTGAGCAGATGCCTAGGCTGATCTGAGTCTTCACAGGGGACACATGCCACTTGTTGGTTTTGCCGTGTCGCGGCTCATATAAGAACTCACCTCTTGTGAAGGTGTTGAGAGAGCTGATATGAGCTGACCCACTATAGGCTTGACTTTGGGATTGTCCTTGTCAAGATGTTTGGCTAGGGAACCCATGAGAATCACAATACTTTGCCTCACAGCGTCATAGCTGGCTGTCCCAGGGGCGTTGGAGAGAAAATCTTCAAATACTGGCAGTAGTTCTGAGACATTGTCCTGAAATATTTTATGGTTATCCTTATTATCCTAATTACAGGGCCAGATTAACCAATTCCTAAAATTATCCTAAAAGGGGGGGTATCAATAACGTGGGTTTTCTGCATCCTACCAAAGTTTTATTTTTTTGATTGATGTTATACTCTAGTGTGTCTAGTTTATTGAACCATATGTGACTTTGGTCGGAAAGCCCTAGTTACTGAGCTATGGGTCCAAAGAAGTGGGTGGGGTAATCCAACATGGTTTTAGCCTGTCTTGTAAAAACATTCTCATTTGGTAGAAGAGTACAGCAGACAGACAGGATTTGATAAAATGATTAACAGAACATCTAAACTATATTTCCATATCATTTTATTTGGTCTAATTTGAACATAGGTTGTCAAAAAAGACTTCCTTTGACATTTAGCATTTTTTGATATTTTTGACCTCAATTTTCAATATTTCTTGGCCTTATTGGTAAATGAACAGACATGTTATCATCAAACTCATGTCAAGGAAGAACCTTGAGAAGGACATTCAGATGATGTGACCAGAATATCACAATAGCATAGTTTTCATGGTCGACTGAACACATAAACTTGCTTGGAAGATGGTTTTCTTTCTATTTTGACCTAGAATTACGAACCTTTGGTCAAATTACTATTTTAACTGCTATATTATGCCCCACGTCCCCGCCACTAAAGGTGAGGGAATACATATTGGCTTCAGTGCGGATCTCGTTGGCATCTGCAATTGTGTACGTGTCACATATTAAGTCCTTCTGTGACCTTGGAAACAAGGTCAAGGTCATCAAAATCTGACCTTGACCTTGTTTCCAAGGTCAAAGTATGTGACCCAGACACAGATGCAGACGCCAAGGAGATCCCATCTGAAGCCAATATGTATTCTTTCACCTTTAGTGACCGGGGTGTAAGGCATAATATAGCACTTAAAATAGTAATTTGGCCAAAGGTTCGTAATTCTAGGTCAAAATTAAATGAAAAAAAAAACAGCTTCTGAGCAAGTTTATGTGTTCAGTCGACCATGAAAACTAGATCATTGTGAAATTCTGGTCACATCATCCGAATGTCCTGGTCAGGGTGCTTCCTTGACATTAGTTTGATGACAACTGGTCTGTTTATTTAACCATAAGGCCAAGAAATATTGAAAATTGAGGACAAAAATATCAAAAAATGTTGAATGTCAAAGGAAGTCTTTTTTGACAACATATATTCAAATTAGACCAAATAAAATGATATGGAAATATAGTTTAGATGTTCTGTTAATCATTTTATCAAATTCTGTCTGTCTGCTGTACTCTTCTACCAAATGAGAATGTTTCTACAAGACAGGCTAAAACAATGTTGGATTACCCCACCCACTTCTGTGGACCCATAGCTCAGTAAGTAGGGCTTTCCGACCAAAGTCACATATGGTCCAATAAACTAGACACATTGGAGTATACCATCAGTTAAAAAAAGAAAACATTGGTAGGATGCAGAAAACCCACCTTATTGATACCCCCACCTTTGAAGAAGTTTTTTTAACCTATCCTGTTTGCTGATGTATTCAGGTACAATAGGACACAAGGGCAACAAGAGCAGTCCAGACAGGCAGCCCGACCCTCAATATACGGCTAGCAGGAACACTGTATATACGAAGACAAGATCACAAATGTGTACATATTACTGACATTTATGAATGGTCTTATGGTTTACTTGATATAAAAGTCAATATACAAGACTCAAACACAGGCACTGTCATAGCATGAACAACTGATCGTAGATTTAACCCTTTAAGAGCCAACTACTAAAATAGTTCAATTTGCAAACATCATAAATCCAGATGAGGCGGCTCATAATGAGCTGCTTTATCTGAATCTACATTGTTTGCCGACTGACTAGTCTGTTGAATTCTCCTTCTGATTTAGCTTGGAAGTTGGACATATCACTTTTTGGAATTTTGCAGACATAAATTTTGTCATCTGCTTTTTTAGCACTGTCTGCTTATTTGACTCTTTAAGAATTAACACATAATTTGGTCCTGATAATGAAACATCATGCACACACAATTTCATGTTTGCAAAGTACATCCTATGAATATGTTAAGTCATGTTGAGCTTACCTTTCCATGGACATTTATTGCAGCAAGTGCTGCTGCTCTCATGTGTGACCTCACATCTGCACTACGATCTCGCAGACCTTTCTGTACATAGAAATGAAACAAGGGAAGTAACTGATCATGTGGCAGTATGGGAGAAATTTTCTCCAGTGCCATGGCGATACCACATCGTGCAGGCCAGTTGTCTTGCTGTTGCTGATCTGATATAACACGGCCAAAGTCATCAAGAATTGGTGGTGGTAACTGGAAAATAGCAATTATATCATTACTTTATTTGAATTTTACATGTATTTTGGTAAGTTGAGAATATGCCTTTGAAAAATATGTATTCGCATACAAATAAGAAATATATTTAACGTTTGAGCTAATCTGGAATTCTTATGGGCAATTCCACTAAACTATAGCTGCTTTAACAGTAATCTTACTTTGTTGCATTTCAGAAAATATATCTTTCACAGTTATCTAAATTTGCTTAATTTCAGACCAGAATGGCTTTAATTTTGTGTGTGGATTTCTTTAAATCTTGATGATGCTACACCAATATTGTGTGTGTGTGTGTGTGTGTGTGTGTGTGTGTGTGTGTGTGTGTGTGTGTGTGTGTGTGTCCATCTCCTTGCTCCCTAACAGCCCCCTCTCTTCCTCCCAAACACACACAAATCAGACACCAATGCAATATCCCACCTCTATATTCATGGTTTATCAATACTGTAATCCAAAATTTCTCACCTCTGACTTTTCCTCATATTTCTGAAGTAACTGTTCTATGATTGGAGCTATATATTCCCCATGATGCTCAAGGGTCTCGGCCAGCGTCTCCGCCGCAGCCTTTCTTACAATCTCCTCGTCATGAATCACATCATCCACCAGGGGGCTGCACATGTCCTCATAGGGCTCCTCAAGGTTTAGAGATTCTAGTAAACTAAAACATAAGAAACAATTCAAGGTGAATGGGTATACTGTACCTCCATGTATTTCTGTTATTTCTTACAAAAGGAAGCAGCTTCTGTTACTTAGGGGATAATTGTATTAAAAATTGTCATTTGGGGAGGTATATTGTCGGATTTATGGTCCAAAATTTCACTTTGCAATATGCGACCATAAAACTGAAAATTTACCACCCCATATGACAATTTTTAAT
The DNA here is from genome assembly GCA_963989385.1 of Ctena decussata. NCBI lineage: Eukaryota > Metazoa > Mollusca > Bivalvia > Lucinida > Lucinidae > Ctena > Ctena decussata. The sequence continues at coordinate 9,601,289 of OZ022511.1, forward strand.
ACAGTCATGCCAATTCTAATGCACTTTTCACATTTTCACCTTTAAAAGTATGCTACTTATGGCCAAAAGCAAATGCTTTCAGCAACATAAAACTAGACGTCAGCAAATGGGAAGCAACTTTATGTAATGACGTTGGCTTTGTTGCAAATTTTTGATGTTATCTAATCAGGCGTTGTGTTACATATGTAAGTGCATTAGATTTCCTGTTTGCTTCCTTAAATGATGAGTCCCTTCCAAAAATGGGTCTACTCTTAAAGGAAAGAAGTTGCTCAACAGCAACTTCTTTCCTTTAAGAATTGACCTCCATTGAAAAGGCAGAAAAAAATGAAAATGATAGAGTTGCTTTCCCAGAAAGATAAGCATTCTTATTAAGGCATATTATTCAGACTAACCTGCACAGAGACAATAATTTGATGACGTAGAATACAAAGGAAGCAAATCTGATATTTCAATTTTCGTCCCTTGTCATTGGGGGTCAATTTAAAAAAAAAAGACTTTGTTCTTCTAGGAGTACTTTCTTTCTTTTAAAAATAGCTCCATGTTGGAAGGGTTTTGTCTTCATGACCATCATAAAGGAAGTCACAAAAGTTGTTCCCTTTTGCAACAAGAGGCCCAAATGGGCCTGATATCGCTCACCTGGCTTTTGTGCAATGGGACCATTCTGATACAAAATAGGTCCAATTCCAGAGATTTTCTCAATTTCACATTTTGCTCATTTTAGTAAAAGAGGCCAACTTGTCTGGTCTTTATATATTTACTTTTGAAACACCTCAATGCAAGAATCATTTTGCCACAAATTTGATCAAAATCCATTCAGGGGCTACTGAGATATTGTCAGTTTCATGTTTTGCGCTATTTTTAGTAACGGCAGATGGCGGCCATCTTAGAATGCCAAAATGCAAAAAATTGAATAGCTTTCATGCAAGGACCAATTTGACACAAAATTGGTCCAGTTCCACTGTAATTTTCTAATTTTCATATTTTGCTAATTTAAGTAACAGAACCCAACTTGACGGGTTGATATTTGTTAATATTCGAAACACGTCAAAGCAAGAATCATTTTGCCACAAATTTCGTCACAATCGCTTCAGTGGTTAATGAGATGTTGTCATTTTCATGTTTTGTGCTATTTTTAGTAACGGCAAATGGCGGCCATCTTGGAATGCCAAAATGCCGGAAATCGAAAAAGCTTAATGAAAGGACCATTCTGACAGAAAATTAGTCCAATTCCACTGAGATTTTCTAATTTTCACATTTTTCTATTTTTAGTAACAAAGGCCATTATGACTTGTCTATATTTAGTTACTTTTGAAACATCTCAATGCAAGAATCATTTTGACACAAATTTCATCAAAATCTATTCAGCGGTTACTGAGATATTGTCATTTTCATGTTTTGTGCTATTTTTAGTAACGGCAGATGGTGGCCATCTTGGAATGCCAAATTGCAATTAATCGAAATGGCTTCATGTAAGGAAAATTCTGACACAAAATTGGTCCAATTCCATTCAAGGGTTCTTGAGTTATTGTCATTTTATGTTTGTGCTATTTTTAGTAACGGCAGATATCGGCCATCTTGGAATCCCAAATTTCAATTAATCGAAACGGCTTCATGCAAGGAACATTCTGACACAAAATTGGTCAAATTCCAATCAAGGGTTCTTGAGAAATTGTCATTTTTATGTTTGTGCTATTTTTAGTTACGGCAGATGTCGGCCATCTTGGAAAGCCAAATTGCAATTAATCGAAACTGCTTCATGCAAGGAACATTCTGACACAAAATTGGTCGAATTCCATTCAAGGGTTCTTGAGTAATTGTCATTTTTATGTTTGTGCTATTTTTAGTAACAGCCCCCATGGTGGCCATCTTGGATAGTCAACTGGCACAAAATTGAAATAATTCCTTTCAAGGACCATTTCTGACCAAATCTGACCAGAATGGATTGCGTTTTCTTGAGATACTGACATTTGAGCCAAATCGGTCTTGTAAACGCTAAGTAGGTCACTGTGACCTAATTCCGATATAGATTTTTTTCATTTTTACAATTTTAAATCCCAAGGTCCCATTAATGTTCCACGCAAACTTTCAACCAAATATACCAAATGGTTCTGGAGAAGAAGTTGATTTTGTTGTTTTTGCTATTTTTAGTAACGGCGGCCATCTTGGATTCTTGACCTGATCCAATTTTACAATTTTGAAACCCTGCAGTCTGGTCATGCTCCATGTGAAATTTGAGACCCATGGGTGCAGTGGTTTTAGAGAAGAAGTTGTTTGAAGTCGTTTGAATAAGTCGTTTTTTGACATTGGCATTTGAGCAAAATTACACTCATAAACAGAAAGTAGGTCACTGTGACAAAACTCCGTTACAGATTTTTTTTCATTTTTACAATTTTGAATACCAAGGTTTCACTGATGTTCCATGCCAAAATTTAGACAAATATACCCAGTGGTTCTGGAGAAGAAGTTTATTTTGTTGTTTTTGCTATTTTTAGTAACGGCCGCTATCTTGGATTTTCAACCTGACCCAATTTTACAATTCTGAGACCCTGGAGTCAGGTCATGCTCCATGTGAAATTTGAGAACCATGGGACCAGTAGTTTTACAGAAGAAGATGTTTGAATATTTGTTTTTAGGTGTTGACGGACAAATTCCGTGACGACGCACGACGCACTCCGGACGCATTGGTATGACAATAGCTCACTATGGCCCTTCAAGCCAGGTGAGCTAAAAACGGCAGAAAACATGTAGGTCCTGTACACCATCAGAAATAATGGCATGCCCTGACCAGTGTATATGTACACAAAGTAACATAGTTATGCAGTTTTGTTACGCTTCAACAGAGACTTCACATAGGCATACATGTATAACAGTGCTAAGATGAATTTTACAAATTCAAATTTAAATACAAATTCAAATTTTGGGGTTATGATTTTACAGGTCATGAAAAAGTAAATGGCAGAGTTACATCAATTGAAAGTGCACCTTAAATTGCTGCTATTAAATCTGCTGCATGCAAAAATCACCAATATTAATACATTCTGAAAATTTGCATTATTACAGTATGTCCGATACATACCTTTCTGCTAGTGCTTTGACATTTTCATCCACATCAAATGACGTCACCCAGACCCTCTGTGCTATCCTCAGGCCCAGTTCAAAGTTGTCGTCTATGTTTGGTAATACTGGTACCAGACAATGTAATGCCTACAGATGCAAAAGAACCATAATTTCTATTAATATTAAAACAAAAATTCTGTGGAAGGTGAGCATTGTCACAAGAGCTGTAACCTGACAGCATAGCTTGCCTGAACTGTTACTTGCCCATCACACAGGCACAGATATAATCTGTGATCTTGCGTATGAGGGTCATTATGGGGGTGTGGCTTGCACTGCATATAACTTCAGGCAAGCATGTACATGTCAAGTACAGGGTGCTTCATAATACCTGATACTATTTTCCGACTTAATAACTTCCTTGTAAAGGAAACTGTAGAAACATGCAATTTAATATTTTTGAAAGCAGGCGTATATGAGCCACGACGTGGGAAAACCAACAATGTGGTTGTGCGCCCAGCGCAGACTCAGATCAGATTCTTCACTTAGCGCTTAAAGGGTAGCTAAGACACTAAGCTACCTCCATGGGGACAGCGAAGATTCTGATCAGACTGGGCGGATGCCCAGGCTGATCTGAGTCTGCGCTGGGCGCACAATCACATTGTTGGTTTTCTCGCGTCGCGGCTCATATAAGCTTTTGCAGGTATTTCAAGAAAAATGTCAATTTATGGATATTTTTGGTCAGATGTTGGCACGAAATTTCTGCCCTTATTAACCCTACTGATGCAAAATCAATTACTTTCATTTGAATGAATGAACAGCAGGAGGTATTCTCCGACCTAAGGATGTAGCTGAATTAAGTTATCTAACTGAAGATAAATGAATGGATTCTGCATATGCAAACCATGGTTTAAATGTCAGCTCTTCCTTAACTTTCATTCAGGCGAGCTACAAACAGAGTTACAAAATCTGCTTCCTATTTACTGAGTATGAAACTGAAATTCTCTCACATTTTATACCAAAGACCCAACAACTAACTTCACCTGTGTTTAAGGCTGTTCAAGGAAAAATATATCCTGCAGCAGGACCAGAAACTTGTTATAGTTTTGGTAGTGGGAAAAACTGTAAAATGAACTAGAATTGTGTTCCTACGAAAAAACAGATGTCTCCCCCCTTTTTGATGTCAAAAGGATCAGTCATTAAGACGCCAAGGGAAAAACAATATGTTTCCCTACCCTGAAGCAGGGATTCATAATAAGTAAAATGTATAAATGCAAGAGTTATAGTTGTTATGCTCTGCATGTCATGTAATGTTGACTGATATTCATATTCAGTTTTTGTCAAAAAATATAAATGCAAGAGTTACAGTGCTCTGCACGTCGTCTATTTATATGTTGACTGATATTTGTATGAAGTTTCATGAATATAGCTTAAACGGTTTTCAAGTTATAGAGCTTAGACGATTGAGACATGATTTTGTGAATGACAAAGTTCCAAGGGAAATAACTCAAATAGTATAAATGCTGTGCTCTGCAGGTTGTCTAGTGTTGACTGACATTTGTATGAAGTTTCGTGAATATAGCTTGTCCGGTTTTCAAGTAATAAAGCGATTGAGACACGATTTTGTGACTGACAAAGGTCCAGGGGAAATAACTCAAGAAGTATAAATGCAAGAGTTATGGTTCTTGCACTATGCAATTCTTCTAATGTTGATTGATATTTGTATGAAGTTTCATGAATATAGCTTGAATGGTTTTTAAGTTATAGAGCAGACACAACTGAGACACGATTTTGTGACTGACAAAGTTCTAAGGGAAATAACTCAAATAGTATAAATGCTAAAGTTATGGTTCTTGCATAATGCACGTCGTCTGATGTTGACTGATATTTGTATGAAGTTTCATGAATATAGCTTGAATGGTTTTAAAGTTATAGACGGACTCGACTGAGACGCAATTTTGTGATGGACAAAGTTCCAAGGGAAATAACTCAAAAAGTATAAAGGCCAGAGTGCATTCTGCACGTCGTCTGATGTTGACTGATATTTGTATGAACTTTCTTGAATATAGCTTGAATGGTTTTTGAAGTTATAGATGGACTCGACTGAGACGCAATTTTGTGATGGACAAAGTTCCAAGGGAAATAACTCAAAAAGTATAAATGCCAGAGTTACCATTCTTGCACTCTGCATGTGGTCTCATGTTGATTGATATTTGTATGAAGTTTCGCGAATATAGCTTGAGCGGTTTTCAAGTTATAGAACGGACACGATTGAAACACAATTTTGTGATGGACTAAGTTCCAAGGGAAATAACTCAAAAAGTATAAATGCCAGATTTACCATACTTGCACTCTGCATGTTGTCTCATGTTGATTGATATTTATATGAAGTTTCGCGAATATAGCTTGAGCGGTTTTCAAGTTATAGAACGGACACGATTGAAACACAATTTTGTGATGGACTAAGTTCCAAGGGAAATAACTCAAAAAGTAAAAATGCCAGATTTACCATTCTTGCACTCTGCACGTCGTCTCATGTTGATTGATATTTATATGAAGTTTCGCGAATATAGCTTGAGAGGTTTTTAAGTTATAGAACGGACACGACTGAAACACAATTTTGTGATGGACTAAGTTCCAAGGGAAATAACTCAAAAAGTATAAATGCCAGAGTTACCATTCTTGCACTCTGCACGTCGTCTCATGTTGATTGATATTTATATAAAGTTTCGCGAATATAGCTTGAGCGGTTTTCAAGTTATAGAACGGACACGATTTGTGACAGACAGATGGACAGACGGACGGACAGACAGACAGACGCCCGGGGAAAAACAATATGTCTCCCGACCCTGAAGGGGGGAGACATAATTATGGAAATACTACCATTTCTTATAGTAAGGGTATTTAAAATTTCCTTGGTGGTACCAGCCGGGCCGCGTAGGGCAATCGGTAGGGCACCTGACTGGTAAGTCAGAGATCCTGGGTTCGAAACCTGGTCTGGCCACATACTTCCATTTCTCCTTCCGCTGATTCAAGAAGGACAGTTGTCAGTTACTGGCAAAAGTATGTGCACTTAGAACTGGTTAACCGCTTAGGAGGTCTAAGCCTGCCCAAAAAAAGTGTGGTTAGGTTAACTGACCGTCCCAACATGACCATAGATGTTTACCGTGGACGTTAAGCATCAAATCTATCAATCAATCCTTGGTGGTGCCCCTCACAAGAAGTTTTGGGCCCTGCACAGGGAGGTACTTTCATCTGGAAAAGCCCTCAGGTGAAATGGATTAAGTACCCTTATAATATCTTACCTGTAAAGAAGATTCTCTGCAAGCTGTACATGTCGACTTGAGTGAATCCAACAGAACATTAATATCCTCCGCTGACGCTGTGGCACATCCCGTCTCGCCACTCACACACCTCGCCAATTCTACCAAAGCCACATTGGCGAGCTGCTGAAGTTTTGTTACTGACGAGCCAATCACACTGAGAAGTACTTTGAACATCTCTTTTCTTGGAAGTAGATCCGGATCATACTGGAAATATGCAAGGTGTAGTGTGAATGAGAAGAGTTTAAGGTGAATGGGTACACTTTCAGGGGAAGCAACTCATACAATTTTATTTTTGCATCCCATCTTAATAAGGGTCAACTCTTAAAAGCAAGAATTTGCTCCCTTAGGAGCAAATTCTTTCTTTTAAGAGCAGACCCTCTTCAAAACAGTTAAGCTGCCCAGACAAGCTAAAAAGAAGTCACAGCAGTTGTCTCCCTTAAAAAAAATAGCGGAAAAGAAGAGTGCAGTGAGCCCATACACCTTAAATGAAATATGGAAATATTTTACATATTAAGCAATTAAGCATTCCTATGATGTCTATACCTCATTGCATACAATGTAATTCTTCACTTAGGTTTTGAAACACATAAAAAGTGTGTGTGTGTGTGTGGTGGATGGGGTCACTTCTTTTCTTCTTACATAAAAACATCAATCATGCAAAATTCTGTTATTTTACTGCTACTTCTTTTTATAGAGTCAGCAGAATGGCAAGAATGTTAAAGTTTAAATTTGCTAAAGCAACAGCAGACAGGGGAAGAAATTGCTGCAATACAAATGAAATATGGTGTCTGGGTAAATATGGTGTTTAGAAATACATGTACTATCAAATAATGAATAATAATTCTGACTACAAATTATTCTGAACAAGTTTTGCCAAATTCGATGAAAACATTTTTTGTTTGTTTTGGATCCACTATACCTTTCTCTCTGTGTCATCCTTGACAAGTCTGATCTGAGCATGCTGACCTATGACCTTCAACACCATGGCAATGACACTGTCATCCCCACCCACCGCTTCTCCACAGTTCAACAACACAGAATTCAGAAAATAAAATATGAAGGCAAAATTTGAGGCTGGGTACAGGGTGGTCTCTGAATCTTCCTCTGTTTCATCTGCAGTCTGCGGAACTGACTCTGAGTATAAAATATTCACGATTCTCGTAATTTGTTTTGACTGTTGTTCCTCTGACCATTCTCTCTGGCACTCACACTCTGGCTGTAGAAGTCGGACTGTGGCATTGCCAACCAAAGATCCTACAATATTAAAATGACAATACTATGAATCCAGGATAATTTGCAATGGAATGGGCAACTCTACATTATCAACCAGGTAGGCCACATAAAGGACCTCTGACGGTTGTAATGTAAATTTGCCTATAAAAATAGTCAAAATTAAATTTTTGATATCCCCAAGAATTTCTCTTGAAATTTGTTGCTCTCAACTACCCCTAACTGGCCATGAATTTAATTTTTGATTATTTTGCACATAGACTTCAATTTTTGGTGGAAAAAGCCAAATTTTGTAATTAAACGTAATGGAAACAGGAAAAGTTTTTTAAAGATATTTTTCCCCCCGTGCCTCAGCTAGCCACTTTGCATGTATGTGTGTACTATCATAATACACATTATATGTGAGTGGCTTGCTGAGGCACGGGGGGAAACGATAGTCTACAGCTGAAAAAGTGGGTGGGGTACTTACACCCTTTATATCTAAAAATAGGCTAAAGTCCTTAGTACTGAAAAAATATTGCATAATATCAGTAACAGTAGTGTGTATGTCAGTTTTAGCATAGTTATCAATTAAGATTTCGATATCTTAGAAAACCAAATAAATGGACTTATTTTCAGAGACTGAAAAATTAACATAGCCCTCTTGATAAAATTGGTCTATGTTAGTCTAGAGGCATGATAATTTTTCAAAATCACTGTTAAAATGTCTTTATAGTACACAAGGCTACATATTAATGCCAAATATTTCAACTTTTGTTGCCCGAGGAAGGTGCAGTAATTTGTCGAAAAATGGGCAAATATGCATTGATACTGTCAGAGGTCCTTACCATTTCACTTTCATTCACCCATTAGTCACAATAGCTCATGCTATTGCAACTGTCTGGACAGTTTTACCTAATATAGTTAACCCATACAGTGCCAAAAAGGAAAATAGATAAATTTTCAAACTGCATAGATCCAGATAAAACAGCTCATCTGGATCTACACTCTTTGCCCTCTGTCTTTAAATTCTCAATATCAAGGGGGTAAATCAATACGTGAAGAGACAACCTAGTCTTGCGTTTCAGGGCTTATTTGGTAAAAGTCTTGCCACGGTGTACTTTCGTTTTCGATGAAACATTATGTCAACACGAGTGTTTTGGTGAAATAAGTACCAATTATAAGCATGACGGGACATTTATAGAAAAAGTGAACTGGTCACGCTTTGGAGGATTCTTTAAAGTTAATATTCGTTAAAAATGTTTCACGTGAGATGCAGTAGTTAACGTGCCAATTCGGTTCTAGTTTGTCATGGTAGTGTACATTTCTTTAGGCTGTCTGGTTGAAGGTATGAATTTTCTTTCTTTTGAATCAATCTGTACTTTTTCGTCTCGTTTTCTGACAAAATTAGCTTCCTCTGTGATTGTTTATATGATACACTCTAAGAACGCGTTGCAGGATGCGTTTCCATGCATAAGAAGAACAGTGTACGCACATGATTTCCTAGTATAGACCTGTATATGTCCATTGTTAATAAGTGCATATACTAGTATTGCTCCAATGATTACTTTTCATTACAAATGAGTGCTTAATATATACTTGCTCGAAACTTTGGAAACTGGCAGTCTGAAGGTTAGAATTTTCTTTCCTCTGAATCAATGTGACCGACTTATAGGCTCTTGTTATGATTAAGTAATGTACTGCAAGAATGTGTTGCGCCTGGCATTATATTGCAAAAAAATAACGGTGTAGGCCTACCCAACTTATTTCCAGTAGATGGTAGATGCACGTTGGCATTTCATTAGTAAGAATACTGTTAATGCTACGAAGAACACATAAAATGAGTATTTAACATATAATAGCTAATCAGAAAAGAAAACAACTAATATTGTCGGACCTGAGATGACTTCCCACCAACTGCGTAATTCCACTGTCTCAATAGTGGCGAATCAAGTATGCCTTTGCCAAATGACTATCGATGTCCTAAAGTTTTGCAATGTCTTTGATTTTGCTGTGAGGCGATGTTGTCAAGATTTCTGGCAATGTGGCCAGCAGTGCGGACCCCAATCAGACTGTTCCGGAAGAAAAGTCTATCTTGGGTCTACACCGTTTGCTTAGATAACAGTGTCCTAATATTTGTTGTCAAAGTGGTAGGTCACGTGATGTCTATACGGCATCCGGCAGGAGTTTTCGGACAACTCTACCATCGACATGTCTGGTCAAACGGTGTAGAGCCAGATCAGTCCGGCCAGGGTGTCTTTGTTGTGTTGGAACGGTAAATCTTTAGAAAATTACTATCATACAAACGTTTTGCTTACCGTAAGAAACTGCACCAGATTGTATATTGTACTGTTATGTAACCATGTAGTTTATATTAAAACCAAATCATCAATCTTATCTGTGCACAGATGACATTGTCAAAAACCCATGGTCTCTTACAATTCCCTGTTCAAACCGATGTCCTGTCTCCGTATGACCTAGTTGTTGGTGGGACGTTCAACCCAAATTCACTTACTCAGTTCTTAAGTATTCGATTCTACAGCTCGTGCAATAATTAGCCCCACTCTCAAAATCCAAAACTTGTGTGAATAATACCACACTTTCCGTGAATAATCCATTACAGAAATCACAATATCCATTTTTTTCGAAAATATCACAAGTGTTATATTATCAGAGTAATTTTGTTTGTCTCTCTCCCAGTTTACATGTACATGTACATTTCACCAAACTAAAACCTATTTAAATAATAAGGGATAAATAAGCAGATAAGTACTGCACGTGTACTACGTTATCAGACCATACGAGCGTATCATAAACCTGTATTCTCCATATCACTAGTGACAAAATAGTGGCAAGAAATTGTAAAACACTGTGCCCCAAGCCTTGCACCTGGTCCTAAAAGGACACGTTACTAAAGGGAATGGTTTGTTCAAAACGCCAGAACTCTCAAGGAGCTGTAACTCTGTCAAACCGGCTCATGTACACATCTCTACTTAGGGATCACCTGATTTCTGAAAACACATTTTCAGGGTCCCACTAGCCAAAATACAGTGCAACTGAACCTGTATAAAGGGGCTACGTGTCTTTAGCAGCCACAATTTGTCCTTCCCTTGGGTGACCCTTTAAGACAGGTTTGGCTATACCATAGTGTTGCATGTATACGAATTAGAAAGAAAAAAAAAGTTCCGATGCTAACCGGCAAGTCCACTTTTCACTAAGGTTGATTGCCCATTCTGTCACCACAGTATAAATAAGTTCTGAATAGTAAGATCCTTTGGAAACAAGGAATACATCAAAGAACAGAAAATAGCAGACTCGGTTTAATTGAGTCTGTTCATGACTAGTAATGACTTGTGCGACACCAGCCACTCCCCTAGCACAGGTTTAAGCGGAACTCTATTTTTTAAGATAACTCAAATGAACTCAATGATCCCAAAGAACCAGAAAATATAATCTGCACTATGATGATGTACGGGGAGACGTTTTACGCCCGCCACACGGCCTATTGTGCTACAACTGGCTGCTTACTGATACACTTTACCATATGACTGCTTTAGAAATATTGACATAAACCATCTCGGTAGCACTTGCCTTATAAAAAATAAGCTTAGTATATTCTGTACCAAGATACAGTGAAGGCTATAAGAAAAGTTCATCATTCTTTTTAAAAGGTGGATGATTACACTTTTAAGAACTCTGCTTTTAATAACTGCATCCTCTTTCAATGAGATCAACTATTAAAGGAAAGACTTTGCTCATCGAGGAGAGTAAATGACTTCAGGTTCCTTCTAAATTTTATAGTTGTCAATACAGCAAATTAGAAAATTGGCATTTCACTGTATTGATTCCACAGGTCTAATGGGTCGTTCATGCAAACAGAATGTCTGTGATGAGACTGTGCCACCGCCCGGCCCACCGCACAAGCTGATTTATGTTTGCATAAGGATGCGGTGGACACCTCTTATGTTAAAACCTGCGCATGTTACTGCATTTTTTATGTTCAGTATAGATATTAGAAATGTTGACCGCATCCACATCATACGAGTTACATTATACTCTATGGTGACGCAAGGTATTTATTTTGGCTTAATTTGGTGGGATGGGGCGTGTAAAATGGTAGTGGCAGTTCCGACATTTAAAAGAAAAAAAACTAAAGAAGACACGCACGATGCCCCCGTGTGATGCCTGTCACAGGGCTGTGTACATCACTAAAATATCCATTAACAGCAAACACTATCGCGTCACATGCATACCTCATTCCATTCAATTACCGCACATGTCTCTTCAAGTGCACATCATGATAATTTCTGAGGCATATGACTATAAGCGTACATATTTTACTGGTTTACCATTTCGTTTGTTTGTTTACAAGACCTGAAAAGCTGTACACTCTTTCAGTTTTCATTCGTTAAGATATTCTATCCTATGATATAAGTAGCTTTTCTCCTATGTTTCAACTTTAGATTTGCTTTCTTAAAAATATATTAATTCTACGTGCGCTTATAAGACAGAAAGATTTCTACAAGTATTTGCCTCCGTTTCAAAATCGTTTAGCGCACAGGCGCTCAAACAGTCGTAATTACATTTGTAATTCGTCGGTTACGATATTTGCATTATGATTATGCAAACGCTCAAACATATACACTGCTCAAAATATTTAACGGAGCTACTGGTATTTTCCCAAAGACATTGCGGTAACATATACCCAGTTCAAAGGCCCATAAATCTGACTCCCAGTGGCCAAGAATTTCTTATTCTTTTGCAGAATTTTTAAGAAGGATCGGGGTTTACCACAACAAGAATTTCATTACAACTGATGCTCTGCCCATCTCTATGGACTTAATTTAGTAACTTTCGAACTTTCCGAAATTGAAGCATTTTTCCGGAAGTCTACAAACTCTCATAGACTTGAGTTCAAAGTGATTCTTTCATCCGAGTCACCTTGTTAGACATCCAGTATCATTGAGAAAATGGTCGTTTGGATTTGGGTTGAAATTTTCATGCTTTTCACCTGTTCTGAAAAATTGCAATATTCAACCAAAATTGCATTTTTACAAAAAACAGTCCATGGATATGGGCAGGGTAAATATTGAATTGAAACTTGTGGAGTAGGTAACATCGACCCTCTTTAAGAAATTGGCAAAATTTTTTGAAACTCCGTGTCTTTGTCGACCGGAGGTAAATGTCTCCAAAGTTGGGGATGCATTGCACTGTTGTCTATGAAAAAATTTTACGTGCTCTTTTAAATATTTCGAGCAGTGTATTAAAATCTGTGAAAGGAATTGACTACGCCAACGCAAACCCCTATAATGCAAAAAATACCCATACTGACTAAGTTCAAGATGTAATTCTGATAAAACAGATTTTATTTCCATCGAAACGCCCAAAACATGTGCACAAAGTTAAACGAAAATCCGTTGAGAGAAGAGTTGAATACACAAAGTCAGCACCATGTTGTGCAGATTATCTGCCAGAAATGAAGACGTTCAAATGGTTTTTATTCTGTCAGAATTCATTTTCTTGCATCCCAGATAACGATATCCGTGTTTTTGCTAGGTATAGAAATTCTTTTCTCCCACCTTTGCCTATATAAGATAGGCTCTCAGCTCATCTTATACCTGGCAACATCTTTCTTATATTAGCAACCAGACTTTTTCATTTTTTGACTAATATTTTAATTTTAAATGAACAAAATGGATACGCAAGCATGTCGGATGACGTTTGATAGCAGATCATGGGTTTTTAACGTAACTCAATTTTAATGACGTCACTAAAACCGGTTAAAACGTCGCTAGCTAACTTGACGCGCGTGACTTGAGAGGCTAAGTTGCATTTTGTTTTTGCCCTCTGGAAGATAAAATAGTCCACATATCGTGTTTTCCGTCCAATTTTGAGGTGCAAACTGTGTTTACACCCATCTTAGGACCCGATAAACACACTGGGCTGGTCAAAATTTACTTCAGATCATTTGTTAAAAAGTTAGAATTTTCCTGTTCTGAAGCCTAATCCGACTTGAGGTTTAAAATCCGCTAACAGTGGGAGAAAAATAATCCATCATGAGCCAGTCCATGTAGGATAGGAAAATCTCACCCTCGGGGTCGGAATTTCAACCAGGTACTCGGCAAGCCTCGTCCCTGGTTGAAATTCCGACCCCTCGGGTGAGATTTCCCTATCCTACATGGACACTCATGATGGATTGTTATAATCTTACCCTGGTTATCTGACCCGTGGATAGGATAAAAAAAAGAAGAAAGTTTTCGCATGACTTCGTTTTGCATTGGTTGTATTGGACGTCACGTACCTTCGTCGCTAGCTGACGCCATAACGACGCCAGAAATCACAACAGTTGTCAAAAATGGCGGACGTCGCAACGCAGCGTCTAGAGGAATCTTTGATGTAATTAAAGCTTCAGCACATAAAGGTATGCAAGAAAAAGGATCTACCATGAGTGTGAGGTACGGATGGACAAATCTGTCCCTTGGGTCACTGTTTGGCATCACTCGGCAAGCCTCGTGATGCTTAACAATGACCCTTATGATAGATTTTCTATCCGTACCTCACACTCATGATAGATTCTTATATTATCGTATGACGTCGCTTTTATTCAGTGGATAACGTCGTGTAATAAAAATCATATGACCACACGTGTAATAACACTTTGGCGCGTAATGAAGCGTCTTTGACAACGTCCATGTCAACAATGCGTTTTCTTATTGAAATAATGTTCAGTTTGAAGGCCAAGGCTCGTTTCATAAATTTCACATGAAATGACCACTCGTGTAAGATCCTCTTTTTATCCCTGTCAAAATACAACTTACACATTTTCATTAAACATGAGGAGTTGATCACACAAATTCCATACCCCTCGTATAGTACAAAAAATGTCCAAAATGACAAGCTCCAAAGGCTTTAATTCTGTCGAAACTAATTTTACTTCCTTTAAAACACACATGTCCATTTTCCTTATTTCTGCAACATATGTACAAAGTTTGAAAAGCATACCATAACAATGAGAAGAGCCGCTTATAGAAACGCTATAACTTAAAGTGTGACGTATAGACGAATTGACAGACAGACGGACGGATAGGAACAAATATTAAGGCCCTTGAATGCACTCACGGGGGCATAAAAAGGAAAAATGGGACAAAGCCATTCGCACATGGGTCAAAAGATACCTCGTATGAACTCTCATTTTTGGCACGTGGAATAATGGCTTATTATCCACTTTCAGGTAAAGCCACCAGACATAGAAATGAAGGGTAGTTGCAGATTAGAGTCTTATCCGCTTCATTACAATTGCAGATCGTTTGTGACAATGGTGGTCAGGAAAAAAAAACATTTGGTTCTGCTTCGGGTTTACTCTCGTACGGACATTTTTTCGTTAAAATTCTCGACTCAACGTATTTCTAATATAGAATGTATACTCTGACTCATACATTTGTGAATCCGCCATATACATGGGTTAAAAACATGAAGAACACTATGTCAAAGAAAATGTCACAGCATAAACAGTAAAATTTATCGTACATTAAGCAAAACGGTCAATAAAATGCATAGTTGTTCTCTTCCTTAAAACGATGAAAAATAATTTGATTACGACCAGAAAGAATATTAAACCGAAGCCTAAATTAACATGAAAAATATAAACCAAACTTCGCATCTTCTTTGATTCCTTTCTAACTTTGTTCCAAAGTCACATGTACTTGAAATCAACAGACAGAACGGCATTTGTGACCGAATTAACTCGCATGATTTACATGGAAGTGCCGTTTCTATTGCATATATCTCGAAACAAATTATTACCAAATAGCGTGCGCTCATTGACACCACCATTGCAAATGTGGTTTTTGAAAAAAAATGATACTTTTACTCCGTGAGTCGCAAAACTGTGGCAATACTTACAGAAAATCAACGTAGTTTTGCAAGACTAGGGTGTCCCTTCACGTATTGATTTACCCCCGTGAATATGATATAGCTTGGGCAAAACAGTTTTTGAAGTTTTGCAGACATAAATTCAATCATCTGCTTTTTAGCTCCTTATGGACTCAAGTGGTGTTTTTGTTTGTTGTCTTAGTGTAGATTCCTTGTGGAGTAACATATACTCTAGCTTCCTTCACCACAGTTGGCTAGCTAGGCTGGGTATTACCAAAATATACTGGAAGGTTTATTGGGGTAAAGTCAGGTAAATTCGGACAGCAGGTAAATTCGGACAGTGACATTGTTTCCTTTACATGTATATGTCAGTTATTTGGAATTAAAGCAAAATTAAATGTGCAAAAGGTGAAAATCCTGATGTGACGGCTCATAATGAGCCGTCTCATCTGGATTTCCACTGTTTGCAATGGTATGTTCGAATTTACCTGCTGTTCGAATTTACCTGACTTGACCCTAAATATCAACAAAACTAAAGGTAATAATAAAATCTGCCTCATACCTAACAATGGATCAGTAAATGAAGAAGACCCTAGCTTTACAAGAATGCTACTGCTGCGAGGGGCTGCTAGCGGGGATTTCAGAAGAGGGAGCAGAACTCGACACAGCTCTTTCATGTATAGACACGTTGATACGCTGTTTCCGTCAATCAAGGCTTGCAGAAGTTGACACCCACGACAAATATCAGTGTCCAATGCCTGAACTTTCGCTCTAATGTCGCTTTCTTTCTGAAGCTGTGCCTGTACTTGCTCCTCTTGTTTCTTGGTCAGTTTCGGTGGAGCCTCAGCTGGTTTTCCTTTCTTCTTTTCCAGTTCCTTTCGAAGTTCAAGGTCGGCCATCTGTTCCTTGTAAGAATATAACCTGTTTTCTCTCCGAATGTTCTGGTCCTTCACTGCTCCCTTTTGTAGACTGAAACACAGAACAGGACACAGTTGTTCAAAACAGCTTAACAAAGTCGTAAGTCACTGATTCCTTAAGTCTTCTTATACACATGAAATCAAGTATACAATTACTTTTTCTGCCTGAAAAATGAGAAAAGCTTCATTTTTTTGGCAAAAAATCAAAGCATTTTTGCAGATAGTACCTTTGATAATTAGTGTCTCGTAAACTAGCGACGCCCCAGTTGACGAGACATTAATTATCAAAGGTAATATATGCAAAAATGGTGTGATCTCATAGTGTCAGTAATATTTGCATTATGTCTGACATAAGTATTGTCAGTTTTTGGATAACAACGAGACTGAAATAACAGCTTCCAATGTTACAGACTTCAGTTTAAAAAAATCCAAGAAATTAAAGTCTCATGGGAGAAAACCCAAGCCAAGGCCTTTTACTACTAGTCCATAAATGATTGCAACGTTTCATTCTCACAGCAAGATCAGACACATTCAAAGCTGTCAGGAACACACATTCCGATAACAATCAGCTGTTTTATCTTTTCTATTTTGGGCTTTGGCAAAACAGAACTTGTTTGATCACCTGTCACTAAACATGATTAAGAACTGTCTATTTCCCAGCAAGAAACATACTCACAGTCCAAATCAAATGCTGATTGGCTTAAAAAATGAAAACAGTCAAACCTATCTGTCACCAGATCAGCTGGAAAACTGTATGTTGCATCTGTCAATAAATTAGTAGTAATAATGGAAAACAGTTTATTAAATAAACTTACTTATTAACTAGAGTTCTGTCATAAAGTTCTCCTTCAGGGCATAGAAATATACCATATTCATCTCTAGTAACCAAGCAGAAGTCCTGGTTGCTTAGCAACCGTATGACATTAGTAACAAAGGGAGGTAATATCACATCTGGTGATATTCTGACTAGAGTTTGTACTGCATTTAATAGACTCTGTAAAAGAAACATTACAACATTTTACCAAACTGGGACACCATAACATATACAGATATAACCCTCCATTTTTTCGCCATTTTCACAAAATGAAAAACAAATTTTGTGACTTCTTGTTTTCTTCCCTGGAAGAATATAACAATCCATCATGAGTGTCCATGTAGGATAGGGAAATCTCACCCGAGGGGTCGGAATTTCAACCAGGGACGAGGCTTGCCGAGTCCCTGGTTGAAATTCCGACCCCGAGGGTGAGATTTACCTATCCTACATGGACTGGCTCATGATGGATTATTTTTCTCCCACTGTTAGCGGATTTTAAACCTCAAGTCGAATTAGACTTCAGAACAGGAAAATTCTAACTTTTTAACCAATGATCTGAAGTTAATTTTGAGCAGCCCAGTGTGTTTATTGGGTCCTAAAATGGGTGTAAACACAGTTTGCACCTCCAAATTAGACGGAAAACACGATATGTGGACTATTTTATCTTCCAGAGGGCGAAAACAAAATGCGACTTAGCCTCTCACGTCACGCGCGTCAAGTTAGCTAGCGACGTTTTTAATCGGTTTTAGTGACGTCATTAAAATTGAGTGACGTCACAAACCCATGAGATGCTATCAAACGTCATCCGGCATGCTTGCGTGTCCATTTTGTTCATTTAAAATTAAAGTATTAGCCAAAATATTGAAAAAGTCTGGTTGCTAATATAAGAACATGTTGCCAGGTATAAGATAGAAATTTCTTATATGAGCTGAGAGCCTATCTTATATAGGCAAAGGTGGGAGAAAGTGCACTTCCTAATGGGGTCTAATCTTAAAGATAAGAATAAGCTCATGGGGAGAAATCCTTTTGTGTAACAGAACAGAAACTAGAAAATGTGTTTATGAAACACTATGCCCCCAACCCTATGCTTGCCTCTAAAGAAGGTTCATCCAATAATGCTTGTACCTTTGTACCATTAGGCTTCAATACACGAAGTTGAAAAAGGGGCTTAACTCAGTCAAAAATTTACGATTTTTTTCGAAAGTTAATCAGGTCATCTATATCGTAGGCAGTAACTTCCTGCTAAAAATCATAATCCTAGCATCAGGGGTTCTCCAGATATTTTGTTCACAAGGTTCCATAGTTTAATAATGCACTAAGTCGAAAAAGGGGCATAACTCGATCAAAAATTCATGAATTTTTTTCAAAAGTTAATCAGGTCATCTATATGTTAGGCAGTATCTTCCTGCAAAAAATCATGCTCCTAGCATCAGGGGTTCTTGAGATATTTTGTTCACAAGGTTCCATAGGCTTACAATGCACTAAGTCGAAAAAGGGGCATAACTCGGTAAAAAATTCACATATTTGTTTCAAAAGTTAATGAGGTCATCTACACCTTGGGCATTCTCATCCTGCAAAACCTCATGATCCTAGCATCAGGGGTTCTTGAGATATTTTGTTCACAAGGTTCCACAGGCTAAGTCGAAAAAGGGGCATAACTCTGGAAATACATGACCAGCGGAAAAATAAAAAAATACAGGTCTGCTTATTTTCCATACTGATCATGTGTATAAAGTTTCAAGTTCCTAGCTCTTATTTTTCTTGACTGTATGTATGGGGACCTTTGTACCATAGGTTTCAATGCACTAAGTCAAAAAAGGGCATAACTCGATAAAAAATTCATGAATTTTTTTCAAAAGTTAATCAGGTCATCTATATGTTAGGCAGTTTCTTCCTGCAAAATATCATGCTCCTAGCATCAGGGGTTCTTGAGATATTTTGTTCACAAGGTTCCATAGGCTTACAATGCACTAAGTCAAAAAGGGGCATAACTCGGTCAAAAATTCACGATTTTTTTTCAAAAGTTAATCAGGTCATCTACACCTTGAGCAATGTCATCCTGCAAAAAATCATGATCCTAGCATCAGGGGTTCTCGAGATATTTGTTCACAAGGTTCCATAGACTAAGTCGAAAAAGGGGCACAACTCTGAAAATACATGACTGGCGGAAAAAAAGAAACAAGAGGGCCATGATGGCCCTGGATCGCTCACCTGAGTATCTTGTGAACTTTAACCTCAGAGACATCCATATGACGGACAGACAGAGTTTCACAAAGATTAAATGGAAAATGAACCATTTATTGTGTACCTAAGGTTTTTATAAGATTTAACCTAATGACCTAGATTTTGACCCCACATGACCCAGTTTCACACCTGGTCTAGATTTCTTGGATATGAACATTCTGACAAAGTTATCAAAACTGTGCCCTCTAGAGGGTACACAATGTTTTTCTAAGGTTTAACCTAGTGACCTACTTTTTGACCCAACATGACCAAGTTGCATCCTTGGTCCAGATTTGTTGGAGACAAACATTCTGACAAAGTCTCATAAAGATTAGAACAAAACTGTGTCCTCTAAAGCGTTCACACTGTTTTTCTAAGAACTGACCTAGTGACCTAGTTTTTGACCTGACATGGCCCAGTTTCTAATCTGGTATAGATTTCATGAAAATAAACATTCTGACAATGTTTCACGTAGATTGGATCATAACTGTGCCCTCTAGAGTGTACGCAAGGTTTTTCTAAGATTTGACCTAGTGACCTAGTTTATGATCCCACAAGACTCAGATTCAAATTTGGCCTAGATTTTATATAAATAAACATTCTGACAAAGTTTCATGAAGATTTGATCATAACTGTGCCCTGTAGAGTGTGCACAAGGATTTTCTAAGATTTGACCCAGTGACCTAGTTTTTGACCCCACATGACCCAGTTTCAAAGATGGTCTAGATTTCATATAGATAAACATTCTGACAAAGTTTCATGATGATTGGTTCATAACTGTGCCCTCGATGATTGGTTCATAACTGTGCCCTCTGTGTCATTCTAATATCTATTTCTATTTTTAGCTCTGGCGGCCATTTTGTTTAGCGGAGTGGAACCGTTTTAGCAATTTTTGTTCAGGGCCATGAGTAAAACATTTCTGTGAAATTTTTTTGAAATCGAGTAATTGGCTTCAGAGACGATGATGTTTAAAGCTTTTTTCTATTTTTAGCTCTGGTGGCCATATTGTTCAGCGGAGCGGAACCATTTGAGCAATTTTGGTAGAGGGTCTCCTAAGGAACATTTCTGTGAAATTATTTCAAAATCGGCCTAGCAGTTTTGGAGGAGAAGTCGTTTAAAGGTTTTTCTATTTTTAGCTCTGGCGGCCATATTGTTCAGCGGAGCGGAACCGTTTGAGCAATTTTGGTTGAGGGTCTCCTAAGGAACATTTCTGTGAAATTATTTCAAAATCGGCCCAGCAGTTTTGGAGTAGAAGTCGTTTAAAGATTTTTCTATTTTTAGCTCTGGCGGCCATATTGTTCAGCGGAGCGGAACCGTTTGAGCAATTTTGGTTGAGGGTCTCCTAAGGAACATTTCTGTGAAATTATTTCAAAATCGGCCCAGCAGTTTTGGAGTAGAAGTCGTTTAAAGATTTTTCTATTTTTAGCTCTGGCGGCCATATTGTTCAGCGGAGCGGAACCGTTTGAGCAATTTTGCTACAGGGTCTTCTAAGGAACATTTCTGTGAAATTATTTTAAAATCGGCCCAGCAGTTTCGGAGGAGAAGTCGTTTAAAGGTTTTTCTATTTTTAGCTCTGGCGGCCATATTGTTCAGCGGAGTGGAACGGTTTGAGCAATTTTGGTAGAGGGTCTCCTAAGAAACATTTCTGTGAAATTATTTCAAAATCTGACCAGCAGTTTTGGAGGAGAAGTCGTTTAAAGGTTTTTCTATTTTTAGCTCTGGCGGCCATATTGTTCAGCGGAGCGGAACCATTTGAGCAATTTTGGTAGAGGGTCCCCCAAGGAACATTTGTGTGAAATTATTTCAAAATCCGTTCAGCAGTTTTGGAGAAGAAGTCGTTTAAAGCAAAAGTTGACGCCGGACAACGGACGACGGACGACGGACGACGGACAAAGACCGATCACAATACCTCACCTTGAGCACTTCGTGCTCAGGTGAGCTAAAAATACGGGTGCGCTTATTTTTCATGTATGTGCCACACATAAAATTTCAAGATCCTAGCAAAAGCAGTTCTTGAGTTTCCCAGCTGCCAAAAAGCGTTACGGACGGACTGACGGACGGACTGAAGGACAGGCCCAAACCAATATGCCCCCTCAACTTCTCCGAAGTTGGGGGCATAAAAAAAGAAAGATTTAAAAAAAAAATCTGGCAGTTTGCTCCCCCACAACAGTTTCAGAAAAATAAAACTACCAATTAATCCTATTGGTTTAAACATATTTTATTTTCATAAGATTACAATTAATCCTATTAAACACCCTAGGGGCATTGCATTTTACAAAATGGGGTTGTTATTTAGCCCCTGAAATCTGTCACTCATATAAAACTTTCAACAAAAAATGCTGATTGTAATCATGTCAGAAAAAACAAAAATTACAGCGCTCCACCTTGTCTAGTTTCTTAACTACCATATCCCTTCCCCTCAACCCAAAAAGTACTTCTCACCTCACTCAGTTTGGTTTCGTTGGTTACCATACTGACACAGAAATCCTGGTTATTCTTTATGAAATTTCTGGCATCTAGGTTTAACTGATACAAAATATCTGTCCATGCACCAGGATTGTAGGCAACTGAAACAGAACACACAGAATTCCGCATATTGTAAAAAGTCTGAATACTGGGACAGATCAGAGCTCTAGATAAGAGGGGTATTTGATGATAACTGAGGGATAAGTTTCTTTATTTCTCATTGAAACCATATGTTGTGACCCCTCATCTGAACCGCCTCGATGAGACGGTTCAGATGAGGGGTCACAACATATGTTTTTATCTAAAATTAACTAAAATTATCCCTAATTATCACCAACTACTCCCTCTTATCTAGGGTTCTGACAGATAGGTCTGTGCTAACAGTGCAAACCTTAGACTGTTCATAAAGGAGCAATCTTTGCTGGGTCTGCACTGTTTTGCCATTCCATCTGTATCCTGCAATGTAAAACTAAACTGTTTCATTTTCAAGACGGTAAAATTTCAATATTTTAGGTGTCCGAATTCTTAGATTTTTTTTGGTATGGCAAATTCTTCTAATCTAAAAGAGACAAGTCTACTGAAGTCCAAGAAATACATAATAAAAGGCCATCGGTCAAGTGTCACCCGACGTTTGAAATGTGCCACAAATTGCAGCCCTTTATTCCATTTCAGAGTAGCTGTATGGCCCAAACCAGAAAATATGTGTATTACAGAACCTGGCAATCAAATAATAACTGAAGCATAAGCAAAGACTTTTTTCCCAACCAGGTTATAAATACTTAAGTTCAGAAAGGGGCATATATGTGTATAATCAGGTTACAGAAACTTTAGTCCCTTACAGAATGCCCAAAACATCAAAGACTGTATACCCAATAACAAATAACAAGGGCCATAACCCTGCTAATATGAATCTCATAAAAAATGAACAATGCAATAATGAAACTTCAGCCCATTAATATGAATGGTTCTGGAGTTATCCCTTTACCTTTAAGTGAATGTCTATTATCTATGGAAGGGGAATAACTCTGTCACCTATCAATTTAGCACATCCTAACAATAATCAGAATGATCAATTCACCAAATACTAATAGCAAATCAAATTTCAGCTCTCTAGGTCAAACGGTTCAAAAGTTGGAAAAATGCCAAAAACAACAAAGGGCCACAACTTTGTAAATAATATGACAATCATAATTCCAAAATCACATGCACATCTTCAGATCATGATAAAACTTTCTGCACAATTTCAAGACAATCTGATATAAGATGTGGCAGGAGTTGCGGGGACAAGGTCTGAATCAGCAAGGGCCGTAACTCCATCAAAAATGGCCGAAACAAAAATCAACAAGAGCTGTCGCCTGACAGCATAGCTCGCCTGAATAGGTGCTTGCCCATCACACAGTCACTTTGGAGGTGTGGACTTCTATGCATAAAACTTCAGGCAAACATGTCCATAATGACAACACATTTATAAATAAAAGCTATCTAAGAAATAAGTCTTAAAATAAAATTAAAATAAAAAAATCCACATGAAATTTCAAAGTCCATGAGCTTGAGGTCAAAGAACTAAGAGATAGGGGTGGGGAGGGGGGGGGGGGGGGGGGGGGGGGGGCTAGGATGTAACAAAACCTTGAACCATTATCTAACATCAGACCAAGTATCCAAGTATTAGTATCAACTGATGAGTCCATCGTGGCACTGTGAAATTATGTCTACATAAATATAAAACTTTAACCAAAATCTTTAGGACAAAATTCTAAGTTGATGACCTTGACTTCAAGGTCATCCAGTGGGGTAAGTATATAGTGTTTTGTAAAAACTCAAAAAAGTCTCTAACATCAGTTCAAGTGTATACTAAATCTCTACCAAGCATTATGAATCAGTATGCAATTAGAAAACTTTAATAAAGAACAAATTTCCAAAGTCCCTGACCTTGACATCAAGGTCACTGAGCGGGGTTGGGGTAGTACTCGGCAAAACTTTGGACTAATACCTAACTAAAGTGCAAATATAAAAAGAATTCATCACTGGGTTCAGGAGATATGTGTCTTTAAAAGACTTCAACCAAAACATCCAATCAATAAAAAGACAATTTTCTAAGTCCATGAACTTCACATCAAGGTCACTGAGGGGGGTGGGAGTGGTACCATGTTAAACTTTGGACCAATATCTAACTACAGTGCAAGTATCAAAGGAATCCATCCATAGGTTAAGGAGATATTGGGCTTTATAAAACTTTAACCAAAACATCCAGTCCAAAAATACTCCCAATTTTCTAAGTCCATGACCTTGACATTAAGGTCATGGAGTGGGATGGGGTGGTACCCTGTTAAACTTTGGACCAATATCTACCTACAGTGCAAGTATCAAAAGAATCCATCCATGGGTTAAGGAGATATAGGTCTTTAAAAAACTTTAACCAAAACATCCAATCCGGACGCGGACGCGGACACTGACGCAGACGCCGGGGTGACAACAATAGCTCTTCCTGAACTTTCGTTCAGGCGAGCTAAAAACCATATGCACATCTTCATATCATAAGAATATAAGCTGTAAAATTGCAAATCAATCCGATGAAAGATGTAGGAGTTGCGGGGACAAGATTTCGGACGGACGGACTGAAGGAAAGACGGACGGACGGATGCACACACGGACGGACGAGGGTCATTTCTATAGTCCCCCTCCGCCTACGTCGGGTGTTAACCAGAGCCCTAGATAAGAGGGAGTATTTGGTAATAATAAGGGATAATTTTAGTTAATTTTGGATAAAAACATATGTTGTGACCCCTCATCTCAACCGTCTCATAGAGACGGTTCAAATGAGGGGTCACAACATATGGTTTCAATGAGAAATAAAGAAACTTATCCCTCAGTTATAGATTAAACAGATTAAATTACAGATTATCGCTCAGTTATCATCAAATACCCCTCTTATCTAGAGCTCTGATAACTGGAGATGCATGAGTTAAAATGAGCCACAACACGGGAGAACCAACAATGTTGTTATGCGCCCATTGAAGACTCAGATCAGACTGGGCATTCGCCCAGTTTCATCAGACTCTTTGCTAAGCGCTTAAAGGGTAGCTAAGGGTCTAAGCTACCTCCATGCAGACAGCCAAGACTCTGATCAGACTGGGCAGATGCCCAGGCTGATCTGAGTCTTCACTGGGCACATAACCACTTTGTTGGTTTTGTCATGTCGCGGCTCAAATGGTGATAAATTATGTGGGATAATTTTGATTTATTTCCAATTAAATCATATGTTGTGACCCCTAATTAGAATTGCCTCATTCAGATGGTTCTATTGTGAGCTTTATACAACATGTTTTAAACCTGTATGCATTATGGTCATGATACTTTGCACACACATTTCAGGAAAACAATATTTCAACACTACCATATATTTCTGAGCTGTGACCCTTCACTGGAGTTGACTCCACACTGTCTATCAAGTTTTCAAGAGAAATGAGCTGTGACATGACAAAACCAACAAAGTGGCATGTGGGTTCAGGGAAGACTCAGATCAGTCTTGGCATCTGTCTAATCTGATATGTTATTTTGCCGTCTGTATAGAGGTAGTAAAGACCCTTAGCTTCCCTATACATGTAAGTGCAAGCAAAGACTCTGGTAAGACTGGATAGATGCCTAGGCTGATCTGAGTCTTCACATGGTGCACATGCCATTTTGCAGGTTCTGTCATGTCACAGCCTGAACAAACTTGTCTAAATTTAAGATGCTTCTATAAACAGAGTTCAAATACTTTTGGTAAACAGTTTTTAGTGCTTACCTATACAAGGATGGTGTGCTGTTACCAGTGTTGCCTTGGCGATAGCTTCTGCATCTTTTGCATCAACCTTTGGTACATTTGTCAATGACACCAATGCCTGGGACAATATCCTTGGTGATATGTATTTCTGAAGGTCAAGGATGTTTTCTTTGTCACTGTCCTCTAATGTGTCAAGGTCAATCAGCTAGAGAAAGGAATGCAAAAATTGTGCAGAATTTTTCATCATGGTGATACCAATTATTTCTGGACGCCAAAGTCCTACAAAGCAACAGTAACTGTTTTCAATGTTTTTCAAACAAATAAATCATGTTATCTTTAACAAATAAAAGATTAAATTACACAATCTTATATATAGATTTACCAACTTTCATCTGGTAAAGAAATCATTTCTGTTGTCCCATCTAATTTGCAGTGCTGTCAATGTTTTTCTGACATCAGGGCACCTGACTTCAAACAATGATGAAGAAATTATCCAGAATTAATGTCCAACCCATCAACCAATTGTACCCTCTTCCCACCAGCTCCCAGTCCCACAAAAGGTGGGACTTTGTGAAATTGTTATTTAAAATGATTCCTATGACCTTCACCTACCTTCTGTGTTGCTAAAATTTCTCCAAACACTTCTACTAATGATAGTGAAATTGAAGTCCCCCCAAGTAGAGACAGAATCCTTTTGACGGCCATCAGTGTAAATTTCCTGATCACATATGGCTTTCTTGTTAAACAGAATACAATTGCCTTGTAGTAGGGCCTGTGAAAAAATATACAAGAATATATGAGCCACGACATGAGAAAACCAACAATGTGGTTGTGCGACCAGCGCAGACTCAGACCAGCCTGGGCATCCGCCCAGTCTGATCAGAGTCTTCGCTGTCCGCATTGATGTAGCTCAGTCCCTCAGATACCCTTTAAGTACTCAGCGAAGAGTCTGACCAGACTGAGTGGATGTCCATGCTGAACTGAGTCTGCAGAGGGACGCACAACCACACTGTTGGTTTTCTCGTGTCGCAGCTCATATGCTTTGGTAGGGTCTTCAGTAAAACCATATTTATTTGTATGCATCTATTTCATGGTTAGTCCCAGTAGACACTATTACCTATTAAGGACCATGTGGCAGGGCCTGCTATGGCATCAACCAAGGTTTCCTTAGAAGAAACTGCAAACTTATGATTTTTGTTCTTGTGGATCCTATACAAAGCAGCTGGTAACAAGCATACTGAATAAACTGGGAACTTTTAGTCTTTATTAGTTGTATGCTATAGAAGCCATAGTAACTTATGCTTTGGGTCCTTCAAAAGACTGCCCTGGGGGCGGGGCACTGACTGCAGGCTGATATGGCTCTTAGCTGTGGAGCTTGGGCCATATTATTTCAGTGATATAGGCTCTTGCCCTCAGGCAGTCCATATATCTTGATCGGACCCTTAACTAAGGTGATATATAATGGCTTAACTATTTAACACTAAGAGCCCCAAAAATGAAAATTGCTTAATTTGCAAACAACGCTGATCCAGATGAGGCAACTCATAATAAGCCGTCTCATCTGATCTATACTGTCTGCCCTCCAGTCTTTTCTCAATATGATACAGCTTGAATGAAACTTTTTTTTCTTGAAATTCTGCAGATGTAGTTGTTGTTGCTTAACGTCCATGGCCATGGTCATGTCAGGACGGTCAGTTAACCTAACCACACTATTAATCGGCAGGCTTAGACCTCCTAAGCGGGTAACCAGTACTAAGTGCACTTACTTTCACCAGTAACTGACAACTGCCCTTCTTGAATCAGGGGAAGGGGAAATGAAAGTAAGTGGCTGGACCGGGTATCAAACCCAGGTCCTCTGGCTTACAAGTCAGGCGCCCTTCCAACTGCGCTACGCGGCTCAGCTCTGCAGATGTAAATTCTATCTTCTTCACTTTTTTCAGCTTTAAGGGAAGATAAATGTATTGTGAAACAGGTTCATTGGCAACTGTTTTACCTTTGTGAATACACTCACCTTGCTATCTTGTCTGTCATTTTCTGAGGATATTCCAGTATAAGCTTCTCTGATAATGTCACAACTCCTTCCAGTGCTGAAATAGAAATATCGGTATAAGTCTCATCAAATTAAAAACTCCAAGGGAGGTTACTCTCCTTTTTCAAGAGTAATCCCCATTGAAGAGGCAGATAAATACATCGTACTTCTGTGAGAAGACTAACTTTTCTGTAAGTATATTCTTTCCTCTTGAGCAGAATATGTATATAGTAGACTGCTATAGCCATTAATTTCGAATTCCTCGACTATTGCAAGTCTTCACCAAATTTCCCTGACCAACCGAAAAAATTCCCTGACTTTTCCCTGACCAGGAATGTTTCCCTGACTTTGGCAGCCCTGTCCATTTATCTCTTACCTTCAGTTCCAACGTTTAGCTCTTACCTTCAGTTCCAACAGATGCAAGGTATTTCTCATTCACCAGCAGCTGTTTGTTACTGTCCAGTAATATATTCCACAGTGGACCAAGTTTACTCTCTGAAATCAACAACAACATATAAATTCTTGGAAAACAGAATTTTGTTTAAAAAAAATTGATATTCCTAAAATAATTACTGTAACTGTCCTAAAAATGCAATGGTTTGGTTTTACAATTCAGTTATGCAACCAAACCACACAGATAGAATGACAAACAGAGCAAGACCTGATCAGACAGAGTCTGTTCCATTTGTTCAGACCTACCTGTCCTTGCTACTTGTACAATCAACTCATGTTATCTCAAGTCCAAGGTACCAGAAATTCGACTGTGAGATAACAGTAGTTTGAGATAGTGAGAGCTGAATGTGAGCTAAATGTAACTAATATATAGGAAATATGACCAAACTTTAGACAGTACCTTGGGGTACCAGTATTTGAGATGAAAGTCAACTGCATTTTCATGAATGTTTCAAGATACATTCTTCTTGCTTATGAACTTAAAACTCATGTGAAACAATGTTTGTGACTTCCTGTTTGCTTCAATAAGCCACTAACCCTTCCGAACTGGGGTTGACTCGTAGAAGAGTAATTTCTTACCCTTTTGAACTGATCCCCACTAAGAAGGTGGGCAACAAGACATGTAGCCAGACAGGATAGCTTGCCTGAACCTGCGCTTGTCCATCTTTAATTGCTAGTATTTGTTTCTTACGGGTGGGGATTGTGCTGAATAAAATTTCCGACATATCTATCATCATACTAAATATAATTCAAATCTATCCAAGGGTTTAAAAGCTGTAAGATTTCAAAGACTTTGATGTAAAATTTAAACATAAAATTGCTAAGTCCCTGACCTTGACCTGTAGGTCATGTCCAGGGGTGGGGATGTGGTCGATAAATTATCCAACTAATATCTATCATCAAACCAAATATAATTCAAAAAGATCAAATGGTTTAAAAACTATGACACCTTCAGAAAACTTAATCATAAATTGGAAAGTCCATGACCTTGACCTATAGGTCATATGCAGGGGTGGGGATGGGGTTGACCAAAATTTCCGACCAATACCTATCATCATACCAAGTATAATTCAAATCTATTAAAGTGTTTAGAAATTCTGAGATCTTAAAAACTTTAACATGAAATGTCTAAGTCCATGACCTTGACCTATAGGTCATGTGCAGGGGTCGGGATACTGTAGAATAAAATTTCAGACCAATGTCTATCATGATACCAAATATAATTCAAATTGATCTAAGGGTTTAGAAAATTAAAAACTTTAACGTAAAACTTAAACATGAAATTTCTAAGTTCGTGACCTTGACCTATAGGTCATGTCTGGGGGTGGGGATGGTGTTGAATAAAATTTTGGACCAATATCTATTACCATACCAAATATAATTCAAATCTATCAAAGGGTTTAGAAACTATGAGATCTTAAAAACTTTAACATAAAAACTTTAACATTTCGCTAACGCCGACGCCGGGGGTAGTGCAATAGCTCTTCCTGAACTTTGTTCAGGCGAGCTAAAAATGAAAATTGTGAAGTTGCTACCCCTGAAAGAGTACCCATTCATCTTAAATGCTGGCATCAGAGCAAGAACTACATGGGCTGCGATATGACAAAACCAACAAAATGGTATACTTAACAGCAAAAGAGATGCATATTTTTTACTGTCTTGTTTTGCCTCATTAAATGTAATGATATTTTACTTTTAACATAGTACTGGGATTTGCCTATATGTTGCCATAAGTTTTGCAGCATTTTCTTGTTACAGTGTAATTCTTTGGAAAAAATATGAGAAATTTTGTCAAAAAGGCAAAAATCACAAATTACTGGCTCACAGTGGCAAAAAGTAAATTATCAATACCATTTTGCTGCACGTGAGTTCAACATGTGGAAACCAACTGGAAGACGGTATCAAGCTTTAAACCAGAGGACCCATGGTCCTATATCGCTCACCTGAGCACTGAGGTTATGTTGAAAAAAACTTTAAGTTGTCACAACAACAAAACCACATGCACAACAGCAATAAAACACACCATTTATGTAGATGATAATATCATAAACATTTATGCAAAAAAGATTCAGCTTTATCCCCCTTTATGGCTTCTGAGAAGAAGATTTTTGGCAAAAAAAAAAATGAAAATGAAAATCTGGCCTTTCTGTTGCAATGGCAACCAATCAAAATCAGGGATTTAGGCAAAATTCATATGGCTGGTAGAGGACTACTCCAGGAACATTTTGTAAAGCTTTTGTCAAAATATCTGCAGTAACACAGAAACAAATGCAATATTTCCAATTTCCCCATTGTCAGTCTATGGAAACTCTAAGTTGCCATAGCAACAAATTCACATGAGCAAAGGTAAAATAAAACACAATTTAGGTAGAGGCTAATGTCATTAACATGTATGCAAAGTATCAGCTTCATCCCTCTTTTAAGGCTTCTGAGGAGAAGATTTTGTAATATTGTTTCAAAAAAATTTCCCTTTATTTTGACATGGCAACCAATCAAATTCAGCGATTTGGACAAAACTCATAGGAATCATAGAGGACTACTCAAGGAAAATTTTCATAGAAAAAAATTCTAAATAACTGGTGTGAGACAGCAAAAATGGCCAATTTCACTTTCCCCATTATAAGTCAATGGAAACTTTAAGTTGCCATAGCAACCAAAGTTCTGATGGGATTCGAAGAAAAAACATAATTTATGTAGAGGCTAATGTCATTTACATGTATGCAAAGTATCAGCTTCATACCCCTTATGCCTTCTGAGGAGAAGATTTTTGAATATGTTTTTCTAAAATTTAGTCTATATATTGCCATGGCAACCAATCAAATTCAGCGATTTGGTCAAAATTCAAAAGAATCTTAGAGGACTACTCAAGAAACATTTCTGTAGAAAAAAAAATCCAAATAACTGCAGTGAGATAGCAAAAAATTGCCAATTTCCATTTTTCCCATTATAACGCAATGGAAATTATGTTGCCATAGCAACCAAACTGCTGGAGCAATTGCCATGACAAACAGTAATTATATTGAGGCTAGTACTTAGATCATTTCTGTAAAGTTTGGGCTTTATTGGCCATAGTTTCTGCGGAGATGAGTTTTTAATATTTTTCTATTTTTAACTATTCAGTTGCAATGGCAACCAGCCAAATTGTGCAATTTGCCGTAATCTAATGCGGCTAATTGGGGACTACTCAAGGGACATTTCTATGAAAGTTTTGTTAAAATATCTGTAGTGACATAGCAATAAATGCAAATTTTCCATTTTGCCATTATAAGTCAATGGCAACTTTAATTTCCCATAGCAACCAAACTGCTAAAGCAATTGCCAAGAAAAACAGTACTTTTATAGAGGCTAGTACCAAGATCCTTTCTGCGAAGTTTGAGCTTTATTGGTTGCATAGTTTCTGAGTAGATGATTTTTGAATATTTTTTCTATTCTTAACCTTTCGGTTGCCATGGCAACCAGCCAAATTGTGCAATTTATATAAATTTCATGTGGTTGATGGAGGATTACTCAAGGAACATTTCTATAAAAGTTTTGTCAAAATATCTGCAGTGACATGGCAATAAATGCAAATTTTCTATTTTGCCATTATAAGTCAATGGCAACTTTAAGTTCCCATAGCAACCAAACTGCTAAAGCAATTGCCAAGAAAACAGTACTTTTATAGAGGCTAGTACCAAGATCCTTTCTGTGAAGTTTGAGCTTTATTGGTTGCATGGTTTCTGAGGAGATGATTTTTGAATATTTTTTCTATTTTTAACCTTTCGGTTGCCATGGCAACCAGCCAAATTGTGCAATTTACATAAATTTCATGTGCTTGATGGAGGGCTACTCAAGGAACATTTCTATAAAAGTTTTTTCAAAATATCTGCAGTGACATAGCATGAATGCAAATTTTCAATTTTTCCCATACAAGTCAATGGCAACTTTAAGTTGCCATAGCAACCAAACTGCCAAAGCGATTTGGATAAAAAACAGTATTATTGGTTCCCCCTGCCTATAGATGCTACATATGAAATTTGGTAACAATGGGCCTTGTAGTTTCAGAGGAGATGTCGTTTGAAAATGTTGATGGACGACGTACCACATACGACGGACGACGGATGCCTGCCTATACTATAAGCTCACCTGTGAGCCTTCGGCTCAGGTGAGCTAAAAAATTGATTCTTATTCAATTAAATCGCAAATGCAAAAATCTGCATTTTCCAAAGTTTTCATAGTTTTTGAAAATCTTCTTAATTATCTAATTACAAGAACAAGAGGCCCAAATGGGCCTGATATCGCTCACCTGGCTATTGTGCAACGGAACCATTCTGATACAAAATTGGTCCAATTCCACTGAGAATTTCTCATTTTCACATTTTGCTACTTTTAGTAACAGAGGCCAACTTGCCTGGTCTTCCTATATTTACTTTTGAAACACCTCAATGCAAGAATCATTTTGCCACAAATTTCATCAAAATCCATTCAGGGGTTACTGAGATATTGCCAGTTTCATGTTTTGTGCTATTTTTAGTAACGGCAGATGGCGGCCATCTTGGATTGCTAAAATGCAAAAAATCGAAAAGCCTTCATGCAAGGACCATTTTGACACAAATTTGGTCCAATTCCATTGAGATTTTCTGATTTTCACATTTTTCTATTTTTAGTAACAGAGGCCAATATGACTGGTCTTACAGTTTGATATTTTTGAAACATCTCAATGCAAGAATCATTTTGACACAAATTTCGTCAAAATCCATTCACCCATTACTGAGATATTGTCAATTTCATGTTTTGTGCTATTTTTAGTAACGGCAAATGGTGGCCATCTCGGAATGCCAAAATGCAAAAAATCGAAAAGGCTTAATGAAAGGACCATTCTGACACAAAATTAATCCAACTCCATTGAGATTTTCTAATTTTCACATTTTTCTATTTTTAGTAACAGAGGCCAATATGAATGGTCTACAGTTAGATATGTTTGAAACATCTCAATGCAAGAATCATTTTGACACAAATTTTGTCAAAATCCATTCAGCGGTTACTGAGATATTGTCATTTTCATGTTTTGTGCTATTTTTAGTAACGGCAGATGGCGGCCATCTTGGAATGCCAAATTGCAATTAATCAAAACGACTTCATGCAAGGAACATTCTGACACAAAATTGGTCCAATTCCATTCAAGGGTTCTTGAGTAATTGTCATTTTTATGTTTGTGCTATTTTTAGTAACACCAGATGGCGGCCATCTTGGAATGCCAAATTGCAATTAATCGAAACGGCTTCATGCAAGGAACATTCCGACACAAAATTGGTCCAATTCCATTCAAGGGTTCTTGAGTAATTGTCATTTTTATGTTTGTGCTATTTTTAGTAACGGCCCCCATGGTGGCCATCTTGGATAGTCAACTGGCACAAAATTGAAATAATTCCATTCAAGAACCAATTCTGACCAAATCTGGTCAGAATTGGTTGCATTTTCTTTAGATATTGACATTTGAGCAAAATCGGCCTTGTAAACACTAAGTAGGTCACTGTGACCTAATTCCGCTATAGATTTTTTTTATTTTTATAATTTTTAATACCAAGGTCCCACTTATGTTCCATGCAAACTTTCAACCAAATATACCAACTGGTTCTGGAGAAGAAGTTGATTTTGTTGTTTTTGCTATTTTTAGTAACAGCAGCCATCTTGGATTCTTGACCTGACCCAATTTTACAATTTTGAAACCCTGCAGTCTGGTCATGCTCCATGTGAAATTTGAGATCCATGGGCTCAGTGGTTTTAGAGAAGAAGTTGTTTGAAGTTGTTTAAATAAGTCATTTTTTGACATTAGCATTTGAGCAAAATTACACACGTAAACAGAAAGTAGGTCACTGTGACAAAACTCCGCTACAGATTTTTTTCATTTTTACAATTTTGAATACCAACGTTTCACTGATGTTCCATGCCAAAATTCAGACAAATATACCCAGTGGTTCTGGAGAAGAAGTTTATTTTGTTGTTTTTGCTATTTTTAGTAACGGCGGCCATCTTGGATTTTCAACCTGACCCAATTTTACAATTCTAAGACCCTGGAGTCAGGTCATGCTCCATGTGAAATTTGAGAACCATGGGACCAGTAGTTTTACAGAAGAAGATGTTTGAATATTTGTTTTTAGGTGTTGACGGACACATTCTGTGACGACGCACGACGCACGCCGGACGCATTGGTATGACAATAGCTCACTATGGCCCTTCGGGCCAGGTGAGCTAAAAATCTGGTATTTTTTGGATTCAAAATGAGTAAGGATATGTGCAAAGGATTTGTTTAAACCAAATTTTGGTTTGAAATGAGCACGTATTTTGCTCACTTCCGGTTTGAGTTTTGAAAAAATTAAAAGCCGATAAATATGTTTTCCTTGTAAAAATCTTGTCTCCCGATTCGCTTACCGTAGACTGCACTTCATGATAAAGATCTACTATGATTTTCATTCAGTTTTGCCCAGTGGTTTCAAGAATCCAGCACCCAAAAGTTCAATCTGTGGTTGCATCATCGGAAGGATGTACAGAGTTACTGCCCTTTGTTAGCATATTCCATTTGATTGTGACCACTTACCCTTTTATTTAACCTGAATTGGAATTTATTTCCAATTCAGTTTCCAGAAAAAAACACAAAATTTTCTTTTGCTATCACAAACTTGCTTAGTTTAAGGGATTTGCATAAAGGGGAATAATTTTGTAACCGAGTAACCAATTGATGATGTTTCTGGGACACTGTAGCGTTCTAGATAAAGAGGGTATCAGTTTTGGAGCCAGGCACAACTCAATTCAAGACACTGAGTAAAGTGATCAGTATTTGTGAATTTTGCGACTGACCCCATGATCGTTTACTTTTTCGTTATGCATAAATAAACATACAAAATTTCAGTAAGTTTGCCACGAAGAGTACTCCATGCATTGATGATATCTTCCCTGTTTTGCCAGTTTCAGCAGATTTTGAATTTGACATAAAATAACCAAAACGAAAACATATGCGTTATTTTGCTTTTGAGTATTTGTGCGCCATGGGAACACTCAGATCATCCTGTGCACCCACCCAGTCTTGGCTATCGGCATGGAGGTGGCTTAGATCCTTAGCTGCCGTTTAAGGGTACAGCAAAGACTTATCAGACTGAGTGGACGCAGAGGGTGATCCGAGTCTTCCTCGAATGCACATGCTTTCTGTTGG
This sequence comes from Ctena decussata, assembly GCA_963989385.1. Lineage (NCBI taxonomy): Eukaryota > Metazoa > Mollusca > Bivalvia > Lucinida > Lucinidae > Ctena > Ctena decussata. The sequence continues at coordinate 9,636,604 of OZ022511.1, forward strand.
TTTGTTGTCTCGCGGCTCACATGGGTAGTATTCCTGAATTGTGGTTGCATTTATAATATCACTCACTGAACCAAGAATTATCTATCATTTACACAATAGTAAATTTGCTAACAGTAAAAGGTACATTTTCAAGGGAAGAAACTCTGCCAGCTTCATTTTTAATAGAGGTCAACTCTTCAAGGAAAGGATTTGCTCCTATAGGAGCAAATCCTTCCTTAAAGAGCAGCCCCCTTTTGGAAGAATATTGTTGCAAGGGAAGCTTACAGGAAGTCAAAAAAGTTGCCTCTGTTTGAAAAAATGTCAGAAAAACATGATAATGTACCCAAGCACCTTAAGTGATTTACCTGAACTGATATCAACCAATGAGAGCTTGACAAGTATATTTGCCGCGGAGACTGCCTCGGTAACTAGCTGTGACTGGGTTGATTGGCTAGCAGCTTTCTCTAAAGACTGGATGAGAACTGGTATCATGTCTACTGCTTGTAGTAATGTGTCACCTGTATGGGAAAGATAAACAAGAACTATAGCAATATAGCATAGTTTACTTAGCTAAAGGCCGTTGATCGGCATGTTTTACCACATACCCGACTTGATTCGTTTTTATACTGTGCATTCATTTGACCTTATGCATATAACACGTATTCTATTATAGCGTTTTTGGCACTAAATAGCCCTTTTGGTGCTGATGTGCCGTAAAACCCATATCACTCACTCACTCACTTAGCTAAAGATCTTAGAGGAGCATGTTGCTTTCTTTAAGAGTGGAACCCCATTGACATGGGAGGTAAAACTGAAAATGGAAGAGTTGCTTCTCCTAAAGATGTATCCATTTATATTTACATTCTTGGTGTATTTACTGAAAAGCCCTATAGTAAACCATTGGAAAGTAATGTAGTTTACATTCCAATAATTACATTAAGACACGTTGCGTGTCAATGACGTCAAAATAAACAATAGCTCTCTACAACCCGATTGGACGTCAGTAGCCTCATGACGTCATGCATGCCATTCTGCTGTTCGCAGAAAAAAAACTGTGAGTATATGTTTTACTGCTTCAATTTGAGCGCATGTATAAGATTTTTCATGAAAGATTTGATTGAAACGAATGTAAATATAAGCAATGAACTTAATTTTTCTGATGTTTATGGAAGTGTAAACTACATTGGGTCACTAGCAAAGTTTACATGAACCCCTTTTCTCCGTTATTAACAGCATCATATAAACCAATTTTCTCTGCAGCTAAATGGTTTTGCATTTTTTGATGCACATAGGGTTTGCAGTTATAAATCTTTGTGGGTCTTAATAATTTCAGTGTAACTACTTGTCAGAGTGAGAAATTTTCACCTGTATGAAAGTACAGTAAGAGCTACTGTACTCCGGCATTGGAATCTGCAGCATCCCACTTTATATAAACATTTTTGTTTAAGAATAAAAATTATGTGATTGACAGGGTGCTGTCAGGCGGGGGTTCATGTAAACTTTGCTAGTGACCCAATGTAGTTTACACTTCGATAAACCTCAGAAAAATGAAATTCATTCCTTAAACAGAGATGAAAATTTTGCAAAACAAGACCTATCCATATACAGTAAAGCTAGCCTGACAGCACCCTGTCAATCACATAATTTTTTTTTCTGAAACAAAACTGTTAATATAAAGTGGGATGCTGCAGATTCCAATGCCAGAGTACAATAGCTCTTACTGTACTTTCATACAGGTTAGCATTTCTTCGTGTGGAATGAACAGTTCAACAGCTAACTTACCATGGAATGAGGCATTCATACACTGAATGTAAGCATTTCTTACTGGAGATGTCGAGGACTTCAGGCCTATTCCTTTCTGAAAGCACAAATAGTATCTCATTTTGCAAGTCTTTCTATACTCAGTACATTTAAAAACGCAACACTTAGTTTTTCGGAAATAACCTTTAGAATTTTTAAGACAAACATTTGAAACTCATGAGATATTTAGATTGACATCTTTTCCGTCACAGTGCTAAATTTCATGGCAGTTTATTTTGCATTCCATTAAGTTTACGTTCATTGTGGAGCGTTACCCCTAAAATCAAAATTCACAAGATAAGATCGTAACGCAAAGGCCTCACTTCCTCGCATTCACTGATTTGTTTTCATCAAATGCTGTGGAAATTTGTTCCATTTCTGGATAAATCCTTTATCACAGCCTTTGCAATATTCGAAGATGATTCAGTGTACCCAAAAAGGCGCCCTGTTTCTGTTCATCTAAGACGTTATTTTGATTACCAGTCAAATGGCAAACTTGGTCATTCTGGCACAATGATGTAATTTGGTGTCAGAAAGACAAAATGGCATAAGTTATGTGTAAGGTCGTTGTCTGTCTTTCTCTTGAAAACATTGAATGTCGATATTGCAGTTGTATACCGCCCGTAAAAAGAAATGCATCACCATTTTTTCGTAAAGAGCGTTAAAGTTTAAAACTCCTTAAACCTTTAATTTCTCCGAATTTCTTTCCACATAGCAAAGAGAAACATTCGCATGGGACCCAAATGTCCGCTAGAGCTTGTCGAAAGTCCATCAGTTGTGACAAAATGACAATGAGTGATCTGTCTTGTCTTTGGAGGCATTCTCTTTACTGAGCCGGTCTTTGTCAATCTTTTAGGGTACTGGTCTGTAGAAAGGGCACACACTGTCTGAAAATCGTGGCCAGATGGCATCTTAACAATCCCATTTGCTCTAAGTTTGAGACTTTATGAACTGGCAATCTGGAGGCGAATTTTCTTTCAGCGTAAATCGTGCCAAAACGATTTGTTTATGGCAATTCGTTTGTTACTGTTGTTAATCTTAAATGCTTATCTATGGACTATCCAGCAGCGCGGACCAAATGATTTTAAGTGTTTACATGGTACGCGCACGAGCAAATCCTGATTTTCATACTTGAGTGTATATCCGCTGCAATACAGCTACATGTGTGGAGATTTTATGCCAAAACATAAAGATACAGTTGTCTGACATATGTTTTAATACTATTCTTGGTCCAAATATTATCCATTGTGCAAAAATGAAAAACCAAATATGTTGCGTTTTTAAATGTACTAAGTATATATGAATGTATCTGACAATGGAGTAAAACAAGAGTTGTCATCTAACAGCAAAGTTCCTCTGTCCATGATGAGGTCCTGGCCTGTACCTGAAACTGGCAGCTATGACCAGAGCTCCAGTTATAAAGGGGTACTATGAACAGAGCTCCAGATAAGAGGGGTTACTGACGATAATTCAAAGATATTACATCTTATTGCTCAATGCAAACATATGTTGTGACCCCTCAATAGAAATGTCTTGCGAAGACGATTCTAATGAGGGGTCACAATGTATGTTTTTTATGGAGAAATACAAAAAATTATCCCTAAATTAGCCCTGTTATCCCTTCTTACCTGTAGCTCTGCATGACATACACCATTAAGGTGAATGAATACACTTTCAGGAGAAGCAACTCTTTGGGTTTTCATTTTTGCCTCCCTTATCAAATGGGGTTAACTCTTAAAGTGAAGAATTTGCCTCTTAAGAGTATATATTTTCTTTTAAGAGTAGACCTCATTTTAAAAGATTTTTATCACCAGAGGAAACCAACAGGGAGTCACAAAAATTGTCTACCTTGAAAAAATGGCAGAAAAACATGGCAGTGTACCCTTGCACTTTTAACCTTTTGACAGGTATATATCTTCAGCTTAAGTATCAACTAAATCTATCCTGACATTTTGGAACTTTATAAGCTTCATTTTAAGTCTAAGACCTAGATCATGTTATCAAGTGAGTTAAACAAGAGCTTCACAAGCGGCGCATAATACACCCGTTTCAGTGAGTGTCATGAAGAAGTTACAGAATGAACATGATTGTTTATAGAAGGATGATCTGGCAGACAAACAGGGGAAACAACTCTGTAATTAATGACTACAATGTTACTAAAACAACTAACACATCAAATAGTATTAGTATACCAAAAATCAGTTTCCAGACTAAAGCTCAGAAGTTGATAAATGCCAAAGTCAAACAAGGGAGGTATTTCAAAAACTATGTAAACTAGAGTACCATTCTTGGTCATAATACATTCCCTTGACAATATACACACCACCATAAAGCTTTGTTAAAATATTTCCAACGGTTAAGGAGTTACACAGCAAAATGGAAATTGATGCAGGGGCAGATCATGCAAAAAGTAAGTAAGCCAGAGTTGTGGTTCCTGCTCATGATACATGGCCACATTATTATACACATTCCTACAAAGTTTCATTAAAATATTTCAAAGGGTTAAGGAGTTATGGAGTAAATGGGGGAATGGGGTAGCCTACAAAACTTATCAAAGGGGAGCTACTCCAAAATTAAGTAAGGGAGAACAACCATTCTTATATGAGACACACTGTTTTGTGATTATGCACATTGCTATAAAGTTTCATAAAGATAATCCATATGGTTACTAAGTTCTTGAATGCACAAGATTAGTATACATAAAAATATCATTAACTTCTGTTTTTCTACCGAATTATGATATTTCTCTCATCAATGGAGGCGACACTTGTCTTTTCAACCACAATGGAGACATAAGTCGTTGTAAATGTTTTATATGTCGCTGGCCGGGTTTGAACCCTCACGGATGCGGCGACAGCGCCTAGCACTGCAATGTGCGTCAGCTTTAACCATTACGCTACCGAGACGTCCCCAAAAAAGGACGCTCAAATAACGTATATACATGTAAAGCTAACCGACGTTGCAGTACACTCCGTATACAGGGGTTTCTATCTATCATTAACTATTATGATATTTCTCTCATCAATGGAGGCGACACTATTATGATATTTCTCTCATCAATGGAGGCGACACTGCAACGTCGGTTAGCTTTATATACGTTATTTGAGCGTCCTTTTTTGGGGACGTCTCGGTAGCGTAATGGTTAAAGCTGACGCACATTGCAGTGCTAGGCGCTGTCGCCGCATCCGTGAGGGTTCAAACCCGCCCAGCGATACATAAAAATAGCCTAAAAATCTATTTAAAGGGATGCTTCTCCAAAACAAAGAAAGGGAGAGCAACCAATGTTATACGCGACACATCGCTGGACCCTCATACACATTGCTATGAAGTTTCATCAACATATCCCAAACGGTAATCTAGTTATGGCGAGCGCAAGAGTAGGGTAAAAAATTATCAGACAGCGCCATGCCATAATACGTCCCTTTTTTCAAAATGGGAGTATAAAAACCTGGGCCCAGTTGTTCAAAGCATTGTAAGCTAGATAGTCAAGAATCTGTAAATTCTTCTAGTACATATAAAATGAAGTGCATTAACACTTTTTGCTAAAAATATACACAGAATTTTTTAACTCTTCAGCCAAAAATGGCAGTGTTTGTACAAACAAGAATTCCGCGGAACGCTATGTCGCACCTGCGATGCACCTTCACTTTAAGAACTTGATAAAAGTGTCATTTTGAAACATATTTGGTCAAAATCCATTCAGTAGTTAATGAGATATTATCGTTTTCATGTTTTTCGCTATTTTTAGTAACAGTGGATGGTTGCCATCTTGGATGGTCAATTTGAAAAAAAATCATGAAACAGCTTCATGCAAGGATCATTTTGATACATATTTAGTCTAATTCCATTCAGGGGCTCTTGAGTTATTGTCATTTTCATGTTATTCTATTTTTAGTAACAGCGGCTGGCGGCCATCTTGGATGGTCTCCATTGCTTAAATTTCAAAGAACTCCATTTAAGGACCATTCTGACTAAATTTGACATAAATTTGTTCAAGTTTTTTTGAGATATTGGCGTTTTTGCAAACTCAGACTCGTAAACAGAAAGTAGGTCACTGTGACCTAATTCCGCTACAGATTTTTTTCATTTTGATAATATTTAAAACCAAGGTCCCATTAATGCTCCACATAAAATTTCAGCCAAATATACCAAGCGGTTCTGGAGAAAACAGTGATTTTATTGTTTTTGCTATTTTTAGTAACAGCGGCCATCTTGGATTCTGGACCAAGCTGAATTTCATCATTCAGAAGCCCTGCAGTCTGGTCATGCAGCTCGTGAAATTTGAGAACCATGGGTGCAGTGGTTTCAGAGAAAAAGTCATTTGAATGGACTTAAAATTTAGGGTTGACGTAAATGTGAACGGACGGACGGACGGATGGACGAACGGATTTAGTCTAATTCCATTCAGGGGCTCTTGAGTTATTGTAATTTTCATGTTATTCTATTTTTAGTAACAGCCGCTGGCGGCCATCTTGGATGGTCTCCATTGCTTAAATTTCAAAGAACTCCATTTAAGGACCATTCTGACTAAATTTGACATAAATCTGTTCAAGTTTTTTTGAGATATTGGCGTTTTTGCAAACTTATACTCGTAAACAGAAAGTAGGTCACTGTGACCTAATTCCGCTACAGATTTATTTCATTTTGATAATATTTAAAACCAAGGTCCCATTAATGCTCCACATAAAATTTCAGCCAAATATACCAAGCGGTTCTGGAGAAAACAGTGATTTTATTGTTTTTGCTATTTTTAGTAACAGCGGCCATCTTGGATTCTGGACCAAGCTGAATTTCATCATTCAGTAGCCCTGCAGTCTGGTCATGCAGCTTGTGAAATTTGAGAACCATGGATGCAGTGGTTTCATAGAAAAAGTCATTTGAATGGACTTAAAATTTAGGGTCGACGTAAATGTGAACGGACGGACGGACGAACGGGTTGACGGACGGACGGAAAACCGGACGCCTATATCGCACCTTGCTAAAGCAGGTGCGACAAAAGTGCATTTGAAATTGTAATGTTTCGCTAACTAAGGCCAGTACTAGTTCTGAACAGCAGACCTAGAAAGACATTATTTCAATGCTAGTTACCTTTTCCAGATAAAAAAATAGCTGTGTTTTTGCTGCATTTAAATATGAAATGTTTCCATAAATAATGACAGCCTTACTTTAGAAAACCAGGCCCTGGTGGACCACATTCAAATGCTAGTTACCTTGAACCACTGTAGCAGTTTCTCTGGCACACTGGTATAGAACTTGGCACACCATAGCGATAACATGGACAGGGCATTGATCAACGTTCCTTCATGAACTGTAATGTCACAGATATGTCAAAATTGCAGGGATGAAAATACCAGATTTATGATAAATAATCAAACACTGAATGTCTGTTCCTGACCATTTTTTCTCCCACCTTTGCCTATATAAGATAGGCTCTCAGCTCATATAAGAAATTTCTATCTTATACCTGGCAACATCTTTCTTATATTAGCAATCTCATTTTTTGACTAATATTTTAATTTTAAATGAACAAAATGGACACGCAAGCAGGTTGGATGACGTTTGATAGAATATCATGGGTTTGTGACGTCACTCAATTTTAATGACGTCACTAAAACCGGTTAAAAACGTCGCTAGCTAACTTGACACGCGTGACGTGAGTGGCTAAGTTGCATTTTGTTTTCGCCCTCTGGAAGATAAAATAGTCCACATACCGTGTTTTCGGTCTAATTTTGAGGAGCAAACTGTGTTTACACCCATTTTAGGAGCCGATAAACACACTGGGCTGGTCAAAATATACTTTTGACCGTTGGTTAAAAAGTTAGAATTTTCCAGTTCTGAAGCCTAATCCAACTTGAGGTTTAAAATCCTCTAACAGTTGGAGAAAAATAATCCATCATGAGCCAGTCCATGTAGGATAGGTAATTCTCACCCTCGAGGTTCAGAATTTCAACCACGGATTGGGCAAGCCTCGTCCCTGGTTGAAATTCCGACCCCTCGGGTGAGATTTCCCTATCCTACATGGACACTCATGACGTATTGTTATAATCTTCCAGTTTCAATGTCGAGTCTATATGAGCCACGATGCGAGAAAACCAACAAAGTGGTTGTGCGCCCAGTGCAGACTCAGAGCAGCCTGGGCATCCGCCCAGTTTGATCTGACTCTTCGTTAAGTGCTCAAAGGGTAGCTAAGGATCTAAGCTACTAACATGCGGATAGCAAAGGCTCTGATCAGACTGGGCGGATGCCCAGGCTGATCTGAGTCTTTGCTGGGCGCACTACCACATTGTTGGTTTTGTCGCGTCGAAGATCATATGTTCTCTCAATAGATGTTTGATAACAAGAATTCTACAGAAAGCAGTACCTCGCCAGTCTGTGCACAACATATGAGCCGTGACACGAGAAAACCAACTAAGTGGAATGGGCGCACTCAGATAAACCTGGGTATCCGCCCAGTCTTATAAGAGTCTTTGCTGTCTGCATGGAGCTAGCTTACACCCATAGCTACCCTTTAAGCACAAAGCCAAGACTCTGATCAGGGGGAGGACGCCCAAGATGATTTGAGTCTTTGCTGGGTGCACACACCTCTTTGTTGCTTTTCTTGTTTGGATGCTCAATTATATGTATGTTTTTACAGAGAATGAATACAATGTGTCGCCGAATTATTACCAAATTATACCCTACCTCCATGCCCATTAGCCTTTTTACCTTAAGCAGACAAAGTGTAGGAATAAACATTCAAGTCACCACTAAACTAAGATCTTGTAAAGACTCTGTGCCACTCACTGCATTTTTACTTATGTTATCAATGAACCCCATTTCATCCCCACCCCACCCCATGAATCAAATATTTTACCTTCTGAGGACAAGAGTGGAATAAACATTTCGGCCACCGTTGAGCTGAGATCATGCAGAGTACCGGCACCACTCACTGTATTCTTACTCAAGCAGCCGATGGCCTTCAGAGCACTTAGTTTCTGGTCTGTAAGTGTGAGCTTGCCCTCTGATCCTACAACAACAGAATATGACACAATTGAGCACTCCAGATAAGATGGGGTAACAGTGATAATTTTCCTTATTTTTCCATAAAAGCATATACTGTGACTCATGATGGTTCTAATGAGGGGTCACAACCTATGTTTTTGTTAATAAGAAAAATATCTTCAGAATTAATATCAATACCAGCCCCCCTCCCCCCCACCCCCTTCCGCTCCCCCTCCCTCTTATATGGAGCTCTGACACATGATCAGTTAAAGCTACCATTAAAGTTCTAAGTATTGGGACAGATAGGTACACTTCGGACCAGATCAGACTGCAGTCTGATATGGGTCTACACTGTTTGCCATTCAATCTGCACCTACTGGAGACATTACTCCCTTGCAAAAAAAAACTGTTTGTTTTTAGGACAATTACAGTATTGTTTTTGGGCCCCCAATTTTTAGAATTTTTATGTTATGATGTATGATCAGTTACAGATAAGCAAAATTTATGTCGTTGGAAACAAAGCTTTTTGCCTTACTGTAAATTACTCTATTTTGCCACATTCTTTATTTCACAAACCCCCACTTTTCAGAATTATCAGTGGCCTCTAGAAACAGATCTTTACACTGAGCCTTTATGCAACTGTTAATGCATTTATGACGATTAGATTCATCTACTTGGCTCCTTCCACAGGCCCATTTTTAAATTTGTCAACGGTCTACCAAGCTGCTCGGTAGCTCAGTTGGCAGAGTGCTCACACAGTGAGAAGCCCTGGGTTCAAGTCCCCGGTTGGGCCACAATTTTTTCCTCCCCTGTGACATTTAGTGGCTAGTGTGGGTCCATGGCTAGGGCCAGGAGCAGCAAAAAGTGCATGTCTTGTTGGTACCTCTGTGATACCGAGAATATTCGGGGATGAATCTAATTAAGCAGAGGGAAAGTTAAAGGCCCCCCAAGTGGCTCGGCAGCTCAGTTGGCAGAGTGCTCGCATGATAAGTGAGAGGCTGTGGATTTGAGTCCTGGTCAGGCCACGATTTTTTCCTCCCCTGTGACAAATTTAAGAAAGGTCAGGTTTAAATTGTTTTCTTTAAGATTTATTGTAAAAAATCCAATACAGTCAAACTTCACTGGCTCGAACTCGAAAGGCTCGAATACCTTGTTTCGGTCAAACTGACTTTCCAGTCCAGGCAAAATCCCTATTCATTTTAACTTATTATGCCACACTTGGCTCAAACAACGATGGCTCGAACGCTCGAAACCCCAAGTCTGGTCCCTAGAAACCACTTTGTATGTAAAAAAAACTCGATGGCTCGCACCTATTTCCTTGTAAAACATTCCCAAGTTTAATGACCGGACTAAATGTAGATCCTACCGATTACAAGTACTGGTCATCAGGTGTGCTACGTCCATGCTTTTCTTGATCTTTTTATATTGTAAATAAAATTATAAATATATGTTTCTGTGTTGTTTTGTTTTATCTAGATGAAAGTGCAAAGGTTCAAAGAGTGACCGATCAAAATACAGGAAGTTGTCGTAGATATGATAGAAAAACATTAAACATAAAGTTGGATCATGTTGAGTTGGTCTTCAATGGCTCGAACTACCGATCGTTCGAACTTTTTTATGAGGTCCCGGCGAGTTCGAGCCAACGAAGTTCCACTGTATTTAAGGCAAACAGTGTGACACTGATCAGATGCTACAAAATGTAGCATCTGATCTGGGTCTACACTGAATAGACACTGATCAGAGCTGCTCTAATCTTGGTCTACACTGTTTGCCAAAGCTCTTTTTATGGGTGTCCAGGCGTTAATGGGTTATAGATGAATAAATAGATAGACAGAAGGAAGGACAATCTGTATAAAACCCTGCTGTAGACATGTAGTCACATACCATGCAATACCAACCATGGAAAGTAGAATAAGAAGCATCAGTAATCCATAGATCTTGTGAAAATACAATTCATATGCAGTTAAAGAAAACCCTTTTCTTGTACATCATCGAAGAGCATGTTGATAAAGGTCTTCCCTGTTCACACTGGGGGGGGGGGGGGGGGGGGGGAGGCTCTGCGGCAGCTCAGTAGGAAAAGCAGCGGCCTGCTGATCTAGTGGTCCTGGGTTTGATTCTCGCTGAAGGTGCAAATCTTTTCAACTGTAAACTGGGTTCCATTGCACACAGCCTCTCATTTTCACCTTCCATTCTTCTGATATGACTGAGATACTGTTGAAAGGATGTAAAATCCCAAGTTATCCATCCATCCAGCCATGGACACCAAAGAAAGAAACATCAGGAATAAATGGATCCCCAAGGTATTTATGAGTGCTCATACAGCACCAATGAGCAATTCTAATGCACTAACAAATGTAACGCAGCGTCTGATTGGATAACGTCAAAAATTTGCGACAGTATATTTTGCGATATACTGTCGCAAACCCGACGTCATTATGAAATGTTGATTCTCATTGGCTGACGTATGGTTTTACGCAGCTGAAAGCGCTCGCTGAGGATGCAAATTCGTAGACTTTGAAGGGCAAAATGTGATCAAGTGCATTAGAATGGGGATAACAGTACCGAAAATTGTCATTTGGGGAGATAAATTGTCTGTTTTATGGTCGGAAATTGCGTTGTACGGTGATGCGCCAGCCGAGCCATAAAACACAATTTGCGACCATAAAACTGATGGTTTACCTCCCCAAATGACAATTTTCAATACATTTATCCCCATTCTAATTCCCTTTCCTACAGTTTCACCTTTCATAATGCACTAGTTTGCATCCGTTTCAAGCGCTGTCAGCAACGTAAAACCAGACGTCCGCCAATTAGAAATGACGTTTTATAATGACGTCGGATTTGCGACAGTATATCGCCCTATATCCTGTCGCAAATTTTTGACGATATCCAATCAGACGTCGCATTACATTCGTAAGTGCATTAGAATGAGACATTACTCTCTATGTTGCAGATCTTTACATCTTGGGCTGACCCCAAAATCATGATCCATCATGGTATGGCATGGAGTCTACCTACCATTCAGCACTCCAAACATATGCTGGACTATTTTCTCTACCACCTCTGTATAACTACACTGTGCTGCTAGGTTAGCTATGGCCTCACAAGCCTCATCACGGGTCACGGCTTCCTTGGAGTTCATTTGAGCTAAAATACAAATAACAGTAAATGAGCTGCGACACAAAAAAGCCAAACAAAAAGCATGTGTGCTACGCATAGACACAGATCAGCCTATGAATCTGCCCAGTCTGATCAGTCTTTGCTGTGTGCTTTAAGAGTAGCTAAGAGTAGCTAGCTCCATGCAGACAGCAAAGACTCTAATAGACAGCTATGGCTATGCTTTTCTATGGACCCAAAGAACTAGGAGTGCCTAGAAAGCAAGTTACCTATTCAACACAGTAAGCATACGTAAGCTATAAAACATTTGAGCCGCAACAGGACTAAACCAACAAAGTGGCATGGGCGCCCAGCAAAGACTCAGGTCAGCCTGGGCATTTGCCCAGTCTGATTACACTCTTTGCTGTGCACTTAAAGGGTAGCTAAGGGTCTAAGCAACCTCCATGCACACAACAAAGACTCTAATCAGACTGGGCAGATGCCCAGGCTGATCTGAGTCTTTGCGCCCAGTCTGATTAGAGTCTTTGTTGTGCCAACAGGCCACTTTGTTTTGTCGCGCCGCAGCTGATTTTGTATTTTATTGTGCAAAAATTCACTGTTTCAGAGCATAAGAGTCTATTTGATGACATCACTGTCAATAACAGGTAATTATTTTATGTGCCCCGATTTTTAGAGTTTCCACAGTAAGGACAATAATATCTACCTGCCAGAGGTTTGATGATTTCCATCCCATACTGACTCAGGTCCAGCTGTAGCCCTGCTAACATGTCACCAAATGCTGAAAGTACAAATATAAATTACATGTTAGCCACAATGCGACAAAACTAACGAAGTGGCATGTGCACCACATGAAGACTCAGATCTGCCTGGGCATCCACCCAGTCTGATCAGTCTTTGCTGTGTACTTAAAAGATAGCTAAGGGTCTAAGCTATCTCCATGCAGACAGCAAAGACTCAGATCAGACTGGGCAGATGTCCCTGCTTATCTGAGTCTTGGCTCGGTGCACATGCTGCTTTGTTGGTTATGTTGTGTCGGGGCTCACATATTAAGACAGAAGCGTTTGAAATTTTAACATGTCCATGTATTTATTGTAACCATTCTAGATGTATAAATACGGGTGTATTAGCCCTTATTGTGCCAAAAAGCAGACGTCAAAATTTATGTCTGCAGAATTTCAAACTAGAAATGTGTCCATAGTACACAGATGCCCTCGCCTAGTGCCTTGAGTAAATTGGTGCCTTGATTAAGGTACTGGCACTTGTAGGATAAGTAGGTTCATAGAGCCAGACTTGTATAATATAAAAGGCCATAGGCAAAGCATTGCCCAACGTTTGAAATGTGACACAAACTGCAGCCCTTTATACAGTTTCAGAGTCACTGTATGGCCAAAATATAAATATTGGGTATTACAGAACATGGTTAGAAACCAGTTCTGCGGACAGTGACATATGGATCATTATGACCTGATTCTTGTAAATTCACATGGTACTTAAAGATATTAATCCTCATACAAAATTTCAAGTTGTTACAATAATAGGAACTCTAAAATCTACCTCTTACAAAAATCTTAACCTTGCAAATTTGGCTTAAGTCCGAAGTCAGTGGACCATGACATATGGATCATCATGACCTGATTCTTGTAAATTCCTGTAGTACTTACAGATATTAATCCTCATACAAAATTTCAGGCTGCTACAATAAAAGGCGCCCTTAAATCTACCTCTAACAAAAATCTTAACCTTCCAAAATTAGCCTAAGTCCATGGACCGTGACATATAGATCATTTTGCCCAAATTCTTGCATATTCCTGTTGTACTTATAGACATAGACCCTCATACAAAATTTCAAGGCGCTACAATTATAGGAACCCTGAAATCTACCTCGTACAAAAATCTTAACCTTGCAAAATTAGCCTAAGTCCTAAGTCACTGGACCGTGACATATGGATCATCATACCCTGATTCTTGTGTATTCTTGTTGTACTTTAATACTAATATATATTCCAATACAAAATTTCAGGTTGCTACAATAATAGGAACCCTGAAATCTACCTCTTACAAAAATGTTAACCTGAGTCTTAACAGGATCAAGTACGTATGGACATACGTACGGACGCACAACTGGAACACTATATGCCCCCGGCATTATATGATGCGGGGGCATAAAATGTTTCGTCCAAGCGATATCATACTGAGAATTCGAACACTAGAGGGTAAACAGTGTAGTTTCAGATGAGGTGGCTCATGATGAGCCACCTCATCTGGATCTACACTGTTTGCCAATTCAACAATTTGAATTTTTGGTGCTTTAAGGGTTAGCATATTTACAGGAACTAAATACAGGGTGTATTAGCATATTTACATAATCAAGAAGGATAAACAAGAATGGCAATCTCATATAAAATGGTCACTGGTGCAAGATTCTGTTTTTCTTTGATACTTTTCAATGGATTGTACAGATGCATTCTTTCTTGGCAAATTTCTTGCGATTTTTTTATCAAAATGAAATTTCAAGTTGCTACAATAATGAGAATCTAAAATCTACCTCTTACAAAAAATCTAAACCTTGCAAAATTAGCCTAAGTCTGAAGTTAGTGGACCATGATATATACATCGTCATACCCCAATTCTTGTATATTCTTGTTGTACTTATAAATCCTTATATAAAATTTCAGTTGCTACAATAATAGAAACCATGAAATCTACCTATTACAAAATCTTATCCTGAGTCTAACAAGGTCATGTAAGTACAGACAATTGTAATAATGTACACATGTATGCTCAAATGAAACACTGTATGCCCCTGGCATCATATGATGTGGGGGCATAAAAACTACAATTTACCTCCAACAATAATTTCTGGATTCCTTAGCAACGCTTTCTGAGCGAATGGTAGGATTTTATTCTTGAAAACACCATGGCTACAGTACCGTAGAATTTCACGACCACATGTCTGAAAATAGAATTAGACTATAGGAATCTTTAATGGTGTGGACAGAAAAATATATTTCAAGTGTCACTGTTTGGCATCATATGGCTTGCCACAAAATTAGCCATCATGACAGATTATTTTTCTTGCATATCCAATCTACCAAAATAATATCCCATTCATTTAAAGTTTATTCAAAGTGCTAATTATGGCTTTAAATGATAAAATTTATCTTATCCAAGTAAATACCATCACATCAAATATTAGCATCATAATGATGTCACTTCAAGCCATATGAAACTGAAATCATTTTGATGCTATTCAGAGCTCTAGATAAGAGGGAGTATTTGGTGATAATTAGCGATAGTTTTTGCTAATTCTGAATAAAAACATATGTTGTGACCCCTTATCTGAACCGTCTCAATAAGACGGTTCAGATGAGGGGTCACAACATATGGTTTCAATGACAAATAAAAAAAATTATCCCTCAATTATCATCAAATACCCCTCTTATCTAGAGCTCTGGCTATTGCAAAAACTTGAGTTCCAACACAACCAATGTATCATCATGTGGAATCAACAAAAGTATCTATCCCACCACCTGTTGGAGTCCCAGGTAAGATTTTTTCTCATTGATAATAAAAGGTGTTGCAGCAGAGATTTAAGTTTTGTTTCATTTGGATTCCACAGAAAGCAGGGGAGGACATGGCTGGA